>CM060911.1:131082624-132520124 GCA_030737875.1 Allium sativum | reverse complement strand
CTTTTCCTTCCCCACCTCCATGGGGATGGTCTACAGGGTTCATAACTACTCCTCTTACTACAGGACGCTTACCTATCCAACACTTCGATCCGGCTCTACCCAAACTTTGTTGATTCACCCCAACATTACCCACTTGTCCGACTGTTGCTAAGCAGTTTTTGGATATCAAACGGACCTCCCCGGATGGTAATCTTAATGTGGTTGATTTACCCTCTTTTGCGATCAGTTTCGCTACAGCGCCCGCCGCTCTAGCTAATTGTCCACCCTTTCCAAGTGTGATTTCTATGTTATGTATGGTTGTGCCTAAGGGTATATCGGTTGAAGTAGATTCTTCTTTTAAAAACCCCTTCCCAAACTGTACAAGCTTCTTCCAAAGCATACGGCTTTCTAGATGTATATGATAATATCTAGACAGATGGATCTTTATCTTATATGAATCGTATGATGAAGTACCACATGAGTGGATATATAGAAATCAAAATCTGCCAAATCACTCATGTATGATCTTCTACATCCTAGGTCTCCCTGTTCCATCATCTGGCTTATGTTCCTCATGTAGCATTCAGACAGAATGACTCTATGAAACTACGTCGATACTTCCACATATTACGGGTAACGTAGGAGACATCTCTATTTATCCCCGTGGGGATCTTTATAATTACCACTGCTTAACTTTCAATTCGCCTCTGACCATCAAATTAAATGTGAATAACCCCTCCTCCCCTCTTTGAAACAAGGGGCGCTTCCGGTTCTGTGCGTGCTTCAAACAATTTTGTCTTCTCCATATTACCATATCTTTAGAGTCAATAATTTTCTATGAGGAACTACTAAACTCAATCACTTGCTGCCGTTACTCAACAGTTTTCTGTTGAGGTCTATCCCATAGAGGTACTCAAATTGGATCAGTGATTGATTTCTAGGTTTCATCGTAAACCTAATTGGTTACTTCCAATTACGTAAATCAATAGTTCAAACCGCACTCAAAGGTAGGGCATTTCCCATTGGTATAGAGACTTCTGTAACAGAAATAATGGTATCTCCAATTATAGTCCCTCTGGGGTGTAAAATATATCTTTTCTCGCAATCCCCATAATGTATGAGACAAATGTATGCATTTCAATTAGGGTCATATTCTATGGTTACGATTCTACCAGATATGTCTTTTCATTCCGTCGAAAATCGATTTTACGGTATAGACGCTTATGACCTCCCCCTCTATGTCTTGCGATAATGATTCCTCTGGCATTACGACCTTTACAACAATGATGTTGTCCATATATCAAATTATTTCGTGGATTGGATTTCATTTTCCTGTTTATGGCTCTATTACGTGTGCTCGGGGTAGAAGTTTGTATAAATGTATCGCCGTGTTATTATGTACTTTGCTTTAAGTTTTTTCTCTATAAGAGGTGGAATAGAATAACCCGGTTGAAGCGTAATGATCATACGTCTGTAATGCATTGCATGTCCCATAATAGGCCCTATTCTTCTACCCTTTCCTAGGAGTCGATGACTATTCATAGCTATTACCTTGACACCAAAGAAGAGTTCGACCCAATGCTTTATTTCTGTCCTAGTTGATCCTAATTCGACATTAGAAGTATATTGATTGTTCCCCAATAACCAAATACTTTTTTCTGTAAATACTGCATATTTGATTCCATCCATAACTCCATTTTCTTCCCTTTGAGTTCCAGTATCGATAAGAATTCTAGTTCTTACTGTTCATATGGTATGGTATGAATATACCATACCAATTCGTTATGTATGGATAATGAGATTTCATTGATACAGAGCCAATTCCAATAGACTTATTGAAGGTTCCCATTAGCGTGCATCCAGCAGGAATTGAACCTACGAATTGGCCAATTATGAGTTGGGCGCTTTAACCATTCAGCCATGGATGCTTAACAAGGCTCATTGTACATCGTGAATAACCAAATTCCAATTGAAATGAAATCTTTAGGAGGAATCAATGAAAATCTTTAGGAGGAATCAATGAAACGATATCAATTCAAATCCTAGATCTTCGAATTGAGAGAGATATTGAGTGAGATCAAGAATTCTCACTATTTCATAGATTCATGGATCAAATTCGATTCAGTGGGATCTTTCACTCACATTTTTTTCCACAAAGAACGTTTTATGAAACTCACTGACCCCCAAATTTGGAGTATCCTACTTTCATGTGATTCACAGGGTTCAACAAGCAATCGATATTTCCCGATTAAAGGTGTATTACTGCTTGTAGTAGTGGTCCTTATATCTCGTATTACCAATCGAAAGATGGTTGAAAGAAAAAATCTCTATTTGTTGGAGCTTCTTCCTATACCTATGAATTCCATTGGACCCAGAAATTAGACATTGGAAGAATCTTTTTGGTCTTCCAATATCAATAGATTGATTGTTTCGCTCCTGTATCTTCCAAAAGAGAAAAAGATTTCTGAGAGTAGTTTCATGGATCCGCAAGAGAGTACTTGGGTTCTCCCAATAAATAAAAAGTGTATCATGCCTGAATCGAACCGGGGTTCGCAGTGGTGGAGGAACCGGGCCGAAAAAAAGAGGGATTCTAGTTGTAAGATAGCTAATGAAACCGTAGCTGGAATTGAGATCTCATTCAAAGAGAAAGATAGCAAATATCTGGAATTTCTTTTTTTATCCTATACGGATGATAAGATCCGCAAGGACCATGATTGGGAATTGTTTGATCGTCTTTCTCCGAGGAAGAAGCGAAACATAATCAACTTGAATTCGGACAGCTATTCGAAATCTTAGGGAAAGACTTGATTTGTTATCTCATGTCTGCTTTTCATGAAAAAAGACCAATTGAAGGGGAGGGTTTCTTCAGACAACAAGGAGTTGAGGCAACTATTCAATCAAATGATATTGAGCACGTTTCCCATCTCTTCTCGAGAAACAAGTGGGGTATTTCTTAGCAAAATTGTGCTCAATTTCATATGTGGCAATTCTTCCAAGATCTCTTCGTTAGTTGGGGGAAGAATCAGCACGAATCGGATTTTTTGAGGAATATATCGAGAGAGAATTGGATTTGGTTAGACAATGTGTGGTTATTAAACAAGGATTGATTTTTTAGCAGGGTACGGAATGTATTGTCAAATATTCAATATGATTCCACAAGATCTATTTTCGTTCAAGTAACGGATTCTAGCCAATCGAAAGGATCCTCTGATCAATCCAGAGATCATTTCGATTCCATTAGAAATGAGGATTCAGAATATCACACATTGATCGATCAAACAGAGATTCAGCAATAAAAAGAAAGATCGATTCTTTGGGATCCTTCCTTTCTTCAAATGGAACGAACAGAGATAGAATCAGATCGATTCCCGAAATGCTTTTTTGGATCTTCCTCAATGTCCCGGCTATTCACGAAACGTGAGAAGCAGATGAATAATCATCTGCTTCCGAAAGAAATCGAAGAATTTCTTGGGAATCCTACAAGATCAATTCTTTCTTTTTTCTCTGACAGATGGTCAGAACTTCATCTGGGTTCAAATCCTACTGACAGGTCCACTAGAGATCAGAAATTTGTGAAGAAAAAACAAGATGTTTCTTTTATCCCTTTCAGCCGATCGGAAAATAAAGAAATGGTTGATATATTCAAGATAATTACGTATTTACAAAAAAACCGTCTCAATTCATCCTATTTCATCAGATCCGGGATGTGATATGGTTCCGAAGGATGTGCCAGATATGGACCGTTCCAATAAGATTTCATTCTTGAAAAAAAATCCATTTTTGGATTTATTTCATCTATTCCATAACCGGAACAAAGGGGGATACACGTTACTCCACGATTTTGAATCAGAAGAGAGATTTCAAGAAATGGTAGATCTATTCACTTTATCAATAACCGAGCCGGATCTGGTGTATCATAGGGGATTTTCCTTTTCTATTGATTCCTACGGGTTGGATCAAAAAAAATTCTTGAACGAGGTATTCAACTCCAGAGATGAATCGAAAAAGAAATCTTTATTAGTTCTACCTCCTCTTTTTTATGAGGAGAATGAATCTTTTTATCGAAGGATCAGAAAAAATTTGGTCCGGATCCACTGCGGGAATGATTTGTAAGATCCAAAACTAAAAACAACGGTATTTGCTAGCAACAACATCATGGAGGCAGTCAATCAATTTAGATTGATCCGAAATCTGATTCAAATCCAATATAGCATCTATGGGTACATAAGAAATGTATCGAATCGATTCATTTTAATGAATAGATCTAATCGCAACTTCGAATATGGAATTCAAAGGGATCAAATAGGAAATGATACTCTGAATCATATAACTATAATGAAATATATGATCAACCAACATTTATTGAATTTGAAAGAGACTCAGAAGAAATGGTTTGATCCTCTTATTTCTCGAACCGAGAGATCCATGAATCGGGATCCTGATGCATATAGATACAAATGGTCCAATGGGAGCAAGAATTTACAGGAACATTTGGAACATTTCATTTCTGAACAGAAGAACCGTTTTCAAGTAGTGTTCGATCGATTACGTATGAGTCAATATTCGATTGATTGGTCCGAGGCTATCGACAAACAAGATTTGTCTAAGTCACTTTGTTTCTTTTTGTCCAAGTCACTTCTCTTTTTGTCAAAGTCACTTCCCTTTTTGTCCAAATCACTTCCCTTTTTCTTTGTGAGTATCGGGAATACCCCCATTCATAGGTCCGAGATCCACATCTATGAATTGAAAAGTCCGAATGATCAACCCTGCAATCAGTTGTTAGAATCAATAGGTGTTCAAATCGTTCATTTGAATAAATTGAAACCCTTCTTATTGGATGATCGTGATACTTCCCAAAGACCGAAATTCTTGATCAATGAAGGAACAATATTACCATTTTTGTTCAAAAAGATACCAAAGTGGATGATTAACTCATTCCATTCTAGAAATAATTGCGGAAAATTCTTTGATAACACGGATTCCTATTTCTCAATGATATCCCACGATCGAGACAATTGGCTGAATCCCATGAAACCATTTCATAGAAGTTCATTGATATCTTCTTTTTATAAAGCAAATCGACTTCGATTCTTGAATGATCCACATCACTTCTGGTTCTATTGTAACAAAAGATTCCCTTTTTCTGTGGAAAAGACCCGTATCCATAATGATGATCTTACATATGGACAATTACTCAATATCTTGTTCATTCGAAACAAAATATTTTCTTTGTGCATCGGTAAAAAAAACATATTTTTTTGGAGAGAGAGACTATTTCACCAATCGAGTCACAGGTATCTGATATATTCATACCTAATGATTTTCTACAAAGTGGTGATGAAACGTATAACTTGTACAAATCTTTCCATTTTCCAATTCGATCTGATCTGGTCGTTCGTAGAGCTATTTACTCGATCGCAGACATTTCTGCAACATTTCTAAGAGAGGAACGAATAGTCAATTTTGAAAGAACTTTTTGTCGGCCTCTTTCAGATATGAATCTATCTGATTCAGAAGGGAAGAACTTGCATCAGTATCTTAGTTTCAATTCAAACAAGGGTTTGATTCACACTTCATGTTCTGAGAAATATTTACCATCCGGAAAGAGGAAAAAACGGAGTCTTTGTCTAAAGAAATATGTTAAGAAAGGGCAGATGTATGGAACCTTTCAGCGAGATAGTGCTTTTTCAAATCTCTCAAAATGGAGTCTGTTCCAAACATATATGCCATGGTTCCTTACTTCGACAGGGTGCAAATATCTAAATTTCGCCCTTGTAGATACTTTTTCAGACCCATTGCCAATACTAAGTAGCAGTCAAAAATTTGTATCCATTTTTCATGATATTATGTACGGATCAGATATATCATGGCCAATTCCTCAGAGGATTCTTCCACAATGGACTCTGATAAGTGAGATTTCGAATAAGTGTTTACAGAATCTTCTTCTGTCCGAAGAAATGATTCATCGAAATAATGAGTCACCCATTCCATTGATATGGGCACATCTAAGATCAAGAAATGCTTGGGAGTTCCTCTATACAATCCTTTTCCTTCTTCTTGTTGCTGGATATCTCGTTCGTATCCATCTTCTCTTTTTTTTCCCGAGCCTCTAGTGAGTTACAGACAGAGTTAGAATAGATAAAATCTTTGATGATTCCATCATACATGATTGAGTTGCGGAAACTTCTGGATAGGTATCCTACATCTGAACTGAATTCTTTTTGGTTAAAGATTCTCTTTCTAGTTGCTCTGGAACAATTAGGAGATTCTATGGAAGAGATACGGGGTTTTTCTTTTAGTGGCAACATGGTATTGGGTGGTGGTCCCACTTATGGGGTCAAATCAATATGTTCTAAGAAGAAATATTTGAATATAAATCTCATCGATCTCATAAGTATCATACCAAATTCCATCAATCGAATCACTTTTTCGAGAAATACGAGACATCTAAGTTGTACAAGTAAAGAGATCTATTCATGGATAAGAAAAAGAAAAAATGTGAACGATGATTGGATTGATGATAAAATAGAATCCTAGGATACGATAGGGTTCAGTCATTTTTGATGTGTGAGATCTATCCAGTTTTCGAATGGTTTGTGTATATTTATGTAGTATCCAGTTATAATGGCTTCAAGATAAAATGGAATGCCCTCGCCTATTTATATAAGGAACTATGGAAGGATATGGATGAAATCCCTTCACATGGTACACAGTAGGTATTTTAGCTGTGCTGATTTGGAAATTCATAGCAGACGAATATAGGCAGGCTTGCATTGTTTTGTCTATTAAAAACTTAGGCCTACATTCGTTTCTTTTCGTATACATGAGAGGAAGAAATAACTATACTGGTCAGAAAATGGTAGCTGTGTGAATACTTTGCTATGAATTAATTTTAAGTAGGTGTAGTATGAAATTTCCTTTCCTATGGTCTGCATGTGTTTAGGTCGGCAAAGTTGAATTTTCACTTCACATATAGGTTTGCTACTGACTTCTGAAATGAGATGTCGGTCCTGAAATGAAATAAGCTCGAGTGCATTTTCTTGTAGGTTTGCATGTGAAGTGAAGGTGATGTTTAGTTTAGGCAGCTTGTGTGTTTTGTGTACAATTAATATGAGTAGTCAAAACGAGAAATAGGATGGCCAACATTTCGTTTCCTCTAGAGCTGCATGCATTTAGTCACGTTACTTGTTTAAAAATTATGTACTTACCTTATGTTGCGGGTATGTAATTTAGGGTAGTTAAGTAGTTTATTACTTAGGAATTAGGTAATATATGTATATTATTCATTTTGGATATGGCTGATAAGTTCATACCATTATTTACGCCAATGCACCGCCAACCCCAAACTCAACGAAAATAAATACACTGTTACGTTTTGACATTGCGGTCCGAATAAAACTAATTTCATCGGAAACAAACTCCAATTGCAAAAACGGCGCCATTTAAAATCTTAATTTATTTATCGGTTCACTTTTAAATTGCACGCACCGATAAAATAACTTCGATTGGCTTAAAACTGGAAATTTAGCAATAACTAGTTGTACGTATTTCAATAAAACCTGTTTCATCAAAAACGGAGGTTGTTTGGAAAATAAATCATTTCTAACGCCCATATAATATATCAAGTAATTTGCCGTGTGCGAAGCACGGACTTCCTCATAAGGTAAGCAACGCATTGATTTGAACGTTCTATTTCGTATGATTATTTAACTTCATCATCAATTATCGTTAAGCGTTTTATATTCATTTCGATATACATGAATTTCAAATCGTAAATTATGAAATACCGCGATGTTTACGAGTTCGAATTATAATTATATGGGTCATACATTCAAATTTAGTTATATAAATGAATTATGTATTGTAAATCCATTTATAATTCCAAAACAATATTTAAAATAATAAAATAAATTAAATATTTGACTACCAAAAACACGGGACGTTACATTCGTCCCCCCTTAAAAGAATTTTGTCCCCAAAATTACTAAGGTAGAAGAAATGCTACAAACCCATTACCTTTTCTAAAACCCAATTTATTATTAATCAAAAGCCCACTATTTTTATAAATAAAAATTTCAAAAATATCGAAAAATTTCTAACACATTATATTCTTGAAAAAAATTCGGCATAGTCTCCCCTGTACGGAGGGAATTCTGCGATATTGCAGGATTAACAAATATATATACATTGACCCCATGGTCGGAAAACAAAATTTCAAAACCAAAATTTATATTTTCGCATAAGTGTACCTTATGCGAGCGCTATTTAGCATATTGGCTCAATTTATTTTGATATACAACCGTCAACCTCAAAGCCTTCGGGCACCTGTACTCAACTCAATTCATCATGTAAGTAAACAATACATGAAATTCAAAATAACATTTAAATTATTAACCAGTAAAACTATGCAAATTTCCCCAATCCAAACATATAACATTCATTCATTTTCATATTCAGGGTTAAATGATCCAATTTCAATTCAAATGAGATTTGTTTCAACTAGTTATATTGGACTTTAGTTTACCATTCATTCAGCTCTTTTTAAACTGTTGGAGAATACATATACAACCAATCTAACAAACAATACACAATCAACCCAATCAAATTATTTAGTTGAATTTATATTCGACATCAATATTTACTTTGGGTTTAACATGTTTTAATTATCAACTGATTACCATCCAATTGATTTTTTATTTTATTATTGTCAATTCGATTTCCAAATCCGAAATCTATTTTATTAATTCAAATATCCATTCTTAACTTCATTAAACCAAGATAAGTTTTAGCTACACATTCAATTGATTAATTGATCTTCTAATTAATCCACCCTTACTTTAGAATTCAATTTCTGATTCATTCAGGCTCATTTACTAATTTCACCTTGAATTTCTTTTGGTTATATTAAACCATTTCAAATTTTAATCCAATTTGAATTCCATTCAAATCAACCAGTCAATCAAGCACACCAATATTTCAATAATTTGTCAAAATTATTTCCTTTCTATATAAAAATATACCTTGGGCAATTTTTTTTCATTTACCCTCTTTACAAAACAATATTGTATAGTTGATAGTTCAAATTCTTTTCAACACTAGAACCGATCAAATAACACAATACAAAACATTTTTATATAAAATTTACAAATACACTCTCTTGAATATATATAGTCAAACTCAATCTAGGGTATTAATAACCCCATCTCTATCGAGTTACACCACTAAGCCAAGGTTACTTCTCAACCAATAGCTCTGATACCACTGTAACAAACCAGAAAATAAATAGGAAGAAGTTAGAGGGCGAGAGAAGAAAGTAAGAAATACTAGAATAGAAGAAGAAGAACACCACCGAATCAGAGTCTCACATTGCAGCGGAACAAAATATAATATAGAAATAATCTTTATTGAGAGCTTGAAAAAAATACTTACAGCATCTGAGTACATCAATACACTTGGACAGTTATAACAAATAACTTGTTTAACACCCCAAATTTTTTGAGAATATTAAAATTAACAAATTCAAGAACACTTTAGAAGAAGAATTAAGTGAAATGGGTTGCGCTATTACGTTCATCTCAAAATTTTGGTCAAGATAGACATTTGGTTTGCATAAAACGGATATCTTATGAAGAAGTTATTAAGCCTTGAAGTTTGTTTGCATATGAGAAATATATATATATATATATATATATAAATTAAATAAATAAATATGCAAAAAAGTTCAAAACAGCGAATCGAGAGGGGGAATAACCGAACTGGCCCATTTTTTAGGTCGACCCAAACCCAGCTGGGTCGACTAGGGGTTGATTCAGGGTGTTTGGCTGTCAACTCGTGGGCCGATTCGCTCTAAGGCAGATGTGGCAGCTTATTGGTTCTGATGGACTCCTTGCTGAGTCATTAGGGCTGATGTAGCTATTCTATCTTGTCTGAATGGCTTTGATTTGCTCTAGGTTAATCTGACGGTTCCTATTAAATCAAACTTCTATATAAGTAACCTAAATCTAAACCCTAAGCCATACAAAAATATTCCTAGAGTCGTCATGTCGTCATCTCTTTCAACTCAAAGCCAAGATATAAGATACATCAAAATCAAATCAAAACTAATCTAATTTAACTAAGAGAATTCAACGATCTACATCAAAGGCGAGCAATTCAGTTTCAGAATACAGATCCCCGAAATCAAGTTTTTCCTTTTGATTGTAAGTGTAGTTATCTTTCAGATGTGAATAAATTAAAGACATGATTTGTAATGAATTGTAAAATAGAATTGTATCAAGTTGTATGTGATGCTGATTCATGTTTATTCATGTCTATTCTATCATATATGCCTATGAACTATTGTGGTCTATCAAACCTATCATGTTATGTGGAAATTGGTGAGTAAACCTATGATGTTGTATAGGAATTTGGGAATGAAATTATCATATGTAAGTTTGGTGATATTATGATACATACAAGTTTTAGGCTAAGTCGTGTCGTTTATGCCTAGTTGTTTAGAGCCATTATGCATACATGTTTAGATCTACGACCTTATATGTTTAGATCTACAACTTTATATGTTAGATCCATATGCCTTTATGATAGATCTAATTTCCAAGTTCACCACTACATGCCAAGTTTAACTTGTATAGTTTTATGTAAATTCATATGCTTATGGTTCATGTTGCATAGATCAAATCTGCAAGTTCATGTTAAAAGTATATTGTTCTATGCCAAATCCATGTGACATATGTGTAGTTAGATCCATACTTTTGTATGATGTTGGAATGTTGCAAAGTTCCTCTTTTCCCCTTTTTTGTTTTATAAGTTAGGCTAAAATATCCAGCCTAACATTCTATGTAATTTTGCGAACGTACAACGGGGGTAACGTTGGGGAAAACATGAAATTACATGTAATTGGCATGTTTGACACATAAGCATGATAAGTGGCATGAAAATGGTATAATCTATATACCTAAAATTTTGAATGTGATTTAGAAGGAAAGTAGGCCATGACAATAATTGATTTATAATTTACATATAAATATGTAGGATAAACATGAAAAATTACATGGAATGGATTGGTTCATGAAATGGTATATTTAGTATACCATTAATTGTGAGCATAAATAAAAGGATAATTATGGCATAATTAAATTGGGAATAATTTACATATGGAATTTGTCATAAATAAGAAATATGTAAATTCAGAAAAGACAAATATGCCTAACCCGAGGTTTGAATAAGTTGTGGTGTAAAACTGCCCGGAACCGATCGGCACATCCAGTGACCACAACAATACATGTCTAATGTGGGTGGTTAGTGCATTGAGACCAAAAAGGACCCGAGGTTAGACTGAGTTATGGTGTAAAACTGCCTGGAACCGACCGGCATATCCAGTGACCACTACAATACCTGTCTAATGTGAGTGGTTGGTGCTTTAATAAAGCTAAGTCAAGATTGGTAGGGTTAAGTCAATTAAGGAAACACTTAACCAATTCAACATGTTAACTAAACTGAAGGGTGAGGTTAAGTAAATTTAGAACACTTAACCGTTATAACATGTTAATTAGACAAGTGGGTAAGGTTAAGTAAATTTAGAACACTTAACCGTTATAACATGTTAATTAGACAAGTGGGTGAGGTTAAGTAAATTTAGAACACTTAACCGTTATAACATGTTAATTAGACAAGTGGGTGAGGTTAAGTAAATTTAGAACACCTAACCATTATAACATGTTAATTAGACAAGTGGGTGAGGTGAAGTAAATTTAGAACACTTAACCGTTATAACATGTTAATTAGACAAGTGGGTGAAGTTAAGTGAATTTAGAACACTTAACCGTTATAACATGTTAATTAGACAAGTGGGTGAGGTTAAGTAAATTTAGGAACACTTAACGAATATAACTTGATTTATGGAAAGGTTAAGTTAAAATAAGAGGGCAACACTTAACCAATATAACTTGATTTGTAGTAGGGTTAAGTTAACACAAGAAGGCAACACTTAACCAAAGTAACATGACATGTAGGTGGGTTAAGTTAACTTGAATTGATTGATGACACTTAACCAAGACAACAAGATGAATACGTGGGGTTAAGTTAACAAGAAACACTTGACCAATATAACTTGATGAACGAACAGGGTTAAGTTAATAGGAAACACTTAACCGATCCAACATGATAAGTAAGGAGGGTCAAGTTAATAAGAAATGCTTTACCAACATGACATGATGAATGAGTGGGTTAAGTTAACATAAGCGGACAACACTTAACTAATATGGCGTAATGTGCAGGAGGGTTAAGTACATATCGGGTTAGTGGGTAATATTAGTAAATATAGGCCTACAAAACTTAACCATTAAATAAACATGCTTGAATCGGTAGAAGGGTTAAGTACATATTGGGTGGGTGGGTAATATTAGTAAATATAGGCCCATAATACTTAACCATTAAATAAACATGCTTGAATCAGTAGGAGGGTTAAGTACATATCTGGTTGGTGGGTAATATTGGTAAATATAGGCCTACAACCTTAACCATTAAATAAACATGCTTGAATCAGTGGGAGGGTTAAGTACATCTCGTATAGGTGGGTAATATCAGTACATATAGGCCCACAAACTTAACCGTTAAATGAACATGCTTGAATCGATGGGGAGGTTAAGTACATCTCGTAAAGGTGGGTAATATCAGCACATATAGGCCCACAAACTTAACCGTTAAATGAACATGCTTGAATCGATGGGAGGGTTAAGTACATCTCGTGTAGGTGGGTAATATCAGAACATATAGGCCCACAAACTTAACCGTTAAGTAAAAATGCTTGAATTGATGGGAGGATTAAGCACATATCAGGTTGGTGGGTAATATTAGAAAATATAAGCCCAAAAACTTAACCAATAGGAAACCCTAGTAACGGGGACCCATTTCAGCAGTAACCCACATGGATGTATCACGGTACCCTGAACTAGGCAGGGTGGGGCACGATTACTGGGCTGATTATAAGCGGTCAAAGCAACAGCAAGGGGTACGTCAGTGTAGGTTCCGACGATTTACGGGCGTGCACGTACTCCGGAGTGGGAAAAAGCAGGCACTGGGTGCCAGTGATTATACACTGTGCATCCTGAATTATGCCGGGTCGTTATCATAAGGATTGATACACCTTATTGTGGGACAAGCATAGGGTATCTACACGCAAGAGAGTGCCGATTGACATAGACACATGGAACATGAATACAAGTAGGGAGCCGATTGATAGGGTAGTAAGGGTACATCTAACATGTTCATGGCAATTAGGTTGGTTGAGGCGGAATCCTCACGATAGATGTACACCTGAAGGCTACCATAATTACGGGGATTGGGATCACGTTGTAATATTACCATTTTATACAGATTACTAGTTGGGACACTAGTTAGGCGGTGTAGAGATATAGAAATCAGATTAACATAGTAGCGATGCAGAGAAAAAAGTAGGAGCGCATTCAGTTCATCTTGCACTTATCTTGTCTTTAGTTACCTTGTTTTATGGTATTGTCCTATTTTCAGTTTATTCATGTCATGATCCTTTATCTTGTTTTCATGCTGAAAGATCACTGGACTTACCAGACTTATGTCTGACCTAGTTTGTTTTTTTGCCTCTTTTCTTCTGTTCCCCCCCCCCAAGGTAGTCAGGGAGGGAATAGATTAGCTTAGCCTGGACCGCTTCTCTTTCCGAGCTTGAAGATTAGTTTGTGTATTGCTCTGAACTCTCTTTCCCACTGCTATGGTTGGCTTATGCTTTATTGGGGAATATCATTGTTATTTTGTGCTTCTTTAACACTTGGAAGTGATTAAATCAAGACAGAAGTTCTATGTATTACTTTTAAGTATGATTTGAGAAAATTGCTGTAAAAGCTTGACCGATTTAAGTTGTTAATAAAATGACTTTATTTTCCACTGCTTTATTTGTCTGTCTTGTAATTTATCTGCATCTGTTACCTAAAATGCTCCACCAAAGTTAAGGCATTCCTTTTGTGAGTGACCTTAACAGAGGTGGAGTGTTTCAACTTGTCCTCATATACATCACACAACGGAATATACTACATAAAAATCATACGTCTAAATTCCTCCCGCACGTCTTCTAAACTTCATATTTATCCATTGACCTGAACCTGTACGACCCGGTCTAACCCGAACATTTCAAACACCGAATCAGTCTGGTGAACCAGAGTGACAACTCGCAAAGTTTATGGGGATCATCCAATTTGATTTTAAAGTTCAAAAATCTTTTTGAAATAAAAGGGTAATCGTAAGACTAAATCCACACATAAACATGGAAGGTTTTTACCTTATGGTAACCCAAAAAAATATTTTGAAATCACATATATATACTGATATTATAATAGTGTCTAAATACAAATAAATAGCAATCTAGCGGAACACTTGCATCTCACGCTCCACATATATAGTATACAACCAAAACCGCGGGTGCTTATTGGATATTGTATTCCGACTATGACAAGGTATGAAACCACCTGTCGATAGTGTATCTCTAGAGGAGAATATACTGGGTTCAATAAGAACGCCTTGCAACCCGACCCACACATGACCGACCACTCATTTCGCTTGAGTGTATCAAATGTATGTCACCAATGGTTGGGATCAGCAACCGTTTCCCGAAAAGGGGTAGCATCGATAGATTAAAGAAGGAAAAGGAATTTCTCTAGATATGTGATTATACGACCTAATGGGAGCGACCCACATAGCCATGCTACCTGCCCGATTTTTGTCATTTCCAGGTTGTGAGGCTTGAGGTTTGAATTACATTTTTATATAGCACACCACCATTCACATTGAATGCCACGTCGTCAAATCCGCCAGAAATCACTAATTGATTTCCACGAAAATTATTGGGTTGTTAAGTTAAGAGAAAGTGTCTTCTCTGCCGCCACAGAAATACATTTGAGGAAATCAATGTACCTAATCCCATTGGAAATACTTTGTCAGACATCCGTCCATACAAGTTATCCTAAGACTGGACAAACCGAAGGCACTCTCCTACTGCATCATTGAATTACCCTATGGATCATTAGCGAGTAGTCCTTGCAATCAGAAAGATTCCAATCACGACAGAATCACAGTCGAAATACCTCGGGGCGCTAAACCAGAGAAAATTGACAAATAATCCTTTCGCTCATGAAGATCCCTGGTCTTTGATTGCTCCATCTTCAATCAGTATCTTCTACGATTTCGTATTTGCTGGTACGGAATGGTTTTCGAATATAAATTCGATCCCGGTCTTTCCGTACCAGCAATCGTATTGGCCAGATTTGATAGTCGGTTATTTAACTATCAAATAAACAAACATTCAATCATGAAAATAAAATGAGTTCATTGATTCAGTACTCAGCAACATTTCACCCTTTTAGTTATAAGTAATCAATGAATGGTTGATTCAATTTCTAAATCTTTTATTAATTTAAAACATGGTATTCACTTCTTAGTAATATTCTCAAAACCATTTCATTTCAATATTTGGGAAAACATCTTATAACTATATCAAATTTTTCCATCTTACTATTATTTCAAAACATTTGTTACAACATTATTCATGTATATTTTCTCTCTAACAATCATTAGTCCCTAACCGTAAATTGGTAAGCTAATAATCCCCTAAGTATCAACCCTAAAGACTTAAATCAACACCAGATTGACGCTCAGAAAATCATTCAACTCAACCAATCTCCAGTGAGGTTCAAATTCTTATCTTGACTTATTATTAATCCATATTATCCCACTTCTGATTCGTCCAACCATTTTCCACCTTGAAAATCTCGTTTCAATTCCATGATTAAGTATCGTTAATTTAAACTTAACGTTTTAGCCTCACGCACCGTTTTTTTTTAAATATCGTTTATAAAACTCTGGCTTAATATGCACCCCTTTTAATCCGCTTTCCATTTCTTAATTCAAACACTTATTTTAAGGTATCATCTCGGCTTAAAATCTCTTTTATAACTTAATTATAAACTCGGTTTTTAGTATAAAATCATTCATCAACTCTTTTCAAAAAAATCCAATTATATTTCAACATCCACTTGGATTACATACCTTAATGAATCTCATTACTAATTAATCACTTAAATTATTAAAATAATAATTTACATTATCTTTAACTATTGCAGAAATAGTCACTTCTTATTTAACTAAAACAAACAGTAAACTTATTTTATTTAAAATCTATTTATGGTAAAAACAAATATTCGTTAATCTATTTCATTAGATTAATTAACAACAAAATAATTTAATCAATTCAAAAACATGGTTGTCTCGTTAACCAATTCCATGTAATTATTCTTTTAAATTAATTAATAATTAATTTAAATAATTCCATTTAATTGTCTTTGAGAAACAATAAATCCAACTTTTAACCGTTAGATTAATTCCTGCTTAATTTGCTTATAAATCTTATTAACATAAGAATTTGGTTTATCAAACCATTTAATAATTTTATAGACTTAAGTAATAAATAATAAATATTATTTTCCTCTTTTATAACATATATTCAAAATAATAGTTTCAAAAGCTATCTTCAGTTATAAAATAAATTTTATAACTTAATTACCGTCGATTCTCCTGACGGTAAATCAATATTTATAAAGCGGTTTATTTTTAGGCCAACTACTGCCAATTGCTCAACTAATATTGTCTGTTGGTTAAACCAAAACAACCATTGAATTTAAATTCAAAAACCAATGATCAAATCAATCAATCAATCATGTCAGTTAAACAGTTCATATAATTGTAATATGAAAATGAACAGTAAATTTGAGGAATCCAGTTGGATCCCTCCAACCTGTAATTTCCCTGCATCCAAATATGTTATTTTCACAATATCATTTATTCAATCATCAAACAATAATAGGAATCCAAACATCCATCAACCAATTAACAATCATAGCACACAAACATTTAAACCCAACTTATATAAGATATAAGTGGGATAAAAACTGAGTGAGTTGAGCTCACTTGATTTCAGCCATCGCTGAACCCGTTTGTTTTTAATTAAATTAAACAAGCGTTTAATTTAATTTAAATTTCCGTCTGCATTCCATTCTGTTCATACAAGCTCTATATTCTTGTGTATGCTGGTACGGTTCCAACATTGCCCATTTTATCCGTCACTGTATGACCAAGACATGAATTTAATACGGTGTACACTATTTAATATAATATTATTATTAGTTTAATTATATATAAATCTAAAAAATTTATTATTATTTTCTTTAGACCCGGTTAGGTAAAACGTAGTGTATTATGGCCATGTTGTATACAACAGTCGAGCCTCTCAACAATACAGAGTGCACTAAATGTACATCACAAACACATTGTTCTGTCGTCGAACTATTTTCCTAACCAAAACCATACAGAATGCACAACAGTATGGTTCGGTGTTGATTATATCATGCGTTGATTATTTGTTGAAGTTTTACTACAATACTATACCAGTTATCACTTTGATATTTATATTCCTGTTAGCACGCTATATTGCTACCACGTAAATTTGGACGCGTACAATAACAATCAAGTATTCTTACTGACTTCATTTGTTATAGAACTTGACACGCTTAAATCCAGGCTTACATCCAAATTAGCATATTGTTCAACTATCCCAATATCAAAGCTATTTACTACACATCTGAATCAGACCGTTATAATGTATACTAACTTTATATATTATAAATAATTAACTTACTCCTTGCTTAATTAAAAACTTGATTAGGTTATGAAAACAAAATTAGGCATCGTTTAAACCTTTAATTAGTCACCTTAAATAAACACGTACCGAGGCATCCCACGTAGAAACACTACTCATCTTCTCCCTGTTACACAACCGCGAGCACTATACCCTCATTACTGCCCTATAAGTCACCATCCTCTTCAACACAGACCCGAAGTTGAACTGTCGTTTGCAAATGAACACACTATTGCGAGCATGGCACTCTCTTTATGTCCGATGTTGCATCGCCACTTCAGCCTGCACCGTGCACCTTTACTGGTTGACCCCACGACTCCATCTCTCTTCACTTCGAAAGTCGCCAGTCCCTTCCACATCGTAATTCCTACTACCGTTCCTCACCACTTCGTTCTTCCATTCAATAGGGACAACACCCCCTCCTTCGTAGTACAACATAACTCATGCCACCATACTCCTTTAACATCACGCTGCTGCATTTTGTAGAACCCAAGCACCATGTATATCCTTCCCTTCCATGCGTCCTTCCTATTTCTACCTCTCAGAGCCATCCCATATTTTCTAAACCCACACGGCAGCTTACCCTTCCCTATGTTATACTCCTTCCCCAAGTCAATCACTTCACAGCTTTTATTATGAACCCACTGAACCACGGAAGCCGGACGGGACTACACCAGTAAACCGTGCGTGTTCATCGCCTTATGCTTATTGACAATCATGCAACTGGGTTCAGTGGTTTTTGATGTGTTGAGATCTATCCAGTTTTCGAATGGCTTGCGTATATTTTTATATGAAGTATTCGGTTATAATGGCTTCAAGATAAAATGGAATGGCCTCGCCTATTTATAGAAGGAATTGTGGAAGGATAAGGATGAAGTCCCTTCTCATTGTACACCATAGGTATTTTAGCTCTGCTGATTTAGAAATTCATAGCAGACAAATATAGGTAGGCTTCCATTGTTTTGTCTATTAAAAACTTAGGCATGCGTTTGTTTCTTTTCGTATACATGAGAGGAAGAAATGTACTGGTCCGAAAATGGTAGTTGTGTGAATACTTCGCTATGAAGTAATTTTAAGTAGGTGCAGTATAAAATTTCCTTCCCTACGGACTGCGTGTGTTTAGGTTGGCAAAGATGAATTTTCACTTCATATATAGGTCTGCTACTGATTTCTGAAATGAGATGTCGGTCCTGAAATGAAATGAGCCTGAGTGCGTTTGCTTGTAGGTTTACATGTGAAGTGATGTTGACGTTTTGTTTAGGCAGCCTGTGTGTTTTGTGTACAATTAATATGAGTAGTCAAAAATAGAAATAGGATGGCCAACATTTCGTTTCTATAGAGCTGCATGCATTTAGTCATGTTACTTGTGTAAAAATTATGTACTTGCTTATGTTGCGGGTATGTAATTTAGGTTAGTTAAGTAGTTTATTACTTAGGAATTAGGTTATATAAGTATATTATTCGTTTTGCATATGGCTGATAAGTTCATACCATTGTTTACGCCAATGCACCGCCAACCCGAAACCCAACGAAAATAAATACACTGCTACGTTTAACATTGCGGTCCGAATAAAACTAACTTCATTGGAAATGGACTCCGTTTGCAAAAACGACGCTTATCGGTTCACTTTTAAATTGCATGCACCGATAAAATAACTCTGACTGGCTTAAAACTGGAAATTTTGCAATAATTTGTTGTACGTATTCCAGTAAAACCTGTTTCATCGAAAACGGAGGATGTTTAGAAAATATATCATTCCTAACGCCCATATAATATATCGAGCAATTTCCCGTGTGCGAAGCACGGGTTTCTTCATAAGGTAAGCAACGCATTGATTTGAACGTTCTATTTCGTATGATTATTTAACTTCATCATCAATTGTCATTGAGCGTTTAATATTCATGCCTCATACATGAATTTCGAATCGTAAATTACGAAATACCGCGATGTTTACAAGTTCGAATTATAATTATATAAGTTATACATTTAACTTTCGTTATATAAACGGATTATATATATTATAAATCCATTTATAATTCCAAAACAATATTTAAAATAATAAATTAAATTAAATATTTGACTACCAAAAATACGGGATGTTACACCAGGATCTTGGTAAATAGGAATCTGCAAAACCAAAACTATTGACTGCCCGTGTGGAAAATATGGGCACCTAGAGTTTAGGAGAAAACAATAAACTCCGAGTCAGTCATGGGACTGGTGTAAGAACTTAAAAAAATTATTAAACCTTAATTTAAAATTAGGTAATTCACGGGACCACTCCGTATGTCATGGAACGGGTTTACTTCATGTGAATACCAAAGCTTGAAATAAAACGATTCAATAAACAACGCAATGCTTTTTGAAAAAATGAAGCTATTATAAGACTCAGGTCCCATCACACAATGCAATACAAGCCGGAGGATAGAGTTTTACCTTATAATATCCAAACATGCTTGGCGCATTTTAAAACAAATCTCATTTGATACTATAAGTTCGTAGTGTCAAAAACAACTTCAAATATAAATGTATCAATCATAGACGGCATAAGTACCATATATTATGCCGCCATACATAGATTTGCAATTTAAACCGAAAAAACGCATATTGGAAATTGGATTCTATATATGAGTCGAGGCAAGGGATCTTCCTCACCAATTCGAGACACTCTAGCAAATGCCTCAGGATGCGGACGCTGGCGAGTCCTTGTATCTTCAGGGCCAGTCCTCCATTACTGTTGAGGATTAATTATTCCTGAACACATGTTTACCGGTCCTATCAGACCTATCTCTAAGCTATTGGAGACTCAATATCTAAGGCGCCTCATTCCATCATCCACACAAGTAAAAATGTCTGGACTCCATACCATGACACCATTTCTAGCTAGTAAGAAACATCGCGCACTCCCTGCAGTCACTATCCCGTTTTTGACTCATACCGATGTGAGGCTCGGGAATTAACACTATACACAAAGCTATGCTACTTAAAGTCGTGCTTTGATCATCATCTACAAGATTCTGCTTTTCAACAATAAACCTTGATCATTGCAGCTTAGCATGCCACATTGACAATCCATGCCATACAACTGATGTCTATCAATATATAACCTCTAAGCTCATACATCTCAGAGAAGGGTGTTATGCAAGAGAATAAATTCTCTGCCACCAAAAAGATATATATTCAATAGAAATCAATCAACACAGAATGAAATCCAATGTCAGACACACATCCATTTACAAGTTTGTTTTAGGTCAGAACGAAACCGAAGGCACCTTATTCCTCGTCTCATATGTCCAATACAGAAGAGAGGCCCTTGCATATCCGAACAATCAACAAGTACGTCCGGACAACTACCACTATAACCCTTTAAGGCAGCAAATCCAATTAAAGGCATCAGTAGAAATACATTCGATGTGAAGATTGTCAGTCTTGCACCGTCTTCAATATCTTTGACTTAATTGTCATAACCGTTATTTAGAATGGGTTAAACCCGGTCTTTCTGAATAACTTGGGTATCTTTATAATCATGTGATAAATAAGCACATCATACGCCCCATTCCAATCTTGAATATTATTTTATTCAAATATTCACATCTTTAGGGAAAGATTCCCATTAATTCTATCAAAGATAAATTCATTTAAACTTTTTCTAATCTTTCTTTAAAAACCATTGCAAAAGATTTTGTATTATCCTTTAACAATTCTAAACTAGATTAAGGTTTATAAACAAGTCGGGATTATCGAGCCTTACCGAAGTAATCATTTATTATTTCCTCCCAATCTATTCATCCTATGGAGCAAAACTGGTAGTGCTCCATATCTAACACCCACTATGTTATCAGTAAAATTTAATTACCATTTCACGTTCAAATCTAACTAAAGATTTGCTATCGCTTGGAGTAAAACTGGTGGTACTCCATTTTCGATCATTTCTTGAGTTCGGTAAATTTAATTACCTCCTTCACATTCCGATCTAATTAAAGATTCTTTAAAACACAGTTCAAGGTAAACCCAAATCATCTTCCAATAAATATGGAATCTTCAAGGAAAACAGATCAATATATAATCGATATAAATTTTCATATCAGACTAATAATATAAATGGAATAATGGCAAAGCCTTTTAAATTCCATATATAGTAACGGTCTTCTTTTACAGAAGCTCATCTCGCTTATTACCCATTCGAATTCTATTTAATTCCAATTTAATATATTAAATTGGAAAACTTCACTTTGGAAAATTTCCATTAAATCGTAATAAAAAGATCTATAAATTCCAAATCATATCTTCACTTCTAATTGGGTTAAAGAACTGATGTTATTTAAAACATCGCACACGATAAACCCAAAATCCAATTCAATTCCAATTATATTAATTAATTTGGTAAACTTCTCTAAATCTTAATTCAATGATTTATTCTTTTCTCAACTGGGTTTAAGATCAATGTTATTGAAGACACCATTCACGACAAACCCAAAATCCAATTTGATATTAAATATAAGGCTCTAAATAGAAATTATATCGGCTTATATTCAATATCAAATTCTGAAGCCAACAAATATTTTATAGGAATAACGATATATATATCTTCCAAATTCCTCAACAATATCCGTATAATCACGGAATCCAATATTGAAATATTCCGAAGATTATTTCCATGTAAATCCTTTCCAATTCATACGTTGAAAAATTCTGGTTATTTTAAACCCATTTACAAATCCAATTTATTTATCTAAAAACATTGGATTTTTATTCTAGTTATTAAATAGTTCATTTCGATAAAAATATATTTTTATCTTTTCAAAACTTGGAATTTTTCATCCAAAATCTTTCCAAATCATTTATTATGATTTTTCATAATTTATTCATATATTTATTAATTTTATTAAGGCCCTTACAGTCGGTTTCAAACATCGGCCACCGAACTGCATTTACAGTGACATTTTCCAAAACTGATTTGGACATATTTTAAAATCTAACCATAAGATTTCAAATCTCTTATCATCATTCGAAAGCTCTTTTCGATACGAACCTAACAATCCCGGTTTTACGAGAATCCAACAATGAGATCTCCCGTTACCTCAATTTGAAGTCAACGGTTGAAATTCACGAATAGTCGCGGCGCGGCATGTTCTATTCAAGCCATTAAATTTATATAATATATATTGTCGATTTCCATTTAAAATGTATTTTATAAATCGTTTATAAATTCAATTTAAAACGATTACAGATTCATTTTCAATTTTAAATCAAAATTGAATATTCCATATCATTATAATACTAAAATGATAATATTTTCGAAATATCTGATTTTGAAATCCATTCTTTTCGATAAAATGAATAAAATCGATATAAAAATCCGTTCGAGTTAAAATGGCGTATATCTACTTAACTCGGCTTCACATTTCAATATTTTCGTGTGCATCCAAAATCGGACATCAAAATCATATTTTGATTCTTTACTGAACATTATTTTGAAATATTCGTTATTATTCTGAATTGTAATCAGACTCAATCAATTACCATATAATTTTATTTACATGGATTTCATACATAGCATGTGTTAAACCCGTTGTGAAAATGCGGTTCAAAATTATGAAGCACGTACGTTAGCATGTGACTTCATTTAGTTCGCGATTTCATTTAGCTCGCTCCCCCGCAAGCACGCGACTTCATTTTGCTCGTATGTTCTTTCGTACCGCAACCTTCTTTTAAACCGTAAGCATTTGGTCATCGTCAGCTTGAAAAAATAAGGTCATTCTCATATAAGCCACAAAATATGAACATGCTTTTAGATCGTGGCAGAGCATTACTTAGCTCGTTCAACCCCATTTAGATCACTCAGCAGCAACCAGGCTGTGATAACGACCTTCTTTAGCTAGCCAATGCACCTGATGGCCTGCATACAGACTATTACGAAGCTTTAAGCTCGTTTTAGACCTCATTAGGTCATTACTTCACGTGTCCAATACAAATTGACAAACTTCTAAAAGACCATGTGGATCCAACAAAAAAGAAATGCATCAGTTGTTCATCTTTAAGCAATGCACTTTGGTCGTAGGTCGTTTAGCCCGTGCATGGCATATAGGTCGTTCATGTATTCGCAACTAAAGCAAATCATGCTTGAACCTATTTCATGAGTCATCTTATCCACGTGTAACAAGATGTGAACCATACAATTCAGATATATAGCATGGGTCAACACGAGGCCTAACAAATCAAAGAGGTGCATAGCAAACAGATGAGCTGTGGAGAAAGCCACGTGGCATGTATTTCCATACCAAAACTGCTAGTACATGCAAAAGTGGACACGTTAGGTCGTTGGAGAGGGGTTTAGGTCGTTGAAAATATTATAACACGTGGACCAACCTGTCAGCTATAATGTAGAATCGCAGGAAGGAAAGTTTGGCTCGTGGACACTCTTTAGATTGTGGATTCATTTAAAACCGAGGTGCATTTTATGACCTAAGAGGTGTTTTTGATCAGGCGGGCACGAGCTAAAATATTTAGGCGTAAGTTTTAGTCCGTTTATTTTAGACCTCCTGGCATTTTTCGGATCGTGAGATGTGCTTTAGACCGTATAAGGTATTTTTAGGTAGCGTGAAGGCTCTTTAGAAGGAGAAGCAAGTTGGACTGCCAACCATATGCCAACCTAGCGCCAGCCATACACCATATATTTATAGAAATGCCACTCCATCTAAACATCACTATAAATACCCCTCATAATTCACACTTGGGGGGGGGGGGGCTAATTTCATTCCTAGGAGGAGGTGCCGCCAAATTTGAAGCTCTCCTACAACTTCACTAATGGCTTCCATGGATCAAACAACTTTTCTCCGACTTCATGTGGATCAAATCCATTTGAATGATCATTAAAGCTCTCTCCAACTGAATCAAAGCTCCCTGGATCTCATTCGAGCAACATTAAATTCTCTCCAACACCATTCAAGTGATCTCTAATCTTCTTCAAAGCTCTCTAAATTCGGATCTAACCCAAAATTCTCATGAAACCATGGAAGAACACAAAAGCGTCTAAGTGATCAAGGATTGAAACATCTACCATCACAAAGCACGCAATCTCTTCCATCCATTTGCCCAATTCAAGTGGATCATAAAAGAGAGTGAAAAGAGAGGAAAATGAAAAATGAATGTATAGAGTGAATATTCATGCTTTGTAATTGACAAAGTGATAATGGAATCCTATATGAAAGTGGACGTAGATCTTATGACACGACCTGAACTTCCCCGGTAAGGAAAGCACGGATTGTACCGAGAACAACACACATCGGAACACAAACATAAGAACATTTCATTGTCAATTACAACAATTCCTTCAGAATACAAGAATATACAGAGTATGAATGAATAAAATACATAAGAAAAATATCAGAGATTACAATACATTACATAGCAGCAGAAAATAATACAAAACAAAACTGAAAGAGATAAACGGATACAGAGCTTTCCGAATATCATTCCAGCTGTAAACCAGGATGCTGTGAATATAAATCTGCAAAACCAAAACTACTAGCTGCCCGTGTGGAAAATAGGGGCACCCAGAGTTTAGGTCAAAACAATAAACTCCAGGTCAGTCATGTGACTGGTGTGAGAACTAAAACAGTTATTTAAAACTTTACTTTAAATCAGGTATATCAAGGAACCACGCCGTATAACACGGAACGGGTTTCCTCCCAAGAATACCAGTGCATAAAACAAAACAGCGCAGTGCTTTTTGGAAAAATGAAGCTATTATAAGACCCAGGTCCCATCACACAATGCAACACAAGCCGAAGGATAGGGTTTTCCCTTGTAATAGCCAAACATGCTTGGTACGTTAGAAACAAATCACTTGATACTATTATAAGTGCATAGTGTATAAAACAACTTCAAATATAAATGTATCAATCCTAGATGGCATGGGTATCATATATCATGTCGCCATACTAGGCTCTACAATCAAAAACCGCAAAGTCACGTACTTGGAAGTTGGATTTCCATCTGTGAACCGAGGCAAGGGATCGTCCTCATCGAATTCGAGACGCTCTAGCCAGCCCCTCAGGTCAGAGCTCGAGTGACCTTTGGATCGTCAGGGCCGGTCAAACAATGTGGATTAAAATGCCTGAACACTGTGTTTCCCGCCCTTTGTGGCGTAAATGAGTCCTATGACTCCATCGGCTCCACATAGTCACCGATATATCTGAGGCGCCTCGCAATCCAACAACCACACAGGTGAAAATAATATAAATGTCAGGGCTGGTAGGTCACTGACACCACCCTAGCTAAAAGAAAACGCATGCCCTCCCTAATGTCCTCTCCCATTTCTGGTTCACACCGAGGTATGAGGCTCGTGAATTAACACTACACAAAAGCTATGCCACAAAGGCCGTGCTTTGATCATCAACCACAGCGTGCCACACAGGCAAACCACTCCATGCAACCGATATCCATCAAGCACACAGAATGATATCCAATGTCAGACACACAGTCCATTTACAAGCCCGTTCAGGGTCTGAACGAAACCGGAGGCACCTTGTACCTCGCATATCCATCGATCTTCAAGTACGTCTGGACGATCACCAACTGATTCCCTCCTCTTGGGTGCACATCCCACTCAAGATCATCAGTAATTATCCAAACGATGTGAAGACCTCCGGTCTTCGACCACGGTCTTCATCCTCGACACATCGTCGAATCAGTTATTCAGAATGGGATAAACCGGGTCTTTCTGAATAACTCGCGTATATAATAAACAAGTGTTACATAAACACAACATACGCCTCATTCCAATTCAGAATATTCTTTTATTCAAATATTCTTATACTTTGGGAAAGGTTCCCATTAATTTTATCAAAGATAAATTCTTTAAATTTATTCTATAATCTTCTTTTGAATATCAATTCAAACCAAATTATGGTTTACCCAAACTAGTCGGGATTAACGAACCTTACCGAAGTAATCACTTGTTAAATTTCCCAACCCCAACCTATTCATCCCATGAAGTAAAACTGGTCATACTTCATATCTAACACCACGGTGTCATCGATAAATTCAATTACCATTTCACGTTCAAATCTAATTAAAGACTTAACTATCACCTGGAGCAAAACTGATGATACTCCATTCTCGATCATTTCAATCTAATTAAAGATTCATTAAAACTCCACTTGGTTTTAATCTTCCCAAAAATAAATTCCAATTCCAACTAAATATCATTTAATTGGTATAATCCATTAAATCTAAATAAAAAAATTTAATCTTTTTTCTCAACAGGGTTTAAGAACAGTGTTAATGAAGACAGCATTCACGGCAAACCCAAATCCCATTTGATATTAAATACAAGGCTCTGAATAGAAAATATATCGGCTTATATTCAATATCAAATTCTACGACCAACAAATATCGTATTAGAAATAACGATATAAATATATCTTTCAAATTTCCATAACAATATCTGTATAATCACGAAATCCAACATCCAAATATTCCGAAGACAATTTCGATTCAAATCCATTCCAATTCAATTATTAGAAATTCTGGTTACTTTTAAAACCTTTTCGAATCCAATTTATTTATTTCAAAAATAAATGGATTATAATTCTAGTTCAAAACTAGTTTATTTCAATAAAAACCTATTTTTATCGTTTCAAATATGGAATTTTTCATCCCAATTCTTTCCAAATCATTTCTTATGATTTTGCACAAATTATTGCTATTTTTTATAATTTTATCAAGGCTCGTATAGTCGATTTCCAATAACAGTCGTCGAACTGCATTTACAATGACCTTTTCCAAATTTGATTTGGACATAATTCCAAAACCAACCGTTAGATTTCAAATTTCTAATATTCATTGGAAATCTCTTTTCGATATGAACCCAACGGGTCTGGTTTCAGGAGAATCCGACGGTCGTATCTCCTGTAACGTCTATTCGAAGTCATTGGTCGAAATTATCGAACTGCCGCGGCGCGTTCTATTCAGGCCATTTAATATATATAATATATATATTATATATATTTCGTCGATTTCAATTCAAAACGTATTTTATAAATCGTTTTAAATTTGTTTCAAAATGATTTCAACTTCATATTCAATCTCGGATCAGAATTGAATGTTCCATATCATTATTATATAAATGATAATATTTTCAAAACGTTATATTTTGAAATCACTTCCTTTTCTATATTCATTATAAAAATGAATATAATCGATATAAATATCATTCGCGTCAAAATGGCACATATCTAATCAACACGGCTTTATATATTTCAATAACTTCGTTATTATATTCAACAAATGAATATTTTCTTCAACACATTATTCAACAAATGAATATTTATTTTATTCAACACATGAATATATATTTTATTCAACACATGAATTTTCTTTTATTCAACACATGAATATATATTTTATTCAACACATGAATTTTCTTTTATTCAACACATGAATATTCTTTTATTCAACACATGAATATATATTTCTATTCAACACATGAATTTCCTTTTATTCAACACATGAATATATATTTTATTCAGCACATGAATTTTCTTTTATTCAACGCATGAATATTCTTTTATTCAACACATGAATATATATTTTTATTCAACACATGAATTTTCTTTTATTCAACACATGAATTTTCATTTTATAATATTCTTTATTCTCCAAATTGGAAGGAGGCCCAATTAGTTACCATATAATGTTAATTATATGGATTCCCTACAACACATGTATATAATAGCAACGATAAATAATCAACCATCATCCAGAGTGCACCACACAACTGCATAAGCATTAAATATAAATAATTAATGCTTACACAGTCTGTCAACCAATCGATCGACATACAACTAAATAATTGGGATTAGTGTACGCCAAATATCATCCCAACACCCGTGTGGGGTTACAAATCAACAAACACAGATTTTTATTTGTGCAGTTGGGCGATGTGTAAAATTTATCATCCCAATCAATATCAGTCAAATGGGTGTACATAAACAAACCATCCGATTTGTTTATAATTATTTATTTTATATACACGTTAAAAATTATATTTTTAACTATGAAATATTTTATTCCATTCCACATCACACAATCAACTTTCACAACACATCAATTAAACAAACAAGTCATCCATGGTCTATGGACAACGGGTGTCGGGTGCTGCTAAGCACCGTCTGCATCCTAGTATATATTTCAACTAGAAAACAAATTAAAATTGAGGAGTTCTCACCGAGGGTTCCACTCCTCCATGCTTTATTTCTGAATTTATGAACAGTGTGGATTTGCTCAAAAATTCCAACGCCATCCTCTCTATGCTGTTCATATTAAAAATCACATCTTTATCGCTTCATTCCAATAAATAAAAATCACATTTTTATTTCTATTTCATATATTTTTACTACGCTTCTTTCCATATAAAAATTATATTTTTATATTCCTACTTCTTATATAAAGATCGAATTTTTATTTCGCTACATATATGATAAATTCACCCTTTTAGGTTGTCACTTCATATATATAAAAATTGTATTTTTATATTTTCTATCTTACAAAAATCATATTCTTATAATCTCTACTATATAAAAATCATATTTTTATTATCTCTATAATATAAAAATCATATTTTTATTATCTCTATAATATAAAAATCATATTTTATTATCTCTATAATATAAAAATCATATTTTATTATCTCTATAATATAAAAATCATATTTTTATTATCTCTATAATATAAAAATCATATTTTTATATATTGAAAAATCTAATCTTTCCTTTAAACAAAAATCATATCATTTACTAGTTCAAAAATCAAATCCTTACTGTTATAAAAATATAATCTTTTTATAAATAAAGATTCCGCCTTTTTACTAATAAAATATAATCTTTTTATTATAAAAACATGAACTTTATCTATATAAAAACATGAACTTTATCAATATGAAAACGTGAACTTTATCTATATAAAAACGCGAACTTTATCTATATAAAAACGTGAACTTTATCTATATTAAAATCCCAGCTTTACTTATTTAAAATCAAATCAGAAACTCACATTGTTTTTAGGGATCTCGATCGCCAAAGTGAGCTCGATGAGTTGGCGTCGACTGGAACCTGAGGGGGAAGGTGCGCAATTGGCTGATCGAAGAAGAGAGGGGGTTTCAACGGGTTTTGGGGCTGTTTTAGGGTGGTGCGGCTTGTTCAGAGGAGGGGGCACGAGATGGGAGGTCGGAGGGGGTGCGGCCTGGCCAGGAATGCGGCGCGCAGGGGTCCAGTGGCGGCTAGAAGGGTGGCAAATCTGATTTGGGGTGGTGCGTGGGATTGTAGAGGAGAGGGAAGAAAGAGAAGGGGGGATAAGGTCTTGAAGGAGCGTCGGACTGCAAGGGGGGTTTCCACCGGTGGAGGCGTGCCCGTGGCGGCGTTGGGGGAAGCGATCCCCCTTTTTTTTCTTTTTTTCTTTTTGATTTTCGAAGTAATGACGGGGGGTTGACTGAGGGATAAGGGAGAGAGAGGGAGTGAATAATTTAATATATATTTTGTTATTTTTAATTTCAAAAAGTAACTTTTTATTTCAAATTCGAAATCGAACCCACTGACTGTCGTCACTAGCCAATTACCCCCATTCCGAACACAATGGGATATGTATCGTAAGCTGATTTGATCGTTGCGATCAGTTTTCGTCAAAATCAAGATATAAATCTATATATCGAATTTGAACGTGCATTTCAATTTACATATGGACTCTAAAAATTCTCGAAAAATATTTTCTAACTTCGTATAGCGGTTCTATGAAAACTAATTTCGTCAAATTTCAAGACTGTTTGAAAAATGGCCCTTTTCTGGTCGATCGAAATTGACTGAAACTGTTAAAACACGTTTTCTTTTGCCACGCTCACCTATGGATTCAAAAAATTATGAATTTTGGAATTTGTCAATAACTTGATATCACGGATCCAACAAAAGTGGTTTCGTCGAAAACGAAGGTCATTTGCAAAATTTCCATTTTTAAGGGCCAGAATTCAACAACGACTATTCTGAATTTTCAACTGGGCATAACTTTTTATTCCCGCTATGAAATTTTGATTTTTCAGATTCGTTGGAAATATATTCTCAAATAGATTCTAATATTTTTGGTTTTACCATAATCTGGTTTATTTTGAATCCTATACATTCATTTGAAATTTGAAATCGAATTTTCAAACTACCGCGCCATTTTCAATTCCTTTTATAATTAAAATAAAATATTTATATTCTAACGATGATCTATATAAACATATACGTTCTAATTCTGTTCAAAATAAATTTCTCTTCGTTGTTATTTAAAATAATTCATTTTAAATATTCAAAATTCATTAAAATTGCCAAAATAAAAATTTTAAATTGGCCCAGATTTTCGGGTTATTACATCTTACTTAAGATCGAACCACTATAAAATGTGCGTCTTTTAATTTTGTGCTTTTTTATATTTGTGATCGGGGTCTCGCATTACTATTCCTTACCGAATCGATGAAGTGCGGTTTATGCACCTTTTGGTGTGATTCCATTTTGGGATTAACATTTTGGCGCCCACCGTAGGGAAATCTCACATCAGCGAGATGACCTCGGCAAGTAGCATTTAACGAAATCTCACATTAGTGGGATGACCCCGGCAAGTAGCATTCAAGGAAATCTCGCATTATTGAGATGACCCCGATAAGTAGCATTCAAGGAAATCTCGCATTAGTGAGATGACTCCGGCAAGTAGCATTAAAGTAAATCTCACATTAGCGAGATGACCCTGATAAGTAGCATTCAAGAAAATCTCACATTAGCTAGATGACCCCGGCAAGTAGCATTCAAGGAAATCTTATATTACCGAGATGACCTGGGCAAGTAGCATTCAAGGAAATCTCACATTAGCTAGATGACCTTGGCAAGTAGCATTCAAGGGAATCTCACATTAGGGAGATGACATTGGCAAGTATCATTCAAGGAAATCCCCCATTAGGGAGATGATCTTGGCAAGTAGCATTCAAGGAAATCTCACATTAGGGAGATGACCATGGCAAGTAGCATTCAAGGAAATCTCACATTCATGAGATGACCTTGGCAAGTAGCATTCAAGGAAATCTCACATTCGTGAGATGACCAAGGCATGTAGTTTTGGCTCAAGGCGCTCATATTTTAACAAAACGACCATAGAATGTTGGAAAATCCATTTTATTGATAATCAAATAGTGTGTTGTCGGGCAAAGAGCATGCCTGGGGATTATAACTACTCCCGTGCATGGGTAGGTCAACTCAACCATTTACATTCCATAGGGCCAAAAGAGACAACATCACGGGGTCGAAGCCCAAATATCCATAATTAAGAAAACCAAGTGAGCTAATATCATCGGGCTCAAGGACTCTGAAGGCTGGAACTTTTGAAATAAGAAAGTCATAAGTGAGGAGCTCATTATTTGAGAGCCATAGAATACCATAAGAATACCAAAAAATCAAAGAACCGGGAAACCAGAAGACCGAAAGCCATAAGATATTGATGCTAGGAAGGCTTGGACCCTATACATCAGAGCCAGTGAGAGGTTTAGTTGATGATGATGTCGCCGGGACGATTGGTAGTCCCAGGCCTGTCCTGATTTCTTTGAGGGGGTCGGATCTGTCCTGGCATCCCATCCCGAATATTAACAAACCGTGCCATCTCTCCATTTCTGACATGCTCTTCAATAGCATTCTTGAGATGATGACAATCGTTTGTACTATGACCATCGATGTCATGAAATATGCAGTGTCGGCCAAAATCTCTTTCTTGTTAAGAGGTCTCCCGAGCGGGAGGACTTTTGAAGGCAACATCAGGGTGAACTTCCTGGTAGATCTCCTCGAGTGTGAGTAAGCCCCGAGTAGGTCGGGAACCTATGTTGCCTATTAGCCGTGTTACGGTCATTCCCTGAAGGAGGTTGTTGAGCAGCAGCAGTGTAACGTCCCGTATTTTTACGGGTCAATATTTAATTTATTTAATTATTTAATATCGATTGGGCGATATCGATAACTTGAATTAAATAATATTTATATTTAATTAATATAAATAATAGGATAATATGTTTAAATTTTGAAATATTTGGAATTGGTAGAATTCGCAATATTGTGTGAATTGGATATTAGTTGAGTTTAGATTCGAATAATAATAACAAATCTATTTAATAATTGACGTTAGAACATATTAATTATATTATAATTATAATCAAGCTCGAAATGGCGCGGTGGTTCGTAATTTGGAGATTCGAACTTTAATTGAATATACAGAATCTGTTTTAAGTCGGATTTCTGTGAAACAAGAAACGTTCGGATCTGGTAAAATATGTTTTTCTAATGGAAGAGAAAAATCGAGATTTCGTCGTGTAGATTGTGAGACATGTCCAAATCAAATTTTCAGAAAGTCGCTATGGAATTCGTTATAATTTATAACGATTTAATTATAATATAATAGGATTTTTAATATAAATCGAATATCGATTTAATTGGATTTTTAAAATACCGAGTTATAAATCCAAATAGGTATATTTTGAAGCTGTATGATATTCTATGTGAATATATACGATAATATTTATTTATTAATATTAATTTAAATTGTTCATAAATATATTAATATTTAATTAGTTTATTTTAGACCTTAGAAAATAGTTATTTTTACAAACGGCCTCTGTTTTCAACGAAACTAATTTTGTTGGATCCAAAATATTAAACTATTGTTAGATTTCAATTTTCATGATTTTTGGAGTCAGTACGTGGCCATACGGGATTTTAATGTGAAATACAATCGATAATTTGACTTTAAAAATACGCTGTGTGAGCAAACAGACCAGGAATTCAACGAAACAAGTTTTGTTGGGTCCATAATGTCCAATTGTAGTTGCATGTCCATTTTCATCAAAATTGGATATTGTATGTGATCACATGGATTTTTAATCGACTAATACAACTAGCGATACGATAAAACAATATAGGAAGCTTTTCCTATAAGCTAACCAATCCTTATATATATACCCCTTACCAACCTTGAACCCTAATCTTTCTCACTTTGCAATCAACGCAGTATGCCGCCTCCATTTCTTTAGCAAACGAGAGAAAACCATTTTTAGAAAAAATCAAAACAAATCATATAAAAATCCATAAATCCTAAAATCAATTCCGTTGATCTTCATATGGTAAGAGCTTCACGCTTAAGTAATTTTTGTGGAATTCGATAATGATTCTACTTGTTGTAAATAGGCAGCGACGTTTATTCAAGTATGGCTGGGTGTGCGAGGACTGGTGATGACCAAAGGTGGTCTCGTTGGTGGGATTTTGTTCGCGGTGAAGTAGCAGTTCTCTGGGAAAACTCTGGGAACATTCGAAACCGTAAGAGGTCGCGACATGGGAGGTTATGGCCTGACGACGCGATCTTCTCGGTGGGGTTGTTGGCGAGACAAAGGTAATGAGGTGTTGTTGAAGGCGATGAGTTTATTGGTGAAATATTTGGGAGATTCCGTGCAGATCTTTGTCGATGGTTCACATCAGTCAGCTCTAGGGAGTTGAATGACGGATTCCTTTTGAGTATGTCGAGTGGTATATTTTTGGTATGGATAGAAGGATAAAGTGATGAGATGAATGTTGGTGGAATCCTTGTTGAACTCGACGGCTTATAGATGGAGAATGTGCGGTTTGAAACTTGTAAAATAGAGGAGCAGCTACGACATTTTTTTATCCAGGAAGAAAGGAAGGAGCGATGGTATTAGAGGTGATGATGTGGAAGGATTAGGATACGGTTAATTAACATTAATTAATTATCCATTAATTATATATACCATTTAAATTGTTATACTTGTATAAGTTATAACTTCGTCATGCGTTGTCAGAATCACGAATGGTCAGATCCGTTGGGATTGTATGGACGAGGGCTACATAATGGAACTGATTGGGAGTGGATTGGATCTCGTTACAATTTATAGCAAAATAAATTGCCTGATCTGAACCAATGACTGTTATGGTTATTTAACGATAAACCGAACAATGTGAGTAAAACACACTAACTCTGCCCCGTTTATATTTTAATAACGTATTTTTAAGAATTGATAAATGGTGTTTGATTGTTGTGTGCTGACTGTTTGGATGAATTGTTAATTAATTGGTTGAGAATATAGATAACGATATATATAAATCGTTAATCGAATATTGATTTTGTTTATCAGAATATTTCATATTCGTGTTTGATTAACATCTGTGGATGCCGGGAAACAGGTTGGAGGGATCCAACTGGATTCCTCAATATTTATAATACTGTTTTTTAATATATTTTGATATATGATGTGATATACAATCTATGATTGATTTTGATGGCATTGGCCTTGTTATTTGGTATTTTAAATACCATAAGAAATACTGGAATGTAAAAAGGGAATTTTCAAAGTGTATATTGAAATAAATTATTTATATAAAATCAAAGGATTTTATAAAAAGGAATTTATGTAGTGGATATTGAATTTTGGAAATTATAAAATCAAATGGATTTTATAAAAGGAGATATTTGAAAATTAAATAAGGAACTTCTGTATAAAATTATTAACAGTTATATAGATGTCTAAAAGACCGTTTTTGGTTAAAATACTTAATGGAAGTAATAAGAAGTAAATAAAGAACTTCATGGAATAAATATAATATTTGGGAAACAAATAGAATAAAAAGGAAATTGGTAGGATATAATAGAATTATGAGAAGATTATTTAAAGTGGATATTAAATAGAAATATGTTTTAATAGATAAAATTTAGAAGAATAATTTATAAACGATGTTTATAAATTAAGAAAAATATTTATCATTGGATAAATAAAAAAAATCTGAATTTATATAGAGAAGTAGAAATCGGTTCACCAATATTTTTAACAGAATTTGAACATAGAATTTTTAAAGGGGATTATAAATGAGATTTAATTTTTAGAAGTAAAAAGGGGATTTCGTATGAATAATTCTATAAATAAAAGTATAAATAGAATTTGAAAATGGGATATTATCTTTAAATACGAAATCAAACAAAATTGATATATAAAAGAAATATTATTCCCATTCAATGTGAATAATGGATTAAAATAGTTATTTTATAAATTAAAAAATTTATAAATAAAATTGGTTTTAGAAATAGGAATTCAAATGGGAATTTGAATGAGATAAGAAATTGGGTAAAAAAATAAATAGCAGATTCTATTTTGGGAAAAATGGATTAGTTGTGGATTTATAAAAATGACTTCATAAACAGAAATTGAACCTGTAATAATATACATAAATTGAAATCAAGTTTTGATTTGATTAAATAAATTCCAGATTTTTGCAAGGGAATAATATTCACATTTTAAATTGAATAATGGATTTTAAAGCAAACTTTCTGCAGAATTAAAATAGTTATAAGAAATTGGTAAATTGTTGGGAAGTACTAAATTCAAAAATGAATTTAGAAATTGAGTTAACCTGAGATGGTAAAATGTTTTGGAGTTCGTAACGTAAATCGAATATAGTTTATTCAAAGAGAAATAATCGAATATAGTTTAATCGAAAAGAGTTATCGAATATAGTTATTCGAAAGAGAGATAATCAAATATAGTTATTCGAAAGAGAGTTATCGAATATAGTTTATTCGAAAGAGAGATTATCGAATATAGTTTATTCAAAAAGCATTATCGAATATAGTTTATTCGAAGAGAAATAATCGAATATAGTTTATTCGAAAAGAGTTATCGAATATAATTATTCGAAAGAGAGGTAATCGAATATTGTTATTCGAAAAAGAGTTATCGAATATAATTTATTCAAAAGAGAGATTTTTGAATATAGTTTATTCGAAAAGCGTTATCGAATATAGTTTATTCGAAAGACAGATAATCGAATATAGTTATTCGAAAGAGAGTTATCGAATAGAGATTATTCGAGAGAGAGTTATAGGTTGAAATTCGATTATATCGAATTTGGGAAAGTACTATCTACTTTCTGTTTTTAATCAAGATTTATTTATTTATTTGTAAATTAGTTGTTTGTTTATTTCTCCAAATTAATGAATAAAAGTTTTATTTAAGTTATTATATTTCGGAAGCATGGGATTATAACACTACGTTATAATCAAATAATTTCTATAAAAGAAGTGGATTCGTAAATAGAATCCGAGAGTTACATAAGGAAGTTTGTTAAAGATTGAAAAGGGTGAACCTTGTCTATTTCGAGGTTAATAATGTCGTTCAGTTAAGTTCTGAGAGGTAGTTATACCCTAACTTGGTTGAATTCATTTTTAACTAAGGAGCGGTTAAGGTTTGATAGTGAAGGTTGGTTAAGTGAATCTAGTTAATGAGCGTAATGGTTTGAGTTGGCATAGCGATGTTTTATTTAAACACCTGTTTAATTCCAAATAAAGGAGTTTTGGAAATGTTTTCCAAATAAGAATCAGAAATGTTTTCTAATATATAAAATAAGAAATGAGAGTAAATATGGAAATGTTTTCCAATGTTAATAAAGTATAGTTTCTAAATATAGGAGCTGTGTATATATATAAATATGGGAATGTTTTCCGTTGGTTAAAAAGAAACATTTTCTGGAATATAGAAAATAAATAGTTATAATATATGGAAAAACGGGAAATAGGGAAATGAATAAATTAATGATAAATTAATTTAAAGGGATAAACGTTGTTTTATGATTGATCGATAAATTTCCATTCGGAAATAAGATCGTTGTGTGTATGGATGTTTTCCTTTGATAGTTAAATAACCGACTATCAAAGTTTTGACCATTTTTTCGTTGTCAATATGGAACCACTCCGTATGGGCATTAGCATTGCTAATCAAATATGATGAAGATAATTGAAGACGGAATTTATGCAAGGGCTGTTCTAGCAAATTCTAGGTAGAAATTTCCTAAGATGGGTTTACATAATAGTGCCTTCGGCTTGTCCAGTCCCAGGACAACTTGTATGGAAGAATGTATGACAGAGTATATTTAATGGATCATGTAAGTTGATCTCATCAAACGTATTTACGTTTGATGGCGGAGGAATTCGTTTCTCTTAGCTGTATACCCATGGTATTTTTGGAGAAATCAATTTGTGATTTGGCAGGTATGACGATGTGGCATTCAAAGTGAATAAAGGTGTAGTGTATACGTTATAGCCTCACAACAAGGAAATGGTAAAAAAATCGGGTAGGTCGCATGGCTAAGTGGTTAGCTTCCAATTAGAGTGTATTGTCACCTGATCTAGAGAAATTTCATTTACTTCTTTAACCTATTTCGATGTTGTCCCTTTCGGGAAAACGGTTGTTGATCCCAACCGTTGGTGACAATACATTCGATACACTCAAGCGAAATGAGTGACCGGTCATGTTTAGCCTAGGTTACAAGATGTTCTTGTTGAACCCGGTGTATTCCTCTCTAGAGATACACTGTCAGAAGGTGGTCCCATACCTTGTCAGTTGGAATCCATACCCAATAAGCGCCTGCGATGTTTGATTATATATTATATATGTGGAACGTGAGATGAAAGCGTTCCCACTAGATTGTTATTTATTTGATTTAGACATTATTATAATATCAGAAGGTTATTGATTTTAAAGAATGTTTTGGTTTATTGTAAAGTAAAAACCATTTGTGTTTATGTGTGGATTGGTCTTATGATTATTCCTTCTTTTAAAAGGATTTTAAAAGTTGAACAAATGTTTGGAGTTTACTCACATCAGTCACATGACTGACCCACAGTTTATTTTGTTTGGTTTTCCCTTAAACTCTTGGGTGCCCATTTTTATACGGGCAGTCAAGTAGTTGGGATTTTACAGATATACTTGGAGAGCTGGAGCAGGAGGCTTCAGGATTATATAGCTATGGTTAATTCCGCTGTGTTGTAAGTGTTGTCTCTGAAAATGGTATTGTATACAAACACTGGTTTTATTTCAAGTTATGTTGAATATTATATTTTATTCGTTCCACTGTGAGATTCGTGTTACTCTAATATAATTATGTTCTTCTTCTATTCTAACTTTCTATCTTATCTATTCTCGCTCTCTAACTTCTTTCTATTGACATTCCGGTATTTTCGATTCTGGAATAGTCGACATGGTGTTGTATGTCGATTTTCTAGGTAGAAAATTTTCAGGGCCGTTACAGTGGTATCAGAGCTGAAGGTTAAGTAATTAACTTGGCTTTGTGGCGTAACTCAGTAGAGATGGTGTTAGCAATACCCTAGATTGAGTTGAGTGTATATATACGAGTGAACGTTTTTGTAAATTTTATATAAAAAAATTTGTTTAATATTCTGGCAATTTATTAGTTGAGTTGTTTATGAGTTCTGGTCGATCAGTTTGATCCACTATATCAATAAGGGTTTCTAAACACTTGAATACGATATACCGACACAGTATGTTTTGAAAAAAGGGTAAATGAAATAATTTTACTCGAATTATATTTTGATATAAACGAATGATTAATATTCTAATTATTATAGTATATTGGATATATTGGTTGTTATTATAATCGAATGAGATTGTAAAAAAAGTGAAATGGTTAGATATTACCAATCAAAATTCATATAAGTGTAATATATGAAATCAAATGGATTAAATCTGAATTTAAATCAGAATTGGAATTTAAAATTCCTAAAAGTCGGAGAAGTGTTTGTAAATGGACTTGGATTAAATATATGAGAATTTTAAAATCCCAGGAGATTTTAAATTGTTTTACAAGCATGGTAAACGGTATTTTGAAATAGATTCCAAAATGAAAGTGTTTAAAAATTTTGTTTTGAAAGGATATAGTATTGAACTCATTTTTATCGCTGGGAAATAATTTTGATGATGCTGCCACATCATCAGTATTAATTTTTGAGTGCTAAGTGATGGATTACTACCAAGGATATTGTTTTGGAAATGTTTTGAGAGAACAAGTTGTTTTGATTACGAAAGGGAATATTTGATTTTTGATATGGTAAATTGTTTAAAATTCCCATGGAAAGATTTGTTAGAATTAAAAACAAACTAGATAGAAATTTGTAAACGCAAATTGAATTAAATCCGGTTAAGTGCAAATTGAATTGAAATAAAATGATATCAAGGAAAATTGGATTCTTGAATATTATTGGACCCATGTGAATTGAAATGAATTGATTTTTAAATTAAAAATCAGATTTGAGTTATGAGATAAAGATAACTGATTAGAGGGATTAATTAGTTAATAAATTATGTGGAGTGAAACTCTATTTGTTTGAGTGTATTGGACTGGTAAGTAAGATTTGAAACTGCTAATAGAATTTGAGTTGAGAATGGAATTTGGCTTTGTTATAAGCGAAAAGCTATGTTGAGGATGAATTGATCGGAGTTTAATTTTAATGATATTGGTATATGCTGAATTGGTAACAGAAGGAAAGGATATATTGATATGCCCGACAAAAAGGTACAGGTTTATTTTTATATGAGTTTGGCGATTTATGAGCCTATTTGGTAAGTCGCTTGGCTGTTTGATTTTCTTTTGGATTGGAAGAAGCCTAGAGAAGTGAGATTGAGACGTACCGATTGAGTCGTACAAAGGAGACGCTGGCAAAAAAATTCGAAAATTTAAGGTGTTAGAAAAATTTCAGGATTTTTTTTTTAAAAAAAATTGTTAGTAGAAATAAATTAATATTTTAGTTGAAATAAATTGGTCCAATTAAAACTGAAGTTGATAATTAAAACAAATAATTTTTAATTCAGTTAATAGGGTTTGTTCTCTACCTTAACAATTTCGAGGACGAAATTATTTTAAGGGGGAAGAATGTAACATACTGTATTTTTACGGGTAAATAATTAATTTATTTAATTATTAAATATCAATTTGCCGATATCGATAACTTGAATTGAATAATATTTATATTTAATTAATATAAATAATAGGATAATATATTTAATTTTCGAAATAGTTGGAATTGGTAGAATCCGCAATATTGTGTGAATTGGATATTGGTTGAGTTTAGATTCGAATTATAATAACGAATCTATTTAATAAATGACGTTCGAACGTATTAATTATGTTATAATTATAATCATGCTCAAAATGGCGCGGTAGTTCCTAATTTGGCAATTCAAACTTTAATTGAATATACAGAATCCGTTTTAAGTCGGATTTCTATGAAACAAGAAACGTTCGGATCTGGTGAACTATATTTTTCTAATGGAAGAGAAAATTCGAGATTTCGTCGTGTAGATTGTGAGATATGTCCAAATCAAATTTTCAGAAAGTCGATATAGAATTCATTATAATATAACGATTTATTTATATTATAAAAGGATTTTTAATATAAATCGAATATCGATTTAATTGGATTTTTAAAATATCGAGTTATAAATCCAGATAGGTATATTTTGAAGGTGTATGATATTCTATGTGAATATATACGATAATATTTATTTATTAATATTAAGTTAAATTGTTTATAAATATATTAATATTTAATTAGTTTATTTAAGACCTTAGAAAATAGTCATTTTTACAAACGACCTATGTTTTCGATGAAACTAATTTCGTTGGATCCGGAATATTAAATTATTGTTAGATTTCAATTTTCATGATTCTTGGAGTCAGTATGTGGCCGTACGGGATTTTAATACGAAATACAGTCGATAATTTGACTTTAAAAATATGCTATATGAGCAAACAGATTCGGAATTCGTTAAAACATGTTTCGTTGGGTCCATAATGTCGAACTGTAGCTGCATGTCCATTTTCATCAAAATTAGGTATCGTATATGATCACATGGATTTTTATTGACTATTACAACTAGCGATACGATAAAATAATACAGGAAGCTTTTCCTATAAGATAACCAATCCTTATATATATACCCTTCCCAACCTTGAACCCTAATCTTTCTCACTTTGTAATTAACACAATATGCCGCCTCCATTTCTTTAGCAAACGTGAGAAAACCATTTTTAGAAAAAATCAAAACAAATCATATATGTAACGACCCACTTTTTCCATATAGTTTAAGCTAACATTTATCAACCCACATCAACTCAAATTATACAGAAAAGTGGATAGTTAAGAGAAAAAAATTAGAGGATGAGGTAAGAAAGAAAGAAATATTAGAATAGAAGAAGAAGAACCAACACAACACAGAGTCTCACATCGTAGCGGGACAAAATATAATATATAAATAACTTTGTTGAAAGCTTGAAGTAATATACTTACATACATCAGAGTACAACAGACAAATCTGGACAGTTATAACAACCTATCCTCAAATACAGCACACAGCGGAATATACTAGATAAAATCATACGTCTGAACTGCTCCGGCACGTCCTTTGAACTTCATATTATCCAATAACCTGAACCTGTACAACCAGGTCTAACCTGAGCATTTCAAATACCGGGTCAGTCTGGTGAACCAAAGTGAGAAAAACTCGCACAGTTTAAGGGGGATCATCCAACTTGATTTTAATGTTCAAAATATTTTCGAAAGAAAAGGATAATCATAAGACCAAATCCATACCTAAATACGGACGGTTTTTACCTTACGATAACCCAAAACATTTTTGAAAACGATATTCTTCTCATATTATAATATTGTCTAAATATAAATAAATATCAATCTAGCAGAACGCTTGCATCTCACGCTCCACATATATAGTATACAATCAAAACCGCGGGCGCTTATTGGGGATTGGATTCCGACTATGACAAGGTATGGAACCACCTGCCGATAGCGTATCTCTAGAGAGGAATACACTGGGTTCAACAAGAACGTCTTGCAACCCGGCCCACATTCTGTGACGACCCCAAATCTCGTACAGACGGAGACAACGGTAATCTTTGGAACACAGAAACAGATAATAGCAGAATAGAATTAAATAAATACACCAGATAATGAACAATAGAATATACTGGATAAAAGTAATCATCAGAGTTACACAGTATACAGGATCTTACTTAGTACAAATACAGTTCAGCTATACATATATGTCTACAGCGGAAATAAACAAAACATGTACAATAGGAGCTGAACAGCATAAAACAAGATAAATGATAGAATACATCTTCAGCTCCAGCTATCCAGAAAGAACCAGCTAAACCTGAATACAAGGCTGCCCGTGTAGAAAAAGGGGCACCCGAGTTTGAAAGTGAAACAAACTACGAGTCAGTCATGGGACTGGTATGAGAAATATACTCAACACATTTAATATATGGCAAATCCCAGGACCACGCCACTTTCGTGGAACGGTTTTACTCCATCGGATTGCCAGTACTTTAAAACAAATCTTTCTTTTAAACAACGCAATGCATTTTATAAAAATGAAGCCATTATAAGACTCAGTTCCCATCACACAATGCAACGCAAACCGGAGGATAGAGTTTTTACCTTATAACGGCCAAGATATGCTTGATACGAATAAAACAAAGGCATTTGATATTACTACTAGTGTTTATATGTTTCAAAAACAATTTCAAATCATAACTATCAATCATAGACGACATGAGCGTCCCATGCCACTATGTCGCCAAATATATATACAATCGAAACCGCATAGTCACGTATTTGGAAATTGGATTTCCGTCATGAACCAAGGCAAAAGATAGTCCTTACCGACTTCGAGACTCTCTAGCCCGAGCCTCCGGAACAGCCGCAACTGCCCCTTGGATCGTCAGGGCTGGTCCATCGATGTGGATTATTATGCCTGAACAATACGTTTCCCCGCCCTTTGGGGCGTAAACGAGCCAACGAATGACTCCATCGGACCCGGATCGTCCGATCAAACCGAGGCGCCTCGCAACAGCAACAACCACATAGGTGAAAAGTATATAAATGTCAGGGCTGGTAGGTCACTGACACCACCCTAGCTAGAAAGAAACGCATGCCCTCCCTGAGGTCCTTCTCCCATTTCTGGTTCATACCGGGGTGTGAGGCTCGCGAATTCACATTATAAACAAAGCTACGCCACACAGGCGGTGCTTTGATCATCGCCACAAGACTTTGCTTTTCAACAGAAGCCCTGATCATTTGCCACTTAGGCATGCCACACTAGCAATTCATGCCATGCGACTGATGTCCATCGATATACAACCTCTGAGCTCGTGCGTTTCAGAGAAGGGAGTTAAGCAAAAGAATAAATTCTCCGCCGCCAAACAGATGTATATTTAATAGAGACCAATCAACACAGAATAAAATCCAATGTCAGACACACAGTCCATTTACAAGTCCGTTCTGGGTCTGAACGAAACCGGAGGCACTAAATACCTCGCAAACCCATCGATCACCACGTACGTCTGGACGATCACCACTCATTATCCATATTTCGGGATGCCTCCCAATCAGGACCTCGGTTACCATCCAAACAAGGTGAAGATCTCCGGTCTTCGACCACCGTCTTCATCTTCGATTTCTTATCGTCGATTTAGTTATTCAGAATGGGATAAACCCGGTCTTTCTGAGCAACTCACGTATATAATAAACAAGTGCAACATTAACATACACACGCATCATTTCAATTCATTAGTCACTAACCGTCAATCAGTAAGAGAACGATTTCCCGAATATTAACCCCGAAGGCCGAAACCAACATTAGATCAATACCCAAGAAACCATTCAACTTAGCCAACCTTCAGTTAATTTCTAAATTTACATCCATATCGTTTATAATATTTTATAACGATTTATCGCTATTTTTATTTATTTTAAAATAGCCAATTTATTCAAAACGACGCTTCGGGCCATAACGCGGCCGTGGCGCTGTTTTTCTTCAGATTTGATTTACACATATCTGAAAATCTAACCATTGGATCTTTACAAAATTTACATCATTAGAAAGATCTTTTCAAAACAAATCCAACGGTTCCAGTTTCGGGAAATTCCGACGGTCAAATCTCCCGGTACAATCGTTTGAAGTTTCGATTTCAAAATACGAACTACAGCGTCGTTATTCGATTAAATATAATTATATTTATATATATATATAAAAATATAATCGATTCTGGCGCTGTTTTTCTTCATATTTGAATTAAACATTCCAGACAATCCAACCGTTGGATTTTTACAAAGTTGGTGCCGTTGGAAAGATATTTCCAAAGCGAACCCAACGGTTGCGGTTTCAGGAAAATCCGATGGTCGGATCTCCCGTACTAATCGTTTGAAATCACAGTTTCAAAATACGAACTGCAGCGTCGTTATTCGATATATTTTAATTCTATTTATATATATATATATATCGATTCTTCGATTTCAAAGCTACATTCTTTTCATACATTTGATAAAAATGATATTTTTATCTAACTGTCTTCTATTTCAACACTTCACTATTTTTTTAACAATTCGTTTATATAATAAAAATGTGATTTTTATTTTAAACCAATTCATTTCAAAACACTATTATTTCGTTTAGTTAATATAGGGGATAAAATAGGATTTTTATTGTAAAACAATTTCTTTCAAAATATGAATACCATTCAACACATGAATTTCAATTCAACGAATGAATATCGATTCAACACATGAAGGTTTTCTATAGTTTATATATATACATAAAAAATGTGATTTTTATATTTTAAAACACGAATACCATTCAACACATGAATTTCTATTCAACGAATGAATATCGATTCAACACATGATGGTTTTCTATAGTTTATATATATAGATAAAAAAATGTGATTTTTATATTTTAAAACACGAATACCATTCAACACATGAATTTCTATTCAATGAATGAATATCGATTCAACACATGAAGGTTTTCTATAGTTTATATATATAGATAAAAATGTGATTTTTATATTTTAAAACACGAATACCATTCAACATATGAATTTCTATTCAACGAATGAATATCGATTCAACACATGAAGGTTTTCTATTCAACGAATAAATATAGTTTCAGCAAGTGAAAATAATTCAAACACATGAATATTATTCAAAATTTCGGCAGCATAACGACAGGATAGTTAAAACTGGGATCGTCCCTAGTACGGCTCCTCGCTCTACCTTAAAACCTCGCGGTTTTTGACAATGGGGATCATGCATCTAGTTCGCACGCAGGCGGCATGTATATATTTATTTCATTTCCACAAACTAATCCTATGTGGTTTCAACCAAATATTTCTCAACCACAAATGGGTATTTTTCAACCACAATCAATCAATATCAACCACAAACAATCCCAAACAACCATTCGCTATCAATCAATTTTCACACCAATCACAACCAATAAATATCGTCCATGGTTTGTGGACGAGGGGCGTATATATATATTTATTTATTTATTTATATTTATATATAGCAATTCACTTCTATTTCAACACATATGTAATTTTTACAACGCATATATAACTTATACATCGAACGTACAACTTATACAAGAGGTGTACAACGCTTATATAACTCATACATCGACTATATAATTTATACATCATCGTTTTCCATATCGTTTATAAATTAGAAATCTCACATTGGGTTCCACTCCACCAAAAATAGCAGAAGGCTCAGAAAAATATGCGGTCTCTTCTAAAATGTAGAAGACGTCCACACGGTCACGATGTTTCCTGTTTCATCAAATTTCGTTAACGAACGAAAAAGATATGATTTTTAAAAGGTTTGCAACACTAAAAAGTGTTTAAACAATATAAAGGAACTACCTTTATAAGCTGTTCAAAACTAGGTCGGAGAAATTCGCGAAATCCGGGAAAAACTGGGATGATCGGTGGCTGCAGCGTCGTAGAGGTAGGTGAGGGCTGTCGATCGATGGTGGTTTGAGGGGGTACGGTGGTCGGATCTATCGGCGGCGGCGTCAGGAAGGTCGGAGCTTTGGAGGGCCGATTTTGGCGATAGGGGCGTCGGTCGGGGTCGTGGTGGGGTCGGATTGGAAGAGGAGGGAGCGGCGCTTCGAGTGGTGGCGGCGGCGAAGGCTGGAAGTGCCTGTAGCGACGACGGTGGAGGAGAGAAGGGAGGAGCGACGGTGATCGTCGATATCGGCTGAGCGGGGAGAGAGAAAATGGATTTTTCTTTTTTTCTTTTTTTTATAAAAATTCTGATTGGCCGGTAGATTTTATAAGGGGTTTTCTGACACGACCACCAATCCAAACCCAACGACTGTCGTCCCTAGTGTTTTACCCCCATTCCGAACACAATGGGATATGTTTCGATGGCCCATTCGAATGTTTCAGTCAGTTTTCCTTCAAATTAAAATATAAAACATTCAATATTTAATTTGAACGTACATTTCAGTTTGCCAGGGCCACAAACTGATTCGAAAAATTCCAGAAAAATAAATCTAGCTATGTTTTGACGATACGGTCCCAACAAAACTAGTTTCGTCGAATTCCGAGACAGTTTGCAAAAAGGCCCATTTCTGGTCGATCCAATTTAACTATAATTGGCCAAAACACTTTTTCCTTTGCCACGCTCACATACTAGCTTCAAAAATTATGAAATTTGAAACCTAGCAATAACTTCACATCCCGGATCCAACAAAAGTGGTTTTGTCGAATTCTGAGGTCGTTTGCAAAATGGCCAATTTCACGGGCTATATAAATTCCATAGCGACCTTTCTGAAAATTCATTTGGCCATAACTTTTGCTTTCCATTATGAAAATTCGATTTTTCAGATTCGTTAGAAAGGTGTTCACTAACAGATTTAAATATTTTTGGTTTCACTCAAATCCGTTATGTTTTGCACCCGGTACAGTCCGACAAAGTTTGAATTCAATTTTTGAAACTGCAGCGCCTTTTCAGGCCTTGTTTATAATTATAATTAATTATATTCGTTTTCAATTGTCGACTCAAACTCAGTTTTCATCGCTATTATTTAAAATATTTATTTTAAATATTTAAAATCCATTATTTTAGCCAATTTAAAATTTTTTAATTGGTTCAGATTTTCTGGGTCGTTACAATCTCCCCCACTTAAAACTTTTCATCCCCGAAAAGGATCAAAGTCGAAAGTGGTTTGATTTATCAACTCTACGTTCGATCTGGCTTCAATTCTCCAACTTTTCAGTTTCTGAGAATTTTCAAATTCTTCAAAAATTTGGCTAACACCCGGAATTTTCGAAAAATTTCTCCATAACCTCATTTGTACGGAGAGAGGTTTGGAAATTTATTGGGCCGTATTAGGTACCCAATAAATCTTAATAAGCATACACATATTTATAGTGATATATTCTGGTGTTTACAGGGGAGCGTGTATTGATAATAACTCCAGAGAATAAATTCTCGTCACCCTATCCCGTGTGGGGAAATAAATAGTCCATGTGCCGTATCTAATAACTAGAGAGACGTGATTATTGTCAACTCCAGACCCGTGTGGGGTTTTTATTAATCTGGCAATTTAATCGTTACAATTTAAATAGTCCATATCAGTCATCAGTTCAACCTGTAAAATATAATCATCGCCATACAAGCCTCTCGCTCGTATGGTAAGTCTTCCACCTCATCACACAAGCTCCAAATGCTTATGTGGTATATGATGAAGTATGCCTATCTTCTGAAGTATGCCATGCAATGTAGTTCAAAATTAATTGTTACTATCCTATGGCGACGTTTATTATTTCACACAGAAAAACCAGCACTCCGCATCCAATGGCATTCACAGGAGTTGATATAATAATATTTCACATCCAACTCATTAAGGTTTACCTATTTGTTGGGCACGCAAAAAAAATCTTTACTCAACAGCTAATCCATTTACCTGTTCAAACATATATAATACACATGTATATATTTCTATTTATTTTCTAATCAGTTCAATGTGTGATTTAAATGAATAAATTCTACCATTATTCCATTATTGATTATATTAACTATTGTTTCAATCATTTAATAAATCAAATCTACTATCACACAATGCAAACAACCAATCCAATTGTTTTTAACTTTTCAAAAATATACTAATCGATTCATATATTCCTTTACTTTTCAAATATATATCTTTTATATATTCAAAATTATATTTCTAAACCAGACTTTATATATAATCACAAATACGTTATTTAAAAACATATAACTCTCGACTCGTTCTGGGGTACTTCTGACCCCATCTCTAACGAGTTGTTCTAGTTCTGCTATACTCATACTAGGATATTGCTGATCCTATCTGTAATGAGTTACCCGTCCTAGAACACTACTGGTTCTATTTCTGACGAGTTCGTTAATATGTTATATCCCAGAACTAAGCTTAACCAAAGCTCTGATACCAAATGTGACGACCCCAAATCCCGTACAGACGGAGACAAGGGTAATCTTTGGAATATAACACAGAAACAGATAATAGCAGAACAGAATTAAACAAATACACCAGATAATGAACAATAGAATATACTGGATAAAAGTAATCATCAGAGTTACACAGTATATAGGATCTTACTTAGTACAAATACAGTTCAGCTATACATATATGTCTACAGCGGAAATAAACAAAACATGTACAATAGGAGCTGAACAGCATAAAACGAGATAAATGATAGAATCCATCTTCAGCTCCAGCTATCCAGAAAGAACCAGCTAAACCTGAATACAAGGTTGCCCGTGTAGAAAAAGGGGCACCCAAGTTTGAAAGTGAAACAAACTACATGTCAGTCATGGGACTGGTATGAGAAATCTACTCAACACATTTAATATATGGCAAATCCCAGGACCACGCCACTTTTGTGGAACGGGTTTACTCCATCGAATTGCCAGTGCTTTAAAACAAATCTTTCTTTTAAACAACGCAATGCATTTTATAAAAATGAAGCCATTATAAGACTCAGTTCCCATCACACAATGCAACGCAAACCGGAGGATAGAGTTTTTACCTTATAACGGCCAAGACATGCTTGATACGAATAAAACAAAGGCATTTGATATTACTACTAGTGTTTATATGTTTCAAAAGAAATTTCAAATCATAACTATCAATCATAGACGACATAAGCGTCCCATGCCACTATGTCGCCAAATATATATATACAATCGAAACCGCACAGTCACGTATTTGGAAATTGGATTTCCGTCATGAACCAAGGCAAAAGATAGTCCTTACCGACTTCGAGACTCTCTAGCCCGAGCCTTCGGAACAGCCGCAACAGCCCATTGGATCGTCAGGGCCGGTCCACCGATGTGGATTATTATGCCTGAACAATATGTTTCCCCGCCCTTTGGGGCGTAAACGAGCCAACGAATGACTCCATCGGACCCGGATCGTCCGATCAAACCGAGGCGCCTCGCAACAGCAACAACCACATAGGTGAAAAGTATATAAATGTCAGGGCTGGTAGGTCACTGACACCACCCTAGCTAGAAAGAAACGCATGCCCTCCCTGAGGTCCTTCTCCCGTTTCTGGTTCATACCGGGGTGTGAGGCTCGCGAATTCACATTATACACAAAGCTACGCCACACAGGCGGTGCTTTGATCATCGCCACAAGACTTTGCTTTTCTACAGAAGCCCTGATCATTTTCCACTTAGGCATGCCACACTAGCAATTCATGCCATGCGACCGATGTCCATCGATATACAACCTCTGAGCTCGTGCGTTTCAGAGAAAGGCGTTAAGCAAAAGAATAAATTCTCTGCCGCCAAACAGATGTATATTTAATAGAGACCAATAAACACAGAATAAAATCCAATGTCAGACACACAGTCCATTTACAAGTTCATTCTGGGTCTGAACGAAACCGGAGGCACTAAATACCTCGCAAACCCATCGATCACCACGTACGTCTGGACGATCACCACTCATTATCCATATTTCGGGATGCCTCCCAATCAGGACCTCGGTTACCATCCAAACGAGGTGAAGATCTCCGGTCTTCGACCACCGTCTTCATCTTCGATTTCTTATCGTCGATTTAGTTATTCAGAATGGGATAAACCCGGTCTTTCTGAGCAACTCGCGTATATAATAAACAAGTGCAACACTAACATACACACGCCTCATTTCAATTCATTAGCACTAACCGTCAATCAGTAAGAGAACGATTTCCCGAATATTAACCCCAAAGGCCGAAACCAACATCAGATCAATACCCAAGAAACCATTCGACTTAGCCAACCTTCAGTTAATTTCTAAATTTACATCCATATCGTTTATAATATTTTATAACGATTTATCGCTATTTTTATTTATTTTAAAATAGCCAATTTATTCAAAACGACGCTTCGGGCCATAACGCGGCCGTGGCGCTGTTTTTCTTCAGATTTGATTTACACATATCTGAAAATCTAACCGTTGGATCTTTACAAAATTTACATCATTAGAAAGATCTTTTCAAAACGAATCCAACGGTTCCTGTTTCGGGAAATTCCGACGGTCGGATCTCCCGGTACAATCGTTTGAAGTTTCGATTTCAAAATACGAACTGCAGCATCGTTATTCGATTAAATATAATTATATTTATATATATATTTAATCGATTCTGGCGCTGTTTTTCTTCAGATTTGAATTAAACATTCCAGACAATCCAACCGTTGGATTTTTACAAAGTTGGTGCCGTTGGAAAGATATTTCCAAAGCGAACCCAACGGTTGCGGTTTCAGGAAAATCCGATGGTCGGATCTCCCGTACTAATCGTTTGAAATCACGGTTTCAAAATACGAACTGCAGCGTCGTTATTCGATATATTTTAATTCTATTTATATATATATATATATATATATATATATATATATATATCGATTCTTCGATTTCAAAGCTACATTCTTTTCATACATTTGATAAAAATGATATTTTTATCTAACTGTCTTCTATTTCAACACTTCACTATTTTTTTAACAATTCATTTATATAATAAAAATGTGATTTTTATTGTAAACCAATTCATTTCAAAACACTATTATTTCGTTTAGTTAATATAGGGGATAAAATAGGATTTTTATTGTAAAACAATTTCTTTCAAAATATGAATACCATTCAACACATGAATTTCAATTCAACGAATGAATATCAATTCAACACATGAAGGTTTTCTATAGTTTATATATATAGATAAAAAATGTGATTTTTATATTTTAAAACACGAATACCATTCAACACATGAATTTCTATTCAACGAATGATAATCGATTCAACACATGAAGGTTTTCTATAGTTTATATATATAGATAGAAAATGTGATTTTTATATTTTAAAACACGAATACCATTCAACACATGAATTTCTATTCAACGAATGAATATCGATTCAACACATGAAGGTTTTCTATAGTTTATATATATAGATAAAAATGTGATTTTTATATTTTAAAACACGAATACCATTCAACACATGAATTTCTATTCAACGAATGAATATCGATTCAACACATGAAGGTTTTCTATTCAACGAATAAATATAGTTTCAGCAAATGAAAATAATTCAAACACATGAATATTATTCAAAATTTCGGCAGCATAACGGCAGGGTAGTTAAAACCGGGACCGTCCCTAGTACGGCTCCTCGCTCTACCTTAAAACCTCGCGGTTTTGACAATGGGGATCATGCATCAAGTTCGCACGCAGGCGGCATGTATATATTTATTTCATTTCCACAAACTAATCCTATGTGGTTTCAACCAAATATTTCTCAACCACAAATGGGTATTTTTCAACCACAATCAATCAATATCAACCACAAACAATCCCAAACAACTATTCGCTATCAATCAATTTTCACACCAATCACAACCAATAAATATCGTCCATGGTTTGTGGACGAGGGGCGTATATATATATATACACTTATATATAGCAATTCACTTCTATTTCAACATATATGTAATTTTTACAACGCATATATAACTTATACATCGAACGTACAACTTATACAATGCTTATACAAGAGGTGTACAACGCTTATATAACTCATACATCGACTATATAATTTATACATCGTTGTTTTCCATATCGTTTATAAATTAGAAATCTCACATTGGGTTCCACTCCACCAAAAATAGCAGAAGGCTCAGAAAAATATGCGGTCTCTTCTAAAATGTAGAAGACGTCCACACGGTCACGATGTTTCCTGTTTCATCAAATTTCGTTAACGAACGAAAAAGATATGATTTTTAAAAGGTCTGCAACACTAAAAAGTGTTTAAACAATACAAAGGAACTACCTTTATACGCTGTTCAAAACTAGGTCGGAGAAATTCGCGAAATCCGGGAAAAACTGGGATGATCGGTGGCTGCAGCGTCATAGAGGGAGGTGAGGGCTGTCGATCGATGGTGGTTTGAGGGGGTACGGTGGTCGGATCTGTCGTCGGCGGCGTCAGGAAGGTCGGAGCTTTGGAGGGCCGATTCTGGCGATGGGGGCGTCGGTCTGGGTCGTGGTGGGGTCGGATTGGAAGAGGAGGGAGCGGCGCTTCGAGTGGTGGCGGCGGCGAAGGCTGGAAGTGCCTGTAGCGGCGGCGGCGGAGGAGAGAAGGGAGGAGCGACGGTGATTGTCGATATCGGCTGAGCGGGGAGAGAGAAAATGGATTTTTTTTTTATAAAAATTCTGATTGGCCGGTAGATTTTATAAGGGGTTTTCTGACAGGACCACCAATCCAAACCCAACGACTGTCGTCCCTAGCATTTTACCCCCATTCTGAACATAATGGGATATGTTTCGAAGGCCCGTTCGAACGTTTCAGTCAGTTTTCCTTCAAATTAAAATATAAAACATTCAATATTTAATTTGAACGTACATTTCAATTTGCCAGGGCCACAAACTGATTCGAAAAATTACAGAAAAATAAATCTAGCTATGTTTTGATGATACGGTCCCAACAAAACTAGTTCCGTCGAATTCCGAGACCGTTTGCAAAAAGGCCCATTTCTGGTCGATCCAATTTAACTATAATTGGCCAAAACACTTTTTACTTTGCCACGCTCACATACTAGCTTCAAAAATTATGAAATTTGAAACCTAGCAATAACTTCACATCCCGGATCCAACAAAAGTGGTTTCGTCGAATTCCGAGGTCGTTTGCAAAATGGCCAATTTCACGGGCTATATAAATTCCATAGCGACCTTTCTGAAAATTCATTTGGCCATAACTTTTGCTTTCCGTCATGAAAATTCGATTTTTCAGATTCGTTAGAAAGGTGTTCACTAACAGATTTAAATATTTTTGGTTTCACTCAAATCCGTTATGTTTTGCACCCGGTACAGTCCGACAAAGTTTGAATTCAATTTTTGAAACTGCAGCGCCTTTTCAGGCCTTGTTTATAATTATAATTAATTATATTCGTTTTCAATTGTCGACTCAAACTCAGTTTTCATCGCTATTATTTAAAATATTTATTTTAAATATTTAAAATCCATTATTTTAGCCAATTTAAAATTTTTAAATTGGTTCAGATTTTCTGGGTCGTTACACATTCTCATTAGTGTATTGAATATATTGTCACCTAACGGCTGCGAAGCTACCGTTCCCGGGAGATATAGAAATGAAAAGAAGTAGCAAATATGAGTATTCTCTAGATGGTGAAAATACACCCTAATGGATGCGACCCACATAGCCATGCTGCCTGCCCGATTTTTGTCATTTCCCGGTTGTGAGGCTTGGGTTTATAATTATCTATTAAAACATCTGGCCACCCTTCACATTGAATGCCACATCGTCAGATCCGCCAGAAAATCACTAATTGACGTCCACAAAAATACTCTAGTAGTTAAGCTAATGGAAGTTCCCTTCTCCGCCACCACCTATAGTACGTTTGAAGAAATCAACGTACGTAATCCCACTGGAAAAACTTTGTCAAACATCCGTCGATACAAGTCGTCCTGGGACTGGACAAACCAAAGGCACCCTCCTATTGCATCCTAGGAATCACCCTATAGATCAGTAGCGAATAGTCCTTGCAATCCATTGATTCCTACCATGACAGAAACACAGCGTATCGCTGATTGCAAGTCAAAGATTATAAGTAATTCTTCCACTTTACGAAGATCAATGGTCTTCAATGCTCCAGCTCGATCATTATCTGATATCTTTAACATTAATCTATTTGTTGGTCGGGATGGTTTCGAATATAAATTCAATCCCGGTCTTTCCATACCAACAATCGTATGGGCCAAATTTTGATAGTCGATTATTTAACTATCAAAATAAACAACCATTCAAACATGAAAATAAAATGAGTTCACTAGTTCAGTTCTTAGCATCACTTGGCCCTTTTACATTTTCATTTGTTAATCAAACCCTTTTAAATCTCCAATACTTGTAAACACCGCTTTATACTTCTTATTTTAAAATACTATTATATTTAAACTCTTCGATAAAGCTCCTCGAATTATAATTTATAATATCATTCCTGAAAATACATATTTTATTTTCCTTAACCTCTCTCATTCCTAAACTAATACCATTCTTGGATAATCATGAAGTCGTTCAAGTTAGGGTATTTTATCACCTCTCAGACCTTGAGTCAACAACATTCTTATCTTCAGAATAGATAGGAGTTTATTAACAAAATCTTATTTCATTGATATTCCACATATTCCATTTACCATTCGATTTAAAACATAGTTTTAATATCACACTTCCTTTTGGAAATCTTACTTCAATCTTAACGCATTTACTTAATTTAAGTAAACTATTATTAACCTCCTCTATTAACTTTACAGTCTTTTAAAACATTATATACACAAATTTTAATTCTATTATAAACAGAAATCTTCATAAACTCTGATAAGTTTATTTCAAATCCATTTGGTTATGACTCGATAAAACTTCATCTCCCATTTAATATAGCGAGTTTAGATGTAACTTAATAACTTAACTCGCCTTGCCATTTTAATTCAAACTTGGGGTTTCAGTTCGATTTCCCTTTCATACCTTCATCAATCCCTAACTATAAATCAGTTAAGAAATAATCCTCTAAATATCAACCCCAAAGACCGAAACCAACATCAGATTAAAATTTAGAAAATCATTTAACTCAACCAATCTTCAACTAGGTTTCGATTCTTTAATTTCACATCTTAGGCTTTTAAATGATTCATAAACCATTTCTAATAACCCGTCCCAATCGTATCTTAAAAAAAACTTGGGTTTTAAAATACTCCGTTCAAAATGGATTTATAAAATCCGAGTTAATAGAATTCCAGTTTAAAAACTTCAATTTAACACAAGTTGTATTACTATTAATATAACTTGCTTAACAAAATATCATTTAATTAAAAGTAGACTTTATATGTCTATAAACCTTCATTAATATATTATAAATCCCAAGATTTTCCCACTTTGATTATTATAAACAACAACCAAATATCAACATTTATTTAGATATAAATGGTTTACTTTACCATTCAACTAATCCCTTTAAATTAATAAACTAATTTAATGCTCAATGCCAGTTAATGCAGTTTACTTGGTCAACTCAAACATGATTAACTCATAAATTAATTCTAATTCATCTTTCAATAAGAATATAATTAATTTAAATAAATCTCATTTATTATGATTATTATTAATTGATAATCACTTTTAATATAATTCCATTTGTTTCTAAAACTTAATGACATAAGAATTTTCATTATAAAACAATTCAATGATTTACCTTACAAATTAAATAATAAATAATAACATTTATTTCCCTTTTAAATATACTTCCTTTTAAAATAATATATTTAAAAAAATCCATCCTTGGTTATAAATAACTTTATTTTATCGGTTTACCTGATGGTAAATCAATTCTTATAAACAGTTTATATTTGGGCCATCTGCTTTTAATTCCTCAACCAATAATACCCATTGGTTAATAACAGACAAATGTTGAATTTCGATTCAACAAATCAATAATCAATTCAATAATCCAATCATATTTGTCAATCAGTTCATATGATGATAATATGGAAATAAACAATAAATCTGATGATAACATGAATAATCAATTCAACTGGTCGACCAAAAATAACAATTCAAACATCCAATTAAATAATATATGTTTATTATAAACGTAACCAACAAGGTAAGTAACCTCGATTGGAAATAATCATTAAAAATAACGATTGGATTTCGATTAAAGTAAACGAACGTTTAATTTAAATCGGTTATATACAATATTCAGCGTATATCCAAACAAATCAATCAACAACTAGCAACCATAGCACACAAATAAGAAACCCAGCTTATAATAAATATAAGTGGGATAACTGAGTGAGTTAAACTCACCTTGGGTTCGTTCGTCATTCAGTTCGTTTTATTTAAATTAAATGGGTGTTTGATTCAAGTTTTGGTTCCATCATCATCCCCTCTAGCTCTAAAATGAAGTGCTTGTCGATACTGTTCCGATGTCATTTGGTTTGTCGGACTCTATCAATATATGCATTGGTTATACGTTAAATTAGTTTATGGTCCAAATATTATAAATAAACCCTTTAATAGTAATTTATTCAGTCTAAATTACTTCTTAGAAAGTAACTGCCACACTACAAAGTGGTTAGACACGGTTTATATATGTTTAAGCATGATTGACATTGTCACTGCACTGCACGTAAAGAAGGGATCAAGCATAATTAACATTAATTTACTGGAAATAATTTCTTTCTTTAATCATGAGTGATTATAATATAAGTAATTTAAAGTTTTTAAATTAAGATGAAGATCAATGTTGAGGTATAGTTTTAAAACCCTTCTACTATTCATAAGGGTTCTCGCACCGCCAGTTAATAACGTTTGCATTATATAAGATATATATAGATTAGGCATGTCATAACATCCCTTTTGGCACTTTTTAATCTACGTATTATATTCACTGTTATACCTTTTCGAAGTAGGATATTAATATAGTTCAAATACAATGGGCCACTATAGTAACAGTGTTTACCTTTTTCTTATTTTATGTTAATTTTAATATCCTAGGCATAATTAATCTCTAATTAGGCACATGCGATACTATTCGATTAGATACCATTTAAATATATGCTTAGGCAAATTAAACTAATAGTTAGGCACATACTAAATACTTACTTCTCCCTCCCCTGTTATCCATGCAATCATGTGTTCATCCCTCCTCTTCACAGACATTACGCCCATTCTCTTCTTTACGACTTAGAAGAAAAACAAACCCGCAATGCAACCGACCCTTCTCCCCACTTCTTTCTTTAATGCTAAGCATTCAACTCCCTTGCCCCTTCATTGAACATAACCCGCGGCAAGACCTCCCAATTCCAAATTTCATGCATGCACATTACCCAATCCTTCCAGAACATATAACTTTCCACCATCAGCTCACTACCCCTTCACTTCATGCTGCTCTCCACCGTGACCCACAGTTTAAACTCCATCCCCACATTCTTCTTCTCGATATGAAGTATCCTCACGCAAAGCTTCCCACAGCTCCTCTGTTCAGCAAAGTATAAACACGCAACACTAATCCACCGTTCACCACTCACCATTTGTTGTGCATCCAGCAGTAACAATGCTACTACCAAGCCCACAATGCTCCTTCAGTTTTGCTTTAAAAAGAAAAACACTACCAGTAATTCATCCCCATGCCACGACTTACTGGATCAGCGTTCCACCATGCTCCCTCGTTCGAAGCATTTTGTGGTCTTCGAGACAACCCGGTAGGCTACTGCCATTAAAAGATATCGAACTGAAACTGTTCGAACCTCTGCAAAAACTATGCCCAACCAAAGCACTTGGCAAGTAGAAGCGAGGGAAACCAATTTCAGAACTTTAAAGAGCATTTACGAGTAGTTTTGATTTTATTTTTGGTTGAAAAAATGTCGGTCCTCACCATGACCGAAAGAGGATGAAAAAAAATGAATGGAGGACTGGATCTTTTATAGCAAAGGTTACATGGGAGCCAAGTTGTCAACGCATAAGTTCGCATTGAATTATAGGCTTGCAGTATGGGCGGGGTTCTAAAAAACGTGGAGCTGAAGATATTTAGGTTGATTCGTGCAAAAGTAAAAGCAGAAGTGTGGGATACAAGTAATGTACAGTGAAAAGTGAAGAGAAAGTTTGGGGGCACATGAAACATGAAACTCTGGACACAAGAAAGAAATAGAAAAAGAGTTTGAAATGCCAAGAACATAATAGTGGGAAGTATTTAAGTTAGATTAAATTACGCCCATATTTCATGGTGTTGAATGTTTAATTTTGAGTGGCCACATATAAACCCAAAAGTAGTCCTGACATTCCGGACCCAATAGAATTAATTTTGTTGAATTCTGACTCCGTTTGCACAGAGGTTTTATTTTTAATTTCAGTTATATTCACCGGTTCCCATTTAAAATTGAGCGTACTGGCAAAAGAACTCCAATTGGCTCCAAACTGGAAATGTAACAATAACTAGCCGTACGTATCCCAATAAAACTTGTTTCGTTGAATACGGAAATTGTTTGAAAAACAACTATTCCTAACGCTAATATAATATCAATAAAAATATTATAAAATTTGAAAACAATCCAATTTAAAAATAAATAAATAATTATTGCCATAAAAATATTCAAATGGAAATATATATCACTTCAAATCCAATCACTATAGAATTATAACTCATTGTTAAAAAAAAATCAAGTTGAACGATGTCCGAAATATATAAAAACCCCTTTGAATATTATAAATAAACGTTATAGTTTATTAATGATTTTCGTAGCGACTATTTTAAATTTTGATTTGGACATAACTTACAATATATAATACAAATTTTCAATTTTTCTCTTTCACTAGAAAATTATAATCAACCAGATTCAAACATTTCTTTTTTTTTACGGAATTCCGACTTATATCGGATCCTGTATGTTCAGTTAAAGTTCAAAACTCAATACTACGAACTACCATGTTGTTTCAAGTCCATTTTAATTTAAATAAAATTATAAACGTTCACTTGTCGTTTAATAATGAATTCAATATAAAAATCCATTAATATTCTAAATAAAATATTTAAAACAAGTTTAAATATTCAAATTTAAATAGTTGGAAAATCCAGGTCATTACATTCTTCCCCCTTTAAATGAATTTCGTCCCCGAAATTACTAAGTAAGAAGGATGCTCCAAACCCAAATATATTTTTAAAATAATAATTTCAAAATATTATCAAAAAAAATTTAGCTTTGAATATGCGAAAAATTCGCCAGCATCTCCTCAACACGACTCGATCTAAACAACTTCAATTCGCCACTCCGGGCCTCACATCGACCAAAAGAAAATAAAAACCAAACTTCTATCCATATCAGAGGTATAAATCAACCATCCAGCCAATAATATCAAGGCGTACCTATTTGTCGAGCATCATATTTCAATAACCAAGCGAAGCAACAACCAGCTCTTCCAACCTGTTCTTAACTCCATTTTCAACACAATAACAAATACATGATCTTATCATTATTTTTCATTTCATATTTGATTTTGTTCAAATTCATTTTCTCAGTTCCAATTCATCCAACTTCTTTCTGTTGATGAATTTTATTTCAACGAATCTAGCATCCCAACAACAAACAATACACATTAATCAACCTTACTAAGTTTAATTTCAATTTCCATATTCAATTAACTATTTGATTTTCTAATTAGTTTTCTTTTCATTTAATAATCCCGATTCTGATTCATTTTTGGAAGTCATCATTTTAATTCATTGTATTTTAACTTTTCTTAAGTTAAATCTCGATTTTCTGTTCCATATTAAAATTCTCATTCACAAACTATATATGTGAAATCTGTCGGTTATATTAACCATTCAAATTCAATTTTCCATCTGAATTATATTAAAATAAATCAATCAAATCACAATATCTCAATAATTTAATAAAATTATTTCTTTTATATACAAAAATATAATTTGGGTAAAACTATTTCATTGACCCGCTTTTCAAAACAATATCGCGTCCATTGTCAATTCAAAATTGAATCGAACAAATAACACAATACAAAACATTTGTATATGTAGAATTTACAAATACGCTCTCTCTTATAGATATACTCAGGCTCAATCTCGGATATTACTAACCCTATCTCTATCGAGTTACACCACAGAGCCAAGGTTATTACTAAACTAATAGCTCTGATACCACTTGTAACGACCCACTTTTTCCATAGCTTAAGCTGACATTTATCAACCCACGTCAACTCAAATTATACAGAAAAGCGGATAGTTAAGAGAAAGAAATTAGAGGATGAGGTAAGAAAGAAAGAAATATTAGAATAGAAGAAGAAGAACCACACAACACAGAGTCTCACATCGCAGCGGAACAAAATATAATATATAAATAACTTTGTTGAAAGCTTGAAGTAATATACTTACATACATCAGAGTATAACAGACAAATCTGGACAGTTATAACAACATATCCTCAAAAACAGCAAACAGCGGAATAAACTTGATAAAATCATACGTCTTGTAATAACCCGGAAAATCTGAGCCAGTTTAAAATTTTTATTTTGGCAATTTTGGCGAATTCTGAATATTTAAAATGAATTATTTTAAATAAAATCGATGAGAAATTTATTTTGAATATAATTAGAACGTATATATTATATACGCCGTCGTTAGAATATAAATATTTATATATAATTATAAATAGGAATTGAAAATGGCGCGGTAGTTCGATAATTCGATTTCAAACTTCAATTGAACATACCGGGTGCAAAACAATCCGGATTTTAGTGAAACCAAAAACATTAGGATCTATTTGATGATATCTTTCCAACGAATCCGAAAAATCAAAATTTCATAGCGGGAATCAAAAGATATGTCCAGTTGAATTTTCTGAATAGTCGTTATGGAATTCAGGCCCTTAAAAATGGAAATTTTGCAAACGACCTCGGATTTCGACGAAACCACTTTTGTTGGATCCGTGATGTCAAATTATTGCTAGATTTCAAATTTCATAATTTTTCGAATCAATATGTGAGCGTGGCAAAGGAAAACGTGTTTGACCAGTTTCAGTTGATTTTAATCGACTGGAAATTGGCCATTTTTCTAACGGTCTCAGAATTCGACGAAACTAGTTTTGTTAGGACCGTATCGTCAATACGAAGCTAGAAAATATTTTTCTGTAATTTTTCGAGTTAGTATGTGACCCCGGTAAATTGAAATACGCGTTCAAATTCAATATATAGAGTTATATGTTGATTTTAACGGAAACTGATCGAAACGATCAAATCAGCTTGCGATACATATCCCATTGGATTCGGGATAGGGGTAAAACGCTATGGACGACAGGCGGTGGGCCTCGTTTAGAGGTCGTATGTAAAAGTCAACTTTTTGCAAATTAAAAAAAAATAAAAAAATAAAATAAACCCTCTCCTATATGCCCCCCCCCCCCCCCCCGCTTTCTCCCCCAAATCAGAAAACCCGATCTCAGAAAAAAAAAGAGAAAAAAAGGGGAGGAGCTGTCGCTCCTCCACCAGAGGCCGTCGCGGCCTGGGGAGCCACCGCCCCCGCCACCGAACCCCCCCCCCCCCCAGGCGCCAGAGGCGCTGCGAAAACCCCACCCCCCCCCCTTCCCTCGCGAACGCGATCGAACCCTCCCCCTCTTTGCCGCGACACTGAAGACCCCACCTGAACCTCGCCCCCCTGCTGCGGCCATCCCGACCTCCAACGCCGAACTGAGCTCGCCCTCCGACCACCGACGCTCCGACCATCCCACCTACCTCCTTCGACCACCCGGAACTCGATAATCAATGTAAGTTCGCTGATTTTCACTTCTAGATTAGAAAAATATGATTTTTATATTTTTAAAGTATTAAAAATATGATTTTTATATTTTTAAAGTATTAAAAATATAAAGTAGAAGATGTAAAAATATGATTTTTGTGTAGGTAGAGAATTAAAAATATAATTTTTACATGATAGGAATATTAAAAATAGCATCTTTATATGTGTAGCAAAATAAAGATTGATTTTGAAAAGACGATATTTTTAAATATGAAAAGACGATATTTTTAAATATGAAAAGACGAAATTTTTAAATATGAAAAGTCGATATTTTTAAATATGAAAAGACGATATTTTTAAATGAGTAGTGAAGTAAAAATATGATTTTTACTTCGAGAAAAATATAATTTTTATATTATAGAAAGGCGAAATCTTTATATTTGAAAAGGCGCGATTTTTATATATTGAATAGCGAAATGAAAATTCAATTTTTATATATTGAATAGCGAAATGAAAATTCGATTTTTATATATTGAATAGCGAAATGAAAATTTGATTTTTATATATTGAATAGCGAAATAAAAATTCGATTTTTATATATTGAATAGCAAATAAAAATTCGATTTTTATATATTGAATAACGAAGTAAAAATTCGATTTTTACATATGTAGTGGCTACGGGCAACGAAGATGACAAAAAGGCGAGAACAGCGAAGGTTTCTGCAAAAGAAGAGTCAAGATGATTGGATAGCTATCTGTGAGAATTTCTCACTCTTTCAATTTCTTTTTCTAGTTATATATATATACTAGGATGCAGACGGTGCTTAGTAGCACCCGACACAATCGTCCACAGACCATGGACTTGTTTGTTTGATTGCAAAAATTAGTTAGATTATTTGGTTTGAATTGAACTGTTTGGTGAAATGAAATTGATTTGATCAATGTGTGAATGGCGTGGGCCTTCACTAGTCCGGGGATAAGGCTAGGCCTTGTCCCGTTTCTAGTATCGTGCCGTTATGCCGCCGAAATTTTCTAAAATAAGTTAGAAAAATAAAAATACCATTTTATTGAATAAATGAATTGAATAGAAATTCATATGTTGAAATAAAATGTTTTATCGCTAAAAATATAATTTTTAACGTGAATATGAATATAGTGAATGTGAATAAATAAAATATTCATTTACAAACCGGACGGTTTGTTTATGTGCACCTATTTGAAGGACATTGATTGGGACGATAAATTTTACACATCGCTCAACTGCACAAATAAAATCTGTGTTTGATTGTTTGAAACCCCACACGGGTGTTGGGATGAAATTTGAAGTTCACTCATCCTGATTGATTAAATATGTCGATCGATTGATTGACAGGCTGTTATAAGCGTTGGACATCTATATTTGATGCTTATACAGTGTAGTGCACTTTGGTTGATGGTTGATTATTTTCAATGCTATTATATACGTGTGATGTATGAAAATCCATATAATTAACATTATATGGTGATGGATTGAGCCTCATTCCAATTTAGAAAATAAAGAATATTATAATATAAAGGTTCATGTGTTGACAGTACTCATCCGTTGAGATTAGTCATGTGTTGAACGAAATATTTTAATAATAAAATTTACATGTGTTGAACGAAATAATTTAACAAAAATAGTCACACGTGGACAGTACTCATTCGTTGAGATTAGTCGTGTGTTGACAAAAATAAATATTCATTTGTTGAATAGAATATTTGAAAATAGAAATATATGAAGCCGTGTTGGTTAGATTGACGCCATTTTGACGTGAACGATATTTATATCGATTTTATTCATTTTAAAATGAATATTGAAAAGTGATTTCGAAATCGCATATTTTGAAATGAAATTTGAATGAATTGAATATAAAACGATTTCGAAATGAATGGAATTGAAAACGAATTCGAATTGAATTTAAAACGAAGTGAAATGAATTCAAATTGAATTGAAACTTGAATTGAATAGAAATGAATTTTAAAACGAATTTATAAGGAAAGATTCAATTTTGATTTGAATTGAGATGGAAGTTGAAATTGTTTTTGAAACGAATTCAAAACTATTTATATAATTCGTTTTAAATAGAAATCGACGAAATATATATTATATATATAATATAATGGCCTGAACAGAACGCGCCGCGCCGCGGCAGTTCGTGAATTTCGACCATTTATTTCAAACGGACATTACGGGAGATCCGACCGTCGGATTCTCCTAAAACCAGAACCGTTGGGTTCATATCGAAAAGAGCTTTCTAACGAATATTAGAAATTTGAAATCTAACGGTTGGATTTGGAGTTACGTCCAAATCAAATTTGAAAAAGGTCGCTGTAAGTGCAGTTCGATGGCCATTGATGGAAATCGACTGTACGGGCGTTGATAAAATTATTAAAAATAGTAATAATTTGTGTAAAATCATAAGAAATGATTTAGAAAGAATTGGGATGAAAAACTCCATATTTGAAAAGATAAAAATAGATTTTTATCGAAATGAACTAGTTTTGAACTAGAATTATAATTCTATTTATTTTTAAATAAATAAATTGAATTTGAAATGATTTTGAGAATAACCAGAATTTCCAATGATTGCATTGGAATGGATTTGAATCGAAATTGTCTTCAGCATATTTCGATGTTGGATTTCGTGATTATACAGATGTTGTTATGGAAATTTGAAAGATATATATATCGTTATTTCCAATACGATATTTGTTGGTCGTAGAATTTGATATTGAATATAAGCTGGGATATTTTCTATTCAGAGCCTTGTATTTAATATCAAATGTGATTTGGGTTTGTCGTGAATGGTGTCTTCATTAACACTGTTCTTGAACCCAGTTGAGAAAAGATTAAATCTTTTTATTTAGATTTAATGAAGTGTACCAATTAAATAATATTTAATTGGAATTGAATTGATATTGATTTTTGGGTTTATCGTGGATAAATAACACTTGTTCTTTAACCCGATAATTAATGGAATGTGACTTTGGGTTTATCGTGAACCGTGTTTTAAATGACACTGATTCTTTAACCCAGTTAACGATTAAAACTAAGTGGTGTTTTAATGAATCTTTAATTAGATTGAAAAAATCGAGAATGGAGTATCACCAGTTTTGCTCCAGGCGATAGTTAAATCTTTAATTAGATTTGAACGTGAAATGGTAATTGAATTTACCGATAACACCGGGGTGTTAGATATGAAGTATTACCAGTTTTACTTCATGGGATGAATAGGTTGGGATGGGGAAATTAAAACCAATGATTACTTCGGTAAGGTTCGCTAATTCCGACTAGTTGAATCGAAATTCAAAAGAAGATTAGAGAATAAATTCAAGGAATTTATCTTGGATAAAATTAATGGGAACCTTTCCCTATGAATGTGAAATTTAGAAACTAAATGTCGGTTAGCTAAGCAGAATGGTTTTCTGGATATTGATCTGATGTTGGTTTCGGCCTTCGGGGTTAATATTTGGGAAATTATTCTCTTGATTAATTTACGGTTAGTGACTGATGAATTGGAATGAGGCGTATGTTGTGTTTGTGTAACACTTATTTAAAATATACGCGAGTTATTCGGAAAGACCGGGTTTATCCCATTCTGAATAACTGATACGACGATAAGTCGAAGATGAAGACGGTGGTTGAAGACCGGAAGTCTTCACGTCGTTTGGGTGATTACTAATGATCTTGATTGGGCTGTACACCCAAGAAGATGGAAGCAGTTGGTGATCGTCCAGACGTACTTGGAGATCGATGGATATGCGGGGTACTAGGTGCCTCCGGTTTCGTTCAGACCCAGAACGGACTTGTAAATGGACTATGTGTCTGACATCGGATTTCATTCTCTGTGACTGATATCGGTTGCATAGAATGGTTTGCCTATGTGGCATGCTAAGATGCAAATGATCAAGGCTTCTGTTGAAAAGAAAAGTCTTGTGGTTGATGATCAAAGCACAGCCTGTGTGGCACAGCTTTGAGTAACGTGAATTCGCGAGCCTCACACCCCGGTATGAACCAAAAACTGGAGACGGACTTCAGGGATATGGACATATGCTGGTTTCTAGTTAGGAGTGGCGTCAGTGCTTGAACTGGCTGACGAGTTTGACTCATGTGGTTGTTGGAATTGGAGGCGCCTCGGTTATATCGGTCGTTCTCGAACCGATGGAGTCATTGGACTCATTTATGCCCCATAGGGCAGGCTAGCATATAGTTCAGGCATTTTAATCCACTCCGTGTGGACCGGCCCTGACGATCCAAGGGCCCACCTGAGTCTTGGTCCTGAGGCTCGGGCTAGACAGTCTCGAATCGGTTGAGGACTATCTTTTGCCTCGGTTCATAGACGGAAATCCAATTGCCAAATACGTGACATTTGCGGTTTTATTTGTAGAGCCTAGTATGGCGACATGATATATGGTACCCATGCCGCCTATGATTGATACTTATGATTTGAAGTTATTTTATACACTATGCACTTATAATAGTATCAAATGATTTGTTTTAAACGTATCAAGCATCCTTTGGCTGTTATAAGGTAAAACCCTATCCCCCGGCTTGCGTTGCATTGTGTGATAGGACCTGGGTCTTATAACAGCTTCATTTTTCCTTATTTAGCATTGCGCTATTTGTTTTATGCACTGGTGTTCTTGGGAGGAAACCCGTTCCGTGTTATACGGCGTGGTCCCTTGATTTACCTAACTTTAAAAATAAAGATTAACTGTTTTAGTTCTCACACCAGTCACATGACTGACCTGGAGTTTATTGTTTTAACCTAAACTCTGGGTGCCCTTATTTTGACACGAGCAGCTAGTAGTTTTGGTTTTGCAGATTTGTATTCACAGGATCCTGGTTTACAGCTGGAACGATATCCGGAAAGCTTTGTATCCGTATATCTCCTTCAGTTGTGTATTGTATTATTTTCCGCTGCTATGTATTTAAATGTAATTTAAATCTCTGATATTTCCGTGTAATATTTATTCGTTTATACTCTGTATATTCTTGTAATCTGATGCATTGTTGTAATATACAATGAAATGTTCTTCCGTCTGCGTTCTATTTTGTCGTGTTCTCAAAACAATTCGTTCTTTCTCTTCTCTTCGGAGACCGGGGAAGTTCGGGTCGTTTCATCGTGGTATCAGAGCTTTGGTTTACAAAGCTCAGAGAACAAGGCACATTAGGACCGTACGAAAGAATTCATCAGATATTGGATTAGCAATATCCAAGGAGAGTGACTCGTTAGAGATGGGATCAGTAGTATCCTAGAACGAGTGTGAAGAGTATATTTTTAAGATGAAAACAAATTTTGTTTTGAAAATTTAAAATCGATTATTCGTATTTGATTATTTATTTCATATTGATTTGGACAGTCCAGTATATAAAGATTTTGCATATACGCCTTGCAAACGTGTATTTGAAATTTTAATATACTGGATAGATATAGATTCACACTCTAGTCGCCCAAAGATGATTCTGATGATTGTAGCTACATCATCAGAATTAGTGTTCGAGTGTTGAAGGTGTGATATTTATATATCTCCTATTGACTGGTGTGAGAACCAAAATTAGATAGGGCCTATTGTTGTGATTTGGTATCAAAAACATGATTTTTGTATATGTATCAAAATTATGAATTTGAAACTCTAATTCACTAATTGATTGATGTTTGTGTTGTTTGTTTATTTGTTTGCTAATTTTTAGCCATTTAACCTAATTGAAGCACATAGTGAATATTATTGAAATTTGGTCGCATTTTCTTGCATATACATGTAGTTATATTGAACAGGTCATAGCAAGGAGGCTAGAGCAGAGAATAAAATTTGTTTGCCCGACAAATAGGTACATGTTTACTACATAATTTACTGTTTTGTTTGGGTGATGATGATTTTATGAGCCTATTGGCTAGCCGCTTGGCTTTTTCTTTTTCTTTTTGAGATCAGAAGGCCTATATGGCAATTTTGGGATTTTCCCGTGGCTCCCGGTGCAGGGGAGGTTATGGCGAAATTTTTCGAAAATTTAGGGTGTTAGCCAAATTTTTGAAAATTTGAAAATTCTCAGAAACAGAAAAGTTGGAGAATGGAAGCCAGATCGAACGTAGAGTTGATTGATCAAACCACTTTCGACTTTGTTCCTTTTCGGGGACGAAAAGTTTTAAGTGGGGGAGATTGTAATAACCCGGAAAATCTGAGCGAGTTTAAAAATTTTATTTTGGCAATTTTGGCGAATTCTGAATATTTAAAATGAATTATTTTAAATAAAATCGATGAGAAATTTATTTTGAATATAATTAGAACGTATATATTATATACGCAGTCGTTAGAATATAAATATTTATATATAATTATAAATAGGAATTGAAAATGGCGCGGTAGTTCGATAATTCGATTTCAAACTTCAATTGAACATACCGGGTGCAAAGCAATCCGGATTTTAGTGAAACCAAAAACATTAGGATCTATTTGATGATATCTTTCCAACGAATCCGAAAAATCAAAATTTCATAGCGGGAATCAAAAGATATGTCCAGTTGAATTTTCTGAATAGTCGCTATGGAATTCAGGCCCTTAAAAATGGAAATTTTGCAAACGACCTCGGATTTCGACGAAACCACTTTTGTTGGATCCGTGATGTCAAATTATTGCTAGATTTCAAATTTCATAATTTTTCGAATCAATATGTGAGCGTGGCAAAGGAAAACGTGTTTGACCAGTTTTAGTTGATTTTAATCGACTGGAAATTGGCCATTTTTCTAACGGTCTCAGAATTCGACGAAACTAGTTTTGTTAGGACCGTATCGTCAATACGAAGCTAGAAAATATTTTTCTGTAATTTTTCGAGTTAGTATGTGACCCCGGTAAATTGAAATACGCGTTCAAATTCAACATATAGAGTTATATGTTGATTTTAACGGAAATTGATCGAAACGATCAAATCAGCTTGCGATACATATCCCATTGGATTCGGAATAGGGGTAAAACGCTATGGACGACAGGCGGTGGGCCTCGTTTAGAGGTCGTATGTAAAAGTCAACTTTTTGCAAATTAAAAAAAATAAAAAAAAAATAAAATAAAATAAACCCTCTCCTATATGCCCCCCCCCCCCCCCGCTTTCTCCCCCAAATCAGAAAACCCGATCTCAGAAAATAAAAAAGAGAAAAAAGGGGAGGAGCTGTCGCTCCTCCACCAGAGGCCGTCGCGGCCTGGGGAGCCACCGCCACCGAACCCCCCCCCCCCCCAAGCGCCAGAGGCACGGCGAAACCCCCCCCCCCCCCCGTTCCCTCGCGAACGCGATCGAACCCTCCCCCTCTTTGCCGCGACACTGAAGACCCCACCTGAACCTCGCCCCCCTGCTGCGGCCATCCCGACCTCCAACGCCGAACTGAGCTCGCCCTCCGACCACCGACGCTCAGACCATCCCACCTACCTCCTTCGACCACCCGGAACTCGATAATCAATGTAAGTTCGCTGATTTTCACTTCTAGATTAGAAAATTATGATTTTTATATTTTTAAAGTATTAAAAATATGATTTTTATATTTTTAAAGTATTAAAAATATAAAGTAGAAGATGTAAAAATATGATTTTTGTGTAGGTAGAGAATTAAAAATATAATTTTTACATGATAGGAATATTAAAAATAGCATCTTTATATGTGTAGCAAAATAAAGATTGATTTTGAAAAGACGATATTTTTAAATATGAAAAGACGATATTTTTAAATGAGTAGTGAAGTAAAAATATGATTTTTACTTCGAGAAAAATATAATTTTTATATTATAGAAAGGCGAAATCTTTATATTTGAAAAGGCGCGATTTTTATATATTGAATAGCGAAATGAAAATTCGATTTTTATATATTGAATAGCGAAATGAAAATTCGATTTTTATATATTGAATAGCGAAATGAAAATTCGATTTTTATATATTGAATAGCGAAATAAAAATTCGATTTTTATATATTGAATAGCAAATAAAAATTCGATTTTTATATATTGAATAACGAAGTAAAAATTCGATTTTTACATATGTAGTGGCTACGGGCAACGAAGATGACAAAAAGGCGAGAACAGCGAAGGTTTCTGCAAAAGAAGAGTCAAGATGATTGGATAGCTATCTGTGAGAATTTCTCACTCTTTCAATTTCTTTTTCTAGTTATATATATATACTAGGATGCAGACGGTGCTTAGTAGCACCCGACACAATCGTCCACAGACCATGGACTTGTTTGTTTGATTGCAAAAATTAGTTAGATTATTTGGTTTGAATTGAACTATTTGGTGAAATGAAATTGATTTGATCGATGTGTGAATGGCGTGGGCCTTCACTAGTCCGGGGATAAGGCTAGGCCTTGTCCCGTTTCTAGTATCGTGCCGTTATGCCGCCGAAATTTTCTAAAATAAGTTAGAAAAATAAAAATACCATTTTATTGAATAAATGAATTGAATAGAAATTCATATGTTGAAATAAAATGTTTTATCGTTAAAAATATAATTTTTAACGTGAATATGAATATAGTGAATGTGAATAAATAAAATATTCATTTACAAACCAGACGGTTTGTTTATGTGCACCTATTTGAAGGACATTGATTGGGACGATAAATTTTACACATCGCTCAACTGCACAAATAAAATCTGTGTTTGATTGTTTGAAACCACACACGGGTGTTGGGATGAAATTTGAAGTTCACTCATCCTGATTGATTAAATATGTCGATCAATTGATTGACAGACTGTTATAAGCGTTGGACATCTATATTTGATGCTTATACAGTGTAGTGCACTTTGGTTGATGGTTGATTATTTTCAATGCTATTATATACGTGTGATGTATGAAAATCCATATAATTAACATTATATGGTGATGGATTGAGCCTCATTCCAATTTAGAAAATAAAGAATATTATAATATAAAGGTTCATGTGTTGACAGTACTCATCCGTTGAGATTAGTCATGTGTTGAACGAAATATTTTAATAATAAAATTTACATGTGTTGAACGGAATAATTTAACAAAAATAGTCACACGTGGACAATACTCATTCGTTGAGATTAGTCGTGTGTTGATAAAAATAAATATTCATTTGTTGAATAGAATATTTGAAAATAGAAATATATGAAGCCGTGTTGGTTAGATTGACGCCATTTTGACGTGAACGATATTTATATCGATTTTATTCATTTTAAAATGAATATTGAAAAGTGATTTCGAAATCGCATATTTTGAAATGAAATTTGAATGAATTGAATATAAAACGATTTCGAAATGAATGGAATTGAAAACGAATTCGAATTGAATTTAAAACGAAGTGAAATGAATTCAAATTGAATTGAAACTTGAATTGAATAGAAATGAATTTTAAAACGAATTTATAAGGAAAGATTCAATTTTGATTTGAATTGAGATGGAAGTTGAAATTGTTTTTGAAACGAATACAAAACTATTTATATAATTCGTTTTAAATAGAAATCGACGAAATATATATTATATATATAATATAATGGCCTGAATAGAACGCGCCGCGCCGCGGCAGTTCGTGAATTTCGACCATTTATTTCAAATGGACATTACGGGAGATCCGACCGTCGGATTCTCCTAAAACCGGAACTGTTGGGTTCGTATCGAAAAGAGCTTTCTAACGAATATTAGAAATTTGAAATCTAACGGTTGGATTTGGAGTTACGTCCAAATCAAATTTGAAAAAGGTCGCTGTAAGTGCAGTTCGATGGCCATTGATGGAAATCGACTGTACGGGCCTTGATAAAATTATTAAAAATAGTAATAATTTGTGTAAAATCATAAGAAATGATTTAGAAAGAATTGGGATGAAAAACTCCATATTTTAAAAGATAAAAATAGATTTTTATCGAAATGAACTAGTTTTGAACTAGAATTATAATTCTATTTATTTTTAAATAAATAAATTGAATTTGAAATGATTTTGAGAATAACCAGAATTTCCAATGATTGCATTGGAATGGATTTGAATCGAAATTGTCTTCAGCATATTTCGATGTTGGATTTCGTGATTATACAGATGTTGTTATGGAAATTTGAAAGATATAGATATATATATCGTTATTTCCAATACGATATTTGTTGGTCGTAGAATTTGATATTGAATATAAGCTGGGATATTTTCTATTCAGAGCCTTGTATTTAATATCAAATGTGATTTGAGTTTGTCGTGAATGGTGTCTTCATTAACACTGTTCTTGATCCCAGTTGAGAAAAGATTAAATCTTTTTATTTAGATTTAATGAAGTGTACCAATTAAATAATATTTAATTGGAATTGAATTGATATTGATTTTTGGGTTTATCGTGGACAGTGTTTTAAATAACACTTGTTCTTTAACCCGATAATTAATGGAATGTGACTTTGGGTTTATCGTGAACCGTGTTTTAAATGACACTGATTCTTTAACCCTGTTAACGATTAAAACTAAGTGGTGTTTTAATGAATCTTTAATTAGATTGAAAAAATCGAGAATGGAGTATCACCAGTTTTGCTCCAGGCGATAGTTAAATCTTTAATTAGATTTGAACGTGAAATGGTAATTGAATTTACCGATAACACTGGGGTGTTAGATATGAAGTATTACCAGTTTTACTTCATGGGATGAATAGGTTGGGATGGGGAAATTAAAACCAATGATTACTTCGGTAAGGTTCGCTAATTCCGACTAGTTGAATCGAAATTCAAAAGAAAATTAGAGAATAAATTCAAGGAATTTATCTTGGATAAAATTAATGGGAACCTTTCCCTATGAATGTGAAATTTAGAAACTAACTGTCGGTTAGCTAAGCAGAACGGTTTTCTGGATATTGATCTGATGTTGGTTTCGGCCTTCGGGGTTAATATTTGGGAAATTATTCTCTTGATTAATTTACGGTTAGTGACTGATGAATTGGAATGAGGCGTATGTTGTGTTTGTGTAACAATTATTTAAAATATACGCGAGTTATTCGAAAAGACCGGGTTTATCCCATTCTGAATAACTGATACGACGATAAGTCGAAGATGAAGACGGTGGTTGAAGACCGGAAGTCTTCACGTCGTTTGGGTGATTACTGATGATCTTGATTGGGCTGTACACCCAAGAAGATGGAAGCAGTTGGTGATCGTCCAGACGTACTTGGAGATCGATGGATATGCGGGGTACTAGGTGCCTCCGGTTTCGTTCAGACCTAGAACGGACTTGTAAATGGACTGTGTGTCTGACATCGGATTTCATTCTCTGTGACTGATATCGGTTGCGTAGAATGGTTTGCCTGTGTGGCATGCTAAGATGCAAATGATCAAGGCTTCTGTTGAAAAGCAAAGTCTTGTGGTTGATGATCAAAGCACAGCCTGTGTGGCACAGCTTTGAGTAACGTGAATTCGCTTGCCTCACACCCCGGTAAGAACCAAAAACTGGAGACGGACTTCAGGGATATGGACATATGCTGGTTTCTAGTTAGGAGTGGCGTCAGTGCTTGAACAGGCTGACGTGTTTGACTCATGTGGTTGTTGGAATTGGAGGCGCCTCGGTTATATCGGTCGTTCTCGAACCGATGGAGTCATTGGACTCATTTATGCCCCATAGGGCAGGCTAGCATATAGTTCAGGCATTTTAATCCACTCCGTGTGGACCGGCCCTGACGATCCAAGGGCCCACCTGAGTCTGGGTCCTGAGGCTCGGGCTAGACAGTCTCGAATCGGTTGAGGACTATCTTTTGCCTCGGTTCATAGACGGAAATCCAATTTCCAAATACGTGACATTTGCGGTTTTATTTGTTGAGCCTAGTATGGCGACATGATATATGATACCCATGCCGCCTATGACTGATACTTATGATTTGAAGTTATTTTATACACTATGCACTTATAATAGTATCAAATGATTTGTTTTAAACGTATCAAGCATCCTTTGGCTGTTATAAGGGAAAACCCTATCCCCCGGCTTGCGTTGCATTGTGTGATAGGACATGGGTCTTATAACAGCTTCATTTTTCCTTATTTAGCATTGCGCTGTTTGTTTTATGCACTGGTGTTCTTGGGAGGAAACCCGTTCCGTGTTATACGGCGTGGTCCCTTGATTTACCTAACTTTAAAAATAAAGATTAACTGTTTTAGTTCTCACACCAGTCACATGACTGACCTGGAGTTTATTGTTTTAACCTAAACTCTGGGTGCCCTTATTTTGACACGGGCAGCTAGTAGTTTTGGTTTTGCAGATTTATATTCACAGGATCCTGGTTTACAGCTGGAACGATATCCGGAAAGCTTTGTATCCGTATATCTCCTTCAGTTGTGTATTGTATTATTTTCCGCTGCTATGTATTTAAATGTAATTTAAATCTCTGATATTTCCGTGTAATATTTATTCGTTTATACTCTGTATATTCTTGTAATCTGATGCATTGTTGTAATATACAATGAAATGTTCTTCCGTCTGCGTTCTATTTTGTCGTGTTCTCAAAACAATTCGTTCTTTCTCTTCTCTTCGGAGACCGGGGAAGTTCGGGTCGTTTCACGTCTGAACTGCTCCAGCATGTCTTTCGAACTTTGTATTGTCTAATAACCTAAATCTGTACAACCCGGTCTAATCCGAGCATTTCAAATACCGGGCCAGTCTGGTGAACCAGAGTGAGAAAAACTCACACAGTTTAAGGGGGATCATCCAACTTGATTTTAATGTTCAAAATATTTTCGAAAGAAAAGGATAATCGTAAGACCAAATCCACACATAAATACGGACGGTTTTTACCTTACGATAACCCAAAACATTTTTGAAAATGATATTCTTCTGATATTATAATAATGTCTAAATATAAGTAAATATCAATCTACCAGAACGCCTACATCTCACGCTATACATATATAGTATACAATCAAAACCGCGGGCGCTTATTGGGGATTGGATTCCGACTATGACAAGGTATGGAACCACCTACCAATAGTGTATCTCTAGAGAGGAATACTCTAGGTTCAATAAGAACGTCTTGCAACTCGGCCCACACATGATCGACCACTCATTTCTCTTGAGCGTATCAAATATATTTTCACATAACGGCTGTGCAGCTACCGTTTCCCGGGAGATACAGAAATGAAAAGAAGTAACAAATATGAGTATTCTCTAGATGGTGACAATACATCCTAATGGGCGCAACCCACATAGCCATGCCGCCTGTCCGATTTTTGTCATTTCCCGGTTGTGAGGCTTGAGTTTATAATTATCTTTTAAAACATCTGTTCACCCGTCATATAACGACCCGAACTCCCCCGGTAAGGAAAGCCCGGATTGAGATGAGAACAACACACATCGGAACGCAGACAGAAGAACATTTCATTGTTTATTACAACAATTCCATCAGAATACAAGAATATACAAAGTATGAATAAATAAATTACACATTTGACAAATATCAGATTACAATAAATTACATAGCAGCGGAAAATAATACAAAACACAACTGAAAGTAATACACGGATACAGAGCTTTCCGAGCATCGTTCCAGCTGTAAATCAGGATCCTGTGAATATAAATATGCTAAACCAAAACTACTAGCTGTCCGTGTGGAAAATAAGGGCACCCAGAGTTTAGGTTAAAACAATAAACTCCAGGTCAGTCATGTGACTGGTGTGAGAACTAAAACAGTTATTCATCTTTATTTTATAGTTCGGTAAATCAAGGGACCACGCCATATGACACGGAACGGGTTTCCTCCCAAGAATACCAGTGCATAAAACAAACAGCGCAATGCTAAATAAAGAAAAATGAAGCTGTTATAAGACCCAGGTCCCATCACACAATGCAACGCAAGCCGGAGGATAGGGTTTTTACCTTATAACAGCCAAATCATGCTTGATACGTTAAAAACACATTATTTGATACTATTATAGGTGTATAGTGTCAAAACAATTTTCAATCATAAATATCAATCATAGGCGGCATGGGTACCATCTATCATGTCTCCATACTAGGTTCTACAAATAAAACCGCAATATCACGTATTGGAAATTGGATTTCCATCATGAGCCAAGGCAAGGGGCAAGCTCCTCTCCGATTCGAGACACTCTAGCAAATGTCTCAGGACCCCACTATGATCCTTGGATCTTCAGGGCCGGTCCTCTCTTACTTTTGAGGATTGGCAATTCCTGAACACACGTTTCCCGGTCCTTATAGACCTATATCCGAGGCACCTCGTATCCAACAACCACACAGGTGAAAAGTATATAAATGTCAGGGCTGGTAGGTCACTGACACCACCTTAGCTAGAAAGAAACGTCGTGCTCTCCCTGCAGTCACTATCCCGTTTTTGACTCATACCGAGGTGTGAGGCTCGCGAATCCACGTTATACACAAAGCTACGCCACACAGGCCGTGCTTTGATCATCAACCACAAGACTTTGCTTTTCAACAGAAGCCTTGATCAATTGCCACTTGCGCGTGCCACACTGGCAATTCACTCCATGCGACTGATGTCCATCGATATACAACCTCTGAGCTCGTACGTCTCAGAGAAGGGCGTTAAGCAAGAGAATAAATTCTCCGCCGCCAAACAGATGTATATTTAATAGAGATCAATCAACACAGAATAAAATCCAATGTCAGACACACAATCCATTTACAAGTTCGCTCTGGGTCTGAACGAAACCGGAGGCACTTTCCTCGCATATCCATCGATCTCCAAGTACGTCTGGACGATCACCAACTGTTTCCCTCATCTTGGGTGTACAGCCCAATCGAGATCATCAATAATCACCCAGATGATGTGAAGACTTCCGGTCTTCGACCACCGTCTTCATCTTCGACATCTCGTCGAATCGGTTATTCAGAATGGGTATAACCCGGCCTTTCTGAATAACCCACGTATATGATAAACAAATGTTACACAAACACAAAAAACGCCTCATTCCAATTCAGAATATTCTTTTATTCACAGAATCACATTCTTAGGGAAAGGTTCCCATTAATTTTATCCAAGATAAATTCTTTTAAATTTATTCTTTAATCTTCCTTTGGATATCATTTCAAACCATTTTATGGTTTTCCAACCTAGTCGGGATTAGCGAACCACACCGAAGTAATTATTTATTTTATTTCCCAATCCCAACCTATATATCCCATGGAGAAAAACTAGTAATACTCCATATCTAACACCACGGTGTCATCGGTAAAATTAATTACCATTTCACGTTCAAATCTAATTAAAGATTCAACTATCGCTTTGGAGCAAAACTGGTGATACTCCATTCTCGATCACTTTTCGGATTTGATAATTTAAATTATCAATTCACATTTTATTCTTATTAAAGATTCATTAAAACTCCACTTAGTTTTAATCTTTTCAAAAATCAATATCCTGCCTTTAACTGGGTTAAAGAACCAATGTCTTATAAAACACGATTCACGATAAACCCAAATCACATTTGATATTAAATACAAGGCTCTGAATAGAAAATATACCGGCTTATATTCAATATCAAATTCCGAAACCAACAAATATCGTATTGGAAATAACGATATGAAATATATCTTTCAAATTCCCATAACAATATCTGTATAGTCACGAAATCCAACATCGAAATATTCTGAAGATAATTTCGATTCAACTCCAGTACAATCCACGTATTGGGAATATTGATTAATTTTAAAATCACTTTCAAATTCAATTTATTTATTTCAAAAATAAATTGATTTTAATTCTAGTTCAAAACTAGTTCATTTCGACAAAAATCTATTTTTACCCTTTCAAATGTGGAATTTTTCATCCCAGTTCTTTCCAATTCACATATTATGATTTTACACAAATTATTAATATTTTTAATAATTTTATCAAGGCCCGTACAGTCGATTTACATCAACAGCCATCGAACTGCACTTACAACGAACTTTTCCAAATTTGATTTGGACATAATTCCAAATCCAACCGTTAGATTTCAAATTTCTAATATTCGTTGGAAAGCTCTTTTCGATACGAACCCAACGGTTCTGGTTTTAGGAGAATCCGACGGTCGGATCTCCCGCAACATCAATTCGAAGTCAATGGTCGAAATTCACGAACTGCCGCGGCGCGGCGCGTTCTATTCAGGCCATTATATATATAATATATATATATATATTATATATATTTCGTCGATTTCCTTTTAACACGTATTTTATAAATCGTTTTAACTTCGTTTTCAAAACCATTTTAACACTATTTTCAATTTCAAATCAAAATTGAATATTTCCTATCATTACTATATAAATGATAATATTTTCAAAATGTTATATTTTGAAATCACTTCCTTTTCAATATTCATTATAAAATCGAATATAATCGATAAAAATATCGTTCACGTCAAAATAGCGCAACTCTACTCAACACGGCTTTATATATTTCAATAAATTCGTTATTCTATTCAACAAATGAATATTTATTCTATTCAACACATGAATCTATATTTCTTCTATTCAACACATGAATCTATATTTCTTTCAACACACGACTATTCTTGTTATGTAAAATATTTTATAAAATTATGGTACCTATCGTTTGATTTTTAATCAGATTCCACCGTAAAGTAGATTCTAATCTTAAATATGATAAAGATGTAAATTTTATTATTAAAATATTTTACTCAACACATGAATAGTTTCAACACATGAACATCGTCGACACATGACTATTTTTATATTCAACACATGAATTTTCTTTTATAATATTCATTATTTTCCCGATTGGAATGAGACCCAATCAATCACCATATAATGTTAATTATATGGATTCCATACACCACATGTATATAATAGCAATGATAAACAATCAACCATCATCCAACGTGCACCACACAACTGCATAAGCATCAAATATCAATAATTAACGCTTACACAGCCTGTCGACCAATCGATCGACATACGATTAAATAATTAGGATTAGTGTACGCCAAATTTCATCCCAACACCCGTGTGGGGTTTCAAATCAACAAACACTGAATATTATTTGTGCAGTTGGGCGATGTGTAAAATTTATCGACCCAATCCATATCAGTCAAATCAGTGTATATAAACAAATCGACCGATTTGTTTATAATTATTTATTTATTCACATTCACGTTAAAAATTATATTTTCAACGATAATATATTTATTACAACCATCTTCAATTTATTATCGATTTCACATCAACAATACAAACAAATTTCACAACACATCAATCAAACAAACAAGCCATCCATGGTCTGTGGATGACGGGTGTCGGGTGCTGCTAAGCACCGTCTGCATCCTAGTATATATATATATATAACTAGAAAAAGAAATTTAGAGTGAGAAGTTCTCACCGATAGCTATCCCAACTCCACGACACTTCATTTATAGAAATCTTCGTCGTTCTCGCCTTTTGTCACTTTCGTTGCCCGTAGCCACTACCTATATAAAAATCATATTTTTATATTGTTGCTATGTATATAAAAATCATATTTTTATAATCACTCCATATGGATAAAAATTCTATTTTTACATCGATGCTATATAGATAAAAAATCTATTTTTACATCGCTACTATATAGATAAAAATTCTATTTTTACTTCGCTACTATATAGATAAAAATTCTATTTTTACAACGCCCAAAATCATATCTTTCCAATGCTACTTCATATATGTAAAAATCAAATTTTTATACAATGAAAAATCTAATTTTTCTTCTATTAAAAATCAAATCTTTTCATTATAAAAATCTATTCTTTTCTTTGTTAAAAATCCAATCTTTCTTATGTTAAAAATCAACACTTTCATATGGTAAAAATCTAAACTTTATACGAATGGAAATTTATACTTCATATATAAAAATCACGTTTTTAGTTAACTAAAAATCATATCTTTGCTTTTCTAGAATTCTAATCTTTTCAATATACAAATTCAAATCTTTTCATGGTTAAAAATCATAGCTTTTCATCGTTAAAAAAAAATCACATCTTTATGTTGCTACTACTATAAAGATCACATCTTTATTACTCTACATTATATAAAATCATATTTTTATTCTTCATACTATATAAAAATCATATTTTCTTCGCATATATATACATATATATAAAAACAGATTTTCATTGGTTAGATAACCTAAAATAAAACTGAAATAAAAATAAAATAAATAAGAAAACAGAATAAAACTCACCGATTAAAGAAGGGGGGAGGGGTTTGCACTGACGCGAGGCAAGGGGAAGGGGGAGGTCGGGGCGAGGCTCAGGAGGGGTGCGGCTGAAGGCGGCGCAGGTGGCTACGGGGGTCGTGGAGGAGGGAGGCGGTGGGCGCGTCGGGTTTTGGCGAAGGGGGTCGGGTCAGTCGAGGAGAAGAGGAGGAGAAGGAGGAAGAAGAGGAGAGGAAGACGGCGGAGCTCAGGGGGGGAACGACGCCTCGAGCGCGGTGGCGGGGGAGGGGATCGCGACGTGCGATTAGGGATTAGGGGTTTTTTTCTTTTTTTTTCTGCTTTTGATTTAAATCGAACGGGGGGGGGGGGGCCTGAGTGATGTAAGGGGAGAGGTTTACATTTTTTTTATTATTTAATTATTTAATTTCAAAAAGTTGACTTTTTCATACGACCTCTAAACGAGGCCCACTGCCTGTCGTCCATAGCGTTTTACCCCCATTCTGAACACAATGGGATATGTATCGTAAGCTGGTTCGATCGTTTCGATCAGTTTTCGTCAAAATCAACATATAACTCTATATATTGAATTTGAACACGCATTTCAATTTACCGGGGTCACATACGAACTCTAAAAATTCTAGAAAAATATTTTCTAGCTTCGTATTGACGATACGGTCCTAACAAAACTAGTTTCGTCGAATTCTGAGACCGTTGGAAAAATGGCCATTTTCCAGTCGATTAAAATCAACTAAAACTGGTCAAACGCGTTTTCCTTTGCCACGCTCACATATTGATTCGAAAAATTATGAAATTTGGAATCTAGAAATAATTTGACATCACGGACCCAACAAAAGTGGTTTCGTCGAAATCCGAGGTCGTTTGCAAAATTTCCATTTTTAAGGGCCTGAATTCCACAACGACTATTCAGAATTTTCAACTGGACATATCTTTTGATTCCTTCTATGAAATCTCAATTTTTCAGATTCGTTGGAAAGATATTCTCAATTAGATCCTAATATTTTTGGTTTCACTAAAATCCGGTTTATTTTGCACCCGGTATGTTCAATTGAAGCTTGAAATCGAATTATCGAACTACCACGCCATTTTCAATTCTATTTATAATTAAAATAAAATTATTTATATTCTAACGACGACGTATATAATATATACGTTCGAATTCTATTCAAATTAAATTTCTCGTCGATATTATTTAAAATAATTCATTTTAAGTGTTCAAAATTCGCTAAAATTGCCAAAATAAAAATTTTAAACTGGCCCAGATTTTCGGGTTGTTACATTCTCCCCCACTTAAAACTTTTCGTCCCCGAAAAGGAACAAAGTCGAAAGTGGTTTGATTAATCAACTCTACGTTCGATCTGGCTTCCATTCTCCAACTTTTCAGTTTCTGAGAATTTTCCAATTCTTCAAAAATTTGGCTAACACCTGGAATTTTTGAAAAATTTCGCCATAACCTCCTTTGTATGGGGAGAGGTTTGGAAATTTATTGGGCCGTATTAGGTACCCAATAAATCCTATAAAGCATACACATATTTATAGTGATATATTCTGGTGTTTACAGGGGAGCGTGTATAGATAATAACTCCAGAGAATAAATTCTCGTCACCTTGTCAAAGCCTGAGACAGTTTGTATTTTAATTGCTCCAGAGAATAAATTCTCGTCACCTCGTCCCGTGTGGGAAATAAATAAACCATGTGCCGTATCTAATGACTAGAGAGACGTGATTATTGTCAACTCCAGACCCGTGTGGGGTTTTTATTAGTCTGGCAATTTCACCGTTACAATTTAAATAGTTCATATCAGTCATCATTTCAACCTGTAAAATATAGTCATCGCCATACAAGCCTCTCGCTCGTATGGTAATTCTTCCACCTCGTCACACAAGCTCCAAATGCTTATGTGGTATACGATGAAGTATGCCTATCTTCCAGAAGTATGCCATGTAATGTAGTTCAAAATTAATTGTTGCTATCCTATGGCGATGTTTATTATTTCACACAGAATAACCAGCACTCCGCATCCAATGGCATTCACAGGAGTTGATATAATAATATTTCGCATCCAACTCATTAAGGTTTACCTATTTGTCGGGCACGCAAATAAAATCTTTACTCAACAGCTATCCAATTTCATGTTCAAACATATATAATGCACAAGTATATATTTCTAACTATTTTCTAATCAGTTCAATGTGTGATTTAATTGAATAAATTTGTTCTGGTTTTTATTGATGATATTCTACTTTTCTCTAAATCAAAGGCCGAAAAGAAACATAACACTGGAAGCCGAAAAGGAACGAAGCCGAAAGTTGTTTAACAAATCAACCCAACTTCCATTATTTTGACTACGGCTTAAGTTCTTCAACTTTTCAGTTTCTAAGAACTTTTCAAATTTTTCAAAAATTTGGCTAACATCCTAAATTTTCGAAAAAAATTCGCCATAACCTCCCCTGCACCGGGAGCAACGGGAAAATCCCGAAATTGCCATACAGGCCTTCTGATCTCAAAAAGAAAAAGAAAAAGCCAAGCGGCTAGCCAATAGGCTCATAAAATCATCATCACCCAAACAAAATAGTAAATTATAGTAAATATGTACCTATTTGTCGGGCAAACAAATTTTATTCTCTGCTCTAGCCTCCTTGCTATGACCTGTTCAATGTAAGTACATGTATATGCAAGCAAATGTGACCAATTTTCAATACAATTCAATATGTGATTCAATTAGCCTAAATGGTTTAAAATTATCAAACAAATAAACAAACAACACAAACATCAATCAATTAGTGGATTAGCGTTTCAAATTCATAATTTTGATATATATACAGAAAATGATGTTTTTGATGCCAATTCACAACAATAAATCTATCTATATAAGTTTTGGTTCTCACACCAGTCTAATGGAAATATATAGAAATCACACCTTCGAAACTCGAATATGAATAATGATGATGATGCACCATCATCAGAATCATCCCCGGATGTCTAGAATGTGATTCTATATCTACCCAGTATATTAAAACTTTGAATATACGTTCATGACGCGTATACGCGAAATCTTTATATACTCGATTGTCCAAATTCAAAATAAATAAATAATCAAATACGTATAAAATGGTTTCAATTTTCAAAACATTATTGTTTTCATTTGAAAAATATACTCTTCACACTCGTTCTAGGATACTACTGATCCTATCTCTAACGAGTCATTCTAATTGGATATTACTAATCCAATATCTGATGAATTCTTTCGTATGGTTCTAATGTGTCTTGTTCTCGAGCTCTGTAAACCAAAGCTCCGATACCACTCTATAACGACTCGAACTCCCCCAGTAAGGAAAGCCCGGATTGAGATGAGAACAACACACATCGGAACGTAGACAGAAGAACATTTCATTGTTTATTACAACAATTCCATAAGAATACAAGAATATACAGAGTATGAATAAATAAATTACACATTTGACAAATATTAGATTACAATAAATCACATAGCAGCGGAAAATAATACAAAACACAACTGAAAGTAATACACGGATACAGAGCTTTCCGAGCATCATTCCAGCTGTAAATCAGGATCCTGTGAATATAAATCTGCAAAACCAAAACTACTAGCTGTCCGTGTGGAAAATAAGGGCACCCAGAGTTTAGGTTAAAACAATAAACTCCAGGTCAGTCATGTGACTTGTGTGAGAACTAAAACAGTTATTCATCTTTATTTTATAGTTCGGTAAATCAAGGGACCACGCCATATGACACGGAACGGGTTTCCTCCCAAGAATACCAGTGCATAAAACAAACAGCGCAATGCTAAATAAAGAAAAATGAAGCTGTTATAAGACCCAGGTCCCATCACACAATGCAACGCAAGCCGGAGGATAGGGTTTTTACAGCCAAAGCATGCTTGATACGTTAAAAACACATTATTTGATACTATTATAGGTGTATAGTGTCAAAACAATTTTCAATCATAAATATCAATCATAGGTGGCATGGGTATCATCTATCATGTCGCCATACTAGGTTCTACAAATAAAACCGCAATATCATGTATTGGAAATTGGATTTCCGTCATGAGCCGAGGCAAGGGGCAAGCTCCTCTCCGATTCGAGACACTCTAGCAAATGTCTCAGGACCCCACTATGATCCTTGGATCTTCAGGGCCGGTCCTCTCTTACTTTTGAGGATTGGAAATTCCTGAACACACGTTTCCCGGTCCTTACAGACCTATATCCGAGGCGCCTCATATCCAACAACCACACAGGTGAAAAGTATATAAATGTCAGGGTTGGTAGGTCACTGACACCACCTTAGCTAGAAAGAAACGTCGTGCTCTCCCTGTAGTCACTATCCCGTTTTTGACTCATACCGAGGTGTGAGGCTCGCGAATCCACGTTATACACAAAGCTACGCCACACAGGCCGTGCTTTGATCATCAACCACAAGACTTTGCTTTTCAACAGAAGCCTTGATCAATTGCCACTTATGCGTGCCACACTGGCAATTCAATCCGTGCGACTGATGTCCATCGATATACAACCTCTGAGTTCATACGTCTCAGAGAAGGGCGTTAAGCAAGAGAATAAATTCTCCGCCGCCAAACAGATGTATATTTAATAGAGATCAATCAACACAGAATAAAATCCAATGTCAGACACACAATCCATTTACAAGTTCGCTCTGGGTCTGAACGAAACCGGAGGCACATTCCTCGCATATCCATCGATCTCCAAGTACGTCTGGACGATCACCAACTATTTCCCTCATCTTGGGTGTACAGCCCAATCGAGATCATCAATAATCACCTAGACGATGTGAAGACTTCCGGTCTTCGACCACCGTCTTCATCTTCGACATCTCATCGAATCGGTTATTCAGAATGGGTATAACCCGGCCTTTCTGAATAACCCACGTATATGATAAACAAATGTTACACAAACACAACAAACGCCTCATTCCAATTCAGAATATTCTTTTATTCACAGAATCACATTCTTAGGGAAAGGTTCCCATTAATTTTATCCAAGATAAATTCTTTTAAATTTATTCTTTAATCTTCCTTTGGATATCATTTCAAACCATTTTATGGTTTTCCAACCTAGTCGGGATTAGCGAACCACACCGAAGTAATTATTTATTTTATTTCCCAATCCCAACCTATATATCCCATGGAGAAAAACTGGTAATACTCCATATCTAACACCACGGTGTCATCGGTAAAATTAATTACCATTTCATGTTCAAATCTAATTAAAGATTCAACTATCGCTTTGGAGCAAAACTGGTGATACTCCATTCTCGATCACTTTTCGGATTTGATAATTTAAATTATCAATTCACATTTTATTCTAATTAAAGATTCATTAAAACTCCACTTAGTTTTAATCTTTTCAAAAATCAATATCCTGCCTTTAACTGGGTTAAAGAACCAATGTCTTATAAAACACGATTCACGATAAACCCAAATCACATTTGATATTAAATACAAGGCTCTGAATAGAAAATATACCGGCTTATATTCAATATCAAATTCCGAAACCAACAAATATCGTATTGGAAATAACGATATAAAATATATCTTTCAAATTCCCATAACAATATCTGTATAGTCACGAAATCCAACATCGAAATATTCCGAAGATAATTTCGATTCAACTCCAGTACAATCCACGTATTGGGAATATTGATTATTTTTAAAATCACTTTCAAATTCAATTTATTTATTTCAAAAATAAATTGATTTTAATTCTAGTTCAAAACTAGTTCATTTCGACAAAAATCTATTTTTACCCTTTCAAATGTGAAATTTTTCATCCCAGTTCTTTCCAATTCACATATTATGATTTTACACAAATTATTAATATTTTTAATAATTTTATCAAGGCCCTAACAGTCGATTTCCATCAACAGCCATCGAACTGCACTTACAGCGACCTTTTCCAAATTTGATTTGGATATAATTCCAAATCCAACTGTTAGATTTCAAATTTCTAATATTCGTTGGAAATCTCTTTTCGATACGAACGCAACGGTTCCGGTTTTAGGAGAATCTGACGGTCGAATCTCCCGCAACATCAATTCGAAGTCAATGGTCGAAATTCACGAACTGCCGCGGCACGGCACGTTCTATTCAGGCCATTATATATATAATATATATATTATATATATTTCGTCGATTTCCTTTTAAAACGTATTTTATAAATCGTTTTAACTTCATTTTCAAAACCATTTTAACACTTTTTTCAATTTCAAATCAAAATTGAATATTTCCTATCATTACTATATAAATGATAATATTTTCAAAATGTTATATGTTGAAATCACTTCCTTTTCAATATTCATTATAAAAACGAATATAATCGATAAAAATATCGTTCACGTCAAAATAGCGCAACTCTACTCAACACGGCTTTATATATTTCAATAAATTCGTTATTCTATTCAACAAATGAATATTTATTCTATTCAACACATGAATCTATATTTCTTCTATTCAACACATGAATCTATATTTCATTCAACACACGACTATTCTTGTTATGTAAAATATTTTATAAAATTATGGTATCTATCGTTTGATTTTTAATCAGATTCCACCGTAAAGTAGATTCTAATCTTAAATATGATAAAGATGTTAATTTTATTGTTAAAATATTTTACTCAACACATGAATAGTTTCAACACATGAACATCGTCGACACATGACTATTTTTATATTCAACACATGAATTTTCTTTTATAATATTCATTATTTTCCCGATTGGAATGAGGCCCAATCAATCACCATATAATGTTAATTATATGGATTCCATACACCACATGTATATAATAGCAATGATAAACAATCAACCATCATCCAAGGTGCACCACACAACTGCATAAGCATCAAATATCAATAATTAACGCTTACACAGCCTGTCGACCAATCGATCGACATACGATTAAATAATTGGGATTAGTGTACGCCAAATTTCATCCCAACACCCGTGTGGGGTTTCAAATCAACAAACACTGAATATTATTTGTGCAGTTGGGCGATGTGTAAAATTTGTCGACCCAATCCATATCAGTCAAATCAGTGTATATAAACAAATCGGCCGATTTGTTTATAATTATTTATTTATTCACATTCACGTTAAAAATTATATTTTCAACGAAAATATATTTATTACAACCATCTTCAATTTATTATCGATTTCACATCAACAATACAAACAAATTTCACAACACATCAATCAAACAAACAAGCCATCCATGGTTTGTGGATGATGGGTGTCGGGTGCTGCTAAGCACCGTCTGCATCCTAGTATATATATATATATATATATATATAACTAGGAAAAGAAATTTAGAGTGAGAAGTTCTCACCGATAGCTATCCCAACTCCACGACACTTCATTTGTAGAAATCTTCGTCGTTCTCGCCTTTTGTCACTTTCGTTGCCCGTAGCCACTACCTATATAAAAAACATATTTTTATATTGTTGCTATGTATATAAAAATCATATTTTTATAATCACTCCATATGGATAAAAATTCTATTTTTACATCGATGCTATATAGATAAAAATTCTATTTTTACATCGCTACTATATAGATAAAAATTCTATTTTTACTTCGCTACTATATAGATAAAAATTCTATTTTTACAACGCTCAAAATCGTATCTTTCCAATGCTACTTCATATATGTAAAAATCAAATTTTTATACAATGAAAAATCTAATTTTTCTTCTATTAAAAATCAAATCTTTTCATTATAAAAATCTATTCTTTTCTTTGTTAAAAATCCAATCTTTCTTATGTTAAAAATCAACACTTTCATATGGTAAAATCTAAACTTTATACGAATGGAAATTTATACTTCATATATAAAAATCACGTTTTTAGTTAACTAAAAATCATATCTTTGCTTTTCTAGAATTCTAATCTTTTCAATATACAAATTCAAATCTTTTCATGGTTAAAAATCATAGCTTTTCATCGTTAAAAAAATCACATCTTTATGTTGCTACTACTATAAAGATCACATCTTTATTACTCTACATTATATAAAATCATATTTTTATTCTTCATACTATATAAAAATCATATTTTCTTCGCATATATATAAACATATATATAAAAACAGATTTTCATTGGTTAGATAACCTAAAATAAAACTGAAATAGTAATAAAATAAATAATAAAACAGAATAAAACTCACCGATTAAAGAAGGGGGTAGGGGTTTGCACTGACGCGAGGCAAGGGGGAGGTCGGGGCGAGGCTCAGGGGGGGTGCTGCTGAAGGCGGCGCAGGTGGCTGCGGGATTCGTGGAGGAGGGAGGCGGTGGGCGCGTCGGGTTTTGGCAGAGGGGGTCGCGTCAGTTGAGGAGAAGAGGAGGAGAAGGAGGAAGAAGAGGAGAGGAAGACGGCGGAGCTCAGGGGGGAACGACGCCTCGAGCGCGGTGGCGGGGGAGGGGATCACGACGTGCGATTAGGGGTTTTTTTTTCTTTTTTTTCTACTTTTGATTTAAATCAAACGGGGGGGGGCCTGAGTGATGTAAGGGGAGAGGTTTACATTTTTTTATTATTTAATTATTTAATTTCAAAAGGTTGACTTTTCCATACGACCTCTAAACGAGGCCCACCGCCTTTCGTCCGTAGCGTTTTACCCCCATTCCGAACACAATGGGATATGTATCGTAAGCTGTTTCGATCGTTTCGATCAGTTTTCGTCAAAATCAACATATAACTCTATATATTGAATTTGATCACGCATTTCAATTTACCGGGGTCGCATACGAACTCTAAAAATTCTAGAAAAATATTTTCTAGCTTCGTATTGACGATACGGTCCTAACAAAACTAGTTTCGTTGAATTCTGAGACCGTTGGAAAAATGATCATTTTCCAGTCGATTAAAATCAACTAAAACTGGTAAAACGCGTTTTCCTTTGCCACACTCACATATTGATTCGAAAAATTATGAAATTTGGAATCTAGCAATAATTTGACATCACAGACCCAACAAAAGTGGTTTCGTCGAAATCCGAGGTCGTTTGCAAAATTTCCATTTTTAAGGGCCTGAATTCCACAACGACTATTCAGAATTTTCAACTGGACATATCTTTTGATTCCCGCTATGAAATCTCAATTTTTCGGATTCGTTGGAAAGATATTCTCAATTAGATCCTAATATTTTTGGTTTCACTAAAATCCGGTTTATTTTGCACCCGGTATGTTCAATTGAAGTTTGGAATCGAATTATCGAACTACCGCGCCATTTTCAATTCTATTTATAATTAAAATAAAATTATTTATATTCTAACGACGACGTATATAATATATACGTTCGAATTCTATTCAAATTAAATTTCTCGTCGATATTATTTAAAATAATTCATTTTAAATGTTCAAAATTCGCTAAAATTGCCAAAATAAATTTTTTAAACTGGCCCAGATTTTCGGGTTGTTACACGTCACTTTGAATGCCACATCATCAGATCCGCCAGAAAATCACTAATTGACATCCACAAAAATACTCTAGTAGATAAGCTAAGGGAAGTGCCCTTCTCCGCCACCAACTATAGTACGTTTAAAGAAATCAACGTACGTAATCCCTTTGGAAATACTCTGTCAGACATCTGTCCATACAAGTCATCCTAGGACTGGACAAACCGAAGGCACCCTCCTAATTCATCCTAGAAATCACCCTATAGATCAGCAGTGAACAGTCTTTGCAATCCATTGATTCCAACCATGACAGAATCACAGTGTATCTCTGATTGCAAGTTAGAGATTATAAGTAATTCTTCCACTTTATGAAGATCTACGGTCTTCAATGCTCCAGCTCGATCAACATCTGATATCTTCAACATTCACGTATTTGTTTCTCGGGATGGTTTTCGGAAAAAAATTCGATCCGGTCTTTCCATACCAACAATCAAATGGGCCAAATTTTGATAGTCGGTTATTTAACTATCAAAATAAACAACCATTCAAACATGAAAATAAAACGAGTTCACTGATTCAGTACTTAGCATCAGTTGGCCTTTTCACATTTCCATTTGTTAATCAAACCCTTTTAGATCTCCTATATTTGTAAACATCGCTTTTTACTTCTTATTTTAAAATATTGTTATACTTAAACGCTTCGATAAAGCTCCTCGAATTATAATTTATAATATCATTCCTGAAAATACATACTTTATTTTCCTTAATCTCTCTCGTTCCTAAACTAATACCATTCTTGGATAATCATGAAGTCATTCAAGTTAGGGTATTTTATTACCTCTCAGACCTTGAGTCAACAACGTTCTTATCTTCAGAATAGATAGGAGTTTATCAACAAAATATTATTTCATTGATATTCCACATATTCCATTTACCATTCGATTTAAAACAAAATTTTAATATCACACTTCCTTTTGGAAATCTTACTTCAATCTTAACGCGTTTACTTAATTTAAGTAAACTTTTATTAACCTCCTCTGTTAACTTTACATACTTTTAAAGCATTATATACACAAATTTTAATTCTATTATAAATAGAAAACTTCATAAACTGTGATGAGTTTATTTCAAACCCATTTGGTTATGACTTGATAAAACTTCATCTCCCATTTAATATAGTGAGTTTAGATCGTAACTTAATAACTTAACTCGCCTCACCATTTTAATTCAAACTTGGAGTTTCGATTCGATTTCCCTTTCATACCTTCATCAGTCCCTAACAATAAATCATTTAAGAAATAATCCTCTAAATATCAACCCCGAAGGACGAAACCAACATCAGATCAAAATTTAGAAAATCTTTTAACTCAACCAATCTTCAACTAGGTTCCGATTCTTTAATTTCACATCTTGGGCTTTTAAATCATTCATAAACCATTTCTAATAACTCGTCTCAATAGTATCTTAAAAAAACTTGGGTTTTATAATACTCCGTTCAACATGGATTTATAAAATCCGAGTTAATAGAATTCCAGTTCAAAAACTTCAATTTAACATAAGTTGTATTATTATTAATAAAACTTGCTTAACAAAATATCATTTAATAAAAAGTAGACTTTATATGTCCATAAACCTTCATTAATATATTTTAAATCCCAAGATTTTCCCACTTTGATTATTATAAACAATAACCAAATATCAACATTTATTTAAATATAAATGGTTTACTTTACCATCCAACTAATCCCTTTAAATTAATAAACTAATTTAATGCCCAATTCCAGTTAATGTAGTTTACTTGGTCAACTCAAACATGATTAACTCATAAATCAATTCTAATTCATCTTTCTATAAAAATATAATTAATTTAAATAAATCTCATTTACTATGATTATTATTAATTGATAGTCATCTTCAATATAATTCCATTTGTTTCTAAAACTTAATGACATAAGAATTTTCATTATAAAACCATTCAATGATTTACCTTACAAATTAGATAATAAATAATAACATTTATTTCCCTTTTAAATAGACTTCCTTTTAAAATAATATATTTAAAAAAAATCCATCCTTGGTTATAAATAACTTTGTTTTATCAGTTTACCTGACGGTAAATCAATTCTTATAAAACTATTTATATTTGGGCCATCTGCTTTTAATTCCTCAACCAATAATACCCATTGGTTAATAACAGGCAAATGTTGAATTTCGATTCAACAAATCAATAATCAATTCAATAATCCAATCATATTCGTCAATCAGTTCATATGATGATAATATGGAAATAAACAACAAATTTGATGATAATATGAATAATCAATTCAACTGGTCGACCAACGATAACAATTCAAACATCCAATTAAATAATATACATTTATTATAAACGTAACCAACAAGGTAAGTTACCACGATTGGAAATAATCATTAAAAATAACGATTGGATTTCGATTAAATTAAACGAACGTTTAATTTAAATCAGTTATATACAATATTCAGCGTATATCCAAACAAATCAATAACCAACTAGCAACCATAGCACACAAATATGAAACCCAACCTATAATAAATATAAGTGGGATAACTGAGTGAGTTAAACTCACCTTGGGTTCGTTCGCCATTCAGTTTGCTTTAATTAAATTAAATGGGCGTTTAATTTAATTTTTTTCCCATCATTGTCCCCTCCAGCTCTAAAATGGAGTGCTTGCCGATATTGTTCCGACGCCGTTTGGTTTGTCGGACTCTGTCAATATATGCATTGGTTATACGTTAAATCAGTTTATGGTCTAAATATTATAATTAAATCCTTTAATAGTAATTTGTTTAGTCTAAATTACTTTTCAGAAAATAATAGCCACACTACAAAGTGGTTAGACACAGTTTATATATGTTTAAGCATGATTGAATTTGTCACTGCACTGCACGTAAAGAAGGTATTAGGCATAATTAATGTTAGTTTACTGGAAATAATTTCTTTCTTTAATCATGAGTGATTATAATATAAGTAATTTAAAGTTTTTAAATTAAGCTAAAGATCAATGTTGAGGTACAGTTTGAAAACCCACCTACTGTTCATAAGGGTTCTCGCACCGCCAGCTAATAACGTTTGCATTATATAAGATATATATAGTTTAGGCATGTTATAACATCCATTTGGCACTTTTTAATCTACATATTATATTCACTGTTATACCTTTTTGAAGCAGGATATTAGTATAGTTCAAGTACAATGGACCACGATAGTAACATTGTTTACCTTTTTCTTATTTTACGTTTATTATAATATCCTAGGCATAATTAATCTCTAATTAGGCACATGCGATACTATTCGATTAGACACCATTTAAATATACGCTTAAGCAAACTAAACTAATAGTTAGGCACATACTAAATACTTACTTCTCCCTCCCCTGCTATCCATGCAATCCCGTGTTCATCTCTCCTCTTCACAGACGCTACGCCCATTCTCTTCTTCGCGCCTTAAAAGAAAAACAAACCCGCAATGCAACCGACCCTTCTCCCCACTTCTTTCTTTACTGCTATGCGTTCAACTCCCTTGCCCCTTCATTGAACAGAACCCAAGGCAAGACCTCCCAATTCCAAATTTCAGGCACTTACGTTACCCAATCCTTCCAGAACGTATAACTTTCCACCATCAGCTCACTACCCCTTCACTTCATGCTTCTCTCCACCATGACCCAACACTTTAAACTCCAGTCCCACATTATTCTTCTCGATATGCAGTATCCTCACGCAAAGCTTCCCACAGCTCCTCCATTTAGAAAAGCATACACACGCAACACTAATCCACCGTTCACCACTCACCATTTACTGTGCATCCAACAGTAACCATGCTGCTACCAACCCCACAACGCTCCTTCACTTTTGCTTTCAAAAGAAAATCGCTACTAGTAATTCATCCCTATGCCGTGACTTACTGGATCAGCCTTCCACCAAGCTCCGTCGTTCAAATCATTTTGTGGTCTTCGAGACAACCCAATAGGCTACTGCCATTAAAAGGTATCGAACTGAAACTGTTCGAACTCTGCAAAAACTATGCCCAACCGAAGTACTTGGCAAGTAGAAGCGAGGGAAACTAATTTCAGAAATTTAGAGAGCATTTACAAGTAGTTTTGATTTTATTTTTGGTTGAGAGAATGTCGGTCATCACCATGGCTGAAAGAGGATGAAAAAAATGAATGGAGGACTGGATCTTATATACCAAAGGCTACGTGGGAGCCAGGTTGTCAATGCATAAGTTCGCATAGATATATAGACTTGCAGTATGGGTGGGGTTCTCAAAAACGTGGAGTTAAAGGTATTTAGATTGATTCGTGCATAAGTAAAAACAGAAGTGTGGGATACAAGTAATGTACAGTGAAAAGTGAAGAGAAAGTTTGGAGCACACGAAATATGAAACTCTAGATGCAAGAAAGAAATAGAAAAAGAGTTTGGAACGCCAAGAACTTAATAGTGGGAAGTATTTAGGTTAGATTAAATTACGCCCATATTTTACGGTGCCGAATGTTTAATTTTGAGTGGCCACATATAAACCCAAAAGTAATGAGATTAAACACACTGTTATGTCCAGACATTCCGGACCCAATGGAATTAACTTTATTGAATTCCGACTCCGTTTGCACAGAGGTTTTATTTTTAATTTCAAATATATTCACCGATTCCCATTTAAAATTGGGCGTACCGGCAAAACAACTCCAATTGGCTCCAAACTGGAAATGTAACAATAACTAGTCATACGTATCCCAATAAAACTTGTTTCGTTGAAAACGGAAATCGTTGAAAAACAACTATTCTTAATGCTAATATAATATCAATAAAAATATTATAAAGTTTCAAAACAATCTAATTTAAACATAAATACATTATTATTCCCGTAAAAATATTCGAATGCAAATATATATCACTTCAAATCCAATCACTATAGAATTATAACTCATTGTTAAAAAAATTCAAGTTAAACGATGTCTGAAATATATAAAAACCCTTTTGAATATTATAAATAAACGTTATCGTTTATTAACGAATTTCATAGCGACTATTTTAAATTTTGATTTGGACATAACTTACAATATTTAATACAAAATTTCAATTTTTCTCTTTCACTAGAAAATTATAATCAACCAGATTCAAACATTTCTTGTTTTTATGGAATTCCGACTTATAACGAATCCTGTATGTTCAGTTAAAGTTCAAAACTCAATATTACGAACTACCGTGATGTTTCGAGTTCATTTTAATTTAAATAAAATTATAAATGTTAATTTGTCGTTTAATAACGAATTCAATACAAAAATCCGTTAATATTCTAAATAAAATATTTAAAACAAATTTAAATATTCAAATTTAAATAGTTGGATAATCCGGGTCGTTACAATATAAAAATCCATAAATCCTAAAATTAATTTCGTTGATCTCTTTATGGTAAGAGCTTCATGCTCAAGTAGTTTTTATGGAACTCGATAATGATTCTACTTGTTGTAAATAGGCAGCGACATTTATTCAAGTATGGTTGGTTGTGCGAGGACTGGTTATGGCCAGAGGTGGTCACGTTGGTGGGATTTTGTTCGCGGTGAAGCAGTGGTTCTCTGGGTAAACTCTGGGAACATTCGAAACTGTAAGAGGTCGCGACCTGGGAGGTCATGGCCTGACGACGTGATCTTCTCTGTGGGGTTGTTGGCGAGACAAAGGTAATGAGGTGTTGTTGAAGGCGGTGAGTTTATTGATGAAAGATTTGGGAGAGTCCATGCAAATCTTTGTCAGTGGTTCACATCAGCGAGCTCTAAAGAGCTGAATAAAGGATTCCTTTTGAGTAAGTCGAGTGGTATATTTTTGGTACGGATAGAAGGAGAAAGTGATGAGATGAATATTGGTGAAATCCCGTTGAACTCGATGACTTGTAGATGGAGAATGTGAAGTTTGAAATTTGTAAAATGGAGGAGCAGCTACGACATTTTTTTATCCAGGAAGAAAGGAAGGAGCGATGGTATTAGAGGTGATGACGTGGAAGGATTAGGATAAGCTTAAGTAACATTAATTAATTATCCATTAATTATATATACCATTTAAATTGTTATACTTGTATAAGTCATAACTTCGTCATGCGATTGTCAGAATCTAGAACGGTCAGATCCGTTGGGATTGTATGGATGAGAGCTACACAATGGAACTGATTGGGAGTGGATTGGAGAAATCAGGCAATTTATAGCAAAATAAATTGCCTGATTTGAACCAACGACAGTTATCGTTATTTAATGATAAACCGAACAATGTGAGTAAAACTCACTAACTCTGCCCCGTTTATATTTTAATAACGTATTTTTAAGAATTGATAAATGATGGTTGATTGTTGTGTGTTGACTGTTTGGATGAACTGTTAATTAATTGGTTGAGAATATAGATAACGATATATATTAATCGTTAATTGAATATTGATTCTGTTTATCATAATATTTCATATTCGTGTTATTTATATTGATTAACATCTGTGGATGCAGGGAAATAGGTTGGAGGAATCCAACTGGATTTCTCAATATTTATAATAATGTTTTTCATATATTTTGATATATGATGTGATACACAATCTGTGATTGATTTTGATGGCATTGGCCTTGTTATTTGGTATTTTAAATACCATAAGAAATAATGGAATGTAAAAAGGGAATTTTCAAAGTGTATATTGAAATAAATATAAAATCAAAGGATTTTATAAAAAGGAATTTATGAAGTGGATATCGAACTTTGGAATTTTATAAAATTTTGATTTTATGGATGGAGATATTTGAAAATTAAATAAGGAACTTCTATTTAAAATTATTAACAGTTATGCAGATGTCTAAAAGACCATTTTTGGTTAAAAAACTTAATGGAAGCAATAAGAAGTAAATAAAGAACTTTATGGAATAAATATAATATTTGGGAAACAAATAGAGTAAAATGGAAATTGGCAGGATATAACAGAATTATGAGAAGATTATTTAAAGAGGATATTAAATAGAAATCTATTTTAACAGATAAAATTTAAAAGAATAATTTATAAACGATGTTTGTAAATTAAGAAAAATATTTATCATTGGATAAATAAAAATAAAAAGTCTGAATTTATATAGAGAAGTAGAAATCGGTTTTAACACCACTATTTTTAATAGAATTTGAACATAGCATTTTTAAAGGGGATTATAAATTAGATTTATGTTTTAGAAGTAAAAAGGGGATTTTGTATGAATAATTCTATAAATAAAAGTATAAATAGAATTTGGAAATGGGATATTATCTTTAAATACGAAATCAAACTAAATTGATATATAAAAGAAATATTATTCCCATTCAATGTGAATAATGGATTAAAATAGTTATTTTATAAATTAAAACATTTATAAAGAAAATTGGGTTTAGACATAGGAATTCAAATGGGAATTTGAATGAGATAAGAAATAGGGTAAAAAATTAATTAGTATATTCTATTTGGGGAAAAATGGATTAGTTCTGGATTTATAAAAATGACTCGATAAACAGAAATTGAACCTGTATTAAAATATAAAAATTAAAATCAAGTTTTGATTTGATTAAATAAATTCCAGATTTTTGTAAAGGAATAATATTCACATTTTAAATTGAATAGTGGATTTTAAAGCAAACGTTTTGCAAAATTAAAATAGTTATAAAGAAATTGGTAAATTGTTGGGAAGTACTAATTTCAAAAATGAATCGAGAAATTGAGTTGACTTGAGATGGTAAAATGTTCTGGAGTTTGTAACGTAAATCGAATATAGTTTATTCGAAGAGAAATAATCGAATATGGTTTATTTGAAAAGAGTTATCAAATATAGTTATTCGAAAGAGAGATAACCGAATATAGTTATTCGAAAGAGAGTTATCGAATATAGTTTATTCTAAAGAGAGATTATCGAATATAGTTTATTCGAAAAGCGTTATTGAATATAGTTTATTCGAAGAGAAATAATCGAATATAGTTTATTCGAAAAGAGTTATCGAATATAGTTATTTGAAAGAGAGATAATCGAATATAGTTATACGAAAGAGAGTTATCGAATATAGTTTATGCGTAAGAGAGATTATCGAATATAGTTTATTCGAAAAGCGTTATCAAATATAGTTTATTCGAAAGACAGATAATCGAATATAGTTATTCGAAAGAGAGTTATCGAATATAGATTATTTGAGAGAGAATTATAGGTTGAAATTCGATTATATCAAATTCGGGAAAGTACTATCTACTTTCCGTTTTTAATCAAGATTTATTTATTTATTTATAAATAAGTTGTTTGCTTGTTTATCCAAATTAATAAATAAAAGTTATATTTAAGTTATTATATTTTGGAAGCATGGGATTATAACACTATTGTTATAATCAAATGATTTCTGTAAAAGAAGTGGATTTGTAAATAGAATCCGAGAGTTACATAAGTTTGTTAAAGATTGAAAATGGTTAACCTTGTCTATTTCGAGGTTAATAATGTTATTCAGTTAAGGTCTGAGAGGTAGTTATATCCCAACTTGATTGATTTCATTTTTAACTAAGGAGTAGTTAAGGTTTGATAATGAAGGTTGTTAAGTGAATCAAGTTAATGAGTGTAATGGTTTGAGTTGGCATAGCGATGTTTTATTTAAACATCTGTTTAATTCCAAATGAAGGAGTTTTGGAAATGTTTTCCAAATAAGAATTAGACATGTTTTCTAATATAGAAAATAAGAAATAAGAGTAAATATGAAAATGTTTTCCCATGTTAATAACATATAGTTTCTAAATATAGAAGCTATGTATATATATATATGGGAATGTTTTCCGGTTGTTAAAAAAACATTTTCTGGAATATAGAAAATAAATAGTTATAATATATGGTAAAACGGGAAATAGGGAAATGAATAAATTAATGATAAATTAATTTAAAGGGATAAATGTTGATTTATGATTGATTGATAAAATTTCCATTTGGAAATAAGATCGTTTTGTGTATGGATGTTTTCCATTGATAGTTAAATAACTGACTATCAAAGTTTTGACCATTTTTTCGTTGCCAATACGGAGAGACTGGGATCAGATTTATTATCTGAAAACCACTCTGTATGGGCATTAACGTTGCTAATCAAATATGATGAAGATAATTGAAAGCGAAGTTTATGCAAAGGCTGTTCTGGCAAATTTTAGGTAGAAATTGCCAAAGATAGGTTTATAGAATACTGCCTTCGGCTTGTCCAGTCCCAGGACAACTTGTATGGAAGAATGTCTGACAGAGTATATTTAATAGATCATGTAAGTTAATCTCTTCAAGTGTATTTACATTTGGTGGTGGAGGAATTCATTTCTCTTAGCTGTACACCATTGCTGACCTTTTGGTCAAAGCTGTCACACATGGAATCTTTGGATAGCAGCGTTCCCAGGCATGGAAAATATCGTTAGAAGATGAGGAGAGGTTAGGTCAAAATCGCTACATCAACATAAACTGGCCCGAAAATCCTATCAAACGACCTCTCTTGGGACCGAAAATAGCAATTACGGTGCTTTTCATGTAACTCTTGTAGCCCTCTGAATTAGCTTCAGGTAGAGCTTTGGTTTGACTCAATCGGACTTACGATTTGAAAATTACGCCCGTTTCTGTGAACGGGTGTAAAATAGCATTGAAGACTTGGATTTCTGGACCAGCTCGCCTTCCTTAATGGATCGTGGACTACCATTGGCTCGCCTCCCTCCACGGTTCGTGGACCTCCATTTGCTCGCGTTCCTTCACGGTTCGTGGACCACCATACTGGTTTGCCCACACCGGCTCACCCTTGACCATCACGACCCGCTCGTAATTCACCCAGAGACCATGACCCATCAGGCATTACTCCATCGAAGAGCTTCAGCACTCGGTCCCTCACCCTGGTTCATGGTGAACTCCTGGGTCACGAACCGCCTAGGACTGATGCTCCTGAACACGATTCCGACCTATTCCAAAGGCTATTTTCACTCCAACTCGCATGGATCTGATTATACATTGCATATAACGACTTGGAGATGAATTATGGACATTTTCCACCTCATTTCGGAATTTTTGGGATGCGTACCACATGTCCCGCGAATCGCCTACTGAAAACACCTATAAATACACCATCTGAGGGCATTTTCAAGGACTTTTGGCCATTCTTCTTCACTGCTTCCACCATTATCATTGCAAGGACTTTGCGAGCAGCGAAGGCCAACTCTAGTCAATCAAACATGAGGATTTCGTGTATAAAATTACTCTCTTTTCTCCACTTCTTCATACAAATACAAGGATGTTGCATGTAATTGAATCTCACAGATTGTGAGATGGCATTGTAACTGTAATTTCTTAGGTTTTAAGGAATTATAAAGTGGACGTAGGCTTGGATTGAGCCAAACCACTATAAAAATCTCGTGTGTTCCTCGTTTTTTACTACTTTATCTGCATACTGTGATCTGTGAATTGGTATTTGGGTGTTAGGCCCAGATTTCGGTCTAACACCCATGGTATTTTTAGAGAAATTAATTTGTTATTTGGCGGGTATAAAGATGTGACATTCATAGTGAATAAAGGTGTGGTGTATACGTTATTGCCTCTAGCCTCACAACCAGGAAATGGTATAAAATCGGGGTAGGTCGCATGGCTAAGTGGTTAGCTGCCAATTAGAGTGTATTGTCACCTAATCTAGAGAATCATTTACTTCTTTAACCTATTTTGATGTTGTCCCTTTCGGGAAAACGGTTGCTGATCCCAACCGTTGGTGATAATACATTCGGTACACTAAAGCAAAATGAGTGACCGGTCATGTTTAGCCAGGGTTACAAGATGTTCTTGTTGAACCCGATGTATTCCTCTCTAGAGATACACTGTCGGAAGGTGGTCCCATACCTTGCCAGTTGGAATCCATTATCCAATAAGCTCCCGCGGTGTTTGATTATATATTATATATGTGGAACGTGAGTTGAAAGCATTTCCACTAGATTGTTATTTATTTGATTTAGACATTATCATAATATCAGAAGAGTATTGATTTTAAAGAATGTTTTGGTTTATCATAAGGTAAAAACCATCCGTGTTTATGTGCGGATTGGTCTTATGATTATTACTTCTTTTAAAAGGATTTTAAAAGTCAAACAAATGTTTGGAGTTAACTCACACCAGTCACAGACTGACCCAGAGTTTATTTTGTTTTGCTTTCCCTTAAACTCTTGGGTGCCCAATTTTGTACAAGCAGTCACGTAGTCGGGATTTTACAGATATACTTGGAGAGCTGGAGCAGGAGGCTCCATGATTATATAGCTATGGTTATTTCCGCTATGTTGTAAGTGTTGTCTCTGAAAATGGTATTGTATACGGAGACTGGTTTTATTTCAAGTTATGTCGACTATTATATTTTGTTCGTTCCGCTATGAGATTCGTGTTACTCTGATGTAATTATGTTCTTCTTATTCTATTCTAACTTTCTATCTTATCTATTCTCACCCTCTAACTTCCTTCTATTGACGTTCTGGTATTTTCGATTCTGGAATTGTCGACATGGTGTTGTATGTCGATTTTCTAGGTAGAAAATTTTCCGGGCCGTTACAAGCAGAAACTTTAGCTTTCCCAGAATCGGACAATTTCACGTCCTTGATAGCATTAATATCGACAACCTTTTTGCTATTGTCGGCCTTCGCATCTTTTTCTCGAAGGAACCTTTCAGCTTCAAAATAGAATTCGCCAAGATCCCTTAACGGGTCCCAATGTAGTGAAGTCTCGAAGTCAGGTCTATCCAGAACACCTGATACTGCGACTATTAAAGCCATAAAAGGGTCAAGTTTGTCGACTGAAGCGACCACAACATTGAGCCGTTTCAAGAATTTATGCAGAGTCTAGCCGGACTTCTTCCTAATACCATTTAGAGTCATCACGCTTTTCAGATGAGCTATGTTGACTCTAAACTGTTCCACAAATCGGGTAATCAAAGCATTCCAAGAAGTAATGGAGTCTGCTTCTAGTTGCCTGTACCACATTGCAGCAACGTCTGTTAAGAAAAGTGAGATATTCTCCGAAGATGAGAGAACTTCCATATGCCGAATGTATCTCATGAGGTAAGCAGTCAAGTTCTTGCTACTGTCATAAGGTTCCAGAACTGGTAACCTGAAATCCGGTAGGTTATGAGAGTTCCTGATATCCATAGAGAGCGGACTGTGAGTTATGCAGTCCAAGTCAGAAGAGGAAGCATTACCTCGAGTGAATCGACGAGTGACGTTCGCGACTTGAGAACCATTGCCACAGGCGAGCAACTGATTAAGGTTATCCAAAGCGACATTGGTGCCCTAGTATTTAAGTCCATATGAGGATCGATTGATGAGCGAAAAGAATATCTGATTGAATTCCAACCTAAGGTGCCACATCGGGCGTAATCCCGACTCCCGAAACTGTGAGAGCACTACCATCTAAAGTTGTGCACATTAGTGCTTGAACAACATTTCCAACAGCAGAGCCCGCGACTTGTCTAACCAAAGCGTCATGAGATGGAGCGACATCAAGATTAGGGGCACCCCCGAATGTAGCGGAACCGACACCATTCCAAGGATTGACGTCGGCCTGCCGATCAAATTTCGAGGTTGCCCCAATTCCCGAGTAGTAGGTGGAGGAACATTGGTACTAGTTCCAATAATATCTGCTAGGCCAGTCGGCCTCGAAGTGTTCCTTATCCTATTCTCAACCCGAGCAAGAAAGGTATTGAAAGCATCTTCCTGTCGCTCGAGTCGAGCGTTCAAATCCGTAGCTAGGTTCTTAATCATTACATCAACGTCTTCTTGAGTGACGTGTTTGATGTAACTCCAGTCAAAGAAAGCTCTTGACTTCCTACATCTCCTACTGCATCTTTAGTTTCAGCGATAACTTGGAGCTTCTTGCACTTAGTCATGGTGAAAAGCGAGTAAAGTTGAAGTCAAAAACTGAAGTCGAAGGCGAAACCGAGAAACTTATCCAAAGCAGATACCAAAGTTGTGCATCCCCTTCCTGGCGCGCCAAAATGTTGACGTGAAGAATTGTCGCTTTATTCAGCACACACCAACACCTTATGTGTATGAATAATAGAAACACAGTAATCCAAAGATGTAATAAGGTAAATGTGGAAGACACAACTTTTTATAGTAGTTCGGCACTAATGCCTACGTCCAACTTATAGTAATCATTCATCATATATTTGTTGATTACAATTGTTTACACAAAATCAGACAATAGTTGAGTACAAAGCGTTACAATAGAATAACAAAATGTATGTTTATTCTAAACTTTGACTAAATTGTCCTTCTTCTTCTTTGTTGAGATGGGTTGACTTGGTCAATTGTGTCCAAAGCTAGCCTCAATGTCCAAGAAATCCAAAAAATGTACAAAATATCCAAAACAGCCTAAAAGTGGTGTATTTATGCTTGTAGATGTCCAAAAAGTAAAGGAAAATGTTGGTGCAACGTTTTAGCTCTTCATGCCATGTCCAATGGTCATGAAGAAGAAGATGGAAGCCACTAATGGGGGTAGAGAGCTTCAAGAAGTCCCAATAGCCAAGAAAAACCAACCCCTTTGATGTTGAAAGTGAGGAGGTATTTATAGTGGAGTTTGGTAGTGGAGTAGACGAGAAATGGGACCCACATAGCAGAATTTCATATCCCTGAGGGGTCAGAAATTCGGGTCCCAAAATCGGAGATGAAAAATCAGTGTTTTGTCAAAATTTCGTATCCTAGGGTTCGAAAAACTCGAATCCCCAAAAACTGCCAAAATCACGTGTTGCACACGTGAAACACAGTGATTGGCACGAGTTTTGGGTCGTTCCAAAGTGATATGCCACTTTCCCAGAATTTCGGATCCCACTCCATTTTTTTATATCCCTTGCCTTGCCAAATTTTTCGTATCGGATCCCTCGGTGTGCGCATGAGAAAAAGGGTGGATCCCTCGTGTTTTTTGTATCCCATTTCCTGGGATCCGCCGCCCACTCCATTTTTTGCCAAACTTTTTGATGTGATCCGCCTGAGCGCTCAATGTGGAAAATGGTGATCTGCTCGGATTGATCAACTATTTTTGAAGTGCCCGATAACGTGATCGACCTAATTTCCTGTATGATCAGCCAATGTTTTGCGTGTGATTTTTGGCTGATCCACCGTGTCTTTCACTATTTTTCTTCGTGCCAAACTGATTTTTGCCAGATTTACCAGAATGATTGACCAAGGTAAAATGCGTAGTTTTTCATCATTTTCATGCGCCGATCAGCTATTTTTCACCACACAACGCTGTTTTTTAATAAGAGTCGTATATTTTTATGCGATGAGTTTTTCCACACGATCGGACCGATGTGCTTTACCATTTTGAGATGATCGGACCGTGCCGATCTTGTATTTTCACTACATCACCTTTTTCGAGCCAACCGACGATGATTTCGCAAATCGACGCTATTTCCAATTCTTTTCCGAACACGTCATGACTTTGATTGACTTGCTTTGTGTTTTCCAACGATGTTCTTGACTCTTGAGCACATTGCTAGCTAGGAATTTTATGTGTGACAACTTTAACCAAAAAGCGTGCTAACACCTATAAATACATGTCTTCATGGCATTTGAAGGGGGATCTCAGCTCTGAAAACTCACGGCTTCTTTCACTACTCAATGCAAGGACATTGCGTTCAATACTTTCTAATTCCTCCACTTAACACTTAGATTTCGTGTATAAATTCATATACTTAACACGAAGATTTTGTGTATGAGCACTCTTCTTTCTCCTTATCCTCTCAAAGTACTAATTTCTCTTGTAATCTTTTAGTATAAACACAAGATTATAAGGTGGACGTAGGCTTAGATTGAGACGGACCACTATAAAAATATAGTGTGTTCCCTATTACATACTGTATTTATTTTCGGTGATTGTGAAAGCATTGCATACTCAGTGATAGGATTTATTGCTTTAGGGTGTTAGTGCCAATTCTCGGTCTAACATAAACTGACCCATGTGTATATTCCTCGGGTCAGATCGAGATGTTTCAGGTTTAGTTGCAGCGATTGGGGTTTAGCTGTATCACTTCTAGGAAATCTCTTCTGTTGTTGTATCCGAGTTGTGTATACTTAGATTTTCAAGTGTATTCATTCAGTGTATCGTGTCGTATGAGTAATGGTTCATATATAACCATTTATTTGTTGCATATGTATTCGTCGTATTCTATTGTTGTAATATTATGTAATTTGTTATGTGAGTTGCGAATGTGTATATAATGTACTGTCTTCTGAGCTGATCCTATAGCCATCGTAGAGTTGTATTATACTAGTATTAAGTATGTCGAGCCACATGGAAAAAAAGAGAACACGTCATCGACGTACCTAAAACTTGTTAATCCAAATCTAGGAATGGTTGCTCCTATCAGGCCCTATTCTCCGCTCTAATAGACGACATTACTTATTAATGCTCTTTATTAGGGTGGACCTTGGAGTTAGGCATTACACTATTTCTGATGAACAATATAAGCTATTAAGTTCATGTATAAACAACAAACTTACATCCAAATCTACTTTTACATTAAGCATAGAAATGGGGATTACAAATGAGACCATTATTTTAATCTAACATGACTCGTAAGAGCTTCATTATCCCCTAAATTAAAGAGATTTAGCTTCTCATACTTGAATTAATTTCAAAATAAATCAGTTTGAGCATAAACAAAAAGGAACATAAAAATAAATCATAAAAAGGGAGCTAAATAACTTGCATAAAAGAAATCTACACTGATTGGCATTACACTAGTTTGCTTAGAGTAAATCTAATCAACTTGCATGAAATTATGAAATAAATAGCATTGCATACATAAATGTGCATGAAATAAAAGAGAAGTCTAAAAGCCATCAAAAAGAGAATAAAACTTCTATTTTTATCTCAAGGCTACAACTACATATGTATAAAAGTATGATTCTACATGAAGTAGAAGGGTTATTTGTACATGTTTTAAAACCCTAATATATTTTAGGGTGCCATCAGTTACACCTTTGACTTTATGTGAATAATCATTAGTGTTAATTAATCTTCCATTAACATGTGTTTTTGCTTTTAATTGTGGTTCATTTGCAAGTGGGAAGGTGAGTTTCTCCATGTAGCTCGGATTTTTTTCTTTACTTTTTTATTTTGCTTTCTTCTTATGTGCATTCATGCATCCATGAAGCCTTTTCTATTTTTTTACTCAGCTTTCTCCAAAATAAAATTAAAATGTGCAATTTTTTAAAAAATAATGCATAGAAAAGTGTCTATTTTACCCAAATGTGTATGAGTAAAAGATGATTTAATAACATTTTGTATTTTGGTAAAGCCATGTAAAAAATATTGTAATATTTCAATTATTTTAATATAAATGATATGAGAGTAAAAATATACATTATTACGTGCACATTAGGATGCTATGTATGAATCCCAATTTTTTTCACTCTGTTGGATCTTTATTGGACCTATGAAGTCTAATCTATTTAGTACATTTCTAAGTTTATTTTTAAATAAAATCATGTATTTTATTTAAGTTTAAATGTTTTATAATATGTGTTAATACCTTAGGCATTGCTTTTTGATGACAACATTATAAAGTAATGTATATATATATATACATATATATATATATATATGTATATATAACATCCGTTGTAGTAGCTCAGTGGAAAGGGATACTTCAGACTACTAATAGGTCACAAGTTCGAAACCTACCTTGAGCATCCCTAACTAAAACTAACCCATTATAGTAGAGGTCCATGGAAAACTGCGATAAGTTGTATAAGCTGGAGGTTGCATATTAGGGAGCCTTATACCTTCCAACATGAATGGATTTCTGCCCTTTTTTGTGATTGTTTATGTGTGTGTAGTGAAAGATATTAGGCATATGTCAACTAATAAAGCTGTACAATTTATAGTGAAGATTCAAGACGCTAATAATGTTAAAGATAATGACATAGAGATTCAAGAGTTAGAGAATGAAGACTCATGAGAATTGAAGAGTTCAAGAAATAAAGATATCCTAGATAAGTTATTGAGTCTTAGATTATAGGTTAAAACTCTAATAGCACTTTTCCAATCTCTCTCTATGTTTATAGTATGGCGCTGAGGGTACCCCTCCTCTTCCTAATATCGCAATTTTAAAAATAAAACTTATTAAATTTTGTATGCTTTCTAATACCACATTACCTCTCCATTCTAATCTCTCACTCAACCAGTATTTTTCGAACTAATCACATAGTCAGTCCTAATCTAAAAACCATAATCAACAATAATCGCCGTCTACTTCATCTTTCCTGCGGGAAAATTCAAAATTTTACCGTTTGAAGCCCTAAACTTACCTGATTGAGTTGATTGCAGTTGAGACAACGATGTAGCTGCAGCTTTCTTCTTTCTCGACATTGCTGCAGCGTCGAACGATTTATCATTGATCGATCAATTGAAGAACTAGGGTTTCAGAATGGAATTAGAGAGGAACAAATAAGAGACGAGAGGGAAATTAGGCAATGGTGGTGTGGTAACCCCTATTTTTTACGTGAGGTATTAAGAAGAATGTAATGATAATTCTTGTGGTATTTTTTGATAGTGGTAATAAGAAGAGTAAATTGGGGTGCCCTTAGCACCACACTATTTATATTAAGTTCTTCAAGTATCTCTATTTTCAAAACAGTTCAAATATCCTTTTAAAAGTGTTTTCAAAAGGATCATAACTTTTAAATTATTTAAGTATTAGATTTCATTATATTTTGCATATATGTGTGTGTATTAAGTTTTTAATTATTCGTAATTTGTTATAATTTTATAGTACTTATTATATATCTAAGTTTAATATATTCACTTGTACCTTGTGTCACTAAGGAATTTATTATTAGAGCACTTTATATTTAAAATAATTTTGAAATAATTTTACTAAGTTTTGTTATGATTAAAACATATATGAACTATGTTCAAATATTTTTATAAAATTTCAAACTATCTTACAAATCAACAAATTTTCAAAATAATATTTTTGAAATGATTTTAAATTTTGTGAAGAGTATGTTGATATATAGTATAAATGTACACACATATAGACATAGTAGCCTAATTTTTCAAAAACCAAATTTCAAAGAAGTTTCTTTTCATCATTGCTCTTCGTGACTAGACATGATCATTGTTTTTATATAAATACCTGACTTCCAAGCGAATTTTAAATAACAACTTCCTCATTTATTACTCCTTTTTTCTCTTCATTTATATATCAAATTACATTCACACTCTATCAAAATTTTAATAAAAATCAAATTTAATCACCATTAGTTTGATTCTTCATTATTTCCTCTCTGATCTCTCAAATACCTCTCACTCAAACCAAGACCAAAGTGTTATTCAAGAGTTATAGGGGTAATTATAATCAAAGATCCGTGTCTATAAAACCCGATCAAATCATAATCCTATAACGGTGAGTGCTATTGAGCCATGAAATTAATTAGGCATGATTTTTTCTCGAACAATCAATCAGGTGCATTGGTTGCTTCAGAAATCTATTGGGCATGTTTAATATTCTGAGAAATATAAGTAACTGTATCTAAAGATCAAATTTTTTAAATGGTGTGTCTTATGTCCTTGAAATAGAGATTGAATGTTGACATTATATTCAAAGAAAGTTATACAAGGAATTGTGTCGAATTTGTTGTAATCAAGTTATGCATCTACATATTCATGTACTTCTAGTTTTTCTCTTTTTTTCTTCCACTGTCAATAATTATCTTTTAGTATCAAACAATAGATGATGGTAACTGTAAATTTGTTGAAGATGATGATTTTTTGAAAGAAGAAAATAATTATTCGAAAGAAGTTGAATCCAAAGCATACGATATTTTCCAGAGTTTATGCGATATTTTCAAAACTCTATAAATAAGTTTTCTTATGTTTCAGTTAACGTAACTGGTGTATATTGGTAACCAAGTTCACATCTAACTTGGAGTCGTATTAATCCTAGTGTGTACTATACTAGGAGCTGCAGCCAGCTTAGTAAGATGAATGTAATGGGTATTTTTTTCACTCTACTAAACTACAACTTATTTTATCTTCTTGATTGTTTTTCGGATGAAACACAGATGAAGAAATAATAACGGATTGAACCAATGAGTTAGATGAAATTTTTTGAGCATGATTTCTGCCTTGAGGTGTTATGTTTAATGCTATAGTGTTTTTAATTGAAGAATATAGGATGTGCTGGCATATTGTTTTTACTAAATGGAATAGGGAGGGTAATGAGCTAAGGTCATTTTTTGAATAAACCATGGTGGAAAAAGAAAACGATGGTGTATGTGCTATTTTCTTGAAATGTTGGAGTTGAAAAGGCAAAAGATGGAGTGAGAATAGAATTAGCCTAATTTGAATTCCCCTCATCTCAAAAACCAAATCTATTCACGCGGAAGCTTCCACCTTGTTTTCTCCTTCACCATCGGACGAAATTCAAATCCAATCAAACCAATGAATTCTACAACCATAACAATATTCTCCAGTCATCGGTTCACCAAGCATGCAGCCAAGCATAACAGGTCTCGGTCACTCACAATGCTTTTAGGTACTCCATGAAATCTCACTACCCACTTCATATACAGTTCTGCTAACTTAGCTGCCGTTCTGGTTGATTTGACTGGTATAACCTTGCATTCTTAGTCAATCGATCCACTATTACCCAAATGCTATCATGTCCCGATTTAGTCCTCGATAAACCACCAATGAAATCCATCGAGACTTGCTCCCATTTCCATTCGGGAATTTCTAATGGTTGCAACAAACAACTAGGCTTCTTTTGCTCGGCTTTAACTAGCTGGCAATTCATGCACTTGGATATAAACTTCCCAACGTCTCTTTTCATCCCTTCCCAGTAGTTGGTCTGCTTCATGTCTCGATACATTTTGTTACCACCGGGATGTATAGTCAATTTTGAGTGATGACTTTCTCTAAGCACTTCATCTCTCAATCCATTGACATTGGGTACAACTAGTCTTCCATTCTTTCTAAGCCATCCATCTCGATTAAGCCCATACTTGTTCATCTCTCCGTCGATTCCCATCTCCAACTTTGAGATGATTCCCAATAGGTTAGGGTCGTCCCTCTGACTGGAACCAATCCGCTCAATCAAGGTGGGTCTGATCGTCAAACTTGCTAACATTTCTGGATCTAATTCGCACTTTGGTCTGAAATCATACCCAGCGATGTACTCCAGTTGCTTCCATTCAAGAAACATAGCCCCTAAACTGGCATGTCTTCTACTTAATGCATCAGCTACTGCATTCCCCTTTCTTGGTGTATATGCGATGTCGAAATCATAGGAAGCCAAGAATTCTAACCATCTTTATTGTCGGAGATTTAGATCCTTCTGGGAGAAGAGATACTTTAATGATTTATGATCGGTAAACAACTCGAATCTTTCTCCTAAGAGATAATGTCTTTTCTCGTGCGGTTTCAATTGCCGACTTGCATAAGTTACAACCCTACCTCCTTGCATCAATACAGCACCTAGTCCTGTGCCACATGCATCCGTATATACTGTCATCTCTTCATTCCCCTTGGGAATGACTAACACTGGTGCACATGTCAACTTTTCCTCTAGAATCTTAAATGCATTCTCACACTTTTCATCCCAGACGAAAGCTTGATTCTTCTTGGTCAACTGAGTCAACGGTGCTGCTATCTTGGAGAAGACTTGGATAAACTTATGATAATATCCAGCTAACCCCAAGAAACTTCTTATGTCCGTTGCATTCTTGGGCGTAGGCCAGTCTTGTACCGTAGCCACCTTCGCAGGATCCACGGCAATACCATTCTCTGAAACAACATGGCCCAAGAATCTCACTTCCCTCCTCCAGAAGTGACACTTAGAAAACTTTGCCTTCAATTGGTGTTTTCTCAACACCTCCATCACTATTCTTAAATGTTCCTTGTGTACTTCCTCTGTCCTTGAATAGACCAAAATATCATCCACGAACACAAGGACAAACTTATTCAACTGATCTCTAAATACTCTATTCATAAGATCCACAAAATATGTTGGGGCATTGGTCAGTCTGAATGGCATGACCAACCACTCATAAAATCCAGACGGCGTCCGAAATGCCGTTTTAGCTATACTCTCAGCTTCCACTCTAAGCTGATGAAAACCTGTCGTGAGATCCAACTGAGAAAATACTCTCGCGCCACTCAACTGATCAAACAAATCATCTATCCACGATAGAGGATACTTGTTCTTCCTCGTCACTTTATTCAACTCGCGGTAGTCTACACACAAACGAAGGGAACCATCCACCTTGGTAGCAAACACAACTGGTGTTCCCCATTCAGAAACACTCTTTCTGATAAATCCCTTCTTCAAAAGATCGCTGACTCGCACCTCGAGCTCTCGATGCTCCCTGGGTGCCATACGACGAAGTGGCATCACTATAGGTCCGGCATCTTTCACTAAATCAATACAGAACTCAATTCCTCGGTGTGGTGGAAGCCCGGTCACTTCCTCGAAAACGTCAGGATACTGGCCAACCACGGGCAAACCTGACAACTCACTATGCGGGATGTCGAGGGAATTTAGAAAATTGGCCATTACCCCATCGCCGGGTAGACCACCAAACACTACTCTCCGCCCATCATCCGCTCTAGCTATCACCAAAAAGCCCTTACAGTCTACCACCACCCCATATCTTTAGAGCCAATCGACTCCCAAAATAATGCCAAACCCATTAAAGCCCAAAACAAAGCAATCACAAACAAACATGCATCCATGACTCGATAAGACCACATTACGACAAATCATGCTAAGGTTAGTTGAACCATCAATCGGGTTCGTCACTACTAAAGGTCTATCGACAATCTCGGGCTCCAATCCCAACCTATCTACCAGGTCACTAGATATGAAAGAACTGGAAGCTCCGGTATCAAATAAAACTCTAACAGGAACATCATAAACAGAAAGCATACCTTGAATGACGACATTCTTTCCCTTCTCCGCCACGGTTGGGGTATTCGACGAAGAAGGAATAGCATTAAGGGCATATGCTTTCACCATCTGCTTTTCTTTAGGGGGTTGCGGACACTTGTCCTTGTGATGTCCCACTTGGCCACAGTTGAAGCACTTCCTATCCGTTGGCTTGGCCCGATAGCATAATGGCCCTTCTTACCACAACTGAAGCACTTAACCTCTTTCTTATTCTTTTTTTGGCCAACCTTATTCTGGTTTTGCTTCCTCTTATTCTGAGAACCACTCTTGCCTCCACCGCCTGCTTGCGGCTTCAGCCCTTCTGCATATGCAACCTCAGTCTTTGACTTAGGGTAAAGACTTTCTGACCTCAATGCTTTCCCCACAATCGATTCAAACGTCTCATCGATGTGGTTAGTGAGCCTTTCCCCCAAGTACTGATCCAAACCAGTTATGAACTTCTCGTTCTTCTTCTCGGCAGTATCAATAAGAGATAACCCATACTTCGACAAAGTGTCGAATTCAGCAATATACTCCGAGACAGGCCTTCCATTCTTCTTGAGCTCAAAAAATTTCTTAAACAACACTGATTTCTGAGCAGCTGGAATGAACTTCTCACTAAAGCGAGCCTTAAACTGCTCCCAAGTAATCTGATCCTCAAGAGTAGCTTCCTTTATAGCATTCCACCAATTCATTGCCCGCCCTTGCAGCTGACGGGATGCTAGCCTTCTCTTCATCGCATCCTCGATACCCAAATCTTCGAAGATGCGCTCACAGCTATCCAACTAATCCTGAACATCCGTGGCCGACTCCGTTCCGTGGAACGGCTTCCCACCAAGACTAGTATAATCCTTGTTCAGCTTGGCGAAATCGGCCCTAGGCGCCTGCACTATTGGACCACCTTCATTACCAGCATTGGGAGCTGCCCTCTGCACATCCCTAAGCATCTCTCTCATGAGGTCAGTAAACATCGTCCTCATGTCAGCAGCATTCCCATTATTGGCTCCCCTACCGGCACCTCTTGCGTATCGGCTCATCGTTCAATCTGTAAAGAGAAAACGATTAACCATCTCCATGGTGATGCTAGTGCAGTGCGACTTCATCCCTAGCTATACTAATAATATATATATAGCTTTGAAAACCAAAGTAATTACAAATACACGCTCTCATATACGTATATTATCTCTCCCTGATGACTTCCCTAGGTTAACTACGCAACCTAGAGCTCTGATACCAAATGTGACAGCCCTCCCCGTACCAACCGACATTTACTCCAAAAGTGCACTGTACACATGTCCACTTAGCACGGGACGGTCATCAGAAGGAAAGGAAGAAGACGAAGAATCAACAAAGAACCTGTAGAATGTCTCACAGCGCATGGAACAAAATATAATAATAACATAATCTTGACATAAAACAGGCGAGACAGTGCATAAGCTGAAAACTAAACCAACATAGCAGCGGAAATTCAAATACAGCTTATTACAACTTCCCAAATTACTGCCTCTAAAACAAAAGAAAGCTAAAGTAGAAGATGCACTACTAATGCCCAAGCAGTGATCTTCAACAACACGGGGAGAATACTATATGTATCATACGTGAAAGCCTCCTTCTCGTCTCCGGATCAGCTACCCGTGCATACCCAGCTAACCTATCCCTAGTCTGCTCGTGAGAGCACCCAAAGTAATAAGAAGAGACATAAAACTCTGGGTCAGACAAAAAGTCTGGTATGAGCGATAAGCAGCTAAACAGAACAATAACAGGTATACTAAACCATACCTGAACCTGGACTTGCAACCAAAGAGTTAGCACTATATACCGTACAATACTCTAAGGTGCCACTGAACAAATGGTGTAAAGATAACGGGGGTGGGGGTGTGCATGTCATAATGATGGCAAACAAATCGACCATAACAACCATCCTCACATTTCTCACTCAGTGTGTAAAGCATACGATGTCCACCACTGTCAATCACTAGACCCATCGAAGTAGTGACGGAGTTCGACTTGTACAACTACTGCTACTACCAAGCTTACCACATGGAGTCATGACCAATCCTTTACAAATGACCCCACTTCATTGGTCTATAACTCTTTAGTCGTACCTAGGCCACTGTGGCCCTGAATCCATTCACGTACTCCCTACACATAGTGATTCAAAGTTACAGACATCGATAACCCCTTAGCACACGTCCCGCAGCAAAGCCCAACCATGAAGCTCACTCATTGGTTCCCAACTGGATCCTGAGTCAAAGCTCCTCATTTGGACTTCCTTTGCATCTCGGGTTTTGGTCGAATTGGAGTTGGTCTTCAAAAGAGTCGTCGCGCGATAGTAGAAACATTTGGTCACTCGGTTCAGTTCGGTTCGGTGTATGGGGTCCTGCATGCCACATCGGTTCGGTTCGGGTGTCCTCATCTGATTTGGTTCGGTGCAAGGCTTCATAGTATACTCCTGGATGCGGTTCGGTTCGGTGGTTCTCCTCCTTCAGACATCGGTTCGGTTCGGTCATGGTACTCCATCCGGGTCGTGGCCTACTTATTCGATCTGATTCCTACTCCCTAGTCCGATCCGATCCGGTCCTCATGCCCCGCTCTGATCCGACCCTCTCGTCTTTGCTCCTGGTCCACACCCAACTCCAACTCTATGCGAATGGCCTTCCTTCTTGCCAAGATTCCTTTGTGCCAGACTTCAGTCCGGTTCGGATTTCCTTGCCCAGCTCTCCTATCTGATCTGAGCCCCTAACCCGATCCAATCCGAAACCCTGCACAACTTTCTGCAACTTTTTCCAGCGACTTGTTTACGCCATTCGACGATGTTTTCGACCAATCTAACTTTTCTAAACAACCACAAATCATTCCAAACAATCATAGCAACATAGCAAACTAACCACAAACACCAAAACAATGAATTAACATGTCAAAACAGATCAAATATACCAAAAAACCCATATTTTCCCTAAGCATGTTTAGGCAAAACTAATGATATGATTAGCAAAATTTAATCAAATTAAACCAAATTTCTAACAGAGGTCTAAAACATCATTTAAGAATTTATAAATATTTTTTCAGAATTTATTAGGGTATAAATTCGCTAATCAACACTAATTACCTTTAATTAACCGTAATTAGTGAGGAACTATGCAAATCACTCACCTTGGCCACAAATAAAACCTTTAGAACTGAAACTCAACTGTTTGGGCGCGAATACCAATGTAACATAGCAGCTCTAATACTGATTTGGTGAAGATCTTCTTTGATTGGATGTTGATTAAGCCAAAACTCGATTAGAAAGTGATTAGAAGTTGATTTGAGTGTTGGAGGCCATTGTTAGGGTTTCAAGAATGGAAGTGGCAGCTGAAAAATGAAAATAAGATCGTTCTCTAACTGATTTCAGCCTCCTTATAACCCTAATCCCGAAATTCCCCATTGGGCCTAGCTGTTAATCACCCGGTTAAGCCCAATTAAGCTGTTTTTCACTATCTGAAACTTGTTTCAGCCATATCTCCCAAATGGTAAGTCCGTCTGGCTAATGTGACAACTCTACGGAATTGTAAACCATCAAACAAATCTAATGGAAGTGGTTTCAGGTCAAAATTCCTTTCCAATCAAAAGTTATGGCCAAAACAGTACCGGCTAGGGGCAAAACGATCATTTAAAAATCGGGAAAAATCATGAACATGGGAAATGACCCCAATAGTCGTCTCCCAAAGTTACATGACCATACGACTTCGTGTGTGAAAGAAATAAATATTCTACGAACAAATTTAAGACGTGATTTGTAATAAAATGAAAAATAGAATTGTACCAAGCTGTATGATAATGATGATGCTGGTTCATGTCCATTTCCTATGATAATTTTGTCATGTATGTCTTGGAATGATTGTGGTTTATTAGACTTATCATATAGGAATTGATGATGAGCCTATTATGATTTGGGGAATGAAACTACCATACCACATATAAGTTTGATAATCTTTTCATGATATGTTACATGCAAGCTTTTAGGCTAAATAATGTTAGATCCATATGCCTACATGTTTAGATCTACAACTTTATGTGTTTAGATCCATGCTAATTAGATCCAAGTCAAGATCTATACATATGTTCATATGATTTAATGCAAGTTACATGTTTTATGTTAGATCCATATGCCTACATGTTTAGATCTACAACTTTATGTGTTTAGATCCATGCTAATTAGATCCAAGTCAAGATCTATACATATGTTCATATGATTTAATGCAAGTTACATGTTTTATGTTAGATCCATATGCCTACATGTTTAGATCTACAACTTTATGTGTTTAGATCCATGCTAATTAGATCCAAGTCAAGATCTATACATATATTCATATGATTTAATGCAAGCTACATGTTTTATGTTAGATCCAAGTCAAGATCTATATATATATATATATGTATGTTCATATGCAAGTTACATGTTTTGTGTTAGATCCAAAACTAGATCTCTCTCTCTCTATATATATATATATATATATTTATATATATATATATATTTATATATATATATATATATGCATGTTTATAAAGTGGATTCATGCAAGTTCATATGATCATTATTGTTAGATCTAGTTCACATCTACATGCTAAAGTTAAACTTATACATGCTTTGGTAATGTACATGTCATGATTATGACATATACTAGTTTATAAACCAAATTATGTTTACATATGCCTAGATCTATATATTAACATGTTTAGGTTTGTGATTATTTAGTCCAATTCATATGCAAGTTCTTGAGACATGTTAGTTGAAATGAATGATGTTCTATGTCAACATTACATGACATATGTTTGGTTGGACTTATATTAGGCACGTTACCTTCTTTTACCTCTTGTTTATAAATTAGGCTAATTTGCGGGCCTAATTACTTTATGTTATTGATGTGAACGTATAAACGGGGGTAATGTTGGGATGGACATTAAATTATAACATGTTAATGATGTAGGTGGGCCCATAACCATGTAAAGGGTTAAGATCATGAAATGATATAATTTATATACCATTGGTTATTAACATAACTTAAGTTATGAACATAATTAGAATAATGTGACATGAAAACATTTGAAGAAAATTTACATGTATAATTGACATAAATGACAAACATGTAAATTTAGCAAAAGACGAATATGCCTAACCCGAGATTAGACAGAGTTGTGGTGTAAAACTTCCCGGAACCGACCGGCACATCCTATGACCACAACAATACCTGTTTAATGTGGGTGGTTAGTGCATTGAGCCCAAAAAGGACCCGAGGTTAGACTGAGTTGTGGTGTAAAACTTCCCGGAACCGACTGGCACATTCAGTGACCACAACAATACCTGTCTAATGTGAGTGGTTGGTGCTTTAATAAAGCTAAGTCAAGATTGGTAGGGTTAAGTCAATTAAGGAAACACTTAACCAATTCAACATGTTAACTAAACCGATGGGTGAGGTTAAGTAAATTTAGAACACTTAACCGTTATAACATGTTAATTAGACAAGTGAGTAAGGTTAAGTAAATTTAGAAACACTTATCCAATATAACTTGATTTATGGAAAGGTTAAGTTAAAATAAGAGGACAACACTTAACCAATATAACTTGATTTGTAGTTGGGTTAAATTAACACGAGAAGGCAACACTTAACCAAAGTAACATGACACGTAGGTGGGTTAAGTTAACTTGAATTGATTGATGACACTTAACAAATACAACAAGATGAATACGTGGGGTTAAGTTAACAAGAAACACTTGACCAATATAACTTGATGAACGAATGAGGTTAAGTTAATAGGAAACACTTAACCGATCCAACATGATAAGTAAGTAGGGTCAAGTTAATAAGAAATGCTTAACCAACATGACATGATGAATGAGTGGGTTAAGTTAACATGAGCAGACAACACTTAACTAATATGGCGTAATGTGCGGGAGGGTTAAGTACATATCGGGTAGGTGGGTAATATTAGTAAATATCGGCCCACAAAACTTAACCATTGAATAAACATGCTTGAATCAGTGGAAGGGTTAAGTACATATCGGGTTGGTCTATTAAATAAACATGCTTGAATTGATGGGAGGGTTAAGTACATCTCGTGTAGGTGGGTAATATTAGTACATATAGGCCTACAAAACTTAACCGTTTATTAAAAATGCTTGAATCGATGGGAGGGTTAAGTACATATCGGGTTGGTGGGTAATATTAGTAAATATAGGCCTACAAACTTAACAAATAGGAAACCCTAGTAACGGGGACCCATTTCAGCAGTAACCCCACATGGATGTATCACGGTACCCTGAACTAGGCAGGGTGGGGCACGATTACTGGGATGATTATAAGCGGTCAAAGCAGCGGCAGGGGGTACGTCAGTGTAGGTTCCAACGGTTTACGAGCGTGCACGTACTCCGGAGTGGGAAAAAGCAGGCACTAGGTACCAGTAGTTATACACTGTGCATCTTGAATCGTGTCGGGTTGCTAATATAAGGATTGATACACCTTATGGTGGGACGAGCACAGGGTATCTACATGCAAGAGAGGGCCGATTGACAGAGATACATGGAACATGAATACAAGTAGGGAGCCGATCGATAGGGTAGTAAGGGTACATCTAACATGTTCATGACAATTAGACTGATTGAGGTGGAATCCTCACGATAGATGTACACCTGAAGGCTACCACAATTACAGGGGTTGGGATCACGATTCTCATTTTATACAGATTACTAGTTGGGACACTAGTTAGGTGGTGCAGAGATAAATATAGAAATCAGATTAACTGAGTAGTAGCGAAGCAGAGAAAAAGTAGAAGCGCATTCAGTTCACCTTGCACTTATCTTGTCTTTAGTTACCTTGTTTTTATGGTATTGTCCTATTTTCGGTTTATTCATGTCATGATCCTTTATCTTGTTTGCATGCTAAAAGATCACTGGACTTACCAGACTTATGTCTGACCTAGTTTGTTTTTCGCCTCTTTTCTTCCGTTCCCCCCCAGGTAGTCAGGGAGGGAATAGCTCAGCCTAACTTGGACCTCTTCTCTTTCCAAGCTTGAAGATTAGTGGGTGTATCGCTTTGGACTCTCTCTCTCTTCCACTGCTATGGCTGGTTCATGCTTTACCGGGGAATATCATTGTTTTTATGCTTCTTTTATTCTTGGAAGTTTTTAAATCAAGACAGAAGTTCTATATATTACATTTAAGTATGATTGAGGAAATTGTTGTAAAAGCTTGGCTGATTTAAGTTGTCTATAAAATGACTTTATTTTCCGCTGCTTTATTTGTCTGTCTTGTAATTTATCTGCATCTTTTACCTATAATGCTCCACCGAAGTTAAGGCATTCCCTCTGTGAGTGACCTTAACGGAGGTGGGGAGTTTCAAGGTTGTAGGTTAGGAGCCCAAAAACTAATATTGTGAAAATTAGTAAAGTGTCCCTAATTTTCTTAAGTTGCTAACTCCAAAGCATTATTATTATTATAACTTTCCACTTACCCCATATCTTACCAAAATCACAAATTAATTAACTTGTTAAATTTTTTAATTTGGAACAAAATATCCAAACCCAAACAATTATTTATTTTTAAAACTTTTTCTAGAGCTATCTTAAGATTAATCAAAATAAACAATTGAGTTATTCACAAAAATAGTTTTAATTTCTCCATTAAATTCCATAAATCACAATCTAGCATAAATTCTCTCTAATTAAATTTAATTAATTAGATGGTTAACAACCGGGTTGTTACTGACTCCTCCCCTTAAGAAAATTGTGTCCTCGCAATTTTGTTAACTGAAATAATCTATAAAAAGTTCAACTTAACCATAATTTTATACATTAAAAATAAATCTCATTTACTTACTTAATATCAACATTTAATCTTGATTAAAACTTCTTCAAATTACCAACTTAAAACCACTTCATTCCCTTACTATCAAGATTTTATTCTTTATAACTCTTAGGATTAAATTTCAACCTATTTAGAAATCCATTTCATCTTTACTTATATTATTCCATTCACAACTCCTAATAATTCACAAAATAGATTTTTCTTTTAGTTTTGGTTTTCAAAACTTAATATTTTGAATCCAATACCAATGTTTTTATCTTATTCTCAAATTTATAAATTTAAACTTCTTCTAACTCCAGAAATAATATTGAACCATGAATTATTATGATCCACTTCACAACTACAAAGTTGATTGCATAAGCTACCAACAGTGTCTTCCCAAGCTCATCCATTTCACATAAATGTTTCATGGAAAAATATTATTCCAATTTATTTTAACTCAAAACATTTCACTTTTTTTTCTCTCCTCATGTCAAAATATCACGTTCGAAGTTTAGGAACCTCTAACGATAACATGGCCTCCCATGTATCGACCAAAATCCGTAAACAACATCCAGATAAGCCAACATGATGGGTTAACAAAAATTTAGATGTATTATTTTATTATCTCTAGCATCCATGCATCCAATTGTAAACAAGTATAGACAGGAAAAACAATTTCTAACATCCAAACTCCAGGAAGCAATCAAGCAAAAGCAGGCAATTTACCCTTAAACTAAACATTAGACAACCAAGCAAAAGGAGAAAAGTATTATCTTATCTTATAATTTTTCCTTTTAACTCAAAATTCTTTTCCTCATTTTGTCTCTTTCCCCTTTTGATTAAAATTTTTGTATCTGCTTCTCATTAGTTTCCATTTATTCATTAATTTCCTCCCAAGCGCACAAAATCTTGACAAAGCCAAGAAAATTTAGGTCCAATGGGTTAGGCACCTACAACCTAAGTCTGTATTGTCCTAATCATTTCAACTATTTGCTGTGCAGTTAAAAATATTCCCTCAACACTATGACCACTGGTTTCTCACACATCTGTCATAAGTCTGCCTCTAGTCATAATAATAATCCGGCACATCCAATTCTATACTACTTTAAATGTGTCATCCTAAGCAAAAATAACAGATGCACTACATTTAACCCAAAAACTATGTTATACTTCCAACCCTATGTGGATAGCCCATGTAAACTATATACACACTCACTAAGGGATAGGACTCTAAGTCTCACTAGGTCTCAGATCCGTGATTTGTATATGTAATATTGTTCTGACCATAGCTCTGATACCAAACTGTAATGTCCCCACTGTTATACCCAGTTTAGCAAAGGACATTACAAGTAACATCATCTGCTGATCCGGAGAATACAGCTTTATAGGGGAGATCGAATGTGAATATATCTCTATACTTACACTGACACGTCATTTATACCTTTTGACTTAATGTCTGAGATGAATTTGACGTGTTCTGTATTAATACAAAGTAATAAACACACCGATTCAACTTAATCATAATGATATATCAACCATATAGCAATCACAGATCATTATAGACATATCATAGCATACTTACAGTGAGTTCACAAAATATACTTCTAATTTTACATTCTACACATACCAAAATAAATAACTATCTTAACAAATATATCTCATAATACATCTGGTGAATATCCTACAAAAGATAAACTAAGGGTCTCAATATGTCTATCCATATCAAGCTCACCTGTCCAAAAGTCTGAGCTTCCTATAAACCTGAAAATCCCAGTCTGACCCGGAAACACAAAATCCGGATCAATCTATCTCTAAATATCTGAAAAGTGAGATCCATATACATAGCATATAAATAAACTTTAGTTCAAACATGAAACGATAGGAACAATAATTTATTGTCTCACAATGATGTATGTTTGGTTTCCAATTATGTTTTTACCTCCATCACAAGTTCACGTTACATACACTACTAATTAACACAACTCGTTCATGACCGACCTGATCAAGGAACTATTATAAAAATGACAAGTTAACACAATTCATTCATGACCGACCTGATCAAGGAACTCTTTCTCGAACAAATAAACATACATTAAATCCAAGACGGTCTCGACGCATGGTGGTATCCCTCATACCGATCTGATACCAAAGATCGAGAACTCATGCACGATCACTAGGATCGAGAAACTCATACTCAATCGACCTGATCGAGGAAATACAAGGAAACACAATAAAACAAGTATTCCGAAACTCATGCATGATACTCATACTCAATCGACCTGATCGAGGAAATACAAGGAAACAAGCAATTAACAATCCATTTCTTTGATTACTGAGACCGAGGAATTACCTTCTCAATCTATGGGATTGAGGAACATAAACATGAGATCATGTAGATCGAAGTCCCATATGCTCGATCTAAGGGTCGAGGAACTATATATCTGATCCCAGTAATCAAAGAAATAGAATCTCAACAATTATAAAGATAGTGGCAACCATGACTTTACTACTCCATATTAATCATTATTTTATTTAAAATCTTTACTAACAAAAATAGCCATAAAAGTCTAGTCTTTTAAAATTACGAATTTTTCATTCTTTTTATATTTACAAGTTAGAAAAGAAATCCAGAAGTAAGCTTATTAAGGATCTAGCAGCCTCTGTTGCACATCAAAAGAAAGGGAACTCTAAAGTGCCAAATACTATCACCCACATTAACCAATATAGTTTAATGTAGATGTCCTATACCATCTAGTGAAACACAAGTATTTACTGAGAATTAGTAAATTTCATTTATTACGGATATACCCAGAAAACCTGAATTATATTCTCTTATGGATCTATAGACCACTTGTCGCACACCATAAAAGAATACAACCCTAAAGTGTTAATTACTATCTCAAAATCGATTATAAGAATCTAACTTGAGCATCCCATACTACCCAGTTGGGTTCTAGTATTCAGTCAAGAATTAGTAAATTCCACTTCATCATTCTATACGTTGGAATATACCATTTTCGACAAAATGTTTCACAAGAGCATATAAAACAATCGGTAACATTAAGTCGAAAATTACTCATTCCAGGTTATAGAATTAAGATTCTCAAAACTATTATCTCTTTTGAATTCCATTGTTTAAAACACTTACTTAGTTGTTCACAAAACTATTTTATTGTTTCCAAAAGTTCATAATAAAGCTCTCAGTTTTAAATTGCAATTTAATTTTCTTAAGCATATAATTTAACAAAAATTAATCCACTCAATTATAGCAAAAACTCTTAGCTTTCCAAAACATCAAAAATTATTAAATTCCGATAAGTAACTCAAAAGTTATGACCAAAACAACTTCTTATGTTTAAGTATTGACACAATTTCTCAACGACATGACAGCGACAGACAAATGGGTTTTTCATCGTTTAAACTCCAAAACCACAAGAGGCACCATAAATGTAAGTTATAGCTTAATCTCTTAGCTTTCCAGAACATTAAGAATTATCTAATTCCGATAAGCAGCTCAAAAGTTCTGACCAAAACAAATTCTCAGTTTTAAGTATTTTCATGATTTCCTAACGACAGCCCGACGACATACAAATGTGTTTTTCACCATTTAAATTTCAAAATCAAAAGAAAGCTGAAGTTTATCCTCCTAGCTTTCCATATATAAAAATTTATCAAATTCCGACAAGTGAATCAAAAGTTATGTCCATTTTACTATCGCTATCAACTCTGATTTTAACACAGGTCTGAGTTACATCTTAGTTTAAAACTCGGTTTTGGCCTCCCAAAAGGCATAATTTCGAAACATTCCTAAAGGAAAAGTTGTAGCAAGTTGAAATAGATTTCTACTGCAAAAAGATTAAGTCAGTTTGGATAATTTAACTACAAGTTATCACTGTTTTACGGTAGTGATATTTCCACCAAAATTTTCAGCATATAAAATCAAACAACCACTTGAATCCAAAACCGTATTGCAACCCAATCAACCATATCTAAGCTAAAATTTTTAACATACAACAAACTTTTCAGAGATTGACTGTATGATTCGAACAACTCACCTTCAATGCTTCCAATAGCTTGCTAATCTCTTATAAAACCTTGCTACAACTTTGTAATCACTTTGCTAATCACCATAACACCCAAAGACTCAAAAACCTAAAACCAACCAGCAGCTCCAAGATTAAAAATGAGATAAAAATCATATTTTTATGACTTTAGGGAGTAGAGAAGATTACCTAGCTTTGATTTCTACAAGTATCGACCAAAACCCCTTTGATTTGCACTAGATTTTGGATGATTTAGAAGCTAGAGTTTTGATAGAGAAGACGAAGATGGGTTTCACTAATTATTTTCAGAAATGAAGAATGAATTGTACATACACTTGTTTCTTCACTTAACTCATCCGTCTTGGGCCAAGAGGTTATAGGTTAGGAACCCAAAAACTAATATTGTGTAAACTAGTAAAGTGTCCCTTATTTTCTTAAGTTACTAACTCCAAAGCATTATTATTATTATAACTTTCCACTTACCCCATATCTTACCAAAATCACAAATTAATTAACTTGTTAAAATTCTTATTTTGGAAGAAAATATCCAAATCCAAACATTTATTTATTTTTAGAACTTTTTCCAGAACTATCTTAAGATTAAGTAAAATAAACAATTGAATTATTCACAAAAATAGTTTTAATTTCTCCAGTAAATTCCATAAATCACAATCTAGCATAAATTCTCTCTAATTAAATTTAATTAATTAGGTGGTTAACAACCAGGTTGTTACAGAGAGTCTATATAGACACAAAGATTTGACGCAAATTAGAGGACATAAAATCTCAACTATTGGATGAACCCCGATCTCCACCACTCATATAAGGACAAATCGATCCAACGACTGAGATTTTGTGTCCTCTACTTTATGTCAAAATAGTCGCTCCCATTAAATAATTAATTCAAATACATCGTTCAAACAAGCATTTCGCGTATCCAAATGCATTTCGCATTCAAACATCTACCCGTATGTAACAGACTCTAAGGGCAACTCCGACAAAGACCCCGAAATCCAAAATTCTGAAATCCAACCCCAAACACCTTCCCAACAGCGTGTACATTTTCCATTTTGTTCCGATTTTGGGGAGAAAGGTTCAGAATGTGCAAACTGCCGAAGCGCTTGTTGAAAAAACGCTTGGTATGAGGCGGTTGCTGAACAAGCGCCTATAGCCTGGCGGTTGTCGAACATACACCTAGTTTCTGCCGTTTGTTTAACAAATGCATAGGATCCAACGACCTTATTATTTTGTAGTGGTTGTTGAACAAACGCTTGGAGACCAACATCTATATTTCCAATGGCATAAAACTACAACAAAACGGTCCTTTTACAACGGGCAAAAATCGTTGTTATATGCTTTTTACAACGGGAAAAAGCCCATCCTAATATGCGTCGTCGTAATAGGTCCTCACTAAATTACAACGGTCAGTGACTGTTGTAAAAGACCGTTGTAATAATGTGCTCTGTCACGTGCAACAACTCTATGACAATGGGTACAAACCCGTTGTAATAGCTAATAAATTACAAGCAACTTTTGTCCGTTGTAATACATTATATTACAACAGGCATAACCCATTGTAAAAAGCCTGTTTTTTTTTAAATCTGATCGTAGTAATATAAAAATATTGCATAAATTAAAATATTGAACTCAAAATTTCTTATTTTAATATAAATATGTTATTACATTCTTGAACAATACATAGTTTTATTTCTTTCTATTACACAATTACTATACAAAATATGAAAATACTCATTTGTACAAATATTATTTCACTACATACACTTAGTTACACTCACTTACATCCTCTTACGCTCAATGTCTTCGTCTTCGGTGATTGATCCAAAATGTGCATTAAAAGAACTGGATGAAGAAGAATAAACAAGTTAAAAAAATGTGCATTGAGCAGGGCAACAAACATTAAAAACTTGGAATAAAGTTTGTATAAGTGAATGTTCTGAGGAATAAAAACATGAGATACCTGTACCTGAATTAACCTTCTCCAAATTCACCTTAGTTAAATACATAAATAGCTAATAAATAAGATGCTTCACTCTGTTTTAAATCTTTGACTTCTTGCTCTTGATTTTGTCCAGTTGTACCTATCAGAATAAAATAAAAGCAATAAGCTGGTGGGTAGGTAGCCTTTGTCGAGTGTTTGTGGAAATTACAGTGCAGGTTTTGATGCCAAAGTGGCTACTGCAGAGAGTTGTAAAGTATGAGAGGTTTATGTATTTATGAGGATGAATTTGTAATGATTATCAATATTTGAACTCACACATGTTAGCCTAGAAATATCGAATTAAAAAAGGAACCTGGGCGGTTATGAAATCATAATTTGCAATTCTGAATAATGATAAGCATACTACAGTAACATTGAAATAGAATATGCTTATTTGAAAGTTTAAAAAGATGAGAAGCATGGTATAAATTCGCAGTGTTAAGCCACGTAAGTTGCTTTTGGTATCTTAACACCGATTTCTTTTTACCGATGACAAGATCAAGAAGTCAAAATTGAGTGAAGCCAAGTAGCTAGAAGTGCAAAAGCTACAAATTTCGGAGTGTTTCATTGTCACAAAAGTGAATATTGGAGAATGAAAAGATATCATAGATGAAAGCGTAGAGTTAAGATGTTTAAAAAAGCACATTTTAAAAGGAACTAGTTATTTTCAAGGATTAAACTTACAGTTTTTTTAACTGATGCCAAGTAACTCAGGTAGAGGAAATGGGTTGTCTTTTGAAGTCTGTGCTGGTTTAGCTCCAAACACCTTCGGAATCTGCATATTAAATAACACGCATGTCTGGTAGTATACAAGCAAAACAAAGCAAAGTATCAAAATAACACAACATCCTTCAAGCTTTAAATATAAAAGGATTGTAAAAGCATCAGGTGTCCATAAAGCTAATATGTATGTAGCTTCTTAAACATCTTTTGATTTACAAGATCTTAAACAACCGATCGGAGGAATGGTAACTACTGCAAGCTGGAATGCTAAGGAAGACTATGATCTTTGCTACATCTACTGCTCACTTTCGCTAGATCCTGTTCGTGGTGCCGATCAAAGTGGGGAAACATTTTGGGGCCGAATCACTAATGCGTACAATAGGAAGAACATGGATTGGAATAGAAGTTTTGCTTCCATCAAAGGCCGTTATTGTAAAATTAATCGTTAAACCCAATGCTTTGATTCGCAGATGTGCAAGCTGAAGCAGAGCAACCTAACCGGTTTTAGTAGTGATACTCATATGGTAATAATTGTTTACTTTTTTTTGTACTATAAGTCATATGGGTGTAATAAAAGTTGCATATTTTTAATGTAGAGACTTGCCGCAAACATGTTATTCAAACAAATCTACAAACCAGATAGTAAACAAAGACCTCATTTCTATCAGTTCATATATGTGTATGACCTACTTGTTAATCATGTGAAATGGAAATTATCACTTCAAAAAATAGTCCAAGACGTCCAATCTAGTAGTAGTCATGGGAAAGCTCTTAGATTTGGAGATAGTTCAAGTCCGAGAGATTCGCAGGACAGTTACGTTTTCGGATCGGAAGAAGACCCAAACACTAATGATGATCGATATATTAGGCCCGAAGGTTCCAAGGCTGTAACACCCCGTATTTTCTATGAACGTATAAGTAACAAATTAAAGTATACTTAATTTTTAGGAGAAGAATTAAGGGAAACGGGTTGCGCCATTGCGTTCGTCTCGAAATTCTGCTTGAGATAGAGTCCGAGTTTGCGTAAAACGGATAACGTATGAAGGAGATATGGACGAATGAAGTTAGGCAGAAAAACCGGAAACAGGCCAGAAATGCATTGGCGCACTTGTGAAGTGCGCCAGCACAAAAATACACTGGCGCACTTGGGAAGTGCGCCCATGTCGAGCCAGAATCCTGCACAGGGTTCTAAAGAGTTCTAATGACGATTTTTGATGTGCTGGACGGACCAGATGGCTTCTAGGGTGATCTAATGGTTCTGAAACACTCTCTACACCTATAAATATGTGATTAACCTAATCCTAATTCATAGAATATTGTCTATGACACCATTATGCTATCAAACTCTCTCTTAAACCCTAGCCGCCGCCTCTAAATCTAATCTCAAGTGTTCATTCACAATTCAAATTAAAGTTTAGAGCTGCAACAACAATCGAAGAAGATTAATCAGCGTTTCTGCATCAAATTCGATTTATAATCCTTTTCTTTAGCCACGAAAGGCAAGTACAGTTATTTTCTAATATAAACGTTAATTATGATTGTGGCATGAATTGTAAATCTGAATCGGAGGTTATGTATGTTCTGTTCTGTTTAGATCTATCTTATTCTGTATCTCTTTCTTCTTTCTGTTCTATAGCCAGGCTACTACGAGCCTGCGCCAAATCTCATAAGAGATTAACACACAAACGCTAAATTTTGGGACAAATAATGAATAATGCATAATTGGACATGAAACTGTTTCCTATGAGACTATTATTGCCTATGACTATGATTCATGACTATGAGACTATTGCCAATGACTATGATTCATGACTATGAGACTATTGCCTGTGACTATGATTCATGCCTATGAGACTATTGCCCATGACTATGATTCATGCCTATGAGACTATTGCCTATGACATTGAATAAGAAACTATTGTGATTTGTCGCCCATGACTATTGTAGTTAGTTTCTTACACCTATTCCCTTAATGATACTAGATCTCATATTTAGTATGTAACTTTGCTAGTTTATTCCCATTCACTGTTATGTACATCGAGCCTAGTGGGGCCATTATCATTGTATTTGGTTCATTATTTCATGCCTATTCTTTCTTGTGCTTATCTCCTATTCCTTTTGCTAGGGCCATTTCATGAGTACTTAGAGAACTTGTTGAAACATTGGGCGTAGCTTAATTAAGTTAATAAATATGTTGGCATAATTTGAATTGGCTATGATAGAGAATGATTTACATGCATATTAGTCTTGGACAAAAATGGTAAACTAGAATATTAAATCTAGTTTTGACATGAACTGTAAATGGGAATATTAAGGCTAAGATTTGGGGCATATATTGTACTATGAATTATGACCTTGATTTAGGCATGTAAGTTTAGGCTAAATATATGATTAGGCAAGATAGGTAAATAGAGTTTTAGATATATAATCTGCTAAATCTGTTATCTGTTAAATCTGTTAAATTGCCTAATCCATTATCCGCTAAATCTGTTATATTGCCTAATTTGATAGTTCTGCTATATTGTCAAATCTGCTAGATCTGTTCATCTGCTAAATTTGTCATCTGCTAAGTCAGCTGAAAATGCCTAATCTGTTATATGCTAAATCTGCTAAATTGCTTAATCTGCTAAATTTGTTAAGTCGCCTAATCTGCGAAATCTGTTATCTGCTGAGTTGATATATTTAGTCTGTTATTGACATAATCTGAATTTGCTATAGTTATGAATAATTGACATGTATATTAGGCATGGGCATAAATTGTAAATTATTAATTAATTGGCCGCAAAGATAAACATGGCTAACTCAAGGTTAGAATGAGTTTGCGGCGTAATCCTGCCCGGAACCGCCCGGCACATCCAGTGGCCGCAAACAATAGGTTCTAATGTGAGAAGTTAGTCATAACGTGCTTGAAACCCGAGGTTAGACTCAGTTTGTGGCAGAAACCTGCCCGGAACCAACCGGCCTAACCAGTAGCCGCAAACTGTCAGTCTAATGTGAGAGGTCTGGGCATTAATTTTTAATTAATGAAAATCTGAGATAAATATGATGTCTAAAACGTGTTGGGTGGATAGGGTTAAACCAACTGGACTAATGAAATTAATAAACCCGTTTCATGAATCTGTAGGCCCAGTACAAAGTTAGACAAGTCTGTAAATCTGTTAAATCTGTATGTCTGATCCGTTAGTCTGAAAACTTATTAACTTGATTTTCTGATCTGTGAACTAGTTGACCTGAACTCTGTATGTCTGAACTTGTAAACAAGTTAATCTGAAATCTGTTAGTCTGGGGGCACAAGGTTAGGAGGGAAAAATACTTGTGTCATCTGTTGTTTGGGACCCATATTAGTCAGTAACCCTTTCTGGTATCAAAACTTTGACCCAACAGTAGGTAGGGTCCGGGCACGCTTACTGAACTAATTATAAGCGGTTCATTCTGATAATGGCGAGGGGTGTTGATGGTGCGTTCCAACCGGGTCATGTGCGTGCATGGATCCCGGTCTGCCTCTGAGGATGTAAGACGCCGTGACATCTGTAAATAGGTCTGTGTCATTTAAAGGTTGCCACTTTGGGGAGTGATACACCCTTTTATGGGGCTGGCACAGGGTATTTATGTATTAGGGAGCCGATCGCTTGGGGTAGGGTTTTAGGGTACACTTAGTTCTGTCTGTTTCCGTTGGTACCGTCTGTTTCTGTTGGCTGGCAACACCTGTCTGTTTCTGCGTGGTACCGTCTGTTCGGGTGGTAAAGGCCCATTTACTAGTGTACACCTAATTCTAACATTCTGTTTCCGTAGGGATTATTCTGTTTCCGTTTATGTCTCTGTTCGGGTGGTAAAGGCCCATTACTAGCATTCTATTTCTGTACTTTCTGTTCGGGTGGTAAAGGCCCATTATTCGCATTATGTTTCTGTACCTTCTGTTAGGGTGGTAAAGGCCCATTATTCTGTTTCAGTTTCTGTTTAGACATTAGGGTAACACCTAATCCTGTTATACTAGTATTAGTGCAGAGAAGTGAAAAGTAATATCATCATGTTTCTTCTGTTTAACCTAAGTATATCTGTTATTCCTATTTCCTATTATCTCTCGTCCAGTTTTATTTGCATGCCATGACATTATTATTTGTTCATAACTGAAAGTCACTGGACTTGCCAGACTTTATGTCTGACCCTTGTTGTTTCGCCTCTTTTCTTCCATCCCCCCCCCCCCCCCCAAGGTTTTCAAGGAGGGAATACTCTAGCTTGATCCAGATCTTTCTTCCTACTTGGAGTGCTTGAAGTGCTTAAAGTATGGCTTGTCTTTTTCTGGCATCTTTGGTGGGGATTATGATTTTAAAGTTTTGTACTCTGATGGCTTTTGAACAAGGCTGATATATATGTACTTGAGTTTTTGATAAAGTTGTAACCAAATTGATTTCTGTCCGCTGCAATAAAGTTATAAAGTTTTTCGAGTATTATTTTTATATCTGTCTTGTAATATTCTGTTCTATTTACTAAAATGCTCCATCAAAGTTAAGGCATTCCCTTTGTGAGTGACCTTAACGGAGGTGGGGTGTTACAAAGGCGGCAAAGAAAAAGATTGTTATAGGAGCAAATGAGTGTGAAACTAGAAAACTTTTGAAGAAGTCTAACGATATATATATTCAAGCGCACTCGAGAGCAGATCAAGTCATCACCAAGAAAGGAATGATGCAATTCATCAACTAGTTGAGGTTAAGCGATGAAAAGAGGATGATGTAGTCATATTTATGGATACTTCGCAAATGGATGATCTGCAACGCGAATATACCGAGTACCGTAGATTAGAGATTATGAGGCGAAGAAGAGAAGAAGGTTTTTGAGTGTAGATGAGTACGTAACGTTACTTTGGTTTAATCATCGATATGGTGTTAGAGGCTATTTGTGTTTGTACCGTATGTATGGTTAAAAGTTAAGTTGTCTATGTACTGTATGTATCGTTAAAACTTGAGTTATCTATGTATGGAAATTCGTTTGTTAATTTTGAATCCAATGTAGTCTTATACGATTAAATTAATCGTATTATTATTTTAATACGAATCCATAGCGACTATTTACGAATTTTAATTTGGCTGTACATTGTAAATTTGAAGACGCACTACACCAAAAATGCCAATTTGGCAGTGTTTATGGCCGTATCAAAATGGATTTGATACGGTTTTAAGCCGTATCAAAAAATGGCGTCTCTGTTGCTTTGATACGGTTTAAAACCGTATCAAATTAAAAAATTGATACGGTCTAAAACCATATTAAATTGATAAATTGATACGGTCTAAAGCCTTATCAAATTATCGAATTGATACGGCCTAAAGCCATATCAAATTGATAATTTGATACGGCTTTAGACCGTATCAATTTGATAATTTGATAAGGCTTTAGACCGTATCAAATTTAAAAAAAAATATAAAAAAATTATAATTTGTTGGCATGCATCAATTCTGCTTTCATCATCATACAATATTGTAACAAGGCTAGTCATTCATAAACTCAGCTTACATAATTCATGACAGCTTCAAAACTTTACCCTAAAGCCCTATAGCTTACATAATTCATCAACAAAGACTTTACCCTGTAGCTTCCGGTCCAACAAAATACATGACAGCTTCAAAACTTTGCTTGAAATCCACTTGATAGAGATTCATCTTTTTTTTCCACACTAAGTCCGACCATCATTTAGATAAAAGTCGCAGGACATAATACTCTGATGCAAATGCTTTGGACAGTTCTACGATATCATACAAATGCCACTCTAAGATGATAATTCAATAAATCAGAAAAAGAAAAACTATCATGTTATTTGGAAAATAATACACTAAGCAACCTTACATTATAACCAAACTTGTCCATGATATTGAGTGCAGGCTAAATCCATTTCGCTATATAACTTCATTCAATGTCATCTGAGGATCCCAGATGTATCGTGTCTGTCACAAGTGACTGCCAAAAAAAAACTTGTTACTTGAAAAATGCTATTTTCAAGTAAATGACAGTCAATGCTAAATGCAAGTAAACTTGATGAAGATGTAAATATGGGATCATCAAATTTTGATAAGCAGAAATTCAAGAACATTAAGAACTATAATACCTGCCATGCTGAAGGCATGCAATCATGATATAGAAAATTGCTATTCAAGGACATTAAGAACTTATAATATTTCATTTCATAAACTAACATTTTATTGTTTCTTAGTCATGGTATCAATGATTTGAAATTAAACTTTAACTAAAATGCAGATTAAACAAATTTTTATCAATTAAATTTGTATCTGCACAATATAAATAAAATCATGAAATAAAAAACTTATATCAAATATCTATAGTTGTGTAGTTTAAGCAAAATTCCAAAATCAATGTTCGTTACGTTTCAATTCTTTTAAAATGCCACTAAAAATGTGAAGCTGTTTTTGGATGATTATGTTGACATATACAAACTCAAACCCACATTCTGACCAAACCAAAACAGCTTTAAAACTACTTGAACAGATGTATCAAATTTTATGATATAAAGAGAGTTCCCCGAATCACAACATCAAACCAGGTGGTCTACACTAATTTCTCCTAGTCAACCTGCACATCATTTGAAAGCAAAACACAAGTATTGTTCCATTTTTTCCTCAGTGTTCTCTTCCTTAAAAAAGCATAGCAGGTTATGCATTTTTTGCATTATTTTTTAATTTTTATTACTGCTTTTTTTTGGAATATTTTTCAGAATTACTTTCTTGATTTCTTGTATTTTCTAGAATTACTTAAACACATCTATTGCATTGTATATGTTGTCGTCACTCGTAAATGCATCGAGCTTTGTAATTCTTTACATTTTTGTTCGGGGAACTCATCTAATTTTAAAATTTCGTTGCACCTTCTCCCATACATAACTAATTGGTGTTCTAGTTTTTTATATATATTAAAAAAAAACTCTAATTTGAACCGTAGGTACCATAATCAATTGCTGTTCGGAACTGAAATTGCTTGCTGTTCCGAACAGCAAGCTCTTAGGCTTGTTGTTCCAGAACAGCAAGCCATTGCTGTTCCGAACAGCAAGCCTGCTATTCAGAACAGCAATGGCTTGCTGTTCCAGAACAGCAAGCCTAAGAGCTTGCTGTTCGGAACAGCAAGCAATTGCAGTGTACTCCTAAATGTTGCCCTCTATTAATTAATAGATCATTTGGATCCCATCAAAAAAAATATCAGTGTACTCCAAAATGACTGCACTAAAATTACTTCAATGTTAAACGCATCATGCTTACATAGCAAGTACTTTTGAATACAACAAACCCGCAAATGTGCATGTCATATTAACATATAAATTTTGCACTAAATGTAACACACATAGATAAATACCAAAAAAATTATATTGATTCTAGTTAACCATCAATGGCCCAAAACTGAAATTAAATCGGCTTACTTACAGCAAAAGGTGTGTATCAGCAGTTATACCTTTTTTCCATCCTCCCAAACAGTGCCCTTCAGATCATTTTGTGAAGCTGCAGGATATACAGACATGAGAATTACTTAGAATCAACATCAAAAAGGTTGCTATGCCAACTCAAACAGTTAATGGTTGATATGTGTTTAGATCATTTTGCCAAACAACCAACACATAGACAAAATAAAAAAAAGCATATCACTCTTGTGTGTATACTATGTCCAAGCTACTCCACTTCTAAGTAACTAATGTACCTATCTGGGTTTACTTCCACCGAAGTAACAAGGTTAGTTCTTAGTAAGATATTAAAACATACAGATTTTAATCATTTAGTTATCTAGGCGTGGAATTTATGTAAGATCTTACTGAAAGAAGTCGAAATGACTCTAAAAAACATTAAGAGTAAATGAAAGAGTACCACATCACGATGAAGCTTCTCCAAACTGTTCAAAATTTTCATAAAGCAGTTCGTTCTCTTGTTCAACAATTTATATGTCAGTATCGATACACAATGAAGATACATCTATGCATATGAAGAGTCACTCGCGCTCATCCAGCAACAATTCAGAATCTAGTGTGAATGTACCTTATTACGATGCTGGGTTTGTAAATATATCTGGCATCAATCTCCGTACCCGACCATCCAAGCTACCTCCACCTTCAAGAGAACCACCAAAAATAGCTATGAAGCAAGAAAGTACTCTGTTGAAGGAGCCTAAATTTTCGAGAGGTGACCAGGGAGGAGATTTTTTTATGTTACCAACAAGAGCTCCAAAAATTAGCTACAGCATTGGTTCATCCAAGAGCCAGGAATTTCCAAAGAACAACACCTCTTTATGCATTTTCAGGCACTGGCTGAAGTGCTTTGAATGGATTTATGATCACACCATCAATTAAACCACATTCTTTGGCTTTATTTGTATACTCACTGCGTAGCAAATATTGAAAATATAAGTTGCTTCGAAAATCTTGATATCAAGTTGAAATGTACCCATCAAGTGTAGAAAACATTACTGGTGAATGTCTAACTTAAATTTGAACACATAAATAGTTAAAAGTAGCACACTATTGTGAATCAAGTAGTACATTAATTGCTGAAGGCCAGCAGAATTGATCGAATTTAAACCAAGAGCCACAATTTGTCAGAAGTAGTTTCTCATTTTTTAATTTCCTAATAGATCAATGGGGATATGAATGATTTTCTTCATTATATAAATAATGCCCAACATTATAAAGCTGATAAAATATCAACTAAACTGATTAAATTGTATAAAATTATCATACCATGTCCCTAATACTGCTATAAAGTGCAAAATTATGCACAGCTGCTCAAGTATACACTTACCTGCACATTTGTCCTTCAGTCTTTAGAATGCAAACACTTCTTTATAATCGTTAAGAATGAAAGTCCGAAATTCTCCATCATGCACCTGAATCCTTGCAGCTGAAAATTCACATCATCCTGCCACATTTAAACACATTATTTCGTTTATAATAGATCAATAAAACATTATCAGTTAAAAATTATTGTCATGTTACTTTATCCCTATAATATTGACTATAGACCCAACATAGACATCTTAATTCACATCATCTTATTAGATCAACAAATTCTAAAGAGTGGATTGGGGATTAATCCTCAAATAAAAATTCATAAGCTATTGTCAACCCAAACTCCCCTAATCAATCAGAAACACACACTGAATTAAGCATGCTTGATGTCACTAATCTATGAAACGCAGTAGAAACTCAGGTCAAATACCTCCAAAATCATCAAAATTTTAGGTCATAGCATAAAACCCTAATCTTTCCACATAGAATGGAACTAACTAGAAGTAAAGGTTTAAAAAAGATTGAAACGCAGATAAAAGATTTATACCTTTCAGGCTCCCCTATCACTAAATTCAAATTCCTTAGCTGATTTCTCGAATCAAGATTTCTTAATCAATAGGAAATTGGAAAGAGAAGTAAACGAGAGAAATAGCTAAACAATAGAAGGAGAACAGAAACAGGATGCTGCGGACGGCCGATGAATGAGAGCATGCGAGGCAATCAAAATCCACGAAGGAAGGGGAGCGAGTGGATTTAGGGATTTTATAATATTAGGGATTGCGGAAATGATAAAATAGCGGGGAGTGAAAATAAGTTTTAGCTGTTGTGGGAGATGAAAATTTTGATACGGGTCAAAACCTTGTTAAAAATGTAGTGATCCGCGACTTTAAGATGGAGGGCCAGATTTTAATTGTTGAGGTGGTGTGGATCGCAATCGGTTGTGCCAAGTGAATTTAATACGGGTGTGAGCACAATCAAATTTGATACGGCTTTAAGCCGTATCAAATCCCCTCATCTCCTATTCCTTTTGCTAGGGCCATTTCATGAGTACTTAGAGAACTTGTTGAAACATTGGGCGTAGCTTAATTAAGTTAATAAATATGTTGGCATAATTTGAATTGGCTATGATAGAGAATGATTTACATGCATATTAGTCTTGGACAAAAATGGTAAACTAGAATATTAAATCTAGTTTTGACACGAACTGTAAATGGGAATATTAAGGCTAAGATTTGGGGCATATATTGCATTATGAATTATGACCTTGATTTAGGCATGTAAGTTTAGGCTAAATCTATGATTAGGCAAGATAGGTAAATTGAGTTTTAGATATATAATCTGCTAAATCTGTTATCTGTTAAATCTGTTAAATTGCCTAATCCATTATCCGCTAAATCTGTTATATTGCCTAATTTGATAGTTCTGCTATATTGCCAAATCTGCTAGATCTGTTCATCTGCTAAATTTGTCATCTGCTAAGTCTGCTGAAAATGCCTAATCTGTTATATGCTAAATCTGCTAAATTGCTTAATCTGCTAAATCTATTAAGTCGCCTAATCTGCGAAATCTGTTATCTGCTGAGTTGATATATTTAGTCTGTTATTGACATAATCTGAATTTGCTATAGTTATGAATAATTGACATGTATATTAGGCATGGGCATAAATGGTAAATTATTAATTAATTGGCCACAAAGATAAACATGGCTAACTCGAGGTTAGAATGAGTTTGCGGCGTAATCCTGCCCGGAACCGCCCGGCACATCCAGTGGCCGCAAACAATAGGTTCTAATGTGAGAAGTTAGTCATAATGTGCTTGAAACCCGAGGTTAGACTCAGTTTGTGGCAGAAACCTGCCCGGAACCAACCGGCCTAACCAGTAGCCGCAAACTGTCAGTCTAATGTGAGAGGTCTGGGCATTAATATTTAATTAATGAAAATCTGAGATAAATATGATGTCTAAAACGTGTTGGGTGGATAGGGTTAAATCAACTGGACTAATGAAATTAATAAACCCGTTTCATGAATCTGTAGGCCCAGTACAAAGTTAGACAAGTCTGTAAATCTGTTAAATCTGTATGTCTGATCCGTTAGTCTGAAAACTTATTAACTTGATTTTCTGATCTGTGAACTAGTTGACCTGAACTCTGTATGTCTGAACTTGTAAACAAGTTAATCTGAAATCTGTTAGTCTGGGGGCACAAGGTTAGGAGGGAAAAATACTTGTGTCATCTGTTGTTTGGGACCCATATTAGTCAGTAACCCTTTCTGGTATCAAAACTTTGACCCAACAGTAGGTAGGGTCCGGGCACGCTTACTGAACTAATTATAAGTGGTTCATTCTGATAATGGCGAGGGGTGTTGATGGTGCGTTCCAACCGGGTCATGTGCGTGCATGGATCCCGGTCTGCCTCTGAGGATGTAAGACGCCGTGACATCTGTAAATAGGTCTGTGTCATTTAAAGGTTGCCACTTTAGGGAGTGATACACCCTTTTATGGGGCTGGCACAGGGTATTTATGTATTAGGGAGCCGATCGCTTGGGGTAGGGTTTTAGGGTACACTTAGTTCTGTCTGTTTCTGTTGGTACCGTCTGTTTCTGTTGGGTGGCAACACCTGTCTGTTTCTGCGTGGTACCGTCTGTTCGGGTGGTAAAGGCCCATTTACTAGTGTACACCTAATTCTAACATTCTGTTTCCGTAGGGATTATTCTGTTTCTGTCTCTGTTCGGGTGGTAAAGGCCCATTACTAGCATTCTATTTCTGTACTTTCTGTTCGGGTGGTAAAGGCCCATTATTCGCATTATGTTTCTGTACCTTCTGTTAGGGTGGTAAAGGCCCATTATTCTGTTTCTGTTTCTGTTTAGACATTAGGGTAACACCTAATCCTGTTATACTAGTATTAGTGCAGAGAAGTGAAAAGTAATATCATCATGTTTCTTCTGTTTAACCTAAGTATATCTGTTATTCCTATTTCCTGTTATCTCTCGTCCAGTTTTATTTGCATTCCATGACATTATTATTTGTTCATAACTGAAAGTCACTGGACTGGCCAGACTTTATGTCTGACCCTTGTTGTTTCGCCTATTTTCTTCCATCCCCCCCCCCCCAAGGTTTTCAAGGAGGGAATACTCTAGCTTGATCCAGATCTTTCTTCCTACTTGGAGTGCTTGAAGTGCTTAAAGTATGGCTTGTCTTTTTCTGGCATCTTTGGTGGGGATTATGATTTTAAAGTTTTGTGCTCTGATGGCTTTTGAACAAGGCTGATATATATGTACTTGAGTTTTTGATAAAGTTGTAACCAAATTGATTTCTGTCCGCTGCAATAAAGTTATAAAGTTTTTCGAGTATTATTTTTATATCTGTCTTGTAATATTCTGTTCTATTTACTAAAATGCTCCATCAAAGTTAAGGCATTCCCTTTGTGAGTGACCTTAACGGAGGTGGGGTGTTACAAAGGCGGCAAAGAAAAAGATTGTTATAGGAGCAAATGAGTGTGAAACTAGACAAATTTTGAAGAAGTCTAACGATATATATATTCAAGCGCACTCGAGAGCAGATCAAGTCATCACCAAGAAAGGAATGATGCAATTCATCAACTAGTTGAGGTTAAGCGATGAAAAGAGGATGATGTAGTCATATTTATGGATACTTCGCAAATGGATGATCTGCAACGCGAATATACCGAGTCCCGTAGATTAGAGATTATGAGGCGAAGAAGAGAAGAAGGTTTTTGAGTGTAGATGAGTACGTAACGTTACTTTGGTTTAATCTCCGATATGGTGGCTATTTGCGTTTGTACCGTATGTATGGTTAAAAGTTAAGTTGTCTATGTACTGTATGTATCGTTAAAACTTGAGTTATCTATGTATGGAAATTCGTTTGTTAATTTTGAATCCAATGTAGTCTTATACGATTAAATTAATCGTATTATTATTTTAATACGAATCCATAGCGACTATTTACGAATTTTAATTTGGCTGTACATTGCAAATTTGAAGACGAAACCATTATTTCTCGACGAATTGTTTAGTTTGTGTAATGATTAATTCATAATTTGAGTTGGCCAACGCTAACGCAACTAATGGGACATGTTTCGTAAGCCAATTCGATTGTTTGATCAGTTTTCATCAAAATAAAAATAAAAATTAATATAATGGTCAATATTGAATTTGAACGTACATTTTAATTTACCGAGGCCACATACTGACTTCAAAAATTATGAAAATTGAAATCTCGCTATGTTTTAACGAAATGGTCCTAACAAAATTAGTTTCGTCAAATTTGGAGATCGTTTGAAAAATGTCATTTTTAACTGGTCGACTAATTTTAAATTGAAATTGAAAACACGTTTAAATTTACTGCCCTCACATATTAGTTCAAAAAATTATAAAATTTTAAACCTAACAATAATTTGACATTCTGGATCCAACGAAAGTGGTTTCATCGAAAACGGAGGTCGTTTGCAAAATGGCTATTTTTAAGGGTTATATAATATTAAAAAATATATATATAAATTCCATAGCGACTATTCTAAATTTTGAACTAGACATAACTAACAATTTATAAAGTGAAATATCAATTTCTTATATTCATTAGAAAGATATAGTTAAATAGATTCTAACGTTTCTTGTTTCACTGAAATCTGATTTATTTTGAATTTTGTACATTCATCTGAAATTAAAAATCGATTTTTCAAACTACCGCGCCATTACGAGTTTGTTTTATAATTAAAATAAATTTATACGTTCCAACTTCGATTTAAATAAATTTTAAATCGTTAATTCTCGAAATAACAAACATACACTAGTGTTACAGCACATAAACTACCAAAATCAGTGAATAAGTCCTGCCATCACTATATGTCCCATAATGTGTAATGTAAAACATGTCAGACATAACAAAAACATACACCAGTGTCACAGCACATAAAATACCAAAATCAGTGAATAAGTCCTGCCATCACTACATGTCCCATAACGTGTAATGTAAAACATGGCATACATAATAAACGCCAGTGTCACTACATGTACCATCAGTCAATAGGCATAACATCGCCACTAGACCCATCGAAACTGTCATTGTCGGCATCATCAAAATCATCGGGAACAGGTGAATCAGTACCAGGACCCTGCTGCTGGATCTGAGCCTGTAGCGAAGTTATCTGGGCCTCGTAATGAGTCTGCTGCTCTGCCAAAGCTGTATGCATACTCTGGTACATGACCCGTGTGTACTCTAGCGTCATACGCTCAAAAGCAGCCAATAACCGTCTATCGTGGTCCATATAAAGCGAGTACTGATAAAGTGACAACTTATATTACAACATGCAACTTTTATAATACAAACATATAACAATGTATTTTATAATTATTTTGTACCTCATGTGAATGGTACAACCGGCCGACGGTACGCCGGGAGGGTCAACAGGTGGATACTGTAGTGGAATCTCAACTCTCTGACCCTATACGTCATACGCCCTAAAAATGTGTGGCGGGGGGTCCAACGCTCCGCTCTATGTGTACTATGACGATATGGGCTCAAAGGTAGGGGGATGGACCGGGACCCTACCTGCTACTGTAGATGGGCCTATATGGTCGGAGTTCAAATCCCAAAGTCTGGTAAAGCATAAGCGCGGGGTGCGACTCGAACCCAATATGAATCAAAATGTTCGGGCATTGTAAAAGGCTCACCATCAACCCATCCAGCAGCACTCATACCCTCAATATATGCCGATCCTATCTGTATATCGCCAAACATCTCGGCCTACAGGAGCGGATCAGAAGGTATGCGCACCACACCGTATAGCTGTAACCAACAACGCTCCCCAAAATACCAAATGAATGGGCACGCAGGAAGCTGAAAGCATACCCTACGCCTAGAAAGACTCTCTTGAAATAAGAGAGGATGGTCCTGCTCGGGCGCTAAAAACTCTATGTATTACTGCCATGGACGCTAGATAATCTCATCCCTCTTCCTCATATCCATCTGCGTACGCGCCTCCATAAGCTGGTTATGCACACCATGGTCTACGAGCTAGATGCAAAGTCGAACCCCAACGGCGTAGCCTCGGAAAGTATATATAAGGTGTAGTGATGGCCTCAGGGATAAGTCTGGGGTGCATGTTCGCCATGTACTTGTAATACCAGAACGGGAGAATGTACCACATGCCGTACAGCTGCTTGGAACGCTGTACGGCGTAAATTTCCAAAGCTACATACAAATATCCCAATATCGTTGTACCCCAATCAAACATATGCAGCTGCTCAATGTCTGCAAGGCTAGCCAAAAAACCGAGTCTAATAGTTCCCTTATTGTTGTTAAAAAAGATGGCGTCAAAAAGGTATAATATAAAAGCCCTGATAACTGGGGTGTGCATAGCCTTAGTGGTACGATGGTCAGCTATATAGCCCTAGAGAGTAGATAAGGTAACAACATATGAAATAACGGACTGGGGGTCTAAACCGGGTAACTGATCTGCAAACCTATCAACCTCCTCAAATGAACCATCAAAGAGGACGGAGACGCGGTCTGGACGACCAATCTCAATGCCCGTGAGCATGTAAAAATCTAAAGGAGTAAGCCCTAACTCATAATCAACGAAGTGAAAAGTGTGTGTACTAGGCCACCATTGCTCAGTAAGAGCCTCAACTAGGCATCGGTCAACATGAGCAAACCTAGGTAAGTCTAAAAAGGGCCCAAATGGGGACGCACGTAACCTAACCGATATCGGCTCAGGTAGCTGATCAAAATGTGCCATCAAACGTGCCCAACTACCTCGCATAGTAATATGTCGTACCTAAACATATGATTATTTATCGTAAACATAAACTACTAAATTTTAACTCTTGTATAGTAAAACAGTTGCTCATCTAATGATTGAAAATAAAAAATTATACCTGCGGTGTCGCAACAACAACAGGCACTCGATGTGCAACAGTCTCAGGCAGGTCGTGCAATACTCGTAGACTAGCTGCAGTCACCGTGGGACCTGGTGGAACATGTGCTGGTCCGACATTTGGATCTATTGGAGGATGGATGACGTGTCTACCAGTCTTTACTTAACGTGGCTGCATATGGACGTAGTAAATAAAAAAATAATTAAAAACGAAAATTATACTCGGTTTGAAATGAAAATTGTGGCCATTTGCACCTGATATAGGTGGAATATCCAGGCGTTTGTTCAACAAACGCCTGGAGTGTAGACGTTTGTTGAACAAACGCCCGCATTTTTTTTACGACGTCGGTTTAAAAAAAATCAAGGCGCTTGTTCAACAAACACTACAATCAAGGCGTTTGTTGAACAAACGCCTGGTCTCGAAAACTATTGTACTCCACAACTTTTCGGAGTGTGGATAATCGAAAATCCACGCTCCAGAACAGTTTGAGTTGCTCTAAAATCGCTTGATAGGATGCCTGAATCTTTTTACCGCTTCGCTTAACTAACCTGATTCTAAAAAGGGTATTATTATAATTTGTATTTTTACCTCTAATGCACCTTTAAGAGCATTCCCAGCAGTAAAGTGGGAATTCGAGTGGCAAACAACATTAAAAGCGTCGATTCCTCCCACCCTTCCAGCAGTGGGTGGGAGGCCGCATTGTTTTATTTATTTTTAATTTAAAGCCTTAAACGGTTTTCAGAAATCCGTTTAAGCCTTAAACGGTTTTCAGGTTAAAATATTAAAAAAAAAAATTGAAACAAAAATGTGTGATCTTCCGAATAGAAGAGAGCACACACACACACACACACACACACACACATATATATATATATATATATATAATAATAAAAACAAAGCTACATAGTCCGACTATAGCACATGAAAATACAAGATAAAACCAAACCCAGCTCTACGAATGTAAGGAACGTAGATAGATGAGCTCCGGATAAACCACCGCCCATCTACTCCAATATCGAATTCCGACAAGGCTACCACCCGATATTGAAGTATATCTACTCGTATACAATAACCCCTACTCTCAATGAACTATCAAAAAATAATGAGATACAACGTCAAAGACTCTCTACCAACAAGCCCAAGTGAAATACGAATCAACAGTCCAAATAGCAATCCTCAAAGAAACATAACTGCTACCGGTCCATCCTGCTATCCACTAAGCACTCCCTTAAAATCAACCACCTGAAACTGCAAAAAAACTCAATAAACTATTAGTAACTTATCACACATATGTATATAGAAATAAATGTGTCTAAGTATATATGTAGATAACATAAGCATATATATATATATATTCATACACAGTTATTTACCATACATATATGTGCATTAGAAATACAATGAAAAATCAACAACCGATTCGATATCTATTACGAAAAAAACTATTAATTCTATTAAATAGATGCAAATTCAGTCTAACCTTAATCAATAAAGTCTCAAAACCCGATTTCCCAAATAACTTGTAATGTGAATTAGACATCCAATTCAAGCAAAAATAGACTATTTTAATGATTAAATTATCCGTAGAAACAGAATTAGAATGGAAGGATCTCTGATTTCTCTCGGGCCAAATGAACCAACATACGATAGTGATTAAAGAATCTAAAATGTATCTTTTACTAACATTATAAACAAATCTATGAGAGACCCAGTAATTAGCACAACAATTGAAAGAATTATGACAATAAAAAACAAATATCCGTAAAACCATACTAAATATATAGTTTGTGGTGTTACAAGAAAAGAATAAATGATCAACATCCTCATTCATAATATTACAAAAATAACACTTAGCATCAAAAATTATATTCTTCCCCTTAAGAAACTCAACCGTATTAAGTTTCTTATGAATGATTAACCACATTAAAAATTTAGCTTTAGGAGGAGAATTAGATTTCCAAATAAACTTAAAAGGACTAAATGAGATACCCGAAAAATTTAAAAAGTTATACATAGAATTAACCAAATAAACTTGACTTTTATCCATACCCCAACTTATAAAATCCTTACCCTCATCGATGTGATATAATGATAACTTAGCATAAAGTAAAGCTAATTGTCTTAACAATTCCCCATCTAATATGTTATCAAAAGAAAATTCCCATGGGGGATCTAAATCTCTTCTAAAGATATCTTTTATCAATGCATTTTTAAAACTACAAATATTAAAGAGCTCCCTAAATTCAACTTTAAGTGGTAAACGCGAAATCCATCTATCATGCCAAAAGTAAGTCGAATTACCAGAATGTACAATTACCTTATAACCTAAGTTAAAAAAGTCAAAACACTCTAATAATGACTTCCAAAAACAAGATAATCTATTATACCAACTACCATTCGATCCAACAATGAACTCCCCTTAATAAAATTTAGATATAATAACTTTCCACGTTGTGGATACTACAGGAGACCTAAATTTCCACAACCATTTAGCTAATAAAGAAGAGTTAAAATTAAATAAGTTAATAATCCCCAATCCCCCATCTTTCTTAGTCTTACAACACACCTCCCAATTTACTAAACATTTAAAACCCCTACAAATAGGATCTCTACCCCACCCCAAAGATAATTACGTCTTATTCCATCAATCTTATCGATAACCCAACGAGGCAGTCTATGTAATGACATCCAATACGTTGGGATAGCCGAAAGTACTGAATTAACCAAAACTAATCAACCTGCTCTATTTGCATTTATGAATTTTTGCTCCCCACACCTGTCCTGCTGCCACTGCTGGAGTAGATTTCTCCCCATTTCAGCGAGAATTCCCACTGCTGCGAATGCCCTAATAATGGACTAAAATTCCAGATTTCCCTCGATTGCCCTAAATTTGTCATCTTTTCCACTCCAACACCTTCTTACCTGTCAACTCCTGTTTGTCGTGATTTTCTAGAAAAGAGAAAAGAGATAGATCTCGGTTTCTTTTTGTTGGCTTGCAGCCTGTGCTCTTAATTTGATTCTGGCGATTCAAGATAGTTCATCAGCAGTTGTAGAGCCTGTTCTATAGCAGTTTTTTTTTCTTCTAATTTGATGTTCTCTGATATTAGTTTTAAAGTGCTTGGACGTCATAACAAGAAATGCACGAAAATTATAATGTCTTAAAAATCAAGGGGCATGTGGAATGCCAGATTTTTAATTTCAAGACCATAAATATTTTAATCTGTGGAGAGGCTGATTGAGGGTATAAAAGTAAGATACTGAGAAGATTTGGGTATTTTTTATTTAGTGTATTGCTAAGGGCACTGAGCTGAATGCTAGGAGCTACCAGTCCGGTATTTGGTCGGTGGTTAACTGCCGACCGACCGTAGGCCGACAGACAACTGCCGACAGAAAAACACTCTGTGGCCTCTAGTGCAAACCGCGGTGCCCGTAGCAACACATTTTGATTCTGTTGTTATAAACCATTTGTAGGTAAACGTAGTTTATTCAAATAATCCCCTATGTGATTCTTTTTGTTAACAGTGGGGCAAAGGTTGAGTACTTGCTATATTTTCATACATGCATGCATCTTTTTTTCAAAGAGTTACCATGGGCGCCAACGTTAGCTTCATCAGTCTAATATTTTGATTTTGAAAGTATCTCTATTTAGGCAAGCAGTTTGATTGAAATGTGCACTCTGTGATTTCGGTTCCATTGCATTTAAATGTTCGCTTTAGTTCTTGTTTCCTATATATTTTCCATGCATCGTTTGTCCATTGTCAAATTTGCATTGTACTATTGTCAATCAAAGAGATTTTTAGACTGGCCTGGTTTGCATATAAAGTAATATCATTGTGATTTTGTTCTAACAATGTTAGATTTTAGACTTAGGGTGAGTTCGCAATGAATCGGATTAGAGTTTAGAGATTGAAGGTTCCGGCTTTTGTGGACAAAAGTTTTATTAAATGTTGGTTAGAGGTCGTCAAGAAGTAAAAATACAGTTAATATTTAATTGTTAGTGATTAATTTTAAATAATCGACAATCAAGAACTAAAATTAATAATGCAATTTCAAATTCATTTTTAACTTCGAATTAAATTAAAAATTCAAATATTTCAAATTAAACTACGAATTCATATTTCAAACCCGTTATTATTAGTTATTAATTATTAATCATTAATTAAAATTAATTAATAAATATTTCATATTACCTAATTAACAGTAAAATTCAAATTCAAATACGATTTCAAACAATTGCTACAAATTCAAACACAAGATATTTAAAATAATTCAAATAAAACTTCCAACCTAACCTAGTTAGGTACGCTGTAACTAGTTACATATTGTTGGACACTACAATTTTGACAGTCCAAATGCTTTTCATCAAAGTGCTGATGTAACTGTTGCGTCCAACATATCCGAGTTAGGTTGGACGTAGTTCCATTGAACGCTTTTTCTAGAGCGTTTTCGATGTCTGTGCACCCTTAAGTTTATCACGCCAACCATCAAGATATTTTCAAATTTAAATGTAGTTTCTGTATCAAGTTAGAATGCGCATGTAATTTTATTGGCATCTATCTTTTGACATTGCGTCCTACTAAATATATTGGAATGAGCATATCTATATCCAATAGATTCAAACAATAATTTGAAAATTTTAATGTAATCCACGGTACATTCTTCATGGCATATAGTTCTAATTTCTGTTTATCAACATACCTGTAAGAAAATTGATGGCGGATGAGAAGTTCAATATTACGTCATTGTTATATTTAGATCTATGTAAAGAGTAATAAAAGGTATCACAGACACCTATCTAAGTGGTGCAAGCTTGATAAATTTTGGTGCTGTTGACCAGGCCCGGTCCAAGCTTAAAACGGGCCCTGGACAAGTGCTTCTTAAATTAAATTATGGGGCAGGCCTATGCTGAAAATATGTAAACAATAGAAGCAACAGTCAGGAATTGAACACCGCACCTTCAATTTACCAACCGAAATACTTACCAACCCACCACATCAATCTTTAACAGAAATATTTCTACACTATAAATTCTAAAATCATCATACTGAGTTGGGCCCTCTCCGTTTGCTAGGCCCTGGGCGGTCGCCCAGACAGCCCAGGCCCAGGGCCGACCCTGCTGTTGACAGAACAAAGCTTGACCAAGGAAACATGGACATAGAACAAAAACAATAATAGTTTGGTATCACAAGGTTTTGGGGTAAGCATGAACTATTAAATTTAAAAAAAAAAGAGTAAAATTTATCCACAAAATATTTAAGAAATGTGTCTTGTGAAGATGTGAAAATAATATTTATGAAGATATATAAAAAAGTTGGACAAATTTATGAAGTAATAAAACCTGTTGCTGTTAACGAGGCATGGTGATATTTTTATGAACGTACAAATGGAATAAATTATTCAATTTTATATAGCATTAATTTTTTGGTGTTTATCACATAAAATACGGAGAAAACAGAATGATCTGATTAAAAAAAAATGATAAAAACAATAGAAACACACAGATAGCTTATACAATATTTGATTCTAAATTAATTTACGAAATTATAAGGTTGACCTCATGGTATACTTTGTACTAGTATCGTTAGTTATAAATGTTGGATATTTGTAATATAAATATTCAAATATTTGAAAAATCAAGAGTAAGGTCTATACAGCGATAATGATCTGCGATGAAGCATTATTTTCTTTCTTTGTTTGTTTTTAAGTTCTCATCTTGTAATTGCGAAGCGTATTCAGTTTTTGACTCAAAATCTAATGAATTCTATTATCAACTCAGAGTATCATAAACTTCAATGCAAGTTTCAAGATATTGGTTTTGGTCTTTGTAATTTTAGGAATTTCGACTTTTGGAATTTTGAATTTCAGCAATTTTAGGAAATCTTAATTTATCATATTGAAGAATTGATTGGTTCCTTCCACTTTTGTCCTAGTCATTAAATATTTCTCCTAAATCACGATTCCTTTTTTTTCCTTTTGATGCACATTTTCTATTTTGCATTTTTCTCAAACTGCCATCTCTTTTGGTCTCAATCTCAATCTCAATTCTCTGTCGAAACTTACATTTGTGAACCATGTACCTTATTCTTCTTTTAATAGGTTCTTTCGTCATAGATTGAATAATATAGTCAAAAAGTTAGTGTTTATTATTAATTTTTAAATTTATTATTTACGAATCGAATTCATCTTCTATATTCTTAGAATTTTATCTGAAGAAATTTGTTATTACATCTGGAGCTAAGCTGATCTTGTGGAAATAAGGTTTTAGTTATTCATGCATTTCTAATTACGAGTGAAGAGCGAACCTCAAAATTTCAAATGCTCGTCAGTTCTATAGAGACACCATGTTCTATATGAATCATCTGATTAGCACTACATTATGTTAATATTATCTTTATGACGATCAATTAGGTTGTTAATCTCATTAACTATCAAAAAATTATACAGTTTTAGTAGTAGGATTATGTTTTGAAGAATACCACATCAAGTCACCGTAAACCTGTGCAGTTGAAGCGCTTAGTAGTTTTATAACAACTGAGATGCAAAAAGGTGTAGCGGGGATAAAGCGGGGAAATAGAGGGGATATAGCGGAGGCGCAAAAAGGTTCATTTAATGTAAAAATAAATGTTTGAAAATTAATTAATCATCGTTCTCACATTATATATGTAGAAGAAACTAATATTAATTAACCTTATATAACAAAATCACGGAATATCATAGTTATGCATGCTAAACTTGGTGAGTGTAATTGATTGTTATCATATATTAGACACTTATGCCTTAAATTTAGCCATTTATACTAACTTTACTGAATTTTTTTAAAGGAGAACTGGGCAAACCAAGCTCTGTATATTAATATTGCTAAACGGACGCTAAAAAGCGTCGATTTAGCGGACGTAGCGGAAAATAGCAGGGCTATAAGCGGATCTACTGTTCATCAGCGCTAAATTGAAATAGCGTAGCGGTTGAAGAGCGCTATGGGCTATAGCGGGATATTGCGGGGCTTTAACTACATAGCCGTAAACTCATACTGTAAAGTTATCTATTTGTTAGTCATGATTGGAAGATCTTTTGCATTATTCCTGGTTTATAGTGAAATTTTTATAACTTCGACTCTGTTAATATCATATAAATAAATGTGAACTTATTAAAATTGCCTTACCCATGCAACAGTTCATTGGAAATATAGGCTTTATCCTTGAGCTACACATATGTACATTTTTCTATCATTCTCAGTAAAGGGTTTTCAAATTGAAACTGAGAAACCATGTAAACAGATTCTTGTTTTTACAACCTGCAGCTCAATTGTCTAGCATTGTTTACATGTCATGAGACATGTATTTGTGGACCTGTGGTATGTGCTTTTACGTTAGGTGTTTGAGACAACGTTTATATTTTCGGCGGAAAACTAGGTCCATGTTCAACTGTTTACACGCTTATAAGGCACTTGTAAGGAGTTTATCCTCCAATGCTTATGAGGCTAGCATTCCTTGTTGGGAAACAATGGCTGAGTCGCGGACCAGGTCGCTTTCTTGAAGACGATTCGGCGATCTGGTCGATGGTGCAAAACCAGTTCGTACTTTCGCCGCCGCCTCTAGGATAAAACAGCCTCTCTGAAATTAATAACTGATCTGCTTTGCACAAACAGATCAGTGCAGATTTGCACTTTCGGATTTAACTGCTCGAAGCGGTGGAAGAGAAAAGAGAAAAACAGTTTATTTATTTATTTATATATTAATCTCGTCTAATCTGAAGATAATAATATATAGACCAGGATTAGGTTATTCGAAAATACTGGTCAGTGGAGGAAAATAGGATCTGCGAAATACTTGGTCAAAAGTTTACCATTTCAAATTAAATTCGGTTCAGAAATATTTTCTGTAATTAAAAAACGGTTCGAAAAAATCAAGTTTTTCTGGTCTAAAAATATAAGTGTCTACACCACATAGCCAAGGCCCAAAGCCCAAGCCCAATACCGAACCGAACCGAACCGAGCCGGGCCGGGCCGGGTCGAGTCGAGTCGGTCGGTCGCGCGCGCGTGTGTGGTGGTCATGATGCATGGGCTCCCTCCTCACAACAAAGCATGTATTGGGAGCCCCAAGGCCCCATCAAAGCTTCTTAGAAACAAGTATAAATACTTGCTTCTTTGATATAATCCCATGATGTGGGACTATTCACATTTAGGAGCCATCATACACTTATTTCTATATTTTAAACAATTCACATAAATTTCCAACAATCCCCCAATTGAATTTTTAAAAATATTATCGAGTAGTTTCTAAAAACATAAGACTGTGCATAAACAAAGGTGTCATCCGACTTGAACCTTTGCGTAGTGAATAAGATTCAGTTTTTACTAGAGTGACACGTAGTCTTGAACTCTATTCCTGACATCAAACCACACACAATCTTTTCTATAGTGCAATCAAATAAGCCCGTGCGTTTATGGCCATGCACGTCTATCCCAGTTTAGTGAACGCTCTAGAAGTTTTGCCCAAAACTCCATAGGAAACGGCCTCATTTCCACATTCACATAGGTGAGTCTATCAAGAGTACTCCTGAAGGTAGGTACTCCACTCCAAATAGAGTATAGATCTCATTAAGAGTTTCTATTAACTCATCCTCTATCACTTCAGGAATACATGCTTCTTAATTTGTTAAATAGCATGTTCAACTTCTATCACTACACAACTTGTTTTTAACCCATTGAACCTAGTTCTTGGGATCTCCAGTCATTTAGGTCGGGTTACCATTGTGCGTGATTCCACAATCTCAGGGCAATACTCCAATTCTTTTAGAATTATTAATGACTTTCTTTCTGGTCAGTCCTTTCGTCAAAGGATCTGCCAAATTATCATCACTTTATATGTGATGTCCTCTAACAATACTGTGTATACGACTTTCATTTCTTACCGTTGTAATATCGGTTCTGTTTTTCTTTCAATAGTCGTCAAATTTTTCATCACTATATATGTGATGTTCTTTTATAGTATTGTGCTTACGACGTCGTTTTTTACCGTTGTTATAACGGTTCTATACTTTTTGTAATAGCCGCGGAACTATCACAATCGATTACACCACTGGTGTCTATTTTTCCTTTATAGGAATCTCAAATAGCAGATTTCTTTAGTTCTCTTCTTCTTAACTAGTTGTAGCTAGTGCTATTATCTCAGTCACTATAGTATACTAAGTCAAGATATTCTGTTTCTTAGATTTCCAAGAAACAGTTCTTCCAGCAATGCTAAATATATAGCCACTGGTCGCAATAGAATCATCAGATAAAATATTCCAGTCAGCATCGGAATATCTTTCAAGTACAGCTTGAAACTTTTCATAATGTAATCCAAGGTTCATGGTTCGTTTAAGGTATCTCATGACCCTTTCAATATCATGTCAATGCTTTATACTAGGTCTACTGGTAAACCTGCATAATGATCCCACGACATAGGCAATGTCGGGTCTAGTACATTCAGTGGCATACCGTAGGCTGCCAATGATGCTCGCAAAATCAGACTGTTTTACACCTTCATCAGTGTTCTTAAATAACTTTACATTGAGACCATATGGTGTACATGCAGGTTTACAGTCAAAATAATTGTATTTCTTTAGAGTATTCTCAATTTAATGAGATTGATCCAAAGAAAATCCTCTTTTTGACCCAGTAATCTTAATACCAAGGATTACACTCGCCTTACCTAGATCTTTCATATCAAAATTGGCACTTAATAAAGATTTGACTAAATTTATGGCATGAATGTTTGACCCAAAGATGAGTAGGTCATCTACATAAGGCATATAATAGTACAAATGTCATTCTCAGATTTGTAATAAATGCATTTGTCACTTTCATTAACTTTAAAACCATGTGAAATGATTAAAGTTCTCAATTTTTTTTTCATGCCATTGTTAAAGTTCTTGTTTTAAACCATATAATGATTTATCTAATTTGCATACTTTATGTTCTTGACCATGTATTACAAATCCTTCAGGCTGGTCCATATAAATTTCTTCGTCTAATTCACCGTTCAAAAAGACGGTTTTAACATTCATTTGGTGTATTCATAAATGGAAGCAAGTGAGATTAATACCCGAATGGATGTTATTCTAGTTACAGGTGAAAAAGTATTGAAGAAGTCTATATTTTCTTTTTGTCTAAAACCTTTAGCTACTAGTCTTGCTTTGTATTTATCTATAGTACCGTCAGGTTTTAGTTTCTTTTTAAGTACCCATTTACAGCCTATAGATTTACAACCAGGGGGCAAATCTGTCAAATGCCAAGTCTGATTGGATTCAAGAGAATCCATCTCATCATTTATAGCCTCTCGCCGGAAATCGGCATCTAGTGAAGATAAGGCCTCTTGGAGGTTTAAGGGATCCTCCTCTATAGTAAAAGCGCTAAAATCCGAACCAAAATCTTTTACGGTTCTTGCTCTTTTACTTCTTCTAGGTTCAACTTCAGAACTTTTATCAAGTTCTGTTCTAATAGGCGTACTTGATGTGCCCCCACTATTCCTTAATTTAAAAGGAAATTTAGTTTCATAAAAATCGGCATCATTTGATTCAATTATATTATGTGCATTTAGATCATAAAATCTGTATGCTTTGCTATTAATAGCATAGCCTATAAATGCACATTCATATGCTCTACTTGCCAATTTTATTCTCTTAGGGTCTGGAATGCGAACATATGCTAAACAACCCCAAGTTCTAAAGTATGAGACATTGGGTTTATGATTCTTTAAAATTTCATAAGGTGAAATTTTATTCTTAGATTTAGGGATTTTATTTAGAACATAACATACAGTCTATAAAATATCCCCCCACTAATGTTATGCTGCACCAAAATTTAATAAAATGACAATTATTAATTCGGTAAAGGTCCTTTTTTTCCAGCTTTACCGTTCATTTCAGGTGAATAGGGTGCAGTTCTCTTATGTACAATATATCACATAAAAAATCCAGAACAGAATTTGATTCGTATTCTGTTCCTCTATCACTACGTAGTCTCTTAATTTTCTTATAAACTTGATTCTCAATTTCAGTTTTGAATGTTTTAAACATGTCAAATGCATCTCATCTTTTAAGAATCATTGTCTTTCTAATTATAAGCTTTATTTCCACATTACCAATCTCTATAGCTTTAGTGGTGCGAGAATCTCACAACACACTTTCTGATCATCAACAACCATGTATATTGTGAATATATCACAATCATAGCAGACACGGCGAGAAACACAAATATCTACCCACCTACCATCTAATCCACCAAAAAGTGAATCTCGGTAATCATAGCCGTTAGAGTCTTCTTATTCAGGTTTGTCTGCGGTGCAGGGCCTTACCTGTTCCTACATTTTCGTGTCATATGATCTGGTTTTTCACAGTTGTAACATAGAAACAACTGTCCAAAATCACTCTTTTGGGTTGGTTGCTGTTGTCCTTTATGGTTTCCTTGCGGATTCCCATTCTATTCTATACTGACTGGTCGTGGAAGCCTATTAATGTTAAAGATGTTCATATGTTTGAGAATTCATATTTTATCGTATAGAAAAATATACGTAAATTCAGAGACTAACGTAAGTGAATCTCTTAAAATATTATTTTCTGCATTTTCGAAAAAAAAAATTCAACATGTTCTTTTGGTTTGGCTTAAGGAGTCACAATTTACATGCTGTCCTCCATATTAGGCTACAATGCAGTCTAACTCATGTAGAAATATTGAATACATATGTATGCAACAAAGATGTTCTATATTCTATCTTTTCACTTGTATGCATATAAACTATGTCAATTTATTTGATGCAAAAAAACCTATTCATTCAATTAATGTCAATTCTTAAGGACATTATCAAATAACATACACATTCTATTAATGTCAAAAAATTTAGTGACATTTCCAAATAATATATGTGTTCTATTAATGTTAATTTTAATGACATTTTCAACATAATTATGCACTTAAATAATGTCAATTTATAATAAAAACATTTTCACTATTTGCATTCAAATAGTGCCTCCTCTAATGACACTTTCAAAATAAAACTCATTAAATCATATGATTTAGCTCAAAATAGATCTGAAATAATCAGCTGAAAAGAAAGGCGAAAACAGAACCTGAGCATGTAGATCCATGGTCCACAGTTCAGATTTCATCGCGTTCAATCGTTGCAAAGTAATTTCAGTCGTTCAATATGCCTGGCCGCGGCGATGATGCGGCATCCAGCAGCAGCGAGATCTGTTACAATGGCTGATGACGCGCCAATGATCATCACGACTGTTCTATCCAGATCATTGTAGTGTCCTCCCATTGATTAATTGTCTGTAGGGTAGCAACCGCCTCCATCTAGGACTGTAACGAAGCCATTGTTTCTTTTGCGTCTTCAAATTGTTGGGAAACAATGGCTGAGTCGCGGACCAGGTCGCTTTCTTGAAGACGATTCGGCGATCTGGTCGATGGTGCAAAACCAGTTCGTACTTTCGCCGCCGTCTCTAGGATAAAACAGCCTCTCTGAAATTAATAACTGATCTGCTTTGCACATACAGATCAGTGCAGATTTGCACTTTCGGATTTAACTGCTCGAAGCGGTGGAAGAGAAAAGAGAAAAACAGTTTATTTATTTATATATTAATCTCGTCTAATCTGAAGATAATAATATATAGACGAGGATTATGTTATTCGAAAATACTGGTCAGTGGAGGATAAAAATATAAGTGTCTACACCACATAACCAAGGCCCAAAGCCTAAGCCCAATACCGAACCGAGCCGGGTCGAGTCGGTCGGTCGCGCGTGGTGGTCATGATGCATGGGCTCCCTCTTCACAACAAAGCATGTATTGGGAGCCCCAAGGCCCCATCAAAGCTTCTTAGAAACAAGTATAAATACTTGCTTCTTTCATATAATCCCATGATGTGCGACTATTCACATTTAGGAGCCATCATACACTTATTTCTATATTTTAAACAATTCACATAAATTTCCAACATTCCTCTATGTGGTTTCTTCTAGGGAACTAATAAAGTTAGATACATTTGTGAGGGTTTAGTTGATCCCTTCAACGTTAACTTTTTACCTAATAGCTTAGAAATTTGATTCCTTATTAACAATTACATGCATTTCCCCAACTTTCTCAGTTAAAATGTTTTTGGAAACTATTTTGAATTGTAAGCTAGTCCATTGTACTTTGATCTGTTAACCCCTTACAATGCAAAAACTCTTAAGTATGACATCCTCCATGCTACTATATTCTCTTTCTTCTGCTCCTTATTTAAACTCGTCCTCTATGGTTTGGCAGAGTAGGAACTTAAAATTTTGTTAACCATATCATATTTGTTTCATTTCATCATAAAATGATACCTTACATTGGATTGGATTTAATTCATCAAATATATGTGAAGTAAGAACTTAAAATTTGTCAACCATATCAAATTTGAGTTTAGAACCTTCAGCTATGGAGTTGGATCAAATATTACTGTTTGGTAAGTTATAATGTTATTTTATTTCTTATTGAGTTATATGTTATATTTCGGTTGATGTCACTTCTCGTTGAATTTCAAATTGAAATTATATAAAGGAAAATTTTTATTGATTTTTTTTTCTTCTAGATTGAGCAATGTGACTTTTATCAATTTATTTATTTTGGTAAGAAAGAACTACTACTAAAATTGACTTAGACGCTAATGTGTTTGTTGGTTGCATGCTTATGAAAACTAAGCTGACATCTAAATCATTTGAACATTTAATGTCATTACTCAAGTAGATGCATGGTTTTGGTAGCTATCGTAGTCAACATACAAAGCAATACAATTGTGTAGGTCACAATCTGTGTTGTGGAATTCTTCTATGCTCTGCCTAGGCTTTAGCCGAGGCTTATCACTTAGCCATCTATTTAGTCCCTCCTGGGAAGGATCTACTAACTCATCTAAGCATTTAAATGAGTTTTTAGGTGCTTTACAGGCACTAGTTGAGATTTGAATCCTCATTCAAATAACATGCTAGCTTCAGGCGGTCTCATCTCCTCGGCTGCACCCATTCCCATCCAAACTTCCAATATTCGAGGTAGATCAGTTAGTAATAAACCGAATACCAACTTTTATAGAAACATATATTACTTTGTCAAAATTTATTAACTCTGTTTAATGCTTAACTAGGTCCTAGGCAACAAATCTGTAGGTCATATTCACTGCCCAGCATCCGTTACTGTTACATAAAGTCCTGACCTAAATGTTAGGCCTCCTTTACTGTGCTTTGTGTTCTTTGCTGATAAAACCGACCGTTAGGGAAGTTTGCTTACTGTCACTTGGCCAAAATCAATTTTTTCGAAGCCCAAAAAACATAGAACATGTCTGTAACATGTTTCCTTAAATCTCTTCAATCTAATTCATTTAGTTCTCTCCACTTTTGTCTTCTTAGATTTCTCTAATTTTAAAAATTCTCTATGCATTATCTTTTGATGTTCAACTAAGATCAATAAAAAAAAACTAGTTTTTTTTTTTAAAACTGTGCAATCTAACGGTCGGTTTCTCACCGTTATGCGGTTATACTAGTAAAACCCTAATTTTGTTTTTTCTGGATGTATGAATTGATTTAAATCTAACTAGGCTAACTCGAAGCCGAATTTTGCTACTAGTCGGAATTTGAATCACCTGTTTCGACATAGCTAGTTTAGTCTGTTAATAGTTTTCTCTATTTTTTGACTTAAATTTAGTGAAGAGGAGCGACCTGGGGGAAAGGCCATCAAACCCATGGGTTGGGGCAACTCCCTAGGCCTAGGACGCAAAAAATAAAAATAAGATAAATAAAATAAAATTAAAATTGAAAAAAAAAAAAATACAACAGCAAAGGCCTAGAGGAAAAAATGCAGCAACATAGCAATTCAACCCAGCTCCTTTCCAAGCTTTTAGGGGTGAGCATTATTCGGTCAAACCAAATAAACCAACCAAACCAATTTACTTTGGTCGGTTTGGTTCGGTTTTGAAATTAAATCGGTTTGTAATCAGCCCAAAAATATATTAAGTTCGGATATTGGTTTAACCAAATTAACCGAATTTTTACTATATTTTCAAAATTATCGGCTTTATAATAAATATTTTAGGTTAGTTTAGTTATTTAAATATATATTAATCATCACCTATGAGTCAAAGTTAATATTAAAAAGCATAAAAATAAAAAATAATTAAACTGTAATCATATATTTATAATTTATTTCAAATTATGGTGAGTATTTCAAACACAAAGTATAAAACATTTTTAGTTCGGTTTAATCGGATAGCCAACCGAACCAACCAAACTTAATTTGATTGGTTTGGTTTGATTTTCATTTTTATTGGTTTTAGTTTGGTTTGACAAATTTGTCATCGGATAAACCAAACCAGCCAAACGCCCACCCTACAGCTTTTCTCCTTGCGGTTTGTTCTAGGTCACGCGCAACAAAAAACCATCGTTCAAAAACTAGGGCAGAAATCTTAACATCAACGAATTAGACAATCATCAACGTTTGGTGATCACTGCTCCTAATCTGTGACCTTCGGCGCCAGCTTCCAGTGCTCCGCCTCCATCCCCCCTCCCCCGCAAGGACGCAAGGCAGCGACTGAGCCTGAGGTAATTGAAACCGATTGATAGGAAATTCAGAATTGGTCGATAATCTTGATTTTTTTTACTTATTAGGTGGTCAAAACTGGTTCTAGAATTAGTTTAATTACGAATTGGTTAATTTGATTTCATGATTCATTGACTAAATTGGTTGACCGATTAGACATTTGTAAGTTTATTCATAGATTGATTTATAAATTAGTTTGCTGATTAAATTGGTTGAATTTAGATTAAAAACTGCATTTTCCAGATTAGAAACTGCATTTTTTTTAAACTGGAATTTTTTAACATTAAAAACTGCATTTTTTAGATTAAAAAGAGTAACAGAAATTTAATTTGGTATTAGATAGTGATAAATATGAGAAAAGAAGAAGACGATAAGAAACGGGTGAGAAATAGAAAGCAAAATTTTGATGCATATAATAGAAGGGTGAAACAACGTCAAAATGCAATATCTGGATCATTAGTTGGCTCAATTTCTGAACTATTCAATGGAAAAACACAACGGTAAATTGGTTCAAGTCTCGGAGAAGCAAATGAAGCTATTGATGAAAACGTTGACGATGTCTAGTTGTTTTTTTGCTTCTTTTCTAATTGAAGTGAATGTTGTAGCCTACTTCATGTAGTGCATTTTGAAAGGACAAGGAATATTTTGTATGCTATAGTCTTTTATGTTATCTTATACTTAACATTCGAAAATGCTGAAATTATATTAGCAATGGGCAGCAAAAGTATAATGTGGCTTAGGCAACATATTCTTTGGGCCGACATTGTTAGTGAATAGTGAAAACATTTGCAAATAAATCTGTTCTATGAAGTCAATTTACTAATTTTTTGAATAATCGAATACTTGAGTTTAATGAAGTTAATTCATCTTATAAGCGCAAATATAGTTTCTGAATTTAATGAAGTGAACCAGTGCTAATGAATAAATTAGTTTATTTTAGATTTGCAAAATATTTTAAAAATCATTTGAATTAATGATGCCAGATCCCCTGGACCCCTGTAACTACTGAAAATTATTTTTTCTAGTTAAATGAATAATTGTCAAAAATAAAATAGAAAATAATCCAATTGCTGCTATTTCAAATCCCATGCTTCTTCAAACCGTGACCTGTGCCAGTTTTTGGTAAGGTAACATTCTGTTGAAGGAGGTTTGAGCTTTTCATATGAGTATGACATGGGTTACTGCGGCAATGTAGCAGCTGGTACAAGAACACTAGGTCGAGGCATTTTCTCTACCCCATCTTACCCTGAATTACATTTCCTTCTTGTGTTATCTGGTGCTAGGTAATATTCACTGTTTTGTTCGTTGATGTATTGCGAAACATAAAATTGATATCATTGAAATTGTTGATTTCAACCGAAAGGGTATCTAATTGTTTATGGGCAAATAAATCCTTTGTAATAGCTTAAGATTCAAAACTCAGTAACAGGATTCAGGTTCTTTGGTGTGTTTATTCCAAGAGAGTGGACAATTTGTATTTGTGGTGCTTAAGCGTCCAGAGTATTCAGGTAAATTGAAGTTAAGGTTGTCTGTTATTGCGAGGTATGCTCCTCTAATTTGACAAATTATTTTGAGAGAAAAACTGTCTTGGATTCAAAAAATTGTGCTTGAGAGGGAAGAAAGTAATGGAACGTCAGGGATATAGTGGGAACTAATTTCCATGTAAAAAAAGGGTTTTCCCAGTGGCGGAGCCACATTGAGGCTGGGGAGGGCACGTGACCTCCCCAGGATTCAAGAAAAAATAAATGCTGATTGAATATAATTATGGAAGCCTTAAAATTTCAAACTTCAGCAAATTGATATTTCTGTAAGCCTAGGAAACCACATTAGTGTTAGTATTTCATTGTACTAAATTTTGCAAAGTAGGAAAAAAGATTCAAATTTGCAGTCTTCAAAGTCTGAAATGTTTCATTGTGCCCTCGCCAACAAAAGTTCCTGGCTACGCCACTGGGTTTTCCTGCATACACGTTGTCACTTTTCTCCAACGAAACACAGATGCACACAATTTGTAATTCCCCTCACCAAAGTGTAAATATCTACTATAAGTCATGCTTTGGCCCATTTAGGCCCACGCTCTTTCTAAAATCTGAAAATCATAAATTCACTAAACAAAATATTATTGTAATCTGCATAATTTTTTGCATCCTGATTAGATGTATACGAGGAAACAGTTAAATATTTTCATGTATAGTTTGTGTGTGTTTAACAAGAATAGGAGTACTTTTTCTGATAATTTGACATCACCATTGTCATGTTTATTTTATGTGGACTACCTTGCGCTTGCAAATGAATAGGTGTAGAAATACGGTAAGAGCATCTCCAACAAGGTTACGGGTCGTAACATTACGACCCGTAACATTCAGGGAGATATCAGTGATATCTCCCAACAGTCGCGAGCCGATTTTATCGCGTGAGTTAAAAAATTAATTTTATTTGTCACGAGCCTATTTTATCGGCTCGTGACTTAAAAAATTAATTTTATTTGTCACGAGCCTATAAAATCGGCTCGTGACAAATAACGTGGTCCCCGGTCCCCAGAAAGCGTTCCAAAGGAATAATGGTCCCACCAAAAATTAATAACGTTGTGAGGAGCCGATTTTATAGGCTCGCGAGGTTGCGAGCCGATAAAATAGGCTCGTGACATCGCGAGCCGAAAAAATCGGCTCGCGGGGCATATTCCGAATTCTGAATATGCCCCGTAACATTTGCCTTAATCTTCAGCTCCGTAATGTTTGTTGGGGACGATTTTAAGCAAAAAATCATGATTCAGGCGGTGAATCGTCCGCTGTTGGAGATGCTCTAAGTGGTGAGAATCAAGGAAATGTGTATACTGAGCACTTTTTCTTTTATTTATTTTGATAATTGGACGTCACCTTATATTTCTCTGTTTTAACAGTGCTTGCTACATGCATGTGAATAAGAGCATCTCCAACAAAGGGAGAATTCAGCCCCTTAATACTGAATCGGGGTAAAAAACCTACCCAACAAACGTTACGCCATGTAACATTCAGCGGAATGTTACAGGACCAATTCAGAATTCTGAATTGGTCCGGCGAGCCGATTTTATCGGCTCGCGCCGATAAAATCAGCTCGCGACACGGCGAGCTGATAAAATCGGCTCGCCATCTCCCCTCTCCAATTCCCCAACGGCTATCTCATTCCAATGGCTTCCAATGGCCATTTCCGCCTCGATTTTGATTACCAACGGCCATAAAACGGTTAAAACTTTTCTAACGGCCATATTTTCAGTTATAAAAGCATTCCATTCGCATTCTTTCTTCATCACAACATATTCATAACTTCTTTTTACATCTCTCTACTCCACACCAAGTCTTGCTACATAATGTCTTCCCCATTCGGAGATTTTTCGCATCCGACGATAGATGGAACTCAGTTCTCGCAAGGCAACACGAGCAATATATTTGAAACTCCATCGAGCAGGCAAGGAACCAGTCCGTGGACTGAAGAAGAAGACATTTCTCTATGCAACATATATTGTCATTTCACACAAGATTCTGCAACGGGGAACGACCAAACAGCCGTTGCGTTTTAGAAAAAAGTGGAAAAAGCCTTCGTTGAGAGGCATCTGGAATGCCATAGGACATTATCGGCGATCCAAGGCCGTTTTGGGAAAATAAGCCGTCAAACCCAATATTATGAGTCACAAGTGTACAAACTAAAAATAGCGAATCCAAGCGGAATGGGAGGGGAAGATAATCTGGTATGTTTGTATTTGTACGTACTTTATTTGTGGTTGTTAGCATGTTAATTGATACATTTTCTTTTGGAAAGTAGAAACGACTAGCAAACGAGGGGTTCAAGAAGCTTTTTCCTAGAGAAAATGGGACAAAAAGGCCACACTATTACCAGTTTATGCATTGTTATGATCTTCTTACTAGTCAACCGAAGTGGAACTCAGAACTTGCCAAGAGTCTCCGCGATGTTCAAAGTGCTAGCAAGGGCAAGAAAAAAAGTTCAAAATCGGGTTATTATTCTAGTCCTAGCGGCTCAGGTGCCAATATTTCTCAATGTGTAGGGGAAAACCTACTTGATGAGTTCAATGCCACGAATGACGAAGATTTTAGACCTGAGGGATGCAAAGCGGCAAAAAGAAGGGGCAAAACAACGGTTGAGCTTGAATCAAAAGTGAACTCCCGACACGAAGAACACAGTCGTAGAGCGGAAAAAAGGCTTGTAGAAGCTAGGGAAAGAACAGTAGTTTTGAAAAGGATTGCTGATCTGGAAGAGAAGAAACTTCAAATTCTTTCCGAGGACTTAGCGTATAAGAAAGAGCACGATGAGTATAAGAAACAACAAGATGCGTATAAAAAAGAACAAGAAGAGAACGCTATCATTGACAAAGATCTGGATGGAATGTCTTATTTGGAAAAGGAATTTTGGAATGGGATGAAACGTCATATTATAACGTCAAGGTTTCCGGAGTTGATGTAGTAACGTATTAGTAGTTGCTCGTATTAGTAGATGCTCGTATTAGTAGATGCTCGTATTATGTTGTTGTAGTAACGTTGTATTTCCTTCTGTAGCAACCGCTTTCGTATTTGTATGTCTTATTTCCCTGTATTTTGTGTAACATTATGTGGCAAAGGCTGAAATGTTGTAGGTATTGTATTTGGTTCTGTCAACTTTCACACACCTTATCTCCCTCAACACACAAAGTAGAGCCAGTGTCTGTTCACATCAAGACAGTAAGAAAAAGAGATTCCCTACAGTATTACGTCAGGCGAAACAGTGACCGGTACCATCATGATTTTTTTTATTGATTTGTAAACTCCTTGCCTATATATCTCAATGCAATTTACTCACATAATACCTCACTCAAACAACTTCGTTCTCATTCTACTACTTACTCACTCGAAAATGCCTTCTTGGCCATCCGAAACTGACTCTGATGAACAGACGTACGAACAGATGAGACTTCAAGAGCTCGAAGACGAATTCGAGTTTCTAATCCAAATTACACCCCAGGATGAACCATCACATGAACAGGGGAACCTCCAGCATCTACAAGAAGTTCAAGTGCCACATGTTCAACTAGCAAACGAACAGACTCTCGCTTAACCACAACAAGAAGTAGAGTTCTACCGAGTACCACCGCATGAACATGAAGGTGAATCTTATCCTGTACTTTGCTACTGCGGTCATGCGGTGGAAGTTGTGGTTCGTGCAGAAGGCGACAATATAGGTCGGCGCATGCAGAAATGTCGATTCTATCCAAATGGATGCAGCTACACGGAATGGATTGACGAGCCGTTGTGCCCAAGGGGAATAGTATATGCAAACCAACTCGAACGAGAGATTAGGCGTCTCGAAAATCTTGTTCAAGAGTTGCGACTGAACGCAATGCGACTCCCTTGAAATTGAATTTGTACTTTTAATGTTTGCGTTGATGTTGTAGTAGGCATGTACTATTATTCGGTGTTGTATCTGTAACGGTCGGTTGTATCTGTATGGTTATTGTTATGCGAAAACCCACTAGTTGAATTATTGTAATCTTTCCTATATAAAAATTTCATATTCTATATATTTAAAATATAATCTTTCGTATATAATCTTCCTACTAATAAAAATTAATAAGTAGATAAAAAAAACCCAAATATTTAGTCAAATGAACACACATTCCACACCCCCCCAAAACTTCCCGAGCCATATAAGTTTGAGTGTCTCTTTATTGGTCTGAGTGTCTCTTTATTGGTTTGAGTGTCTCTTTATTGGTCTGAGTGTCTCTTTATTGGAATCGTTTATTGGTCTGAGTGTCTCTTTATTGGTTTGTGTGTCTCTTTATTGGTTTGAGTGTATGTTTATCGGAATCCTTTATTGGTCTGAGTGTCTCTTTATTGGTTTGAGTGTCTCTTTATTGGAATCGTTTATTGGTCTGAGTGTCTCTTTATTGGTTTGAGTGTCTCTTTACACGTATGTAAGAAGGAGTTAAAAAGGATTTTAAAAGGAGGGTCGTCCACTTATCCGCATAATGTAAACATTTAAGCACACGAAGGAGTTAAAAAGGAGTTAAAAAGGAGTTTAAAACTAGGGTCGTCCACTAACCCGTGATATTTACACGTATATAAAAAGGAGTTCAAAAGGAGTTTAAAAGGAGGGTCATCCACTTATCCTTATAATGTAAACATTTAAGCACCCGAAGGAGTTTAAAACTAGGGTCGTCCACTAACCCGTGATATTTACACGTATATAAAAAGGAGTTCAAAAGGAGTTTAAAAGGAGGGTCGTCCACTTATCCTCATAATGTAAACATTTAAGCACCCGAAGGAGTTAAAAAGGAGTTTAAAACTAGGGTCGTCCACTAACCCGTGTTATTTAAATGTATATACAAAGGAGTTAAAAAGAAATTAAAAAGGAGGAAGTTAAAATTAAACTAATATAACAAACCCCACCCCCCCTCCCGAGCCATATATAGGCTCGGGACAGGCGCGAGCCGATTTTATCGGCACGCGAGCTCGCGAGCCGATAAAATCGACTCGCAGACTGCGAGTCGATAAAATCGGCTCGCGCCCGTTGGGAGATATCAAAGATATCTCCCGTAACGTTACGGGCCGTAACGTTACGGCCCGTAACACTGTTGGAGATGCTCTAAGTAAACACAATAAACTATGATTTTGCCTACTTACGCATTTAGGTGACGTACCCAACATGAGTTAGGGTGACGTTCCATTAGAAACACTGCTGCGGTACTTCATGTAGTTTCTTCCATTAAGCTGATGAAAGTTGCATACAGGCTAACATTTGTGTTTTACCCAAGGTTCAAAAACTCGGTTTCGGTCATTTGAAAATTTACGAGTTTCGGTTAGTTTCGGCGGTTTCGGTCTAAAAATCAAACTTTTAGCATATGTATTAATATTCAGGCCCATACCAATTCTTAGCAGCTTAAAAAGCAACCCAAAGCCCATACCCAAGTGAAGTCCATACAAATAATCAACCCTAATCAGCAAACAGCAGCCACAGCACAGGAAAAAATAAAAAGGCGAAAATACGAAGCAGGGAAAGGGAGGAAAAAAAAACCTCTGCTGCGAGACCGAAGACGAAGATCGAACACAAGATTGAAGCCTGCTATGCTCAAATTAGGGATTTCCCTGTGCTCGAATTTGCTGTTCTGGACGTTGCTAAGATCGAACATTATGTCGAATTGGGGGATTTTGCTCGAATAGGGTTTGCTTTTTTCAATTAATCTATGTTGTGTTTTTCCTTCCATTTCTTCTTCTGAATGAATTCGCAACTTTTTTTTCTACTGCTGTTCGATCACGAGAAGTTTGCTTTTTCTCTCGCTATTTCAAATTCTGTTTCACGCGTGCTTTTTTGTCGATGTTCAGTGATTTCGCGATTTAGGTTTTTTTTCCTTGTAGAACCGGCACGAGATTCTGCCATCGTTCCGTTCCGGTGAGTGTCGGGACCGGCACGAGATGAACGAGATCTCGCTGTTTCGGACGACACCTCAAACCATGGTTTTACCATAACAACATTTGGTTAAAATAACGAGGCTGGTCCAATGAGATCTTGCAGTGTTGGTGGAACCTTATAAAAAGTTTGATCCGCAGCATATCATATAGTCAAAGAATAGAATAATACATTATAGATTCACTGTGGGAGAGAATAGAAAAGAAAAAGGAAGAAAGAGGGGATTTTTTTTTTTTTTTTTTTAATTTAAGGCTGTCCACAATTACCCATGAAAACCCGACTGCTACTTTGTAAACTGATGGAATGGTACATGAATTTTCACATCTAAGATTACAATCAGGTGCTGGTAGAGGCAGTTTCCAGTTCTCTAATAACATCTATCTGATGTTTTCTTTTCTATGTGTACTTATATTGCATTGCGTACTTGCCACCTAGTTGATTAGTTGTACATCTCAAGTAATTCAATTTATGTGTATATGTGGATGTATGTGGATACACACACACACACGCATATTTACATAGGTGACATTCTGGACGTAAGCTAGTGCATAAGACTCGCTAGCATTTTAGCCAAAACCCAAATATCCCTCTGTAGTTATCTTTCTTTTAGTTGTGGGTAACATAAGGCTATTATGGTATGTCTCCTATGGATTTATGTTTTTTTTTCCCCATTAAATGAGAATTTCCATGAATGAAACATCTTATTGACATTACAAGCAAGAAGAACCTTTGATTATACCCTAAGCTGTGTAAATTGTGAGAACATATCCAACTATTTTTCTTTCCATTTTTTTACCTGATGTATGGCATCATTAGCAATATATTTTCTTTTATGTAGGTTGTTGTTGAAATTCATAGGCTTCACCTCCACATGAGTTACTGATGCATTGGTTATGGCATATACATTTAAATCGCAGTTTTTAAATCTATGGCCATTTATCTTGTTCAAATCAGATGATTTGAAACGCTCAAGCCAACACTGGTTCGAAAGCTCCCAATCCCAGAACAGACAAAGCAGTTTGTTTATGCCTTAAGGGACCCGGATTCGAACATCATAATATACGTATTGGCTGCACAAAATCTATCTAAACAATCTGCTCTTGACGCTGAAATCCTAATCAGGACTGCCCAACCCAAAGCTGTGATAGCACAAATCGCTTCATCAGCTTTAGCAGAAATACAAATCGAGGAGAAGAATACAAGTGATAATCAAGAGAACGAGATACCAACATCTGCTATTGGAGTTCTCAAAAGATGCTTGACAGATAAAATTAACAAAGAACATTATGAGAAATGTGCTGGATTCCAAGTTTTACAGGAGATATTCGGTATTGGATTTTATGGTCATTTTTTTGCTGCAAAAAAGGCTGCTGAGGATGTTGATTTTCATTTTGTCCTTCTTGAATCTCCTTATGTCAGTAGCTGTGATCCTTCTCAACCATCCACCTCTTCGGGGAGCAGCAGCAGCTCCAACATAGACCTCAAATTTCAACAAAACTGTCTGCTTCCCAACAATAAAGTTGCACCTTTCATTAACTCTGCTTCCAAAAGGTTTTGCCTTACAGATGCTCTTCAAGAGCATACATTGAAGTCACTAGTCCCAACTATCGAACGTTTACTACCTAAAACAAATGATATCGATATGAGAAATGATGCATATGACCCTCCACCATTTGCACAGTCTACCCTCTGCTACTGGACCTCTATGAAATTTTTAACACTACTCCTGGAATCAAAAGAGCTTTGTTATCTGCACAAGAAATGCTTTCTAACATCAACAAAGGCAACCCAGTCGATGCCTTAACATGATCAAATGTCTACAATTTCAGGATTGCAGTGGAAGGTTTAAGAATCGCTTTCAACAATGCTGTTCATTGTCCTGAAAATACAAAACCAGAAGGAAAAGTAGATTTCTCTGAGCTTTCAACCGATGAAAAATGCCATGCTTTATTCGCTCAGGCTCTTAAATCTGAAGCCAAAAAGCATGAAGGATCAACTGCAGCTATAGTGGATGCTCGAAGTTTAACTGGTCTAAGAAAACACTGGACTACATCAATACCTTTGGAAATCACTCATCTAGCTAATGAATGTTTTATCACACATGATTACTATGGTGATGATGAATTCAGCGATGATGATGAGAAAAACACAGGCAAAAGGAAGCTATTAGCAGACAAACCTGCAGTTGCAGTCGGTGCAGGAGCAACTGCAGTTCTTTGTGTGCGTCCTCTCTTTCAAAAATAGCATCCTATAAAGTGCCTACTGTACTCAAATTCGGCTTAGCAAACATGAAAAGACAGGCTTACCTAGGCCTTAGCAAAATTCTAGGTCCAGCTAAGACTTCAAGTGCAGCAATGAAGGTTACAGTGTCTGCTGAAAAGAACAGAGCGGCGACTCATGGGGTGATTTCATATGCAGAAAGGACTAGTTTGCTGGCAATACGTACGTCGTTTTATGGGATAATGAGGAGGTATAGTTCTGGGTCTGTAAGGGTGGCTCCATGGGCCACGTTTGGTCTCAGTTTGCTGGCCTGTTCTGGGCTTGTTAAGTATAGAGATGGTATTGAGTGTGCTGCTGAGTCAGTTACTTTTGTTTCTACAATTGCTAGTTTGGGGCGTGGGATTCAGAGCTTGCAGCGTGCTTCTGAAGAGGTGAGGATGACAAGTACTGAAACGACTCAGGAAAAGCTGCTTGCGATTGCTAGTGGTAGGAAGAAATAATGATTTTTATTTTTCTTTATTTTTCTTTTTGGGGGCACAGCTGGGTCTTTGAAAGTTGATCGTACTAACATGAATGATACATGGGGTTATATAGTTTTCTCATTTTTGTATTCTTCTGTACATGTTTGTAAGTTTGTAATTTGTCTGAACTTTGATGAATATATGGTTGACTGTTACTATGGTAGAGCTGTTTGATTTTGTGTTGAGTTTATACCCATTTTGGTCTTCTAAAGTAAATGACTTCTGGGGCGTGACACTGAGACTAGCGGTTTGGACTGTGCTAATTTGCCGGGTACAGTGTCAGAAACAGCGCAAAGGAAGAAGTTCAGCGGGGTGTTTATGGTATTTTGAATGACATTTTGGCGTTTGGGGGGGGGGGGGGGTGTCTTTGACTTTTTTTTGTTTCTCCCTTTGTAATTTGACAAAAAATGAATCCGGTAGTGCACCATTTCCGCTGGTGATTTTGATGTTATAGGTTTGGCTTCGGTTCGTTACGCAAGGTGTATACTAGTGCAACTGCACAACGGTGGTGAACCGACCGTTAGATTGCATAGTTTTTTTAATTAATTGTTGCTGAACATGAAAAAATAATGTGATAGAGAATATTCAAAATTAAAGAGATCTAAAGAGACAAAAGTGCAGGCAATTAAGCGAATTGGTTGACAAATGACGAATATCTTTGGCAAATGGCGTTTAAGGCCGTTATCAATTATCCGAAAGCGGGTTGACAGTTTGATGTGTCCAATGTTGTGAAAAAGTCGATGAGCAGAAGCTTTTTAATCAGAATCTTGGAGGGTATTTGGTTTATTTTATGATTTGTCTTTTAATTTTTGAGTTTTCAAAATTAATTACAAAAGGTAAGAAGAGTTGATGGATGACGGAGGGGACCGCGAAGGGAACGAAGGGATGGAGGATGAATAAATATGGTTATCAATCTTTCGTTATTCCTAACAACATGAAAAATATTAAGTAGTTGTTTTCTGTTTTGTATGTAAACTTCATTTTCTGAAACGGTTGTTTTTAACGATGTATGTACGTCGTTCATACCTTTATACTTATGAAAACCCAAAACTAAAATGGGTAAAGAGAACGCAATCTAAGGCAATTTAAAATTAACCAGTACTACCGTATAACGGTGGAAAAACCAATCGTTAAGGTGTTTAATATGAAATAAAAATAAAAATTCAATTAAACTAAATTTTATTTGTAAATCAATTTGGGACTAATAATATACAAGGACAAGGTCTCCAATAATGGAAAATAATGGTACTACATCTTGCGTGTGATTGAGCTTTGTTGGATTGCAGGTTCCTTTCACTAATTGTTATTCCAGGAAACCGGCCGGCCCCAGCTGTTGTAGTTTTTATCATTATATATGCAACTTTCTTTGGATTGCAGTTCGCCACGATGTTGGCCGATCAGATCGTGGATATATAGGAGATGTGCAGCTGAACAAAGAAAATAATGCATTGTACTTGGATGCCATATATATGCTTTAGTATATAACCATATCCCTAAATAAATGCAAAATCTCTGTTGTTCGTAACAATGCAAATATAGTACGAACCTGATAGTAATCAATATATTGTCACTATCCAATTGTCACGTCAAGAAGTGTTACTAATTCGAAGTAGAATCAAAATTAGCAACGGCAAAAAGCGTGACCAGATTTGCAACAGTAAAAAACCGTAGCAAAACAAAGAGCAGAAAGAAGTACCTGTCAGTAATGTCCGAGTCCAGAGTAAATCTGTTTCCTTGAAACAATATTGCCCCTCTACGGCGCTGAAGGTATATGAGCAATTGTTTCCCAAGATGAAACGGACCGATCTCTGCAATGTAGCGCTTACAGTTGCAGAGCAACGATGAACTCAAGTAAGTTATTTTAAGAACAAAGCAGCAGGGAAGAAGAAGGAGACAGAATGAACTAATTTTTTGGATGATCAATGGCTCTGTCAGACCGTCCATATATAGCGGCGGAGGGGTGCCTTTCTAGGTAGTCGTGACTGTCCGTACAGGCGCACTGGTTCAAACGGTCGCATCTAATCACTGTTCAGGCGAACAGATGCATCCGCTGGTCCAAACGGTCGCATTTGCCTAAAAAGAAACCATTTTCCGCGTATTAAACAGTCGGCGGTCCATTGGATCACGAGACTCCAAGAGCCCCAAGGCCCTTGTCTTTGACATTTTAATATTTAATATGAAAGCCCAATGCCTACATAGCCCATTCATTCAAGTCATTATGTGCTCATGTCATTTGTTTGATATAGCATGTGGGGCTTTGGTATTTATGGAGATATATCATCAAAACATACACAATGTGGGACTTTGTTTCTTTGTATTTATCTACTACCACATAACCTCTTCTTCCCTAACCTTCTCATTCATTTCTAACAATCCCCCACATGAATGAGAGGTTACTTAATTTTGTTCTTAAATTTTGTGAAACATTTAACGTATTGGTAAAAGTAGCGCAATGGCCTTGAACTTTTCCTAGTGTTTATCGTTATAACCTACTGGCGAATCAGTGGACTAGATTTTCTTTGAACTGTAAGCCTTTTGTGTACGTATATAAAGATAACACACATTAAGTGTTTCTAAACCCCTTGGTTCTCTGTTTGTGTTCGTTTTTGCCATGAACACCTGCTTGATCTCGCGAGTGTTTAAAGAATTCAACCTTACAATTCTTTTTGAAGCGGCGCCTTCACACTCACGTAGGTGATTCTATACAGAGTATCCCGTAATACTCCACTTGGGTCTTTTATAACACCACAATATAGACATCGTTAAAAGCTAAGCTTATCCTATTCTCCGACGGGTTGTCACTTACTTATCATAGGAATGGTTTGTATTTTAACAGTGCCATTAAGTTTATCTTTAAACTTAGTTGTCCCTTTGAACCTAGATCTTGGGATCTCCAGTCAACTAGGTGGGGTTTCCGTTTAGAAAAACCTTTAGATCATAGGTCTTAAACCCATTCCCATCGATAAGGTTTGAACTTTCTCTCTTGGCAAGCCTTTAGTTAGTGGATCTGCAATGTTATCCTTTGACCTTACATACTCTATAGTGATAACTCCATTAGAGAGAAGTTGTCTTATGGTTTTATGCCTACGACGAATATGTCTAGATTTACCATTATACATTGTACTATTTGCCCTTCCTATAGCAGATTGACTATCACAATGTATACATATTGGAGGTACTGGTTTTTCCCAATTTGGAATGTCCTCTAAATACCCCCTAAGCCAATCTGCTTCTTCCATGGCTTTATCTAGAGCAATGAAATCAGATTCCATTGTTGACCTTGCTATGCAAGTCTGTTTGGATGATTTCCACGAAATTGCTCCATTTCCTAATCTAAACACATATCCACTTGTGGATTTTGTGTCATTTGAGCCCGTTATCCAATTGGCATCATTATATCCTTCTATTACTGAAGGATACTTATCATATTGCAAAACATAGTTTTGTGTATACTTTAGATATCCTAGGACTCTGATTATTGCTTTCCAATGATTTTTACCAGGATTGCTGGTATATCTACTTAGCTTGCTTACAGCGTACGCAATATCAGGCCTAGTGCAATTCATGACATACATAATACTTCCCAGTATACGAGAGTATTCAAGCTGATATATACCATCACTAGTGTTCTTTACCCAATTTTGGTTCATATCTACTGGTGATTTTGCAGTAGTTAAATTATACTGCTTGAATTTTTCAAGAATTTTAGCAATGTAATGTGACTGAGATAACGCATATCCCTGTAGTGTCTTTATAATTTTTACACCCAAAATTACATCGGTCACTCCTAGGTCCTTCATATCAAATCTAGAGGATAACATGTCCTTCGTAGATTTTATTATGACCTTATTATTTTGTAGAATCAGTAAATCATCAACATAGAGACAAACAATGACATATCCAACATCTATACATTTTATATAGACGTATTTATCTGATTCATTTATTTTAAATCCATTTGATAACATTGTTTCATCAAATTTCTCATGCCATTGTTTTGGTGCTTGTTTAAGGCCATAAAGAGATTTTACTAATTTGCACACCTTATTTTCATTTCCTGGGCTCAGAAACCCTTTCGGTTGCTGCATATATATATTTCTTCTTCCAGTTCACCGTTCAAAAACGCAGTTTTCACATCCATTTGGCGTATTTCCAAAATTCAATATAGATGTGATTGCAATAAGCATCCTAATTGATGTTATTCTGGTAACTGGAGAATATGTATCAAAGTAATCCAAATCTTCCTTCTGTCTGAATCCTTTTATTACAAGTCTTGCTTTATACTTATCTATTGAGCCGTCAGCCTTTAGTTTCTTCTTAAATATCCATTTATATCCTAGTGGTTTTGATCCTTTAGGGAGATCTACTAGTTCCCACGTATGGTTTTGTAGAATGGATTCTATTTCACTATTGACGGCTTCTTTCCAATAAGGATCATCGGGAGATGACATTGCTTGTTGGTAAGTTAGAGGTTCATTTTCTATCATATATGCATAGAAATCAGGTCCAAAGGATTTAGAGGTCCTTTGTCGCTTGCTCCTTCTCGGTTCCTCTATCTCAGTTTCATCATTCATTTTTATTTGATCAACATTATACTCGGGAGTATCTGGATCTCTTGGCCTCTTTTGAAAACTAGTTTCAATAGAGGTTTTTGGAGGATAAATGTGTTCAAAGAATCTTGCATTTCGAGACTCGATAATGGTGTTTTCATGAATGTCATCAATTTCATATTTGTGCACCAAAAATCGATATGCACTACTATTATGAGCATATCCAATGAATATGCAATCTATAGTCTTTGGTCCTATTTTGACCTTTTTCAGTTTTGGAATTTCTACTTTGGCAAGACACCCCCACACTTTTAAGTATTTATAGGATGGTGGTCTGTTTTTCCAAAGTTCATGGGGAGTCTTAGACGTTTTCTTTCGTGGTATTTTATTTAAAATATGATTTTCCAAAAGAATAGCTTCTCCCCAAAAATTATCTGGCAAGCCAGAGCTTATTAGTAAGGTATTCATCATTTCTTTAAGAGTTCTATTTTTCCGTTCGGCTATACCGTTGGATTGAGGTGAATAAGGAGCTGTAGTTTGGTGTATTATACCATGCTCAGCACAGAATTCCTCAAATGGAAACTCATATTCTCCTCCTCTATCACTTCTTAAAGCTTTAATTTTTCTGTTGAGTTGATTCTCAACTTCTGCTTTATACTGTTTAAACATATCGAATGCCTCATCCTTACTTCTAAGGAGATATACATAACAGTATCTTGTACAATCATCTATAAAGGTGATGAAGTACCTTTTTCCTCCTCTAGTTTGACACATTTTCAAGTCGCATACATCAGTATGTATTAAGTCTAGAGGTTCAGTTTCTCTTTCAACATGATCAAATGAGGTTCTTGTCAATTTGGCTTCAGCACAAATTTGACATTTGTAATTTGAATCAATTCTACACTTAGGTATGAATTCTAGATTGATCAGTTTTTGTAAAGTATAAAAATTCACTTGACCTAGTCTAGAATGCCATAGATTAGGAGATAAACCATGTAAGCAGAAGATTCAATTTTATTCATATCATTGTTTGGTACAACAGTGGTTACATTAGCCTTAAATAGGCCATCACATACATAACCCTTTCCTATGTACACTCCATTCTTAGACAACACAAATTTATCAGCCACAAATGTCAGTTTGAAGCCATGCTTGCTGAGCAACGATCCTGAATTAGATTCTTGCGAATTTCTGGAACATGTAGAACATCATTTAGAGTGGTTCTTTTCCAGAAGTCAATTTCAGCACAATCTTTCCCTTTCCTTTGACCTTTGATGGGGACGAGTTACTCATAAACAGTTGTTCTTCATTAGTAGCAATTTTTGTAGTTTGTGAACATCCACTTATTTGAGTATATATGCCTAGTGGCTCCAGTATCTACAAACCACTCCTTGTTGTTGCCAACAAGGTTGCATTCTGAAACAACTGCACACAAGTCCATTTCAGAAACACCGTCTGAAACTTCCGCCACATTTGCTTCTGATTTCTTCTTTTTGGGTGGGCCGCGACATTCTACAGCTTTATGACCCTTCTTTCCACAATTATGGTATGACCCCTTGAATTTATTTGAGTTCTTAGGTTGGTTGTCACGTTTTCTCTTATTGGACTTGTCCGTCTCGACAACGTTTGCTTTGGCAACCACATCTTGAGAAATCTTCTTTTCAGAATTTCTATTGTCTTCCTCGATTCTCAATAGAACTACAAGTTCCTCCATTGTCATTTCTTTGCGCTTGTGCTTTAGGTAGTTCTTGATGTCCTTCCATGATGGAGGAAGCTTCTCAATAGCAGCGACAACTTGAAAATATTCGCTAAGGGTCATCTTTTCATCTTCTAGTTGACGAATGATAAGTTGCAGCTCTTGAATTTAGTTGATCACAGCTTCTGTATCGACCATTTTGAAGTCAAGAAATTTCCCGACAATGAATTTCTTCATGCATGCATCTTCAGTTTTATACTTCTTTTCCAAAGCCAACCAGAGTTGTTTGGATGTTGCAACAGTGCAGTACACATTGTATAGACTGTTGTCGAGTCCATTCAAGATGTAGTTTTTACACATGAAATCAGAAATTTTCCAAGCAGTAAGGGCTGCAACTTTAACTGGATCTGGTTCCAATTCTGCAATGACTGGAGCATCTTCCGTAAGATACTTTGCAAGGCCCAATGTTGTCAAGTAAAATAGAATTTTTTGCTGCCAACGTTTGAAGTCCGCTCCGGTGAATTTTTCTGACCTTTCTCTGTGAGACAGTGCCATTGGTGTAACCACGGTACAAAATGATTGGCCACAGGTGGTGTTGGCGCAACAGGACCACTATTGCTTTTAGCCATTATCGTTTTCTACAAAACGAAAATATTGTTTCAAGATTGTTGTTCGTAACAATGCAACTATAGTACGAACCTGATAGCAATCAATATATTGTCACTATCCAATTGTCACGTCAAGAAGTGTTACCAATTCGAAGTAGAATCAAAATTAGCAACGGCAAAAAGCGTGATCAGATTTGCAACATTAAAAAACCGTAGCAAAACAAAGAGCAGAAAGAAGTACCTGTCAGTAATGTCCGAGTCCAGAGTAAATATGTTTCCTTGAAACAATATTGCCCCCTCTACGGCGCTGAAGGTATATGAGTAATTGTTTCCCAAGATGAAACGGACCGATCTCTGCAATGTACCGCTTACAGTTGCAGAGCAACGATGAACTCAATTAAGTTATTTTAAGAACAGAGCAGCAGGGAAGAAGAAGGAGACAGAATGAACTAATTTTCTGGATGATCAATGGCTCTGTCAGACCGTCCATATATAGCGGCGGAGGGGTGCCTTTCTGGGTAGTCGCGACTGTCCGTACAGGCGCGTTGGTTCAAACGGTCGCATCTAATCACTGTTCAGGCGAACAGATGCATCCGCTGGTCCAAACGGTCGCATTTGCGTAATAAGAAACCATTTTCCGCGTATTAAACAGTCGGCGGCCCATTGGATCACGAGACCCCAAGGCCTAAGGCCCTTATCTTTGACATTTTAATATTTAATATGAAAGCTGTGACGACCGCCCATAACCCCCGCACTAAACAAGAGGAATAATACGCTGAAAGGCGTGCCAGGCTGCTATGGACGATCATCATAGTAAGTGAACACATCGAAACCTGTCGTAGAACTCACAGCGCAAGGATAAAATATAATAGAACATATACAACAGGTGATAGTAATGAGGTATCATATAGCAAACTTTTGAAACTCTTTCAACATCCAGAAAGATTATCCAACTGATATCCAAGTTTGTACATAAGGCCTCACTACAACTCTCAAGCAACTCAAACAGCGGAAACAGAAATACTAGATAGAATAAAACTGGTACGCCAGCCTCCTGCTCGTCATCGCTCAGCTTCCTCGTATCACTAAGCTCCATTACCTGTAACCTGCTACTTAGTCTGCCCATCCACAACCGGATGAACAGCCCAAGGTAATAAGAGGAGACATAAAACCTTGAGTCAGACAATAGTCTTAGTGAGCGATAATACAGCTAACAAACTTCAACAAGAAAGCATATGAGAATGGGTAAATGAACAACTTATATACCCACATCACCAGAGAAGAACTCAACCTTATCTTCCCCACATCGGACAGTGGTAGCCTTTACACCAAGCATTTCAACCATTCATCCATAGAAACCAGAACACCCATTCAATCATAGAGAACACACATAACATCCAGATTATATAAGTCTCACACAGACAACCCTAATCGAGTTTAACATTCCTCAAGTACCCTCGCCAGAGGCCTAAACCAATATCACTTAAGCACTCAAAGAACATCTCCCTCGACTTTGGATAATCTATGTGAGATAGTACAAACAGAAGCAAACAATCATCCATAACCGACTCTGGCTATCACCGCCAATCCTGCTTCGAAACCATCATTATCGTATGACGGCCAACCTTGCCATATGTCAAGGGCTAATGATAACCCCAGTTCTAGCATGAACTCCATATGCCCAACCTTGGCAATGTCCAACCTTGACACTAGGCCTCTCCCCGAGACCTAGGGTACTCGACCTACAACCGGTCTTTTGGGCCTTTCAACGATACCCATCGTACCCCTGCTTTGAGCCTGCTAGAACTTACGACAACGATGACTTCTCGGCCTTCACATCTCTAACCGTCCAACCTTGACGATGTTTCATAGCTCAAGCAACCTTCTCGAGCAGCCATTATCCACCAACTCACGACCTTTGAGTTGTCTCCGCATTCGTTGTTCCACCTTGATCAACGAACACATTCATCACTTCGAGCCTTCCTACTTGAACCACCTCGAAGTTACGTCATCACTAGAAGTGTCCGATCAGGAATTTCCACTAGAAATGCCGACTAGACCCATTCTGAACCGACCACACCTCTTCCGGTACTTTTGGACCGATCAGACCCCCTGGACCGACCAGACCTCCCTTTGCTCCTCCTGGACCGACCAGGACCCTCCTGAGCCGACCAGACTCCCTTCTCAGCCTTTTGGACCGATCAAACCGACCAGCTCCAAGACCCAGTCAAAACCGACTAGAATTGCTCCAGAACGACCAATCAAAAACCGACTAGCCTTGCTCCAGAACGACCCGCCTCCATGCAGCTTTGGATCGACTCGACCTCCTTGCAGCTTTGGATTGACTCGACCTCCTTGGGACCGACCAGCTTTGGATCTACCCCTTTAAGACTGACCAGATTTTGCTCCACCTGACCGACCAGCTCCTTCAGAGCGACCAGGATTTGCTTCCAGTGAAAACCAACCAGAATGCCACCATCTGAAACCGACCAGAATGCCATCATCCCAACAAACCAGCTCCCTGACTTGCTCCCCAAGCCATAACGTGACAGACCACCTCAGTCCAGACCCTTCTGGACCGACCAGAGCCATCAGACCGCCTCAACCGACCCGACTAGCTCCAAAACCGACCAGAAACCTGCACGGCTCCATTTCGACTTCGATTTCGACCTAAACGTCGCCAAACGACGAATCCGACGAAACCGGCTCATCCAATTCATCCAAACGCAACCACAAACATGTTATGCAACCAACAATATCACCAATCTAACAATTTCCATCAAAACACATATATTTCCCAAAACATGATAAGTGAATCATATGAACATAAAACGGATCTAACTTGCATAATCTTGAGAAAAATCATAAACTTAACCATTTAAATTATCTAGATCAGATCCTAAGGTGATTCATATATAAAATGGACTTAGCACGGTGTGGATTTAAGGAAAATAACATGGAAATGATGAAATTAACATCCTAAAACCCATATACTTGCATGAATCCGAATGAGAGATGTAAATCACTCACCAATTATCCAAATCTAAACAAAAGCAATGAAAACGCAATCCGGACAGCGAACACTTCGAATCAAACTCTTCAATCCGATGAATTCGCCCTTGAGACGATGTAGATCTAGCCTCTTATGGTGTAGATCTTCGATTTCCCTCCTTGGATTTTGGAATTTTAATGGTAGAAAGATGTTAGAGGAAGGAGGAGATCAAAGCCTCCCCATAAGAGAATGGAAAATGCCAACCTTTCTCCATAACCCTTACCCCCTATTTATAGTCTCCACCCACCCTCTAATGGGCCTTCTCCAAATCAGCCCATTAGCCTTCCAAAACCTGAACAGCCAATTGAAAAAACTTAAAACAGCGATTTCTCCCAAACCACTGAACCAAATCCTTAATGTAACAACTCTACGGAAAGAGAATCATCAATTCCTTTCCAATGGCACAGGTCTCACCCTCTGATTCGACCTGAGTCAAAAGTTATGCCCTGTACAAGACTGACAGGGGCAAAATGGTCACAAACAAAATCGGTAAAATATACGGACATGTCTCACATCCCCATAAGCAACATATCAAAAGATGAGAATGATCCAACCCTCAGGGAATAAAATAAAAATATTTTACGATCTTCCGATACGTAAAATGCGGGCTGTTACATTCTCCCCCCCCCCCCCCCTTAAGAATTTCGCCCCCGAAATTCCAAGCAAACACAAGCAACCACAACAATTCCACATGCCTATCATCCATGTGAAGCCAATTCTATCATCCAAACTAGCAACCATCAAGCCATGCATCCATAGCCTTATCCTAGCACGCGGAATTCTACCACACAACAACAAGATACAACGACACAACGAAGATACGATATCAAAGGGTCCTACCGACGAAGAGTTCTGGATGAGTCGCCCTCATGCTCTCTTTCGTCTCCCATGTACAATCGTCGCCATCTTCACTCCATTGTACCTTGACTAGCTTAACCGTCTTCCTCCTAAGCTGTTTCGTATCATTTCCCACAACACGAAGTGGCCTACGAGGTTTCGCAACTGCGGTCTCGACTTCTAAATCTTCATACTGTTCTGGAGATACCACCACATTCGAGTCGTGCAAAAAATTCCGTAGAAACGACACATGGAAAACATTATGCATAGTCGACATCTTCTCGGGTAACTCCAAACTATATGCGAGCTTTCCTATTCGCTCGACTACCGGAAATGGTCCAACAAACCTAGGAGCCAACTTCCCTTTACTTCCGAATTGAACCATATGCTTTAACGGTGAAATCTTCACAAAAACCATATCACCTGTGTCGAATTCTAAATCCTTACGACGCTTATCGGCGTAACTCTTTTGACGATCTTGGGCCGCTTTCATTCGCTGCCGAACAATTTTGATACAACCCGAGGTTTCTCTAATCATCTCGGGCCCAAGTACCAACTTATCTCCAGTTTCTAACCAACAAGCTGGAGAATTGCACGGCCTTCCGTACAACGCCTCGTATGGTGCCATCCCAATACTCGACTGGTAGCTATTATTATACGCAAACTCAACCAAATGCAGATGGTCTTCCCATGATCCTCCGAAGTCTATCACACAAGCTCTCAGGAGATCTTCTAAAACTCGGTTGACTCTCTCGGTTTGACCATCAGTTTGGGGATGATATGCTGTAATTAAGCACAATTCGGTTCCCAAAGCTTCTTGCAAACTTTTCCAAAATCCACTCGCGAACAATGGATCCCGGTCACTTACTATACTCTTTGGGACACCATGGAATCGAACTATCCATTTCACATAAAGCTCAGCCAATTTTGACGCTGTCCTAGTCGTCTTGACAGGAATGAACCTTGCACTTTTGGTCAAACTATCCACAATGACCCAAATCCCTTCATTCCCTGCCCTAGTTCTAGGTAGTCCATCGATAAAATCCATCGATATCTGCTCCCACTTCCACGTAGGAACCTCTAATGGCTGAAGTAAACCACTCGGCTTCTTCTGTTCAGCTTTCACCAACTGACAGTTCATACACTTGGAAGTGAATTTTCCAATATCTCTTTTCATCCCCTCCCAGTAGTACGCTCGCTTCATGTCCTAATACATTTTATTACCACCAGGATGAATCGTTAGCTTCGAGTGATGACATTCTCTTAGAACCTCATCCCTCAATCCGTTAATATCAGGAACAACTAACCGTCCTTGCTTTCGAAGCCAACCTTCTCGATCGACCTCGAACTCTTTATCCTCCGGTTCCAGTTTCTGAATGAATTCGACAAGCTTCGCATCTTTCCTTTGGCTCTCGCCAATCCTTTCGATAAGAGTAGGTCTTATCGACAAGCTTGCCAACATTTCAGGTTCCAACTCACACCTTGGCCTGAAATCGAACCTTGCCAAGTACTCGAGGCCCTTCCATTCCTAAAACATCGCTCCCAAACTTGCGTGTCTTCGACGCAATGCATCTGCAACTGCATTGCCTTTGCCAGGAGTATAGGCTATACCTAAATCATACGATGCCAGAAACTCTAACCATCGTTGCTGCCGAAGATTCAAATCCTTTTGGGAGAAAAGATACTTCAACGACTTGTGATCCGTAAACAACTCGAATCGTACTCCCAACAAGTAATGTCTCCACATCTTCAGAGCAAACACAATCGCTGCCAACTCCAAATCATGAGTTGGATAGTTCTTCTCATGCGGCTTTAGCTGTCAACTCGCGTAGGCCACAACTTTATCCTTCTGCATGAGCACTGCTCCAAGTCCAGTACCACATGCATCAGTATACACCACCATCTCTTCATTCCCACTTGGAATGGTCAACACAGGTGCACTCGTCAATCTCTCCTTCAAGATTTCGAACGCTTGTTCACACTTCGCATCCCATGCGAACACTTGGTTCTTCTTCGTCAATCCTGTTAATGGTGCAGCCATCTTAGAGAAATCCTTGATAAACCTTCGGTAATAACCAGCCAACCCAAGGAAACTCCGAACATCCGTTGCATTCTTAGGTCTATCCCAGTCCTGGATTGCTGCAACTTTAGCGGGGTCAACCGCTATACCTTTTCCAGAAACAACATGACCTAAGAACCTCACTTCATCCTTCCAGAAGTGACACTTTGAGAACTTAGCTTTAAGCTGATGCTTTCGCAAGATCTCTAACACAACTCTCAAGTGCGTCTTATGTTCTTCCACATTTCTGGAGTAAACCAGTATATCATCCACGAACACAAGCACGAACTTATTCAACTGATCTCTGAACACTCTATTCATAAGATCCACAAAATACGCTGGCGCATTAGTCAACCCGAATGACATCACCAACCACTCGAAAAATCCGGACGGTGTCCTAAAAGAAGTCTTTGGCACACTATCCTTAGCTACTCTCAACTGGTGAAATCCCATTGCCAAATCCATCTGAGAAAACACTTTGGCTTCGTGAAGCTGATCGAACAAGTCATCAATCCTTGGCAACGGATACTTGTTCTTCTTAGTCACCTTGTTCAGCTCACGATAGTCCATACACAACCTTAACGAGCCATCTGCTTTAGTTGCAAACACGACTGGTGCACCCCACTCAGAAACACTCGTCCGAATGAAACCTTTTCCCAAAAGGTCACGAACTTGCACCTCTAACTCTCGCTGTTCTCTAGGCGCCATCCGCCTAAGGGGCATAACAATTGGTCTAGCACCTTCGGCCAAATCGATCCTAAACTCGATCTCACGATGCGGCGGCAACCCTTTGACCTCGTCAAAGACATCAACATACTCATTAGCGATCAGCACTGATGATTGGTCTTCCTGTGGAATCCCAAACGAATATAGATAACTCACGAAGACCCCGTCTTTGCGCTTACATCTAATCAACACCTTTCGCCCTTCCACATCCCCGACCCTCACCTCTAGCTTCTCGCAATTCACCCTTGCCGCATACTTCTTGAGCCAATCCATGCCCAAGATGATCCCATACCCAGCGAAGTTAAGAACAAAGCAATCACACATAAAAGAGCAACCATGACTCGATAATACTAGACCACGACAAATCATGCACAAACTGGACGAACCCCCAACTGGATTAGTCACGATCAATGGTCTATCACAAATCTCGGGTTCCAAACCCAAGCGACACACAAGCTCATTGCAGATGAATGAATGTGATGCTCCAGTATCAAACAACACTCGAACTGAAACACCGTCAACGGAAAAAGTACCTTGCACCACAACACCCTTTCCCTTCTCCTCTGCAGTAGGAGCTCTTGAAGAAGATGGCACGGCTTCCAAAGCATATGCCTTCACAATCTGCTTGCCCTTAGCTGATTCTGGACAATCTTTCTTCTCATGCCCAGGCTTTCTACACTTGAAGCACTTCTTCTCAGCTTTGGGATTCTTGCACTCATTTGAATAATGACCCTTCTGTTGGCAGTTAAAGCAAAGCACCTCACTCTTGGGTTTCTTTTGTCCATCCTTTCCTTTCTGTTGTTGCTTCCTCTTTTTATTATTACCACCTTGCTGTGGTTTCTGAACCTCCTTGGTTGCTGCAACAACATTTGCTTCCTTGGGAAACAAGCTCTCATGACGAATAGCCTTTTCCACAATCTTTTCAAATGAATCATCAAGGTGGTCCACAAGCGGATTTCCAATATGAGCATCCAAATCCAAGACAAACTTCTCGTTCTTCTGATAGGGTGTATCAATGTATGAACGAGCATATCTAGACAAAGCCTCAAAATCAGAAATGTAGTCAAGAACTGATCTGCCATTCTGCTTCAACTCTACGAACTTCTTGAAGAGAACGGACTTTTGAGCAGTGGAGATAGACTTTGCTTCAAACTTAGCTTGGAATTGCTCCCATGAAATCTCCTCTTCCGGAGTCTCGAGTATAACATAATTCCACCATTCCATGGCCCTGCTCTGTAGCTGCCTTGATGCAAGCTTTCTCTTCATTGCATCCTCAATACCTAAGTCTCCAAAGATTCGAACACATGAATCCATCCACCTCTGAACCTCTTCAGCTGGCTCAGTTCCCTTGAATGGTTTCCCTGCTAGAGATGTAAAGTCCTTGCACATCTTTGCAAAATCTACCCTAGGAACTCGCACACCTACATCTACCGTAGCCGCCACTGGAGCGGGTACCCTTCGCATAATTGCTTCTGCCATGGCTTCAAACATGGCCGGGTAATCTGGTTCACCACCATTTCCCCCTCCAGTATTAGCTCCCCTAGCAGCGTGTCTTGATGGTCGTCTACTCATTCTAAATCTGCAATTTAGAATAATTAGCCACTTCCAAGAAAAATGCTAAAGAGATACAACCGCTACTACTATATATACTAATATATATAGTAAACATCTAACTGAAATCTACAAATACGTCTCTTATACGCAATTACGTCTTCGAACTTTGGCCAAAATCGTTGACCAGAGCTCTGATACCAAATGTGACGACCGCCCATAACCCTCGCACTAAACAAGAGGAATAATGCACTGAAAGGCGTGCCAGGCTGCTATGGACGATCATCATAGTAAGTGAACACATCGAAACCGGTCGTAGAACTCACAGCGCAAGGATAAAATATAATAGAACATATACAACAGGTGATAGTAATGAGGTATCATATAGCAAACTTTTGAAACTCTTTCAACATCCAGAAAGATTATCCAACTGATATCCAAGTTTGTACATAAGGCCTCACTACAACTCTCAAGCAACTCAAACAGCGGAAACAGAAATACTAGATAGAATAAAACTGGTACGCCGGCCTCCTGCTCGTCATCGCTCAGCTTCCTCGTATCACTAAGCTCCATTACCTGTAACCTGCTACTTAGTCTGCCCATCCACAACCGGATGAACAACCCAAGGTAATAAGAGGAGACATAAAACCTTGAGTCAGACAATAGTCTTAGTGAGCGATAATACAGCTAACAAACTTCAACAAGAAAGCATATGAGAATGGGTAAATGAACAACTTATCTACCCACATCACCAGAGAAGAACTCAACCTTATCTTCCCCACATCGGACAGTGGTAGCCTTTATACCAAGCATTTCAACCATTCATCCATAGAAACCAGAACACCCATTCAAACATAGAGAACACACATAACATCCAGATTATATAAGTCTCACACAGACAACCCTAATCGAGTTTAATATTCCTCAAGTACCCTCGCCAGAGGCCTAAACCAATATCACTTAAGCACTCAAAGAACATCTCCCTCGACTTTGGATAATCTATGTGAGATAGTACAAACAGAAGCAAACAATCATCCACAACCGACTCTGGCTATCACCGCCAATCCTTCTTCGAAACCATCATTATCGTATGACGGCCAACCTTGCCATATGTCAAGGGCTAATGATAACCCCAGTTCTAGCATGAACTCCATATGCCCAACCTTGGCAATGTCCAACCTTGACACTAGGCCTCTCCCCGAGACCCAGGGTACTCGACCTACAACTGGTCTTTTGGGCCTTTCAACGATACCCATCGTACCCCTGCTTTGAGCCTGCTAGAACTTACGACAACGATGACTTCTCGGCCTTCGCATCTCTAACCATCCAACCTTGACGATGTTTCATAGCTCAAGCAACCTTCTAGAGCAACCATTATCCACCAACTCACGACCTTTGAGTTGTCTCCGCATTCGTTGTTCCACCTTGATCAACGAACACATTCATCACTTCGAGCCTTCCTACTTGAACCACCTCGAAGTTACGTCATCACTAGAAGTGTCCGATCAGGAATTTCCACTAGAAATGCCGACTAGACCCATTCTGAACCGACCAGACCTCTTCCGGTACTTCTGGACCGATTAGACCCCCTGGACCGACCATACCTCCCTTTGCTCCTCCTGGACCGACCAGGACCCTCCTGAGCCGACCAGACTCCCTCCTCAGCCTTCTGGACCGATCAAACCGACCAGCTCCAAGACCCAGTCAAAACCGACCAGAATTGCTCCAGAACGACCAATCAAAAACCGACCAGCCTTGCTCCAGAACGACCCGCCTCCATGCAGCTTTGGATCGACTCGACCTCCTTGCAGCTTTGGATCGACTCGACCTCCTTGGGACCGACCAGCTTTGGATCGACCCCTTCAAGACCGACCAGATTTTGCTCCACCTGACCGACCAGCTCCTTCAGAGCGACCAGGATTTGCTTCCAGTGAAAACCAACCAGAATGCCACCATCTGAAACCGACCAGAATGCCATCATCCCAATAAACCAGCTCCCTGACTTGCTCCCCAAGCCATAACGTGACCGACCACCTCAGTCCAGACCCTTCTGGACCGACCAGAGCCATCAGACCGCCTCAACCGACCCGACTAGCTCCAAAACCGACCAGAAACCTGCACAGCTCCATTTCGACTTCGATTTCGACCTAAACTTCGCCAAACGACGAATCCGACGAAACCGGCTCATCCAATTCATCCAAACGCAACCACAAACATGTTATGCAACCAACAATATCACCAATATAACAATTTCCATCAAAACACATAAATTTCCCAAAACATGATAAGTGGATCATATGAACATAAAACGGATCTAACTTGCATAATCTTGAGAAAAATCATAAACTTAACCATTTAAATTATCTAGATCAGATCCTAAGGTGATTCATATTTAAAATGGACTTAGCACGGTGTGGATTTAAGGAAAATAACATGGAAATGATGAAATTAACATCCTAAAACCCATATACTTGCATGAATCCGAATGAGAGATGTAAATCACTCACCAATTATCCAAATCTAAACAAAAGCAATGAAAACGCAATTCGGACAGCGAACACTTCGAATCAAACTCTTCAATCCGATGAATTCGCCCTTGAGACGATGTAGATCTAGCCTCTTATGGTGTAGATCTTCGATTTCCCTCCTTGGATTTTGGAATTTTAATGGTGGAAAGATGTTAGAGGAAGGAGGAGATCAAAGCCTCCCCATAAGAGAATGGAAAATGTCAACCTTTCTCCATAACCCTTACCCCCTATTTATAGTCTCCACCCACCCTCTAATGGGCCTTCTCCAAATCAGCCCATTAGCCTTCCTAAACCTGAACAGCTAACTGAAAAACCTTAAAACAGCGATTTCTCCCAAACCGCTGAACCAAATCCATAATGTAACCACTCTACGGAAAGAGAATCATCAATTCCTTTCCAATGGCACAGGTCTCACCCTCTGATTCGACCTGTGTCAAAAGTTATGCCCTGTACAAGACTGACAGGGGCAAAATGGTCATAAACAAAATCGGTAAAATTTATGGACATGTCTCACATCCCCATAAGCAACATATCAAAAGATGAGAATGATCCAACCCTCAGGGAATAAAATAAAAATATTTTACGATCTTCCGATACGTAAAATGCGGGCTGTTACAAAATCCCAATGCCTACATAGCCCATTCATTCAAGTCCTTATGTGCTTATGTCATTTGTTTGATATAGCAGGTGGGTCTTTGGTATTTATGGAGATATATCCACAAAACATACACAATGTGGGACTTTGTTTCTTTGTATTTCTCTACTACCACATAACTCTTCTTCCCTAACCTTCTCATTCATTTCCAACAATCTCCTCTGGTGATGGTTCCAATTTTATCAAAAGCGATAACTTTTGCAAGGTCTTCAAGAACATCATATCCTTTCACAATAAGTACCTAATCTCACTGCAGTCAATAATGAACAAAATGTTGCAATTAGTGTGGACAGAACAAGGGCAAATGGCATGCACTCACAAGTAGTTCTAGTGCCAACTAGAGCCAATGCTTTGGGTACGAACATGCAACATGACCGGGATTATAGCCACACTAGCTGCTTTCACAACTACCCCAGCATAATGTATCAGGTAAAACTGTTAAGTAAGCAGTTTAGATGATTCCTTGTAAATATCACTGTTTTTACTTTTTAGTTATATTTTAGTGCTAAAGTGCCTTTATGTCTTACATGTTACTCTAATTATTTGAGGATAAAAGACAGAAAGAAAATACTTATAATCAAATAATTTTTTGATGATTTAGATAAGGGAGCATGTTGCTTGAAACACATAAAGCATTTGCTATATGGTTTGCATCAATTGTAGATGTAGAGCCAATTCAACTTCGTGTTTCTTTAGCTAGGTAAAATTGTATAAATGGTTGAATTTCTTCTTCAAAAACTCGTACAGGATATACACTATGCACCATCCGTAATCTTATAAGTCAAGTATCTGTCCATTCTTATTCTTAGTTATTCTTTGTCTGAATGTTAATTAGTATAACATTGCGTTCACTTCGATTAAAACATGTATCATTTTTCATATGAAAACTACAGTTCATATTTAATATATTGCAGAACATACTTCTTGATGTTTGCAACTAGCTATTAAACCTGGGAACTACTATGTTAACCATGACCTCACATGAATTATGCAATATACAACCAAAATTTCCTTTTGCAGAATTGACAACCACAAATCCGCAATTGAAGCTCAAACCCACAACAATCAAGGCACCGCAAACCCGAATCATCCTTCGAACTTCGAAATTTGATTGTTGATTTGTGATTTTATTTTTGTGAATTGGAATTTAGTTTATTTGTTTTCGGATCTTGCTTTTGAAATCTGGTTATGGAAGTTTGGAGTTCTAATTTGAAAACGAACAGTAAAAAATCATGGAAAATCATGCAACGATTTGAGAAAAAAGGGAGAAAGATTGTTCGGATTTTAGTTTGTCTGAACCCGGATTTGAGGGGACGATTCGAGAAAAAGATCGGAGAAGAAAAATTCGTTTGTACTTGAGAGGAAAAACAACAGAAGAAAAAATTGGATGAAAACAAGGAGCGTTGTTTTTGGCTTTTACGTGGGAAAAAGAAATCGCGCAAGAAAGCTGCCATGATTTTTTGGCTTCAGACGCAATTATCTCCCACAGTTTTCGCTCGTCTTAAAAAGACAAAAAAATCAACAGTTTGGGCTACTCCCAAGGATGATTCCAGCTCCCCCCCCCCAAAGAGGCATTCCAGAAAGAAGTCATGGAACATAGAGATATAGCCAACCGCGTGAACTTCTTCAGTTTATCCCGCGTATCAATAATTTGTTTCCAAACCCAGCTTGCATTATGTTTCTTCTTCGCCATCTAAAAATCATTAGATCTAATGTAAAGTTTTGTACATCATACCGTCCATTTTGACTTTCTCCATTGACTAGATTGTTTAAGTGGATGGAAAGGCTGCCTCATTCCAATCCACAAATTTAATTAGCCATACTCCTCCCTTATTGAGTGGTAGGTGAACTTTTGAGTTGGCAACTGGAGTAATTTTCTTTGAAAAAGGATTCCCTATTCATAAAAAATGAGTGCATGGCTTTTTGATAAGAGACAAAAACTTTTTGGAAACAGTTGAGTATGGTATTATATATATACATGCTATACCTGAATATTTGCATGCATGTCTGCTAGAAAGCTATCTCCAGTAAGCATAGAAATTTGGTGCCTAAATATCTCAACTTTTGTATTGCCCCAGCGAACCTTATTCGGCAACCGTCAAAAAGGCTGAATGTACTAATCGCCCATTGCATCTGAGAACACATACCCCCTTGTGATATCATCTCTAGTAACTTCCAAATTTGGATATGGAACTGGATCAAGACATGATAATCATACATTCAGTTCTTTGCGTTCCACTTGTTAATCATGCGTTTGATAAGAAAATCATACCTGTATTACACCCAGTACTCAACATAATTTTTTATTTCCAATAAATACTTTATGTCCATCTATTTCTCCATAAACTCCCTCTTCTGGTATTTTTTGAAACTCGCTTATGTTCTCTAGTTTGAATTCAACTGGCTTTGATCGAGTGTGTTCTATTAGTGCGGAGGCCATTGGGCGGATTGATTGGCATTTTACACTTGAAATCCTATTATGTTATGAAGTTTATAGAACAAAATTCAGAATTTACAAATGCATTTGTTTATTTCATTACCACGTACTAGTATAGGATTGATTCTGCTTCTATGTACGAATCAATAGGGAAAATCTCGACAACCAAAAAATATCCTCTGGTGATGGTTCCAATTTTATCAAAAGCGACAATTTTTGTCTTTGCAAGGTCCTCAAGAACATCACCTCCTTTCACAATAAGTACTAATCTCACTGCAGTCAATAATGAAAAAAAATGTTGCAACTGGTGTGGATACAACAAGTGCACATGGCATGCACTCACAAGTAGTTCCAATGCCAACTAGAACCAATGCTTCGGGTACGAACATGCAATGTGACATGGATTATAGCTACACTAGCTGCTATTACTACTACCCCAACATAATGTATCAGGTAAAACTGTTAAGTAAGCAAACTAGATGATTCCTTGTAAATATCACTGTTTTTACCTTTTAGTTATATTTTAGTGCTAAACTGCCTTTAGTCTTACATGTTACTCTAATTATTTTAGGATAAAAGACAAAAAGAAAATTCTCATAATCAAATAATTTTTGATTATTTAGATAAGGGAGTATGTTGCTTGAAACACATAAAGCATTTGCTATATGGTTTGCATCAATTGTAGACGTAGAGCCAGTTCAACTTTGTGTTTCTTTAGGTAGGTAAAATTGTATAAACGATTTAATTTCTTCTTCAAAAACTCGTACAAGATATACACTATGCACCATCCATGATCTTATAAGTCATGTATCTGTCCACTCTTATTCTTAATTATTCTTTGCCTGAATGTTAACTAGTATAACATTGCATCCAATTTGATTAAAAACATGTACCATTTTTTATATGAAAACTACAGTTCATATTTAATATATTGCAGAACTTACTTCTTGTTGTTCGCAACTAGCTGTTAAACCTGGGAACTACTATGTTAAACATGACCTTACATGATTTATGCAATATACAACAAAAATTTTCTTTTTTAGAATTGACACCTACAAATCCGCAATTGAAGCTCAAAACCACGACAACCAAAGCACTGCAAACCCGAATCATCCTTTGAACTTCGGAATTTGATTGTTGATTTGTGATTTTATTTTTATGAATTCGGATTTAATTTATGTGTTTCTGGATCTTGCTTTTGGAATCTAGTTCTGGACGTTTTGAGTTCTAATTTGAAAACGAATAGTAAAAGATCAGGGAAAACCGCGCAAATATTTGGGAAAAAAGGGAGAAATATTATTCAGAATTTTAGTTCGTCTGAACCCGGATTTGAGTGGATTATTCGAGAGAAAGATCGAAGAAGAAAAAATCGTTTGTACTTGAAAGGAGAAACAACGGAAGAAAAAAATTGATGAAAACAAGGAGCGTGTGTTTTAGGATGCTACGTGGGAAAAAAAAAATCGCACGAGACAAGCTACCATGATTTTTTGGCTTCAGATGCAATTAAATATCTCCCACAGTAGGAAAACCTCCGAACGGTCGGTTTGATTACGAAATCACATGGGAACAAAAGGTAGAAAGGGAAAAAACTCACTGAAGATTTAATGTGGTTCGAATGTAAATATCTTACGTTCACGAATTTCCAACAACTCTTTATTTCTTCAGTGTAAGAAATAGTACAACTTTCGAAAAATCAAGTGTTTTTGCTCGTCTTAAAAAGACAAAAAAATAAAGGTTTTTGTAACGACCTGAGATTTTCGACCTCGAAAATCGACATACAACACCATGTCGACAATTCAAGAATCTAAAATACCGGAACGTCCATAGAAAGAAGTTAGAGGGTGAGAAATAGAAAGAAGGAAAGTTAGAATAGAAGAAGAAGAAGAAAACAACTGAATATAATCAGAGTAACATGAATCTCACAGCGGAACAAATAATATAAATTATATAACATAACTTTTGAAATACAAACTTATAACTGAATATACATACCATTTCAGAGTATAACACTAATCTCACAGTGGAACGAATAATATATATTATATAACATAACTTTTGAAATACAAACTTATAACTGAATATACATACCATTTCAGAGTACAACACATACATCACAGCAAAAATAACAATAGCTACATAATCCTTATGCCTTCTGCTCCAAGCTCTTCCAAGTATCTAAAAAATCCCGACTACTTAACTGCCCGTACAAATTTGGGCACCTAAGAGTTTAGGGTAAAACAAAACAAAATAAACTCTGGGTCAGTCATGGGACTGTTGTGAATAAACTCCAACCATTTGATTTAACTTTCAAAAATCCTTTTGAAACAAAGGATAACCGTAACATCGATCCACACATAAACACGGATGGTTTTTACCTTACGATAACCCAAAATATTTTCTAAAACGATACTTGTCTGATATTATAATAATGTCTAGATCAAGTAAACAGAAATCTAGCAGAATGCTTGCATCTCACGTTCTACATATATCTTATACAATCAAAAACCACAGGCTCTTATTGGGGAATGGATTTCCAACTATGACAAGGTATGGATCCACCTTCCGATCAGTGTACTCTAGAAGCGATACACTGGAGTCCAACGAGAACATCTTGCAACTCGGTCACACATGACCAACCATTCATTTCGCTTGAATGTTCTGAATATGTTATCACCTTAGGATTGGTATACCAACACAACTGTTCCCAGGAGATACAGAATTGAAAAAAGTTACAAATATGAATATTCTCTAGATGGTGACAATATACCCTAATTGGGTGCGACCCACTTAGTCATGCTGCCTGCCCGATTTTTGTCATTTCCGGTTGATGAGGCTTGAGGTCATAACATACCATTTTTTAGATCACATCTTTATTTACTTTGAATGCTACATTATCAAACCCGCCAAATCACAAATTGATTTCTCCAAAAACACCACGGGTATAAAGCTAAGAGAAACGAATTCCTCCACCACCAACGTAAATACGTTTAAAGAGATCAACTTACGCGATCTATTAGATATACTCTGTCAAAAGTTCGTCCATTCAAGTTGTCTTGGGACTGGACAAACCGAAGGCACTATTATGTAAATCCATCTTAGGCAATTTCTACCTAGGATCGCCTGAACAGCCCTTGCATAAACTCTATCCTCAATTGTCTTCATCATATTTTATTCGCAGCGCTAACGCCCATACGGAGTGGTTCTCGAATAATAATCCAACCGGTTTCTCCATATTGACAATGAAAAATGGTCAAAACTTTAATAGTCGGTTATTTAACTATCAAAGGAAAACATCCATACACACAACGATCTTATTTCCAATTGGAAATTTTATCGATCAATCATCAATCAACATTTTTCCCTTTAAATTAATTTATCACTAATTTATTCATTTCTCATTTCCAGTTTTCATATATTCATAAATTCTAATTTTCTAAATTTAGAAGATATACATATTTACATGGGAAAACATTTCCATTCCGTATTCACACATTACCAACTTTCCAAATCCATCAGTCCCTAACTGTAAACTAGTAAGCGAACAACTTCCCAAGTATAAACCCCAAAGGCCGAAACCAACATCAGATCGATACCCAGAAAGCCATTCAGCTAAACTAATTTCCAATTAGTTTCTAATTTAAGTAATTCCATTTAAATTCGTATTTTGAAACCCAAATTCCTTTAATATTTTCATTTCGCAAAATATTTGCTTTAATCCCTTATTCTCATCAAATGTTAATAATATTTCTTCAATACAATCAAAACAGTTTGATTTCATATTTTAAAAACAATATCCCAAATCCAATTTGTTTTTATACTTCTATTTATAGAATTTTCATATAAAAACATATTTTATACTTCTAAAACTAATACCTCATTTAATTCCCTTAAAAAAAACTAAGTTCAAATTCCGTTTAAACATCGGTGTTAAACCCGATTTTTCACTCCTCTATATAAATTCAGATTTATATATCCAATTTATCCAATGATAAATATTTTATTTAATTTATAAACATCGTTTATAAATAAATCTTTCCAATGTATATATTAAAACAGATTTCTATTTCATATCTACTTTATATCAAATCTTCTCGTAATTCCTTTATAACTCACAATTCTTTTTTATAATTTTATTAATTAAATAATTATTTTTGTTTCAATTTACACTTTGAAAGTTCCCTTTTATAATTCCAGTATTTCTTATGGTATTTAAAATACCGAATAACAAGACTAGTGTCATCATAATCAATCACAGATTATAGATCACAATATATGAAAAAACGGTAACATGAATGTTGAGGAATCTAGTTGGATCCCTCCAACCTGTTTCCCTGCGTCCACAGATGTTAAACAATATAGATAACATCAATTTTATTTCAATATGAAATATTCTAATAAACAGAATCAATATTTGATTTACAATATATCTAGATCTAAAATTTTAACCAATTAATTAACAGTTCAACCAAATAATCAACACACAACAATCAATCATCATTTATCAATGCTAAATTATGTTTATAAAAATATATACTAGATAGAGTTAGTGAGATTTACTCACATTGGTCTGTTATTGTTGAATAACGATAAAGTTCAATAGCTCCGTTCAGGCATTTTATGTTGCCATAAATTCAAACGAGCTCTAATCCATTCCAAATCAGTTCCATTGTGTAGCCCTCATCCATAGGATCCCAACGTGACAACCCGTTCGCGATTCTGATATCGTACATGCAAATTATTATATTAACCAGTTAAGTAAAATTCTAAATTAAGAATTAAACTCATTTATTTCAATTGGCCTTACCAAATTTTAAAACGGCCCAACACGCAAACCTTAGAATCGACTGCAAGTTACAGCTTCTGTCCCCATGCACTTGACATCCACACTCCATAGTTGTCCTCTTTGTTTTCCCAAATTCTGCATTAACACCTGGGCCTTAACATTTTTAAAAACTGGTTCATGATCTATTTAACGTGCCTACTCCAAATCCACATCATCCCATACCAGCAAGAACGTAACAACGCCCCCACCTGATTCTCAATCGACGTTCGTTTTTTCTTTTCATTTTTCTTGTTTGGGCCTCATAACGTAAACTGGCACAAAACCATCCCCCGCGACCCATTACTCCCAGCTTCATCTTCCTGATAACGTAAATGCCTCTTTCCAAGCATTTTTGAAAGCCATTACCACACCTTGGACCCATGCCAAACCTTCCTTACTCAACGAAAGATCATCATACTACCACCATCGTTCATCTCACTGCAAACTCCACCATCTAAGCATGTCAATTTAGATCGCGCCGACCCCGCTCAGATCGAGTCAAAATCCCTCCTCCCCTACAGACACCAAAACTTTTGGTCACGTATTCCCACAAGATCATCGCCACAGGTGCGCTTCCTCCCTCCCAACATTCTTCCACCTTTCACTTGCCCAATAACCCACCATACTGATGTCGGATGTCAACCCAAGCCTCACTGTATTATTTTCCGAATATCAGTAGTCGATGTCAAACTCAATAAAGAACCCAAAAACAATACCCAACTCGCCAATAATGCTTCGATTCCCCATGAACAAATATCCTCACACGCTGCTCTTTATGACAGCGAACCCTACCTCATTCGAACTCACAAAAAACCATACAGTATTGAAGTGCTTTACAATAGGAGTTGGAATATATTTATCAAATGATCTGTAATATTTTTTTTCCGAATTGATATCGATTTTCAAAGCTAAGAATTGGTTGCCATGAGGAGAGAATGGCGGCCCAGAATGGGTATTGACCACGGGGAAAATGAATGTAAGGGTTTAGGATAGTGTAGGTATTTATAGGATAGTTTATTAATTTTTTATTTGCTTATTATATTCATTATTATTGAATTTCTACCTATATATGTTGTTTAAAAATCCCTATGATCACATATAATATCCAATTTCGACGAAAATGGACATGTAGCTACAGTTCGATATTACGGACCCAACGTAACTTGTTTCACCGAATTCCGACTTCGTTTGCTTACACAACATATTTTTAAAGTTAGGGTATCGATTGTTTTTCACATTAAAATCCCGTACGACCACATACTTACTCCAAAAATCACGGAAATTTAAATCTAACAATAATTTAATATTCCGGATCCAACAAAATTAATTTCATCAAAAACGGAGGTCGATGTAAAAACGGCTATTTTTCTAAGGTCTAAATAAACCCATTTATATATTAATTTATTTAAAAATAATTTAATTTAATATTAATAAATAAATATTATCATATAAATGTATATATATATATTCACATAGAATATCATACAACTATAAAATAAACCTATCTGAATTTATAACTCGATATTTCGAAATCCTAGTTAATCGATACTCAATTTATATTAAAAATCCTTTTATAATATAAATAAATTGTTATAATTTATAAACGAATTCTATAGCGTTTTTCTGAAAATTTGATTTGGACATAACTCTCAATCTAATAGAAGAAATCTCGATTTTTCTCTTTCATTAGAAAATATCGTTCGACAAATTCGAACGTTTCCTGTTTCACAGAAATCCGACTTATAACGAATTCTGTATACTCAGTTAAAGTTCAGAACTCAATATTACGAACTACCGCGCCATTGCGAGCTTGATTTAAATTATATTATAATTATACATTCAAATTTCGTTTATATCGCCTAATTGATATTTTAAATAATTAAATATATTAATTATTCGTCTGTTAAAATACGGGACGTTACATTCTTCCCCCCTTAGAAGAGTTTTGTCCCCAAAATTACTAAGGTAGATAACTGTTACCAAGTCTACTAACTAGATTAAAAATCTTTTGTTTTACTTCTTAAATTCAGTTTTCAACTGAACCAATTAATTTCAACTAAAATATAAATTCATTCTTATTAATGAAAACTTTCAAAAATTCAGGAAATTTTCTAACATCCTAAATTTCTGAAATTTTTTGCCAGCACCTCCTTTGTACGGCTCAATCGGTACAACTACAACCCACATCTCTAGGCTATATCCAATCCAAAAGAAAATAAAATAGCCAAGCGACTTGCCAAATCGGCTCATAAAATCATCAAACTTATAGAAAATATAAACTTTTAGCTTTTTGTCAGGCATTCAACTATATCACTTTCACTTGCTACCAAATCAGCATATACCGATACATTTCCAACTTGATCTCCAATCAATTCCTTCTCAAACCGAATCATTCGCTTATACCCCAGACCAAATTCCATTTAAACTCAAGTTCTATTCTTGATTTCGAATTCTTAACTCACCAAACTAATACCATTTCAGATTCCTATCTCACAATCCAATTTTTTCTCGATATCATTCTAATCCAAATCAATTTCAGTTTTCTTTCCCAAATTTCTATTTAAATTGTTTTTAATTCAAATAATCTTTTCCTGGGGTTTTAAGAAGTTTAGCTTTTCTAAGTTCAAATATCCCTTTTTAGGATACAAAACTACTTGTTTTTCTCAAAACAATTCAGAAACAAAATCTTTGATAGTAATCCATCACTTAGAAACTCGAAAATGAACACCGATGATGTCCGGATCATCATCGGAATTATTTTTCAGCGACCGAAGTGAGTTCAATACTATAACATTTTCAAAAACATTTTTAATCACTTCCATTTTGAAATACATTTCAAAGTACCATTCACAATGTTTGTAAAACAATTTAAAATCTCCCTGGATTTTAAAATTCTCATATATTTAATCCAAATTCATTTACAAACACTTTTCCAACTTTTAGGAATTTTAATTCCAATTCTGAATTAAATTCAGATTTAGCTCATCTGATTTCATATATTACACTTACACGAATTTTGATTGGTTATTTATAACCATTTCAATTTAAATCTTATTTGATTAATATAACAACTAACACAACCAATATTCTGTAATATTTTCAATATCTATACTATCTTTATATCAAAATATAATTTGGGTAAAATTATTTCGTTTACCCTCATTCAAAACATACTGCGGCGATTCATCGTATTTGAGCGTTTAGAAACCCTTACCGATACAGTGTATCAAACTGATCGACCAAAATTCATAAACAACTCAACCAATAAATCTCCACAATATAAAATTATTTTATATCAAATAACAAATACACGCTCATATGTATAAACTCAAACTCAATCTAGGATGTTACTAATCCCATCTCTATCGAGTTACGCCATAGAGCCAAGGTAATTACTTAACCTTCAGCTTTGATACCACTAAAACGACCCGAGATTATTGACCTCGAAAATTGACATACAACACCATATCGACAATTCAAGAATCGGAAATACCGGAACGTCCATAGAAAGAAGTTAGAGGGTGAGAAATAGAAAGAAAGAAAGTTAGAACAGAAGAAGAAGAACACAACTGAACAGAATTAGAGTAACACGAATCTCACAGCGGAACGAATAAAATATATTATATAACATAACTTTTGAAATACAAACTTATAACTGAATATGCATACCATTTCAGAGTACAACACATACATCACAGCGGAAATAACAATAGCTATATAATCCTTAAACCTTCTGCTCCAAGCTCTTCTAAGTATCTGTAAAATCCCGAATACTTAAGTGCCCATACAAATTTGGGCACCAAAGAGTTTAGGGTAAAACAAAACAAAATAAACTCTGGGTCAGTCATGGGACTGGTGTGAGTAAACTCCAACCATTTGATTTAACTTTCAAAAATCCTTTTGAAACAAAGGATAATCGTAAGACCGATCCACACGTAAACACGGTTGGTTTTTACCTTACGATAACCCAAAATATTTTTCTAAAACGATACTTGTCTGATATTATAATAATGTTTAGATCAAGTAATTAGAAACCTAGCAGAACGCTTGCATCTCACGTTCTTCATATATAATATACAATCAAAAACCGCGGGCTCTTATTGGGGAATGGATTTCCAACTATGACAAGGTATGGATCCACCTTCCGAACAGTGCACTATAGAAGCGATGCACTGGAGTTCAATAAGAACATCTTGCAACTCAGCCACACATGACCGGCCATTCATTTCGCTTGAATGTTCTGAATATATTATCACCTTAAGGTTGGTATACCAACATAACCATTCCCGGGAGTACAGAATTGAAAAAAGTAACAAATATGAATATACTCTAGATGGTGACAATATACCCTAATTGGGTGCGACCCACTTAGCCATGCTGCCTGCCCGATTTTTATCATTTCCGGTTGATGAGGCTTTAGGTCATAACCTACCATTTTTTAGATCACGTCTTTATTTACTTGAAAGCTACATCATCATACCCGCCAAATCACAAATTGATTTCTACAAAAACACCACGGGTATAAAGCTAAGAGAAACGAATTCCTCCACCACCAACGTAAATACGTTTGAAGAGATCGACTTACGCAATCTATTAGATACACTCTATCAAACAATCGTCCATTCAAGTTGTCCTGGGACTGGACAAACCGAAGGCACTATTCTTTAAATCCATCTTAGGCAATTTCTACCTAGGATCGCCAGAACAACCCTTGCAAAAACTCTGTGTTCAATTATCTTCAACATTTTTTATTCGCAACGCTAACACCCATACGGAGTGGTTCCCGGATAATAATCCAACCGGTCTCTCCATATTAACGATGGAAAAATGGTCAAAACTTTAATAGCCGGTTATTTAACTATCAAAGGAAAACATCCGTACACACAACGATATTATTTCCAATTGGAAATTTTATCGATCAATCATTAATCAACATTTTTCCCTTTAAATTAATTTATCATTAATTTATTCATTCTCATTTCCCGTTTCCATATATTCATAAATTCTTATTTTCTAAATTTAGAAAATGTACATATTAACATTGGAAAACATTTCCATTCCGTATTCGCGCATTACCAACTTTCCAAATCCACCAGTCCCTAACTGTAAACTAGTAAGTGAACAACTTCCCAAGTATAAACCCCGAAGGCCGAAACCAACATCAGATCGATACCCAAAAAGCCATTCAACTTAACTAATTCCCGATCAGTTTCTAATTTAAGTAATTCCATTTAAATTTGAATTTCAAAACCCAAATTCCTTTAATATTTTCGTTTCGCAAAATATTTGCTTTAATCCCTTATTCTCATCAAATGTTAATAATAGTTCTTCTATACAATCAAAATAGTTTGATTTCGCATTTTAAAAACAATATCCCAAATCCAATTTCTTTTTATACTTCTATTTGTAGAATTTTCATTTAAAAACTTATTTTATACTTCTAACACTAAAATCTCATTTAATTCCCTTAAAAAAAACTAGGTTCAAATTCCATTTAAAAACATCGGTGTTAAACCCGATTTTTCACTCCTCTATATAATTTCAAATTTATATATCCAATTTATCCAATGATAAATATTTTATTTAATTTATAAACATCATTCATAAATAAATCTTTCCAATATATATATATATATATTAAAACAGATTTCTATTTCATATCTACTTTGAATCAAATCTTCTCATAATTCATTTATAACTCGCAATTCCTTTTTATAATTTTATTAATTACATAACTATTATTATTTCAGTTTACACTTTGAAAATTCCCTTTTATAATTCTAGTATTTCTTATGATATTTAAAATACCGAATAACAAGGCCAGTGTCATCATAATCAATCACAGATTATATATCACACCATATATCACAATATATGAAAAACAATAACATAAATGTTGAGGAATCCACATGGATTCCTCCAACCTGTTTCCCTGCATCCACAGATGTTAAACAATATAAATAACATCAATTTTATTTCAATATGAAATATTCTGATAAACATAATCAATATTTGATTAATGATATATATATATATACACACATCTAGATCTAAAATTTTAACCAATTAATTAACAGTTCAACCAAACAATCAACTCACAACAATCAACCATCATTTATTAATAATAAATTACGTTTATAAAAATATATACTGGGCAGAGCTGGTGAGATTTACTCACATTGGTTGGTTATTGTTGAATAACAATAACGTTCAACAGCTCCGTTCAGGCATTTTATGTTGCCATAAATTCAAACGATATCTTCCAAATCAGTTCCATTGTGTAGCCCTCGTACAAACAATCCCAACTACGATCCCAACATCACAACTCGTTCGCGATTCTGATATCGTATGTGCAAATTGTTATATCAACCAGTTAAGTAAAATTTTAAATTAAGAATTAAACTCATTTATTCCAATCGGCCTTACCAAATTTTAAAACGGCCCAATACCGAAAACTTAGAACCGACTGCAAGTTACAGATTCTGTCCCCATGCACCTGGCATCCACACTTCGTAGCAGTCTTCTTTCTTTTCCCAAATTATACGTTAACACCTGGGCCTTAACATTTTTAAAAACTGACCCATGATCTATTTAACGTGCCTACTCCAAATCCACATCATCCCATACCAGCAAGAACATAACAGCGCCCCCTACCTTATTCTCAATCCACGTCTATTTTTTCCTTTTCGTTTTTCTTGTTTGGGCCTTATAACGTAAACTGGCCCAAAACTATCCCCCTCGACCCATTACTCCCAGCTTCATCTTCCCGATAACGTAAATACCTCTTTCCAGGCACTTTCTAAAGCCATTACCAAACCTTGAACCCATGCCAAACCTTCCTTACTTAACGAAAGATCATAATATTCCACCATCATTCATCTCACTGCAAAGTCCACCATCCAAGCATGTCAACTTAGATCGTGTCGACCTTGCTCAGATCGCGTCAACATCCCTCCTCCCCTATAGACACCGAAACTTTGGTCACATATTCCCACAAGACCAACGCCATAGGTGCGCTTCCTCCCTCCCAACGTTCTGCCACCTTCCACTTGCCCAGTAACCCACCATATTGACGTCGAATGTCAACCCAAGCCTCACTGTATTTTTTTTACAAATATCAGTAGTCGATGTCGAACTCAATGAAGAACCCAAAAACAATACCCAACTCGCCAACAATGCTTCGATTCCTTACAAACAAATCTCCACGTAGGCTGCTCTTAATGACAGCGAACCCTACCTCATTCAAACTCACAAAAAACTGTACAGTATTGAAGAGCTTTACAATAGGAGTTGGAATATATTTATCAAATTATTTGTAAGATTTTTTTCCGAATTGATACAATTTTCAAAGCTAGGAATTAGTTGCTGTGAGGAGAGAATGGCGGCCCAGAATGGGTATTGACCACGGGGAAAATGAATGTAAGGGTTTAGGATAATGCAGGTATTTATAGGATAGTTTATTAAATTTTTATTCGCCTACTATATTCATTATTATTGAATTGCTACCTATATATGCTGTTTAAAAACCCCTATGATGACATATAATATCCAATTTCGACGAAAATGGACATGCAGCTACAGTTCGATATTACGGACCCAATGAAACTTGTTTCGCCAAATTCCGACTTCGTTTGCTCACACAGCATATTTTTAAAGTCAGATTATCGACTATTTTTCACATTATAATCCCGTACGACCACATACTGACTCCAAAAATCAGGGATATTGAAATCTAACAATAATTTAATGTTCTAGATCAAAAAAAATTAATTTCGTCGAAAACGGAGGTCATTTGTAAAAACGACTATTTTTCTAAGGTCTAAATAAACCTATTTAAATATTAATATATTTATAAGCAATTTAATTTAATATTAATAAATAAATATTGTTATATATATATTCACATAGAATATCATACAACTATAAAATAAACCTATCTGGATTTATAACTCGATATTTCGAAATACGAGTTAATTAATATTCAATTTATATTAAAATTCCTTTTATAATATAAATAAACCGTTATAATTTATAACGAATTCCATAGCGTTTTTCTGAAAATTTGATTTGGACATAACTCTCAATCTAATAAATGAAATCTCGATTTTTCTCTTTTATTAGAAAAATATCGTTCAACAGATTCGAACGTTTCCTATTTCACAGAAATGTGACTTATAATGAATTTTGTATATCAGTTGAAGTTCAAAACTCAATATTATGAACCATCGCGCCATTAAGAGCTCGATTTAAATTGTATTATAATTATACATTCAAATGTCATTTATATCGCCCAATTGATATCTTAAATCATTAAATAAATTAATTATTCGTCTGTTAAAATACGGGACTTTACAGTTTTATTGCAGATATTACGATGGAGAAATATATAATAACTTGAATTCTGATCATTTTGATTATGGATATTTAAATTATTTTAAATAATCCAATATATATTACTTTCACCTAATATTCAAGTTTTAAGTGATAAATAATGATATGAACTTTCTCGAAAAAGTATTCCAAAAATATATTTTTTAGGAGTTATCGATAAACTAACGAAAACCGTTTTATCAATAAACTATTTTTAAACCATAAGAGTCATGAACAACTTTGGATATGTACACTTATTTTTATAATTTATTAACTATATGAAATAAAAATTTATATTTATTTTGAGAATTAAATGTATTTATGACGTCATCAAGATTGTCATTATAATTAATAAATTATTCCTGGTTTTAAGTGGAGATTTAATGGTTTAATAAATATTACAATTGTTCTAATAATTGTTTCAATATGGCTATAATTCATTTTATTTGTCATATAAGATGGTAAATCATTTATGGTTGTTTTATAAGGATATATATACTATACTTGAAAATACAAGAAAAATTGATATCACCTAATCGACAATATCAAGATTCATATATAATTGTTTAATATTATTTGATAAAACTTTATTGCTTAAATAATATTATTTTAAATATTTAAAGATATTAAGAAATTTAATTTCAATTTTGTTTACTTAAATAAATAGTTTGATTAAAAACAGAAAATATAATCGAAAATTCAGATTATCATGCTTGTAACATACATATACATGTAACACACAAATACATGAACACATTTCTTTTTTTCTAAATTTGATTAAAAACAAATAATAAGTTCTACAACGTTGTGAGATACATGTAACACACTATACATGAACACATTTCTTTTTTTTTTAAATTTTAGAAGAAAGAATCTGCAAAAACTTCCACTGTAATAACCCGGAAAATCTGAACCAGTTTAAATTTTTTTATTTTGGCGATTTTAGCGAATTTTGAATATTTTAAATAGAATATTTTAAATAATATCGACGAGAAATTTATTTTGAATATAATTCGAACGTATATATTATATACGCCGTCGTTAGAATATAAATAATTATATATAATTATAAATAGAATTGAAAATGGCGCGGTAGTTCGATAATTCGATTTCAAACTTCAATTGAACGTACCGGGTGCAAAACAATCCGGATTTTAGTGAAACCAAAAACATTAGGATCTAATTGATAATATCTTTCCAACGAATCCGAAAAATCGAAATTTCATAGCGGGAATAAAAAGATATGTCCAGTTGAAGATTCTGAATAGTCGTTATGGAATTCAGGCCCTTAAAAATGGGAATTTTGCAAACGATCTCGGATTTTGACGAAACCACTTTTGTTGGATCCGCAGTGTCAAATTATTGCTAGGTTTCAAATTTCATAATTTTTTGAATCAATATGTGAGCGTGGCAAAGGAAAACGCGTTTGACCAGTTTCAGTTGATTTTAATCGACTGGAAAATGGCCATTTTTCCAACGGTCTCAGAATTCGACGAAACTAGTTTTGTTAGGACCGTATCATCAATACGAAGCTAGAAAATATTTTTCGGAAATTTTTCGAGTTAGTATGTGACCCCGGTAATTTGAAATGTACGTTTGAAATTCAATATAATGATTTAAATGTAAATTCAACGGAAACGGATCGAAACGACCGAATTAGCCTACGATACATATTCCATTGTGTTCGAAATGGGGGTAAAACACTATGGACGACAGGCGGTGGGCCTCGTTTAGAGGTCGTATGTAAAAGTCAACTTTTTGCAAAATGAAATAATTAAAAATTAAAATCCTTTCTCTTTCTTCCTTTCCTATACGTTCTGCCCCCCCCCCCCCACGATATTTTCAATTCAGTTTTCACAAAAAAAGAAGAAGAAGAAGGACGGGGCGGAGCAGCCGCCGCTCCTCCTCCTTGAGTGCCGCCGCCCCCTTCATCGAGCCCCCCTCCTCCTCCCCTTCGTTTCCCCCTCCAACCGCAACCCTAAACCCCCGTCGCGCAGCCGCGACCCACACCGCACCACCCCCTGCTTTCGCGAGTTCGCACCCCCCTCCCCAGTGGCGACGCGAAGAACCCCCCTCCTCGAAGTCGATCGCGACGAAGCCCCCCCCGATTCGAGACCGCCGCCGACCACCCACGCACCCCACCACCATCTGCGACGTCCACCAGCGTCCCCCCCCCATGAGACACCGCAATCCGGCAGCGTAACCCTGAGTAAGTTTTATAAATTATTTGATTTAAGTTTTAGAATATCTTTAATATAAAGGTAGGATTTTTCTTTAATATAAAAATATGATTTTCATTGATGTAGAATAATAAAAATATAATTTTTATATTATAGATATATCAAAAATATAATTTTTACATGATAGGAATATTAAAAATATCATCTTTAGATGTGTAGCAAAATAAAGATTTATTGTAAAAAGGCGAAATTTTTAGATGTAAAAAGGCGAAATTTTTAGATGTAAAAAGGCAAAAATTTTAGTTGTAAAAAGGCGAAATTTTTAGATGTAAAAAGGCGAAATTTTTAGATGTAAAAAGGCGAAATCTATATTTTTAAAATGGAATTTTATCTATATAATAACATAGTAAAAATTCGATTTTTATATATTGAATAACATAGTAAAAATTCGATTTTTATATATTGAATAGCATAGAAAAATTCGATTTTTAAATGTATGAAGTGATTATAAAAATATGATTTTTAAATTGAAAGTGAACAAATAAAAATGCGATTTTTATATATGTAGTGGCTACGAGCAACGAAAGCGACAAAAGGCGAGAATGGCGATGATTTCTCTAAAAGAAGAGTCAAGATGATTGGATAGCTTTGGTGAGAATTTCTCACTCTTCCATTTCTTTTCTAATTATATATATATATACTAGGATGCAGACGGTGCTTAGTAGCACCCGACACAATCGTCCACAGACCATGGACTTGTTTGTTTGATTGAAAAAAAATTAGTTAGATTATTTGATTGAAATTTGAGTTGTTTGGTGAAATGGAATGGATTGATTGGTGTGTGAATGGCGTGGGCCTTCACTAGACCGGGGATAAGGCTAGGCCTCGTCCCGTTTCTAGTATCGTGCCGTTATGCCGCCGAAATTTTCTAAAATAAGTTAGAAAAATAAAAATATCATTTTATTTAAAGAATGAACTGAATAGAAATTCATATGTTGAAATAAAATGTTTTTATCGTTAAAAATATAATTTTCAAACGTGAAGTGAATAAAATAAAATATTCATTTATAAACCGGACGGTTTGTTTATGTACACCTATTTGAAGGACATTGATTGGGACGATAAATTTTACACATCGCCCAACTGCACAAATAAAATCTATGTTTGATTGTTTGAAACCCCACACGGGTGTTGGGATGAAATTTGAAGTTCACTCATCCTGATGGATTAAATTTGTCGATCGATTGATTGACAGGCTGTTATAAGCGTTAGATATCTATATTTGATGCTTATACAGTGTAGTGCACTTTGGTTGATGGTTGATTATATTTCAATGCTATTATATGCGTGTGATGTATGAAAATCCATATAATTAATATTATATGGTGATTGATTGGGCCTCCTTCCAATTTAGAAAATAAAGAATATTATAACATAAAGGTTCATGTGTTGACTGTACTTGTAACGACCCGCATTCTACACATCGAAGGATCGTAGAATATTTATTTCTTTCACATACGAAGTCGTATGGTCATGTAACTTTGGGAGACGATTTTTGGGGTCATTTTCCATGTTCATGATTTTTGTCGATTTTTAAATGACCGTTTTGCCCCTAGTTGGTACTGTTTTGGCCATAACTTTTGACTGGAAAGGAATTTTGACCTGAAACCACTTCCATTGGATTCGAATGATGGTTTCTCTTTCCGTAGAGTGGTTACAATAGCCAAACGGACTTACAGTTTGGGAGATATGGCTGAATTAAGGTTCAGAAGTGGAAAAACAGCTTAATTGGGCCAAACCGGGTGATTAGCAACTAGGCCCAATGGGGGATTTCGGGTTTAGGGGTATATGAGGGCTGATAGGGTTAGAATTTCGGTTTCTTCCTCATTTTTCCAGCCGCCACTTGCTTTCCTTCACCCTAGTCATGGCCTCCATCCTCTAAAATCATCCCAAAACACCTTCTAATCACTTTCTAGTTGAAGATTAAGCTAATTAGCATCAAACCAAGGCTAATCAACATCAAATTTGGAATAGAGCTGCTGTGTTGCATAGAGATTCAACCCAAACAGAGAATCATTTCAGATCTATAGTTTACTTTGTGGCAAAGGTGAGTGATTTGCATTGTTTTTCACTAATTACGGCTAATTATGGTAATTAGCGAAGATTAGCGAAATTATGGCTCAGAAAATTCTAGAAAATTTCCTAAAATTCTAAAACACTATTTTATGCCTCTGATATGAATTTGGGTTGATTTCGACTAATTTTGTAAATCCCGGAATTTGGGGGATTAAGGAGTAATTAGTGATAATTAGCGAAATTATGCATGTTAAAAATCTGGAAAAATATGCAGAAATTCATAAATATTATTCTAAGCCTCTGTTAGAAAAATTGGCTAATTTGGTTAAGTTTTGCTAATCCTATTGTTAGATTTGCTTAAACATGCTTAAGGGGAAAATATGGGTTTTTGGGTATGTTTGATCCGTTTTGACATATCATATCGTTGTTTTGTTGCTTGTGAATGTTTATGCATGTTGCTATGACTGTATGGTATGCTTTGTGATTGTCTAGAAGTGTTAGTTTGGTCGAAAACGCCGTCGAATGGCGTAAAACAGTCGTTGGAAAAGCAGCAGGAAAGTACCCGAACCGGATCGGATCGGATGGGAGCACGAACCGACCCGGGGTGCAACTCGCGAACCGAACCGATCGTGATACCCGATCCGAATCGCTAGTCAATGGTGGCCATGGACTGATCTTCTCGTGCCCACGATCCACCCACCTCCTTCGACCCGAACCGCTCGCCTGAAGGACCCCACGAACCGACCCGAGGTGATGATACCGATCCGAACAAGAAGGAGTAGCCACGAACTGGAGGAGCACGACTCGATCCACTGGGGGAGTTGACGACCCGAACCACCATGAGTCAGAGCACCGAACCGATCCGCCACCTGAGGAGTTCCACGAACCGAACCGGCGAACATCACGAGCTGACTAAGGGCGAGGACCACGAAGACATGGTGGCACGATCCGACCCGAACTGAAGTGGGGGACCCGATCCAGATAGGGGAGCACGATCCGAACCGAGCAAGGGTGATGACCACGACCTGAAGCAAAGTGAAGAAGGCCGATCCAATGGAGATCCATAACCCGAAATGCAAAGGTAGTTCAAGTGGAAGTTCGAGCTCAGGATCCAGACGGGAACCAATGAGTTCACTTCGTGATTGGGCTTTGCTGCGGGACGTGTGCTAAGGGGTTGTCGATGTCTATGACTTTGGATCACTAGGTGTTGGAGGTAGAGAGACAAACTCGGGCTTTGGATATGGTGCGACTAGGGAGCTACCTACCAATGGAGTGGGGTCATGGAAACGTTGGGCGTGATCCCATAGGTATGGCGTTGGTGGTAGTAGGAATGTACATAGTCGTACAAAGTCGAGTTCTGTCGTTTTAGTAAAGTGCTCTAGTGATCGAAGAAGTGGATGTCGTACGCTTTACGCACTGAGTGAGAGATGTGAGGATGGTTGCCATGGATGATTTGTTTGCTATCATTGTGACATGCACACCCCACCCCCGTATTCTTACACTATTTATTATGGCACCTTGGAGTATTGTACGGTATGTGGTACTAACTCTTTGGTTGCAGGTCCAGGTTCAGGTATGGCTTAGTATACCTGTTATTATTCTGTTTAGATGTTTATCGCTCATACCAGGCTTTATGTCTGACCCAGAGTTTTATGTCTCCTCTTATTACTCTGGGTGCTCTCACGAGCAGACTAGAGACAGGTTAGCTGGTGATGCACGGGTAGATGATCCGGAGACGAGCAGGAGGCTTCCACGTACTATATACATAATATTCTCCCTGTGTTGTTGAAGATCACTGCTTGGGCATTGTTGGTGTATCTTCTACTTTAGCTTTCTTTTGTTTAGAGACAGTAAATTTGGAAAATTGTAATAAGCTGTATATGGATTTCCGCTGCTCTGATGATTGATGTTGACTTTAGTTATCAGCTTATGCACTGTCTCGCCTGTTTTATGTCAAGTATGTTATTATTATATTTTATCCCATGCGCTGTGAGACATTCTACAGGTTCCTTGATTAGTTCATTCTCTTCTTCTTCTTTTTTTCTTCTGGCGACCGTTCTGTGCTAGCTGGGCATGTGTACAGCGCACTTTCGGAGGAAATGCAGGCTGGTGCGGGACGGGCCGTCACACTTGGTATCAGAGCTCTAGGTTGCGAAGTTAACCTAGGGAAAGACACCGGGGAGAGATAGTATACGTATATGAGAGCGCGTATTTGTTATATTTTGGTTTTCAAAAGCTAGTTATATATATACTAGTAGTATTAGTAAGGATGAAGTCGCACTGCACTAGTACCACTATGGAGATGGCTGATTCGTTCTCTTTACAGATTGAGCGATGAGCCGAAACCTGAGGAACAATGGTCCAAGGGGTAACAATAGGAATGACCCAGACTTGAGGACGATGTTCACCAACTTCATGCGAGATATGATTAGGGATGCTCAGGGAGCAGTCCCTAATGCTGCTAATGGTGGTGGTCCAATGGTGCAGGCACCTAGGGTCGATTTCGCCAAGTTGTGCAAGGATTACACTAACCTTGGTGGGAAGTCGTTCCACGGAACGGAGTCGGCCACAGATGTTCAGGATTGGTTGGATAGCTGTGATCGTATCTTCGACGACTTGGGTATTGAGGATGCGATGAAGAGAAGGCTAGCGTCTCGTCAGCTGCAAGGGCGAGCGATGAATTGGTGGAATGCCATTAGAACAGCTACTCCAGAAGATCAAGTTACTTGGAATCAGTTTAAGACTCGCTTTTGTGATAAGTTTATTCCAGCTGCTCATAAATCAGAACTGTTCAAGAAGTTCTTGGAGCTTAAGCAGAACGGTAGAGCAGTCTCAGAGTATATCGCTGAATTTGACACTTTATCGAAATATGGATGGTCCCTTATCGATACAGTCGAAAAGAAGAACGAGAAGTTCATAACTGGCTTGGATGGGTACTTGGGGGAAAGACTTATAAACCATATCGATGAGACGTTTGAGTCTATTGTAGGAAAGACATTAAGGTCAGAGAGCCTTTTCCCTAAGTCGAAGGCCGAAGTTGCTACGGCATCTGCAGAGGAGCCAAAGCTGCAAGCAGGCAGCGAAGGCGAGAAGAATTCTCAGAATAAGAGGAAGCAGAACCCGACCAAGGATGGTCAGGATAAGAAAAATAAGAAAGATGGCGAATGCTTTAGTTGTGGCAAGAAGGGCCATTACGCCAGAGATTGTCGAGAAAAGCCTGGGGAAAGGAAGTGCTTTAACTGCGGCCAGGCGGGACATCACAAGGATGATTGCCCACAACCTCCTAGGGAGAAGCAGATTGTGAAAGCGTATGCTATCAACGCTGTTCCTTCTTCGTCAAATGCCCCAACTGCGGCGCAGAAGGAAAAAGGTGTCGTTATTCGAGGTATGCTTTCTATTTAAGATGTTTTGATCGGGTTTTGTTTGACAAACCTGAGTTAGTCGATAGACCTTTAGTAGTGACGAACCTGATTGGTGGTTCGACTAGTTTTGGCATGATTTGTTAATGTGGTCTTATCGAGTCATGGATGTATGTTTCCTTGTGATTGCTTTGTTTTAGGCTTTACTGGGTTTAGCATTATTTTGGGAAGTCGATCTACTCCAAAGGAATAGGGTGGTATTAGGTACCTACCTAGTGATGGCGAGGGTAACTGGAGTTAAGGAAGCTAAGAGGTTATCGTTGCAGTAAGTTCTAGTTGTCTCTAGGAGGCAAATGAGTACTCCAGTGCTAGATTGTTTTGCTAGTATCACCTCACGTGGGTTGTCCGAACTCGGAGGAGATGTTCCTTGGGCGCTTGTCTGATATTGGTTTAGGCCTTTGGGGCTTGTGCTTGGGGAATGTCGAGTTTGACTAGGATGGTTTGCGTGAGGGATAAGTAGACGTTGCGATTTTCATTGGATGATATCTTGGTTCACTCGAGGAGTGACGGGCAGACGGAACATGATAAGACTGTTCAATGGTATAGACTGCCTAGGGTTGGACTCGATAGGGTTATGAGATTGCTCGAGTGAGACTCGAGAAAGATGCAAAGTAATGGATTGTTTAGGACCCTATGTTGATGTTCTCTATTGGATAGTAGAATTTTGAAGGAATAGGATGTGTTCGTTGATCTTGGAGATGCAACGAATAGGGAGACGACTCGCGTTGGACTAGAGTTTTCGGTACTCAAGACTGGGTCTGAGTTATAGATTGACTCGAGTTGGACTCGAGAAGGCTGCAGGGAATTGGATTCAGCTCGAGTTGGACTCGAGAGGGCAGCAAGATAATGGATAGACTTGGGTTGGACTCAAGTATTTTAGGAGGACTAAAAGCAGGGGTATCTGGGGACGCCCGTTACCTTGGATCCGTTGGACGTGATCTAGTTATCCTTGGAGGATAAACGTACGTTGGACGTACGGTAGTCCGATTGGAGGCTGGGCTTCCATTAGTTTAATTATCCTTGGAGGATAAACGTATGTTGGACATACGGTAGACCGAAGGGAGGCGGGGCTTCCATTGGCCTGGGATTGGTTGGACCAGTCAAGTAGGCATCGGTGTATGTATGGGGGCTGGGCTTCCATTAGTTAGTGATGTTGGTTGGACCAGACATGCTAGAATCGACATATTGGGATTGGTCAGACCAATCATGTAGGTGTCGATGTGTTTATGACTTTAGCGGGTGATAGATAGGATTTGTTTGATGGATGTTATGGTTTCTATGTTTGTTCCTATCTTTCTTCTCTTGAGTAGACTATCACCTGTAGGGTTCCAGCGATGGGGAACAAAGTGATTGTGGTAGGACTATGAGCCAGTGCAGTAGAGTCGTCATGACTCCATGGGGCAGAGTGATCATAGTAAAGGATTTGGGTGCAGTACTAGTTGCATTGAGTAGGAGACATGCCAGTTTAGGGGTTTTGTTTCTAGGATGGAAGCAACTAGAGTATGGCACAGGATATGATTTCAGACCCAAGACTGAATTGGATTCAGAAACGCTAGTAAGCTTGACGATTAGATCGATTTTGATTGAGTGGATTGTTTCCAGTTAGAAGGACGATCCTAATCTATTGGGAACCATCTCTAGGGTAGGGATGGGTATCGATGGAAAGAGAATGATCAAGTAAGGATTTGATTGAGAAGGGTGGCTTCGAAAGAATAAGGGACTAGTTGTACCCGACGTAAATGGACTGAGAGGTGAAGTGCTTAGAGCATATCATCACTCGAGATTGACTATACGTCCCAGTGGTAACAAGATGTATTGAGACATAGAGCAGATCTACTACTGGGAAGGGATAAAGATAGGCAGAAGGCTTATCTCGATAAGAGATGAAGAGATTTGGAATCCTTCGTTAATGACTTGGTGTTCGTCGAGATCTCTCCATAGAGAATGTGATTCGGATTGGTTGGAGAGGTAGGTTAGCACCAAGATTTGTTGGCTCATTCCCAGTCCTCGAGCAAGTTGGGAATTTGGCGTATGAAGTAGAGCTACCTGATAAGATGGCGGGAGTTCACAACGTATTTCATGTTTCCCAGTTAAGGAAGTTTGTGCAAGACCCTAATGTGACTATTTCACCTGATCAGTTGGACGATAGCGAGGTTGAACCCGAGGCGGTTGGGAACCGCAAGTCTATGCGTATTGTTGGGAACGATACGAAACAGCTTCGAAGGAGGGCGGTGAAACTAGTCAAAGTCCAGTGGGGTGAGAATGGAAAAAGATTGTACTTGGGAAACAGAGGAGGATATAAGGAAGAAGTATCCAGAACTCTTTGCCTAGTAAGGTTTTGGTAGTGATAGTTTCTTCCCTTGTTAGTAAACCGCATGCTAGGATAGACTTGTTTTGCATGTTGATTGTTGTTTTATGGTTGATAGGCATGCGGGACCCTTTGTGTGTTCTGGTTAGGGAATTTCGGGGGCGAAATTTCTTAAGGGGGGAAGAGTGTAACGACCCGCATTCTACACATCGAAGGATCGTAGAATATTTATTTCTTTCACATACGAAGTCGTATGGTCATGTAACTTTGGGAGACGATTTTTGGGGTCATTTTCCATGTTCATGATTTTTGTCGATTTTTAAATGACCGTTTTGCCCCTAGTTGGTACTGTTTTGGCCATAACTTTTGACTGGAAAGGAATTTTGACCTGAAACCACTTCCATTGGATTCGAATGATGGTTTCTCTTTCCGTAGAGTGGTTACAATAGCCAAACGGACTTACCGTTTGGGAGATATGGCTGAATTAAGGTTCAGAAGTGGAAAAACAGCTTAATTGGGCCAAACCGGGTGATTAGCAACTAGGCCCAATGGGGGATTTCGGGTTTAGGGGTATATGAGGGCTGATAGGGTTAGAATTTCGGTTTCTTCCTCATTTTTCCAGCCGCCACTTGCTTTCCTTCACCCTAGTCATGGCCTCCATCCTCTAAAATCATCCCAAAACACCTTCTAATCACTTTCTAGTTGAAGATTAAGCTAATTAGCATCAAACCAAGGCTAATCAACATCAAATTTGGAATAGAGCTGCTGTGTTGCATAGAGATTCAACCCAAACAGAGAATCATTTCAGATCTATAGTTTACTTTGTGGCAAAGGTGAGTGATTTGCATTGTTTTTCACTAATTACGGCTAATTATGGTAATTAGCGAAGATTAGCGAAATTATGGCTCAGAAAATTCTAGAAAATTTCCTAAAATTCTAAAACACTATTTTATGCCTCTGATATGAATTTGGGTTGATTTCGACTAATTTTGTAAATCCCGGAATTTGGGGGATTAAAGAGTAATTAGTGATAATTAGCGAAATTATGCATGTTAAAAATCTGGAAAAATATGCAGAAATTCATAAATATTATTCTAAGCCTCTGTTAGAAAAATTGGCTAATTTGGTTAAGTTTTGCTAATCCTATTGTTAGATTTGCTTAAACATGCTTAAGGGGAAAATATGGGTTTTTGGGTATGTTTGATCCGTTTTGACATATCATATCGTTGTTTTGTTGCTTGTGAATGTTTATGCATGTTGCTATGACTGTATGGTATGCTTTGTGATTGTCTAGAAGTGTTAGTTTGGTCGAAAACGCCGTCGAATGGCGTAAAACAGTCGTTGGAAAAGCAGCAGGAAAGTACCCGAACCGGATCGGATCGGATGGGAGCACGAACCGACCCGGGGTGCAACTCGCGAACCGAACCGATCGTGATACCCGATCCGAATCGCTAGTCAATGGTGGCCATGGACTGATCTTCTCGTGCCCACGATCCACCCACCTCCTTCGACCCGAACCGCTCGCCTGAAGGACCCCACGAACCGACCCGAGGTGATGATACCGATCCGAACAAGAAGGAGTAGCCACGAACTGGAGGAGCACGACTCGATCCACTGGGGGAGTTGACGACCCGAACCACCATGAGTCAGAGCACCGAACCGATCCGCCACCTGAGGAGTTCCACGAACCGAACCGGCGAACATCACGAGCTGACTAAGGGCGAGGACCACGAAGACATGGTGGCACGATCCGACCCGAACTGAAGTGGGGGACCCGATCCAGATAGGGGAGCACGATCCGAACCGAGCAAGGGTGATGACCACGACCTGAAGCAAAGTGAAGAAGGCCGATCCAATGGAGATCCATAACCCGAAATGCAAAGGTAGTTCAAGTGGAAGTTCGAGCTCAGGATCCAGACGGGAACCAATGAGTTCACTTCGTGATTGGGCTTTGCTGCGGGACGTGTGCTAAGGGGTTGTCGATGTCTATGACTTTGGATCACTAGGTGTTGGAGGTAGAGAGACAAACTCGGGCTTTGGATATGGTGCGACTAGGGAGCTACCTACCAATGGAGTGGGGTCATGGAAACGTTGGGCGTGATCCCATAGGTATGGCGTTGGTGGTAGTAGGAATGTACATAGTCGTACAAAGGCGAGTTCTGTCGTTTTAGTAAAGTGCTCTAGTGATCGAAGAAGTGGATGTCGTACGCTTTACGCACTGAGTGAGAGATGTGAGGATGGTTGCCATGGATGATTTGTTTGCTATCATTGTGACATGCACACCCCACCCCCGCATTCTTACACTATTTATTATGGCACCTTGGAGTATTGTACGGTATGTGGTACTAACTCTTTGGTTGCAGGTCCAGGTTCAGGTATGGCTTAGTATACCTGTTATTATTCTGTTTAGATGTTTATCGCTCATACCAGGCTTTATGTCTGACCTAGAGTTTTATGTCTCCTCTTATTACTCTGGGTGCTCTCACGAGCAGACTAGAGACAGGTTAGCTGGTGATGCACGGGTAGATGATCCGGAGACGAGCAGGAGGCTTCCACGTACTATATACATAATATTCTCCCTGTGTTGTTGAAGATCACTGCTTGGGCATTGTTGGTGTATCTTCTACTTTAGCTTTCTTTTGTTTAGAGACAGTAAATTTGGAAAATTGTAATAAGCTGTATATGGATTTCCGCTGCTCTGATGATTGATGTTGACTTTAGTTATCAGCTTATGCACTGTCTCGCCTGTTTTATGTCAAGTATGTTATTATTATATTTTATCCCATGCGCTGTGAGACATTCTACAGGTTCCTTGATTAGTTCATTCTCTTCTTCTTCTTTTTTTCTTCTGGCGACCGTTCTGTGCTAGCTGGGCATGTGTACAGCGCACTTTCGGAGGAAATGCAGGCTGGTGCGGGACGGGCCGTCACAGTACTCATCCGTTGAGATTAGTCATGTGTTGAACGAAATATTTTAATAATAAAATTTACTTCTTTATCAATATAAAATAAAGGTTCATGTGTTGACTGTACTCATCCGTTGAGATTAGTCATGTGTTGAACGAAATATTTTAATAATAAAATTTACTTCTTTATCAATATAAAATAAAGGTTCATGTGTTGACTGTACTCATCCGTTGAGATTAGTCATGTGTTGAACGAAATAATTTAACAAAAATAGTCACACGTGGACAGTACTCATTCGTTGAGATTAGTCGTGTGTTGACAAAAATAAATATTCATTTGTTGAATATTTGAAAATAGAAATATATGAAGCCGTGTTGGTTAGATTGACGCCATTTTGACGTGAACGATATTTATATCGATTTTATTCAATTTAAAATGAATATTGAAAAGTGATTTCGAAATCGCATATTTTGAAATGAAATTTGAATCAAATTGAATAGAAAACGAATTCGAATTGAATATATAACGAATTGAATTCGAATTGAATATAAAACGAATTTGATTTCCATTGAATATATAATGAATTTGATTCAAATAGAAATCGGAAATGAATGGAATATAAAGTGATTTCGAAATGAATTGAATAGAAAAAGATTTCGAAATGAATTGAATATAAAGTGATTTCGAAATGAATTGAATATAAAACGAATTCGAATTGAATATATAACGAATTGAATTCGAATTGAATATAAAACGAATTTGATTTCAATTGAATATATAATGAATTTGATTTGAATAGAAAACCAATTTGAATTTGAATTGAATAGAAAACGAATCGAATTCGAATTGAATTGAATATAAATCGAATTCGAAATGAATTGAATAAATAACGATTTGAAATGAATTGAATATAAATCGAAGTCGAAATGAATTGAATAAATAACGATTTGAAATGAATTGAATAGAAAACGATTTCGAAATGAATTGAATAAATAACGATTTCGAAATGAATTGAATAGAAAACAAATTTGATTTGAATCGAATAGAAAACAAATTTGAATTGAATCGAATAGAAAACCACTTTGAATTAAATCGAATTGAAAACGAATTCGAATTGAATTTAAAACAAATTGAAATGAATTCAAATTGAATTGAAATTTGAATTGAATAGAAATGAATTTTAAAAAACGAATTTATAAAGAAGAATTCAATTTTGCTTTGAATTGAAATAAGGGTTGAAATTATTTTTGAAACGAATTCAAAACTATTTATAAAATTCGTTTTGAATAGTAATCGACGATATATATATTATATATATAATATAATGGCCTGAATAGAACACGCCGCGTCGCGACAGTTCGTGAATTTCGACCATTTATTTCAAACGGACGTTACGGGAGATCCGACCGTCGTATTCTCCTAAAACCGGAACCGTTGGGTTCGTATCGAAAAGAGCTTTCTAACGAATATTAGAAATTTGAAATCTAACGGTTGGATTTGGAGATACGTCCAAATCAAAATTCAAAAAAGGTTGCTGTAAGTGTAGTTCGATGGCCATTGTTGGAAATCGACTGTACGGGCCTTGATAAAATTATTAAAAATAGTAATAATTTGTGTAAAATCATAAGAAATGATTTGGGATAAATTAGGATGAAAAACTCCATATTTGAAAAGATAAAAATAGATTATCGAAATGAACTAGTTTGAACTCAATTTAAAACCCGGGTTTTTATTTTTAAATAAATAGATTAGATTTAAAAAGGGGTTTTAAATAATCGGAATTTCTAACATATAACGATTGGATTTGAAATGGGTTTATCGTGAACTGTGTTTTAAATAACACTAGTTCTTTAACCCGATAATAAATAGAATGTGATTTGGGTTTGTCGTGAACTGTGTTTTAAATAACACCTAGTTCTTTAACCCAGTAAAAGGAGTTTTAATGAATCTGTAATTAGATTGAAATGTGAATCTATAATCTAAATTATCAAATTTAGAAATGAGCGAGAATGGAGTATCACCAGTTTTGCTCCAAAACGATAGTCAAATCTTTAATTAGATTTGAACGTGAAATGGTAATTAATTTTACCGATAACACTGTGGTGTTAGATATGGAGTACTACCAGTTTTGCTTCATGGGATGAATAGGTTGGGATTGGGAAATAAAATAAATAATTACTTCGTTATGGTTCGCTAATCTCGACTAGTTTAGAAAACCATAATTTGGTTTTAAACGACATCCAAAGGAAGATCAAAAGATAAATTTGAAAGAATTTATCTTGGATAAAATTAATGGGAAACTTTCCCTAAAAATGTGATTTTATGAATAAAAGAATATTCTGAATTGGGATGAGGTGTATGTTGAGTTTGTGTAACATTTGTTTTAATATACACGGGTTGTTCGGAAAGGCCGGGTTTATACCCATTATGAATAACCGATTCGACGATAAGTCGAAGATGATGACGGTGGTCGAAGACCGGAAGTCTTCGCATCGTTTGGGCAATTACTGACGATCCTGATTGGGCTGTACACCAAAGAGGATGGAAATAGTTGGTGGTCGTCCAGACGTACTTGGAGATGGATGGATATGCGAGGAAAGTGCCTCCGGTTTCGTTCAGACCCAGAACGAACTTGTAAATGGATTGTGTGTCTGACATTGGATTTTATTCTGTTTTGATTGATTTCTGTTAAATATATATCTGTTTGGCAGCGGAGAATTTATTCTCTTGCTTAACGCCCTTCTCTGAGACGTACGAGCTTAGAGGTTATATATCGATAGATATTAATCGCATAGCATGAATTGCCTGTGTGGCATACTTAGTTGCAATGATCAAGGCTTCTGTTGAAAAGCAAAGTCTTGTGGTTGATGATCAAAGCACGACCTCTGTGGCGTAGCTTTGTGTATAACGTGAATTCGCGAGCCTCACACCTCGGTATGAGTTAAAAACGGGACACGGACCGCTGGGAGAGCACGACGTTTCTTTCTAGCTATGGTGGTGTCAGTGACTTACCAGCCCTGACATATATATACTTTTCACCTTTGTGGTTGTTGGAATGAGGCGCCTCGATTATAGTTCTGTAAGGACCGGGAAACGTGTGTTCAGGCATAATTAATCCTCTAACGTAAGTGAGGACCGGCCCAGCTGCATCCAGGGTTGCCCAAAGTGCGTAGCCCTGAGGCATTTGCTAGAGTGTCTCGAGCGCGGAGAGGATCTTGCCCCTTGCCTCGACTCATGACGGAAATCCAATTTCCAATGCGTGTATTGCGGTTTTAATTGTAGAACTAGTATGGCGACATGATATATGGTACCCATGCCGTCTATGATTTATATTTATGATTGAAATTGTTTTGACACTATACACTTATTATAGTATCAAATGATTTGTTTTAAACGTACCAAGCATGTTTGGCTATTATAAGGGAAAACCCTATCCTCCGGCTAGCGTTGCATTGTGTGATGGGACCTGGGTCTTATAATAGCTTCATTTTTCGAAAAAGCATTGCGTTGTTTATTGATATGCACTTGTATTCTTGGGAGGAAACCCGTTCTGTGTTATATGGCGTGGTCCCTTGAATTACTCTCTTTTAAAGTAAAGTTTTAAATAACTGTTTTAGTTCTCACACCAGTCACATGACTGACCTGGAGTTTATTGTTTTAACCTAAACTCTGGGTGCCCCTATTTTCCGCACGGGCAGCTAGTAGTTTTGGTTTTGCAGATTTATATTTACAGGATCCTGATTTACAGCTGGAATGGTATCCGGAAAGCTCTGTATCCGAATATCACCTTCAGTTGTGCTTTGTATTATTTTCCGCTGCTATGTAATTTATTGTAATCTTTGATATTTATCGAATGTAATTTATTCATTTATACTCTGTATATTCTTGTATCTGATGGAATTGTTGTAATAACAATGAAATGTTCTTCCGTCTGCGTTCTGTTTTGTCTTGTCCTCACAATAATTCGTTCTTTCTCATCTCTTCGGAGACCGGGGAAGTTTCGGGTCGCTACATATGGTAACATTTTCAAATTTTTGAAAACAAACATGCTTAAAAACCAAAAGAAATTGAGTTACTTTTGGCTCTAGTTAGAGAATTCAAGGTCTAAGCTCTACCACTTCTCTTCTATACTTCCAGTCACCACCACTTCCTGTATTGGCTATGAGATCCTCCAACCCTTCAAAGTCTTGTACATGTCACATTGAAGCAATAAAGCATGGGATCGTAAGCTTTAAGTTCAAGCCAACGAAGCAATACTCGTTTAAATCCAAGGTGAGAAGTTTTATAAAAATTTATGATAAATTATACGATGATATGATATGCTATGATATGAATTCTATGTTGTTTAGGATGGTTGTTTACTTTGTTTGATTTTTGATTATATTGTTTTATGGTCAATTAAACAAGTAATGTTTAATACATATTAACAATCACAATGGATACTACTTTCCTTTAATAAATGAAATGGTGTAAATAAAGTGATTAAAACTCTTGGAATGGTTTGAAATGGTATAAATAGAATGATTAAATGTGTTCAACGAACTTTGAAAAGAACTTGATATTTGAGTTTAAATAGACAAGTCACGTAATGGAAATTCGCCACTTTGCACTAAAGAATGTAAAATTCATTTATATGACGAATTCAATGTTGGAATTCTTCGATATACGATTTTACGAACTCTTATTATTACAATTTTTAAACAAAGGAAAAAAAAATCAAGATTTCACTTAGTAGATTTTGAAATATAAGAGAATCAAGTTTCGAAAATAATCGCAGTTCTATAGTTTGGAATCGAAGAAAGTAAGTTCTTTATATTTGATATTGTTAGTTCTTTAAAAATATGGAATAAATTATATAAATCTCTTAGAACGAATTTAAGTTAAATAATGAATTTTCAAATGATAGGAAAGTCATTTTGATCAATTAAACATTTAGAACACATTTCGCAATGGTTTCCATACCATTTGAAATATAGATTTAAACTTGACAATTCTTTCCCAAATCTTTTGTAAAAGCATTCAAACAATAAATTAAGTGTTTATAGGTTTCACAATTAATTAAAAAGAGTTTAAATAAATGAATTAAACAAAAGTTATTATAAGTAAATGTTTAATATTTGCTTTAATAGTCGACGACTTGATTTTTCTTTACGTAAACTCTGGATGTGACGTGCTTCAACCAAGGAGATGTTCAGAAGCAGCACTGTCTTTGCTCAGTTGGATAAATAATATACAGCAAATTATAAGAATATAACAAAGTATGAATAAGTAATATACAATAGAAAATATCAGACATTTAAAATACATCGCAGTGGAAAAATAATACATAACACAACTGGAAGTAATACATGGATATAAAGCTTTCCGTATATAGCTACAGCTGCAAATCCAGGATCCGAAAAAGAAATATTTGCAAAAACCAAAACTAATAGCTGCCTATGTGGAAAATAAGGGCACCCAGAGTTTAGGTAGAAATAATAAACTCCGAGTCAGTCATGGGACTGGTGTGAGAACTAAAACAGTTATTAAAATCTGATTTTAAAGCAGGGTGAATAAAAGGTCCACGCCGTATAACACGGAACAAGGTTTCCTCCTAGGAATACCAGTGCTTAAAACAAATAGCGCAATGTTTTTTTAGAAAAATGAAGCTATTATAAGACTCATGTCCCATCACACAATGCAACGCAAGCCGGAGGATAGAGTTTTCCCTTATAATAGCCAAACATGCTTGGTACGTTTTGAACAAATTATTTTTTTGATATTACTATAAGTGTATAATGTCAAAAACAACTTCAAATATAAATTTATCAATCATAGACGGCATGTGTACCATATACCATGTCGCCATACTAGTTCTACAATTAAATCCGCACAATGTCGTATTGGAAGTTGGATTTCCATCATGAACGAAGGCAAGGGATCATCCTTACCGAATTCGAGACAATCTAGCCTACCTTGTCTCAGGATACAGCCGCAACTGCACCTAGGAACGCCAAGGCCGGTCCACACTTACATTTGTGGATTAGTAATTCCTGAACAATACATTTCCCCGCCCTATGGGGCGTAAATCTGGTCAATATGTTGACCATCCCAGAGCCCCGTAGTGACTCAATATCTGAGGCGCCTCGCAATCCATCATCCACATAAGTAAAAATGTCTAGAGTCCATACCATGACACCACTTCTAGCTAGAGAGAAACACATGTTCTCCCTGGGATCCTTCAACCCGTTTCTAGTTCACACCGGGGTTTGAGGCTCGCGAATTAACGCTATACACAAAGCTATGCTACTTAAAGCCATGCTTTGATCATCATCCACTAGGCTTTGATTTTCAACAAAAGCCTTGATCCATGCATCTCAGCATGCCACATTGACAGTTCATGTCGTACAACTGATGTCAATCAATATATAACCTCTAAGCTCGTACGTCAAAGAGAAGGGCGTTATGCAAGAGAAAAAAAATTCTTCGCCGCCAAGTAGATATATATTTAATAGAGATCAAACAATACAGAACGAAATCCAATGTCAGACATACATCCATTTAAAAGTCCATTCTGGGTCTGAACGAAACCGGAGGCACCTTATTCCTCCCTCCATATGTCCAATACAGGATAGAGGTCCTCACGTATCTGGTCGATCTCCAAGTACACCTGGACGATCACCACTTATTACCTCATCTTGGGTGTACAACTCAATCAACACATCAGTAATCATCCAAAAGATGTGAAGATCTCCGGTCTTCAACCACCGTCTTCATCGTCGACTTATCGTCGAACCAGTTATTCAGAATGGGTATAAACCCGGTCTTTCCGAATAACTCGCGTATTTTATAAACAAGTGCTACACAAACACATCATATGCCTCAGTCCAATCCAGAATATTGTTTTATTAAAATATTCACATCTTTAGGGATATGTTCCCATTAATTTTATCAAAGATGAATTCTTTTAAATTTATTCTTTAATCTTCCTTTGGATATCAATTTCCAACAAATTCATTATCTTTTCACAATTCTAAACAAAATTAAGTTTTATCAAACTAGTCGGGATTAGCGAACCTTACCGAAGTAATCATATATCATATTTCCCAATCCCAACCTATTCATCCTATGGAGAAAAACTGGTAGCACTCTATATCTAACACCATGGTGTTATCGGTAAAATTAATTACCATTTCCCATTCAAATCTAATTAAAGATTTAACTATCACCTAGTGTAAAACTGGTGGTACTCCATTCTCGATTATTTCCCAAATTTGATAATTTATATTATCACATTCTCATTTTAATCTAATTAAAGATCCATTAAAACTTCATCTTAGTTTTAATCATTCCAAAAGCCATTATTCAATGATTATTTAACTTTGGAAAACCAAACATGCCACATTGACCATCCATACTATACCATTGATTTCTGCCTGTATATAACCTCTAAGATCGTACTTCCCAGAGAAGTGTGTTAAGCAAGAGAATAAATTCTCTGCCACCAAAAAGATATATATTTAGCAAATATCAACGTACAAAGTATAAAGAAATACAATGCCAGACATATAATCCTGTCTTTAACTGCGCTAAAGAACGAATGCCATTTATAACACAGTTCATGATAAACCCAAAATCACATTCCATTAACCATGGAATCATCACGGAAAACAGATCAATCTATATAATCGATATAAATTTCTGTATCCAACCAATAATATAAATGGAATAACGACAAAGCCTTTTAAATTCCATATATAGTAACAATCTTCCTCTACAAAATCTCACTTCGATTATCACTAAATCGAATTCCATTCAATTCCAATTTAATATATTAAATTGGAAAACTTAACTTTGTAAATTTCCATTAATCTTAATTAAAAGTTTTATATATTCCAAATCACTTTCACTGTTAATTTGAGTTAAAGAACGAATGTCGTTAAAAATACAGTTCACGATAAACCCAAAATCACACTCCATTAATTATGGAATCTTCACGGAAAACAGAACAGTGTATATAATCGATATAAATTTTCGTATCCAACCATTAATATAAATGGAATAATGGCAAAGCCTTTTAAATTCCATATATAGTAACAGTCTTCCTCCACAGAAGCTAACTTCAATTATAACTAAGTCGAATTCCATTTCAATACCAATTTAATATATTAAATCGGAAAACTTTACTTTGGAAATTTTCCATTAAATCTTAGAATAAAGATTTATAAATTCCAAATCATATTTCACTGTTAATTGGGTTAAAGTACAAATGTTATTTAAAACATAGTTCACGATAAACCCAAAATCAACTTTCATTTCTCAATTGGGTTTAAGAACAGTGTTAATAAAGACACCATTTATGACAAACCCAAAATCCAATTCGATATTAAATATAAGGCTCTAAACAGAAATTATATTGGCTTATATTCAATATCAATTCTGAAACCAACAAATATCGTATAGGGAATAACGATATATATATCTTCCAAATTCCTTCAAAATATCCGTATAATCAAGGAATCCAATATCGAAATATTCCGATGATAATTTCGATTCAAATCTATTTCAATTCATACATTGGAAAAATCTGGTTATATTAAAACCATTCACAAATCCAATTTATTTATTGAAAAGTCATTGGATTCCCATTCTAGTTATTAACTAGTTCATTTTGATAAAAATATATTTTTATCTTTTCAAATATGGATTTTTTCATCCAAAATCTTTCCAAATCATTTATTATGATTTCACCCAAATTATTAACATTTTTAATAATTTTATCAAGCCCCGTACAGATGGTTTCCAATAACGGCCACCGAACTGCATCCATAGCGACCTTTTCGAAATTTGATTTGGACATAATTCCAAATCCAACCGTTAGATTTCAATTCCCTTATTTTCATTGGAAAGCTCTTTTTGATACGAACCCAAGGTTCCGATTTTTGGAGAATCTGAGGGTTGGATCTCCCGTAATGTCAATTTGAAGTCAATGGTCGAAACTCGCGAACGGCCGCGGCGCAGCGCGTTCTATTCAGGCCGTTTATATATATATACATTATATAATATATATTTTGTTGTTTTTCGTTCAAAACGTATTTTACAAAATCGTTTTAAAATGATTCCCAATTCATTTTCAATTTTTAAATCAAAAGTGAATACTCCTTATCATTATAGTGTTAATGATAATATTTTCAAAATATCAAATTTTGAAATCATTTTCTTTTCGATATTCATTATAAAAATGAATAAAATCGATATAAATATCGTTTGCGTCGAATGGCACAAATCTATTCAACACGGCTTCACATACTTCAATCACGTCCATTCAAAATCGAACATCAAATTCACATTTTAATCCTTTAAAATATTCATCCCAATCAATATCAGTTAAATAGGTGTACATAAACAAATCATCCGATTTGTAAATGAATATTCATTTCCATTTCAGGAGATTTTATGCCGTTCGTATATACGTTAAAAATTATATTTTTAACGTTAAAATATTTATTCAACACATGAATATTTTATATAGTTCATATTCACATTAAAAATTATATTTTTAACTAATACAATTTTTATTTCATAAAATTTTGGCATTATAACGACACGATATTAGAACTGGAGTAATGTATAGCATTACCCCTCTCCTGATACCGGCTCGCGCCATACACAATAATCAAACAATCCACATAACCACAATTACAGTCAATTTCCAAAATACAGCCAATTTTACCACAACACCCAAACAAACAACTATGGTTTGTACAATAAATAGTGTCGGGGGCTTCTAAGCCCCGTCTTCATCCTACTGTATATTTAACTATACATAAATTTGAGTGAGAAGGTGTTCTTACCTCGATCGGATAGAAATCGTTTAATACGATTATTTTTAATAAAATTAAACTGTGCGTTCAATTTTATTAAAAATTCCTTTTAGCTCCAAACTCTTTCCGGTCGACTCTAGAATGTCGTATGCGCCGCCACGATCACAATGTTTCCTGTTTCATCGGATTTCGATATCGTATGAAAAAGATACGATTTTTTTTATTTTATAAACTCAAATGAATTAGCAACGGTTTTAAAGTGTTGCAAACCTTTCAAATAAACATCAGCCGCTACCTCAGGAAGTCATTCGAAACTAGGGTTGAATTTTTCCTTCCATCCGTTGAGCTAGGCTAGAATCAAGTTGCACCAGGTCGAAGAGCGTGTAGAGGCGTGCCTGACTGCGGTGGAGCTGTCGAGTCCAGTGGTCGGACGGTGACGATAACGGCGATCGATCGTGCTGCCTTTGAGGTGTCGATTCGGCCAAAATACACAACAATAAACTGCAAAACATATATGGATTTGAAGGTGAGGAGAAGCTCTACAAAATTCCCCAAAGAACCATGGTCTAATTCTTCGTGGATGGAGAGAAAAACGAGGGGGAAGATTTGAAAGACTTCCGCCGTTAATTGCTGGAGCGGGGAGAGAGATAGTGACGCGTAGTTTTGTTTTTTTTATTTTTTTTTAAAAATTTCTGATTGGCCGTGCTATTTATAATTCCAAAAATATCTATTTTTCTCTAGAACTCCAAATGACACCCAATGACTATCGCCCTTAGCTAAATACCCCCATTCCGGACACAATGGGATATGGTTCATAAGCCAATTCGACTGTTTCGATCTGTTTTCCTTTAAATTAAAATATAAATTAATTTAACATTAAAATTGATTTCAACGTACATTTTAATTTACCGGGGCCACGTTTGACACCAAAAAATCCCATTTTTGGAATCCAACTATGTTCGGATGATACGGTCCTAACAAAACTAGTTTCATCGAGTTTGGAGGCCGTTTGAAAAATGGCCATTTTCCAGTCGATTAAATTCAATTGAAATTGGTCAAACGCGTTTAAATGCGCCACACTCACATATTAGTTCCAAAAATTATGAAATTTGGAATCTAGCAATAATTTGACATTCCGGATCCAACAAAAGTGGTTTCGTCGAAAACAGAGGTCGTTTGAAAAATGGCTATTTTCAAGGGCCATATATATGATTAAAATATATAAAAATATATATATAAATTCCATAGCGACTATTTTAAATTTTAAATTGGACATAACTTTTTATTCATAAAGTGAAACCTCAATTTTAAACATTCGTTAGAAAGATATTATTAAAAAAATTCAAATATTTCTCATTTCGTCCAATTCTGATTTAAAATGAATTCTGTATACTCAATTGAAATTAAAAATTGAATTTTCAAACTACCGCGCCATTTCAGGCCCGTTTTATAATTAAAATAAATTTATATATTCTAAGTTTGATTAAAACAATTTTTTAGTTGTTATTATTTAAACTAAATCATTTTAAATATTCAAAATCAATTAAATTAGCTAAAATTAAAAAAATTAAATTGCTTCTGAAATTCTAGGTTGTTACATTCTCCTCCACTTAAATTTTTTTCGTCCTCGAAAAGGAACGGAGCTGAAAATTGTTTAACCAACCAACTCAACTTTCAAACTGGCTTGAATTCTTCAACTTTTCGGTTTCTAAGAATATTCAAATTTTTCGAAAATTTGGCTAACACCCTAAATTTTCGAAAATTTTCTCCATAACCTCATTTGTACGAGGAGACCTTTAGTACCGCAACTTGCCTCACAGGGCCCTCACCAATCCAAAAGAAAACGAAAAAGCCAAGCGGCTAGCCAATCGGCTCATAAAATCATCAAAAACCCAATAAATACAATAAACATGTAATTATTTGTCGGGCATACAATTTTATTCCTCTTCTTAGCTTCATTGTTATTACCTGTACAATATATATACATATACAAATATGCAGTTTCAATCACTTTTCAATTCAGTTCAATATTTGATTCGATTTGGCAATATTTTACTTTTCCTTCTCATATTGGTTTCAATAATTTTATTAGTTAAACTAATAATCAAACAACACAACCAACAATCAATTAGTTGATTAGCTTTTCAATCATATAATTCTATATATAGTCAAAAATCATATTTTTAGTGCAAATCACAGCAATAGACCCTATCTATGTTTTGGTTCTCACACCGATCAATTGGAAATATATAGATATCCCACTTTCGAAACTCGAACATAAATTCTGATGATGATATATCAATCATCAGAATGATCTCCAGGCGACTAGAGTGTGATTCTATATCTATCCAGTATATTTCAGGCGTCGAATATACGTTCATGACATGTATATGCAAAATCTCTATATACTCAATTGTCCAAATGTAACACCCCACATCCATTAAGGTCACTCACAAAGGGAATGCCTTAACTTCAGTGGAACATTATGGGTACTGGAACAGAAATATTACAAGACAGACATATATAAAACAGCGGAAAGTAAAGTGGAAGTACTTTAATCATTTATTAAATATAATTATTTACAATAAAAGCCCATCAACTTCCAATACCCAATTACATAGCTAAAATATCTGTCTTGCTCAAAAACAAAGAATCATAAAAATAAATTATGATATTCCCCAATAAAGCAAAGCAAGCCATAGCCAAGGGAAATCCAAGCTGTACATTAAAGAGCCTTGGAGCTTGGTAAGATCCAAACTAAGCTGTATTCCCACCCTGCGAACCGGGGAGGGGGAGGAACGGAAGAAAAAGAGGCGAAACAAAACGGGTCAGTCATAAAGACTGAGTAAGTCCTAGTGACTTTCAGCATAAAAATAGGTAAAGATAACATGGCATGAATAAACTGAAAATAAACATAAGCATGATGACAAGATAAGCTACAGGCACGATAACTAAGAATAATATCATATGACTTTTGTAATGTATAACATTGCGAGGTTCCCATTCAAGATGAACTAAGTATAATTTTTGCAAGATCGCAAGATTCTCTGCTTCACCATTAAAATATTTCTATGATATCTATTTTCTCTGCACCACCCGTACTAATATCCCAACCCGTGTCATGTGTTGACAATAAAATGATCCCTTGCCCAATGTCATGGAATGACCCATTACTTGGTCCCACGCAACGATCTATTAATCGATCGGCTCCCTACAAGTCCTATCTCGTTCATGTGTCTGTGTCATACGACCCTATCACGAATGTAGTTACCTATGCTAGGTCCACCAAAGGGTGTATCAAGCCCTAGGGTGCTAACCCCCGACACGAATCAAGCACGCACAGTGTAAACCTACTGATGCCCAATGCCTGTTTTTCAACTTCGGACTACGTGCACGACCGTAGTCCGCCTGAACCTACACTGGCACACCAACTCAGTCGTCGTTCTGGTCGCTTACAATCAGCCCAGTAATCGTGCCCCACCCTGCCTAGTTCCAGGGTATCGTGATACATCTAAGTGGGTTACTGCTGAAATGGACCGCGTAACTAGGGTTTCCGTCTAATAGGTTAAGTGTTGTCATTTAAATTCGTGACTTAACCCTTATCAGTCCAGCATGTCAAGTTGGTTAAGTGTTGTCATTCAAGTTCGTGACTTAACTCGCCTACGTGTCATGTCAAATTGGCTAAGTGTTGTCGTTCAAGTTCATGACTTAGCCCTACGAATCATGTGTCAAGTTGGTCAAGTATATTCAAGCGGTTCATGACTTAACCCTAACAAATCATCATGTCAAATTGGTTAAGTATATTCAAGCGGTTCATGACTTAACCCTAACAAATCATTGTGTCAAATTGGTTAAGTATATTCAAGTGGTTCATGACTTAACCCTACCAAATCATCGTGTCAAATTGGTTAAGTATATTCAAGTGGTTCATGACTTAACCCTACCAAATCATCGTGTCAAATTGGTTAAGTATACATTGACTTAGCCCACCTGCTTATCATGTTGTGACGATTGAGTGTTACCCTCGGTTGTTACTTAACCTTACCACGCATCACGTTATATTGGTTAAGTGCGTGTTAACTTAACCCCATCCACTACTCATATTATAATGGTTAAGTGTTACCCTCATGTGTTTAGTTAACCCTACCACGTATCAGATTATACCGATTGGGTGTTATCAACCCATTCAAGTTAAACCAACCCATCCGCTAGTCATGTTATAACGGTTAAGTGTCATTAGCCTAGCCATATTACTTAACCCACCCATTCATGTCATATTGGTTAAGTGTCATTAGTCTAGTCATATTACTTAACCCACCCCTGGTTAACATGTTACGTTGGTTAAGCGTTCTTAGTTTACTTAACCCAATCAATCCTGACTTAGCTTTAACTTATTCATTAAAGCACCAACCGCTCACATTAGACAGGTATTGTTGCGGTTACTGGACAACCGGTCAGTTCCGGGCAGGTTTACACCGCAACTCAATCTAACCTCGGGTCCTTATTGGGCTCAATGCCTTAACCTCCAACATTGGATAGGTATTGTTGTGATTATTGGACAGCCGGGCGGGTCTGGGCAGGTTTACATCACAACTCAATCCAACCTCGGGTTAAGCATTTCGTACTTTCTAAATTTACATATTTTCTCTTTATACGTAAGTGTGCTAACAATTTAATGTTATGGCCCATTTTCCAAGTTCATAATTTACGTTTTTGCGCCAAAACGTATTCCTAAATTATTATCATAATTCACTATGAAGTTATGCCAAGTTATAGCCTTTTATTTACAATACAAGCCAACTACCCAAAACCCAACTTAGGCGCGTTCATATTAAACTTTCTCCAAGTCATAAATTATCATATATGTCTCTACTCCAAATTTTACATAATTAACATATGCCCAAGTTCCAGATTACATGTCAATTTTACATATGCCCAATTCATACCAAATTTACATATGTTCAATTCATGCCGTTTTACATGTATGCCAATTTTATGCCAATTTACCCATATACCAAGTTTCACGATTTACATGTTTACAAAGCTATGCTCAATTTACATAGACCAAGTTTTGTACCCAAAATTACATGTATACCACGTTTATATTAATTTACCCATAACAAGTTACCTATATCAAGATCCATGTCAAAATATATACGCCAATCCCCATTCTTGCGATTACCATTATAATGACAATACCTAAATATTCAATTTCATGTTAATGGTAGTAATACCCAAATATCCAATTTTTATGTTATGCCATCAATTACACCAAACATATATATATCCAAATAGGCAGTATCCCAGTATTTCCCCGTATTCAATCGCACGTATATCGTAGTTTAGGCCTAGGTCCGAAATTGACCAAGGTTCATCAAAAGAAAATAAATAGGGGAAGGTAGAATTTGTATAACAATAAGTACAAAGAGAAAACTGGCATAAAAACATCGTCTCAGGCATAAAAGATAGATCTTGATAATAATATCAACATGAATCAAGAAAAACAGATTTATAACAAGCTGAATAGATCATAAGCTTGACATGAGAATGAGAATAGAAAAGTCCCAAAACTCAAGATCCAAGAAGCAACAAAAATAGATCTGAATCGATAAACATACTTAAATCCAATTCCACTTTATTTCATGTCCCTATTATAATTAAATATTTAGATCTGAAAATAACTAGAACTTACAGATTGTGGACAAGGAATTAAGAACTGAATTTGTTGTAAAAATGTTGCGGCGTTGTTGATTTATTGTCTTGAATCATTGTTGAAGCTTTGTTCTTTGAATTGATTTGAGTTTGAATGCTTGTACTTTGATTTGGAGACGACGGCTATGGTTCAAGAGGTATTTAAACAGCATTTTGAGGTAAGAATGATTTGTTATGAATTAGGTTAGGCCTTAGGGTGTATTTATATTGGTAGCAACTAGTTTAGGCCCTTAGATTAACCTAGAATCAATCCGGACCATCAAAACACGTCTCAGGCTTCAAAAATGGGTTCTGGGTCAAAACAGGCCGACCAGGTCGACCTGTAAGGGGGGAGGTCGACCATATGGTCAACCTAGGGGGGCGGGGGGTAGGTCGACCACATGGTCGACCGCGTGGTCGACGTGGCCCCTAGGTCGACTTGCCTGGTCCTGTGCTGCCTAAAATTTGCTGAATCTTCTACATGCCATAACTTCTTCATCCGGACTCCGATTTTCGAAACGCGGACTTTATTTCATGTAGAATTCCGAGATGAACGCAATGGCGCAACCCATTTCCCATGATTCTCATTTTAACATTTAATTATACCCTGATTTCTAGTTTCAACATGTTATTAAAATTCGGGTTGTTACATTCTCCCCTCCTTAAAGGATTTCGTCCCTGAAATCTTCAAGTTAAGAAGAATGTGTCCTACCATCCAATCATCCATCTACTCAATCATCAATCACAGGTATCCATTGTCCTTAAGAGATCTCTAATGATGTATGAACATATGCAGAAAGTGTGTGTATATGTTCCTTATCTAATGCAAATGATCAGGCCTGATTGATCTTCCAAATGCAAAATATGTTTAGTGCCATGAGTCCGACATGTATGCAAATAGCCCTAATCACATAAACACTATATGTGTGCACAAACATCCATCCATATGCAACATCCACATGATAATACATTCAAATTCATCCATAAACAAGTATAAACACTCATGCATATGCAATATGAAAGGTGACTGAGCCGATCTAGTGTCTAATGTGCGTGTATATGCATCCACGAGCAACCACTTGCAACCACTTGCAACCATAAATCATAACATGCCTCAAACACATGTTTATACCCAATTGTTCCTACCTAAAGATATAGTCGAATGATAGAAGCAAGTAAAAACTTTGTGCCCATTAGGCAATGTCAAAACTAGAAATCTATGTCACATATATACTGAATAGGAGAAGAACTCCCTAAGCACGAGCCCGAAGACCGAAATTAACATCAGGCTGACACCCAAAGAATTACTCAACCCAACGGACACCCTCAAGCCCCAACATGTATTACTAACAGATATGTCATACTCCCTATGGGGTTTGCAATAGAAATAGGATTGAGAATAGGACCGAGAGGATATACTTAAAAGATAGCATGCAAGTAAGCTCTACAGGAAAAGAGGGATCAAGGATATACTCTTATAAAGATATATAATGTGCGTATCTAGCCTTCAATCTTCTAAGCCGCATTTCCTTGAGCTTAACTCCATTGTGCTTTGGTCGTTTTTAACTTCACAATTTCGTAGCTTCTTAATTCTTGTTTCCGAAATATGAGTTGTAACTCATTTCACTGTCTCCTCTCGTTCCACTTTCATTTATTCCTTTTCTAGTATACTCGGCTCAAACATAACTGCGTACTCATGGTTTCATGCAAGCTCTCCAAAATTCACTAGTGAATCCTGGATCTCGTCTACTTATTATAAGGTATTCCACGCAGAAGAACTATCTCTTGTAAACAAATAAATGCCAACCATGTTGCCAAATGTACTTACTAAGGTGATTTTCTATGACTCATGCATAAGCGAAATGAACCATTCGCCTTAGTGGCGAACACTACTCGAGCGGATCAATAAATGTATCAAGAGATTCTAGGTAACTAAGCACGGCAGAACCCTAAGGGTTATACTAGACTTCGAGGGCATTACCAAGGCAAGTCAAGAATCTAACTACCCTCTTTTCATACTCAAGAATGGCACCATTACTGGATAACCACTCCATCCCTAGAATCAACCCATAGCCCAAAAAAAACATAAGCATTACTTCTAAACTCAACACTTAGCATGGACATTCTCAAATCCAAACAAGTCATGAATAAATGAGCCGATTCCCTAACAGGATTTGAGACAAAAATGGGATCCTCTACTACGCTAGTACTAAGGTACAGAGACTCAACTATCGAAGCAGAATTAAAAGGATGCGATGTACAAAAACAAAGTTCTAACAGGATGATAGAAAAGAAAAGCTAAGCCTTTAACAGAAACGTTACCACCTCTCTTAGTTACGCTAGTAGTGAGAGCATACAATTGCTCTCTCGACGATCTTATTCTTTGCCCTTGTCCTTGTCCTATAATACTTAATTACATGTCCCTTTTTACCATACTAAAGATATTCTCTCTTGTCATGGGTTTTTATTATTCTTTCACTTGGCCTCTTTCCTTTCACCTTTTTCCTCTTCGTGGATTAAGCCATATCGACAAGTTTCTCATTCTTAGACTTGTGTTCTTCATCCTCGTTCCTAGTATCCTTGTATAGCTTGTTGAAAAGTTTCTCGAAAGCTACTTCCATCGCATGGCAACCCTACAAAGCTTGAAATAAGATTAGTCGCAAGTAAAACTACTGCGGCTACAGATGGAGGTTGGACACTACTTTTCCCCCCGACATGTGTCGCATGCCTACAAACTATGGTGAAAAAGAAAGAGAGAAGAGACTCAAGGAGAGAATCAAAAGAAAGTGCTTATGGCTTTGGGGAATATGCCTTTTGTAAAACAAAACTTTTCTTTAGAAAAATGCATCTCTGTAAACGTTTTGAAAATAATTTCAAAAGGTTTTTAAAAGCTTTTGCCCAGTCTGGTAACCTTCTGCTCTAATACCAAATGTAACACCGCACATCCGTTAAGGTCACTCACAAAGGGAATGCCTTAACTTCAGTGGAGCATTATGGGCACTGGAACAGAAATATTACAAGACATACATATATAAAACAGCGGAAAGTATAGTGGAAGTACTTTAAATCATTTATTAAATATAATTGTTTACAATAAAAGCCCATCAACTTCCAATACCCTATTACATAGCTAAAATATCTGTCTTGCTCAAAAACAAAGAAGCATAAAAATAAATAGTGATATTCCCCAATAAAGCAAAGCAAGCCATATCCAAGGGAAATCCAAGCCGTACATGAAAGAGCCTTGGAGCTTGGTAAGATCCGAACTAAGCTGTATTCCCACCCTGCGAACCTGGGGGGAGGGGGGAAACGGAAGAAAAAGAGGCGAAACAAAATGGGTCAGTCATAAAGACTGAGTAAGTCCTAGTGACTTTCAGCATAAAAATGGGTAAAGATAACATGGCATGAATAAACTGAAAATAAACACAAGCATGATGACAAGATAAGTTACAGGCACGATAACTAAGAATAATATCATATGACTTTTGTCATGTATAACATTGCGAGGTTCCCATTCAAGATGAACTAAGTATAATTTTTGCAAGATCGCAAGATTTCTCTGCTTCACCGTTAAAATATTTCTATGATATCTATTTGCTCTGCACCACCCGTACTAGTATCCCAACCCGTGTCATGTGTTGACTATAAAATGATCCCTTGCCCAATGTCATGAAATGACCCATTACTTGGTCCCACGCAACGATCTATTAATCGATCGGCTCCCTACAAGTCCTATCTCGTTCATGTGTCTGTGTCATACGGCCCTATCACAAATGTAGTTACCTGTGCTGGGTCCACCATAGGTTGTACCAAGCCCTAGGGTGTCAACCCCCGACATAAATCAAGCACGCACAGTGTAAACCTACTGATGCCCAATGCCTGCTTTTTCAACTCCGGACTACGTGCGCGACCATAGTCCGCCTGAACCTACACTGGCACACTAACTCAGCCGTCGTTCTGGTCGCTTACAATCATCCCAGTAATCGTGTCCCACCCTGCCTAGTCCCAGGGTATCGTGATACATCTAAGTGGGTTACTGCTGAAATGGACCGCGTAACTAGGGTTTCCATCTAATAGGTTAAGTGTTGTCATTTAAATTCGTGACTTAACCCTTATCAGTCCAGCATGTCAAGTTGGTTAAGTGTTGTCATTCAAGTTTGTGACTTAACCCGCCTACGTGTCGTGTCAAATTGGCTAAGTGTCGTCGTTCAAGTTCTTGACTTAGCCCTACGAATCATGTGTCAAGTTGGTCAGGTATATTCAAGCGGTTCATGACTTAACCCTAACAAATCATCGTGTCAAATTGGTTAAATATATTCAAGCGTTTCATGACTTAACCCTAACAAATCATCGTGTCAAATTGGTTAAGTATATTCAAGTGGTTCATGACTTAACCCTACCAAGTCATCGTGTTAAATTGGTTAAGTATATTCAAGTGGTTCATGACTTAACCCTACCAAATCATCGTGTCAAATTGGTTAAGTATACATTGACTTATCCACCTGCTTATCATGTTGTGACGGTTGAGTGTTACCCTCGGTTGTTACTTAACCTTACCACGCATCACGTTATATTGGTTAAGTGCATGTTAACTTAACCCCATCCACTAGTCATATTATAATGGTTAAGTGTTACCCTCGTGTGTTCACTTAACCCTACCACGCATCAGATTATGCCGATTGGGTGTTATCAACCCATTCAAGTTAAACCAACCCATCCGCTAGTCATGTTATAACGGATAAGTGTCATTAGCCTAGCCATATTACTTAACCCACCCATTCATGTCATATTGGTTAAGTGTCATTAGTCTAGTCATATTACTTAGCCCACCCTTGGTTAACATATTATGTTGGTTAAGCGTTCTTAGTTTACTTAACCCTATCAATCCTGACTTAGCTTTAACTTATTCATTAAAGCACCAACTGCTCACATTAGACAGGTATTGTTGTGGTTACTGGACAGCCGGTCAGTTCCGAGCAGGTTTACACCGCAACTCAGTCTAACCTCGGGTCTTTATTGGGCTCAATGCCTTAACCTCCCACATTGGATAGGTATTGTTGTGATTACTGGACAGCTGGGTGGGTCCGGGCAGGTGTACATCACAACTCAATCCAACCTCGGGTTAAGCATTTCGTAGTTTCTAAATTTACGTATTTGCTCTTTATATGTGAGTGTGCTAACAATTTAATGTTATGGCCCATTTTTCAAGTTCATAATTCACGTTTTTTCCCCAAAACGTATTCCCAAATTATTATCATAATTCACTATGAAGTTATGCCAAGTTATAGCCTTTTATTTACAATACAAGCCAACTACCCAAAACCAAACTTAGGCGCATTCATACTAAACTTTCTCCAAGTCATAAATTATCAAATATGCTTCTACTCCAAATTTTACATAATTAACATATGCCCAAGTTCCAGATTACATGTCAATTTTACGTATGCCCAATTCATACCAAATTTACATATTTTCAATTCATACCGTTTTACATGTATGCCAATTTTATGCCAATTTACCCATATACCAAATTTCATGATTTACATGTTTACAAAGCTATGCTTAATTTACATAGATCAAGTTTTATACCCAAAATTACATGTATACCACGTTTATACTAATTTAACAAGTTCTAGCCAAATTACATATATCAAGATCCATGTCAAATTACATATATCAAGATCCATGTCAAAATATATACGCCAATCCCCATTCTTGCGATTACCATTATAATGACAATACCCAAATATTCAATTTCATGTTAATGGTAGTAATACCCAAATATCCAATTTTTATGTTATGCCATCAATTACACCAAACACATATATCCAAATATGCAGTATCCCAATATTTCCCCGTATTCAATCGCACGTATATCGTAGTTTAGGCTTAGGTCCGAAATTGACCAAGGTTTATCAAAAGAAAATAAATAGGGGAAGGTAGAATTTGTATAACAATAAGTACAAAGAGAAAACTGGCATAAAAACATCGTCTCAGGCATAAAAGATAGATCTTGATAATAATATCAACATGAATCAAGAAAAACTGATTTATAACAAGCTGAATAGATCATAAGCTTAACATGAGAATGAGAATAGAAAAGTCCCAAAACTCAAGATCCAAGAAGCAACAGAAATAGATCTGAATCGATAAACATACTTAAATCCAGTTCCACTTTATTTCATGTCCCTATTATAATTAAATATTTAGATCTGAAAATAACAAGAACTTGCAGATCGTGGACAAGGAACTAAGAACTGAGTTTGTTGTAAAAATGTTGCGGCATTGTTGATTTATTATCTTGAATCATTGTTGAAGCTTTGTTCTTTGAATTGATTTGAGTTTGAATGCTTGTACTTTGATTTGGAGACGACGACCATGGTTCAAGAGGTATTTAAACAACATTTTGATGTAAGAATGATTTGTTATGAATTATGTTAGGCCTTAGGGTGTTTTTATAGGGGTAGCAACTAGTTTAGGCCATTAAATTAACCCTAGAATCAATCTAGACCATCAAAACATGTCTCAAGCTTCAAAAACGGGTTCTGGGTCAAAACAGGCCGACCAGGTCGACCTGTAAGGGGGGAAGTCGACCATATGGTCGACCTAGGGGGGGGGGGGGGTAGGTCGACCACATGGTTGACCTTTCCCCCAGATCGACCTGCCTAGTCCTGTGCTGCCTAAAATTTGCTGAATCTTCTACAGGCCATAACTTCCTCATCCGGACTCCGATTTTCGAAAACTCGGACTCTATTTCATGTAGAATTCCAAGACGAACGCAAGGGCATAACTAGTTTCCCATGATTCTCATTTTAAAATTTAATTATACCCTGATTTCTAGTTTCAACATGTTATTAAAATTCGGGTTGTTACACCAAATTCAATATAAATAAAATATTCAAATACGTATAATAAGTTATAATTTTCAAAATTAAATTCGTTTTCATAAATAATACTTTTCCAACTCATTTTAGGATGCTATTGATCCTATCTTTAACGAGTTATTCTTATAGGATGTTACTAACCCTATCTCTGATGAATTCTTTCGTTTGGTTCAAATGTGCCTTGTTCTCCGAGCTTTGTAAACCAAAGCTCTGATTCCAAAATGAAACAACCCAAACTCACCCTTGCGGGAAAGCCTGGATTGAGTTGGGAACAAACAAATCAAAACACAAAAAGAATATTTCATTGCTATTACAACAATTTACATCAGAGTACAAGAATATAACAGAGCATGAATAAATAATATACAGTAGAATATATCAAAGATTTAAAATACATTGCAGCGGAACGGGTTTCCTCCTAGGAATACCAGTGCATAAAACAAATAGTGCAATGCTTTTTAGAAAAATGTAGCTATTATAAGACTCAGGTCCTATCACACAATGCAACGCAAGCCGGTGGATAGATTTTTCCCTTATAATAGCCAAATATTCTTAGTACGTTTTAAACAATTTTTTTTTTGATATTACGATAAGTGTATAATGTCAACAACAGCTTCAAATATAAATGTATCGATCATAGACAACATGGGTACCATATATCATGTCACCATACTAGTTCTACAATTAAAACCGCATAATCGTATTGGAAGTTGGATTTCCATCATGAACCAAGGCAAGGGACCATCGTTATCGAATACGAGACAATCTAGCCTACCATGTCTCAGGATACAGCCGCAACTACACCTAGGAACGCCAAAGCCGGTCCACACTTACGTTAGTGGATTAGTAATTCCTGAACAATACGTTTCCCCGCACTATGGGGCGTAAATCTGGTCAGTATGTCAACCATCCCTAAGCCCTTTAGTGACTCAATATCCAAGGCGCCTCGCAATCCATCATCCACATAAGTTAAAATGTCTGGGCTCCATACCATGACACCACTTCTAGCTAGAGAGAAATGCATCTTCTCCCTGGGGTCCTTTAACCCGTTTCTGGTTCACACCGGGGTGTAAGGCTCACGAATTAACGCTATATACAAATCTATGCTACTTAAAGTCGTGCTTTGATCATCATCCACAAGACTTTGCTTTTCAGCAAAAGCCTTGATCCATGCATCTTAGCATGCCACATTGACAATTCATGCCATACAACTGATGTCCATCAATATATAACCTCTAAGCTCGTATGTCTAAGAGAAGGGCATTAAGCAAGAGAATAAATTCTCCGCTGCCAAGCAGATATATATTTAATAGAGATCAAACAATACAGAACGAAATCCAATGTCAGACACACATCCATTTACAAGTCCGCTCTGGGTCTGAATGAAACCGGAGGCACTTTATTCCTCGTTTCATACGTCCAATATTGGAGAGAGGTCCTCGCATATCCGGTCGATCTCCAAGTACGCCTTTACAGTCACCACTTATTACCTCGTCTTGGGTGTATAGCCCAATTAAGGCATCAGTAGTCATCCAGACGTTGTGAAGATCTCCGGTCTTCAACCACCGTCTTCATCGTCGACTTATCGTCGAATCAATTATTCAGAATAGGTATAAACCCGGTCTTTCCGAATAACTCGCGTATTTTATAAACAAGTGCTACACAAACACAACATACGCCTCATTCCAATCCAGAATATTCTTTTATTCAAATATTCACATCTTTAGGGATAGTTTTCAATTAATTTTGTAAAAGATAAATTCTTTTAAATTTACTCTTTAATCTTCCTTTGGATATCAATTTCCAAAAGATTCATTATCTTTTCATAATTCTAAACCAAACTAAGGTTTATCAAACTAGTCGGGATTAACAAACCTTACCGAAGTAGTCATGTATCATATTACTAATCCCAACATACTCATCCCATGGAGGAAAACTAGTAGCACTCCATATCTAACACCACAGTGTTATCGGTAAAATTAATTACCATTTCCCATTCAAATCTATCTATCGTCTGGAGTAAAACTGGTGGTGGTACTCCATTGTCGATCGTTTCCCAAATTTGATAATTTAAATTATCACATTCTCATTTTAGTCTAATTAAAGATCCATTAAAACCTCATCTTAGTTTTAATCATTCCAAAAACTATTATTCAATGTGTTTACACCAAAAATGGTCTAAACACCCAAGGTACTAAACTGTACTTCACCATTTTGGTAAGAAATAGATGGAACAGTGTTTAATCAGCAATTGAAAATGAAAAATGCGAGAAAAATGTAAACTAGAGATGAGATTTATAGTGGTTCAGCTGTTATTTAGGCCTACGTCCATTGTGAAGGTGATTTTCAATCTTTTAACGAGGATTACAAAATACATCAATTCTCTCTTTTCATACATCTCTATATTCACTCAATATACCCTCATTTATATATTTCAATCTTTGAATTATATAAGGGAATGGTAGAATTTGAGGAGAAGAAGGATGGATGAATGGTTGAGAAGGAGGATGTCTTCATCTTCCATGATCACAAGATTGTTCTTGATGCCATGGCCAAATCAGTGGTTGAGGAAAAAATTTAGCAGCACTTCGTGTTTTTCAAGATTGGATCCCCTTTATGTTGGCAGCCATGGTGTATTTATAGGTGATCTTCCCTTGGGAAATGATCTGAAATTCGTTTATGCAGGCTAGAACCGTTCATTCTATTAATTACAATCATGTCATCGACTAATTGTAGCCGTCTGTCCGGATCTGTATTTTGTTGTCATGCACGAGTGACTCAATGGAGCGAGCGCCTTAAGTAGTTGAGCGGGTCCATAGGAGCGGGCGTCCTTGTAAGATTGAATGCTTTTAGAAACTAGGAAACTCTTATAAGAGCAGAACGCGGGACTGGACATGACTCTCCCCTGTTCCTTGCGCGACTGACCTTCTTATTTCAAGGGCACTCGTCCTTTTACTACTTTTACACGGCGTTGTTTGTCCCTACGACTATGCTATGAGGTCGATTCCTCCTATGTTGAATGGATGACTTGCTTTGGTGTTGTGTTTGAGCAGTTTTGTCTCATTATGAACGACCGACCTTGGCTTCCGCACTTAACTCACGATTCGTGTTTAATTTTGGTTGTAGACATAGCCATATAAGATGTTGCAAGCGCTCGTATTGCAGCTCCATTTCAGGCTTGGTCTTTTGACGGGAAATCAGTGAGTGACTTTATAGGATATACGATCTCTATCCTTTTTGGGCCGCACTTCCCATTACATATCGCGCCATCATCCTCGGTCGTATTAGTTGACTTGACTCGTCTTGGGTTTGATATTTGGCCATTTAAGTGCTCGAATAACATTGCGCATGATCGACCCAGATGATGTCTGTTCCGTATCCTTTACTCAATGTGCGTATGGATTTTTAGGGATTAACACTTGCCCCTCGAAGCCCGTGATTTCCTTTAGTAAGGAATTACTGGCTTCGACATATTTGATCACAGATTGTTTGATAGATTTATCCTGACTTGTGGAGAGGTCGTTCGTGCAAAGGATTAAGATTGCTTCATTGTAGCTGATTGGTATTGTCTCTCTCTTGTGAGAAAAAGGCTTGATGTATCTTTTTGGTTACTGTGCGAACAGTTGAACTTCAGGACGCCAGCTGGAGCTTGGTGGGACACTTATTTGTGTATTCAAGTACCAAGCTGATGGTGTGAGAATACTCTAGACAGATGCCTTTTAATCTCCCTTTCTGTTTTCTTACCTATGCGCATTTAATTGGCTTTCCACGCATACCTATGTGTGCTTGTTTTGAGTGATTCCCCAATTTCCCAAATGCTAAGCCCACTAATATGAATATAGGGCCGCCTTTCGTACGAGCGATCGGACAGAGATACTACTTCGGTTAGCCAATTCTTTCATCTGTCTTTTATATATTATTTTCCTATTTTCTTCTTTTCCAGAAGAAAGCTTTTAATGGTGGCGTTATTCTGAGCAATGCTCTTTACTGCTTGGATTCCTTTTATAACTTCTGATTACTCTAGTTCTTTCATCGTTCTGATTTGCATTTGTGCGCGACACTGTTGTCGAAGGCTCCGCAATCTCGAGATCGATTTGGCTGGATTGTTCGCCCAGATTCGGGACTGTTCACTCACCTATAGGTAAATTTCTTCTTTGATTTTATCTCGACCCAATTCTGAAGCATGAATTTTGACCATGTGGCTTTGGGGTTTCTAAGTAGGGTTTCTCCTTTTTCTACAATCCCACAATTTCAGGAAGCGATCTATGTCAGACTAGGTCGAAAGGTATGATCGAGCAAAAAGTTCTGATCAGGTTGTGTCTACGCCCAATGTTGTCTCTTCGATAGGCGCTGCGCAAGATTTCCCACAACCTCGTGCACTTTCTAAAGTACCTAGCGAGAGGCACCCGACGGAGCTTTCTTCCGGCTCGTTCCATTAACTGTGCAAACAATTCGGTATTTCGAAGAAAGAAGATGCCAAGCTGCCTGGGGAAAAAGAGTTCGCGGATATCCCTCCCAAAGGACATGTTTCCATTACTGGTGGCATGTTGATAAGCGGAGCGGTTCCTCCCTTTAACCCTTATATAGAAATGATTCTCCGGAGGTTGGCTATTGCCCCGTATCAGTTGCATCCTAATGGTTATGCAATTCTGATAAGCTTTTATATCCATTTTATGAGGGAAAAACATCGGGCTCCTTCGTTTAAGGATATATGCTCATTATATGATTTTAGGACAAGAAACCAGCATCCTTCGTTTTTCTTTGTGGAAAGCCAGGGTTCGAAAATAATTACTGGCTTAGTGGACAGCGTGCGAGGGTTTCCTAGTCAGTACTTCTTTTTCCGATGTCTCGATAATTTCTGCGGCTTTTGGATGGAAGGCAGTAAGTATTTTTGTTCTTTAAATTTCATCTTGCCCCCTCTCCCTTTTTCTTAAAATCTTTTGGGTATAGTGTAGCGCTTCCCGATAAAAGTATACCCTTCAACCAAGATTTATGCAACTCATTATTAGCTGTTGATGAGGACGAGAGAAATAGGAAGTTCCTGATCACTGAAGGGTTCTTAAGGCAATATAATTTTCTTTCCTCTCTGCGCACCTTCGCAGCGGATACTTCTGATAAAAAAGGAGCTGCCGACAAATCGTCTATCAAAAAATCTTCGAAAAAGGAATGTTCTAGCATCGTGGGGAGTAGTAAGGCATCTTTCAAAAGCAGAGCGACCACTGCCAAAAAGGTAGTATCCAAGTGTCCAAAGCACCAAGGCCCTGATACATTAGTGGTCTTATGCGAAAAAGATGGGCCTCCCTTAGAGAAAGCTGTCCAGAGAGATGTGAATGTAACTTCCTTGGAGATCACCTTGAATCAAGTGCGGGAGCGGAGCAGTCTGACGGAATTGTAGTGACTTCTAAAGAAAACCAAGGAGGCAAAGAAAATCCTTCTGAAGACAACCAAGAAAAAGATGGTTTAGAAGACTTTAAAGGTCTTAGTCCCATTGGTTTAACTGAAGACCTTGTTCAAGGTAAGATCGTTATTTGTGCATTTTGTTTTTCAAAACCTCTTAATTGTATGAATTTCACAAAAAAAACCCTTGTTTCTGGGTTAACGTGATATCTCATAGGGTCTGGAACTGTTTTATCTTGTTGTTTTCATATATTCCATGTATTTCTTCTCCTGGCCTTCTCTCTTGCCTTTCAATGATTAAGGTGCTTAGATCTTCTTTTTTTCTCTTAGATCCAAGAATGGGATCGTCTTTATCGGATTGCTTCCCCCAGCAATTTTCTCTCGTTGATCCACGGAATGTCTTACAGTCCAGTCTTTCTCGCTGACTCAAGCGTTCCCATCCATTCTCAGATCCTCTATCTCATGATGCTCTTGAGGCACCACTGGAAAGTTTGCTAAATAAGAAGAATCATGACCAATCTCGAGTACCTGGAGGAGAAAACCAGGATGCCGTGGGGAGAGATAGTAATGATAAACAAGATAGGGGTAGGCTTGGTGGGTCTTCTGAGTTGGCTGAACTTTTATTCCCCAGTTCTTCGGTCCCTACGGAATCATTGTGCAAATCCCCTATGCCTAATGCACCTGTTCTCTGTCAAATTCAAGCGATTCTTGATAGGCCTCCCTACAGAGTTGCCCCCGGTAATCCTAGGTTGAAGGAAAGGTTCAGAGACTGGGACTTAAGGGGAATGGACCTTTACTTAGACTTGTATTCACATGATGACCAGAGTACCGTCGGGGAGTTGAGCGCCATAAAAAATTATATGACCTCCCTGCTTGCCAATGTTATGGGTCAGCTTGAAGTCAGTTAGATGATGCCAAAAATACTTCTTGAGAGTGATTCGAGTCTTGGAACAGGTTATGCTTTGAATTTCAGAAACTGAATACTCAACATTTTGAGCGTATCAAGCATCTAGAGAGTGATAAGACTGAATTGATCCATGTGATCGAAAGTCAAGCGGCCGAAATTTCATTCTTTAAGAATGGGAACAGCGGGATGAGCAGCTTGGAGGCGGACAATAGAAAACTTCAGGAGGAGATTGAGGTCGTTAAAAAACAACTTGATGAGGCTCAAGCTGACCGTGAGTTCACTGAATCTCAATTAACTTCTATACAACAGGCTGTGGTTTCTTGTTGGCTGGAGAAGGCAATGATCGAAGGTAAACTCGCTTCCCAAAATAGGGTTCTTGATACTTTAGAAAAAGATAAAGCGAGGTTAACCAGCGATCTTGAGCAGGCCAGAATAAAAACTGAAGAGACCCTGTTTCGATTTTACACCCTTAGTGTTATGACCCGCGGAAGCTTGAGCTATCTGAAGAAGGATTTCCTCCGTACATTAGCTCTTGTCTGGGAGCAAGTTCTTGGTTACTCCAAAGATAAGAATGACAGTGCTCTACAAGAGGCCCTCCTTGAGGCAAGGAATCACGATTCTTTAGAAAAAGGAAGGAGAATGTTGGCTGATGAACGAGTTCAATCCCTTGGAAAAGAAGTCCAGAATTTTGTTCCTATTTATGCCCCTAGTCCTGCAAAAGATGGAGCTTCGGGATCCCAAGTGCTCCTAACGGAACCTTCTATTGCTAATGAAGGTACTTCTAAGGTTCATTTGGGTGATGACCATGGTTTACCTGAAAACATTGCCAATTGATGTACTGTTGTTTTGCATTTTGCAGTACCAACTTTACAATCGTGTATCTTTGTGATGGATTTATATTTCGTTATTACGCATTAGTGTTGATACGCTATAACTTACTGTAATTTTTATTTGTTTGCATCATGTTACGCTTTTATGGGTTGTGCGATGGTTACGTTTTACGTCGTTCATCGTCAATATCACTGGTTTGCTTTGAATTTAGGACATCATATTTTCTCTTTTACCCCTTCTTTGAGGGGTTTAGTTCTTTTTATGCACATTTTGCATTCTTTAGTGGTCTGGTAATTCAAACCTTTAAAGTTTATTTATTGAATGTGCACTCTTATAAGGCGTGGGTATCTTGTTATACATTTATTCCTGTTCCTCACTGATTTGGCGTCCCAAACACTTCAGAAACTCGATTAAATGCATTTTCGTATGTACAATTTGATTTTTTTTGTTTATGTACTCAATCCCATATCTCACTAACTCAGTGACCTGAGCCCTTCGGAGACTGGATTTGAGTATGCGCTCCCATGGGAGGACTTAGGTTACAAGTTTTCGACCTAATTTCGATCTTATTTGACCCGGCTATTATGATCAAATAGAGATCTAAATTGGATACCCCCATATGGCTAGGATTTCTGATACCCTCTTTCAGCTAGGATTTTTGATTACCGCCTTTCGGTTAGGATTTCTGATTATCCCCTTTCGGCTAGGATTTCTGTTTTTGTGCTAGTCTTTCCAGCATGTTTAATCCTTCCCCATTTTTATGCTTCATCCCGAGGAGCGGACACTAATTCATCTCATCGAGCTTTGACTCTGAAGAGATAAAATTCGTGTCCTTCATCTAACAATGCGCCCCTCTTTTTTTGGATTGGCAATTTTTCCATTTCGGGACATGTCGGTTTTTCCGACTTTGTGCCTTGCCCTAGGAAACAGACACTGGTTCGCCTTATTGAGTTTTTTCTTCAAGTTGGAGAACCAATGTCCAATACCTAAAAAGGTGTTTCTTTGGTGGGCTTGGCGATTTTATCCGTGGGACTTTTAACTGTGGGACTTTTTGATTTACTTCTGCTCCGGCACTGACTCCTAGGAAGTGGACACCAATCCTTGCTACTGAATTTAACTCTGGTTTTTAGGAATTCATGTCCTACATTTGAGAAGATGCCTCTTTAGGATTAGCAATTTTATCCGAGGGACAGATTTGGTAGTGTTCCTGTACTTTCAATGAAGCCTGGCGTCCGTCCTTTCCTTGGGTGGTTACTAAGCATTCAACATATTCCATAATGAGAGGTGCAGCCTTTCGACTTGCTGTCTATCTTAGAATAGATCGTATTTTTTAAGGTGAGGTGTCTATTCATCTTATTTGATCCTGCTTGATGTTCGCGATTCCCAAGCTTCTTTGTTTAATGTGTGCCCTGAGATTCTTGTCACAGTCCTGCTATGTGTGGCGGATTTCTTTTACCATGCCTACATTTCAAAAGATTGTTTTTCTTTTAGCATGGATCAAGAAGTATGTTACTCAGGTAGACATATAATTAATTTCGATGCACGAAATTTTTGCAAGTAAACCGTTACTTAATACGATCATAGCGAATAATAAATTCAGATGAAACAATCTTAATAACAAGATAAAACTAGGGGAGTGAAGCAAAGTAATGAGAGCTCTAGTTTAATGCTCCATTACTGAGACATTAGTGACTAGTCCTCTTGATGAGCGTCCTCTTTGGATTGGTTTAAGCCCTTCTTCTTTTTAAGGCGTATTGCCTCTTGTTTGCGGAGAGTCGGGATAACTTTTATGATCCTTTACATACTATTTAAAATAGTTTTTTCTGATTAACCCCTCGATCATTGACTTCAAATGCCTACATTCATCGGTATCGTGTTCTGGCTGTTTGTGGAATTGATAGAATCTTCCTGACTTTATAGCGATATCTTTAACCTATCTTTGTTTCAAAACTAGATATCTCTCGGTGTTTTTAGTTGCCATGAAGATATTTCTATGGTGTCGTTGAGGGAGGTGAATTCAAAATTCTTGAAAAAGCGCGGTTTCCTTCTATGCTGCTTGGCTCCACCCCTTGCACCTAAGATATACCTTTGCTTTTCATTCCGATCCATAGAACGAGCGCTTATCTCCTTGCCAGATCTTTGCCAGGGCCCATAATCAGGTCATGCAGTTTTCGGAGTGGAACTTTCTCGCTCAGCAGAAAATTCTATTTCGCTTGCACGACTTGTTCGAGCGAACAGAGAATCAGCAACACATAATGTGGCTTTTGTGATAGAGGCTTGGATAACGAGCATTGACTCAATTTTCTTCATCAATGCGTTGTTTGAATAGTTATTTGACTCGTTATCCCTGTCTTTTCTTCTTCCAACTCCCTCTTGGTTACGGCAACCTCGACTTTTAACGGTTCCCTTGCTTCGAAATGGATGGTAGGCGTTGTGACAGCGTCGGAGATGCCGTCAATTTTGTCAACAATTTCCTTTGGTGTGCTCATGATTTCAAGCACAGTGCCTCTCAGAAAATCTTATCGGATCTAAAATAGGGAAAGAAGCAAACATGGCCCCACGGTGGGCACCAAAATGTTTACACCAAAAATGGTCTAAACACCCAAGGTACTAAACTGTACTTCACCGATTTGGTAAGAAATAGATGGAACCGTATTTAATCAGCAAATGAGAACGAAAAATGCGAGAAAAAGGTAAAGTAGAGACGAGATTTATAGTGGTTCAGCCGTTATTTAGGCCTACGTCCACTGTAAAGGTGTTTTTCAATCTTATAATGAGGAATTACAAAATACATCAATTCTCTCTTTTCATACATCTCTATATTCACTCAATATACCCTCATTTATATGTTTCAATCTTGTAATTATACAAGAGAATGGTAGAATTTGAGAAGAAGAAGGATGGATGAATGGTTGAGAAGGAGGATGTCTTCGTCTTCCATGATCACAAGATTGTTCTTGACGCCATGGCCGAATCAGTGGTTGAGGATAGAATTTAGCAGCACTACATGGTTTTCAAGATTGGATCCCCTTTATGTTGGCAGCCATGGTGTATTTATAGGTAAGCTTCCCCTGGGAAATGATCTAAAATTCGTTTATGTAGGCTACAGACCGTTTATTCTATTAATTACAATAATGCAATCGGCTAGCTGTAGCCAGCTGTCCAGATATGTATTTGGTTGTCATGCGCGAGTGATTCAATGGAGCGAGCGCTTTAAGTAGTTGAGCGGGTCTATAGGAGCGGGCGTCCCTGCAAGAGTGAATGCTTTGGGAAACTTGGAAACTCTTATAAGAGCGGAACGCAGGACTGGACACGACTCTCCCCTGTTCCTTGCACGACCGACCTTCTTAGTTCAAGGGCACTCATCCTTTTACTTCCTTTACATGGCGCCGTATGTCCTTACGGCTATGTTATGAGGTCGCTTCCACCTATTTTGAATGGACGACTTGCTTTGCTCCTGTGTTTGAGCAGCTTTGTCTCAATATGAACGACCAACCTTGGCTTCCGCACCTGAATCACGATTCTTGTTTAACTTTGGTTGGAGACATAGTCACATAAGATGTTGCAAGAGCTCATATTGCAGCTCCATTTCAGGCTTGGTCTTTTGACAGGAAATCAGTGAGCGACTTTACAGGATATACGATCTCTATCCTTTTTGGGCCGCACTTCCCATTACATATCGCGCCATCATCCTTGGTCGTACTAGTTGAATTGACTCGTCTTGGGTTTGATATTTGGCCATTTAAGTGCCTCAGATAACATTGCGCACAATCGACCCCGGTGATGTCTGTTTCGTATCCTTTACTCAATGTGTGTATGAATTTTTAGGGATTAACACAATGATTTTTTAACTTTGGAAAACCAAAAATGACACATTGACCATCCATACTATACCATTGATTTCTGCCTATATATAACCCCTAAGCTCGTACGTCCCAGAGAAGGGTGTTAAGCAAGAGAATAAATTCTCCTCCACCAAACAAATATATATTTAGCAAAGATCAGTGAACACAGTATAAAGAAATACAATGCCAGACATATAATCCTACCTTTAACTGGGTTAAAGAATGAATGCCATTTAAAGCACAGTTCACGATAAACCCAAAATCACATTCCATTAACCACGGAATCTTCACGGAAAACAGATCAATCTATACAATCGATATAAATTTCCGTGTCCAACCAATAATATAAATAGAATAACGACAAAGCCTTTTAAATTATATATATAGTAGCAGTCTTCCTCCACGGAAGCTCACTTCGATTATCACTAAATTGAATTCCGTTCATTTCCATTTTAATATATTAAATTGGAAAACTTTACTTTGGAAATTTTCGTTAATCTTAATTAAAAGATTTATATATTCCAAATCACATTTCATTGTTAATTTGAGTTAAAGAACGAATTTCATTAAGAACACAGTTCACGATAAACCCAAAATCACACTCCATTAATTATGGAATCTTCACGGAAAGCAGATCAATATATATAATCGATATAAATTTCCGTATCTAGCCAATAATATAAATGGAATAATGGTAAAGCCTTTTAAATTCAATATATGGTAACAGTCTTCCTGCACAGAAGCCCACTTTCAATTCCAATTTAATATATTACATCAGAAAACTTTACTGTGGAAAATTTCCATTAAATCTTAGAATAAAGATTTATAAATTTCAAATCACATTTCACTATTAATTAGGTTAAAGAACAAATGTTATTTAAAACATAGTTCGCGATGAACCCAAAATCAACTTCCATTTCTCAACTGGGTTTAAGAACAGTGTTAATAAGGACACCATTCATGATAAACCCAAAATCCAATTCGATATTAAATATAAGGCTCTATACAGAAATTATATCGGTTTATATTCAATATCAATTATGAAACCAACAAATATCGTATAGGGAATAACGATATATATATCTTCCAAATTCCTTCAAAATATCCGTATAATCAAGGAATCCAATATCGAAATATTCCGAAGTTAATTTTGATTCAAATCCGTTTCAATTCGTACATTGGAAAATTTTGGTTATATTAAAACCATTCACAAATCTAATTTATTTATTGAAAAACATTGGATTCTCATTCTAGTTATTAACTAGTTCATTTTGATAAAAATATATTTTTATCTTTTCAAATATGGATTTTTTTCATAATAATCTTTCCAAATCAATTATTATGATTTTACCAAAATTATTAATGTTTTTAATAATTTTATCAAGGCCCGTACAGACGGTTTCCAATAACGGCCACCGAACTGCATCCATAGCGACCTTTTCCAAATTTGATTTGGACATAATTCCAAATCCAACCGTTAGATTTCAAATCTCTTATATTCATGGAAATCAATTTTCGATACGAACCCAACGGTTCTGATTTTGGGAGAATCCGATGGTCGGATCTCCCGTAATGTCAATTCGAAGTCAATGGTCGAAATTCGCAAATGACCGCGGCGCGTTCTATTCAGGCCATTTAAATATATATATATATATATTATATATATATAATATATTTCATTGTTTTCCGTTCAAAACGTATTTTATAAATTTGTTTCAAAACGATTCCCACTTCATTTTCAATTTTTAAATCAAAAGTGAATACTCCTTATAATTATAGTGTTAATTATAATATTTTCAAAATATCAGATTTCGAAATCATTTCCTTTTCGATATTCATTATAAAAATGAATAAATCCGATATAAATATCATTCGCGTCAAAATGGCGCAAATTTAATCAACATGGCTTCACATACTTCAATAATTTCATGTCTATCCAAAATCGGACATCAAATTCACATTTTAATCCTTTACTGAATATTATTTTAAAATATTCTTTATTTTAAAATATTCTTTATTCTTGAATTGGAATCAGACACAGTCAATTACCATATAAATATATTTATATGGATTTCCATATATAACATGTATTCACAATAGTGATAAATAATCATTAAACATTCACATAGCATCCAGAGTGCAATTTACAACTATATAAGCATAAAAGTAAATAAATAACGCTTATACAGCCTGTCAACCCATCGATTGACATACAACTAAATATTTGGATTAGTGTATGTCAAATATCATCCCAATACCCATGTGGGGTTTCAAAAAACAAATACTATTAATTATTGGTGCATTTGGGCGACGTGTAAAAATAATCGTCCCAATCAATATCACTTAAATAGGTGTACATAAACAAATATTTCGATTTGTAAATGAATATTCATTTCCATTTCAGGAGATTTTATGTCGTTTATATATACGTTAAAAATTATATTTTTAACGTTAAAATATTTATTCAACACATGAATATTTTATACAGTTCATATTCACATTAAAAATTATATTTTTAACTGATACAATTTTTATTTCATAAAATTTCGGCATTATAACGGCGCGATATTAGAACTGGAGTAATGTCTAGCATTACCCCTCTCCTGATACTGGTTCGCGCCATACACAATAATCAAACAATACACATAACCACAATTACACTCAATTTCCAAAATATAGCCAATTTTACCACAACACCCAAACAAACAATTAAGGTTTGTACAATAAATAGTGTCGGGGGCTTCTAAGCCCTGTCTGCATCCTAGTATATATTTAACTGTACATAAACTTGAATGAGAAAGTGTTCTCACCTCGACCAGACTCGTTTAATATGACTATTTTTAATAAAATTAAACTGTGCATTTAATTTTATTAAAAATTCCTATTAGCTAAAACTCTTTCCAGTCGACTCTAGAATGTCGTACGTGTCACTACGATCCCAATGTTTCCTGTTTCATTGGATTTCGATATAGTATGAAAAAGATACGATTTTTTTTATAAACTCAAATGAATTAGCAACGATTTTAAAGTGTTGCAAACCTTTCAAATAAACATAGACCGCTACCTTAGGAAGTCGTTCGAAACTAGGGTTGAATTTTTCCTTGCATCTGTTGAGCTAGGCCAGAATCGAGTTGCACCACATCGAAGAGCGTGGAGAGGAGCGCCTGACACCGGTGGAGCGGTCGAGTCCGGTGGTCAGACGGCGACGATAACGGTGATCGATTGTGCTACCTTTGAGGCGTCGATTCGGCCAAAATAAACTATAATAAACTGCAAAACTTATATGGATTTGAAGGTGAGGAGAAGCTCTACAAAATTCCCTAAAGAACCATGGTCTAATTCTTTGTGGATGGAGAGAAAAATGAGGGGAAAGATTTGAAAGACTTCCGCCGTTAATCGCTGGAGCGGGGAGAGAGAAAGGGATGCGGATTTTTTTTATTTTGTTATAAAATTTGTGATTGGCCCGTGCTATTTATAATTCCAAAAATCTCCGTTTTTTCCTACAAACTCCAAATGACACCCAACGATTGTTGCCCATAGCTAAATACCCCCATTCCGGACATAATGGAATATGCTTCGTAAGCTAATTCGACTGTTTCAGTCAGTTTTCCTTTAAATTAAAATATAAATTAATTTAACGTTCAAAATTGATTTCTACATACATTTTAATTTACCAGGGCCACATACTGACTTCAAAAATTCCTATTTTTTTGGAATCCAACAATGTTTGGATGATACAGTCCTAGCAAAACTATTTTCGTCGAGTTTGGAGGCCATTTGAAAAATGGCCATTTTCCAGTCGATTAAATTCAACAGAAATTGGTCAAATGCATTTAAATGCGCCACACTCACATATTAGTTCCAAAAACTATGAAATTTGGAATCTAGAAATAATTTGACATTCCTGATCCAACAAAAGTGGTTTCATCGAAAACGGAGGTCGTTTGCAAAATGGATATTTTTAAGGACCATATATATAATTAAAATATATATAAATTCCATAGCGACTATTTTAAATTTTAAACTGGACATAAATTTTTATTTATAAAGTGAAATCTCAATTTCAAACATTCGTTAGAAAGATATTGTTAAACATATTCAAATATTTCTTGTTTCATCTAATTCTGATTTAAAATGAATTCTGTATACTGAAATTAGAAATTGTATTTTCAAACTACCGTGTCATTTCAGGCCTGTTTTATAATTAAAATAAATTTATATGTCCTATGTTCGATTAATATAAATTTTTAGTCATTATTATTTAAAATAAATCATTTTAAATATTAAAAATCCATTAAATTAGCTAAATTAAAAAAAATGATTTTGAAAGTCCGGGTTGTTACAGCCTCCTTCCTGGAAGAGGGATAAATAAGGTTGAAATGTCAGAAATGATCTAAGTATACAAGATTAAACTTCCAAATTTGAATAACATGGATCGTTGAGAAATAATATTCTTATAATTAATATTAAATTATGAGTATGGAATTCGTACTATGCATGTGAATTTAAAAGGTGACTTTACCATTATTCGACGAACAGTAAAGGCTGAATACGAAAATTAATATTGAGTAAAATTAGTATAATTTCTTTGGATCTGTCTTACTCATTTACTAACAAATTTGGTTTACCATCCTCGATAACATGATTTTAAAATATAAAATAATTATGTTTTAGAAATAAGAAATCTTTGTTAAGGGTCAAATAAAGAAATTGAAATTATTCTAACATTTAAAAAGGATTTTAAAAAAACCAAAGAATTTAATAAATGAGGCTTAATAATTCCTATACTGGAAGGAAATGATTTGAAGATATATACCTCTAGAACATTTCTTGATAAAAAGAAATTAGTTAATCATAGGATATACCTTATTACTTAACAACGTTTTCTCGATGATTTGTTTGGAGGGCATGGGATTAGATTTTGGTTATTTTTATCTAAAACCGCTTCGAACTAATATACGTTCAAAAGTAAAGACATAGAATGATAATGATATTTATCATTAACACTCGGAGGAAATTTCTACTATCATATATGATAGTAGTTCTTCATTTGAGATATTTGATGCAAGGGCTCTTTGCTACTATCGCTAGGTGTATCCTGGATGTAATAGGAGAAAATTCCTTGGTTTATCTTGTACCTGGATAACTTGTTTGGATGGATGTCTAACATTGCATTTTTTTGGAGTTTAAGTAGGATTTTATAGGGGAACCTTACCTCTTTCAATTAGAACCAAAATACGTGTAACAAAAGCTTGGACTACGTACAAAAACCAAGACACTATCGTATATAAGTCTATCAGCTAAGTTAGTAGAAGTGGGCTATCTCCAAGTTAACACTTTTGCTTTTGTAACACCCCACACCCATTAATGTCACTCACAAAGGGAATGCATTAACTTCGGTGAAGCGTTATAGGTAAAAGATGCAAATAAATTACAAAACCGACAAATAAAGAAGCGGAAAACAAAGTCATTTTATAAGCAACGTAGTTCAATAAAGCTTTTACAACAATTGACTCAATCATACTTCAAAGTACTACATAAAACTTTTGTCTGGATTCATAAACTTCCAAGTATATAAGAAGCATAAAACATAGCAAAGTAGCATAAATCCCGAAATTAAAGTGCAAACACAGCCATAGCCAAAGATAAGAGGATCCAAGCAATACAACAAAGAATCTTCAAGCTTGGAAAGAGAAATGGTCAAAACTGAGCTGAGCTATTCCCTCCCTGACTAACTGGGGTAGAAACAGAAGAAAAGAAGATGATAGAAAATAGGTCAGACATAAAGCCTGGTAAGTCTAGTGATTTTCAGTATGTAAACAGGTAAAAGTAACATAACATGAATAAACTGAATATAAGACAATACCGTGATAACAGGGAGAACAAGATAAGATTAGCATAGGATATGATAAGGCAAGATAAACTGAACGAACTTCTACTCTTTCTCTGCTCGCTACTATCCTGTTATTCTGATTTCTATATCTCTGCACCACCTAACTAGTGTCCCAACTAGTAATCTGTATAAACTGATAATGTGATCCCAATCCCCGCAATTGTGGTAGCCTTCAGGTATACATCTATTATGAGGATCCCAACTTTTTCTGCCTAATTGCCATGGATCTGTTAGATGTACCCTTACTACCCTATCGATTGGCTCCCTAACTCGCATGTATGTATTACTTGTGTCATTTGACCTCGCTTGTATGCATTCATTACTTATGTCATTCGGCCCCGCTTGTATGTAGATACCTGTGCTGGCCCCATCATGGGGTGTATCAATTCCCATGATGGCGGCTCAACACGATTCAAGATGCATAGTGTATACTACTGAAGCCCAGTGCCTGTTTTTTCACTCCGGAGCACATGCACGCCCATACTTCGTCGGAACTACACTGCTGCATGACCCGCCACTATTTTGACCGCTTATAATCAGCCCATTAATCGTGCCTTATCCTTCCTAGCTTAGGGTACCATGATACATCTATGTGGGTTACTGCTGCAATGGGTCTCCGTCATTACTTGTATCATTTGACCTCGCTTGTATGCATTCATTACTTGTGTCATTCGACCTCACTTGTATGCATTCATTACTTGTGTCATTCGGCCCTGCTTTTATGTAGATACCTGTGCTGGCCCCATCATGGGGTGTATCAATTCCCATAATGGCGATCCGACACGATTCAAGATGCACAGTGTATGTAACAACCCGTATTTTCTATAAATATTAAGGTAAGGAATTAAAGAATAATTAATTACAAATGTGAGAATTAAGGGAAATGGGTTATGCCATTGCGTTCGTCTCGGAATTCTACTTGAGATAGAGTCCGAGTATGCGTAAATCGGATTCCTAATGAAGGAGTTATGACCTTCAGAAGATTCTAGAATTTAAATAAACAGCTCAGATTAAAGTTCAGAAAATTCATAATTCGAAATCAGAAGCAGAAGCAGGCTGGGTGGAAATTTTCCATCCTAAGGCCAGGTTGACCAGGAGGTTAACCAGAGGGTCGATCTCGGGGTCGACTTCCCCCTCGGGTCAGATCTGAAATCTGACGTGTTTCTTTGTGTGATGATTTGCTGTGTCATTAAGCCTTGGGTGGCAAGTTCTGTTGGTTCTCTTACGTTTGAATGGCTTTGATTTTCCCGAGGTTGATCTGACGATTCCTATTAAATCAAACTTCTATATAAACAACCTAAATCTAAAACCTAAGCCACACAAAAATATTCCTAAGACCGTCATGCTGTTAGAACTCAACCTAGAGTAGCCGCCATTCTCCTTCAACTAGAAAGAAAGTTAGGAATTACAAATCAAATCAAATTCAATGTCTACAACAAAGGAGAGCTATTCAAATTCAGAATACAGATCCTAGAACACAAGACTAGTCTCCTTTTTGTAAGTCCAGTAATCATTTAGACCTAAATGATATTAGAATCATGACTAAAATAAATGGATGTAGAACATCACCTAATGTAAATCTATGTCTATCCTTTTTGTTGAAACTGAATTGATTAAGACTATGACTCTTATCATGTTAAGTTCGTGATCATGTTTTATGTAATTTGATGATAAATGTTAAATGCTTGGAAATGAATCCATATGTGGTAAACTTTGGCAATGGCATATATGTTGTCTAATTTAACGATGACATACTATGTTGTATACTTTGGCGATGACATATCATGTTGAATAAATTGGCGATGACATATTATGTTGTATGATTTGGCAATATCATGTTGTGCAATTGGCGATGACATACCATGTTGTATAATTTGGTGATGACATTTCATGTTGTATGATTTGGTAATGACACCTATATGTTGTATGACAATTTGGGAATTTTGCTATGTTTATGCAAGTTCAACCGTGATCACATATATGACCAAAACTACATGCTAATATGATTAGGTTCATGTTAAATGTTATCCAACTAATTTGCAAGTTCGCAATTACATGCCTAATTTTAAGTTTATGTAGTTCTATGTAAAATCCCTATTTCATGATTCATGTTGAGTAGATCTAAATTTGCAAGTTCATAATTAAATGCATATTTTTCTATGCCAAATTCATATGATACATGTGTAGTTAGATCCATACTTTTATGATGTTGGAATTAATACCTGTTCCTCTTTTTCCCCTTTTGCGTATAAGTTAGGCTATGTATCGAGCCTAACATTTTATGTGATTTATGCGAATGTTTAACGTTGGGGAAAAACATGAAATTACATATAATTGGCATATTTGGCTCATAAACATGTAAATGTTTTATGGCATAAAGTGGTATAAATTTTTATACCTAAAATTATGAACTTGATTAAAAAGGGAAAGTGGGGCTTGACTTGAATGACAATAATTTACATATAAATATAAAGAGGTAAATATGTAAATTTAGTAAAGACGAATATGCCTAACCCGAGGTTAGATTGGGTTACGGTGTAAGACTGCCCGGAATCACTCGACACATCCAGCAACCGTAAAAATATATATCTAATGTGGGAGGTTAGTGCATCGAGCCCAAAAGAACCCAAGGTTAGACTAAGTTGCGGTGTAAAACTGCCCGGACCCGACCGACACATCCAATGACTGCAACAATAACTGTCTAATGTGTGGGGTTGGTGCTTTAATGAATGAATTAAAGCTAAGTCATGAATGGTAGGTTTAAGTTAATTAAGGCAACACTTAACCAATACAACATGTTAACTAAACTGATGTGTGGGCTTCGGTTAACTTGGACACTTAACCAATTTAACATGTTGATTAGGAAACCTTAGTAACGGGGACCCATTTCAGCAGTAACCCACATAGATGTATCATGGTACCCTGAGTTAGGCATGGTGAGGCACGATTACTGGGCTGATTATAAGCGGTCAAAACAACGACGGTTGGTGCATCAGTGTAGGTTCCGATGGAGTACGGGCGTGCAAGTACTCCGGAGAGGAAAAAGCAAGCACTGGGCATAAGTAGTTACACACTGTGCGTCTTGAATCGTGTCGGGTTGCCACCATAGGATTTGATACACCTCGTTGTGGGACCAGCACAGGTATCTACAATCGAGCGGGGTCGTATGACACAAGTAGTAAATGCATGCGAGTAGGAGCCGATCGATAAAAAGGGATCACTGGGTTTGAATTCATAATGATGGTTGAAATATCTAGCAGGTGCAGAGAATATGGATATGAGTGCGATAGTATGATTAGTTTATCTTGCCTTGTTTATCTTGCCTTGTTTATCTAGCCTTATCCTATGTTACCTTATTTCTTTGTTATTGTCCTGCGTCCAGTTTATTCATGTCATGGTTCTCTTACCCATTTACATGCTGAATAATCACTGGACTTACCAGACTTATGTCTGACCCATTTTCTTTCGCTCTCTTTTCTTCCGTTTCCCCCCCTCAGGTACCCAGGGAGGGAATAGCTCAGCTTAATTTGGACTGTCATCTTTCCAAGCTTGAAGACTCTGTGATGTATAGCTTGGAACCTCTTATCTTTGGCTATGGATTTGGACACACTACTACTTGGGGATTTATGCAGTTTTATTTTGTTTTATGCTTCTTTATGTTATAATCAAGACAGAGATTCTGATGTAGTAATTTGGAAGTTGTTTTGAGACAGTTTGCTGTAATGTTCTTGTTATGAACCGCGAATGAAATAAATTTAGTTTTTCCGCTGCTTATATATGTCTGTCTTGTAAATTGTCTATGTCTTTTACCTATAATGCTCCATCAAAATTAAGGCATTCCCTTTGTGAGTGACCTTAGCAGAGGTGAGGTGCTTCCCTTGGTATCAGAGCAAAGGTTTACCAGATCAGATAAAAATTTTGAAAACTGCTTTTCAAAAAGAAGTTTAAAGAAGCAATTTTCAAGAAAAAGTGTTTTATTTCAAAAAGTCATAATCCCCCAAAAGACATGTGCACTATCTTTCTATCCTTTGTTTTGAATCTTTCCTTTTTCGCTTCAGCATGTCTGGGGATCTTAACCTTCTAGAGGGCGTGCCGGTACCTGGCTGGTTCAGAAGGTACCTGGAGGCTAGGGCTAATGTTGCAGGCCCAGCAGACGTTCCTCCGCCCCCAGCTGCAACGGTTCCTCCTCCTCGTGCAAATGCTTTCTCAAAAATATGTAAGGACTTTCAAGCCATGGGTGGAAATAACTTCAATGGAAATGAATCCTTTGTGGAAGCAAGAAACTGGCTCAAAGAAACTGAGGATTTGTTTGAAATGTTCAAAGTGGATGATAGGCAGAAGATACAGTTGGCCGTTTGGTTGCTCAAAGACGAAGCTTCCTATTGGTGGGAAGTTACTAACGCTGAAAGACCAGTTGAAACTTGGATGGATTTCAGAATGAGGCTTGAAATGAAATTCCTCTCACAAGCTGAATGAAGCCTACAAATGGAGAAGTTTTTAGCTCTCAAACAGGGAAGTATGTCGGTCAAGGAATACGTTAACCAATTCAAATAGCTGGCTAGGTTCAGATTGGAGTTAGTGAACACTCCAAATAAGGAGGCTCTCTGTGACGATCCCAAAATCCAAGGGGCGGTATTAAGGATAATCATTGGAATATAACACATTAATCATCATAGCAAAGTACAGATAATAGCAGAAACAATAAATAGAATACTTTTATATGGATATGACAGCGGAATCGCAACATTTAATAACATCAGAATAGCATAGCATAGGATATAACTTAGTAAATAAAAGGTAAGGGATCGGTCATCATCGCCAGAGGCGGAATACATACATGCAGTAGGACATAATAAAGGTATCAGTCTACATCGCCGAAGGCGGTACATATACATACAATAAGAAGTACGGAAAATAAATCAGTCAGCATCGCCCGTTGCGGAATCATAATATAAGTACAGTAATGGCGGAAAAAGTCAAAGTCGTCTCTGTGGAGTCAGCCTCGCCATGAGCCAAAAATGCACTCTATGCAACAGTGTAGAGCCAAAAACAACCTGTCACCTGTGAACTAGGCTGCCCGTGTGAAAATAAGCGCACCCGCGTTTGCAAAGTGAAACAAACAACGAGTCAGTCATGGGGACTGGTATGAGGAATCTATTTAATAGTTTAAAAAACAGTAATAAGCAAATCATAGGACCACACCACTTTGGCGGAACGGGTTTACTCCAGTGATTGCTAGTGCATTTAAAACAAAGTAAATTATTTTAAAAAACGCAATGCTTTTAGAAAGAATGAAGCCATTATAAGACTCAAGTCCCATCATACAATGCAACGCAAGACAGAGGATAGAGTTTTACCTTATAATAGCCAAATATGCTTGATACGTATAAAGCAAAATCATTTGATATTATTACTAGTGCATATATGTTTCAAAAACGAATAGCATCATAAATATCAATCATAGGCGGCATAGCTACCATATACTGTGTCGCCATACTAGTTCTACAATCGTGTCCTTTATTGCGTATTGGGAATTGGATTTCCGTCATGAGTCGAGGCAAGGGGCAAGCTCCTCTCCGCTTCGAGACACTCTAGCGAATGCCTCAGGACTACACACTCTGGGTAACCCTGGATCCTCCAAGGCCGGTCCTCTCTTACGTTTGAGGATTGGCAATTCCTGAACACACGTTTCCCGGTCCTTACAGACCTATATCGAGGCGCCTCGCATTCCAACAACCACATAGGTGAAAAATAGATATAAATGTCAGGGCTGGTAAGTCACTGACACCACCATAGCTAGAAAGAAACGTCATGCTCTCCTTGGGTCCTTATCCCGTTTTTAACTCATACCGGGGTGTGAGGCTCGCGAATCTATGAAATACACGAAGCCAGGCCACAAAGACCTTGCTTTGATCATCATCCACAAGACTTTGCTTTGCAACAGAAGCCTTGATCACAGCATCTTGGCATGCCACATAGGCAGTCCACTCCATATGATTGATTTCCATCGATATATAACCTCTAAGCTCGTACGTCTCAGAGAAGGGCGTTAAGCAAAAGAATAAATTCTCCGCCGCCAAACAGATATATATTTAACCGAGATCAAACAGTATAGAACAAAATCCAATGTCAGACACATAGTCCATTTACAAGTCCGTTCTGGGTCTGAACGAAACCGGAGGCGTCAATTCCTCGCATACCCGTACAATCAACACATACGTTCAGACGGCTACTACTTCCGTCCCCTTCCGGTAGCTACTCCGGGCAGGAACCTCGGTAGCGCCCATCCAACCGATACGAAGATCATCGGTCTTGAATCATCTTTGCATTTTCCAATTCCAATCGCTCGATAAATTATTTGAAATGAGGGTTAGCTCGGCCTTTTCAAATAATTCACGTCATTAGAATTTAAATCGATTCTTCCTATGGTTAAATTATTCGACATCCATCTTTCAGTTCTTTAGTGTTATTTTCGTATCAGGCACATACAACCATCAAATATCAAACAATTCAAGCCCAATTGGTTTATTTGCAAACTATGTTGCTTATAATATTTTATAACGATTTTTCGCCATTTTTATTTATTTAAAAATGGCCATATTTAATTAAACGACGTTTCAGGTCGTGCTTTGGCACTGGCGCTGTTTTTCCCCTAATTTGTTTTACACATATCGGAAAATCTAACCGTTGGATTTCTACAAAGTCTATATCAGTGGGAAGATATTCCCAAAACGAACCCAACGGTTCCAGTTTCGTGAAAATCCAACGGTCGGATCTCCCACACTATTCGTTTGAAGTTACGGTTTCAAAATTTGAACTGCAGCGTCGTTATTCGATTTAATTTAATTATATTTATATTTATATATAAATATAAACGATTCTGGCGCTGTTTTTCTTCAGATTCGAATTAAACATTCCGGACAATCCAACCGTTGGATTTTTACAAGGTTGGTGCCGTTGGGAAGATATTTCCAAGGTGAACCAAGCGGTTGCGGTTTCGGGAAAATCCGATGGTCGGATTTCTCGCACTAATCGTTTCAAATTACGATTCCGAAACACGAACTGCACGGCCTCTATTCCTTTTAATTATATTTATATTTATATATAAATATAGTTCATTCTATAATTTCAACTATAGTTCATTCTATATTTTCAACTTCGTTTTCACTTCAAATATTTCACTAATGCCTTAATATTTCGAAAAATTTCGCCATAACCTCCTTTGTACGGGGAGGGGTTTGGAAATTTATTGTGCCGTGTTTGGTACCCAATAAATCCTAAAAAGCATCCACATATTTATAGTGATATATTCGGGTGTTTACGGGGGAGCATGTATAGATAATCACTCCAGAGAATAAATTCTCGTCACCCCGTTTCCGTGTGGAAATAAATAGTCCATGTGCCGTATCTAATAACTAGAGAGACGTGATTATTGTCAACTCCAGACCCGTGTGGGGTTTTTATCAATCTGGCAATTTATCGTTATATTTTATATAGTCCATATCAGTCATCAGTTCAACCTGTAGTATATAGTCATCGCCATACAAGCCTCTCGCTCGTATGGTAAATCTTCCACCTCATCACACAAGCTCCAATTGCTTATGCGGAATATGATGAAGTATGCCTATCGTCATGAAGTATGCCATGTAGTGTAGTTCAAAATTAATTGTTACTATCCTATGGCGATATTTATTATTTCACATAGAATAACCAGCACTCCGCATCCAATGGCATTCACAGGAGTTGATATATAAATAACATTGCGCAGCCAACTCATCAAGGTTTACCTATTTGTCGGGCACGCAAATAATTTCCTTACACTACAGCTAATCCATTTTTCCTGTTCAACACATGTATATATATGCAGAACAAAGCTAATAATAATATTTCTAGCGAACTATTATTTATTCCAACACGTGTGTATTTTTATCTAAGCACATACATGATAAAAGGAATATTTTTATCATTAAAAATATTTATTCAACACGTGAATGTTTTTAACACTCCATATTCACAATAAAAATGTATTTTTATTGTGAATTCATTTTATTTTAAAATATGATAACATTCAACACATGAATTTCAAATCGACGAACGAATTGCAACTCAACACATTAATTTTCTATATAGTTTGTATATATATAAAAATGTGATTTTTTCGCTAAATTTATTTGTTTAAATTCAAATAATATTCAACACATGAATTTCAACTCAACGGATGAATTGCAACTCAACACATGAATATTCGATATAGTTTGTATATATATAAAAATGTGATTTTTATCGCTAAAGCTATTTGTTTAAATTCAAATAATATTCAACACATGAATTTCAACTCAACGGATGAATTGCAACTCAACACATTAATTTTCCATATAGTTTGTATATATATAAAAATGTGATTTTTATCGCTAAAGCTATTTGTTTAAATTCAAATAATATTCAACACATGAATTTCAACTCAACGGATGAATTGCAACTCAACACATGAATATTTGTATAGCATATGTAATTTATTTCAATGAATGAAAATTATTCTAACACATGAATATTTCAGAAAATTTCGGCAGCATAACGGCAGGGTAGTTAAAACCGGGACCGTCCCTAGTACGGCTCCTCGCTCTACCTTAAAACCTCGCGGTTTTTGACAATGGGGATCATGCATCTAGTTCGCACGCAGGCGACATATTTTATTTTCAATTCCACAATCCTATCCTACTTTGTTTCAACCACAAGAGGGTATTTTTTAACCACAAAGGTATTTTCAACCATCATATCAACCACAAACAATTATTTCCAACCATTCGTCATACCATATAATATTACGTCAATCACAAGCAATAAATATCGTCCCTGGTCTGTGGACGAGGGGAGTATATATATATATATAATATAATAATTCACCTGCATTTCATCACAATTCAAAGCATATATGTTTCATTCAACGCTTGTATAATTTATACATCGCTAATATAATTTATACAACACATGTACATAAGGTATACAATGCGTATATAATTTACACTTCGCTTATATAATTTATACAACGCGATTTCATTCACACAGTTAGTTTAGATTCCTCACTTTGGTTATTGCAGTGCTAAAAATCGTAGGAAGATCAGAAAAATCCGCGGCTTCTTCTAGAATGTAGAGAGCCTCCTTGCGGTCACGGTGTCTCCTGTTTCATCAAATTTCGTTAACACACTAAAAAGATATGATTTTTCAAAGTTTTGCAACACTTAAAGGTGTTATTTTCATTTCAGAAATTTATATCAGAAAAGTTTTCAAAGCTTCAAAACTAGGTCTTGATTTTTTTTAGCCAAACCGTACCTCGTTGCTTCGATCAGACCACACAGCGTCAAAGGGCTACGAATCACCTTTCGATCGGTGTGGTGGCGATGGACTCGGTGGCTCCTGCGAATCGCGGCGGCGCTCCAAAGGACGCGACTTCCTGGTCGAAATTCGACGCTTACAGTTGATGGATTGAGGCGAGGCTTGGTCGGATTTATAGAGGAGGCGGAGGCGATCAGAAGCTTCAACTGGCGGAGGCGGCGAAATCGACTGTGGCGGCGGCAAAATCGGTGGGAAGTCTCGTGCTTCATGCGTCGTTCAATCGCTGGTGGCTAGGGTTTTTTTTGAGTTTTTTTTAAAAGAAAAAAATCCTATTGGTCCGAGCTATATCGTAAATTTTAAATAGTGTTTTCTCAAACTAACTCCTTTTTAAACCCAACGACTGTCGCCCCTAGCTAAATACCCCCATTCCGGACACAATGGGATATGTTACGTTGGCCAATTCGACTGTTACAGTCAGTTATTTTTCAAATTCTGAGCTCTTTTGAAAAACGACCATTTTTAGGTCGATCCATTTTAACAGAAATTGACCAATCACATTTTCTTTTGCCCCGCTCACATACTAGCTTCAAAAATTATGAAATTTGAAACTTAGCAATAATTTGACATCCCGGACCCAACAAAAGTGGTTTCGTCGAATTTCGAGGTCGTATGCAAAATATCAATTTTTTGAGGGCTATATATGCTATATAGCGACCTTTCTGAAAATTCATTTGGCCATAACTTTTTATTTCCGTTATGAAATTTCGATTTTTCGGATTCGTTAGAAAGGTATTCATAAACAGATTTAAATATTTTCAGTTTTGCTAAAATCTGTTATATTTTCCACCCGGTACAGCCAGACAAAGTTTGTATTCAAAATTTCAAACTGCAATACCATACCCAATTCTATATTTTATTGAAATAGGCTATTCCAACTATTCAAATTCTTTGGTAATAACCTAATTTTAAAAATTTTAAATTGGTTCACATTTTCCGGGTTATTACAATCTCCCCCACTTAAAACTTTTCGTCCTCGAAAAGGAAATAACAGCAAAGTAGGAAATAAAATGTAAATGCGAAGTATTGTAAAGGTACCTTGCACCGGAGTTAGTCAGAGATGTCCACTCTGCGTTTGGGATAGGCTTGTTTAATGCTTTCCTTAGTCTCCCAAGCACAGTCTCTTGGATCACTACTCCACTGCACTTTGACTAGATGAATCTTTTTCCTCCTTAGCTCTCTAGTTTCTTTGCCAACTATCTTTAATGGCTCTCTTCTGAGTGCTAATTCTGGAGTTATGTCAATATCCTGTTGCGCTGCTTCTTCTACAACAAGATCTGGATCATGAACATGTTTTCTGAGTTGAGACACGTGGAACACATCATGTACACCAGGCAACCAATCAGGTAATGAAACCTTATATGCAAGAGTTCCAATCCGTTCAAGTATAGGAAAGGGACCAATAAATCTCGGTGCCAACTTCCCAGTCTTGCCAAATCTGATTACTCTCCGCATTGGAGAAACTCTTAAATAAACATTATCGCCAACGGCAAACGATATATCCCTTCTTCTCGCATCAGCATAACTTTTCTGTTGGCTCTGCGCAGTTTTTAATCGCTTCTTAATGAAATCGACTTTATCCGATGCTTCTTGAATCATATCGGGCCCTAACACAAGTCTGTTGCCAGGTTCTACCCAACATGCGGGAGATCTGCACGGTCTACCGTATAATGCTTCAAATGGAGACATTCCCAAACTTGCTTGATAGCTATTGTTATAAGAGAATTCGGCTAAATGTAAGTGATCTTCCCATGAGCCTCCAAAATCGATAACGCAAGCCCGCAGTAAATCTTCTAAAATTCTATTCACCCGCTCAGTTTGGCCATCTGTCTGTGGGTGCTTCCCAGAATTTGCTAGTAAACAGGGGATCTCTATCACTGACTATATTGAGCAGCACTCCATGTAGTTTAACTATTTCTTTGAAGTAAATCTGTGCTAGACTTTGAGCCGTTCTATTGGATCAGACATGTATGAAATGGGAAGTCTTCGTGAAGCGATCTACGATTACCCATATACTATCGTTTCCTTTTCTAGTTCGAGGCAAACCATCAATGAAGTCCATCGAGATTTTCTCCCACTTCCATCCTGGAATTTCCATTGGTTGTAATAATCCAGCCAATTTCTGCTGATCACTCTTGACTAGCTGACAAGTGGGGCATCTGCTAACATATAATGAGATATCTCTTTTCATTGACCTCCACCAGAATGTGCGTTTGATATAGTTATACATTTTGCTCACACCGGGATGGATACTTAATTTGGATTTGTGGCACTCATCAAGTATTTCTCTTCTGAGCTCAGGAAGGTTTGGGATGCAAATTCTGCCCTTTAATCTAAGAACTCCTTTGTCATCGAGTCGGAAACTTGTGGATTCACCTCTTTCGACTCTCTGGCTGACTCTTTGAATAAATTCGTCGTCTTTATGAAGGGTCGAGATCCTGTCTATTAATGAAGACGTGATGACAAAACTGGCGATGATTTCATTCTTTCTGCTGATCGCATCTGCCACAACATTGGCTTTCCATGGAGTGTATAGAATTTCAAAATCATATGCCGTAAGGAATTCTAACCAACGCCGTTGTCTCAAATTTAGATCTTTCTGAGTGAACAGATATTTCAAGGATTGATGATCGGTGAATAGTTCGAACTTCTCGCTCAGTAAATAATGCCTCCAGATTCTTAAAGCAAACACGATAGCTAATAACTCAAGATTATGAATTTCATAGTTTCTTTCATGTGGCTTCAGCTGACGGCTGGCATAAGCGACCACTTGGCCCTTTTGCATTAGTACCGCGCCTAGCCCTCTAATAGAAGCATCTGTCCATACAGTCAAGTCTTGATTACCTTCTATAATTGTCAATACTGGAGCAGTTGTCAACTTCAGTTTCAGCTTCTGGAAAGCTTCTTCACATTCGGGAGTCCATTTGAATTTCTCATGCTTCTTGGTAAGCTTTGTCAATACACCAGATATCTTTGAAAAATCCTGAACGAATCTCCGATAGTAACTAGCCAATCCAAGGAAACTTCGAACTTCGGTGGGCGTAGTAGGTTGTTTCCAGTTCTGAATCGCTGTAATTTTGCTTGGATCTACAGCAATTCCTTTTGATACGACATGGCCCAGGAACTTAACTTCATCCTGCCAGAAGACACACTTAGAAAATTTAGCTTTCAAGACATTTCTCCTTAGAATTTTCAACACTTGTTCCAAATGCCTTGCATGTTCGTCTTCCGACTTTGAGTAGATTAAAATGTCATCGATGAAGACTAGAACAAATTTATTCAATACACCTCGGAACACTCTGTTCATAAGATCGACGAAGTATGCCGGAGCGTTACACAAGCCGAACGGCATTACTAACCATTCGTAGAATTAATCGGGACCCCTGAAGGCGGTCAAAGGAACACAGTCTTCGGCTATACGCAATTGGTGGAAACCTGTAACTAGGTCCATTCTGGAGAATACTGTTGCTCCATTTAATTGATCTAACAGATCATCTATACTGGGCAAGGGATATTTGTTCTTCAGTGTCTGCTTATTGAGATCTCGGTAATCAACACAAAGTCTTAGAGTACCGTCTGATTTCGGGACAAATACTACTGCTGCTCCCCACACTGAAAAGCTCGGTCTGATCAGACCTTTACAAAGCAATTCTCGGGTTTGACTACCTAACTCTTCTTTTTCTTTCGGGGCCATTCTTCTAATTGGATGTACCACTGGTCGGGCGTTAGGAATTAGATCTATTCTAAATTCAATCTCTCTTTGCGGCGGTAAGTTTTCCACTTCTTCAAACACATCCGCGTAGTTCTTAACGACTGGTATCTTTTCTAATGAAGGGGGAGTAACTTCTAAAGAAGACCAAAATTCTGCTCTATTAATTTCGGAGCCATGGCATGGTATAGTGATATGCCCAAATTTTGTTTTAACTTTCACGATTCTCTCGGCACATCTAACTTCGGCCTTATATTTTGTCAACCAGTCCAGCCCCAGTATAATATCAAATTCGGAAAGGTCCATAACAATCGAATCAAAAGAGAACTTGTAGAAATAGTAAGAGATAGGCACCCTACAGTATAAACTGAGACTAACAGAACCCCCTATCGGGTTTTGAACTTTAATTGGTTCTCTAAGCTTTCTTCATTTCAATTTTAACTTGTGAACAATGTTACTAGAAATGAAGCTACGTGATGCACCAGTATCAAAAAGTACAGAAACAGGAATATTTTTAATGGTAAGGGTACCTCCCAAGACATCGGGTTTACCTGATCTATCGGTGGTAGCTGGCGGGGTCTCCCCGTCATACACATGAGCCACTTGTGCATTCTGCTTCAGAGGACAATTCCTGCTATAGTGCCCCTTCTTATGGCAGATGTAGCATTCGGCTGAGTCATTTTCCTTTGGTTTCCTTGGGGCTTTGCATACATTAGAAAAATGACCTGGCTTCCAGCAGTTGTAGCAATTTCCTTTGGGGATCTTTCGAGGTTTTTGAGTAGCGGCCGCGGTGATGCTAGACTCGGGTTGGTCTGCTGAAGCCTTGCGCTTATTTCCAGCTTGGCTTTTGGCGCAGTCTTGGCTAGCGTGCCTTTCATCCATATCTTCATAATTGCAAGTCATTTCTACCAATTCTGAGAAGGAGAATTTGATGTTGCTCATAGCTCTGTCATGGTACTTGCGTTTTAGCCCAAATATGAACCTCTTGTTCTTTGCTTTGTTAGTCATAATAAGTTCTGGAGCATAGCGCGACAACTGGGTGAACTTATTGAGGTAATCCTGGATAGAAAGATCTCCTTGCTGGAGATTAGCAAACTGCTCTCGCATCCTCTCTAGGGCCTGTTCAGGTACAAACTTCTTGTTGAACATAGTTTTGAATTGCTCCCAGGTCCTGACAGTACCTGCTGCATCCTCTGAGGTAATGGCATCCCACCACAGCTCTGCTTCCTCCTGTAGGAGCCAAATACCAAGTCGTGCTTTGTTGTTGGTTCCCATACCCATGCCTTCAAAGATTTTCTCACAGGTCTTCAACCAAGCTATAGCCTCGGTCACTGTACCAGTGCCAGTAAAGGGTTTTCCCCCAAGGTTCCTATACCTCTTTGCTACTTTGTCCAGCTCAAAGTCTTCAGGTGCTGGTGGCTGAACAATAGGGCCTTCCACAACTACGGGGATATCTCCCCGTCCTCATGCTGCTCCTGCCCGGCCTCCACGGCCTCCTCTAGCTGCTGCTGCTCGTGTAGCCATTAGAAAGAGTACTGTATAAGCAAGAAAAGAGTCAAGCTCACAGATTTGATAATTTTCATAAATGATAAAGCAGGGGAATACAAAGAAAGATAATGATGATGTACTGATCAAAATGTTTTGCTAATCTGCTTAGCTCATTCTAGGACATTACTAATCCTATCTCTAATGAGCTACTCGCATTAGAACACTACTGATTCTATTCTGACGAGGTGTTTAATGTGTTAGATCCCGGAACTAAGGTTAACCAAAGCTCTGATACCAACTGTGACGATCCCAAAATCCGAGGGGCGGTATTAAGGATAATCATTGGAATATAACACATTAATCATCATAGCAGAGTACAGATAATAGGAGAAACAATAAACAGAATACTTTTACATGGATATGACAGCGGAATCACAACATGTAATAACATCAGAATAACATAGCGTAGGATATAACTTAGTAAATAAAAGGTAAGGGATCAGTCATCATCGCCAGAGGCGGAATACATACATGCAGTGGGACATAATAAGGGTATTAGTCTACATCGCCGAAGGCGGTACATATACATACAATAAGAAGTACGGAAAGTAAATCAGTCAGCATCGCCCGTGGCGGAATCATAATATAAGTACAATAATGGCGGAAAAAGTCAAAGTCGTCTCTGTGGAGTCAGCCTCGCCATGAGCCAAAAATGCACTCTATGCAACAGTGCAGAGCCAAAAACAACCTATCACCTATGAACTAGGCTGCCCGTGTGAAAATAAGGGCACCCGCGTTTGCAAAGTGAAACAAACAACGAGTCAGTCATGGGGACTGGTATGAGGAATCTATTTAATAGTTTAAACAACAGTAATAAGCAAATCATAGGACCACGCCACTTTCGCGGAACGGGTTTACTCCAGTGATTGCTAGTGCATTTAAAACAAAGTAAATTCTTTTAAAACAACGCAATGCTTTTAGAAAGAATGAAGCCATTATAAGACTCAAGTCCCATCATACAATGCAACGCAAGCCGGAGGATAGAGTTTTACCTTATAATAGCCAAATATGCTTGATACGTATAAAGCAAAATCATTTGATATTATTACTAGTGCATATATGTTTCAAAAATGAATAGCATCATAAATATCAATCATAGGCGGCATAGCTACCATATACTATGTCGCCATACTAGTTCTATAATCGAGTCCGTTATTGCGTATTGGAAATTGGATTTCCGTCGTGAGTCGAGGCAAGGGGCAAGCTCCTCTCTGCTTCGAGAGATTCTAGCGAATGCCTCAGGACTACACACTCTGGGTAACCCTGGATCCTCCAAGGCCGGTCCTCTCTTACGTTTGAGGATTGGCAATTCCTGAACACACGTTTCCCGGTCCTTACAGACCTATATCGAGGCGCCTCGCATTCCAACAACTACATAGGTGAAAAATAGATATAAATGTCAGGGTTGGTAAGTCATTGACACCACCATAGCTAGAAAGAAACGTCATGCTCTCCTTGGGTCCTTATCCCGTTTTTAACTCATACCGGGGTGTGAGGCTCGCGAATCTACGAAATACACAAAGCCTGGCCACAAAGACCTTGCTTTGACCATCATCCACAAGACTTTGCTTTGCAACAGAAGCCTTGATCATAGCATCTTGGCATGCCACATAGGCAGTCCACTCCATACGATTGATATCCATCGATATATAACCTCTAAGCTCGTACGTCTCAGAGAAGGGCGTTAAGCAAAAGAATAAATTCTCTACCGCCAAACAGATATATATTTAACCGAGATCAAACAGTATAGAACAAAATCCAATGTCAGACACATAGTCCATTTAGAAGTCCGTTCTGGGTCTGAACGAAACCGAAGGCGTCAATTCCTTGTATACCCTACAATCAACACATACGTTCAGACGGCTACTACTTCCGTCCCCTTCCGGTAGCTACTCCGGTCAGGAACCTCGGTAGCGCCCATCCAACCGATACGAAGATCGTCGGTCTTGAATCCTCTTTGCATTTTCCAATTCGAATCGCTCGATAAATTATTTGAAATGAGGGTTAGCTCGGCCTTTTCAAATAATTCACGTCATTAGAATTTAAATCGATTCTTCCTATGGTTATATTATTCGATATCCATCTTTCAGTTCTTTAGTGTTATTTTCGTGTTAGGCACATACAACCATCAAATATCAAACAATTCAAGCCCAATTGGTTTATTTGCAAACTATGTTGCTTATAATATTTTATAATGATTTTTCGCCATTTTTATTTATTTAAAAATGGCCATATTTAATTAAACGATGTTTCAGGTCGTCCCGTGGCACTGGCGCTGTTTTTCCCCTAATTTGTTTTACACATATCGGAAAACCTAACCGTTGGATTTCTACAAAGTCTATATCAGTGGGAAGATATTCCCAAAAAGAACCCAACGGTTCCAGTTTCGTGAAAATCCGACGGTCGGATATCCCACACTAGTCGTTTGAAGTTACGGTTTCAAAATTCGAACTGCAGCGTCGTTATTCGATTTAATTTAATTATATTTATATATATATATAAATATAAACGATTCTGGCGCTGTTTTTCTTCAGATTCGAATTAAACATTCCGGACAATCCAACCGTTGGATTTTTACAAGGTTGGTGCCGTTGGGAAGATATTTCCAAGGTGAACCCAGCGGTTGCGGTTTCGGGAAAATCCGATGGTCGGATTTCTCGCACTAATCGTTTCAAATTACGATTCTGAAACACGAACTGCACGGCCTCTATTCCTTTTAATTATATTTATATTTATATATAAATATAGTTCATTCTATAATTTCAACTATAGTTCATTCTATATTTTCAGTTTCGTTTTCACTTCAAATATTTCACTAACGCCTTAATATTTCAAAAAATTTCACCATAACCTCCTTTGTACGGGGAGGGGTTTGGAAATTTATTGGGCCGTGTTAGGTACCCAATAAATCCTAAAAAGCATCCACATATTTATAGTGATATATTCTGGTGTTTACGGGGGAGCATGTATAGATAATCACTCCAGAGAATAAATTCTCGTCACCCCGTTTCCGTGTGGAAATAAATAGTCCATGTGTCGTATCTAATAACTAGAGAGACGTGATTATTGTCAACTCCAGACCCGTGTGGGGTTTTTATCAATCTGGCAATTTATCGTTATATTTTATATAGTCCATATCAGTCATCAGTTCAACCTGTAGTATATAGTCATCGCCATACAAGCCTCTCGCTCTTATGGTAAATCTTCCACCTCATCACACAAGCTCCAATTGCTTATGTGGAATATGATGAAGTATGCCTATCGTCATGAAGTATGCCATGTAGTGTAGTTCAAAATTAATTGTTACTATCCTATGGCGATATTTATAATTTCACACAGAATAACCAGCACTCCGCATCCAATGGCATTCACAGGAGTTGATATATAAATAACATTGCGCAGCCAACTCATCAAGGTTTACCTATTTGTCGGGCACGCAAATAATTTCTTTAATCTACAGCTAATCTATTTTCCCTGTTCAACACATGTATATATATGCAGAACAAAGCTAATAATAATATTTCTAGCGAACTATTATTTATTCCAACACGTGTGTATTTTTATCTAAGCACATACATGATAAAAGGAATATTTTTATCATTAAAAATATTTATTCAACACGTGAATGTTTTTAACACTCCATATTCACAATAAAAACGTAGTTTTATTGTGAATTCATTTTATTTTAAAATATGATAACATTCAACACATGAATTTCAAATCGACGAACGAATTGCAACTCAGCACATTAATTTTCTATATAGTTTGTATATATATAAAAATGTGATTTTTATCGCTAAAGCTATTTGTTTAAATTCAAATAATATTCAACACATGAATTTCAACTCAACGGATGAATTGCAACTCAACACATGAATATACGATATAGTTTGTATATATATAAAAATGTGATTTTTATCGCTAAAGCTATTTGTTTAAATTCAAATAATATTCAACACATGAATTTCAACTCAACGGATGAATTGCAACTCAACACATTAATTTTCTATATAGTTTGTATATATATAAAAATGTGATTTTTATCGCTAAAGCTATTTGTTTAAATTCAAATAATATTAAACACATGAATTTCAACTCAACGGATGAATTGCAACTCAACACATGAATATTTGATATAGCATATGTAATTTATTTCAACGAATGAAAATTATTCTAACACATGAATATTTCAGAAAATTTCGGCAGCATAACGGCAGGGTAGTTAAAACCGGGACCGTCCCTAGTACGGCTCCTCGCTCTACCTTAAAACCTCGCGGTTTTTGACAATGGGGATCATGCATCTAGTTCGCATGCAGGCGGCATGTTTTATTTTCAATTCCACAATCCTATCCTACTTTGTTTCAACCACAAGAGGGTATTTTTCAACCACAAAGGTATTTTCAACCATCATATCAACCACAAACAATTATTTCCAACCATTCGTCATACCATATAATATTACGTCAATCACAAGCAATAAATATCGTCCATGGTCTGTGGACGAGGGGAGTATATATATCTATAATATAATAATTCACTTGCATTTCATCACAATTCAAAGCATATATGTTTCATTCAACGCTTGTATAATTTATACATCGCTAATATAACTTATACAACACATGTACATGAGGTATACAATGCGTATATAATTTACACTTCGCTTATATAATTTATACAACACGATTTCATTCACACAGTTAGTTTAGATTCCTCACATTGGTTATTGCAGTGCTAAAAATCGTAGGAAGATCAGAAAAATCTGCGGCTTCTTCTAGAAAGTAGAGAGCCTCCTTGCGGTCACGATGTCTCCTGTTTCATCGAATTTCGTTAACACACTAAAAAGATATGATTTTTCAAAGTTTTGCAACACTTAAAAGTGTTATTTTCATTTCATAAATTTATATCAGAAAAGTTTTCAAAGCTTCAAAACTAGGTCTTGATTTTTTTAGCCAAACCGTACCTCGTTGCTTCGATTAGACCACACGGCGTCAGAGAGCTACGAATCACCTTCCGATCAGCGGTGGTGGCGATGGACTCGGTGGCTCCTGCGAATCGCGGGGGCGCTCCAAAGGGCGCGACTTCCTGGTCGAAATTCGACGCGTACAGTTGATGGATTGAGGCGAGGCTTGGTCGGATTTATAGAGGAGGCGGAGGCGATCAGAAGCTTCAACTGGCGGAGGCAGCGAAATCGATTGTGGCGGCGGCAAAATCGGTGGGAAGTCTCGTGCTTCGTGCGTCGTTCAATCGCTGGCGGCTTGGGTTTTTTTTGAGTTTTTTTTAAAAGAAAAAATCCTATTGGTCTGAGCTATATAGTAAATTTTAAATAGTGTTTTCTCAAACTAACTCCTTTTTAATCCCAACGACTGTCGCCCCTAGCTAAATACCCCCATTCCGGGCACAATGGGATATGTTACGTTGGCCAATTCGACTGTTACAGTCAGTTATTTTTCAAATTAAAATATAAAACATTTAATATTTAATTTAAACGTACATTTCAATCTGCCAGGGCCACAAACTGAATCGAAAAATTCCAGAAAAATAAATCTAGCTTTGTTTTGACGATACGGTTCTAACAAAACCAGTTTCGTCGAATTCTGAGCTCGTTTGAAAAACGGCCATTTTTAGGTCGACCCATTTTAACAGAAATTGACCAATCACATTTTCTTTTGCCCCGCTCACATACTAGCTTCAAAAATTATGAAATGTGAAACTTAGCAATAATTTGACATCCCGGACCCAACAAAAGTGGTTTCGTCGAATTCCGAGGTCGTATGCAAAATATCAATTTTTGGAGGGCTATATATGCCATATAGCGACCTTTCTGAAAATTAATTTGGCCATAACTTTTTATTTCCGTTATGAAATTTCGATTTTTCGGATTCGTTAGAAAGGTATTCATAAACAGATTTAAATATTTTCAGTTTCGCTAAAATCCGTTATATTTTCCACCCGGTACAGCCAGACAAAGTTTGTATTCAAAATTTCAAACTGCAATACCATACCCAATTCTATATTTTATTGAAATAGGCTGTTCCTACTATTAAAATTCTTTGGTAATAACCTAATTTTAAAATTTTTAAATTGGTTTACATTTTCCGGGTTATTACACTCTCCGTTTTGTTAAAGGATTGAATGAGCCACCGCACAGCGTAGCTTTGTCCCATATACCTATGGGTGCGACTTATGAAAGGCTGGTGGACATGGCACTATTACAAGAAGAAGATAAGGCTGACAAGAAGGAGACAAAGGTGGAAGCATCTTAGGATAAGAAAGGGGAAGGATCACAGAGCAAGAAGACAGATTCCAAGATGGGCGGGAAGAACAACAAACCCCGTGACAAGAGGAAGTGTAATCTTTATGGCATTCCTGGACATCTGGTTAAGGACTGCAGAAAGAAGAAGAGGAAGATGGGTTGCTGTTTCCATTGCGGCGAGACAGGACACATGGCTAAGGACTGCCTAAGAAAGAAAGGGCAAGGGCAGAGAGCTGGATCTACTTCTGGAGGGTAGGTTCACGCTCTCATGGCACCTCCGCAAGAACGAGGTAGAAATGTTTCTGTTGAAAGTTTAGTTTATCTTATTGATCATCCTATTCGTACACTCTTTGATTCTAGCGCATCGCACTCTTTAATATCTACTGCTTTAGTTGAATCTTTGCACCTAGACACCGGTTTAGTAGAGGATCCCTTGGTTGTTTCAAATCCAATTGGGGGCTCAACTTATTTGTCAATGATTTTTTTGGATTTGGAAATTTCTATACTAAGTGTTGGGTTTAGATGTAATGCCTACGTTTTGGGAATCACGGGCTATGGGTTGATTCTAGGAATGGATTGGCTATCCAGTAATGGTGCCATCCTCGATTGTGAAAAGAGAGTGGTTAGACTCATGACTCGCCTCGGTAACACTCTCGAAATTTCTTGTAATCCTATGAACTCTATTATGCTTAGCTATTTAGAATCTATTGATGCGTCTGTTGAGAATTTGCAGTCTGTTAGAGTAGTCCGTGAATACTCAGATGTCTTTGAAGAGGTGAAGGGGTTACCTCCAAAGTGGGAGATAAAATTTTGCATATACCTCGTTGATTATGCAAAACCTGTTGCTTTACCCGTTAGACACATGGCTCCAAGGGAGAGGAAAGAACTTAGCAAGCAAGTTAAAGAGTTGCTTGAGAAGGGGTTTATAAGGCGGAGTATCTCTGAATGGGGTGCTCCAGTAGTGTTCGCAATTAAAGCAGACGGTTTGCTTCGCCTATGCGTTGATTATAGGGAGCTAAACAAACTGACCAAGAAGAATAGGCACCCACTCCCAAGAATAGATGACTTGTTCGATCAGCTTGTAGGTGCATCGGTTTTCTCCCAACTAGATCTAGCTACCGGGTTCGATCAGCTAAGAGTGGCTTAGGACAGTATTGACAAGACCGCGTTCAGAACCCCAAATGGTTTCTTCGAGTGGCTTGTCATGCCTTTCGGCTTGACAAACGCACCCACTTATTTCGTTGACTTGATGAGCAGGGTGTTCAGGGAGTTCCTCAATAAGTTTGTGGTGGTCTTCGTAGAAGACATTTTGATTTTCTCAAAAAGTGAGGAAGAGCATGCTCAGCATTTAAAAGAAGTCATGGATACTCTTCGAGCCCATCAATTAAAAGCCAAATTCTCCAAATGCCACTTCTGGAGAGAGGAAGTAAGATTTCTTGGACATGTGGTATCCAAGGAAGGGTTAGCCGTGAACCTCGCAAAAATAGTTGCGGTGCAAGATTGGAAGGTTCCATGGAATGCGACCGAATTCCGAGGCTTCCTCGGGCTAGCGGGCTTTTACCGAAAGTTCATCAAAGACTTTGCGAAAATCTTAGCTCCGCTTACAAGGTTGACGAAGAAGAACCTAACTTTCAATTGGGATTTGGATTGCGATGTTGCTTTCCAACGATTGAAGAGGGCTCTAACAACAACCCCAGTTCTGACATTGCCTGATGGGAGCAAGATGTTTATCGTATAATGGATGCATGTGACACAGGACTAGGTGCTGTCTTGATGCAAGAAGGGAAGGTAGTAGCTTATGGTGGCAGACAGTTGAAAGCACATGAGAAAAACTACCCAACCCACGATCTAGAGTTGGCTGCAATCGTCTACGCGCTTAAGTCTTGGCGCCATTATCTCTTAGGTGAGAAGTTTGAATTGTATAGTGACCATAAATCGTTGAATACCTTTTCTCGCAGAAAGATCTTAACTTGAGGAAACAAAGGTGGATGGAATTCTTGGCATCCTACGATTTCGAGATTTCCTATACCCTTGTCAAGGGCAATGTAGTAGCAGACGCCTTGAGTAGAAAGAAGCTGATCTTAAGCCCTCTCTTTGTTGAAAGGAAAAGTTTGGAGTACATAGCCAATTTGAACTTTAGACCCTCCGTCAATCATGTTACTGATTTGTTAGCATCACTAGAAGTGCGGCCTACTCTTTTGGACTCAATAGGAACCGTGCAACGTTAAGACCCTCAGGTAGTTGATGTGATGGACAAGCTGATTAGGGGTGAGACTTCTAGTCACCTCAATAGATACTCCATCGATGATAAGGGTTGGTTGAGGCGGGATGGAAGGCTATGCGTCCCACAAGCAAGGGATTTGGTGAAGAAGGTTCTCGAAGAGGCACATCATTCCAAGTTGACCATACACCCAGGTAGAGACAAGATATGTAAAGACGTAAAAAGGGTTTTCTTTTGGAATGGCATGAAGAGGGATGTAGCTGAATTCATCTCTAAGTGCATAATACGCCAGAAAGTCAAGGCGGAGCAAAAGAAGCCTGGTGGTTTGCTTCATCCTCTAGAGGTCCCATAGTGGAAATGGGATAGCACTTCAATGGACTTTATCGATGGGTTGCCTAGGTCAAGAAGTGGCAATACCAATATTTGGGTAATAGTGGATAGGCTCACAAAAAGCGCTCACTTTATACCCGTTAAAAGTAGAAGGAATGCCTCATCTTTAGCATCTATTTATCTTAAAGAGATAGTTCGACTCCATGGGATACCCTCAAGCATTGTGAGCGACCGAGATCCTATCTTTACGAGAGAGTTTTGGAAGAGCTTGCAAGAGGCTATAGGCACACAACTATGCTTAAGCACGACCTATCAGCCCCGAACCGATGGTCAGACGGAAAGGGTGAACAGAGTATTAGAAGTCCTCTTGAGATTATGCATTCTTGACTTTGGAGGAACATGGGAGGATCATCTTCCTTTGGTGGAGTTTTCCTACAACAACAGCTACCAAGCCACCATAGGCATGGCAACCTTCGAAGCTTTATATGGAAGACCATGCCGATCACCAACTTGTTGGTGGGAGTCTACAGACAAGATCATACTTGGACCAGATATGATTAGAGAAACTTCAGAGAAAGTGGACTTAATACGAAGAAGAATGAAGACTGCCCAAGAAAGACAGAAGTCCTACGCAGATAAAAGAAGGACCGACCTTGAATTTGAGGTTGGAGATAGGGTTTTCTTTAAAGTATCTCCTTTGAGGAACGTCGTTCGCTTTTGATCTGCAGGAAAGTTGGCATCAAGATTTGTAGGTTCCTTTCCTATCATTGAAAGGATTGGAAAGATGTCTTACAAAGTAGAGCTTCCCGAAAGATTGGCTGGAGTTCATAATGTCTTTCATGTTTCTCACCTACGAAAGTGCTTACATGAGTCTGTGGAAGTGGTGGAACCAAGCATATTAGAGGAAGTAGAAGTAGAACGAGAGGCGACTGATAGAAGAGTTCCAACTCGTATCTTGGGTACATAAGTCAAAAAGTTACGCAACCGCGCAATCAAACTTTTTAAAGTTCAACGGAGTTACGCTGAGGAAGACGCGACTTGGGAGACTGAGGCCAAGATACGCGCAGCCTACCCTTTTCTTTTTTAGGGTACATCTCTGATATCTTTTTCCTTAAGTTTGTTCATGCTCGTATCTATCTTTTTAGTATTTTTCCTCAGTGCTATTCTCGATCCTTAGGTAGAAACCAATGGATGTAAACATGTATTTGAAACATGTTATGATTGATGGTTGCAAGTGGTTGCTAGTGGTTGCTCGTGGATGCATATACACACACATTAGGTGTTAGATCGGCTCAGTCACTTTCATATTGCATATACATATATGTACTTGTATATGATTGAAACTTGATGTGTTATCATGTGGATGTTGCATTTGTATGAATGATCGTGCACTCATGTTGAAAGTATGATTAGGGATGATTGCAAACATAATGGACTCATGGCATCGATATGACCTGCATTAAGGAGGTCAACTGAATCAGTAGACTGCCTGATTTTTGCATTAGATAAGGACATATACACACTATGCATATGATCATGTAGCATTAGAAGTCTTTTTAAGGACAATGGATGTCGGTGTTTGATGGATGAGTAGATGGACGATTGGATGGTAGGATGTACGTTGTCCTTGACTTGAAGATTTCGGGGACGAAATCCTTTAAGGAGGGGAGAACGTAACACCCCGTATTTTATGTAAACATTAAGGTTACGAATTAAAGAATAATTAATTGCAAATGTGAGAATTAAGGTAAACAGATTATGCCATTGCGTTCGTCTCGGAATTCTTCTTGAGATAGAGTCCGAGTTTGCGTAAATCGGATTCCTTATGAAGGAGTTAGACCTTCAGAAGATTCAAGAATTTAAATAAACAGCTCAGATTAAATTTCAAAAAATTCAAAATTTGAAATTAGAAGCAGAAGCGGGTTGGGCGGGAATTTTCCCACCTAAGGCCAGTTCGACCAGGAAGTCGACCAGGGGGTCGACCAGGAGGTCGACCAGGGGGTAGACCTCCCCCCATACAGGTCGACCAGGGGGTCGATCTCCCCCCGGGTCAAATCTAAAATCTGACGTGTTTCTTTGTGTGACGATCTGCTGTGTCATTAGGGATTGTGTGGCAAGTTCTGGTTGGTTCTCTTAGGTTTTAATGGCTTTGATTTGCCCTAGGTTGATCTGACGGCTCCTATTAAATCAAACTTCTATATGAGCAACCTAAATCTAAACCCTAAGCCACACAAAAATATTCCTAAGACCGTCATGCTCTCAGAACTCAACTTAGAGTAGCTGCCATTCTCCTTCAACTAGAATGCAAGTTAGGAATTACAAATCAAATCTAATTCAACTAAGAGAATTCAACGACTCCAACAAAGGAGAGCTATTCAAATTCAGAATACAGATTCCAGAACACAAGACTAGTCTCTTTTTTGTAAGTCCAATTATCATTTAGACCTAAATGATATTAGAATCATGACTAAAATAAATGGATGTAGAACATCGCCTAATGTAAATCTATGTCCATCCTTTTTGTTGGAACTGAATTGATTAAGACTATGACTATTATCATATTAAGTTTGTGATCATGTTGTATGTAATTTGATGATAAATGTTAAATGCTTGGAAATGAATCCATATGTGGTATAATTTGGCAATGACATATATGTTGTGTAATTTAGCGATGACATATTATGTTGTATACTTTGGCGATGACATATCATGTTGAATAAATTGGTAACGACATATTATGTTGTATTATCTGGCAATATCATGTTGTGTAAATTGGCGATGACATACCATGTTGTATAATTTGGCGATGACATTTCATGTTGTATGATTTGGTAATGGCACCTATATGTCGCATGACAATTTCAGAATTTTGCCATATTTATGCAAGTTTAACCACGATCACGTATATGACCAAAACTACATGCTAATATGATTAGGTTCATGTTAAATTTGATCTAACTAATTTGCAAGTTCGCAATTACATGCCTAATTTTAAGTTTATGTAGTTCTATGTAAAACCCCTATTTCATGATTCATGTTGAGTAAATCTAAATTTGCAAGTTCATAATTAAATGTATATTGTTCTATGCCAAATTCATATGATACATGTGTAGTTAGATCCATTTTTTATGATGTTGGAATTAATACCTGTTCCTCTTTTCCCCTTTTGTGTATAAGTTAGGCTATGTATCGAGCCTAACATTTTATGTGATTTATGCGAACATTTGACGTGGGTAACATTGGGGAAAAAACATGAAATTATATATAATTGGCATATTTGGCTCATAAACATGTAAATGTTTTATGGCATAAAGTGGTATAAATTTTTATACCTAAAATTATGAACTTGATGAAAAGGGAAAGTGGGGCTTGACTTGAATGACAATAATTTATTATAAATATAAAGAGGTAAATATGTAAATTTAGAAAAGACGAATATGCCTAACCCGAGGTTAGATTGGGTTACGGTGTAAGACTGCCCGGAACCACCCGTCACATCCAGCAACCGTAACAATATATATCTAATGTGGGAGGTTAGTGCATCGAGCCCAAATGAACCCGAGTTTAGATTGACTTACGGTGTAAAACTCCCCGGACCCGACCGACACATCCATTGATCGCAACAATACCTGTCTAATGTGAGTGGTTGGTGCTTTAATGAATGAATTAAAGCTAAGTCAGGAATGGTAGGGTTAAGTTAATTAAGGCAACACTTAACCAATACAACATGTTAACTAAACTGATGGGTGGGGTTAGGTTAACTTGGACACTTAACCAATTTAACACGTTAATTAGGAAACCCTAGTAATGAGGACCCATTTCAGGATTAACCCACATAGATGTATCATGGTACCCTGAACTAGGCAGGGCGGGGCACAATTACTGGGCTGATTATAAGCGGTCAAAACAACGGTGGTTGGTGCGTCAGTGTAGGTTCCGACGAAGCACGGGCGTGCACGTACTCCGGAGTGGAAAAAGCAGGCACTGGGCGCATCTTGAATCGTGTCGGGTTACCACCATAGGATTTGATACACCTCGTGGTGGGACCAGCACAGGTATCTACAATCGAGGGTGGTTGTATGACACAAGTAGTAAATGCATGCGAGTAGGAGCCGATCGATAAAAAGAGATCACCAGGTTTGAACTCATGATGATGTTTGAAATATCTAGTTGGTGCAGAGATATGGATATGAGTGCGATAATATGATTAGTTTATCTTTCCTTGTTTATCTTGCCTTATCCTATGTTACCTTATTTCTTTGTTATTGTCCTGCGTCCAGTTTTTTAATGTCATGGTTCTCTTACCCATTTACATGCTGAATAATCATTGGAATTACCAGACTTATGTCTGACCAATTTTCCTTCGCTCTCTTTTCTTCCGTTTCCCCCCTCAGGTACCCAAGGAGGGAATAGCTCAGTTTAATTTGGACCGTTCATCTTTCCAAGCTTAAACACTCTGTAATGTATAACTTGTAACCTTTTTTCTTTGGCTATGGCTTTGGACACACTACTACTTGGGGATTTATGTTTTATGCATCTTTATGTTATAATCAAGACAGAGATTCTGATGTAATAATTTGGAAGTTGTCTTGAGACAGTTTGCTGTAATGTTTTTGTTATGAACCACGAATGAAATAAATTTAGTTTGTATGCTACTTATATATGTCTTTCTTATAAATTGTCTATTTCTTTTACCTATAATGCTCCACTAAAATTAAGGCATTCCCTTTGTGAGTGAGCTTAACGGTGGTGGGGTGTTTCAGTGTATACTATTGATGCCCAGTGCCTGTTTTTCCACTCTGGAGCACATGCACGTCCATACTCCGTCGGAACTACACTGCTGCACCACCCACCACTATTTTGACTGCTTATAATCAGCCTGGTAATCGTACCCCACCCTGCCTAGCATAGGGTACCATGATACATCTATGTCGGTTACTGCTAAAATGGGTCCCCATTATTATGGTTTCTTAATCAACATGTTTTAATGGTAAAGTGCTCTCAATTTAAATTAACCCTACCCATTTGCTTAATTAACATGTTGTACTGGTTAAGTGTTGCCTATTCATATGTTACTTAACCCTCTCACTGATTCACGCATGTTTATTTGACAGTCAAGTTTGTGGGGCTATATATACTGATATTACCCACTTACCTAAGATTTACTTAACCCTTCCCCTTATCAAGTCCATATTTATTATCGGTTAAGGTTGCATTAACCCTACCCACTTTGTTCATATAATATTGGTTAAGTTGTCTTCTTGTCCAGGTTAACTTAACCCATCCACCCAACATGTCATATTGGTTAAGTGTTTCTTATTAACTTAACCCTTCCCATTCACTGTATCGGTTAAGTGTTTCCTATTAACTTAACCCTGTTCATTCATCATGTTATATTGGTTAAGTGTTCCCCTTGACTTAACCCCACTCGTTAATCATGTTATGTTGGTTATCTTGACCCTACTCATTCATCATGCTGAATTTTGTTAAGTGTTTCCTATTAACTTAACCCTTCCACTTGTCATGTTACCTTGGTTAAGCGTTGCCCTATCACACATCGTGTTATATTGGTTAAGTGTTGCCGTCTGATGTTAACTTAACCCGACCATTCTTAGCATATCCGTTCATTAGCATTAATTCATTCATTAATGCCTCAACCTCTCACATTAGACCAGTTGTTTGCGGTTGCTGGATGTGCCGAGCGGTTCCAGGCAGACTTCTACCGCAAACTCATTCTAACCTCGGGTTTTGGGCTTAATGCGCTAATATCTCACATTAGATCTATATTGTTGTGGTCGCTGGATGTGTCAGGTGGTTCCAGGCATTCTTACACCGCAACTCAATCTAACATCGGGTTAGGCACGTTCATCTTTTAGCTAATTACATATTTACCATTCATGTCCAAGTCTAGTTTTTATATACTAATTATCCCAAATTTTACAAAACTAGTCATGTTCCAATTCTCAAGTTATGCCCAACCAAGCTAATTGCAAGTTACGCCCCACAAATTAATTTCAAGTTATTGCTTAAAATAGGTTACACCTAATCTTCCCAAATTTGCAATAATAGTCATGCTCCAAAATCTCAATATACATTATGCTTGGCGTCCCAACCAATAGTTATGCCTGATCTAGATTTAATATTCCAATTTATAGTTTACACCCAAACTAGATTTAATATTTCAATTTACCCCAAGTTCCCAACAATAACAATTATGCCCAATTATTTCACCAAATACATTATGCCCAATATTTACCAAAATAGGCTATACCCAAATATTCCCCGTATTCTAATCGTTCGTATTTCGCAATTTCAGCCTAGGTTTGAAGGTAATCCAGATTCATAAAAGAAAAAGGAAATAGGGGAAGAGAGAGAAGGAGCATAAAATAAGAATAGGCATAAAAATAGGTATGTAACAACAGACCTAATACAAGAAATTTAGATCCAACAAAGATAGATTCTTAAATAAGCTGATATAATCATTATCGTAGGCATAAGAATAAGATCATGAAACAAAAAGGATTATATATTCAATGTTCAACAAAGATAGGCATGATTGAATCGATATAATAACTTCTTAGACATGTAAAATCAAAGATTCAATAAAAAGATAGGGGTAAATCTGAAAAGATTGTCTCATCATCAAGCATAGACTTAGATCCATTTTATTACATGCCAAGATTACTGTCAGGTGTTTAAATTTGAAAATAACATGAACTTACATTGCTAGGATTAAGAAAAGAAAATTGAATCGTTGTTGTTGTAGAGACTCTAATTTGAAGTTGATTAATCTTCAAAGTTGATTTATCTTCAAAGTTGATTTGAGGCTCTCTAATTTGAGTTCTAGTTTGGAGAAGATGGCGGTGGCTATGCTAGGTTGAAGATGAACAGCATGACAACATTATAGCTTCAGAGCAATAGAATTATGGTTGGGTTATGAGCGTATATATAGATGTCTAGGATTAATTCTAGCCTTTAGATTAGTCTAGGAGTAATCAGAGCCATCCAAACCAAAGAGATTTGTCATCCAGACAACCACAGCACGACACATAAGCCCTAATACATTAGAAATTGGTCATTAGGCCAATCAGGGAAGGCCACATAAGCTCAGGGCTATAAAAATTTGTCACTGGATATGGATCAAAAAGAGGTCGACTCCCTATAGGGGGGTCGACACCTACGTCGAATCCCCCTGGGGGGGGGGGGGGGGGTTGGCACCTCTAAGTGGGAAATTTTCCACCAAGCCCGCTCTGACCGAATTTCGAATTTTGAACAGTTTTGACTTTTAATTATTATTTTAATTTAATTTCTGTTTAAACTTGAAATCTTCTAAACTCCATAATTTCTTCATACGGAGCCCGATTTACGCAAACTTTGACTCTATCTCAAGAAGAATTCCAAGACGAACGCATTGGCGCAACCCGTTTCACCCAATTCTTCTTCTAAAAATTAAGTGTTCTTAAATTTGTTAATTTTAATATTCATAGAAAATACGGGGTGTTACATTCTCCCCTCTTTAAAGGATTTCGTCCCTGAAATCTCCAAGTCAAGAAGAATGTATATCCTACCATCCAACATCCATCTACTCAACCATTCAATCACAAGCATACATTGTACTTAAAAATATTTCTAATGCTTTCATGATCATATGCATAGTGTCTGTATATGTCCTTATCTAATCCAAAATCAAGCGGTCTACTGATTCAGTTGACCTCCTTAATGCAAATCATGTCAGTGCCATGAGTCCATCTTGTATGCAATTATTCCTAATCGTATTTTGTAACTTCTACATGAGTGCACAATCATTAATACAAATGCAACGTCCACATGATAACACATCAAGTTTCAATCCATATATATATACATATATGCATATGCAATATGAACGTGACTTAGCCAATCCAGTACCTTGTGTGTGTGTATGCAACCACTAGCAACCACTTGCAACCATTAATCATAACATGTTTCAAATACATGTTTATATTAATTAGTTTCTACCTAAGGATCAAGAATAGGACCGGGGAGATATGCCTAAAAAGATAGGAACAAGTATGCATAAAATTCCTAGAAAAAAGAGATCAAGGATATACCCTTAAGAAAAAGGCTATGACGCGCGTGTCTTATCTTCAGTCTCCCACGTCACGTCTTCTTCAGCGTCACTCCATTGTACTTCAACTAGCTTGGCTTCACGATTTCAAAGCTTCTTGACATCCATTTCCAAAACTCACTAGTAAAGATAAGATCTCGATCACTTATTATGCTAAAGGGTATCCCATGTAGTCGGACTATCTTTCCTAGATAAACAGATGTTAACCATGATACCAAGTGTATATACTAAGATGATTAGAGGTATCTCCTCTACTTAGATTATCCATCATGTCACAAATTGGAGGGTCTTCATGTTACGCCACCCCTGTCCGATCCAAATGCGTAGGCCGCTCTTCTAACGAAGCTAACAAACCGGGTACAAACTTGACTGGGGGTCTAAAGCTAAAGGTTGCTATGTACTTCAAACTTTACCCCTCTTAAGGCCATTCTCTTTCTACTTAGGGCGCCTGCCACAGCATTACCCTTGTTAGGGGTATAAGCAATCTCAAGGTCGTATGAGGCAAGAAGTTCCATCTATCATTGTTTTCTCAATTTCAAATCTTTTTGCGGGAACAAATAATTTAAGGACCTGTGATCCGTATATAGTTCAAACTTTCTCTCTTAAAAGATAATGATGCCATGACTTAAGAGCGAACACTATAACAGCTAATTCCAAGTCATGGGTAGGATAGTTTTTCTCATGTACTGTCAGCTATCTTTTTCTATAACTAACTACCCTCTCTTCTAGCATTAAAACAACGCCTAACCCTATCCCACATGCACCCGTATAAGCTATAAATGTCTTGTTCCCTTGGGGAAATATCAAGACTGGGGTTGTCGTCAGGGTTCTCTTCAATCGTTGGAAAGCAACATCGCAATCCAAATCCCAGGCAAAAGTTAGGTTCTTCTTCTTCAATCTAATAAGTGGGGCTGATACCTTCGCAAAGCCCTTAATTAACTTCCTATACCAGCCCGCGAATCCAGGAAAACTTCTTACTCCCGTTGCATTTCTTGGGACCTTCTAATCTTGCACCGCAACTACTTTTGCGGGATCTACTGTTATCCCTTCCTTGGATATCACATGTCTTAGAAACCTCACTTCTTCTCTCCAAAAATGATATTTGGAGAACCTAGCCTTAGGCTGAAGCGCTTGGATGGTATTAGAGACTTCCCTTAGATACAAAGCAAATTTTTCCCCACTCTTAGATATCATTTATGGTCAAGAGAAGTGAACCATTCGCCGTTGTAGCGAAAACAACTGGAGCACCCTATTCAGAAATACTCTGCCATATGACCCCTTTCTCAAGTAACTCTTTTACTTGTTTATTGAGCCCTTCCTTTCCCTTGGAGTCACGTGTTCTACAGGCAATGCAACTGGCTTTGCATTGTTAACTAGATATATGTGGAAGTCTATCACGCGTTTTTAGGGGACAAACCCCTAACCTAATCAAAAAAATCTGCATACTTATGGACTACTCTAACGGATCATAAATTGTCGATAGAAGCATCAAGTGATCCTAGGTAGCTAAGCCAAACTGATCCCTTTGGATCACATGAAATCTCGAGGGTATTCCCGAGGCAAGTCAAAAGTCTAACTACCCTCCTTTTACAATTACTAGCTAACCAATCCATGCCTAGAATCAACCCATAGACCATGAAACCAAAAACTTAAGCATTACACTTAAACTCAATACTTAATATAGCTATTCTCAAATCCTTACAAACCAAAGATAGATGAGCTGAACCACCAACTGGATTTGAGACAATAATGGGATCTTCTACTATACAAGTGCTAAGGTGCAGAGACTCAACTATGAAAGCAAATATAACCGAATGTGAAGCGCTAAAATAAAGAAGAATACTAATAGGATGATCAAAAAGAAAAACTAAACTTTCTCAATAGAAACTTTACTACCTCTCTCTCCGGTACGCTGGCAGTGAGAGCATGCATTTGCCCTCCTGAAAATCCTGTCCCTTGTTCTTGCCCTTGTCCTTAATTATATGACCCGTTATACCATAATAAAGACACTTCCTTTTGTCTTAGGTTTTACAATTCTTTCCTCCCTTCTTGTCCTGTGGTTCTTCCACTTACACCTCTTTCTTTTTACCTCTTTTGTGAGCCAAGTCCATATCCACGAGTTTCTCATCCTTGTGTTGTGCTCCTTAGCCAAACTCCCTCATTCTCATCTTTACCATCCTTGTGTAACATGTTGACAAGTCTCTCGAAAGCTGCCTCCATCGCATGGAAAACCCTACAAAGCTTGAAAGAAAATTAACCGCAGGTGAAACTATTGCGACTATAGATGGTAGTTGGGCACTTCTTCGCCCTTTGACATATTTTGTAGTCCCATCAAGCCTACGAACCATGTCGCGTTGAGGTTACCTCCCAGAAAGCCAGGAGCCCCGGATACTCAGAAAAGAAGAAAATAAGGATTCAAACAAAGGATCAAAAGTTAGTGCATATGGCTTTGGGGAGTATGCCTTTAAAACAAAACTTTTCTTTTGAAAATGCTTCTTTTAAAACCGTTTTGAAAATAATTTTTCAAATCTTTTATCTGATCCGGTAACCTTCAGCTCTGATACCAAGTGTAACACCCCACCCCCATTAATGTCACTCACAAAGGGAATGCATTAACTTTAGTGAAGCTTTATAGGTAAAAGATGCAGATAAATTCCAAGACAGACAAATAAAGTAGCGGAAAACAAAGTCATTTTATAAGCAACGTAGTTCAGTCAAGCTTTTACAATATTGACTCAATCATACTTAAAAGTACTACATAAATCATCTGCCTTGATTCAAAAACTTCCAAGTATATAAGAAGCATAAAACATAGCAAAGTAGCATAAGTCCCCGAATTAAAGTGCAAACACAGCCATAGCCAAAGATAAGAGGATCCAAGCAATACATCAAAGAATCTTCAAGCTTGGAAAGAGAAATGGTCCAAACTGAGCTGAGCTATTACCTCCCTGACTACCTGGGGGGAGAAACGGAAGAAAAGAAGACGAAAGAAAATGGTTCAGACATAAAGCCTGGTAAGTCCAGTGATTTTCAATATGTAAACAGGTAAATGTAACATGATATGAATAAACTGAATATAAGACAATACCGTGATAACAGGGAGAACAAGATAAGATTAGCATAAGATATGATAAGGCAAGATAAATTGAACGAACTTCTACTCTTTCTTTGCTTCGCTACTATCCTGTTAATCTAATTTCTATATCTCTGCACCACCTAATTAGTGTCCCAACTAGTAATCTGTATAAACTGATAATGTGATCCTAATCCCCGCAATTGTGGTAGCCAGGTGTACATCTATTAGGAGTATCCCAACTTTTTCAGCCTAATTGCCATGGATCTGTTAGATGTACCCTTACTACCCTATCGATTGGCTCCCTAACTCGCATGTATGTATTACTTGTGTCATTTGACCTCGCTTGTATGCATTCATTACTTATGTCATTCGGCCCCGCTTGTATGTAGATACCTGTGCTGGCCCCATCATGGGGTGTATCAATTCCCATGATGGCGGCTCAACACGATTCAAGATGCACAGTGTATACTACTGAAGCCCAGTGCCTGTTTTTTCACTCCGGAGCACATGCACGCCCATACTCCGTCGGAATTACACTGCTGCATGACCCGCCGCTATTTTGACCGCTTATAATCAGCCCATTAATCGTGCCTTATCCTTCCTAGCTTAGGGTACCATGATACATCTATGTGGGTTACTGCTGCAATGGGTCCCCGTTACCAGGGTTTCTTAATCAACATGTTTTAATGGTTAAGTGCTCTCAGTTTAATTTAACCCCACCCATTTTCTTAATTAACATGTTGTACTAGTTAAGCATTGCCTATTCATATGTTACTTAACCCTCTCACTGATTCACGCATGCTTATTTGATGGTTAAGTTTGTGGGCCTATATATACTAATATTACCCAATTACCCAAGATTTACTTAACCCTTCCCCTTATCAAGTCCATATGTATTATCGGTTAAGCTTGCGTTAACCCTACCCACTTTGTTCATATAATATTGGTTAAGTTGTCCTCTTGTCCGTGTTAACTTAACCTATCCACCTAACATGTCATATTGGTTATGTGTTTCTTATTAACTTAACCCTTCCCATTCATCATGTTGTATTGGTTAAGTGTTTCCTATTAACTTAACCCTGTTCATTCATCATGTTATATTGGTTGTTTCCCCTTGACTTAACCCCACTCATTCATCATGTTATATTGGATAACTTAACCCTACTCATTCATCATGTTGAATTTGGTTAAGTGTTTCCTGTTAACTCAACCCTTCCACTTGTCATGTTACCTTGGTTAAGCGTTGCCCTATCACACATCATGTTATATTGGTTAAGTGTTGCCGTCTTGTGTTAACTTAACCCTAACATTCTTAGCATGTCCGTTCATTAGAATTAATTCATTCATTAATGCCTCAACCTCTCACATTAGAACTGTTGTTTGCGACTTCTGGATGTGCTGGGCGGTTCCGGGAAGACTTCTACCGCAAACTCATTCTGACCTCGGGTTTTGGGCTTAATTTGCTAGCCTCTCACATTAGATCGATATTGTTACGGTCGCTAGATGTGCCGGGCGGTTCCGGGCAGCTTTACACCGCAACTCAATCTAATCTCGGGTTAGGCATGTTCATATTTTAGCCAATTTACATATTTACCATTCATGTCCAAGTCTAGTTTTTATATACTAATTATCCCAAATTTTACAAAACTAGTCATGTTCCAATTCTCAAGTTATGCCCAACCAAGCCAATTGCAAGTTATGCCCCACAAATTAAATTTCAAGTTATTGCTCAGAATAGGTTACACCTAATCTTCCCAAATTTGCAATAATATTCATGCTCCAAAATCTCAATATACATTATGCTTGGCGTCCTAACCAATAGTTATGCTCGATGTAGATTTAATATTCCAATTTACAGTTTACACCCAATCTAGATTTAATATTTCAATTTACCCCAAGTTCCCAACAATAACAATTATGCGCAATTATTTAACCAAATACATTATGCCCAATATTTACTCAAAATAGGCTATACCCAAATATTCCCCGTATTCCAATCATTCGTATTTTGTGATTGTAGCCTAGGTTCGAAGGTAACCCAGATTCATAAAAGAAAAAGGAAATATGGGAAGAGAGAGAGAAGGAGCATAAAATAAGAATAGGCATAAAAACAGGCATATAACAACAGACCTAATACAAGAAATTTAGATCCAACAAAGATAGATTCTTGAATAAGCTGATATAATCATTATCGCAGGCACAAGAATAACATCCTGAACTAAAAAGGATTATATATTCGATGTTCAACATAGATAGGCATGATTGAATCGATATAATAACTTCTTAGGCATGTAAAATCATAAATTTAATAGAAAGATAGAGGTAAATCTGAAAATGTTGTCTCATCATCAAGCGTAGACTTAGATCCATTTTATTACATGCCAAGATTACTATTAGGTGTTTAAATCTGAAAATAACATGAACTTACATTGCTAGGATTAAGAAAAGAAAATAAAATCGTTATTGTCGCAGAGACTCTAATTTGATATTGATTAATCTCCAAAGTTGATTTGAGGCTCTCTAATTTGAGTTCTAGTTTAGAGAAGATGGCGGTGGCTATGCTAGGTTGAAGATGAACAGCATGACGGCGTCATAGCTTTGGAGCAATAGAATTAGGGTAGGGTTATGAGTGTATATATAGATGTCTAGGATTAATTCTAGCCTTTAGATTAGTCTAGGAGTAATCAGAGCCATCTAAACCAAAGAGATGTGTCGTCCAGCCAACCACAGCACGACAGATAAGCTCTAATACCGCAGAAATTGGTCATCAGGCCAATCAGGGAAGGCCACATCAACTCAGGGCTATAAAAATTCTTCACTTGATCTGGATCAAAAAGGGGTCAACTCCCTATAGGGGAGTTGACACCTATGTCGACACCCCTATAGGGGGACGACACCTATGTCGACTCCGTCTAGGGGGGTCGACACCTCTGAGTGGGAAATTTCCCGCCCAGCGCGCTCTGACCGAATTTCGAATTTTGTACAGTTTTGACTTTTAATTATTATTTTAATTTAATTTCTGTTTAAACTTGAAATCTTCTGAACTCCATAACTTCTTCATACAGAGACCAATTTATGCAAACTCGGACTCTATCTCAAGCAGAGCTCCAAGACGAACGTAATGGCGTAACCTGTTTCACCCAATTCTTCTTCTAAAAATTAAGTTCTCTTAAATTTGATAATTTTAATATTCATAGAAAATACGGGGTGTTACAACTTTAATAGCTCGATATAAATTTTGGATTATGGTATTGGAAGACAGAGCTCTGCTCTCAAAAATTCACGCATTTCTTTCTTCCCATATTTCACATATTGTCACTTTCAGATCATGTAGCAAGATCATTCCAGTACCATCGCGCAACATAGTTGCTCTAAATATTTTTAGTCATTGATCTTTACTGTCCCTGCTTAGATTGTGGTTTCCTACTAATTGTATCACTTTGTTCCATACCTCATGCTTGAATTTACACCTAAAAAGAGATGTAACTTGGTCTCATCCTCCTCCCAACATAAAATGCACCTTTCATTAATTGCTATGGCTGCTTGTTTAGTAGACCATTTTTCATGAACCTTCACATGAAAAGTTGTTGTGGGGTTTCTCGACCTATCCAAGTCCGGTTTTCCCATGGATCAAGTGCCGCTTGCATGTCTCCATCAAGCATATTATATATTTTGTATGCAGTTTTGCCTTTTGTCCCCAAACAAGCCATCAATCGCCCGAACTATTAGACTAGTTGCTTCAAGTTGCTTCTAAATGGAGCGAATTCATGGATTACTAAAGTACAACATAATATCACTCCCCTCTGGTAAAAACTAATGGAGGTATTTAGAAGTATACCTGTTTGGGTCATTTCATTGTAGTTGAGCTACCATCGAAGAATGATTCCTGTTCCCGCCTAAGAGGCATCCAGAAAGAAGCCATGTAATATAGGGATACAACGAATTGCATGAAGTTCTTCATTTTATGCTGCGCATCAATAATCTGCTTTCAAACCTAGCTTGCATTCTGTTTCTTCTTCTCCATCTAAAAATCGTTAGATCTAATGTAAATTTTTGTGCATCATACCGTCCATTTTGACTTTCTCCATTGACTAGATTTTTAAGTGGATGGAAAGGCTGCCTCATTCCAATTCAAAAATTTAATTAGCTATAGTCCTCCTATATTGAGTGGTAGGTGAACTTTTGAGTTGGCAATAGGGGTAATTTTCTTTGAAAAAGGATTCCCTATTCATAAAAAAGGAGTGCATGGTTTTTGATAAGAGACAAAAACTTTTTGGGAACTGTTGAGTATGGTATTGTATACATACATGCTATACCTGAATATTTGCATGCATGGCTGCTGGAAAGCTATCTCCAGTAAGCATAGAAATTTTGGTACCTAAATATCTCAACTTATGTACTACCTCAACGACCCCTGTTCGGCAACTATCAAAAAGGCTGAATGTACCAATCGCCATTGCATTCGAGAACACATACCCCCTTGTGATATCATCTCTAGTAACTTCCAAATTAGGACATGGAACTGGATCAATACATGTTAATCATACATTCAGTTCTTGGCATTCCACTTGTTAATTATGCGTTTGATAAGAAAACCATACTTGTATTACACCCAGCTCTCAATGAAATTTTTTATTTCCAATAAATACTTTATGTCCATCTATTTCTCCAAAAACTCTCTCTTATGGTATTATTTGAAACTCGCTTATATTCTCTGGTTTGGAATCAACAGACTTTGATCGAGTGTGTTCTATTAGCGAGGAGTCCATTAGGTGGCTTGATTGGCATTTTATGCTTGAAATCCTATTATGTTGTGATGTTTATAGAACAAATATCAGGATTTAAAAAGGCATTTACATATTTCAATAACACATGCTAATAGATGAGTGATTCTGCTTCTATGTGCAAATCAATAGGGAAAAGCTCGACAACTACAAATTATCCTCCGGTGATGGTTCTAATTTTATCAAAAGCGATAACTTTTGACTCTGCAAGGTCTTCAAGAACATCACCTCCTTTTCCAATAAGTACTAATCTCGCTGCAGTCAATAATGAACAGAATGTTGCAACTGGTGTGGACAGAACAAGTGCACATTGCATGCACTCACAAGTAGTTCCAGTGCCAACTAGAACCAATGCTTCGGGTACGAACATGCAACATAACATGAATTATAGCCACACTAGCTGCTATCACTACTACCCCAGCATAATGTATGAGGTAAAATAGTTAAGTCGGCAGATTAGATGATTCCTTGTAAATATCACTGTTTTTACCTTTTAGTTATATTTTAGTGCTGAAGTGCCTTTATGTCTTACATGTTAATCTAATTATTTGAGGATAAAAGACAAAGAAAATACTTATAATCAAATAATTTTTGATGATTTAGATAAGGGAGTATGCCACTTATAACGCATAAAGCATTTTCTATATGGTTTGCATCAATTGTAGATGTATAGCTAGTTCAACTTTGTGCTTCTTTAGCTAGGTAAAATTGTATAAATGGTTAAATTTCTTCTTCAAAAACTCGTACAAGATATACACAATGTACCATCCATAATATTATAAGTCATGTATATGTCCACTCTTATTATTAGTTATTCTTTGTTTGAATGTTAACTAGTGCAACATTATACCCACTTTGATTGAAAACATGTATCATTTTTATATGAAAACTACAGTTCCTATTTAATATATTGCAGAACATACTTCTTGATGTTCGCAACTAGCTGTTAAACCTGGGAACTACTATGTTAACAATGACCTCACATGAATTATGCAATATACTACTTAAATTACCATTTTCAGAATTGACACCCACAAATCCGCAATCGAAGCTCAAACCCACGATTACCAAAGCACTGCAAACCCGAATCATCCTTCCAACTTTCGAATTTGATTGTTGACTCGTGATTTTATTTTTGTGAATTCGGATTTAGTTTATGTGTTTCTGGATCTTGCTTTTGGAATCTAGAGATTACATAATCTCTTTTCATAAACTTAAATCAAAATAAGGTTTATAAGTTTTACCGGGATTATCGAGCCTTACAAAAATGTAATCTCTCTTATCATTATCCCATTCCCAACCTATTCGTCCCATGGAGCAAAACTGGTAGTACTCCATATCTAACACCCATCGTGTTATCATTAAATTTAATTACCTCTTAACAATCCAAATTTAATTAAAGATTCAATTATCGCATGGTGTAAAATTGGTGGAACTCCATCTTTAACGCCCATCGTGTTACTAGTAAATTTAATTACCCCGTTACGTTTCGAATCTAATTAGAGATTATTTAAAAATCCACTTAGTTTTAATCTCCAAAATCATTATTTAATGATTATTCAACTTTAGGAAATTAATCCTATCTTTAACTAGGTTAAAGAACGAATGTCATGTAAAACATCATTCATGATAAACCCAAAATCAACTTCCATTCAAAATACGATCTTCATAGAAATCATATCAATTTACAATCAAAATAAATTTCCATATCTGACTAATGCTATAAGCGGAATAACGACAAATCCTTTTAAATTCCGTAAATGGTAAAGGCCTTCCTCCACGGAGGTTCATCTCGATTATCACTAAATTGATTTCCATTCAATTCGAATATAAATTATTAAGTTGGAAAACTTCAGTTAGGAAAATTTCATTAAATCATAATTAAAAGATTTATTCTACAAATTTCATTCCCACTTGGGTTTAAGAACAGTGTAATTGAAGACTCCATTCACGACAAACCCAAAATCCAATTTGATATCAAATACAAGGCTTTGAATAAAAATCGTATCGACATATATTCAATATCAAATTCTAAAACTAACAGATAATACATTGGGAATACCGATGTCTATATCTTTCAAATTCCTCAACTAGCATCTGTATAATAATGGAATCCAATATTGAAATATCCGAAGATAATTTCCATTCAAATTCAATATTCATTCATTGAAAAAAAAAATTAACTTAGTTAACTACTTGTTAACTTCAAATCGTTCCAATCACTTTATCAAAGCAGCTAATTATCACAATAGCTTTATATCATTCTAAACTGGATATATTAAATCCTAATCACTTTAAAATCATTTATTATGATTTGTCATAATTTTTCCCTATTTTTAAATATATAAAAATAGTTTGTTTTCATAATTTTCTAGTACAAGACGGTACTGGTTTTGGCCTTTTTTTATTAAAATTTTATTTGGACATTTCTCAAAATATAACCATTGGATTTCAATGCTTTGATTATCATTTGAAAGCTCTTTCAATATGGACCCAACGTTTCTAGTTTCAGGAGAATCCGACGGTCAGATCTCCCGTTACGTCAATTCGAAGTTATGGGTCGAAATTCGTGAACTATCGCTGCGCGACACGCCCTACTCAAGCCCGAATCATTTTGTAACTAAAACAAATAAAAAACCCTTCCAAAATAATTTATAAATTACATAAATTATTTCCAACTACCATTTGAAATTCTATTTCAATCATTTCACTTCAAAATCAAATATTTCAATATTAAGCCATTTTAATATTATTTAAATGAATAAAATAATATTATTTTTCGAAACCGTTTGTTTCTAGCTCAAACTTTCCTGACAATCGTTATAAAAATAAACAAGAAACTTTTGAAAAGATACCTTTTTAAAACATTTTCTATATAGCCTAACCGAACTTCACTTTGAAAAGTTGTTATTCATTTCGAAATCAAAACTTTGACATGCCACAAGTATATGAAAGTTATTTTCAAAATCATTCGCTATAGTTACAAATATTCATCGATATTTTAATATCTACGCGTCCATCCAAAATATGTCATCAAAATCAAACTTTGATTTTCACTGAATATTATATTATTAAAATATTCAAGTTTATCCTGAATTGGGACGAGATTCAACCAATTACTATATAATTCACTTTAAATGGATTTCATACATCATATGTGTCATCCAATCCACATTCAGAGTGCAATTACACTCGTATAAGCCTTAAATAATAAAATAACGCTTATATCGGTCTATCAATCAACCGATTGACATACAAACTAAACACTTGGGATTAGTGTTAATCAAATATCATCTCAATACCCGTGTGGAGTTTTCATCACAAACTAGTGATTATTTTCTACTCACTTGGGAGACATGTAAGTAAATTGTCATTCCAATACCTTTGTGGGGTTTATATCACAATCCATGTGAATTTATCTACATCTTGGGAGATGTGTAGGCTAATTGTCATCCGAAAAATCATGTGGGGTTTACATTTAATTCACTATACATTTGGGATATGTGAAAATAAATTGTCATCTCAATACCAGTGCAGGGTTTACATCACAATCCATGTGAACCTATTTACAACATTTAGATCAACTATAAATTCAAAAATTGCCATCATAGGCAATCAATATATATTCAGAAATGAATATAATAACTTATAAAAAAATTAGTTTGAGTGAGAGTTCTCACATTGGCCATTTATCATTAAATAATGATAAACATCGCTGACTAAATCAGACCTTTTACCTCATCAAAAATTGCCATAAGCTCCAAACCTCTCCAAATCGGTTTCATTGCGAAGCTCTCGTCGATTCGGTTCCAACAAATCCTGTTTCATTGAATTCTGATCACGTATGAAAAGGTTGTGAATTTTACAAGATTGTATACATTTTAAATGTGACTAGCAACTTAAATAATGATTAATTAACTTTAAATTTCTTACTTAAGCCACTAATTACATTCCCTAATCCTTCTTCCACACCTTGACTTACTACTGATCACTCCCCATTGCCGCATTCTTCTACCTCCATTTCTCCATGAAAATCCATGAAACAAACACCACTCTCCATCTCTTCATGAGCTCTACATCTTCATCTCCTTGCACCTCGACTCGCATGCACCTCCAACCGTGCGTCTTATAACATCACTCATGCTGTTATTGGTGAGTCATGCAATTTTTTATGACTAGAAATCCCCAAAAATTTGTCTACAAGCTCTAAATCACATGCTGAGATCAAAAAGATACCCAAAACTTGAATTAACACTCTAACTACACGATTTCTCCAACCTTATCTACCTTTAACCCACGATGAAAAATTTGCAGCATGCAAAATCATATTCGAACCCCCAGAGAGATGTACACCAGATCGTAGAGAATCATCGTGGGATCTCAAATATATGAGTTTTTGAGTTTATGGAATTTGTTTTGATTTTAGAAAGGATCATTTCTCACGTTTTAGGAATTTTAGGGTGGCAGTGTGAAAATGATTTAGGTTAGGGTTAGGGAGTGTTAGAATAATTCATAAGGCGAGGGAAATTATTATTTTTATTAATTATTATATTTTATTTTATTCGATTATATTCAATACTTGCTTGTATTTGTGGTTTAAAAATCCGTATGAACACATACGAATCCTGTTTTCAATGAAATTGGCATACAACTATAATTTGACATTACAGACCCAACACTTGTTTCGTCGAATTCCGAGTTCGTTTGCTTCGAAAGCGTATTTTTAAACTCAAAATATTGATCATTTCACATTTAAATTGCGTATGGTCACATACTAGCTCCAAAAATTATGAAGTTTGAAATCTAGCAATAATTTAATATTCTGGATCTAGCAAAACTGGTTTTGTCAAAAAGGAGGTCGTTTGCAAAATGGCTATTTTTAAGGATTAAATAAAACAAATAAAATATTAATAAATTCAAAAACAGTTCAATTTAATAATAATATATTAATGTTATCGTATATATGTCCAAACAAAATATCATATAGTTGTAAAATAAACATACTTGTGTTTTAAACTCGATATCAAAATTTTCTAGTCAAAAGATGTTCAATTTACATGAAAATCATTTTATTTTATATAATAAATCGTCATAATTTATAAACGATTTCATAGCAACTATTTGAAGTTTTGAATTGGACATAACTTACAATTCATAACATGAAATCTCAATTTTTCACATCAATTAAAAAGATTTTACTAAATAGATCCTAACGTTTCTTGTTTTGTAGAAACTTGACTTATATTGAATTATGTATACTCAATTGAAGTTTAAAACTAATTTTTCAAACTATCGCATTATTACGAGCTCGTTTTAATTAAAATTTAAATTTATATGTTCAAATTTCATTTTAAATAAGTTCTAAGTCTTTAATTCTCAAAATAAATCGTTTAAATATTATTTTTCATTCAAATCAATTAAAATTCATATTTTAAATTGGCTAAAAATTTGGGTCGTTACAAACTACCCCACTTAAAAACTTTTCTTCACTGAAAAGGAAGGCAGAACCGAGGGTCGTTTATTTAACCAACTCAACCTTCATTCTAACTCAAGTTCTTTAACTTTCAGTTTCTAAGAACTTTCCAATTTCTTAAAATTTGGCTAACGCCTTAAATTTTTGAAAATTTTCGCCATAACCTCCTTTGTACTAGTCAATCAGTATAACTAAAACTTTCCTCTATGGGATCTCATCAATCGAAAGAAGATCCAAAAGCCAAGTGGCTGCCAATCGGCTCATAAAATTATCGTATGCAGTTAATACAATAAACATGTACCTTTATGTTGGGCATGCAATTTTATTCCTCTTCTTAACTTTCATTCAACAACCTGTCTGGCATATACGCATGTCTAATTTGAACTAATTTTTAGTTCAGTTTAACATTTTATTTGATTTGATAAATTTACCTTCCATTCTCATATTGGTTTTATCATTCCAAGATTTTATTGCTTAAACTAATTATCACACATCACAACCAACAAACAATTGGTTAATTAACTTTCCAAATTCATATGTTGTTAAAACATATATCTTTTATAGAATTAAAATATATTTTCAAAGCCAAATCATAAACATTAAACTCTAAATAAGTTCTTGGTTCTCACACCAGTCAATTGGAATCATATAGACACCCCAATTTCAAAACTCTAAAATAAATGTTGGTGATGTCATGGCAATCAACATAATCATCCCCAGACGACTAGAGTGTGATTCTATATCTACCCAGTATATTTGAGACTTCGGATACACGTTTGCAAGGCGCATATGCAAAATCTTCCTATATTTGATAGTCCCAACTCGACATCAAATAAATTGCTCAAATTCTTATAATAAGATATAATTTTCAAAAATAAATTCATTTTTATAAATAATACTATTCAAACTCATTCTAGTGTGTTACTAACCCCATCTCTAATGAGTTCTTCTATTGGATATTACTAATCCTATCTCTGATTAGTTCTTTCATCTTGTTCTAATGCGTTGTATCCTCAAAGTTTTGTAAACTAAAGCTCTGATACCACCTGTAACGAACCAAATTTGAGCCCGCTCAAGTCAGTGGTTAGCACACTCGAAACGTCCTCAAAGGAGGATTGTTATGAGAACATGACGCATTAGAACACATAACACGAGAACTTTTCATTGCTATTACAACAATATACCTCAGAGTACTAGAATATCATAGTACGAATAATAGATACACAGCGGAAAAACATCAGAGAATAATTAATTACAAACAATGGAAACATAAATATAGCCAGTGGAAGACTACAAAATAATCCATAGTATAGCTCCATCCATAATCCAGGATCCTGTTAAAGAATATATGCAAAACCAAACTACTGGCTGCCTATGTGGAAAGTATGGACTCCCGGAGTTTAGGTGGGAAACAATAAACTCCGAGTTAGTCACGGGACTGGTGTGAGAACTAAAATTGTTGTTAACTTTATTTTAAAGTTGGGTAAATCACGGGACTACGACATATGACATGAAACGGGTTTCCTCCACATGAATACCATTAAACAAAACTCGCAACGCTTTTTGAAAAATGAAGTTGTTATAAGACTCAGGTCCTATCACACAATGGAAGCGCAAACTGGAGAATAGAGTTTTACCTTATAATACCTAAGCATGCTTGATACTAGAAATTTCTGTTTTATTATTACTAGTGCATAATGTGGAAACAATTTCGAAAATAAATGTATCAATCTTAGATGGCATAATACCCCATCCTTTTATGTCGCCATATAGGTATACAACTGAAAACGCAAGGATCGTATTGGAAATTGGATTTTCATCATGAGTCGACGCAAATGATCTTTCTTGTCCAAACTTCAGAACATCTCTAGCAAAATGTCCCAGGGAAAACACTACCCTTTGAAGCGGCAGGGCCAGTCAACTGCACTTCGCTGATTGGCATTTCCTAAACAATATGTTTCCCGGTCCTATCGGACCTCTTGGTCAGTACATCGACCACCATGGACTTGTGTGGCCATATCCGAGGCGACTCAAATCCAACATCTGCATAAATAAAATACCTGGGCTGCATACCATGGCATCACTTCTAGCTAGAAAGAAACTCATGTCCTCCCTACGATCCTTCATCCCCTTTTTGACTCATACTGGGGTGTGAAGCTCGCAAATTAATGCCATAACACAAAGCTATGTTGTATTAGCCATGCTTTGATCATCATCCACAAAGCTCTTCTTTTCAATAAAAGCTTTAATCACTGCATCTCAGCATGCCACATTGTCAGTTCATACCATACAACTGTTGTCTACTAATATATTACCTCTGAGTTCATACATCTTAAAGAAGGGTGTTAAGCTAAGAGAATAAATTCTCCGCCAGCAAACAGATATATATTTTTTAGAGATAAATAAATACAACATAAAATAAAATGTTAGACATACAATCCATTTGCAAGTTCGTTCTGGATCTAAACAAAACCAAAGGCACATTATTCCTCGTCCTATATGTCCAATACAGAAGAGATGCCCTCGCATATCTGGTCGATCTCCAAGCACGTCTGGACGACCACCACTTATTACCTCGTCTTGTGTGTACAACCCAATTGTGACATCAGTAATAATCCAAACGATGTGAAGATCTCCGGTCTTCGACCACCATCTTCAATATCTTCGACTTTTAATCGTCATACTAGTTATTCAGAATCGGTTAAACCCAGTCTTTTCGAGTAACTCACGCATCATCAAAATCAAGAGATATATAAACATATCATAACCTCATTTAAATCCAGAATATCCTTTTATTCAAATATTCTTTACACTGGGAATTATTCCCTATAATCTTATCAAAGATTTATATCATCTAAACTCATAGTTAAATCTTTCCTTGGAAATCATTGCAAAAGATTACATAATCTCTTTTCAAACACTGAAACCAAATTAAGGGTTATTAGTTTTACCGGGATTATCGAGCATTACGAAAATGTAATCTCTTTTATCGTTATCCCATTCGAAACATATACATCCCATGGAGAAAAATTGATAGTACTCCATATCTAACACACATCGTGTTATCGGTAAATTTAATTACCTCTTAACATTCCAAATCTAATTAAAGATTCAATTATTGCATGGAGCAAAACTGGTGGTAGTCCATCTTTAACGCCCATCACGTTACCGGAAAATTTAATTACCCCGTTACATTTCGAATCTATTTAAATATTCATTAAAATTTAGCTTAGTTTTAATCTCCAAAATCATTATTTAATGATTATTCAATTTTAGGAAATTAATCCTGTCTTTAACTTGGTTAAAGAACGAATGTCATTTAAAACATCGTTCATGATAAACCCAAAATCAACTTCTATTCAAAATGGAATCTTCACGGAAATTATACCAGTTTACAATCAATGTAAATTTCTGTAACCGACTAATACTATAAGCGGAATAGTAGTAAAGCTTTTTAAATTCCGTAAATAGTAAAGGTCTTCCTCCAAGGAGGTTCATCTCTATTATCACTAAATCGGTTTCCATTCAATCCAATATACTTTATTAAATTTAAAAATTTCACTTTGGAAAATTCAATTAAATCTTAATTAAAAGATTTATTCTATAAATTCCATTTCCAACTGGGTTTAAGAAAAGTGTTATTGAAAACACCATTTACGACAAACCCAAAATCCAATTTGATATCAAATATAAGGCTTTAAATAAAAATCGTATCGACTTATATTCAATATCAAATTCTGTGACACCATACATCCCTTAATGTCACCTATATGAGGATACATTAAGTTCCATGAAGAGAATTTAGTATACAGTAACAGAATTTCCCAAGACATAATAAATGCACCAGAAATAGAAATTTTATTATAGCAAAAAACCATTGTTTCAAATACTAGTTACAACATCATATCACTTTATGTCACTTCTTAAATACCAAAAAAACAAGAGATAAAACCCATTGTCTTATGAAACAATTATCGGAGTACAAAATAGAAAAAGCATATCCCTCTTCCATAGCCATATCAAAGTAGAGAAAATGTCGAAGCAATACATAAAAAGTTAGAAAATCCAAGAATCCAAGATGAATATAACAATCACTACTGATCACTACCCTAAGAACCTGAGTGGGGGGAAGGAAGAGAGAGGGAACACAAAATAGGTCAGACATAAAGTCTGGTGAGTTCTAATGATTTTCAGTAAAAGCATGAAACAGAGGTATCAAGACAGGCAAATAAGACTGTATAAGAAAGTATAGTAGCATATAGGCACAAGACAATAGGATAAAGCAAGAATCGAGTAAGCTTCTCATTTATACCCCAAGAACAAGTTTTCTGCACCAATACCAGTATATCAGGATTAGGTGTTACTCTAATTACTACCCATGCGATCGGCTCCTTACTACGTAAATACCCTGTGCCAGCCCCACAGTAGGGTGTATCAGTCCCTAAAGCAACAACTTATAGGACCTAAATCTATTTACTGGTGTTAAATCGTCTTAGTTTCCCCAATAAGACTCATGCACGCTCATGACTCCACCGGAACGCACATGTACCCGCCTTCCACTTTTGAACCTCTGACTAACCGGATCAGTAAAGCGTGCCCTGGCCCCAACCTAACGCGAGGCCCCCTTACAAGATACAACCATGGATACCGAGTGATATGGGTTCCACAGAGCAGTACTGACACATGCCAAACCCCCTAAGCTTGTGCCCCCAAGTAACTAGGATTTAAGAGTCCCACAACCGATGCAACAGCAGAACGAGGGACCACTTAGCTTATTAATTATTTGGTTTAACTTAGCAGGTTTAAGTTCATCAATAAGCATGTCTATAAAATGACATTTTGCTGTAAATGTTATTATATCTACCACCCTTTCCCTCAAATAAGCACCTCCCAGATGTACATATACATTATATTAATTCAGTTTACTTAACTTACATTTGGTACTTATATTTTCATAACATATTCTTCACTTAATCTCTGTATTAAGTCTAATCTAACATGTATACATATTCTCATATTCCTCTTTTTGATTATATTCCCAAATTACAATCAAAAGTCCTCAATCTATAATATGCCCCATATTATCCTTTTTCACTGTCATTTCATGTTATCCCAAATTCAATTATACGCAATCTTAAATCGGAAATGGCTTAGGCTGTCGGTCGCCTAAGCTCTTGGTCGTCTAGGCTCTCGGTTGCCTAGGCTCAGCATAAAATAAAAAGGGAAAAGAGAAGGAGAAGAATAAAATCAAATCCAACTTATAAAATAGGCATATAAACAAGACTGTAAATAAATTAAATAGCAGTATAGGATAAGGAAGATAGATATATATGAACTGATTAATCACTTGACAGTAAAAGAACATAAATTACTGTAAAACTGTATAGATGAATAATAGTAAAAGAACAGTGTAGAAAATAACTTTTATGTACTATATGTCTAGATCCAAATTTATTTACCATCATAATACTTTTTAGACGTCAGATCTAAAAATACCTTGAACTCACAGTGCTAGTATTAGATTCAGAAAGTGTCTTTGAAGAAGAGTTGTTTTTAATCATAGATCATGAATTATCTTTGTTAATCTACCTGTTAGCAGCATCTCCCTATTTCCCTTAATTTATTTTAGAACATAGTCATAGAGGATGAGAGGAATGAAGAGAATTTGTTTGTAGAGAAATGAGAGAGAGCCACTTTATTTATAGATTAACTGAGCTAATTCTTAAACATTAGATTTTTAGGTTACTAAATCTAAACATACAACTCAACCAATGGACCTTGTATACAAAAACAATCCAAATATGTAACTCAGAATCGAGCATGCATGCAATTGGGTCGACCCCTCTTAGACATGGGTCGACCCAGGTATGGGTGAGGTAGACCCAGACCGTTGCTTTCTGCGTTGTTTTCATATATATATATATATATATATGTGTGTGTGTGTATATATATATATTTATATAATCTATTTTGAATTTTGAATATTGTTCAAACTTTAAAAGCTCATTACTTCTTTATATATTATCCAGTTTTCGCAAACTCGGGATCTTTCTGAATCGGAATTCCGAGAGTAAAGTCGGTTTCACTTAATTTAGAATATTTAATTATTTAATATTTATTTTCTTTTCTTTTTTTGAAAGTCAAGCGCGAATTTTTTTATTAATCAACATGAAAAGTACAATATAAACACTACCACTATTATATACATAACAACCCCATACCTAAGCACACAATTATTCTAAAAACTACACTCACGAAGCAACATAAACAACTCTGACACAAACTAAAAGCATAACCGCTACAAAAACAGAAACAAAAGAACCAAATGACATGAAAAATGATTTCCATATGAACTTCATTTCACATAGAAAGGCTAACCCATTCAGATCGTCACTCATTAGCTTTAGAAACCTTGCCATTCTGCAAACTGAAACTGACCATATCAATGCATATCCCAGAATCATATTACCAAAACTATAAAGGGAAAAGATAGAAGAAAAATCTGTACAAACTATCACCAATCTATCCAACAAAGCAATGCCTGCATTGTATCATGCAACACATTATCAAGTTTGAACTTAAAACCGAAATCACTTCAAGACAGGATCAAAGAGAGGAGATGGGTTTCTCCTTGTGTGTCTTGACGATGATTTCAAGTTATATGCACTAATGAAGAACCTCATTCTGAAAAGCACGCTCTGTAGCATGCTCAACAGCCCTTTTGCTTTTAGCACATCTTTTATTACTCTTCGATTGTGTAGTAGAGTTACGAAGAGCTGAATCTGATGGATTATCACCAACAGGTTGTGTACCCTATTCTATGTTAATACCACCAGAATATTCATTGATTTTATAACTTATCAGCATTAGCTTGTGTATTATTAATATCAACATCACCCTGTGCACCCCCAACTCTATTATTACAACTATCATCCTCAATGGAATCTGTAATTGTAACACCATCATTCTTATGCTTAGGATTCTCATCTCCACCACTATTATCAGTATGTTTACCGACATGATGCTCACCATTTCCAGAAGTATCCTTATCAAGATGTATATCTATATTAGCATTAATATTTTTTGAAGTTTCTCCACCACCTTTTTTCCTCCAACTGAAATTCTTTTTAGAGGTAATATTAGTCCAACCCCTTTCATTAACATCTACATTTTCATTTCTCCCAAACTATTTTTCATTCATCTTATATCTATCACATATCTCCTTACCAAACAGTCATACTTAATATCATCATCCATTTCGTCCCTTACATAATGCTCACATTCATCAGTTTTATGCCCAAAACATTTACAAATTGAACAAATATTTGGTTTCCAATCGTATGAAAGTTTTACAGGGGGAAAATCACCTAACACTGCAATTTCTATAAATTTTTGGCAATTCATAAACCAATGACACTTCAACTTACGCTTTTGCATATAGAAATCTTTGTAGTTTTTTCGTACTACCATCAAAACAAATGAGTTTTCCAACATGATTTACAATCCAGTTTGTACAACTAATTTTCACAGTATCATATAGATTCTATAAAAGTGAATCCATATTGGTACTTTCTTAATTTGCATTAGCAAGTTACCAACGAAGAATCCTATTGAGTGATAATAAATATCCCACCCTTAATGAAAATCAGATCTGAATGTAAGATTTTGTTACGATCAAGACTATTTGAAAAATGAAAAAGTAAAAATTCAGTCCATGAATTTAGCACTAAAATCTCTACATAATTTACAAAATCATTTAAGAAAGTTTACAATAGAGAGGTAGGAGAGTGTACTAACCAGAAAGAAGCATACTAGATGATTGTTCAAGAATTTCCGACCCTCGGCCTTTACGAGTTCAGGAGGCACCTTTGGTAATCCATCTCTAATTATGTCGAATTGAATTGGTGTATAGCTTCCAGCATTCTTGGAAGTGAGTTGAAGAGAGTAGCATAATCAGACTTAACTTTTTTAACATAAGGTTATTTCCGTGGAAGATCCGAAGAAGATGAAGGATTAACCTTCTGTAGACCATTGGAAACATCAGATCGATTCTCATCGGGAAAGTTAGCTTGAGTAGAGACAGATGTGGAAAGAGGACGTGGATATAGGGTAGGCGAAGGTTTAGAGGATGGAAGAGGAGGAAATGAGGAGGAATCGAAGGCAAGGGAAGAAGAAGACGGAATGGCCATTAATCGCCTTTTTACCGAGTTGGCACTAATCACAACTATTTTCCAAACAGATAAGGATACAGTTATGGCGTATTAAATTATGGGGTGTTACTTTCTCCCCTACTTAAAGGATTTCGTACCCGAAATCTCCAAGTTAAGAAGAATGATATTATTTTAACAACCACCCACAACCATTTACTCATCCATCAACCACTGGCATCCATTGTCCTTAAGAAATTTCTATAGCTTATATAAACATATGCAAACGTGTTGTGTGTACATGTTCCTACAATAATGCAAAAACCAGGCGATCGAATGATTTAGTTGACCTCCTTATTACAATATATATCTGAGTCATGTATCCAATATGTATGCAAAAGAGTCCTAATATAATATATAAGTTCTATATGTGCGCATAATCATTCACCAAAATGCAACATCTATATGATGATCCAGCCACTTTCATATATTGAAAATTAAAATGCGCACACATCCATATGCGATATGTAAGTGCTTGATCCAATCTAGTGCCTAATATGTGTATATGCGTCCATGGGTGAAACATCCCACCTCCATTAAGGTCACTCACAAAGGGAATGCCTCAACTTTGGTGGAGTATCATAGGTAAAAGACAAAGAAAATTTACGGGACAGATATATATATGTATATAAGCAGCGGAAAATAAAACTAACTTTATTTCAAATGTGGTTTATAACAAAACATTACAGCAAACTGTTCAAACTAACTTTCAAATCATTACATCATAATTTCTGTCTTGATTTTTATATAAAGAAGCATGAAGCATAAATAAAACTGCATAAATCCCCAAGTCTAGTGTGTCCAAAGCCATAGCCAAAAAATAAGATATTCCAAGCCGTACATCACAGAGTCTTCAAGCTAGGAAAGATGAACAGTCCAAATTAAGCTGAGCTATTCCCTCCCTGGCTACCTGAAGGGAGGGGGAAATGGAAGAAAAGAAGACGAAAGAAAAATGGGTCAGATATAAGTCTGAGTACGTCTAGTGACTTTTCAGTGTGTGAATAAGAAAAAGGTCATGATAGGAATAAATTGAAAATAGGACAGTACCAGAACATCAAATTAACATAAAACTATATAAGGCAGGATAAACCGAATATACATCGCACCCGTGTTTAATTCTCTCCACCTACTTATATTTGTCCAACTAGCACCATGTGTTCTTGGTGAAATGATCCCCTTATATCGATCGGCTCCTACTCGCATGCATTTATCATGTGTGTCATTCGGCGCCCGTTTGACTGTAGATACCTGTGTTGGTCCCACCATGGGTTGTATCAAATCCTATGGTGGCAACCAAACACGATTCAAGATGCAGTGTGTATGACTAATGATGCCCAGTGCCTGCTTTTTCCACTTTGGAGTACATGCACGCTCGTACTCCGTCGGAACCTACACTGATGCACCACCACCGATGTTTTTGACCGCTTATAATCAGCCCAGTAATCGTGCCCCACCCTGCGAAGTTCAGGGTCTCATGATACATCTATGTGTGTTACTGCTGAAATGGGTCCCTGCTACTAGGGTTTTCCAGCCAAAATGTTGAATTGGTTAAGTGTCCAAATTTACCTAACCCTACCCATCAATTTAGCTAATATGTTGAATTGGTTAAGTGTTTCCTTAATTGACTTAACCCTACCACTCTTGCCTTAGCTTTATTAGAGCACCAACCACTCACATTAGACAGGTGTTGTTGTGGTCACTAGATGTGCATGTCGGTTCCGGGTAGTTTTACACCATAACTCAGTCTAACCTCGGGTCCTTTTTGGGCTCAATGCAGTAACCACCCACATTCGACAGGTATTGTTGTGGTCACTGGATGTGTCGGTCGGTTCCGGGCAGTTTCACACCACAACTCACTCTAACCTCATGTTAGGCATATTCGTCTTTTTCTAAATTTATATATTTATCCTTTTATATAAATTTGCCGACTATTTGTTGTCATGGCACACTTTCTTTCTAATCAAATTCATAATTTTTGGTAAGAAAATTATATCATTTCATTGCCATACCATTTACATGGTTATGAGCCAAATATGTTAATTATGTATAGTTTCAAGTTTTCCCCAACGTTACCCCCGTTGTACATTCGCAAAGTTACATAGGATGTTAGGCTTGACATTTTTGCCTAACTAATAAATTAAGAAGGGGAAAAAGAGGAACTTGCAACATTCCAACATCATACAAAAATATGGATCTAACTACAGATGTGTCACATGAACTTGGTATAATATACTTTTAATTATGAACTTGTAAACTAGATCTATGCAACATGAGTCAAAAAATAATAGTTTTACAAAAAAGTAGCAAAATCTAATTAGACATGTAGTGGTGAACTTGCATAGGGATTGAATCATGCTAATATTGATCTAACATAAAGGCATATGGTTCTAACATATATATTTGTAGATCTAAACATATAGGTTTACATAATCATGTTTTTAACCTAAAAACTCACATGTATTCATAACATGATAGCGTCACTTAGCTTGCATAAACATGGCATAATTTCTAAATTGACATAGAACATATAGATATAATCACCAAATTATACAAGGTCATAGATCTAAACATGTATGCATAATGGATCTAAACAATTAGGCATAAATGACGTGACTTAGCCTAAAACTTGTATGTATCATAATATCGCCAAACGTATATATGATAATTTCGTAACACCATGGGTTTATTCACTAATTTCCACATAACATGATAGGTTCGATAGACCACAATAATTCATAGGCATATACGATAGAATAGACATGTATAAACACAAATCAGCATCACATACAACTTGATACAATTCTATTTTACAATTCATTACAAACCATGTCTTTAATTCATTCACATCTAAAAGATAACTACACTTACAAACAAAAAGGAATTCTTGAGTTCTGGAATTTGTATTCTGAAATTGAATTGCTCGCCTTTGATGTAGATTATTGAAATTTCTTAGTTGAATTAGAGTAGATTTAATTTTGACGTAGCTTCAATCTTGCCTTTGAGTTGAAAGAGATGATGGCTATTCTAGGTTCACCATTGACGGCATGGCGGCCTTTGAGTTGAAAGAGATGATGGCTATTCTAGGTTCACCATTGACGGCATGGCGGCTCTTGGTATGAATATTTGTGATTTAGGGTTGAGAGTTGGGTTGCTTTTATAGAGGTTTAATTAATTTAGAGCCGTCAGATTAACCCTAGAAGTAATCAAGACCATCCATTCAAGATAGGATAACACCTCAGCCCTAATGACTCAGCAGGGAGTCAGAAATCGTCATCCTTTCAGATCTTCCCGGGAGGGGGGGGGTAAGTCAAGAATGCCTAATCTCAAGAGTTCTTCTAATACTTTGTTCACCCTCTCCGTCTGACCATCGGTTTGGTGGTGATAGGCCGTACTTAAGCATTACTGTGTGCCTACAGCTTCTTGCAAGCTCTTCCAAAACTCGCTCATAAAGATAGGATCTCGGTCACTAACAATGCTAGAGGGTATCCCACGGAGTCGGACTATCTCTTTAAGATATATGGATGCTAAAGATGAGGCAGTGCTTCTACTCTTAACAGGTATGAAGTGAGCCATTTTTGTGAGTCTGTCCACTATTATCCAAATACTGGTATTGCCTCTTCTTGACCTAGGCAGCCCATCAATAAAGTCCATCGAGATGCTATCCCTTTTCCACTGTGGGACCTCTAGAGGATGAATCCACCAGGCTTCTTTTGTTCCTCCTTGACTTGCTGGCATACTAAGCACTTCGAGACGAATTCAGCTACATCCCTCTTCATGCCATCCAAAAAGAAAACCCTTTTTTACGTCTTTATACAACTTATCTCCACCGGGGTGTATGGTCAACATGGAATGGTGTGCTTCTTCAAGAAATTTCTTCACTAAATCCCTTGCTTGTGGGATGCATAGCCTTCCATCCCGCATTAACCAACCCTTATCATCGATGGAGTATCTATTGAGGTGAATAGAAGTCTCACCCCTACTTAACTTATCTATCACATCAACTAGCTGAGGGTCTTATCGTTGTGCGGTCCCTATTGATTCCAAAAGAGTAGGCCGCACTTCTAGTGATGCTAACAAACCAATCACATGACTGACAAAGGGTCTAAAATCAAAGTTGGCAATATACTCCAAGCTCTGCCTTTCAACAAATAGAGGGCTTAAGGTCAGCTTCTTTCTACTCAAGGCGTCTGCTACTACATTTCCCTTGCCAGGGGTATAGGAAATCTCGAAATCGTAGGATGCCAAGAATTCCATCCACCTTTGTTGCCTCAAGTTAAGACCTTTCTACAAGAAAAGGTACTTCAACGATTTATGGTCAGTATATAATTCAAACTTCTCACCTAGGAGATAATGGCGCCAAGACTTAAGCGCAAAGACGACGGCAGTAAACTCTAGGTCGTAGGTTGTGTAGTTTTTCTCATGTACTTTCAACCGCCTGCCTCCATAAGCTACTACTTTCCCCTCTTGCATCAAGACAGCACCTAGTCCCGTACCATAAGCATCCGTGTATACGGTAAACATCTTGCTCCCATCCGGCAATGTCAGAACTGGGGCTATTGTTAGAGCTCTTTTTAAGCATTGGAAAGTAATATCGTAATCCAAATCCCAAGTGAAAGTTAAGTTTTTCTTTGTCTACTTTGTAAGTGGAGCTGAGATTTTCGCAAAATCTTTGATGAACTTCCAGTAAAAGCCCGCTAGCCCGAGAAAGCTTCGGACTTCGGTTGCACTCCATGGGACCTTCCAACCTTGCACCGCAACTACTTTTGCGGGGTCCACAGCTAATCCCTCTTTGGACACCACGTGTCCAAGAAATCTTACTTCTTCCCTCCAAAAGTGGCATTTTTAGAATTTGGCTTGTAATTGGTGTACACGAAAAGTGTGCATGACTTCCTTTAGATGCTGAGCATGCTCTTCCTCACTCTTCGAGAAAATCAAAATGTAACACCCCACGCCCGCTATGGTCACTCACTAAGGGAATGCCATAGCATCGGTGGAGTATTTTAGTGAATATAGAACAGAAAAATTACACCAAGACAGATATAAATAGTACTTGAAATTTTAAAACATCATCTCATAACAGCGGAAATAAACATGTCTGGTTACATCATAAAACCATGATAAAAGTCAAGTACAATATCCGTCAAAATAAAGAAGTACATAATCCCACTCTCTCATACAATAGCCATGACAAAAGAAAAGATAACTGGATAACTGGAGCTTTACATCTACCCAAGCTCCGAAAGACTGGAACAGCAATCCGATCAAGCTCTACTACTGCTAGGATCCACCGTAGGACCTGAGGGTTGGGAAAAAGATAAAAACAACGGGGTCAGACATAAGTCTGAGTGAGTCCTATAACTTTAACAATACAATCATTAAAGTAACCAGAGAAGACATAAACTTGACCTACGGTAATATCTGGGGATGAATGGCTACACTAAGCAGCTTGGTAGACTTAGGATAAACTAAGATAACCGTCAGGACGCATCTACCCACCCAAGGATAATTACTAACTGCACCACACCAGTCATTCCTACTTAAAGGTTGATCCCTCCAAGGACTTAGAAAATTTCCCCAGTAGTTTTGTGTACTCCTAGCCCACTACATAGGTGCCGTCTGCCCCTATCTCCACTAGGTGTACTCAGTAATTCTTACCCAGTAGTTTCGTGTACCCCTACATAGGTGCCGTCTGCCCCTATCTTCATTAGGTGTACCCACTACTCCCCATCGATCGGCTCCCTACCGTAGATACCCGTGCTGGTCCCACAGTGGGGTGTATCACTCCCGTAAAGTGGCTACCCAATACTAACGGTGCACGGCTTTATATCTACACGATGCAACAACGGCTTATCTACCAGCCCGGGCCCATACACGCATATGAAACCCGTTGGACTTGCGTTGCCACCGCTAACCCGTTTTGGCCTCTTATAATCAAGCCCAATATGCGTGTCCCGCCACTCGACATGGGTCGAGCCCACAAAGATACGTTCGGGATATTGGTTGAAATGGGCCCCCACAAGCTACCCACTTAAGCTTGTCAAATATCTAGTGTATCCCACTTAACCCTTTAATCATGTTTAATTACATGTTTCCACTTGGTTAAGTATTCTAATCGTATTTTCTATTGCCACCCAAGGCAACCCACTAGATTCCACATGCCACCCAAGGCAACCACAAAATTTCCTCATGCCACCCAAGGCACCCACTTAACCCCTCATGTCCCACTACATGCTAATATGGTTAAGTGTTTCTTAATTAATTAAGATCGTGATCTCCCATAAAGACCTCCCACATTAGACTGACTGTTATGACCGCCTGGTTAAGCCGGTAGAGTCCGGGCAGTCTTACGTCATAACAGAGCCTAACCTCGTGTCTTTACTTTAATCACGTATTTAATTTATGGCTAAGACCTCTCACATTGGGCTGACATTTGTAGCAACTGGTTAAGCCGGTCGGGTCCGGGCAGTTTTACACTACAAATGAGTCCAACCTCGTGTCTTAGTCGATTAATTACACCTAATTAATCACCCCCATATTAATTATCCCTAATTAATATCAAGTTTTCCATAACATGGGTAGACCTAACTCAATAGGTAAATTCCCATGGGGTAGACCTAACTCAATAGGTAAATTCCCACTTATGGTAATTTATTTTTATGGTATGCTTAATCATACCCAATCATTCATTTATTAACATATTTACCAACCCCATCGTTCCCCACGTAAATCGTTCTCATTACATGACATAATAAAGGGGAAGATCCATCACAAATATCATGGGTTTAGCATAAAACTTTGTCATGGGTTAAGAGGATGTCAACTTGCATATATGAGCATATATTAACCCAACTACATTTAACCCAAACTTGCATATTATCATACACATGATTTGCATAACATGTTGCATAGGAGCTTGCATATTATCATACACATATCTTGCATAACATGTTGAACTTGCATATAGGCATTCTCATAACTTGCATAACATGTTAAACATGCATTTAAGCATACACATAACTTGCATAAGCATTCACATACTTGCATAAACATGCATAACTTGCATATCATGTCATTTAAGCATATACATATCTTGAATAAGCATTCATATACTCGCATAAGCATGCATAACTTGCATATCACATAAATCTTGCATTTAAACATATACATGACTTGCATAAGTATCCATATACTTGCATAAGCATGCATAACTTGCATATCACATTAAACTTGCATTTAAACATATACTTAACTTGCATAACTCACTTTGTTAAACATGCATAATTCCACTCATTAAATATGCATAAATCCACTTGTTAAACATGCATAAACCAACTTTTCAAATATGCATAAACATAGAACAACATAGAGTAACATATCATTATAAATGATTCAAACTCACTAATCCGCATTTAAGACCATAAGTCTCATTACACCCAATCTACTTACTTTAACAATTGATGTTAAAGTGATAGAAACTCACCAAACTGAAAATTAACCAACTTATGAAGAGGAATTAGTTGCTAAATATGAAGATGGTGGTGATTAGAGAATGATATGAGAGGGATTAGCTTGAAACTTCCTTCTTAGATTAGTGGAGACTCCTTCTAGGATTTAATTTGGCGGCATGAGGCCTTCATTTCTATTTTTAGTATGGATTAAGGTAGGTTTAGGGTGTATTTATAGATTAAGAGAGTGTTTTAGGCCCTTAGATTAACCCTAGATTAATTTAGGTCCGTTAGATTTAGGAAATCTCTAGAACCCAGCCCAGCCCTAGCCAGAAAACCAGATCTGGTGCACCCAAGCACCCTGGTTCGACACGCCATGTCGACAGGCAAGTCGACACCCCTGTCGACAGGCCTGTCGACAGCCCTGTCGACATGCTTAGGGCGGGAATCTTCCCGCCTGGCCCCGCTGGTTCTAATTTTAAATCTGAATTTAAGTTTCTAAATCTGTTTTTAGCTCTAATTTTTCTGCAAACTTCTTTGGGCCATAACCGGGCCATACGGACTCCGATTCTCGAAAACTCGGACTCTATTTCGCGTATTTTTCCGAGACGAACGCAATAACGCAGCCCGTTACCCCCAATTCCCACGTCTGAGATTATTTATCCTGTAATTAGTGATTTTTAGTATTAACTAAAATTCGGGGTGTTACATTCTCCCCTCCTTAAAGGATTTCGTCCCCGAAATCTCTAAGCTAAGGAGAATGCTTATCCTACCATCCAAACAACCATCTACTCAAATCATCAACCACGGGCATCCATTGTCCTTAGACAGTTTCTAATGATGTATGAGCATATGCAAACGGTGTGTGTATATGTTCCCTATCTAATGTATGGACATATGCAAACCATGATAGTGCCATGCATCCATTATGTATGCGAGAAAACCCTATCGACACATATAATATCTACATGAGTGCACAATCATTCACCAAAATGCATCATCCATGTGATAACACAACCATTATACATCCATAAATATATTTTCCTACACACAATTTTATGCAATATGCAGTATGAAGTGACTGAGCCGATCTAGTGCCTAGAGTGTGTGTATATGCATCCACGAGCAACCACTAGCAAACACTTGCATCCACTTGCATCCATCAACCATAACATGTCTCAAACACATGTTTCAACCATAGGTTTACCCTATCTAAAGGTCAAAGGTACTAACGAGAGGACATACCAAAGATAAGATAAGTACTAGACAAGCGATAAAGGAGAAAGTAAAGACATACCCTCAAAAAGAAATGGGTACGATGAACGCATCTTCGCTTCCGTCTCCCAAGTTGCGTTGCTCTCATCTTCTCCCCATTGCACTTTGACTAGCTGAACCTCTCTGTTTCTCAACTTCCTAGTCTCTGACCCAAGGATGCGAGTAGGGGCTCGTCGAATAGTCGCATCACGCTCTACCTCTACATCTCTAAGCAAGCTTGGCTCTACCACCTCTGCGGTCTCATGTAAGCATTTCCTCAAATGGGACACATGGAATACATCATGAACACCACTAAGTCTGTCGGGCAACTCCACCCTATATGCCATCCGTCCAATCCTTTCCTTGATAGGAAACGGCCCAACAAACCTCGGTGCTAACTTCCCAACGGATCCGAAGCGAACAACATTTCTCAACGGAGATACCTTAACAAAAACCATATCCCCAACCTCAAACTCAAGATCCGTCCTTCTCTTGTCCGCATAAGATTTTTGCCTATCCTGCGCTGCTTTCATCCTTCTTCGAATCAAGTCAATCTTCTCAGAAGTCTCCCTAACCATATCAGGCCCAAGCAAGATCTTATCCGTAGATTCCCACCAACATGTAGGTGATCGACAAGGCCTTCCATAGAGAGCTTCGAAAGGAGCCATACCAATACTGGATTGAAAGCTGTTATTATATGCGAACTCCACCAATGGAAGATGCTCTTCCCATGTACCTCCAAAATCTAAGATACAAAGCCTCAAAAGGTCTTCTAGAACACGATTCACCCTCTCAGTCTGGCCGTCTGTCTGAGGATGATATGCGGTGCTCAGACACAATTGAGTCCCCACTGCTTCTTGCAAACTTCTCCAGAACTCGCTAGTGAAGATAGGATCTCGATCACTTACTATGCTAGAGGGTACCCCATGTAATCGAACTATCTCCCGAAGATATACTGAAGCTAGCCATGGAGCAGTCCTCTTGCTCTTCACAGGTATGAAATGGGCGCTCTTAGTAAGTCTGTCTACCACCACCCAAATTCCTGTATTACCCTTCCTTGACCTGGGTAACCCATCAATAAAATCCATCGAGATGCTATCCCACTTCCATTGCGGAACCTCCAATGGGTGAAGCAACCCACCTGGTTTCCTTTGCTCCGCCTTCACTTGCTGGCACACCAAACATCGAGCGACATACTCGGCCGCATCTTTCTTCATACCGGCCCAGAAGAAAACCCTCTTCATGTCTTGGTACATCTTATCCCCACCGGGATGAATGGTCATCCTAGAACGGTGTGCGTCATCAAGAATAGCCTTCCTCAAACCCTCGTCTAGCGGTACACAAAGTCTACCGTCTCTGCGCAAGTACCCCCTATCATCTAGGGTGTATCTACTCGAATGGCTGGACGACTCCCCCCTTATGAGCTTCTCTACTAACTCAACCAACTGTGGGTCGCCCCTCTGTGCTTCTCCAATCTGCCCCAAAAGAGTAGGTCTAACTTCCAAAGAAGCTAGCAAACCGGGTACATAGTCAACGGAAGGTCTGAAATCAAACATCGAGATAAATTCCAAGCTTCGTCGTTCCACGAACAATGGACTCAAGGACAACCTCTATCTGCTCAAGGCGTCCGCCACCACGTTACCCTTGCCAGGGGTATACGCTATCTCGAAATCATAAGATGCTAAAAACTCCATCCACCTTTGCTGTCTTAAGTTTAAATCTTTCTGAGAGAATAAGTACTTCAATGATTTATGGTCAGTGAACAACTCGAATCTCTCACCAAGAAGATAATGGCGCCAAATCTTAAGCGCAAAAACAATAGCGGCTAGCTCTAGATCATGGGTAGGGTAATTTTTCTCATGTGCCCTCAACTGCCTTCCACCATAGGCTATTACCCTTCCCTCTTGCATTAAGACTGCGCCAAGTCCTGTCCCACAAGCATCGGTATAGACAACAAATGGCTTGCTCCCATCTGGCAACACTAAAACTGGAGCAGTGGTTAAAGCTCTCTTTAACCGTCGGAATGCATCATCACAATCTACGTCCCATGTGAAAACAAGATTCTTCTTTGTTAAGCGGGTTAATGGGGCTGATATCTTCGCGAAGTCTTTAATAAACTTCCTATAATAACCCGCCAACCCCAAGAAACTTCTTACTTCGGTAGCATTCTTCGGAACCTTCCAATCCTGAATTGATACTACCTTCGCGGGATCCACAGCTATCCCTTCCTTGGAGACCACGTGCCCCAAGAACCGTACTTCCTTCCTCCAGAAGTGACATTTAGAGAATTTAGCCTTAAGGCTATGCGCTCGAAGAGTCTTCAACACCTCCCCAAGATGTAGGGCATGCTCTTCTTCACTCTTAGAAAATACTAAGATATCGTCCACAAAGACCACCACAAATTTATTAAGGAACTCCCTGAACACCCTACTCATCAAATCAACAAAGTATGCAGGGGCGTTCGTCAACCCAAATGGCATCACCAGCCACTCATAGAAACCATCCGGAGTCCTAAAGGCAGTCTTGTCTATGCTATCCTCAGCCACTCTCAACTGATGAAACCCCGTGGCCAAGTCCAACTGAGAAAATACTGAAGCGCCAACCAACTGATCGAAAAGATCATCAATCCTCGGCAATGGGTGTCTATTCTTCTTTGTGAGCTTGTTGAGTTCTCTATAGTCTACACAAAGTCTGAGGGACCCATCTTCCTTTGTAGCAAATACTACTGGAGCACCCCACTCCGATATGCTCCGTCTTATAAACCCCTTCTCAAGCAACTCCCCTACTTGCTTATGGAGTTCCCTCCTCTCACGAGGAGCCATGTGGCGCACTGGTAAAGATACCGGTTTAGCATTATCCACCAAATATATTCGGAAGTCAATCTCCCGCTTCGGAGGTAAGCCCTTCACCTCCTCAAACACATCCGGATATTCCCGGACCACTCTAACAGATTGTAAACTCTCGACCGAAGCGTCAAGCGATTCAAGATAACTTAGCATAACAGAGTCCCTGGGATTACAAGAAATCTCGAGAGTGTTACCCAAGCGGGTCATGAGCCTAACAACTCTCCTTTCGCAATCAAGAATGGCACCATTACTGGATAACCAGTCCATGCCCAAAATCAACCCATAGCCCGTGAAGCCCAATACAAAAGCATCACATCTAAACTCAATGCTAAGTATAGAAATCTTCAAACCCAAACATATCATGGACAAATAAGTGGAGCCCCCAATTGGGTTTGAAACAACCAAGGGATCATCTACCAGACTGGTGTCTAGGTGCAGTAACTCAACTAATGATGATGAGATAAACGAATGCGATGCGCCTGAATCAAACAATGTACGGACAGGATGGTCAAATAGAAAAACCAGACTTTCAACGGAAATAGTTCTACCTCTCTCCTGAATCGGTGGAACCGCGAGAGCCTGTACTTGCCCCCTAGCCTGACTCGGTGCCATAAGAGCTTGCACCTGTCCTCCTGAGGTAGATCCCGTCCTTAGCCCCTTCTTAGGACAATCTTTCACTAGATGCCCTGCTTCGCCACAGTGGAAGCAGCCAGCCTTCTTCTTCTTGCGACAATCCTTGCTTAGGTGGCCAGGTGTCCCACAATTGAAACACTTCTTCTTCTTGCCTTTGCCACCGTTGCCTTTCCCACCTTTGCTTTGCTGTTGTTGCTGAGGTCTCTTTTGATCTCCCTTCTTCTCGGGTGCCTTATTAGCATTAGGACCCTTCTCTTCCTCATACATGAGTGCCATGTCAACTAGCTTCTCAAAGGTGGCCCCCATAGGGATGTGAGTCATGGCCAACCCATGCATCGGTTCATTCAAGCCTTTCACGAACCTCAAAGCCTTCTTCTCCGGTGTATTCACCATATCTAGGCCAAACCTTGCCAACTGATTAAATTTGTTGACATATTCCTTCACCGAGAGATTTCCTTGCTTTAGAGTCAAGAATCTTTCCATATACAAGTTTTCCTCCGCCCTTGAGAGAAACTTTGCCACAAATCTTTGCCTAAAATCCGCCCAAGAGTCAACGGGGCGTTCTCCATTAGTGACCTCCCACCAGAATGAGGCCTCTCCCTTCATTAACCAAGCAGCCAACTTGACTTTCTTTCCTTCTTCCATCTCAAAGATATCTATCAACTCTTCCACCTCCTTAAGCCAATCTCTAGATTCCACAAAAGTTTCAGATCCTTGAAAAGGTTTCCCTCCCATAGCTTTAAATTCCTTGCAAGTCTTAGCAAAAGTATCCGTGCGAGGAGGAGGGGGAGGAGGAAGATCGGGTGCTACGGTTGGTGGAGGAACATTTGCTGGACCCGTAGTGGTGGCCCTAGCCTCCATCAATCTCCTATACCATACTGGTATCGTCACACCCTCTGGAAAGATAAGATTCTCGGCCATGCTGAAACGAAAAAGGAAAGATTCAAAACGAAGGATTCAAAGGATATAGATATGGCTATTGGGGATTATGCTTTTCTTTCAAAAACTTTTCTCTTAAAAGACATGTTTTTGAAAATATCTCTTCCAAAAATGTTTTTAGAAAAATAGTTTTCTAAAAATTTTATCTGTTCCGGTAACCTTTGCTCTGATACCACGTGTAACACCCCACGCCCGCTATGGTCACTCACTAAGGGAATGCCATAGCATCGGTGGAGTATTTTAGTGAATATAGAACAGAAAAATTACACCAAGACAGATATAAATAGTACTTGAAATTTTAATACATCATCTCATAACAGCGGAAATAAACATGTCTGGTTACATCATAAAACCATGATAAAAGTCAAGTACAATATCCGTCAAAATAAAGAAGTACATAATCCCACTCTCTCATACAATAGCCATGACAAAAGAAAAGATAACTGGATAACTGGAGCTTTACATCTACCCAAGCTCCGAAAGACTGGAACAACAATCCGATCAAGTTCTACTACTGCTAGGATCCACCGTAGGACCTGAGGGTTGGGAAAAAGATAAAAACAACGGGGTCAGACATAAGTCTGAGTGAGTCCTATAACTTTAACAATACAATCATTAAAGTAACCAGAGAAGACATAAACTTGACCTACGGTAATATCTGGGGATGAATGGCTACACTAAGCAGCTTGGTAGACTTAGGATAAACTAAGATAACCGTCAGGACGCATCTACCCACCCAAGGATAATTACTAACTGCACCACACCAGTCATTCCTACTTAAAGGTTGATCCTCCAAGGACTTAGAAAATTTCCCCAGTAGTTTTGTGTACTCCTAGCCCACTACATAGGTGCCGTCTGCCCCTATCTCCACTAGGTGTACTCAGTAATTCTTACCCAGTAGTTTCGTGTACCCCTACATAGGTGCCGTCTGCCCCTATCTTCATTAGGTGTACCCACTACTCCCCATCGATCGGCTCCCTACCGTAGATACCCGTGCTGGTCCCACAGTGGGGTGTATCACTCCCCTAAAGTGGCTACCCAATACTAACGGTGCACGGCTTTATATCTACACGATGCAACAACGGCTTATCTACCAGCCCGGGCCCATACACGCATATGAAACCCGTTGGACTTGCGTTGCCACCGCAAACCCGTTTTGGCCTCTTATAATCAAGCCCAATATGCGTGTCCCGTCACTCGACATGGGTCGAGCCCACAAAGATACGTTCGGGATATTGGTTGAAATGGGCCCCCACAAGCTACCCACTTAAGCTTGTCAAATATCTAGTGTATCCCACTTAACCCTTTAATCATGTTTAATTACATGTTTCCACTTGGTTAAGTATTCTAATCGTATTTTCTATTGCCACCCAAGGCAACCCACTAGATTCCACATGCCACCCAAGGCAACCACAAAATTTCCTCATGCCACCCAAGGCACCCACTTAACCCCTCATGTCCCACTACATGCTAATATGGTTAAGTGTTTCTTAATTAATTAAGATCGTGATCTCCCATAAAGACCTCCCACATTAGACTGACTGTTATGACCGCCTGGTTAAGCCGGTAGAGTCCGGGCAGTCTTACGTCATAACAGAGCCTAACCTCGTGTCTTTACTTTAATCACGTATTTAATTTATGGCTAAGACCTCTCACATTGGGCTGACATTTGTAGCAACTGGTTAAGCCGGTCGGGTCCGGGCAGTTTTACACTACAAATGAGTCCAACCTCGTGTCTTAGTCGATTAATTACACCTAATTAATCACCCCCATATTAATTATCCCTAATTAATATCAAGTTTTCCATAACATGGGTAGACCTAACTCAATAGGTAAATTCCCATGGGGTAGACCTAACTCAATAGGTAAATTCCCACTTATGGTAATTTATTTTTATGGTATGCTTAATCATACCCAATCATTCATTTATTAACATATTTACCAACCCCATCGTTCCCCACGTAAATCGTTCTCATTACATGACATAATAAAGGGGAAGATCCATCACAAATATCATGGGTTTAGCATAAAACTTTGTCATGGGTTAAGAGGATGTCAACTTGCATATATGAGCATATATTAACCCAACTACATTTAACCCAAACTTGCATATTATCATACACATGATTTGCATAACATGTTGCATAGGAGCTTGCATATTATCATACACATATCTTGCATAACATGTTGAACTTGCATATAGGCATTCTCATAACTTGCATAACATGTTAAACATGCATTTAAGCATACACATAACTTGCATAAGCATTCACATACTTGCATAAACATGCATAACTTGCATATCATGTCATTTAAGCATATACATATCTTGAATAAGCATTCATATACCCGCATAAGCATGCATAACTTGCATATCACATAAATCTTGCATTTAAACATATACATGACTTGCATAAGTATCCATATACTTGCATAAGCATGCATAACTTGCATATCACATTAAACTTGCATTTAAACATATACTTAACTTGCATAACTCACTTTGTTAAACATGCATAATTCCACTCATTAAATATGCATAAATCCACTTGTTAGACATGTATAAACCAACTTGTCAAATATGCATAAACATAGAACAACATAGAGTAACATATCATTATAAATGATTCAAACTCACTAATCCGCATTTAAGACCATAAGTCTCATTACACCCAATCTACTTACTTTAACAATTGATGTTAAAGTGATAGAAACTCACCAAACTGAAAATTAACCAACTTATGAAGAGGAATTAGTTGCTAAATATGAAGATGGTGGTGATTAGAGAATGATATGAGAGGGATTAGCTTGAAACTTCCTTCTTAGATTAGTGGAGACTCCTTCTAGGATTTAATTTGGCGGCATGAGGCCTTCATTTCTATTTTTAGTATGGATTAAGGTAGGTTTAGGGTGTATTTATAGATTAAGAGAGTGTTTTAGGCCCTTAGATTAACCCTAGATTAATTTAGGTCCGTTAGATTTAGGAAATCTCTAGAGCCCAGCCCAGCCCTAGCCAGAAAACCAGATCTGGTGCACCCAAGCACCCTGGTTCGACACGCCATGTCGACAGGCAAGTCGACAGGCAAGTCGACACCCCTGTCGACAGGCCTGTCGATAGCCCTGTCGACATGCTTAGGGCGGGAATCTTCCCGCCTGGCCCCGCTGGTTCTAATTTTAAATCTGAATTTAAGTTTCTAAATCTGTTTTTAGCTCTAATTTTTCTGCAAACTTCTTTGGGCCATAACCGGGCCATACGGACTCCGATTCTCGAAAACTCGGACTCTATTTCGCGTATTTTTCCGAGACGAACGCAATAACGCAGCCCGTTACCCCCAATTCCCACGTCTGAGATTATTTATCCTGTAATTAGTGATTTTTAGTATTAACTAAAATTCGGGGTGTTACACAAAATGTCGTCTATGAAGACCACCACAAACATATTGAGGAACTCCCTGAACACCCTGCTCATAAAATCGACGAAGTAATCGGGTGCATTTGTCAGGCCAAAAGGAATGACAAGCCACTCGAAGAAACCATCCGGAGTTCTGAACGCGGTCTTGTCAATGCTGTCTTCAGCCACTCTCAGCTGATGAAACCCACTAGCTAAATCTAGTTGGGAGAAAACCGATGCACCTACAAGCTGATCGTACAAGTCATATATTCTTGGGAGTGGGTGCCTATTCTTCTTGGTCAGCTTGTTTAGCTCCCTATAATCAACACATAGGCAAAGCGAACCGTCTGCTTTAGTTGCGAACACTACCAGAGCACCCCATTCAGAAATACTCCGCCTTATAAACCCCTTCTCAAGCAGCTCTTTAACTTGCTTGCTGAGTTCTTTCCTCTCCCTTGGAGCCATGTGTCTAACAGGTAGACTGACGGTTTTGCATTATCAACTAGGTATATGCGGAATTCTATCTCCCTTTCGGAGGTAACCCTGCAACCTCTTCAAAGACATCCAAGTATTCGCGGACTACTCTGACAGACTACAAATTCTCAATGGACGCATCAAGAGATTCTAGATAGCTAAGCATAACAGAGTTCATGGGATTACAAGAAATTTCGAGAGTGTTACCAGTGCGAGTCATGAGTCTAACCACTCTCTTTTCACAGTCGAGGATGGCACCATTACTGGATAGCTAATCCATGCCTAGAATCAAACCATAGCCCGTGAAGCCCAAAACATAGGCATTGCATCTAAACCCCACACTTAATATAGAAATTTCCAAATCCAAACAAATCATTGACAAATAAGTTGAGCCCCCAATTGGATTTGAAACAACCAAGGGATCCTCTAATAAACTGGTGTCTAGGTGCAGAGTTTCAACTAAAGCAGTAGATATAAAAGAGTGCGATGCGCCAGAATCAAAGAGTGTACGAACATGATGATCAAAAAGGTAAACTAAAATCTCAACAGAAACATTTCAAACTTGTTCTTACGGAGGTGCCATGAGAGCGTGAACCTGCCCTCTAGAAGTAGATCCAACTCTCCGTCCTTGCCCTTGCTTTCTTGGGAAGTCCCTAGCCATGTGTCATGCCTCGCCGCAATGGAAACAGCCACCCATCTTCTTTTTCTTCTTCCTGCAGTCCTTAATCAAATGTCCAGGAATGCCACAAAAATTGCACTTCCTTTTGTCACGGGTTTTGTTGTTTTTCCCGCCTTTCTTGGAGTCTGTCTTCTTGCTCTGTGATCCTTCCCCTTTCTTATCCTGAGATGCTTCCACCTTTGTCTCCTTCTTGCCAACCTTATCTTCTTCTTGTAATAGTGCCATGTCCACCAGTCTCTCATAAGTCGCACCCATATGCATATGGGACATAGCTACACTGTGCAGTGGCTCATTCAATCCTTTAACAAAGCGGAGAGCCTTCTTATGTGGAATGTTCACTAGCTCCAATCCGAACCTAGCAAGCTGATTGAATTGGTTAACGTATTCCTTGACCGACATACTTCCCTGTTTGAGAGCTAAGAACTTCTCCATCTGTAGGCTTCGTTCAGCTTGTGAGAGGAATTTCATTTCAAACCTCATCCTAAAATCCATCCAAGTTTCAATTAGGCTTTCAGCGTTAGTGACTTCCCACCAATAGGAAGCTTCGTCTTTGAGCAATCATACAGCCAACTGTATCTTCTGCCTATCATCCACTTCGAAGATGTCGAACAAATCCTCAGTTTCTTTGAGCCAATTTCTTGCTTCCACGAAGGATTCATTTCCATTGAAGTTCTTTCCACCCATGGCTCGAAAGTCACTACATATTTTTGAGAATGCATTTGCACGAGGAGGAGGAGGAACCGCGGCAGCTGGGGGAGGAGTAAAGTCTGCTGGGCCTGCGTCGTTAGCCCTAGCCTCTAGGTACCTCCTGAACCAGCCAGATATCGGTACACCCTCAGGAAGGTTAAGATTCCCAGACATGCTGAAACGAAAAAGGAAAGATTCAAAACAAAGGATAGAAAGACAACGCATATGGCTTTGGGGGATTATGCCTTTTAAAATAAAATAACACTTTTTCTTGAAAAATGCTTCTTTTTGAAAATAATTTTCAGAAACTTTTATCTGATCTAGTAAAACCTTGGCTATGATATCAAGTGAAACACCCCACCTCCATTAAGATCACTCACAAAGGGAATGCCATAACTTTGGTGGATTATTATAGGTAAAAGACACAGAAAAATTACAAGACAGATATATATATATATATATATATATATATAAGCAGCGGAAAATAAAACTAACTTTATTTCAAACGTGATTTATAACAAAACATTACAACAAACTGTTCAAACCAACTTTCAAATCATTACATCATAATTTCTGTCTTGATTTTTATATAAAGAAGCATGAAGCATAAATAAAACTGCATAAATCCCCAAGTCTAGTGTGTCCAAAGCCATAGCCAAAAATAAGATATTCCAAGCCATACATCACAGAGTCTTCAAGCTTGGAAAGATGAACGGTCCAAACTAAGCTGAGCTATTCCCTCCCTGGCTACCTGAGGGGAGGGGGAAATGGAAGAAAAGAAGATGAAAGAAAAATGGGTCAGATATAAGTCTGAGTACGTCTAGTGACTTTTCAGTGTGTGAATAAGAAAAAGGTCATGATAGGAATAAATCGAAAATAGGACAGTACCTGAACAACAAATTAACATAAAACTATATAAGGCAGGATAAACCGAATATACATCGCACCCGTGTTTAATTCTCTCCACCTACTTATATTTGTCCAACTAGCACCACGTGTTCTTGGTGAAATGATCCCCTTATATCGATCGGCTCCTACTCGCATGCATTTATCATGTGTGTCATTCGGCCCCCGTTTGACTATAGATACCTGTGCTGGTCCCACCACGGGGTGTATCAAATCGTATGGTGGCAACCAAACACGATTCAAGATGCACAGTGTATGACTAATGATGCCTAGTGCCTGCTTTTTCCACTTTGGAGTACATGCACGCCCGTACTCCGTCGGAACCTACACTGATGCACCACCGCCGATGTTTTTGACCGCTTATAATCAGCCTAGTAATCGTGCCCCACCCTGCGAAGTTCAGGGTCTCATGATACATCTATGTGTGTTACTGCTGAAATGGGTCCCCGCTACTAGGGTTTTCCAGCCAAAATGTTGAATTGGTTAAGTGTCCAAATTTACCTAACCCTACCCATCAGTTTAGCTAACATGGTTAATTAGTTAAGTGTTTCCTTAATTGACTTAACCCTACCACTCTTGCCTTAGCTTTATTAGAGCACCAAACACTCACATTAGACAGGTGTTGTTGTGGTCACTGAATGTGCCGGTTGGTTCCGGACAGTTTTACACCACAACTCAGTCCAACCTCGGGTCCTTTTTGGGCTCAATGCACTAACCACCCACATTAGACAGGTATTATTGTGGTCACTGGATGTGTCGGTCGGTTCCGGGCAGTTTTACACCACAACTCAGTCTAACCTCGGGTAAGGCATATTCTCTTTTTCTAAATTTATATATTTATCTTTTTATGTAAATTTGTCAACAATTTATCATCATGGCCCACTTTCTTTCTAATCAAATTCATAATTTTTGGTAAGAGAATTATATCATTTCAATGCCATACCATTTACATGGTTATGAGCCAAATATGTTAATTATGTATAGTTTCAAATTTTCCCCAACGTTACCCCCGTCGTACGTTCACAAAGTTACATAGGATGTTAGGCTCGACATTTTTTCCTAACTAATAAACTAAGAAGGGGAAAAAGAGGAACTTGCAACATTCCTACATCATACAAAAATATGGATCTAACTACAGATGTGTCACCTGAACTTGGCATAATATACATTTAGTTATGAACTTGCAAACTAGATCTATGCAACATGAGTCATAAAATAATAGTTTTACAAAGAACTAGAAAAATCTAATTAGACGTGTAGTGGTGAACTTGCATAGGGATTGAATCATGCTAATATTGTTCTAACATAAACGCATATGGTTCTAACATATAAAGTTGTAGATCTAAACATATAGGTTTACATAATCATGTTTTTAACCTATAAACATGCATGTATTCATAACATGATAGCATCACTTAGCTTGCATAAACATGGCATAATTTCTAAATTGACAAACAACATCTAGATATAATCACCAAATTATACAAGGTCGTGGATCTAAACATGTATTCATAACGGATCTAAACAATTAGGCATAAATGACATGACTTAGCCTAAAACTTGTATGTATCATAATATCACCAAACGTATATATGATAATTTCATAACACCATAAGCTTATTCACCAATTTCCACATAACATGATAGGTTTGATAGACCACAATAATTCATAGGCACATACGATAGAATAGACATGAACAAGCACAAATCAACATCACATACAACTTGATACAATTCTATTTTACAATTCATTACAAACCATGTCTTTAATTCATTCACAGCTGAAAGATAACTGCACTTACAACAAAAAGGAATTCTTGGGTTCTGGGATCTGTATTCTGAAATTGAATTGCTCGCCTTTGGTGTAGATCATTGAATTTTCTTAGTTGAATTAGGTTAGATTTAATTTTGACGTGGCTTCAATCTTGCCTTTGAGTTGAAAGAGATGATGGCTATTCTAGGTTCACCATTGACGGCATGGCGGCTCTTGGTATGAATATTTGTGATTTAGGGTTGAGAGTTGGGTTGCTTTTATAGAGGTTTAATTAATTTAGAGCCGTCAGATTAACCCTAGAAGTAATCAAGACCATCCAGTCAAGATAGGATAACACCTCAGCCCTAACGACTCAGCAGGGAGTCAGAAATCGTCATCCTTTCAGATCTTCCAGGGAGGGGGGCGGGGTAGGTCGACCCCCAGGTCGACCTGTAGGGTAGGTCGACACTAGGGTCGACCTCCTGGTCGACCTGGCCTAGGCAGGAATTTTTCCTGCCCCGCCCTCTTTTGTATTTAAATTTGAAATTTGAATTTTTGAAACTTCTGAAAGCCATAACTTCTTCATACAAAGTCCAATTCACGCAAACTCGGACTTTATCTCAACCAGAATTCCGAGACGAACGCAATGGCGTAACCCATTTCCCTTAATTCTCACATTAAAATTAATTATTCTTTAATTCATTACTTTAAGGTTTATCGAAGACACAGGGTGTTACAACGGGAAACCACTAGCAAACTCTTGCATCCACTTGCAACCATCAATCATAACATGTCTCAAACACATGTTTTCATCCATTGGTTTCTACCCAAGTATCGAAGATTCGAATAATAGGATAAACATAATCGAATGATATAAGCAAATGTGAATTAAAAGCTCGAAAAAGAAATTATGAACATATCCTCAAGGAGAAAAAGGTAAGAAGCGCGAATCTTGTCTTCAGGTTCCCATGTCGCATCGTCGCGTTCTCTGCCCACTGTACCTTCACTAATCGGATCTCCATGTTGCATAGTTTCTTAACTTCTGGTCTAATAATATGGGTAGGAAATTTCCTAACTAACGCCTCTTTCTTGACCTCCACATCTTCAAGCGTGCTTGGCCCTACTACTTATGTTGTATCATGTAGACATTCTCTCAAATGGGAAATATGGAACACATTGTGTACACCTGTTGGCCTCTCCAGTAGTCTAATCCTATAGCCTATCTGACCTATCCTATTAACTATGGGGAATGGCCCTACAAATCTCGGTGCCAACTTCCCTACCGAGACAAAGCGAACAACATTCCTTAGAGGCGATACTTTGATGAAGACCATATCTCCTACTTTGAATTCCAAATCATTCCTCCTTTTATTGGCATATGACATTTGCTTATCCTGAGCCGCTTTCATCCATCGTCGAATAAGATCAATATTCTCAGAAGTCATCTCAGACCCAAATAGAAGTCTGTCTGTAGACTCCCACCAACATGTAAGGTCATCCGTAAAGTGCCTCGAAGGGTGCTATGCCTATGCTTGACTGGTAACTATTATTGTATGCAAACTCAACCAATAGGAGGTGCTCCTCCCAAGTTCCTCCGAACTATAGGATACATAGTCTCAGAAGATCCTCAAGAACCCTATTTACCCTCACGGTCTGAGTGTGGTACGCTATGCTCAAACGTAACTGTGTACCTAGTGCCTCTTATAAGCTCCTCCAAAACTCACTAGTGAAGATGGTGTCACGGTCACTTACTATACTGGAAGGTACCCGTGAAGTCGGACTATCTCTCGAAGGTATACCGATGCTAGCCAAGCTGTTTTTCCTTTTCTCTTAACAGGAACAAAGTGAGCGCTCTTCATAAGTTTGTCTACAATCACCCAAATACTTGTGTTGTCCTTCCTCGATCTAAGCAGTCCATCAATGAAGTCCATACAAATTCTTTCTCACTTCCATTGTTGCATATCCAAGGGCTGAAGTAATCTTCCAGGTTTCCTTTGTTCAACCTTTACTCGTTGGCAAGTCATACATCGGGTCACAAATTCCGCCGCATCCTTCTTCATACCAGCCCAAAAGAAAACTCTCTTCATATCTCGATACATGTTGTCGCCACCTGGATGGATAGTCATCTGAGAATGATGAGCCTTCTCAAGGACCGTCTTCAACAAATCCCTAACTCGGGGAACATATAGCCTTACATCTCGTCGTAGCCACCCTTTATCATTCGTAGATTAATTATTTAGGTGATTAGAGGTCTCTTCTATACTAAGCCTATTCAAGATGTATGCTATCTACGGGTCCTCTCGTTGTGTGGATCCAATGCACTTTATAAGAGTAGGTGGTAATGTCGATGATGCTAACAAACCAGGCGTAAGATCCGTAGATGGTCTGAAATCGAAGGTTGATATAAACTCCAAGCCCTGCCTTTCTACAAATAGAGAACTCAAGGCTACCCTCTGCCTACTCAACGAGTCATCCACTACATTACCCTTGCCTGGGGTATAAGCTATCTCAAAATAGTAGGATGCTAGGAACTCCATCCATCGTTGCTACCTTAAATTGAGATCCTTCTATAGAACAAATATTTGAGCGACTTATGATCTGTGTATAACTCAAATCTTTCTCCAAGTAGATAATGTTGCCAAGACATATGTGAACACTATAGAAGCCAACTCTAGGTCATGGGTAGGGTAGTTCTTCTTGTGAACACTTAATTGTCTACTTCCATAGCATACTACCCTACCTTCTTTTATTAACACGGCACCTAACCCTTTGCCACAAGCATCTATGTAGACCATAAACATTTTGCTTCCATCCGGGATTGTCAGAACCGAGGCTGATGTCAGAGCCCTCTTAAATCTCTGAAAGCATCCTCGCAATTAATGCTCCAAGAAAAAGCCAAGTTCTTCTTCGTCAGTCGGGTGAGTGGGGCTGATATCCTTGAAAAGTCCTTAATGAACTTCCTATAATAACCATCCAACCTTAGGAAAATCCTCAACTCTGTCGCATTCTTTGGAGCCTTCCAATCTTGAACTGCGATGACTTTAGCGGGTTGCACTGCTATCCCATCCTAGAAGACTACATGCCCTAGGATCCTTACTTCCTTTCTCCAAAAGTGACACTTAGAAAATTGCCTTAAGCTGATGTGATATTCGAGTGTGTAGAACCTCTCCTAAGTGCACGATATGTTCTTCCTCGTTCCTTGAGAAGATCAAGCTATCATCCACGAAGACCACCACAAACTTGCTCAGAAATTTTGTAAACACCGTACTCGTCAAGTCCACAAAATATGCGGGTGCATTGGTCATCCCAAAAAGGCATAACCAACCACTCAAAGAAACCATCCGGAGATCTGAAAGAAATCTTATCAATACTATCATTAGCCACCCTCAACTAATGAAATCCCATGGCCAAGTCCATTTGCAAGAAATCGGATGCGCCTACTAGCTGATCAAACAAGTCGTCAGTCCTCAAAAGTGGGTGTTGCCTATTCTTCTTGGTGAGCTTATTCAGTTCTCTGTAGTCCACGCATAGATGAAGTGAGCCATTTTCCTCAGTCGCATAGAGGACTGGAGCCCCCACTTGGTTATATACTTCGTCTAACGAATCCTTTCTTGAATAGCTCCCATACATGCTTGCTGAGCTCCCTCCTCTCCCTAGGACCCATGTGGCATACCCGTAAAGCAAACGGCTTCACATTTTCTACCAAGTAAATCCAGAAGTCTATCTCATGCTACGGAGGTGATCCTCTAACCTCATCAACCAAGTCCGGATAATCTCTGACTATGGGTACTGATTGTAAATCATCGACAAAAGCATCAAAAGAATTTAGGAAACTGAGCATAACTGATCCCTGTGGGTCACATGAAATCTCGAGAGTTTTCCCTTGGCACGTCAGAAGCCTAAAAACTCTCCTATCACAGTCTAGAATGACACCATACATGGCTAGCCAACCCATTCCTATAATCAACCCATAACCCATAAAGGCAAGATCATACGCGTCGCATTCAAACTTGACGCCTAAGATAGAAATTTTCAAACCCCGGTACGTCATAGATAAATGAGTCTTACCTCCTATGGGGTTTGAGACTACAACAAGATTAGAAGAAAAAAGATACTAGTATCTAGGTGCAGATTATCTTTCATAGAATTGGATATAAATGAATGGGAAGCACTATAATCAAAGAGAGTCCTAATAGGATAGTCAAAAAGGGAAATCAAACCTTCGACTGCGACTTTCATAACCCGATCAGGTCCGCTAGTCTTAAGAGCATGCACTTTTCCTCCAGAAGATCCTTTCCCTTGTCCTTGCTTGATAGGGTGTTGCTTAGTGAAATATCCAAGTTGACCACAATTGAAACAAGCTCTCTTAGTCCTTCTACAGTCCTTCAAAAAATGGACGAAAGCTCCATAACCATGGAACTTAATTTCTATCTTGATCTGAGCCTTATCAGGCTTTCCCCCTTTCTTTTGTGTTCCATTATTGGGCCACCATTTATTTTTCTCAGTCTTGGGATGTGTCTCCTCATTCTTGACTTATCTCTTCTCATCCTTACCATCCTCGTGCATCAAAGCCATATTAACAAGCCTCTCAAATGTCACCCCCATCGGTATATGTGAAAGTGCTAGTCCTTGGAGAGGTTGATTCAACCCTCTCGCAAACCTAAGAGCCTTCTTAAGTGGAGTATTCACCAAGTCCAAACCAAATCTAGCTAGCTGATTAAATTTGTTAACAAATTCCTTAACAGACATAGTTCCAAATTTTAAAGCCAAAAATCTCTCCATCTACATTCCTTCTTCTGCCTGAGATAAGAACTTCATCTCAAATCTCTGTCTGAAATCATCCTAAGTAGTTATTGTTGTCCCACCTGCGTCACCTCCCACTAGTATGAAGCTTCATTCTTCAGTTTACGCACGGCCAACTGTATCTTCCTCCTATCGTCAAGCTCAAAAAGATCAAACACACTCTCCGTTTCTCTAAGCCAATTGCGCGCCTCAACGAAACTTTTAGTACCACGGAATGGCTTGCCTCCCATTGTGTAGAAGTCCTTACAAAGCTTAGAAAAGTCGACTATATGAGGAGGTGGAGCTACTTTGGCTGTAGCTAGGGGTGAGGCATCTCCTTGAACTCCGGCAGGTGTTGTAGCCTCTAATATCTACGAAACCATGTCGGTAGTGGAATGCCTTCAAGAAGATTTGGTGCCCCAGACTTGCTGAAAAGAGAAGAAACAAAAATAAAAAAAGAGATGAAAAGAATATTGCATATGGCTTGAGGGGATATGTTTTCCAAAAATAGGTTTTCATCTGAAAATACTTTGATTTTAAAAACTCTTTTTCAAAAATTTCTCTGATCTGGTAACCTTCAGCTCTGATACCAAATGTGACACCCTACATCCCTTAATGTCACCCATATGAGGATGCATTAAGTTTTGTGAAGTGCATTAAGTATATAGTAACAGAATTTCACAAGATAGAATAAATGCAGTAGAAATAGAAATTTTATTATAACATAAAAACCATTGTTTCGAATACCAGTTACAACATCATATCACTTTATGTCACTTCTCAAATACCCAAAACAAGAGATGAATCCCATTGTCTTATGAAACCAATTATCAGAGTACAAAATAGTAAAAGAATATCCCTCTTCCATAGCCATATCAAAGTGGAGGAAAAGTCGAAGCAATACATAAAATGTCAAAAATATCCAAGAATCCAAGTTGAATACCATGGTCACTACTAATCACTACCCTGAGAACCTGAGGGGGGAGGGGGAAGGAAGAGAAAGGGAAAACAAAATAGGTCAGACATAAAGTCTGACGAGTTCCAGTGATTTTCAGTATAAGCATGAAATAAAGGTACCAAGACAGGTAAATAAGACTAGATAAGAAAGTACAATAGCATATAAGTACAACACAACAAGATAAAGCAATAATCGAGTAAGCTTCTCATTGATATACCAAGAACAAGTTTTCTGCACCAATACAAGTATATCAGGATTAGGTGTTACCCTAATTACTACCCATGCAATCGGCTCCTTACGTAAATACCATGTGCCAGCCTACTTAGGGTGTATCACTCCATAAAGTGGAAACTTATAGGACACAAACCAATTTACTAGTGTTACAGCATCTTAGTTTCCCCAATCAGACCCATGCACGCTCATGAATCCGCCAAAACACGCCCATACCCACCTTCCACTTATGAACCTCTTACTATCCAGATCAGTAAAGCTTGCCTTGGCCCCTACCTAGTGCAACGCCCCTAACAAGATACCAACATGGATACTGATTGATATGTGTAACAACCCGCATTTTACGCATCGGAGGATCGTAGAATATTTATTTATTTCCCATATGAAGTCATATGGTCATGTAACTTTGGGAAACAACCACTAGAGTCATTTCCTATGTTCATGATTTTTGTCGATTTTTAAATGACTGTTATGCCCCTAGCTGATCTTATTTTGGCCATTACTTTTGACTGGAAAGGAATTTTGACCTGAAACCACTTCCATTAGATTCGTTTGATGGTTTACCTTTCCGTAGAGTGGTCATAATAGCCAAACGGACTCACCATTTGGGAGATATGGCTGAAATAAGGTTTGGAAGGTGAAAAACTGCTTAACCGGACCAAATAGGGTGATTAGTGAATGGACCCATAACCCATTTCGGGATTAGGGTTATGGGGAGGCTGAAAAGAGTTAGAGATTCATTCCATTTCAGTTTTCTAGCCTCCACTTACCTCTTGGAAACCCTAAAAATGGCCTCCAACCTCTAAATCACCTTCTAATCAAGGATTAAGCTTAGCAACATCAAATCCAGGGAAAACTTCACCAAATCAACATTAGAGCTGCTGTTTAGCATTGGGATTCGCACCAAATTGGAGATTTATTTCTGATCTAAGTCTTATTTGTGGCTAAGTGAGTGATTTGCATAGTTCCTCACTAATTATGGCTAATTAAGGGTAATTAGTGTTAATTAGCGAATTTAAACATGATAAAATTCTGGAAAAATATTTATAAAATTCGAAATTATGTTTTAGACCTATGATATGAATTTGGGTTAATAGTTTTCTCAAAAAAAGAATATGAATTTGGGTTAATTTGGTTAAGTTTTGCTAATCATATCATTAGTTTCACCTAAACATGCTTAAGGGAAAATATGGGGTTTTGGCTATGTTTGATAGATTTTAACCTATCATATTGTTGTTTTGGTGTTTGTGGTTGATTATACATGTTGCTATGACTATATGGTATGCTTTGTGATTGATTAGAATAGTTGGAACGGTCGAAAACGCCGTCGAGTGGCGTAAACTGCTTGTTGGAAAAAAGTGCAGGAAGACATCCGAACCGGATCGGATCGGTTAGGAGGACCCGAACCGAACTACTACAACGCCCTTCCCTACAGTAGCTCTCGTACCCGATCCGCTCTCGCACTTCACACCCCGATCCAATCGGAGGAGATCAACATGAACTGGGAAAGCTCTGATCCACTTGCATCTCTCGTGGCATGCAGCACTCCGATCCGACCCGCATGGCCACCTCCGAACCGAACTGACGCGTGGTGATTGGACTTGAAGAACCCGACCCAATCCACCAGGGGTGATGTCTGCCGATCCGATCCAGTGAAGAAGGAGCATTCAGATTCGAACTGAACTGATGATTTGGGGGAGATCCAAACTAATCCGGTGATGACCAATAACCCGAGATGCAAAGGTAGTCCAAATGGAAGTTAGAGCTCAGGATCCAGTTGGGAACGAATGATTTCGCTTCATGGTTAGGCTTTGCTGCGGGACATGTGCTAAGGAGTTGTCGACGTTCATAACTTCTATTCACCACTGAAAATGAATGATGGGCTACTTATCAGTGCAGTAGAGTCACTATGATTCGAGGAGCAAGGTGATGGTAGCAAGACTACGTTATCAGTGCAGTAGAGTCATTATGACTCGAGGGGCAAAGTGATCGTAGTAAGACTATGAGCCAGTGCAGTGGGGTCATTGTGACTCCATGGGGCAGGGTGGACATAGTAAAGGATTAGTAAGGCTATGAGCTAGTGCAGTGGGGTCATTGCGACTCCATGGGGCAAAGTGGACATAGCGAAGGATTAGTGGCTATGGATCACTGCAGATGAAGCCATTATGACTTCATGAGGCAACGTGATCGTAGCAAAGTATTGGGTGATCGAAGTGGTGAATATCGTATGCTTTACACACTGAGTGAGAGATGTGAGGATGGTTGTTATAGTTGATTGTTTGCCACCACTATGACATGCACACCTCCTCCCCGTTATCTTTACACTATTTGAAATGGCACCTTAGAGCGTTGTACAATATGTATTGCTAACTCTTTGGTTGCAGGTCCAGGTTCAGGTACAGTTTAGTATACCTGTTATTGTTCTGTTTAGATGCTTATCGCTCATACCAGACTTTTTGTCTAACCCAGAGTTTATGTCTCTTCTTATTACTCTTGGTGCTCATACGAGCAGACTAGAGACAGGTTAGCTGGTGATGCGCGTGTAGCTGATTCGGAGGCGAGCAGGAGGCTTCCACGTATGATATATAGATATTCTCCCTGTGTCTTTGGTGGTCGCTACTTGGGCATTAGTAGTGTACCTCCCTTATCTTTTTTTTGCTTTCTGAGACAGTTTGAAAAGTTGTAATAATGTTAACTTTGGATCATAAGTTGTACTTGGATTTTCCGCTGCTCTGTTAGTTTGTTTTCAGCTTATGCACTGTCTCACCTGTTTTATGTCAAGTATGTTGTTATTATATTTTGTACCATGCGCTATGAGACATTCTACAGGTTCCTTGTTAGTTCATTCCCTTCTTTCCTTTCCTTCTGATGACTGTCCCGTGCTAACTGGACATGTGTACAGCGCACCTTTGGAGTAAATGTCGGTTGGTGCGGGGCGGGCAGTCACATTTGGTATCAGAGCTCTAGGATGCGTAGTTAACCTAGGGAAAAACACTAGGGAGAGATAGTACGTATACGAAAGCGTGTATTTGTGATTACTTTGGTTTTCAAAAGTTATATGTATACTATTAGTAGTATAAGAATGAAGTCATACTGCACTAGCACCACTATGGGGTCGTTAATCGTTTCCTCTTTGCAGATTGAACGATGACTCGATACGCAAGAGGTGATGGTAGAGGGACCAGTAATGGGGGTGCTCCTGACATGAGGACGATGTTCACTAACTTCATAAGGGAGATGCTCAGGGATGTTCAAGGGGCATTTCCCAATCCCGGAAATGGTGGTGGTCCTGTAGTGCAGGCGCCTAGGGACGATTTCGCCAAGTTGTGCAAGGATTACACTAACCTTGGTGGGAAATCGTTCCACGGAACGGAGTCGGCCACGGACGTTTAGGATTGGTTGGATAGCTGTGATCGTATCTTCGACGACTTAGGTATCGAGGATGCGATGAAGAGAAGGCTAGCGTCTCGTCAGCTGCAAGGGCGAGCGATGAATTGGTGGAATGCCATTAGAACAGCTACTCCAGAAGATCAGGTTACTTGGGATCAGTTCAAGGCTCGCTTTAGCGAGAAGTTCATTCCATCTGCCCAGAAGTCAGTGTTGTTAAAGAGATTCTTGGAACTCAAGCAGAATGGTAGGGCAGTCTCAGACTATATTGCTGAATTCGACACTTTGTCGAAGTATGGACTATCTCTTATCGATACTCCTGAGAAGAAGAATGAGAAGTTCATCACTGTGTTGGATGGATACATGGGGGAAAGGCTTATCAACCGCATTGATGAGACTTTTGAATCGATTGTGGGGAAAGCTTTGAGATCAGAGAGTCTTTACCCTAAACCAAAGACTGAGGCTGCATCTGCAGAAGGGCTGAAGCTGCAAGCAGGTGGTGGAGGCAAGAATAACTCTCAGAGTAAGAGGAAGCAGAACCAATCTAAGGATGGCCAGAAAAAGAGCAAGAAAGATGTTGAGTGCTTCAGCTGTGGTAAGAAGGGCCATTATGCTAAAGAATGTCGGGCCAAGCCAGCGGATAGGAAGTGCTACAACTGTGGCCAAGTGGGACATCATAAGGATAAGTGTCCACAACCTCTTAAGGAGAAGCAGATTGTGAAAGCATTTGCTATCGATGCTGTTCCTTCTTCGTCGAATGCCCCAACTGCGGCGGAGAAAGGAAAGAATGTCATCATTCAAGGTATGCTTTCTATTTATGATGTACCAGTTCGAGTTTTGTTTGATAATGGGGCTTCCCGTTCCTTCATATCTAGTGATCTGGTAGATAGGTTGGGACTCGAACCCGAGATAGTCGATAGACCTTTGGTAGTGACGAACCCGATTGGTGGTTCGACTAATCTTAGTATGATTTGCCGAAATTTGGTCTTATCGATTCATGGATGTATGTTTGTTTTTGATTGCTTTGTTTTGGACTTTACTGGGTATGGCATTATATTGGGGGTCGATTGGCTCGAAAGATACGGGGTGGTGGTAGACTGTGAGGGCTTTTTTATGACAGTTAGGGCGGATGATGGGCGGAGGGTAGTGTTTGGTAGTCTACCTAGTGATGGGGTAATGGCTAGTTTTATAAATTCCCTCGACATTCCACATGATGAGTTGTCAGATGTGCCCGTGGTTGGCCAGTATCCGGACGTCTTCGAGGAGGTGACCGGGCTTCCACCACACCGAGAGATTGAGTTCCGTATTGATTTAGTGAAAGATGCCAGACCTATAGTGATGCCACTTCGTTGTATGGCACCAAGGGAGCAGGGAGAGCTTGGGGTGCAAGTCAGCAATCTTTTGAAGAAGGGATTTATTAGAAGAAGTGTCCTTGAGTGGGAGCACCAGTTGTGTTTGCCACTAAGGCAGATGGTTCCCTTCGTTTATGTGTGGACTATCGCGAGTTGAATAAGGTAGAGAGGAAGAATAAGTATCCTCTACCACGGATAAATGATTTGTTTGATCAACTGGAAGGAGCAAGAGTGTTCTCCCAGTTGGACCTCGCGACAGGATTCCATCAACTCCGAGTAGCAGATGAGAGTGTTCCGAAAACGGCATTTAGGACGCCGTCTGGATTTTATGAGTGGTTGGTCATGCCATTTGGGTTGACCAATGCACCAGCCTACTTTGTGGATCTTATGAATCGAGTATTCAGAGATCAGTTGAATAAGTTTGTTCTTGTGTTCGTAGACAACATCCTTGTTTACTCGAGGACAGAGGAGGAACACAAGGGACACTTGAGGGTAGTGATGGAGGTGTTGAGGAAACACCAATTGAAAACGAAATTCTCTAAGTGTCACTTCTGGAGGAGGGAAGTGAGATTCTTGGGCCATGTTGTTTCAGATAATGGTATTGCCGTGGACCCTGCGAAGGTGGCTACGGTACAGGATTGGCCTACGCCGAAGAATGCAACAAATGTAAGAAGTTTCTTGGGGTTAGCGGGATATTATCGTAAGTTTATCCAGGACTTCTCCAAGATCGCAGCACCATTGACTCAGTTGACTAAGAAGAATCAGGCCTTCGTCTGGGACGGAGTGTGTGAGAATGCATTCAACAGTTTAAAGAAAAAATTGACGCATGCGCCAGTGTTAGTCATTCCTAAAGGGAATGAAGAGATGACGGTATACACGGATGCTTGTGTACCGGACTAGGTGCTGTATTGATGCAAGGAGGTAGGGTTGTAGCTTATGCTAGTCGACAACTAAAGCCACATGAGAAAAAGTACCCTACCCATGATTTGGAACTAGCAGCGATTGTGTTTCCGCTAAAGATGTGGAGACATTATCTCTTGGGAGAGAGATTTGAGTTGTTTACCGATCATAAATCGTTAAAGTATCTCTTCTCCCAGAAAGATCTGAATCTCCACCAGCAGAGATGGTTAGAGTTCTTGGCTTAATATGATTTTGATATCGCATATACACCTGGGAAAGGCAATGCGGTAGTCGATGCCTTGAGTAGGAGACACGCCAGTTTAGAGGCTATGTTTCTTGAATGGAAGCAACCGGAGTATATCGCAGGGTTTGATTTCAGACCAAAGTGCGAATTAGATCCAGAGATATTAACTAGTTTGACGATCAGACCCACCTTGATTGAGCGGATTGGATCCAGTCAGAGGGATGATCCTAATCTATTGGAAATCATCTCCAATTTAGAGATGAATATCGATGGTGAGGAGATGAATTTGTATGGGCTTGATCGAGATGGATGGCTTAGAAAGAACGGAAGACTAGTTGTACCCAACATGAATGGTTTGAGAGATGAAGTGCTTAGTGAATGTCATCACTCAAAACTGACTATACACCCCGGTGGTGATAAGATGTATTGGGATATGAAGCAGACTTACTACTGGGAAGGGATGAAAAGAGACGTTGGGAAGTTTATATCCAAATGCATGAATTGTCAGCTAGTTAAAGCCGAGCAAAAGAAGCCTAGCGGTTTGTAGCAACCGTTAGAAATTCCCGAATGGAAATGGGAGCAAGTCTCGATGGATTTCATCGATGGCTTACCAAGGACGAGATCGGGACATGATAGCATTTGGGTAATTATGGATCGATTGACTAAGAGTGCAAGATTTATACCCGTCAAATCGACTAGAACGGCAGCTAAGTTGGCAGAATTGTATATAAAGTGGGTAGTGAGATTACATGGAGTACCTAAAAGCATTGTGAGTGACCGAGACCCGTTGTTCACTAGTGGGTTTTGGAAGAGCTTACAAGAGGCTCTAGGGTCAAAATTACATCCCAGTACCACATATCATCCTCAGATCGACGGTCAGACGGAGAGAGTGAATCGTATATTGGAAGATCTCGTGAGAGCTTGCATATTGGATTTTGGTGGATCATGGGATGACCATTTGCATCTAATGGAGTTTGCATATAATAATAACTATCAATCCAGTATCGGTCTGGCTTCATATGAAGCTTTGTACGGAAGACCGTGCAACTCACCATCATGTTGGATAGAGACCGGTGAGAAGTTTATGCTTGGACCAGAGGTGGTAAGAGAAACTTCAGATAAGATTAAGATCATTCAACAACGAATGAAAGCTGCCCAAGACAGGCAGAAGAGTTATGCTGATAAGAGGAGAAGAGATTTAAAATTCTCCATTGGTGACTTGGTGTTTGTCAAGGTTTCTCCATTGAAGAGCGTGATACGATTTGGTAGGAGAGGCAAGTTGGCACCAAGATCTGTTAGCCCATTACCAGTTCTTGAACAAGTTGGGAATTTGGCATACAGAATTGACTTACCAGAAAAGATGGTGGGAGTTCACAACGTATTTCATGTTTCCCAACTAAGGAAGTTCGTGCATGACCCAGATATGACTATTTCACCTGATCAGTTAAAGGACTTCGAAGTAGAACACGAGGCGGTTCCGAAACGCAAGCCAATTCGTATTGTCGGGCACGATATGAAGCAACTTCGAAGGAAGGCGGTGAAGCTAGTCAAGGTTCAGTAGGGACGAGAACGAGAATGACTGTACTTGGGAGACAGAGGAGAGCATTAGGAAGACGTATCCAGAACTCTTTGCCGGGTAAGATTTACTTTGCAATTTAGTTATTCTGCATGCTAGGATAGACTTGTTTTGCATGTTTGATTGTTGTTTTATGACTGATAGGCATGCAGGACCCTTGTGTGTGTTTTGGGTAGGAAATTTCGGGGGCGAAATTTCTTAAGGGGGGAAGAATGTAACAACCTGCATTCTACGCATCGAAGGATCGTAGAATATTTATTTCTTTCCCATATGAAGTCGTATGGTTATGTAACTTTGGGAAACAACCAATAGAGTCATTTCCTATGTTCATGATTTTTGTCGATTTTTAAATAACCGTTTTGCCCCTAGCTGATTTTGTTTTGGCCATAACTTTTGACTGGAAAGGATTTTGACCTGAAACCGCTTCCGTTAGATTTGTTTGATGGTTTACCTTTCCGTAGAGTAGTCATAATAGCCAAACAGACTCACCGTTTGGGAGATATGGCTGAAATAAGGTTTGGAAGGTGAAAAACTGCTTAACCGGGCCAAATAGGGTGATTAGTGAATGGGCCCATAACCCATTTCGGGATTAGGGTTATGGGGAGGCTGAAAAGAGTTAGAGATTCATTCCATTTCAGTTTTCTAGCCTCCACTTACCTCTTAGAAACCCTAAAAATGGCCTCCAACCTCTAAATCACCTCCTAATCACCTTCTAATCAAGGATTAAGCTTAGCAACATCAAATCAAGGGAGAACTTCACCAAATCAACATTAGAGCTGCTGTTTAGCATTGGAATTTGCACCAAATCGGAGATTTATTTCAGATCTAAGTCTTATTTGTGGCTAAGGTGAGTGATTTGCATAGTTCCTCACTAATTATGGCTAATTAGGGGTAATTAGTGTTAATTAGCGAATTTAAACATGATAAAATTCTGGAAAAATATTTATAAAATTCGAAATGATGTTTTAGACCTCTGATATGAATTTGGGTTAATTTGGTTAAGTTTTGCTAATCATATCATTAGTTTTACCTAAACATTCTTATGGGAAAATATGAGGTTTTGGCTATGTTTGATCCATTTTAACATATCATATTGTTGTTTTGGTGTTTGTGGTTGATTATACAAGTTGCTATGACTGTATGGTATGCTTTATGATTGATTAGAATAGTTGGAATGGTCGGAAACGCCGTCGAGTGGCGTAAACTGCTTGCTGGAAAAAAGTGCAGGAAGACATCCAAACCGGATCGGATCGGTTAGGAGGACCCGAACCGAACTACTACAACGCCCTTCCCCACAGTAGCTCTCGTATCCGATCCGCTCTCGCACTTCACACCCCGATCCGATCAGAGGAGATCAACATGAACTGGGAAAGCTCCGATCCACTTGCATCTCTCGTGGCACGCAACACTCCGATCCGACCCGCATGGCCACCTCCGAACTGAACCGACGCGTGGTGATTGGACTTGAAGAACCCAACCCGATCCACCAGGGGTGATGTCTGCCGATCCGATCCAGTGAAGAAGGAGCATTCCGATCCGAACCGAACTGATGATTAGGGGGAGATCCGAACCGATCCGGTGATGACCAATAACCTGAGATGCAAAGGTAGTCCAAATGGAAGTTAGAGCTCAGGATCCAGTTGGGAATCAATAGTTCGCTTCATGGTTGGGTTTTGCTGCGAGACGTGTGCTAAGGAGTTGTCGACGTTCATAACTTCGATTCACTACTGAAAATGAATGATGGGCTACTTATCAGTGCAGTATAGTCACTATGACTTGAGGAGCAAGGTGATGGTAGCAAGACTACGTTATCAGTGCAGTAGAGTCATTATGACTCGAGGGGCAAAGCGATCGTAATAAGACTATGAGCTAGTGCAGTGGGGTCATTATGACTCGATGGGGCAGGGTGGACATAGTAAAGGATTAGTAAGGCTATGAGCCAGTGCAGTGGGGTCATTGCGACTCCATGGGGCAAAGTGGACATAGCGAAGGATTAGTGGCTATGGATCAGTGCAGATGAAGCCATTACGACTTCATGGGGCAAGGTGATCGTAGCAAAGTATTGGGTGATCGAAGTGGTGAATATCGTATGCTTTACGCACTGAGTGAGAGATGTGAGGATGGTTGTTATAGTTGATTGTTTGCCATCACTGTGACATGCACACCCCCACCCCGTTATCTTTACACTATTTGAAATGGCACCTTAGAGCGTTGTACAGTATGTAATGCTAACTCTTTGGTTGCAGGTCTAGGTTCAGGTATGATTTAGTATACCTGTTATTGTTCTGTTTAAATGCTTATCGCTCATACCAGACTTTTTGTCTGACCCAGAGTTTTGTGTCTATTCTTATTACTCTGGGTGCTCACACGAGCAGACTAGAGACAGGTTAGCTGGTGATGCGTGAGTAGCTGATTCGGCGGCGAGCAGGAGGTTTCCACGTATGATATATAGATATTCTCCCTGTGTCGTTGGTGGTCACTACTTGGGCATTAGTAGTGTACCTCCCTTATCTTACTTTTTCTTTCTGAGATAGTTTGAAAAGTTGTAATAATGTTAACTTTGGATCATAAGCTGTACTTGGATTTTCCGCTGCTATGTTAGTTTGTTTTTAGCTTATGCACGGTCTCACCTGTTTTATGTCAAGTATGTTGTTATTATATTTTGTACCATGCGCTGTGAGACATTCTACAGGTTCCTTGTTAGTTCATTCCCTTCTTTCCTTTCCTTCTGACGACCGTCCCGTGCTAACTGGACATGTGTACAGCGCACCTTTGGAGTAAATGTGGGTTAGTGCGGGGCGGGCCGTCACAATATGCATTCCACGCAACAAGATTGACACAAGCCAAACCCCTAAGCTTGTGCCCCCAAGTAACTAAGAGTTATGAGTCCCAAAACCCGATACAACAGCAGAACGAGGGACCTCTTAGCTTATTAATTATCAGGTTTAACTTAGCAAGTTTAAATTCATTAATAAGCATGGCTGTAAAATGAATTTTTTCTGTAAATGTTATTATGTGTACAACCCCTTCCCCTAAACAAGAACCTGCCTAGATGTACATATACATTATAGTAATTCAGTTTACTTAACTTACATATGGTACTTATATTTTCATAACATGTTCTTTACTTAATCTTTGTATTAAGTCTAATCTAACAAGCATACATATTTGCATATTCTTCCTTTTGATTATATTCCCAAATTACAGTCAGAAGTCCTCAATCTATAATATGCACCAAATTCTCCCTTTTCACTGTCATTTCATGTAATCCCAAATTCAATTATGCGCAATCTTAAATCAGAAATAGCCTAGGCTCTCGGTGGCCTAGGCTCAACGTAAAATAAAAAGGGAAAAGAGGAGGAGAATAATAGAATAAAATCAAACTGTATAAAATATGCATATAAACAAGACTGTAAATAAATTAAACAACAAAATAGGGATATGGAAGACAAATATATGTGAACATAAAACCGATTAATCACTTGACAGTAAAAGAACATAAATTACTTTAAAACTGTATAGATGAATAAAAATAAAAGAACAATATAGAAAATAACTTATAAGTACTGTATGTACTAGATCCAAATTTATTTACTGTCATAATACTTTTTTGATGTCAGATCTAAAAATAACTTGTACTCACAATGCTAGGATTAGATTCAGAAAGAGTCTTTGAAGAAGAGTTGTTATTGATTGCAGATCTTGAATTATCTTTGTTAATCTACCTCTTAGCAACATCTCCCCATTTCTCTTAATTTATTTTAGAACATAGTCATAGAGGAAGAGAGGGATAAAGAGAATTTGTGTGTAGAGAAATGAGAGAGCCACTTTATTTATATATTAACTGAGCTAATTCTTAAACATTAGATTTTTAGGTTATTAAATCTAAACATAAAACTCAACCAATGGACCTCCAACTATGCATCCTCCAGTATCACTCACGCTGCCATTGGCAGGTCACGCGAGTTTTTATAATCAAAATTCCCAAAAATTTGTCTACAAGCTCTAAATCACATGATGAGATCAAAAACCATACCCAAAACTTTATTAACACTCCAACTACACGATTTCTCCAACTCTACCTACCTTTTACCCACACTGGAAAATTTGCAGTGTGCAAAATCATATTCAAACCCACATATATGTACACCAGATCATAGAGAATCATCGTAGGATCTCAAATATATGAGTTTTGGAATTTATGGAATTTGTTTTGATTTTAGAAAGGATTATCCCTCACATTTTTGTAATTTTAGGGTGGCAGCGTGAAAATGATTTAGGGTTAGGGATAGTTAGGATAATTTATACTATGAGGGATTTTTTTATATTAATTATTATATTTTATTTTATTCGATTATATTCAATAGTTTTTTGCATTTGTGGTTTACAAATCCATATGATCACATACGAATCCCGTATTCAATGAAAATTGACATACAAATATAATTTGACATTACAAATTCAACGAAACTTATGTTGCCGAATTCTTTTGCATCGACAATGTATTTTTATAGTCAAAATATTGATCGTTTAATATTTGAATTGTGTACGGTCACATAACAACTCCAAAAATTACGAAATTTGAAATCTAGCAATAATTTAATATTCCAGATCAAACAAAATTGGTTTCATAAAAAACAGAGGTCATTTGCAAAACGACTATTTTTAAGGCTTAAATAAAATAAATATAATATTAATAAATTCAAAAATAGTTCAGTTTAATAATAATAAATTAATATTATCATATATATCCAAATAAATTATCATATAGCCGAAGATTATGAACCAACCCACTTCTCTATCCCTGATCCGATATCCAGTATAGCTCCACCAATTGAGATTCTCAATAAAGCAAAATTCTTTTGGAAAGATCACATCGTTGATTTTTTTTTTTTGGATTCCAAAATTCCAAATTTTGATATGCATGAAGTGTGTCAAAGTGCTTGCCGTTTAAACGGGCAACATAGGGTCTCTCTTGTCAATGGAATGCATTATCTGAAATTCTCATTAATTGCGGAAAAGAAAAGGGTCTTGGATGCAGCTCCAGCAATAATCAGAGGAAAACCTTTCATTGTCACTTCTTGGAGTGCTTCTATGGATAGAGCAAGAGACCAGGTCTTATCTACCCCTGTGTGGGCCCAATTCAACAGTGTTTCTTCGGCACTTCAACCTCTTATTGGGCTCAATTGGCTTACTTACCATATTGGCAAGCTCAAATGTTTTGACGCCAACACGATAGCCAGGAGAAATCTAATATTTGCTAGAGCATTGATTGAAGTTACTCCAGATAACCCGCTTCCAACTCAGTTGAACGTATGCATTGAAGAACACACTTATTTTGTTGATGTTTCATACAAATGGAAAATAGAAATATGTAATGTGTGAAAATCTTTTGGAAATGTTAAAGAGAAATGTACTGCCACTAGTGGCACCCTTTAGGCCGAGAAGGTTCCTCTACCTCGAGCTCTGCCTGTGATCTGGGTTCCCAAAATCAAGCCTTTTATCCTTCAAGATGCTTGTAGCTTAGATGGTATTGAGAATCTCAATGCTAAGGTGCCGACACCAGGTCAAAGTTTCGGTTGGGACAAGACAGAAAGGATTCTGACATATAGTAGCTCTGGTATGAAGCATAGTTTGAGTGAGGGAACATATCACATTCACATTGATGAGGGAGATGTAACTTGGAAGTTAGTGTATCTCGAAGAAGGCGAAAGGCTTATTCTAGCTAAGGACGGTGATAATGGGAAGAACAACGAGCAACGACTTCACGACATAGCATGAGACAGACGACATCTATATTTGGAGACCTCTCCAATTTTTGTGTCTGATCTGGCTACCCACTTTGCTGAGGCCATACATGAAGTCTCTCCAGGTGATGCTGTTGGAGACTAGTTCTCTGGCAGCGCATAGTAGACTAAGTAGAATGCTTAGCTCCTGTATCTCATTTCATATGTATTCTGTGGATGGACCACATTAAAAACCAATTGCTGATTATTAACCTCAATCACCTGAACTTCATGTATTTTATTATTGGTTATAATAAAAGGTGTTTGCGATCACCTTAAAAACCGGTCGGCTTTGCCAAAAAAAAAACTATCATATAGCTGTAAAATAAATGTATTTGTGTTTTAAACTCGATATCACAATTTACTAGGCAAACGGTGTTCAATTTACATGAAAATCCTTTTATTTTATATAATAATTCATTATAATTTATAAATGATTTCATAGGGACTATTTGAAATTTTGAATTGGACTAACTTATAATTTATAACAAGAAATCTCAAATTTTCACATTTGTTAAAAATATATTGTTAAATAGATCATAACAATTCTTATTTTACAGAAATCCAACTTATACTGAATTTTGTACACTCAATTGAAGTTTAAAACTAAATTACCAAACTACCGCGACGTTACGTGCTCGTTTTAATTAAATTTTAAATTTATAAGTTCAAACTTCATTTTAAATAAATTCTAAGTCATTAACTCTCAAAATAAATCATTTTGAATATTTAATTTCCATTAAAATCAATTAAAATTGATATTTTAAATTGGCTAAAAATTTGGGATGTTACATGTATGCTAAGAGCTCTCGGATAGATTGGTTACGACCGCAGTGATGTCATATTTGGTCTATGCGCCACCCTATTTATCTGCATAGTAGGCCGATCTTGCTAGGTAAGCAGAGGCTTTGAAGACGTCGATTTCTTGGTACTTTTCTCTAAAAATGTACTATACAGAAGGTTGTCCCTTGTCTTGCCATTTTATTTAATAAATTCTCTCTAAGTTTTTTTAGTTTTGTTTTTAGAACCTAATATACCCAGAATCCAATAATGGTAATAATTTCAAATAAGATTAATAAGTTTACATGCTAATAAATTTTGAATATTAGACATTAATAATAGTATCAATTGATTTTATGTAGCAAGGATTTGGGTTATCATAAAGTAAAAACTCACTTTTTGTTTATGTTTGGTGTGGTCTTATGAGATACCTTTTCATTTCAAAACATCGAATTTTAGTTTTTCACATTTGTCCCATGACTAAACCGAAATTTATTTTCTTCTCCTCTTAAACTCTAGGTGCCCTATTTTTTTCACGCAATCAAGTAGTTTAGGTTTAACTTTGAGAAATTTAATGGAGCTTGAAGTTGTAGATTTCTTAAATAAATATCTATTTCCCATTTTCACTATATCCGTGTTTGTTGTTTTTTATCATTTGGAAAGACATGTTATATAACTATGTAGGTTGAGATTAGGATAAAATCTGATAAATACATTTAAAATTTCCGCTATAAAGATTATATATTGAAATAATTCATGTTTGTGGTTTTTTAACATTATCCCCCTTTTGATTGATGACAACCTGCAAATATAGATACTATACGACGATAAATAATATTAAACATTTATACTTTCTCCCCTTGAATATATGGTGGCAAATATCCTGCATTCCAAGATAAATATTGATATTTCTCCCCTTTTCATCTACAAAAGGAAGTAAAGATAGATTTTTACACTACGTATATAAAGAAAGGATAAGATAGAATTGTAAAAATACATGAGCAAACATTAAATAAATACAATACAGAGTAGCAATAAGACATAGTAGGTTCGAATAAAACTTAACATACTAACAAGGCTATTTAATACAAGCCTTGTATATAGTTCTAAAGTAAAAACATAACATGTTTGAATATAACACACTAACAAGGCTAATTAGTACAAGCCTTATATATAGTTCCAACATAAAAGATCCTAGTGTAAACTAGTAAAATGAAATGCCAAAGGACTAAAGTCTTACTCCATCAGCTGCTTACACTTTCGTGTATGAGAACTTTCAACAACATCACCATGGCTACCTCTACATCCATTTGTACTATCACTACTTTCTTGCTCATTCAATGTTGACCAAGTGAAGGCATGGCCTTATCCAGATCTCCTTGGATTGTTGTAGATGAAAGAGAGGTGCAAGAAATAGATTCCCTAAGAATGTTAAAGAATCTAACCTTTCCATCTTCTTGTCAACCTTTTTGATGTGGGAGTGCAAGATTTGATGATTGCGGCACAAGATTGACATTGATTCATGTGGTCCAAGAGCCTGGTTTGCGATGATGATCTCATCTTGTTCATGAATTTTAAATTCTGTGCGCTGAGTAGGATGGGTAGATGCTTGTCCGGGTTGCAGTGGAGCTTGTTGTCGGCCTTGTTTTCTTTGAACCATTATTCGTAAGTAATGATACAGGGAAGTACGGATTTCGGTAATCCCATCAAAGCTAAAGTTATTATGTTCAATGTGCTTATGATAGATGAAACACCCCACCTCCGTTAGGGTCACTCTCAAAGGGAATGCCCTAATTTTGGTGGAGGTTTATAAGTACAAGTCACAGATATACAAGACAGATATAAGAACACATATTTGTAAACAGCGGAAGAACAACAAACTTTTATTTCATGAAGTCAAATACGTGTCACAAAACATCACCATGATTGTCTTACATCCTTTCCAAAAACATAACATAATACTTCATAATCTGTCTCGAGTACATTATTTTTAAAGAAGCATAAATAAAACATAGATAAACTGCCAAAGCCCCATAGTGAATTGTCCAAAGCCATAGTTCAAAACAGGAAAGTCCAAGCAATACATTTCTCTTCTTCAAGCTGGATGTTGAGGTAGGTCAAGCTGCTGTGTTCCCTCCCTGAGGACCTGGGGGGGGAAACGGAAGAAAGAAGACGAAAGAAAAATAGAGTCAGACATAAAGCCTGAGTAAGTCTAGTACTACTTTGTCTATGAATAAAGAACCGGGTATGATAAGTAAACAGGAAGTGGGCAACATTATAAACTTGGTTAAGTTATCTAGGGTCGAATATACTATCGTACCCCATGTTAATCCCTGAACCCATATAAACTAGTTTCCAATTTGCACCCCATAATCAGGGTAGTGTGATCCATTCTACGATGATCGGCTCCTACTCGCATAGTTACATGTGTCTTACGGCCCCCGATGTCTGTAGTTACCTATGCTGGTCCCACCATGGGGTGTATCAAGTCCCATAGTGGCAACCCGACACAACCTTAGAGTGCAAAGGTACGCTACTGGTGTCCAGTGCTTTATTTTTCTGCGCCGGAGTGCGTGCACGCCCGCACACCGTTAGAACCTACACTGCTACACCACCGCCGTCGATTTGACCTCTTACAATCAGCCTAGTAATCGTGCCCCACCCTGCCTAGTTTCAGGGTATCCTGATACACCTTTTAGGGTTACTGCTGAAAAGGGTCCCCCGTTACTAGGTTTTCTATCTCTAGCCAACATGCTAAGTTGGTTAAGTGTTTCCTAACCTAACCCCACCAGTCCGTTTAGTTTAGCATGTTCCATTTCGATTAAGTCTTTAGTTCACTTAATCCTAACAATCCTGACTCAGCCTTAATTGTCTTATTAAGGCCCTGACCTCTCACATTAGACAGGTATTGTTGTGGCTGCCTGTTGCCGGTTGGTTCCGGGCAGTCTTACGCCACAACTCAGTCTAACCTCGGGTCCTTGCTGGGCTCCATGTTTAACCTCCCACATTGGATAGGTATTGTTGTGACTACTGGACAGCCGGGCGGTTCCGGGCAGGTTTACATCACAACTCAATCCAACCTCGGGTTAAACACATCGTCTTTTCTACATTTACATATTTTGTCATTCTTCTTTATTTCTTATATGTAAATATTTGCGGCCCATTATTATGTTAATGGTGTAATGGTTACACCAACCATGGGCCCAACCCATACTTGACTTTGGGCCCTTCTATTTCATATTTTCATTTATTAATTCATTTTAACCCAACGTTGTTTTCCCCCGTTTTACATGTCCGTTCATATATATTGGGCTTAGCCTTTTAAAGCCCAATTTAGCCATGCGAAAGGGGAGGCTTATGGCGTATACACAAAGGGGGAAAGTGAGCGCATGAACTTGCATATGACGTTGAAAATACATAATAGAAATTGGTGTACTTGCATAGTGGTGACATGTATTTTGGTCATAAACATAGGTGACATAAATCAAGGCATGTAAACTTGCATAGGTTTAACTACAACATGAACTTATATTCTTATTTAGGCATAATGTCAAACATAAGCATGGCCTAAATACTTCTAGCATAAACATGGCATATTGTCAAACATAAGCATGGCATAAATACTTCTAGCATAAACATGACATATTGTCAAACATAAGCATGGCATAAATACTTCTAGCATGAACATAGCATATTTCAACTTAATCATGATTTAAGCCTGATGGTATAGACATACTTATGCATAAATATTCCTAAACATGGTGTTTGCTTTAAACTTGCAAAAAGGGGATTTTTGAGTCTAATCTAACCATGTCTCACATATGTCACCATATAATTCTTTAAAACAAAATAGACTTAATCATAGATCTCAATTATGCCAAATATCATTCCTAGCCATATTCATAAGCTTGCAAAAGCATGACTAATACATGGTGTCAAAATTCCACATAGTTTCATAGGAACTATAATAACCAAACTTGTTTCAATTACTTGCAAATTGATTTATACATAAAAACATACATCATAATGGCATAATAACAAAGCCTCAAATTTGCATGAATCTCCATTAACTACATACATGTAGCTTCAATATAGTTTACACAATTTGCGCAATATTCCAAAACGTTTATTTGCATAGAACTACCGCATGTAGTTCTTTATAATGAATAACATAATTTTGCACAAACATGAATTACTTCCATTGCCACAATTCAAGCATACACATCAACACAGTTGTTTATTATACCAAAGTAATACTCTACTTACAATGGTTTGATGATTTCTCTAGTTTAGGGATTGAAGACGCAAATTCCTTTGTTGAATTGATTAGCTTTAGGTTGCTTTGAATTGCTTTAGGCCTTAGAACTTCCTCCCTAATCCTCTCTTTAGTTGGCGGCTATGCTTTGTCGTTCCTCAGCAACATGGCGGCTATTTTCTTAATTTTTAATGAATGGATTAGGGTTTAGTCTAGGGTTGTTTATATAGAGGTTAGGAACTAATTAGGACCCTTGATGTTGCTAGGTTAGATCATAGCCATTCATTAGGAAGAGAGACCAATAAAATCCCGCCACCTAGCCCTAATGACAAAGCAGACCACAGAGATTCGACCACACACCGACCTGGCCAGCCAGGTTGACTGGGCTCGACCAGGTCGATACCCCTGTCGACAGGGCTGTCGACAGCCCTGTCGACATGGGTAGCCCAGGTCGACAGCCCAGTCGACCTGGGTGGCCCAGGCGGCGCTTTTCTGGCCCAATGGGCCCCACTTCAGAATATTTAATTATTTAATTCTGTTTGAGTTTTTAAATTTAATTCAAATCTTCCGAAGGCCATATCTTCTTCATACAGACTCCGTTTTTCGAAAACTCGGACTCTATTTCGCGTATTTTTCCGAGACGAACGCAATGGCGTATCCCGTTTCCCTTAGTTCTCTGATTTGAATTTGATTATACTTTAATTTATGAATTTCACAGTTATCGAATTTTCGGGGTGTTACATTCTCCCCCACTTAAAAAGGATTTCGTCCCCGAAATCTTCAAGTGTAGGAAAACGTATATCCTAACATCCAATCATCCATCTACTCATCCATCAAACACGAGCATCCATTGTCCTTAAAAGACTTCTAATGCTTCATGATCATATGCAAAGTGTGTGTGTACATGTACTTATCTAATGCAAAATCAGGCGGTCTACTGATTCAGTTGACCTCCTTAATGCGAATTATGTAAGTGCCATGCATCCATTATGTATGCAAAATTTTCCTATTCTTGATTCTACATGAGTGCACAACCATTCAATACAAATGCAACATCCACATGACAACACATTATAGTTCAACCACACACGAATACAAACATATATGCATATGCAATATGAAGTGACTGAGCCGATCTAAAACCTAGATTGTGTGTGTATATGCAACCACGAGCAACCACTAGCAATCACTTGCAACCACTTGCAACCATTCATACATAACATGTTTCAATTACATGTTTTCATCCAAAAGGTTTCTACCCTAAAGATAAGGTCGATACCTAAAAAGATAGATAAAAGCGCAACTTAAGGAAAAAGAAAGATCAAGGATGTACCCTCGAACAGAAAAGGGTAGGCAGTGCGGATTCTAGCTTCAGTTTCCCAAGTCGCGTCTCCCTCGGTGTCGCTCCACTGGACTTTGACGAGCTTGACTTCGCGGTTGCGTAGCTTCTTTACTTCCGTTCCTAAGATGCGGGTTGGAACTCTTCTTATGGTTGCTTCGCGTTCCACTTCGGCCTCTTCGAGGATATTCGGCTCTACCACTTCAGCAGACTCGTGTAGACATTTTCGGAGATGTGAAACGTGAAAAACGTTGTGGACTCCAGCCAACTTCTCGGGTAGCTCTAATCTATAAGCCATTTTCCCAATTTTCTCGATAATAGGGAATGGCCCTACGAATCTTGGCGCTAGCTTTCCTGTGGTTCCAAAACGAACAACGTTTCTTAGTGGTGATACCTTGAGAAAAACTCTGTCTCCAACCTCGAATTCAAGGTCGGTCCTTCTTTTGTCGGCATAGGACTTTTGTCTGTCTTGGGCCGTCTTCATCCTTCTTCGTATTAAGTCCACTTTCTCTGAAGTCTCTCGGATCATGTCTGGTCCAAGCACGAGCTTATCCGTGGACTCCCACCAACAAGTGGGCGATCGGCACGGTCTTCCATATAAAGCTTCGAAGGGCGCCATTCCTATGGTTGCTTGATAGCTGTTGTTGTAGGCAAATTCCACCAAAGGGAGGTGGTCTTCCCATGTCCCTCCGAAGTCGAGGACGCATAGCCTTAAGAGGTCTTCCAAAACTCTGTTCACTCTCTCCGTTTGGCCGTCGGTTTGGGGATGATAGGCCGTGCTCAAGCATAGCTGCGTTCCTACTGCTTCTTGCAGACTCCGCCAAAACTCGCTGGTAAAGATGGGGTCTCGGTCACTAACGATGCTAGATGGTATTCCATGGAGTCGCACGATTTCCTTGAGGTAAAGTGATGCTAGGGATGAGGCGGTTCTTTTACTTTTGATAGGTAAAAAGTGGGCGCTTTTAGTAAGCCTATCCACTATTACCCAAATGCTAGTGTTGCCTCTCCTAGACCTAGGCAGCCCATCGATGAAGTCCATTGAGATGCTATCCCACTTCCACTGCGGGACCTCCAAAGGATGTAGCAGTCCGCCAGGCTTTTTCTGTTCCGCCTTAACCTGTTGGCACACCATACACTTAGAAACGAATTCTGCCACGTCCTTTTTCATGCCGTTCCAGAAGAAAGTCCTTTTTGTGTCTTTGTACATTTTATCTCCGCCGGGGTGTATCGTCATCTTGGAGTGATGTGCTTCTTCGAGAACCTTCTTTATTAAATCGTTTGTCTGTGGGACGCATAGTCTTCCATCTCGCCTTAGTACACCCTTATCGTCAATGGAGTATCTGTTGAGGTGACTTGAAGTCTCACCCCTAATTAGCCTATCAATTATTTCCACAAGCTGAGGGTCTTCTCGTTGTGCTGCCCCTACTGAATCTACTAAAGTTGGGCGCACTTCGAGAGATGCAAGCAAGCCCGGTACGAAATCGGAGGAGGGCCTAAAGTCGAAGCTGGCTATAAACTCTAGGCTTTGTCTTTCAACAAACAACGGGCTTAGTGTCAATTTCTTTCGGCTCAACGCGTCTGCCACTACGTTGCCTTTGCCCGGAGTGTAGGAGATTTCGAAATCGTACGAGGCAAGAAACTCCATCCACCTTTGTTGCCTCAAGTTAAGATCTTTCTGCGAGAAAAGATATTTCAACGATTTATGGTCAGTGTAAAGTTCGAACTTCTCACCTAGGAGATAGTGTCGCCAAGACTTGAGTGCAAAGACGATGGCGGCTAGCTCTAGATCGTGGGTTGGGTAGTTCTTTTCGTGCACCTTTAATTGCCTCCCGCCATAAGCTACTACCCTTCCTTCTTGCATTAAGACGGCGCCTAGCCCTGTCCCACATGCATCCGTATAAACAGTGAACATCTTGCTCCCCTCTGGCAGCGTCAAAACTGGGGCTGTTGTGAGAGCCCTCTTCAGTCGTTGGAAAGCAAACTCGCAATCCAAATCCCAATTGAACACTAGATTCTTCTTAGTCAATTTCGTAAGCGGAGCTGAGATTTTCGCAAAATCTCTTATGAATTTTCGATAGAAACCTGCTAGTCCTAGGAAGCTTCGGACCTCAGTTGCATTCCTTGGTGTCTTCCAATCCTGTACCGCCACTACCTTAGCAGGGTCCACCGCTAACCCTTGTTTGGATACTATGTGCCCTAGGAACCTCACCTCTTCCCTCCAAAAGTGGCATTTGGAGAATTTGGCTTTTAGTTGATGGACTCGCAAAGTTTCCATGATTGCCCTTAAGTGCCGAGCATGTTCCTCTTCACTCTTTGAGAAGATAAGGATATCATCTACGAAGACCACTACGAATTTGTTGAGGAAATCTCTAAATACCCTACTCATCAGGTCCACGAAGTAAGCAGGTGCATTTGTCAAGCCGAAAGGCATGACAAGCCATTCAAAGAAACCGTCTGGGGTTCTGAAAGCCGTTTTATCGATGCTATCTTCAGCCACCCTTAGCTGATGAAAACTGGTTGCTAAATCGAGTTGGGAGAAAACAGACGCTCCTACAAGCTGGTCAAATAAATCGTCAATTCTAGGGAGAGGGTGCCTATTCTTTTTCGTTAGCTTGTTGAGCTCCCTATAGTCAACACATAAACGGAGTGAACCATCCGCCTTTGTAGCGAACACCACTGGAGCGCCCCATTCTGAAATGCTCCTCCTAATGAACCCCTTCTCTAGAAGCTCTTTAATCTGTTTACTGAGCTCTTTCCTTTCTCGTGGAGCCATATGTCTAACGGGCAACGCAACGGGCTTTGCATTATCTACAAGATATATGCGGAAGTCTATCTCCCGCTTCGGAGGCAAGCCCTTCACCTCTTCGAAGACATCCGGATATTCCCGGACCACTCTAACTGATTTCAAATTTTCAACAGAGGCATCTAGTGATTCAAGATAACTAAGCATAACCGCATACGAGGGATTACAAGAAATTTCCAAAGTATTACCGAGCTGGGTTAGGAGCCTAACAACCCTTTTCTCACAATCAAGGATAGCCCCATTACTGGATAGCCAATCCATACCCAAAATCAAACCATACCCCGAAAAGCCCAAAACAAAGGCACTACATAGAAATTCAACACTTAGGATAGAAATTTTCAAATCCAGACAGATCATAGACAAATGAGCTGGGCCCCCAATTGGGTTTGAAACAATTAAGGGGTCCTCTACCATACTAGTTTTTAGGTGCAGAGATTCTACTAAAGCAGACGAGATAAAGGAGTGTGATGCGCCAGAATCAAATAAAGTGCGAACGGGGTGATCATAAAGATAAACTACACTTTCTACAGAAGTATTTGTACCTCGCTGTTGCAATGGTGGCGCTTCTAGCACATGAACCTGTGCCCCTGGAGTGGATCCAGCCCCCTGCCCCTGCCCTCGTTTCCTTGGGCAGTCCTTAGCCCTGTGGCCTGTCTGACCGCATGAAAAGCACCCACCATTCTCCTTGGCCTTTTTCTTCCGGCAGTCCTTTACTAAGTGCCCCACTTTGCCACAGAAATTGCACTTCCTCTTCTCTTTGTTGCCCTTTCCGCCCTTCTTAAAGTCTGTCTTCTTAGGCTGCAAACCCTCTTTCTTCCCTTGAGAGCTTTCTGCCTTGGTCTCCTTCTTGCCCTTGTCCTCTTCATTCAGCAATGCCATTTGCACCAATCTTTCATACGTGGCTCCCATGGGTATATGGGTCATGGCCAAACTGTGTAATGGCTCATTTAACCCTTTGACGAAACGGAGAGCCTTCTTGTGCGGGGTGTTGACTAGGTCAAGCCCAAACCTAGCCAGCTCATCAAATTGATTCACATATTCTCTAACAGTCTTGTCTCCTTGCTTAAGAAATAAGAATTTCTCCAACTGCAAACTTCTTTCCGCATCTGAGAGAAATTTGGCCTCAAACCTTGCCCTAAAGTCCTCCCATGTTTCTACTGGTCTTTCAGCATTAGTGACTTCCCACCAGTAGGAAGCCTCACCATTCAATAGCCACACTGCCAATTGTACTTTTTGTCTATCTTCTACCTCAAAGATGATGAATAGGTCTTCAGTTTCCTTCAGCCAATTCCTAGCTGCTACGAAGGACTCAGTTCCATGGAAATCCCTTCCTCCCATAGCTTTAAAATCTTTACATATCTTAGCGAATGTGTTTCCCCGTGGAGGAGGTGGAGGAAAAGGTGCTGCTGCAGCTGGATGATTCCCTGCAGCTGGGGGAGGAGGAACGGTAGGACCTGGCTGAGTGGCCCTAGCTTCTAAGAAACGTCTAAACCAACCAGGTATGGGCACCCCTTCAGGCAAGTTAAGTTCTTGGGACATGCTGAAACAAAAAGGATAGATTCAAAACGAAGGATAAGAGATAATACCTATGGCTTTGGGGAGTGGACTTTGCCTTTTTTAAAATAAAATAATATTTTTCTTTTAAAAATGCTTCTTTAAATTTCCTTTTTGAAAATAATTTTTCAAAACTTTTTATCTTATCTGGTAAACCTATGCTCTGATACCAAGTGAAACACCCCACCTCCGTTAGGGTCACTCTCAAAGGGAATGCCCTAATTTTGGTGGAGGTTTATAAGTACAAGTCACAGATATACAAGACAGATATAAGAACACATATTTGTAAACAGCGGAAGAACAACAAACTTTTATTTCATGAAGTCAAATACGTGTCACAAAACATCACCATGATTGTCTTACATCCTTTCCAAAAACATAACATAATACTTCATAATCTGTCTCGAGTACATTATTTTTAAAGAAGCATAAATAAAACATAGATAAACTGCCAAAGCCCCATAGTGAATTGTCCAAAGCCATAGTTCAAAACAGGAAAGTCCAAGCAATACATTTCTCTTCTTCAAGCTGGATGTTGAGGTAGGTCAAGCTGCTGTGTTCCCTCCCTGAGGACCTGGGGGGGGGAAACGGAAGAAAGAAGACGAAAGAAAAATAGAGTCAGACATAAAGCCTGAGTAAGTCTAGTACTACTTTGTCTATGAATAAAGAACCGGGTATGATAAGTAAACAGGAAGTGGGCAACATTATAAACTTGGTTAAGTTATCTAGGGTCGAATATACTATCGTACCCCATGTTAATCCCTGAACCCATATAAACTAGTTTCCAATTTGCACCCCATAATCAGGGTAGTGTGATCCATTCTACGATGATCGGCTCCTACTCGCATAGTTACATGTGTCTTACGGCCCCCGATGTCTGTAGTTACCTATGCTGGTCCCACCATGGGGTGTATCAAGTCCCATAGTGGCAACCCGACACAACCTTAGAGTGCAAAGGTACGCTACTGGTGTCCAGTGCTTTATTTTTCTGCGCCGGAGTGCGTGCACGCCCGCACACCGTTAGAACCTACACTGCTACACCACCGCCGTCGATTTGACCTCTTACAATCAGCCTAGTAATCGTGCCCCACCCTGCCTAGTTTCAGGGTATCCTGATACACCTTTTAGGGTTACTGCTGAAAAGGGTCCCCCGTTACTAGGTTTTCTATCTCTAGCCAACATGCTAAGTTGGTTAAGTGTTTCCTAACCTAACCCCACCAGTCCGTTTAGTTTAGCATGTTCCATTTCGATTAAGTCTTTAGTTCACTTAATCCTAACAATCCTGACTCAGCCTTAATTGTCTTATTAAGGCCCTGACCTCTCACATTAGACAGGTATTGTTGTGGCTGCCTGTTGCCGGTTGGTTCCGGGCAGTCTTACGCCACAACTCAGTCTAACCTCGGGTCCTTGCTGGGCTCCATGTTTAACCTCCCACATTGGATAGGTATTGTTGTGACTACTGGACAGCCGGGCGGTTCCGGGCAGGTTTACATCACAACTCAATCCAACCTCGGGTTAAACACATCGTCTTTTCTACATTTACATATTTTGTCATTCTTCTTTATTTCTTATATGTAAATATTTGCGGCCCATTATTATGTTAATGGTGTAATGGTTACACCAACCATGGGCCCAACCCATACTTGACTTTGGGCCCTTCTATTTCATATTTTCATTTATTAATTCATTTTAACCCAACGTTGTTTTCCCCCGTTTTACATGTCCGTTCATATATATTGGGCTTAGCCTTTTAAAGCCCAATTTAGCCATGCGAAAGGGGAGGCTTATGGCGTATACACAAAGGGGGAAAGTGAGCGCATGAACTTGCATATGACGTTGAAAATACATAATAGAAATTGGTGTACTTGCATAGTGGTGACATGTATTTTGGTCATAAACATAGGTGACATAAATCAAGGCATGTAAACTTGCATAGGTTTAACTACAACATGAACTTATATTCTTATTTAGGCATAATGTCAAACATAAGCATGGCCTAAATACTTCTAGCATAAACATGGCATATTGTCAAACATAAGCATGGCATAAATACTTCTAGCATAAACATGACATATTGTCAAACATAAGCATGGCATAAATACTTCTAGCATGAACATAGCATATTTCAACTTAATCATGATTTAAGCCTGATGGTATAGACATACTTATGCATAAATATTCCTAAACATGGTGTTTGCTTTAAACTTGCAAAAAGGGGATTTTTGAGTCTAATCTAACCATGTCTCACATATGTCACCATATAATTCTTTAAAACAAAATAGACTTAATCATAGATCTCAATTATGCCAAATATCATTCCTAGCCATATTCATAAGCTTGCAAAAGCATGACTAATACATGGTGTCAAAATTCCACATAGTTTCATAGGAACTATAATAACCAAACTTGTTTCAATTACTTGCAAATTGATTTATACATAAAAACATACATCATAATGGCATAATAACAAAGCCTCAAATTTGCATGAATCTCCATTAACTACATACATGTAGCTTCAATATAGTTTACACAATTTGCGCAATATTCCAAAACGTTTATTTGCATAGAACTACCGCATGTAGTTCTTTATAATGAATAACATAATTTTGCACAAACATGAATTACTTCCATTGCCACAATTCAAGCATACACATCAACACAGTTGTTTATTATACCAAAGTAATACTCTACTTACAATGGTTTGATGATTTCTCTAGTTTAGGGATTGAAGACGCAAATTCCTTTGTTGAATTGATTAGCTTTAGGTTGCTTTGAATTGCTTTAGGCCTTAGAACTTCCTCCCTAATCCTCTCTTTAGTTGGCGGCTATGCTTTGTCGTTCCTCAGCAACATGGCGGCTATTTTCTTAATTTTTAATGAATGGATTAGGGTTTAGTCTAGGGTTGTTTATATAGAGGTTAGGAACTAATTAGGACCCTTGATGTTGCTAGGTTAGATCATAGCCATTCATTAGGAAGAGAGACCAATAAAATCCCGCCACCTAGCCCTAATGACAAAGCAGACCACAGAGATTCGACCACACACCGACCTGGCCAGCCAGGTTGACTGGGCTCGACCAGGTCGATACCCCTGTCGACAGGGCTGTCGACAGCCCTGTCGACATGGGTAGCCCAGGTCGACAGCCCAGTCGACCTGGGTGGCCCAGGCGGCGCTTTTCTGGCCCAATGGGCCCCACTTCAGAATATTTAATTATTTAATTCTGTTTGAGTTTTTAAATTTAATTCAAATCTTCCGAAGGCCATATCTTCTTCATACGGACTCCGTTTTTCGAAAACTCGGACTCTATTTCGCGTATTTTTCCGAGACGAACGCAATGGCGTATCCCGTTTCCCTTAGTTCTCTGATTTGAATTTGATTATACTTTAATTTATGAATTTCACAGTTATCGAATTTTCGGGGTGTTACAATAGATTTTGGAAAATTAGGCTCGGGACTATTCAAATTCTGTGCATGCGCATAATATATTCACCATAGTAAATGATATTCATGCGTCCATTGTTAAATCTTAAGAATTCATTAAGTATAAGATGAAGCCAATTGACATTTATATTCCCATAAATTGCATAGAGAGCCTTGAAGTTGTGTTCATAAAAAAGTTCATAGCTTCTGGTTCATGGCGTTATAGATCTCACAAGGGTCCAATAAAGAACTCTTGCTGTGGATCGTAGAGATTTAGACTTAAGTTCTCGCATATCATCATCCAAAAACCTATGACTAACTTGATGACTAACTATCATATCACATTCAACTTGGTGGAGATCAATTCCTCCATTGGGTGCGTTAACCAAATATGCCATTCGATCAAGTGATAAGAATATTGACACTCCACATACTAAACTCTAAACACAATCTTCTTGATTGGGAACTTCTTAATGATCCAAATTGATATTTGCATATAATAACTTAACCATGATATTGTCTACCTTTAAGTTTTTATCATAAATGTTAATAAAAGACTCAAGTTTACTTCTACGAGCAATATTTTGAATCCCGTATGCTAAGAAATCCGAGAAGTTCATAAAAAATCCTTTAAAAATCCTTGAGTTTTGCATCTTCTTCTACCTTTTCACAGTGGTATCATCATGGAGCCATCGGCGAATTTTTGCATCTGAAGGAGGTTGTGCGGAGGGGGTTGCTTGTCTTTGTCTCTTTGGTGGCATTTTGTTCGTAATTTGAATGAAAAGGTTTGGATTTTTAGAAAACTTGAGATTTGGAAGCTTGATGTTTTGCTGGTAATATTTTGAAATGAAGGGTAAAGTAGATAGGTAAAGAGATAAAAGTTAAAAAGGAGGTAGGTAAGAGTAGTTATTGACAGAAAACACACGAATCAGTCAACTGAATCAGGGGGTCAATCGGCTGGTTTAGTATCCCGGAACTTCTTCAGGATCTGAGTCAGTTGATCAGCCCCTAAGGCAGTCGATTGACCCAGGGAAATCCAAAATCCTTGTTTTGGGTCATTCGACTGGCCTAGAATAAAAATTTTGGTCTTTTTATTTTTTTAACTTTACGTTATATATACAAGTATATAACGATTTTTGAAGTGTTTATAAATGACGCTATATAGTATTTAATATAACTAGGAATTTCATCAAGATTTTATTAATACTTTTCAAAGAAAATACAACCTATTAAAAGAAACATACAAAACGTACTAAAGACAAATAAACAAAGAATTTATTTTGGTGGACTTGGTGATTTATGGTCGTTAAATTCCTTCGTTCGTTGGATGCTTCATTTCTATCCTAAGAATTAGGTGATATAGGTGGTCGTTGTGAAGAAGGAACGATCGGTCGGAGAATTGGTGTTAGCACTTGTTCATCAATATAGTGAGATGATGAGCCGTAGAATTTTAAAGCGATGTGTTCAATGATTCCTAGTCGATGTGCATTCACTTTTATCTCATAATACATTTCTATTTGTTGTTCCAGTTATTATTATTGGCAGTGATGTATTTCATTAAGTTTCTATTTCGTGGATAGTGAACCGCCAAAAAGAACTTGTTTGGCTTTCTTTTTATATTGAGTGTACCCAGTATGAGATGTGGAAATTTGGGTACGAGTATGACAAAGAATTTTTGAGTGGGGGAATCAGTTTACGTGATGATCTCAATGGAAGAAATAGTTGAGTGTGAAGAGGAAGACATTGTTTTTGAAATTAGATAAAAAGTTATAACTAAGAAAATGAGTTTAGTGATTATAGAGAAGTTTGAAACTTGATATATATATATAGGTGTTTATGTAGCGATAAAGTTGGAAAGGAGAGAGGTTCCTATTAAGGCTGTCAATTTCCTACATGACTCGAAATCCACACGGAAATTAGCAGGTTAACCCGACCCGTTTAGTAGGTGGATCGTTTTCGAGTCAACCCGAATTTGACCCGTTCATAAATGGGTGGATTTAGGGTTGACCGCTAACCCGATTTTGACCCGCCAAACCCAATTATATGTTGTATCTCTTTCATACTGTTAGTCTTTTACATATACTATTAGTATTAGTCTTTTATATATGCAGTAATCAGTATGCTCATATATTCTTGTGTAAGCTGTCATATTTTACTGATTTATTCCTGTGTAATATTAGTTATGTTTTACTTATAACAACTGTATCACTTCCATACTATTTTTTTTATGTATACATTATGCTCAGATATTCGTATGTATGGAGAATGATTTTTGGATATAGTGATTTCATGCTTTATATATGTGCTACCTGTTTGTGATTTTGTAACTTAGTGCATGTTGGTGATTTTGTACCATGCTTCCTATTGGTGATTACATAATAGCGCTACCTATTGGTGATATGGTTCTTTTGTTGTTTATATTAGCAAGCAATATTTATTGATGGGTTAACGGGTAAATCCGACCCAACACGACCCATTTAGTTAAACGGTTTACACGGGTCGGGTTGGGTCATCCCGTTTATAAATGGAGGATTGGGGTAAAATGACCCGTTTAATAAACAGGTTGAACCAAACCGTTTATAAATCAACCCGAACCCGACTTGACCCGATCCAACACAACCCCTTGACAACTCTAGTTCCTATGAATTGTAGTTAGAAAGATGCAATTGGTGAGGATATGATACTTAGTTTTGAGAAAATTAATGCTTCTCCAGAGAATAATAAGTTGAATTATATATATGTATATAAATTGTATGTTTATTTACATAAGTAGTTGTTTTATATGTTAGTAATATTCTTTTAACAGAACGTATAGTACAAGTGATATCATGAACCTGAATGTGAATCACCCATAGCTTAGATGGTTAAGACATCTGGGTATAATACAAGAGATCCTGAGTTCGAGTCACAACACGGTTAGAAAATAAATTTTTAGTTAAAAAATTTATTTTTGATTTTTGTATATTAAAGTTATGTTTTAAATTTAATTTACACATTTTAAATATCCTTAACGAACATAATACTAAGTTCTCTTCGTAATTTTGTAATACTATTTTCTAGTAGTGATTTGGTAAATATATTGGTAATTGATTTTCTGATGAGACAAAATTTTGTTTTATTAAATCTTTTTCAGTATTGTCATGTAAGAAAGGGTGGTGAATGTCTATATGTTTAGTACGAGAATGATTAATTGGATTTTTGGTAAATTAGTTGCACTAGAGTTATCGCAGTAAATTATGGATTTAGTTAGATTTATTCCAAAATCTCTAAGTGTTTGTTGCATGTAAATAACTTAAGCACAAGCCAAAGCTGCAGAAATATATTCTACTTCACAAGTTGATAGCGAGACTTAATTCTATTTCTTGCTAAACCAAAAGATTAATGATTTTCCAATAAACTAACATGATCACTCATACTTTTTCATCCTGTCCATGATCCTCTAAAATTGGCATCACTATAGGATACTAATTCAAAAAAGGAATCTTTCAGATCAAAAATCCAAAATATTTGGTATTCCTAAGGTAATGCAATATACGTTTCACTGCTCGTAAATGTGATTCTTTTGGATCGGCTTGAAATCCTGCACACAGACAAACATTCATCATTATATCTGGATGATTAGCTGTTAAATATAGTAATGATCCAATCATACTACGATACAATTTTTGGTCTACACTTTTTCCGGTTTCATCTCTATCGAGATCTGTCATTGCACTCATAGGTGTTGGTTTCGCAGAAGTTTTCTCCATTCTGAATCATTTGATTATATTATTAAAGTATTTTTCTTGGTTTATAAAAATACCATTTGGTAAATGTTTAATTTGAAGATCAAGAAAATAAGATAATTCTCCCATGTGATATCTCAATTTCTTTAGTCATTATTTCAGAAAACCCTTGACATAATTTATCATTAGTTGAACCAAAGATAATATCATCCATGTATATTTGAACTATTAAAATATCATTTTTAGAATGTTTTATAAAAAGAGTTTGATATGCTTTTCCAATACGAAAACCAAATTTAATTAAATGCCTTTTAAGACATTTATACCAAGCACATAGTGCTTGTTTTTGACCGTATAAAGCTTTCTTATGTTTATAAATATGATCTAGAAATTTTTCATAAATAAATATAGATGGTTGTTCAACACAAACATTTTCTTTTATATATCCGTTTAAAAATGCACTTTTAACGTCCATTTGATATAGTTTGAAGTTATTAAAACAAGTGTAGGCCAGTTAGATTCATATTGCTTCTAATCTGACAACTGGAGCAAACGTTTCTTTGTAATCAATTCCTTCTTCTTGGTTATATCCTTGAGTTACTAATCTAGCTTTATTTTTAGTTATATTACCTAATTCGTCTGTTTTGTAAACCCATTTTATTCCTATAACAGCTTGATCACTTGGTCTGGGAACTAACTCCCAAACTTCGTAGCGTTCAATCTGATTTAGTTCTTCTTGCATAGCAATGATCCAATTTTCATCAGAAGATGCTTCTTTAGAATTTTCGGTTCTATATTAGAAATAAATGCTACAGTGCCCATTAAATTTAATTGATTTCTAGTTTGAATTTTTGAATAAATTTCTCTAATAATATTTTCTGTAGGATGATTTCGTAAAATTCATGGAGGAGATCTTATTAAATCGGAATTATTGGTTGTATTTTCATTTTCCGAATTATGAACAATGTTTTTATTTTCTAAACTATGAATAAGGTTTTCATCTTCATCAAAATTATTTTGATTATTTATATTTGAAAATTTAAAATTTTCCTTAAATGATACATAAATTGTTTTTTCGACACTTTTCGTTCTGTTATTGAATACTCTATAAGCTTTACTGTAACAACCCGGAAATGCGAGCCAGTTTAAAATTTTTATTTTGGCAATTTTAGAGAAGTTTGAACATTTAAAATGAATTATTTTAAATAATAAGGACGAGAAATTTATTTTGAATGGAATTCGAACGTATATATTATATACGTCGTCGTTAGAATATAAATAATTATATATAATTATAAAAGGAATTGAAAATGGCGCGGTTGTTCGATAATTCGATTTCAAACTTCAATTCAATGTACCGGGTGCAAAATAAACCGTATTTTAGTGAAACCAAAAACAATAGGATCTATTTGATGATATCTTTCCAACGAATCCGAAAAATTGTGATTTCATAGCGGGAATCAAAAGATATGTCCAGTTGAAAATTCTGAATAGTCGTTATGGAATTCAGGCCCTTAAAAATGGGAATTTTGCAAACGACCTCGGATTTCGACGAAGCCACTTTTGTTGGGTCTGTGATGTCAAATTATTGCTAGATTCCAAATTTCATAATTTTTCGAATCAATATGTTAGCGTGGCAAAGGAAAACGCATTTGACCAGTTTTAGTTGATTTTAATCAAGGGTGCGTTTTTTACAGGTCCCTATTAAGTTTCAAAATATAAAAAAAAACCAGCGATAAAAATAATATAGAAAACATCCCTATTTTTGAATTTCCGCTAAAAAAATTCCAGATCTACCCTTACACACCTTAAAAACTATCCAACAACTGTTTGTCCTCATTTACTCAGTCTATCGCTCCTATTATCTCGCTCATAAACCTAATCCTACATTTCTGGAAAACAGTCGATCACTCCAACAGCGATTTCTTTATTAATTTTTTTGATTTTTATGAAAAACTAGACAATTATATACATATGTTACGTAAAATGATTTTTTTATTACTTTTTTTTATTTTTACGAAAAACTAGACAATTATAAACATATATTACGTAAAATTGCATACATTTATGCAACTAAGTGTAATAATTGCATACATATATTAATATTATGCAGAAAATAAATTATTACTTTTGCGCAACTAAGTGAAATAATTGCATACATATACAGAACTGTACTGCATAATTGCTGAAACAAAAGAAATAACAAAAAAGTAAATACATATAATTATAACAAGATGCATATATATATATATATATATATATATATATATGCAAATAACACAAATATGTGCATACTTACATGAAAATTTTCATAACATTTACATGTACTACATCAAAAAATAAGTACAGACCACATTTACATGTACTACATCAAAAATTTCAGAACATTTACAAAGCAGAGATGATGGTGTTTTGAAGAACAAATAATTTTGTTAAGACCCAGCTTATTGCGCAAACCACATCTAGTAGTCTCTGTAGAAACACATGCAGATTTCAATAATTTGGAAAAAGATGGACGACCATTCTTCAACAACACAATAACACCAATATCCGCCGGAACACTGTTATAAAAAAAAGAAAATCAACATTAATAAGCTTAATGTGCAGTAACCTAAATAACAAAAACTGCTTCAGAATTATATAAATACATTCGTACAATTCAGCAAAATAACATATAATTTCTGAATATTTAAATGCAAGTATTCTATATATATGCATAGAAATATGAATATATTTGTAAAATAATATGTTTTTCTGTTTGTTTGATAAAAAATTGCATACAGATATGCATATATTTAGAATAGATGCATATTTATCCGCAAATTTTTATCAGAATTTCAGCAAAAACCCACAGTTCTAACAATGGTTTCATGGATATATGTTTTTTCAGGTCCTTATCATATGAAAAATCGTATTTTTATGCTAATAAAAACCTTATATTTATCCTACAAATAAAATCAGAAAGAAAAGAAAAAATAACAGCTTCAGATTAATATAAATACATGCGTACAATTCAGCAAAATAACAATAATTTCTGAATATTTATATGCAAGTATTCTACATATTTGCATAGAAATATGAATATATTTTTAAAATAATATGTTTTTCAGATTGTTTGATAAAAAATTGCATACAGATATGCATATATTTAGAATAGATGCATATTTGTCCGACAATTTTTATCAGAATTTCATCAAAAACCCACAAGTTCTAACAATAGTTTCATGAATATATGTTTTTTTCATGAATATATTCAAGAACTTTACAATTGAAATGTCGCCTCCAGATTCGAAATCGGTTTTTATAGCGATAAAAAAAACAATTTTTATAGCGATAAGAATCAGAAACATATAGAGATTAAAAATCAGTTTTTATAGAGATTAAAAATCTATCAAAAACTCACCTTTCACTGTATATTGTTTTCTTTAATCCCTCTATGTGTCATCGTCTTCACGTTTGAATTCCTGATCCCTGGGCCGATGCTTCATCTTCTCGTTTCACCCAGTAACCAGCAACGCTCACGAACCCACACCCGATACTTAGGGTTTAAATTGCACCTCCAAATACGCAGCTGGAGTTGGATCCGCTGCCACCACGGTGATCGCATTCTCGAGTTCTACCACCGGCCAGAGTGTGGGCCAGCTCGGTGGCGATTCTCGTTCGGATTTGGGGAAGCTGCTGGTTCTTCGATGGAGCAAGGGGAAGAAAGGGGAACGATGCAAGGAGGGAGGCGTCGGGCGAGAGGTTGTGTGCTTCGCCTTCTTCCCCAACCGCCATGGATTAGGTTTGGTTTTGGATCCAGCCGCCATGGATTTCAAAATTATGTTTCTGAAAATAATAGAACCCTAATACGAAACATATACACAAAAATGAACCGTGAAAATCGAGTGAGGGCATTTCTGGAAAAAGATAAGCTGTGTTTTGAAAATAGGGATGAGATTTATAAGTTTCAAAAGGGGAGGATGTGAGCCTAATTAACTTTAGTTTTAAGGATGTGAGCCTAATTTTCACTTTAATCAACTGGAAAATGGCCATTTTTCAAATGGTCTTAGAATTCGACGAAACTAGTTTTGTTAGGACCGCATCGTCAATATGAAGTTAGAAAATATTTTTCTGGAATTTTTAGAGTTCGTATGTGACCCCAGTAAATTGAAATGCGCATTCAAATTCAGTATATAGAGTTATATGTTGATTTTGACGAAAACTGATCGAAACAATCGAATAAGCCTGCGATACATATCACATTGTGTTCGGAATGGGGGTAAAACGCTAGGGACGACAGGCGGTGGGCCTCGTTTAGAGGTCAAATGAAAAAGTCAACTTTTGTAAATTAAATAATTAAAATAATTAAAAATAAAATTCCCCTTCCCCATAAAAACCGTTGCCCCCCATCCATTCTCAGTTTTCAGAATCGAAATAAAAAAAAACCAGAAGAAATCGTAATCCGGCCCTGGGGCGTTCGCCGCCCACCGCGCCGCCGCTCGAGTCGCGCCTCCCCCCTCAGCAACCGCTGCCTCCTTCTTCCCCATCTCTCCTCTTGCCGCACCTCCCCCTTCTCCCTACCCAAAACCGCTGAGCCGCCACAAAACCCTTCCAACGCACCGCGACCCCCTGAGACCGCTGCGCTCCACCTCACCCTCCCCCTCCTGCCGACGTCCAGCACCTCCTTCGACCAAATCGGTGAGCTTCCCCCTTTCTTTTATTTTATTTATTGTTCCATGTTTTTTTTAACTGAAATTAGCTAATGATTTTTGAATTAACAAAGGTATGATTTTTAATTTGAACAAAGAAATGATTTTTATATAGTGGCAAATATAAAGATTTGATTTTATATTATAGAGAGTTCAAAATATAATTTTTATTATATGTAGAAGTTAAAAATATAATTTTTATCGCATGTAAAGGTTGAAAATATAATTTTCATATTATATAGATAATAAAAATGTGATCTTTATATGGTAGGATATAAAAAGATGATATTTTTAAAATATGAAAAGATTATTTTTTTATATATATTCAGTAGAAGTATAAAAATGTGATTTTTATCAAATATGTAGCAAAGTAAAATTATAATTTTTATATAATAGAGAAGTTAAAAATATAATTTTTATACTAGTGGCATATTAAAAATACGATTTTTATTATATTAGAAAAGGTGAAATATTTATATTTGAAAAGGCGAAATCTTTATATTTGAAAAGGCGAAATATTTATATTTGAAAAGGCGAAATCTTTATATATGAAGAATAGCATGATAAAAATATAATCTTTATTATACGAACATCAATGTAAAAATATAAATTTTTATCTATATAGTAGTGATGTAAAAATAGAATTTTTATCTATATATAGTTGCGATATAAAAATAGAATTTTTATCTATATAGTAGCGATATAAAAATAGAATTTTTATCTATATAGTAGTGATGTAAAAATAGAATTTTTATCCATATGGAGTAATTATAAAAAATATGATTTTTATATACATAGCAACAATATAAAAATGTGATTTTTATATATGTAGTGGCTACGGGCAATGAAAGTGACAAAAGGCGAGAACAATGATGACTTCTACATAAGAAGAGTTGAGGCGTTTGGATTAGCTATCGGTGAGAACTTCTCACTCTAAATTTCTTTTTCTAGTTATATATATATATATACACTAGGATACAGACGGTGCTTAGCAGCACCCGATACCCGTCGTCCACAGACCATGGATGGCTTGTTTGTTTGATTGATGTGTCGTGAAAATTGATTGTGTTGTGGAATGATTGAATAATAAAATATTCTTGTGTTGAAAGGAAATAAAATATTTATATAGTTAAAAATATTTTATCGTTAAAAATATAATTTTTAACGTGAATGTGAATAAATAAATAATTATAAACAAATCGGCCGATTTGTTTATATGCACTGATTTGACTGATATTGATTGGGAAGATAAATTTTACACATCGCCCAACTGCACAAATAAAAATCTATGTTTGTTGATTTGAAACCCCACATGGGTGTTGGGTTGATATTTGGCGTACACTTATCCCAATTATTTAATTGTATGTCGATCGATTGGTCGACAGGCTGTGTAAGCGTTAATTATTTATATTTGATGCTTATGTAGTTGTGTGGTGCACTTTGGATGATGGTTGATTGTTTATCGTTGCTATTATATACATGTGTTGTATGAAATCCATATAATTAACGTTATATGGTAATTGATTGGGCCTCATTCCAATCGGGAAAATAATGAATATTATAAAAGGAAATTCATGTGTTGAATATAAAAATAGTCATGTGTTGACGATGTTCATGTGTTGAAATCATTCATGTGTTGAGTGAAATATGTTAATAATAAAATTTACATCTTTATCATATTTAAAATTAGATCTACTTTACGGTAGGAGTCTGAAATCAAATGATAGATACCATAGTTTTATAAAATATTTTACATAACAAAAATAGTCATGTGTTGACAGTACTCATGTGTTGAGATTAGTCGTGTATTGAAAGAAATATAGATTCATGTTTTGAATAGAATAAATATTCATTTGTTGAATAGAATAACGAATTTATTGAAATATATAAACCCGTGTTGATTAGAGTTGCACTATTTTGACGTGAACGATATTTAAATCGATTATATTCGTTTTTATAATGAATATAGAAAAAGAAGTGATTTCAAAATATAACATTTTGAAAATATTACCATTTATATAGTAATGATATGAAATATTCAATTTTGATTTGAAATTGAATATAGAGTTGAAATGGTTTTGAAAACGAATTTAAAACGATTTATAAAATACGTTATAAAAAGGAAATCGATGAAATATATAATATATATATATATATATTATATATATAATGGCCTGAATAGAACGCGCCGCGCCGCGGCAGTTCGTGAATTTCGACCATTGACTTCGAATTGATGCTGCGGGAGATCCGACCGTCAGATTCTCCTAAAACCGGAACCATTGGGTTCGTATCGAAAAGGGCTTTCCAATGAATATTAGAAATTTGAAATCTAATGGTTGGATTTGGAATTACATCCAAATCAAATTTGGAAAAGGTCGCTGTAAGTGCAGTTCGATGGCCGTTGATGGAAATCGACTATACGTGCCTTGATAAAATTATTAAAAATATTAATAATTTGTGTAAAATCATAATATGTGAATTGGAAAGAACTGGGATGTAAAACTCCACATTTGAAATGATAAAAGGAGATTCTTATCGAAATGAACTAGTTTTGAACTAGAATTAAAATCAATTTATTTTTGAAATAAATAAATTGAATTTGAATTGGTTTTGAAAATAACCAGAATTTCCAATATACGTGAATTGGAATGGATTTGAATCGAAATTGTCTTTAGAATATTTCGATGTTGGATTCCGTGATTATACAGATATTGTTATGGGAATTTGAAAGATATATTCATATCGTTATTTCCAATACGATATTTGTTGGTTTCAGAATTTGATATTGAATAAAAGCCGATATATTTTCTATTCAAAGCCTTGTATTTAATATCAAATGTGATTTGGGTTTGTCGTGAATCATGTTTTAGATGACATTCGTTCTTTAACCCAGTGAAAGACAGGATGTTGATTTTTGAAAAGATTAAAACTAAGTAGAGTTTTAATGAATCTAATTTAAATTATCAAATCTGAAAGGTGATCGAGAATGGAGTACCACCAGTTTTGCTCCAAAGCGATAGCTAAAACTTTAATTAGATTTGAACGTGAAATGGTAATTGATTTTACCGATAACACCGTGGTGTTAGATATGGAGTATTACCAGTTTTGCTCCATGGGATTAATAGGTTGGGATTGGGAAATAAAATGAATAATTACTTCGGTGTGGTTCGCTAATCCCAACTAGTTTGAAATGATATCCAAAGGAAGATTAAAGAATAAATTTAGAAGAATTTATCTTTGATAAAATTAATGGGAACCTTTCCTTAAGAATGAAATTTTGAATAAAAGAATATTCTGAATTGGAATGAGGCGTTCGTTGTGTTTGTGTAACATTTGTTTATTATATACGTGGGTTATTCGGAAAGGCCGGGTTTATACCCATTCTGAATAATTGATTCGACGAGATGTCGAAGATGAAGACGATGGTTGAAGACCGGAAGTCTTCACATCGTTTGGGTGATTACTGATGATCTCGATTGGGCTGTACACCCAAGATGAGGGAAACAGTTGGTGATCGCCCAGACGTACTTGGAGATGGATGGATATGCGAGGAAAGTGCCTCCGGTTTCGTTCAGACCCAGAACGAACTTGTAAATGGATTGTTTGTCTGACATTGGATTTTATTCTGTGTTGATTGATCTCTATTAAATATACATCTGTTTGGCGGCGGAGAATTTATTCTCTTGCTTAACGCCCTTCTCTGAGACGTACGAGCTCAGAGGTTGTATATCGATGGACATCGGTCGCATGGAGTGAATTGCCAGTGTGTCACGCGTAAGTAGCAATTGATCAAGGCTTCTGTTGAAAAGCAAAGTCTTGTGGTTGATGATCAAAGCACGGCCTGTGTGGCATAGCTTTGTGTATAGCGTGAATTCGCGAGCCTAACACCTCGGTATGAGTCAAAAACGGGATAGTGACTACAGGGAGAGCACGACGTTTCTTTCTAGCTAGGGTGGTGTCAGTGACCTACCAGCTCTGACATTTATATACTTTTCACCTGTGTGGTTGTTGGATACGAGGCGCCTCAGATATAGGTCTGTAAGGACCGGAAAACGTGTGTTCAGGAATAATTAATCCTCAAAAGTAAGAGAGGACCAGCCCTGAAGATCCAAGGATCGTAGTGGGGTCCTGGGACATTTGCTAGAGTGTCTCTAATCGGAGAGGAGCTTGCCCCTTTCCTCGACTCATGACGGAAATCCAATTTCCAATACATGATATTGCGGTTTTAATTGTAGAACTAGTATGTCGACATGATATATGGTACCCACGACGCCTATGATTGATATTTATGATTTGAATTGTTTTGACACTATGCACTTGTAATAGTATCAAATGATTTGTTTTAAACATACCAAGCATGTTTGGCTATTATAAGGTAAAAACCCTATCCTCCGGCTTGCGTTGCATTGTGTGACGGGACCTGGGTCTTATAACAACTTCCTTTTTCTTTATTTAGCATTGCGCTGTTTGTTTTATGCACTGGTATTCTTGGGAGGAAACCCGTTCCGTGTCATACGGCGTGGTCCCTTGATTTACCGAACTTTAAAATAAAGATTAATAACTGTTTTAGTTCTCACACCAGTCATATGACTGACCTGGAGTTTATTGTTTTAACCTAAACTCTGGGTGCCCTTATTTTCGACATGGGCAGCTAGTAGTTTTGGTTTTGCAGATTTATATTCACAGGATCCTGATTTACAGCTGGAACGATGCCCGGAAAGCTCTGTATTCGTGTATTACTTTCAGTTGTGTTTTGTATATTTTTCCTTTGCTATGTAATTTATTGTAATCTCTGATATCATTCGAATGTATTTTATTCATTTATACTCCGTATATTCTTGTATCTGATGGAATTGTTGTAATAACAATGAAATGTTCTTCCGTCTGCGTTCTCTTTTGTCTTGTCCTCAATGCAATCCGTGCTTTCCTTACCGGGGAAGTTCGGGTCGTGTCATTTACATCGGGTCGAATATCTTTAGAAGATTCCTTCATCGGATTTCGTATTGAATTTTCCTTGCTGATCTTTAGAGTTTAAAATAAAAACATTTTGATCCGAAAATCTTAGAGTAGGAAATATTTGGTTTTCTACCATAAAATAGTTCGTAAGGTGTATTTTCATAAGAGGTCTTACAAAAACATGATTCAAAACATAATAAGAAGTTGCAACAAATTCTGTCCAGAATTATTTTAGTAACGGTCTTCCATTTAGTCTGGTTTTAGCGCACTTTTGTAAAGTTCGGTTTTTCCGTTCTACAAATCCATTTTGTTGTGGAGTTCTGCGAAATGAAAAATAATAAAAAATTCTTTTCTTCATGATACTTATTGAAATCTTCGTTTTTGAATTCACCTTTGTATTCATTTCTTATATTTTCAATATTAAGTCCTTTTAAGTTTTGAATTTGTTTTGTAAATGTTTTAAAATGTTCAAATATATCACATTCATTTTTCATAAAAGTAGTCCATGTATATCTGGAAAAATCATCAACAATTACAAACATGTATTTATTATGATTTATAGATTAAATTTTGATTGGTCTAAGTAAATCCATATAAAGTAATTCAAGTGGCTATAATGTTGAGATGACTTTATTTGATTTAAAAGTGGATTTAGTTAATTTACCTAATTGACATGCATCACAAATATTATTAACTTTGAAATCCATTTTTGGTAAACCTTTTAGTAGATTATTTTTTGAAATTTTATTTATAGTTTTAAAATCAATATGATAAAAATCTTTGGTGCCATAGCCAAGGATTGTTTTCTTTGGCTATTAAGCACATATTTAAATTATTATTCACTTTCATATTTAAAATGTAAATGTTTCTATCTCTACTTCCTTCAAAAATAAGATTTTGATTTAGATTAAAAATACTACATTTATTTTCACTAAACGAAATTTTAAATCCTTTATCGCATAATTAACTTATACTTAATATAGGTTGTGTTTAGATTCCTAACTAATAAAACATTTGAAATGAGAGACAAATTAGATGTGCCGTAATTGCTCACATCGCCTTTGCTGATGATATATCGTTTGGAGTTATCTCCAAAAGTGACAGAACCTCCATCTGAGTAAATAATGTTTGTCAGCATATCTTTATCTCCTATCATGTGTTTTGAGCAACCACTGTGGAGTATCCATTTTCCTCTTTAGTGGGTTCTGCAATAAATAGAAGATGTCGTTGGTACCTACTTTTTAATAGGGTCTTAAGAGTTAGGTCTTAGGAAACCAAACCCAAAAAGATTTAATATCCCTTTTAAAAATATAATCTTTGTTATTATGTATTGATTCTAAAAACGTTTTAATATACATGTTCCTAATCAATTTATTATTTGTTTTAGAAACGCCGTATATTAATTGTTTTAGAAATTGATCTTCTTTTTGAAGGTTTAAATGTCCTACTAGTTTCGAAATCTTTTTTTCAAATAATTGGATGATGAAATGTTAAGTTTCTTTTTATAACCTAATCAATTTTTATTTCAAGTTGACTGAGAACTTTTAATAATTTTAGATAAAATTTCTCTTTCTTTATTAAAGTTTGTAATACTTTTTGTAATCCTTTCTAATTTTGCCTTTAAATTAGAATTTTCTAATTCTATCGTCGTAATATTAGATTTTTAACTCATGGTTTCCAAAAACAAGAAAACCATTCTTTTCTTTTTGAGTTTCAATTTCTTGACTTAATAGAATAAGTTAAGAATTAATATCAGAAAATGAATCTTGAATTTTCTCAATTTCTTCTTCCAATATTTTCTTCTCTTCTTTAAGCATGTCTCTTTCTAATTTAGCCCTGTTCTAATTCTCAACTGCTTCTTTTATTTATAACTTCTAAAGTGTCTAGTAATTCTGAATTTATTTCGATCATATCATCGAAAGTTAAATCATTAACCTCATTTTCTATAGCTATGAAGCATACGTTAGCTTGCTCATCATTGCTGTTGTTGTCACTCTCTGAAGATGAGGAATCTGAACCATCACATATTATTGAAAATGACTTCTTTTTAGATCCGTCCTTATTATGTTTATTGTGATTTTCCTTCTATTGTTTTGGACAATCTTTTAGAATGTGTCCCTTCTTGTGGTAGTTATAACATTCTAATGCGGACGATGGCGGTTATTAGTGCTAAAGCTCCTCTTGCTATTATTTCCATTTCTTTTTCTATATTTTCAAAACATTTTGAAATTCTTGGCAATAAATGCTAGAACTTCTTCTTTTGATTCTAATTCTTCTTGCTCTGCATTTAATGCTACATTTTTTTATCTTGAACGTGTACTTGTTTGGCATGCAAATTAACTTCATATGATGTTAGATTTCCTATTAATTCTTCTTGTTTTGTGATAGAAAGATCATTTTCTTCTTAGATAGCAATGAAATTCCTTTCTCATTCATCATTTAATGAGTTTAGGATTTTTGAAACTATATCAAAATCAGAAATTTTTCTCCTAGCCCTAATATTGAATGATAAATATCTTGAAATCTAGAATACATATCATTACTGGACTCATCATGTTTCATTCTAAACTTTTGGAATTGGCTTTTAAGCATGGATATCTTGCTTTGTTTACCTCGTTAGTTCTTTCGTGAGTGGCTTTGAGTGTTCTTTATATTTCATATGCAGTTGTGCACATGCTGACACGATTAAACTCATTTCTACCTAAGGCACAAAACAAAATATTCATTGCTTTAGCATTAGAAGTAGCGTCTAATTTTGTGTATTTGACCAAATAGAATATTCAACTTTAGGAATACGATATTCGGTTTTTGTAATATTCCGTGAATCAAAATCGTTTGCTTTCATATATATCCACATGCTTGTAGCCTAATAGTTATAATTCATTCCATTAAATTGTGGTGAACATTCAATAGATTTTCCTTCTACAAAACTAGTGTTAGTTCTGGTACTGGTATTGTTATCCATATTACTTATAGTATCAAATATTTGTGTTACGGTTATATGATTCCTTGCTATGATACCAAATGAAAAGTCAAAGGCAATGTGGATCGTTTAATGCAGATAGTTATGCGATTATAGTTGTAGAAGATGTATATTGTTAACCCTGTTAAAAACACCAGGTTGGCACTAACTGGGTCGGCACCAACTGGATCGGCACCAACTGGATCGGCACCAACTGGGTCGGTCGCAATACACATCATGGATTGATATTATATAGTGCACATTCACTTTTTAGTTTGGCATTAATAAGAAGAATGGATCACATGTAAGCATAGCATCAGGCACACGCATAGATTGGCTTCACATTAAAAGGACGTATGTACACTTGCATGAGAAAAGCATTACATGGCAACTCATAGAAGAGTGTAACACAAAAAGTATGGACATGCGCTACTTGGAAATGACATAACTTGGCAATATGATCAACAAGTTGGCATAGTATGATGAAACAAATAATGAAGCTCACGTACTGCATGACAAAAGCACATGGTCGACCTTCATTTAAAGAGAGAAATGTTAGCAACAACATGCATATTTGGGTCGGTTCCATTTTAAAGCATCTGGTCGGTGTTAAAAATTGATATCTGGTCGGCTTTAAAATAGGAAAGCATCTTGAACGTTAAACACGAGGAACATGGAAATAATATGTGGCTGACCATACATGTTGCGTGAACTATTTGAATACAATAACAGCCATGAATAAACAATACACATGACACATGGAATGGCATTATGATAAGTTCTTGGTCGGTCATATAGTTAGATACTGGGTCGTCTTCAAATTATTTAAACTTGTCGGCGTTAAAAACCTTCAGAAATGCTCAAACGTGAATAGGACAACTTTTCAGGAAATAGGCAATTGACTTCAAATAATACACGTGGCAAAGCTTGTAAAGCTGCAAATGAGAAAGTGGCAGTTTATATTTAAAAAGAGTAGTTGATTTCAACTAACAATGCCTGGTCGGCATCAAACAAGCCACAGGTCGGTCAAGTAATGAATTCAAGTCCGGTCGGTATCAAATTGGGTAAGTTTGGGTCGGTCATATTGAAAGTAAATTGGGTCGGTCCTAAGCTAATTCCGGTCCGCTGCAGCGCCTTGTTTGGGTCGGTCATTACTAAGAGCAGTGGCAGGAATGTAATTATTTGGGTCGGTCCCAAATGATTAATTGAAAATAAGGTTTAGGTCCCTAAAAGCAAACTTAATTAGGCTCACATTCGATCATAAACTTATTATAAATTAGGTCCCTATTTTTCAAAAGTAGTGAAAAAAATGAATAAAAAAAATACAAAAAATATTATTTAAATAAATTATGCATTTGACAAAAAAACCACTCAAAAATAATCAAAAAAGTGTGCTAAAAACAAAAAACAGCAAAAACAGTGAAAAAATGCAGTTAAATTCATAATATTATGCAAGAATTCCAATTTCTTTCATATATATGTGCAAGTATTCCAGTGTTGCATCCGCATTTGATTTTTTTGCACATTTATGTGCAAGTATTGCATCGTTTTTGCATGAAAATATGCAATATTTCATAATAATGCAACTCAGTTCATTTTTTATTTGCATTCAAGGGTGCTAGTAAATCCAAAACATGCACACATGTGCGTAACATATCTACAGGCAAACCGTTAGCATAATTTCCTTTATGTAATAATGGCATATATGTATGCAAGTATTGGCAATACTTGAATACATATATGCAACTATTTTTTTTCTTGGCGTGGACTTCTGGGACTTCTGGGATTATTTCTAGATTTTTGAATTTTTTTTAAAGCAGCGCTAAACTTTTTTCTGGAGGAAAATGAAGGAAGGAAAGTGAAAATAAGCAGGAGGCGGAATTAGAAAGTAGGAAGCGGATCCAGAAAAATAGGAGGCGGCGATTCAAAAACAGGAGGCGGGATTATATTATAAACTATGACCGGATGTGAGCCTAATTTTGAAACTTAATAGGGACCTGTAAAAAACGCACTTGATGATTAAAGTGTAAAGCCAAGTGCGAATACATGGTTGGTCCCAACCATGCGCCAATATGTGCCAACCGTGCGCCAACCATATGCCAACTATACATCCTAATTTACTACTTTGCCACTACCTCTCAACTCCACCTATAAATAGCCCATTTCTTCACCATTCAAAGGACCGAGTTTCGTTCCTACAACGAAGTGCCGCCAAATTAGAAGCTCTCCTCCAACTTTATTAATGGCTTCCACGGATCAATCTGCCTTCATGCAACACTAAATGGATCAAATCTCATTCATGCTACATTAGAAATCTCTCCCACACATTTCAAGTGATCTCCAAACTTCTCCAATCCTCTCAAAAGTCTAGATCTAATGCTAATTCACGATGAAATCCATGAAGATCATTCAATTGCCAAAGTGACTGAAGATTCATACACCTACCATCTCAAAGCAAAAGATCTCACCAATTCCTTACCATATTCAAGTGCAATTTAGATCATAAAGAGAGCGAAAAGGGGGAAAAGAGAGAAATCAATGTAAAGAGAGAATTCATGTATGTTGTAAAACCGAATACCATAATGACAATTGATCCAAAAGTGGATGTAGATCTATTTTAGATCAAACCACTATAAAAACTCCTTATCTTCATTTTATGCTCTTTATTTTGTGATTACGTGGCTCCATATTCTAATCTAACCGTTTAGTGAAGTGTTAACCTGACACCCTTGATGTTGAAATCAAATTTTGGTTTTAACATTTGGCGCCCACCGTGGGGCTGTGTTCGCATCTCCTTCCTTCACATTGAAGTTCTAAGCCTACTTCTACCACAGATTCCGCAAATTTAAGATCTAGGCAAATCTATGATCTATCTTCCAAATTCAAAGCCTTATCCAAAATAATGTCTAAATTTAAGAAGACTACAAGCAAAACCACTATAGAAAATGGCAATATTATCAACAATGAGACTACTCCACTTACCAACCATTTAGAAGTTAGGGAAAATTCAATGTCCGGAGCTAGAGTGACTAAAGCTGAATTGGATGTCGTTGTTACTAACTTGAGTCAATGCATGGAAGCCTCCAACAAAGCTTTATTAGAAGCTAATAAAACTCTCATAAATGATAATCAAGCCTTAATGGATAAAATGAGTACTCTCTTAAACACTCAAGCAAATCCCACTCCTCTGAAAATCCATGTCAACCTTGAAGAGAATGCAAATTCATCGGCCTCCGATCCTCAAAATGATAACATGGAATAATTTGTTGGCAAAGACGACACTAATATCGAAGACTCAAATCTGAACACTATAAACTATTCCAATCTAAATAACTGACGAGTTTCAAGCCCCGTTATGGGGGCACCTTCCCATAGTGGAAGTAAAAGACTTAGATCCTCTAAATGTTATCGCTTGCCACGACGAGCATCCAGAAAAGAGATCGAAGTCCGCTCCCCAAAACAACACAACTCGAAGGAATATATCACATATATGGTAAAGCAAATCATGAAAGACAACATGCCTCGCAGGGATAGTGAAAGGGAATGGGACTTCTCTCTCAGCAAAAATCCATTCACAAAGCACGGCTGAATTCCCCAAAAAGTTCACTCATCCTACTCTGCCCCCGTACAATGGAACTTCTGATCCGAATCACTTCCTTTACAAATACGAATGGTATATGAATGGAGCTAAAGCAATAGACAAGATCAAATGCATGTGCTTCCCCCTCTATCTAGAAGGTGTCGCATCGTTATGGTTCACAAGGTTGCCGCCCAAATCTGTCAACCAATATGATGATTTGATTCTGAAATTCAAAGAGCAGTTCAGGCTGCAAGCTACAAAGGCGAAGGACATTATTTCTCTTACATCAATGAAACAAGAACCAGGAGAATCTGTCAAAGTTTTCCTCAAAATATTCGACGTTGCTGTATATGAAGTAGGAAATCCCGAGCCTCGGGTGATCTTAATGTCTCTAATCAGCGCCATAGATGAGAATTGCAAATTTGGCAAATGGATCAAAATGAAAGAGCCAAGCACGCTTGATAAATTCTATAAAAAGGCCACGGAGTAGATGAGATTGGAGAATAAGCCTGCGCCTCTTCAGGTTACTAATTAAAACCAACCTCTTGAAGCTCCCAGAAATGCTCCTACCCAATACAATCAGAAGAATCCCGGGAATGGTCAAAAGAGGGGAAATGACGGAAGGGATGACCGGAACAGTAAGAAGCCCCGCTTATTCAAAAATTCTGAACTAACCCCTTTGACAGAAACACCCGAAAACATCTTTGCTGCAACTAAGGACACCGAATAGTATCCAATAACATAATCTCAAAGAATAGGCGACAATCAAGCAAGCGCTGGAAAGTTTTGTTGGTTGCATAATCAGCCAGGCCACAACACCAACGAGTGTAGGCATCTGAAATCGCTAATCAAAAAGCTGATTAGGAAGAATCGTCTGCAACAATACGTGAAAAATCCACAATCCTCAAGTTCTGTTCTGATTCCCCAGGGCCAGGGGCAACAAGCAACGAAGCTCTTGCTTGAACCATTCCAAGGCCGATCATCAACTAATAACCGTTGATTGTGCATCAAATTTCAATGGCTCAGAATAAGCGATCAACATCGCCACCGCTTTACTTCATGCTCTACTTCTTGCTTTGGTTCATGCTTTACTTCATATTTTACTTTCTGTTATATTCAAAGCTTCTTGTAAACAATTTGTAATAATCCTTAAGTGATGCACTAAACATTAGCTCGTTGATTAATAGCATATCCGTTTGAATGAATTTCAAGCTTGCAAAGTTATGTGTCAAATCAAAACTTATTTAAAAGATGATTTCATATTGCAAGCCAACTGTCGAGCGTTTGTCCCTATAACACCGCGACCCCAACAATGCTAGTTCAAGTGCCAAATGCTGTAAACATCAACATGCACAACTGAAAAAATAAGAAAGCACCGCATTGGAAATTGAATGGGAAAAGTCAAAGAGATTCAAACAGCGAACAAGCTCTACGACAGACAAACAAGAGGGTTGTAACTTTCATCAAAGGGGCACCTCCTTAAAGGAGAATTTCCAAAGCTTTAATTCCTAAACTGAGATAGCTCGTCAAGTCAAGCGTCTGACAAATAAATTGATTCCATCCCCGTGAAACGATACAACAACCATCCAATCAACTTGCATAGTGTCTGAATATCTCAAATGCGACAAGTGTTGGATCAGTAACTAATTAACTTGTGCAGTGTCTGAATATCTTAGATGCGACAAGTGTTGGATCATCAACCAATTAACTTGCGTAGTGTTTGAATATCTCAGATGCGACAAGTGTTGGATCATTAACCAATTAACTTGCGCAGTGTCTGATTATCTCAGATGCGACAAGTGTTGGATCACTAACCAATTAACTTACGTAGTGTCTGAATATCTCAGATGCGACAAGTGTTAGATCATTAACCAATTAACTTGTGCAGTGTCTTAATATCTCAGATGCGACAAATGTTGGATCATTAACCAATTAACTTGTGTAGTGTCTGAATATCTCAGATGCGACAAGTGTTGGATCACTAACCAATTAACTTGTGTAGTGTCTGAATATCTCAGATGCGACAAGTGTTGTATCGTTAACCAATTAACTTGTGCAGTGTCTGAATATCTCAGATGCGACAAGTGTTGGATCACCAACCAATTAACTTGCGTAGTGTTTGAATATCTTAGATGCGACAAGTGTTGGATCATTAACTAATTAACTTGTGCAGTGTCTGAATATCTCAGATGCGACAAGTGTTGGATCACCAACCAATTAACTTGCGTAGTGTCTGAATATCTCAGATGCGACAAGTGTTGTATTATTAACCAATTTAACTTGCATAGTGTGTGAAGAACTCGAACACGACAAGTGTTAGGTTTTATCCCGAACAAGGGGCATGAATATCAAAGCTTCTCAGAGAGGGAGAAGAAAACTAATCATGGATATGCATTTCCCACATGAGGAACGTCGTGCACCATCATATATGACGTTTGAAATCTACAATCGTCTTTAGTCGATTAAGTGACCTCAAGCGACGGCGCTAATTAGAATATCATGCTTGTGCAAATAATATTCGATGAGTTATAAACTATTGAATATAACATCTCTATGTAAACATTTTATTCAATTCAAAATTGAAGTTCACTATAATTCATTTTTTAATGATAAACTAATTTACTATTGATATGGATAGTCCATGGTGAGTATAAGTCCAAAATCATGCAATCGCTTATTTCAATTACAAAATAGGTATCATGGAGCATATAATTTCAAAGCTTGGTTTGCCATAGCAAACAAAAAGTTGCAACTGAATCTCAACTTAAATTGCATTAACAATGTTCATTTCAAAGCCCGCATTTCTAGCAAGCAAAAAATACAAGCATCGAGGGGAAAATGTTAACCCAGTTAAAAACACCGGGTCGGCACTAAATGGGTTGACACCAACAGGATCGGCACCAACTGGGTCCGCGCCAACTAGGTCGGTCGTAATACACAGCATGGAGTGATATTATATAGTGCACGTTCACTTCTTAGTTTAGTGTTAATAAGAAGAATGGATCACATATGAGCATGGCATCAGGCACACACATGGATTGGCTTCACAATAAAAGGACGTATGTACACTTGCATGAGAAAAGCATTACATGGCAACTCATATAAGAGTGTAACATAAAAAGTATGGACGTGCACTACTAGGAAATGACATAACTTGGAAATATGATCAACACGTTGGCACAGTATGATGAGACAAATAATGAAGCTCACGTACTGCATGATAAAAGCACACGGCCCGCCTTCATTTAAAGAGAGAAATGGTAGCAATCGCATGCATATTTGGGTCAGTTCCATTTTAAAGCATCTGGTCGGTGTTAAAAATCGATATTTGGTTGGCCTTAAAATAGGAAAGCGTCTTGAACGTTAAACGCGAGGAACATGAAAACAATATATGGCTGACCATACATGTTGCATGAACTGTTTGAATAAATAAGAGCCATGAATCAACAATACACATGACACGTGGGATGGCATTACGAGAATTTCTTGGTTGGTCATATAGTTAGAAACTGGGTCGTCCTTAAGTTATTTAAATTGGTCGGCATCAAGAACCTCCAGAAATGCTCAAACGTGAATACAACAACTTATTCAGGAAATAGGCAATTGACTTCAAATAATACACATAGCAAAGTCTGGAAAGTTGAAAACGGGATGGTGGCAGTTTATATTTAAAAAGAGTAGTTGATTTCAACTGACAACGCCTAGTCGGCATCAAACAAGCAATGGGTCGGTCAAGTAATGAATTCAAGCCGGGTCGGTATCAAACTGGGAAAGTTTGGGTCGGTCATATTGAAAGTAAATTGGGTCGGTACTAAGCTAATTCCTGGTCGGCTGTAGCGCCTAGTTTGGGTCGGTCATTATTAAGAGCAGTGGCAGGAATGTATTTATTTGGGACAGTCCCAAATGATTAAAGTGTAAAGCCAAGTGCGAAAGCATGGTTGGCGCCAACCATGTGCCAATTGTGTGCCAACTATACTTCCAATTTTACAACTTTGCCACTACCTCTCAACTCCACCTATAAATAGCCCATTTATCCACCATTCAAAGGACCGAATTTCATTCCTACAACGAAGCGCCGCCAAATTTGAAGCTCTCCTCCAACTTCATTAATGGCTTCCATGGATAAATCTACCTTCATGGAACACCAAATGGATCAAATCTCATTCAAGCTACATTAGAAATCTCTCCAACACATTTCAAGTGATCTCCAACCTTCTCCAATCCTCTCTAAAGTCTATATCTAAACCTAATTCACTATGAAATCGATGAAGATCACTCAATTGCCAAAGTGATTTAAGATTCATACATCTACCATCGCAAAGCAAAAGTTCTCACCGATTCCTCAGCAAATTCAAGTGCAATTTCGATCATAAAGAGAGCGAAAAGAGGGAAAAGAGAGAAATAAATGTAAAGAGAGAATTCATGTATGTTGTAAAACTGAATACCATACTGAGAATTGATCCAAAAGTGGACGTAGATCTATTTTAGAGCGTACCACTATAAAAACTCCTTGTCTTCATTTTATGCTCTTTATTTTGTGATTACGTGGCTCCATATTCTTATCTAACCGTTTAGTGAAGTGTTAACCTAACACCCTTGGTGTTGAAATCAAATTTTGGTTTTAACATATATACTCATCTTGATGTCAGAAAGTAAATATTTAATGAGATAAGTAATTAGAAATGATACTGCAAGCAAACAATATAAAAGCAGTAAAAAAAGTAAAAGACACCAGAGATTTTTATACTGCTTTAGAGCACCCTCCTACATCTAGTCTCAGACTCCTTCTAGAATTTTAACTAAACAATAACCCTCACTTAACCGGAGGAATAAATCTTTACAGCACCTGAGCAGTAGAATATGGACCTGAGCAGTAGAATAGGATTACGCCTCAGCAGCCGAAGGGGACCTAACGCGCCTGAGCAGTAGAACATGACTTTACACTAATATAAAAATTTTGTCGATTGTTTGTGTTCTTGATAACACAATTTGCCTTTTTAAAATACACACATACTATAATATTCACCTCGAGTGTGTGTGTGTGTATATATATATTTTAAGTGCATGAAGATAAGGAAGAAAGTTACTGCTCGAATATTAAGTATAAAGGCGAGTACAAGAAATATATATGTAAGTTTAGAATGCATAAAATAGAAAGTAATAGAAATGTATAGATAGATTAAATTAGAAGAGAGAAAGTTGATTTGGTTGATGTTAGAGCATTTATATGGAATGTATAAATAGGAGCAACTATTGGCAAAGAGGCTTGGCTGAAAAGTAGTGTCTAAACCCATTCATATAAAGTCGTCTCTCTTCGTGAAAAATAGTGACTCTTCAGAAAATTTGACCATGGGAAAAATTTAGTCGATTGAAATTCTGGTCATTCAACTGAAAATTCAAAACACATATATATAAGTATATATAGTTGTGCATGTTTGTGGATTGCATATGGTATCATAGGTCAGTTGAATGACCTGCCAGGTTAGTCAATTGACCTGGGGAATTCTGTGCAATCTTGTACAATATATATATATATAAACATGAATTCTTATGCCTTATATGTATATATATATTAATATTTATATACTATACTTATATATATTATAAGAATATATATAAGCTAGGTTTAAAACATAATAATTTAGCTAAAAAACTACTTAAGGAGAAATTTTAATAATTGTACTCTAAGAATCAATAATTATAATATCTGTGCACCAGACTGAAGTCTAGTTGTAATGACCCGAATTTTCAGTCAATTTAAAAAGGCTTTAAATATATAAATAGACTTTCAAACATTTAAATATAAAATCAAGACCTAAAAATTATTGAAAATAAATTCTAAATTTCTTTTATATTATAAAATAGTTAAAATAAGGTTATTGGATTTTAAAATGATAATTAAAAAGAATATTTTAAAAATCGATAATTCCGTGCTATTTTAAAGGCAAAAAATAAGACCATTTTTAAAATGGACTAGGAATCTGACGAAACCAGGTTCATTAGAACCGTATCTGTGAAACGCAGCAGAATTTCTAATTTCGTAGTAATTCGGATTATTATATGGTCATACGAGTAGAAACAAGAAGATGTAGTGTAATAAAAAAGCTAAATAATTGCCTTAGATTAGCACTAATTCCTATAGCCTTAGGAAGTAGACAACTCACCCCTTGAGCACATGCCCCCTTCTAAGTGTCACCCTTCGATGATTTGGTCTTTCCTATATGTACATGAAGTCTAAGGAGAAATCACTCCATTTCATTTGTTCTTCCTTTTCATTTTCTTCCTTCTCTCCATTTCTCCTTCCTCCTCTCTCTCCACCCGCCGACCTACACCCTTGTAACGGCTGGAAATTTTCGACTCCTCGAGAGTCGAAAATTCCGAGACGTTAGTGAAAGAAAGTAGAGGGTGAGGAAGAAAAGATAGAACTAATAGAATAGAAGAAGAAGAAGAACTTACATCATCAGAGTAAACATGAATCTCACAGCGGAACGAATAAAATATAACATAACTTTGAAATACAAATCAGTACTCGTATATACATACCATTTCAAAGTACAACACTTAACAACACAGCGGAATAATAATAGCTATAATCCTGAAGCCTCCTGCTCCAAGCTCTCAAAGTGTATCTGTAAAATCCCGACTACTTGACTGCCCGTACAAATTTAGGCACCCAAGAGTTTAGGGAAAACAAACAAAATAAACTCCGGGTCAGTCATGGGACTGGTGTGAATAAAACTCCAACACTTGGTTAAATAAAGGATATCTTTCTGATATTATAATAATGTCTAAATACAAATAGATATCAATCTAGCAGAACGCTTGCATCTCACGTTCCACATTCATAGTATACAAATAAAACCGTGAGCGCTTATTGGAGATTGGATTCCAACAGACAAGGTATGGGAGCACCTTCCGATCAGTGTACTCTAGAGGAGATACACTAGGGTTCAACAAGAACGTCTTGCAACCCGGCCACACATGACCGTCCACTCATTTAGCTTGAGTGTAACGAATATATTATCACCCATGGTTGGGATCAGCAACCATCCTTCCCGATAAGGGACAGCATTGAAATAGATTATAAAGAAGTACAATTGAATATTCTCTAGATGGTGATAATACACCCTGCTTGGGTATGGCCCAACTAGCCATGCTGCCTAGCCCAACTTCTGTTATTTCCCGGTTGTGAGGTTTTGAGGTCACGTTTATCACTTTGACAGATTATTTCTTCAATTACTTTGAATGCCACATCGTCATACCCGCCAAATCGTTATCGATTTCTCAAGGCATCACGGGTATAAAAGCTAAGAGAAACGAACTTCTCCGCCACCAACGTAACACGTTTAAAGAGATCAACATATATGATTCGTTAAGAATACTTTGTCAGACACTCGTCCATATACATTGTTCTGGGACTGAATAAACCGAAGGCACTATTCAGTGAATCCATCCTACCTAGGCTTTTCACAATAGCCCTTGCACTTCACTCCGTCTTCAATTATCTTCAGCGTACTTGATTCGCAACGCTTATGCTAATACGGAGTGGTTCTTCGGATAATAATCCAACCGGTCTCTCCATATTAACAACGTAAAAATGGTCAAAACTATGGTAGTCTGTGATTCAACTATCAAATGAAAACATGTCGGTGTACAAACAACGATCTTATTTCCAAATGGAAATTCGATCGATTAATCATTATATACATATATTTCCTTATTTCATATATTTAGAAAATATATGTTATAATCATTGGAAAACATTTCCATAGCTTATTTTCACATCACTATTATTTCGCAACTATCAGTCCCTAACTGTAACTAGTATGAGAACAATTCTCTAAGTATCAATCCGGAAGGTCGAAACCAACATCAGATCGTCACTTAGAAAACCGTTCAACTTACCCTCTCCAGTCAGTTTCTGAATTTGCTTAACTCTATTTCTTAAATTCTTATCATGAAAACATTTCATTTTCTATGTTTAGAAAACATATCTGACTATATTTGGAAAACGTTTCCAAAACTCATTTACGAATTTCGAATGAACGTTGTATAAAACATCGTTTCGCTTAATCCATTTATCGCTTATTCCTTAACTTTATTCCTAATCAACCTTTTAGATCGAACCACAACTATTCCTTTGTCAATTCTGAAGTCAATCAAGTTGGGGTATAATTACCTCTCAGACCTTAATTGAACAACGTCCTTTACTGTGAAATAGATGAAGTTCATCACTCACTTTTTACAATCATCTGTTTACGCAAATTCTCGGATTCAGGTTACGAATCCACTTCTTATATGACAACGTTTGATTATAACTATAACGTTATAATTCCTACCCCTAAAATATCTAACCTAAATTATAAATTTATTTCCTAACTCGAAAAATTAAAAGGACACCTAATTTCTTAAATCAATAACTAAACCTTGATTTAAAACCCGGAAAGTAAATAGTACTTTCCCGAATTCGATATAATTGAATTCAACGTATTACTCTCTTTCGAGTAATCTCTATTCGATTAACTTTCTTGTTAATAACTTATATTCGATAAACTCTATTTCGATTAACCCCTGTCGAATAACTAATATTCGACTTACTTAAATGGATTAACTCTTATCGAATAACTAACATCCGATTAACTTAAATGGATTTACTCTTATCGAATAACTTATTCGATTAACTCAACTTGATTTTCTTAACTCGATTATCACAACTCGATTACTTAACTCGATAAATCTTAACTCGATTACTTAACTCGATAAATCTTAACTCGATTACTTAACTCGATAACTTAACTTAACCGAAATCGATTAACTCAACTCTAATCGATTAACTTAATTTGATTTACTCCTTCGAATAACTAATTCGAATAACTTAATTGATTAACTCCTTTGAATAACTAATTCGATTTACTCTTCTCGAATAACTAAATTCGATTAACTCAAATTAAATAACTAATATTCAATTAACTCTTCGACTAACTCCTTTGGATTAACTAACTTCGAATAACTCCTTTGGATTAACTAACTTCGAATAACTCCTTTGGATTAGCTAACTTCGAATAACTCCTTTGGATTAGCTAACTTCGAATAACTCCTTTGGATTAACTAACTTCGAATAACTCCTTTGGATTACCTAACTTCGAATAATTCCTTTGGATTAACTAACTTCGAATAACTCCTTTGGATTAACTAACTTCGAATAACTCCTTTGGATTAACTAACTTCGAATAACTCCTTTGGATTAACTAACTTCGAATAACTCCTTTGGATTAACTAACTTGCTTTGGTTAACCTAACAAATTACTTTGTTTAATCCTTTTATCACACTCTGGTATTTCTTATGGTTTTTAACACATCACCTAACAACGACGAATATCGTCCAACCACACGTAATCACAACAGATTATATACATCACATTTATATATCACAATACGTAAATCACAGTAAAAATAACTGTTGAGGAATCCAGTTGGATTCCTCCAACCTGTTTCCCTGCAACCACAGATGTTAAACAACACCAGTATAATATTCTAATAAACAGAATCAACATATAACTATTTGACGGTTTATATATATATATATGTATATATATATACATACGTAAATATATATATATAATCTCTACTAACTAACTAGCAGTTCAAGCAAACAATCAACACGCAGTCAAACAGACAATATTTTAACAGTTCTAAGAATACAACGTGAAAATAAAACTGGTTAAAGTTTGTGAGATTTACTCACATTGGCAGTTCACCGTTAAAGAACGATAAACTGTTGTTTGATTTGAATCAAACAATTTATTTCGCCATAATTTCATACGAGCCCCAATCCACTTCTAGTCAGCTTCATTGTGAAGCTCTCGTCCATATGGTCCTAACGTGACCAGTTTCGCTGAATTCCGATTACGAATGGACAAGTTATATAATTTCAAAGTTAACACTATTTAAATAAAAATAAAACAAGGATTTTATTTTCTGTTTGGGCATTAACTAATTACCTCGGCCCACTTCAATCCTACAAAACCCAGGCCCGTTGACCAAACAACCCGTCTTCCCCAAATGTACAGACCCGATTCCTTCCTCCATACCCATAAATCGATTCCCATTTCCAAAGTACCACATCAAACTTTACACCGAACTTCAAACCGAAATTAAGGTAATTCATCTCGTTCAATCTTCTTCATCTCCATCCCATTCATTTCCAGTTTGATACCTGATTTCCATCCCCGTCGAACTGCTTCTGACAGCATTCCAGTAAGACGCGGGACCCCAATTGTCACCGCAAGCCACAAATCTCCACCACTCCTTGCTATTCAACCCCAACATCTCATATACGATCCTAGTTTTCAGTTTATCCCCAAATCGAAGCACCCTAGTATGTAAACCACCTCGCTGTAGAAAAATCAGCGAACCCAAATGACGCCGAACCACTGAAAGGCTACATCAGATCAAAGGGAACCTTGTAACTATCACATAAATATATATATGTATTTATAGATTTCTTTTGGATTTTATCTTCATTTTAGAACTTGCAAAAAATGTGGTTTTGGTTGCGGAGAAAATTGAAACGAAAAGGAGATGGATCCCCCCCCCCTTGCGGTTGTATATTTATAGTATTATAAGTCCTTGGGTGCTAAGTAATTTGTTACTTATGGTTAGAAATGAATCCACGTTTTCACGACAGAAGGATGTTGAAAGGGAAGGATGTGTATTGATTTTAAACCACACTGGTATTTACTTGGTAGGTGCTGTTTTACGTGGAGGAATGTATACATAGAAATGGCGAAATCATATGTGGTAGCAACGCTCTCTTACACGTGAAGGAATGGGATGCACTATGTAGTTTTAAACGATCTCATTACTCGTTATAAAAAGCTTTGTTGACGTACAGGCTGCTATCGACAGAATTAAAAATACCTTTGTGATCAGCAATGTGTCTAGATCCCAAAAATATAATAATACCGGTAGTTTAACTCATATTTTGAAACTTCAAAATGTTGATTTCAGGGTGCGAAATACTCCAAATAAAAAGTTGCTTATTTAATTAATTAAAAATTACAGTAAAATTCTAAAAATTATTTTATTACTGTTTCTCAAAAGAACCTTGTCTAAATTCAAACCCGATCTCTAGTTATATCGAATAAACAGTTACGGTCGATAAACGATTCTATAGCGACTTTTCTGAAATTTGATTTGGACATACATCAAAATCTACACGACGAAATCCCCATTTTTCTCTTCCACTAGAAAGACATACTCCACCAGCTCCACACATTTCTTGTTTCACAGAAATCCGGCTTAAAATGAATCATGTACATTCAGTTGAAGTTCAAATCGCCAAATTGCGAACTGCCGCGACGTTTCAGGTTCGTTTTAATTATAATTATAAATTATAAGTTCGAACGTTTTACTTTAAGTTATCGATATCGCCAAATCGATATATAAATAATTAAATAAATTAATTATTCGACAGCTAACAAAACGCGCCATTACAGACTTCCCCCCTTAAAATAATTTCGTCCTCGAAATTGCTAAGTTAGAAAAATGCTACTAACTCTACTAACTAGATTTAAAAATCCTTTTTTTGTTTACCTCTAAATTTCAGTTTCGACTGGACCCATTTAATTTTAATTAATTTATTAATTCATTTCCGACCAACTAAAATTTTCAAAAATTCTGAAAATTTTCTAACACCTTAAATTTTCGAAAAATTTCGCCATAATCTCCTTTGTACGGCTCAATACGTCAAACCACAACTCGCCTCTCTAGGCCTCCTCCAATCCAAAAGGAAATCAAAATAGCCAAGTGGCTTGCTAATTCGGCTCATAAAATCCAAACTCATATATGATATAAACTTGTACCTTTTTGTCGGGCATATCATTATATCCCTACCATCTGCTACCACTTCAACATATACCAATGTTATCCATTCCAATTGATCTCCAATCAGTTCATATCCTCAAATCCAAATCGAATTTCATTCGAACCCTAATATAAATTCCAAATTATTGACTTATCAATTTGGTTCCATTCTAGATTATCTCTAATCCAATTCAATTTTATTTAACTCGGTTCAAGTTAAATTTCAATTTATTTTTACCATCTCATTTTATTTAACTTCATTAGTTAAATTTTAATTCCAGAACTTAAGTTCCTGGGTTTCTTTCAAATCAATTTGAAATCATAATGCCAATTCAAAACCTTTGAATTTCTAAACAACTTGTTTTCTCAAAACAATTCAAAAACAAAACCTTTGGTAGTAATCCGTCACTTAGAACTCGAAAATGGACACTGATGATGTCTAGATTCATCATCAGAATCTATTTTCCAGCTATCGAAGTGAGTTCAATACTATATCATTTTCAATTTGAAAAACATTTTCAAAATCTCCCAGGAACTTAAAATTTCCTTATTTTAATTCCAAATCTGATTTAAATTCATATTTAATTCAAACTATTTCATATATTACATTCATATGAATTCTGATTGGTCATTTATAACCATTTCACCCTTTTATAATCTTATTCGATTATAATAACAACCAACACAATCAATATACTATAATAATTTCAAGATATATATTTCTTCTATAAACAAATATATTTTGGGAAAAATTATTTCATTTACCCTCTTTCAAAACATACCACGTCGGTTCATCGTATTCGAGTGTTTAGTAACCCTTATCGATACAGTGGATCAAACCGATCGACCAGAATTCATAAGCCACTCAACCAATGAGTCTCCACAATATAAAACCATTTTATATTGAATAACAATTATGCGCTCATATATATACACTCAAACTCAATCTAGGATATTACTAATCCCATCTCTATCGAGTTATGCCACAGAGCCAAGGTAATCACTTAACTTAAGCTCTGATACCAACTGTAACGGCTGGAAATTTTCGACTCCTCGAGAGTCGAAAATTCCGAGACGTTAGAGAAAGAAAGTAGAGGGTGAGGAAGAAAAGATAGAACTAATAGAATAGAAGAAGAAGAACTTACATCATCAGAGTAAACACGAATCTCACAGCGGAACGAATAAAATATAACATAACTTTGAAATACAAATCAGTACTCATATATACATACCATTTCAAAGTACAACACTTAACAACACAGCGGAATAATAATAGCTATAATCCTGAAGCCTCCTGCTCCAAGCTCTCCAAGTGTATCTGTAAAATCCCGACTACTTGACTGCCCGTACAAATTTAGGCACCCAAGAGTTTAGGGAAAACAAACAAAATAAACTCTGGGTCAGTCATGGGACTTGTGTGAATAAAACTCCAACACTTGGTTAAATAAAGGATATCTTTCTGATATTATAATAATGTCTAAATACAAATAGATATCAATCTAGTAGAACGCTTGCATCTCACGTTCCACATTCATAGTATACAAATAAAACCGTGAGCGCTTATTGGAGATTGGATTCCAACAGACAAGGTATGGGAGCACCTTCCGATCAGTGTACTCTAGAGGAGATACACTAGGGTTCAACAAGAACGTCTTGCAACCCGGCCACACATGACCATCCACTCATTTAGCTTGAGTGTAACGAATATATTATCACCCATGGTTGGGAGCAGCAACCATCCTTCCCGATAAGGGACAGCATTGAAATAGATTATAAAGAAGTACAATTGAATATTCTCTAGATGGTGATAATACACCCTGCTTGGGTATGGCCCAACTAGCCATGCTGCCTAGCCCAACTTCTGTTATTTCCCGGTTGTGAGGTTTTGAGGTCACGTTTATCACTTTGACAGATTATTTCTTCAATTACTTTGAATGCCACATCGTCATACCCGCCAAATCGTTATCGATTTCTCAAGGCATCATGGGTATAAAAGCTAAGAGAAACGAATTTCTCCGCCACCAATGTAATACGTTTAAAGAGATCAACATATATGATTCGTTAAGAATACTTTGTCAGACACTCGTCCATATACATTGTTCTGGAACTGAATAAACCGAAGGCACTATTCAGTGAATCCATCCTACCTAGGCTTTTCACAATAGCCCTTGCACTTCACTCCGTCTTCAATTATCTTCAGCGTACTTGATTCGCAACGCTTATGCTAATACGGAGTGGTTCTTCGGATAATAATCCAACCGGTCTCTCCATATTAACAACATAAAAATGGTCAAAACTATGGTAGTCTGTGATTCAACTATCAAATGAAAACATGTCGGTGTACAAACAACGATCTTATTTCCAAATGGAAATTCGATCGATCAATCATCATATACATATATTTCCTTATTTCATATATTTAGAAAATATATGTTATTAATCGTTGGAAAACATTTCCATAGCTTATTTTCACATCACTATTATTTCGCAACTATCAGTCCCTAACTGTAACTAGTATGAGAACAATTCTCTAAGTATCAATCCGGAAGGTCGAAACCAACATCAGCTCGTCACTTAGAAAACCGTTCAACTTACCCTCTCCAGTCAGTTTCTAAATTTGCTTAACTCTATTTCTTAAATTCTTATCATGAAAACATTTCATTTTCTATGTTTAGAAAACATATCTGACTATATTTGGAAAACGTTTCCAAAACTCATTTACGGATTTCCAATGAACGTTGTATAAAACATCGTTTCGCTTAATCCATTTATCGCTTATTCCTTAACTTTATTCCTAATCAACCTTTTAGATCGAACCACAACTATTCCTTTGTCAATTCTGAAGTCAATCAAGTTGGGGTATAATTACCTCTCAGAACTTAATTGAACAACGTCCTTTACTGTGAAATAGATGAAGTTCATCACTCACTTTTTACAATCATCTGTTTACGCAAATTCTCGGATTCAGGTTACGAATCCACTTCTTATATGACAACGTTTGATTATAACTATAACGTTATAATTCCTACCTCTAAAATATCTAACCTAAATTATAAATTTATTTCCTAACTCGAAAAATTAAACGGACACCTAATTTCTTCAATCAATAACTAAACCTTGATTTAAAACCCGGAAATTAAATAGTACTTTCCCGAATTCGATATAATTGAATTCAACGTATTACTCTCTTTCGAGTAATCTCTATTCGATTAACTCTCTTGTTAATAACTTATATTCGATAAACTCTACTTCGATTAACCCCTATTGAATAACTAATATTCGATTTACTTAAATGGATTAACTCTTATCGAATAACTAACATCCGATTAACTTAAATGGATTTACTCTTATCGAATAACTTATTCGATTAACTCAACTTGATTTTCTTAACTCGATTATCTCAACTCGATTACTTAACTCGATTACTTAACTCGATAAATCTTAACTCGATTACTTAACTCGATAAATCTTAACTCGATTACTTAACTCGATAACTTAACTTAACCGAAATCGATTAACTCAACTCTAATCGATTAACTTAATTTGATTTACTCCTTCGAATAACTAATTCGAATAACTTAATTGATTAACTCCTTTGAATAACTAATTCGATTTACTCTTCTCGAATAACTAAATTTGATTAACTCAAATTGAATAACTAATATTCAATTAACTCTTCGACTAACTCCTTTGGATTAACTAACTTCGAATAACTCCTTTGGATTAACTAACTTCGAATAACTCCTTTGGATTAGCTAACTTCAAATAACTCCTTTGGATTAGCTAACTTCGAATAACTCCTTTGGATTAACTAACTTCGAATAACTCCTTTGGATTAACTAACTTCGAATAACTCCTTTGGATTAACTAACTTCGAATAACTCCTTTGGATTAACTAACTTCGAATAACTCCTTTGGATTAACTAACTTCGAATAACTCCTTTGGATTAACTAACTTCGAATAACTCCTTTGGATTAACTAACTTGCTTTGGTTAACCTAACAAATTACTTTGTTTAATCCTTTTATCACACTCTGGTATTTCTTATGGTTTTTAACACATCACCTAACAACGACGAATATCGTCCAACCACACGTAATCACAACAGATTATATACATCACATTTATATATCACAATACATAAATCACAGTAAAAATAACTGTTGAGGAATCCAGTTGGATTCCTCCAACCTGTTTCCCTGCAACCACAGATGTTAAACAACACCAGTATAATATTCTAATAAACAGAATCAACATATAACTATTTGACGGTTTATATATATATATATATATATGTATATATATATATATACATACGTAAATATATATATATAATCTCTACTAACTAACTAGCAGTTCAAGCAAACAATCAACACGCAGTCAAACAGACAATATTTTAACAGTTCTAAGAATACAACGTGAAAATAAATCTGGTTAGAGTTTGTGAGATTTACTCACATTGGCAGTTCACCGTTAAAGAACGATAAACTGTTGTTTGATTTGAATCAAACAGTTTATTTCGCCATAATTTCATACGAGCCCCAATCCACTTCTAGTCAGCTTCATTGTGAAGCTCTCGTCCATATGGTCCTAACGTGACCAGTTTCGCTGAATTCCGATTACGAATGGACAAGTTATATAATTTCAAAGTTAACACTATTTAAATAAAAATAAAACAAGGATTTTATTTTCTGTTTGGGCATTAACTAATTACCTCGGCCCACTTCAATCCTACAAAACCCAGGCCCGTTGACCAAACAACCCGTCTTCCCCAAATGTACAGACCTGATTACTTCCTCCATACCCATAAATCGGTTCCCATTTCCAAAGTACCACATCAAACTTTACACCGAACTTCAAACCGAAATTAAGGTAATTCATCTCGTTCGATCTTCTTCATCTCCATCCCATTCATTTCCAGTTTGATACCTGATTTCCATCCCCGTCGAACTGCTTCTGACAGCATTCCAGTAAGATGCAGGACCCCAACTGTCACCGCAAGCCACAAATCTCCACTACTCCTTGCTATTCAACCCCAACATCTCATATACGATCCTAGTTTTCAGTTTATCCCCAAATCGAAGCACCCTAGTATGTAAACCACCTCGCTGTAGAAAAATCAGCGAACCCAAATGACGCCGAACCACTGAAAGGCTACATCAGATCAAAGGGAACCTTGTAACTATCACATAAATATATATATGTATTTATAGATTTCTTTTGGATTTTATCTTCATTTTAGAACTTGCAAAAAATGTGGTTTTGGTAGCGGAGAAAATTGAAACGAAAAGGAGATGGATCCCCCCCTTGCGGTTGTATATTTATAGTATTATAAGTCCATGGGTGCTAAGTAATTTGTTACTTATGGTTTGAAATGAATCCACGTTTTCACGGCAGAAGGATGTTGAAAGGGAAGGATGTGTATTGATTTTAAACCACACTGGTGTTTACTTGGTAGGTGCTGTTTTACGTGGAGGAATGTATACATAGAAATGGCGAAATCATATGTGGTAGCAACGCTCTCTTATACGTGAAGGAATGGGATGCACTATGTAGTTTTAAACGATCTCATTACTCGTTATAAAAAGCTTTGTTGACGTACAGGCTGCTATCGACAGAATTAAAAATACCTTTGTGATCAGCAATGTGTCTAGATCCCAAAAATATAATAATACCGGTAGTTTAACTCATATTTTGAAACTTCAAAATGTTGATTTCAGGGTGCGAAATACTCCAAATAAAAAGTTGCTTATTTAATTAATTAAAAATTACAGTAAAATTCTAAAAATTATTTTATTACTGTTTCTCAAAAGAGCCTTGTCTAAATTCAAACCCGATCTCTAGTTATATCGAATAAACAGTTACGGTCGATAAACGATTCTATAGCGACTTTTCTGAAATTTGATTTGGACATACATCAAAATCTACACGACGAAATCCCCATTTTTCTCTTCCACTAGAAAGACATACTCCACCAGCTCCACACATTTCTTGTTTCACAAAAATCCGACTTAAAATGAATCATGTACATTCAATTGAAGTTCAAATCGCCAAATTGCGAACAGCCGCGACGTTTCAGGTTCGTTTTAATTTTAGTTATAAATTATAAGTTTGAACGTTTTACTTTAAGTTATCGATATCGCCAAATCGATATATAAATAATTAAATAAATTAATTATTCGACAGCTAACAAAACGCGCCTTACAACCCTCCCCTTCCCATTGGCCCCACAAACCCTTTCTCCTCCTAAAACCCCTTTCGCCCCTCCTTTAATTTAATTACACCACAGTACTAAAATCCTACCACCACCAACCGTCGCCTCCCCTAGCCTCCATACCCTCCGCATTAGCCCCCTTCCTCTCCATGTCATACCGTTGGTCCCCAGCCCTAGCCATGAGCCCCTAGCTCCCAAAAACCCCCTCCTTTTTCCCCTAAAACCCTCAAAGATTCAATTTATATTTGTATAACCCAGGTTAGAAGCTATATATATGTGTGTGTGTGTGTGTGTGTGTGTGTGTGTGTGTTTGTGTGTGTGTTGGTTACATAGAAGTGTTGTGTGTAAAAATTGTTCGTTTGGTTGTTATCAAGGTTGCGGAGTGATAAAAATCTTATCTTTGAGGTTAGACGGAGTGGAAAACTATGATGAGCAGTTATAGCTTACGTTTGAATTAATATGCTTATTGATGTTGTGTATTTGAAATGCAAGTGAATTATATGTTGTGTGGTTAATGTTGCTTGTGGTTGAAGTGTGTGTGTGTGTGTATATATATATATATATGAATTGTAAAAGTGGGTTAGTGGTTTACATGTTGATGTAAGTGATTTTGAAGTCAAAACCCTAAGTAAAAAGGTAGGTTAACTTGGATTATAACTTGGTTGAAATATTGCATGTACATTGGTTGGAAATAAATATTTGCAAGTTAATGTTGGGTTGCTATGTGATTAAGTAGTTAAAAATGAGGTTTGGATAATTTACCATATCCAAAATGATATATATGTAGTGAAAATAGTAGTTGAAACAATTACTTAAATAACGAGTATATGAAATGAATAGTAACATCTATTTATGTTGGCACAACTTTTCTCAATATAAAACAGGACATGGTAAACAATTCTATGTGTTGTATGTTGGTGTGTTTTGATATGGATTGGCTAGAAAATAATAGCTAATCAGTTATTAACGGTAGTTATAATTTTGGTTGAAAATTGGTTTGGAACAGTGTTTAAGTGTTGATAACCCTGACACTTATGCTGTTAATGCTATGATATGTTGGTTGATGATTATCAAATGTTAATTGAGTATTGGTGACATGTTAACCCATATAAGTTAAATTATATGATCGTTAATTGAGTTTACTCTAATTGGGAATTAATTGAATATTTAATAAATAAAATATTGAGTGAAAAATAAAAGTTTGAACTTTAAATCTGAAATGATTAGGAAAGCTAGTTTAAATAGTTACGAATAGTTTTCGTAAAGAAAAGAAATTGATTTGAAACAGATTTCAAACAATTAAGGCATGTTTTAAATTTTATTTAAAAGTGAATAGTAACTTTGAAAAGTGAATTTCAGTTTGGATATCTAGAAAATATTTTAATTCGATTTTATTATCCAAACCCTTTTATTTATTTTTATAATGGACGTCACGAAAATTTGGGTTCAAATGGATAAGTTTTAAAAAAAAATTATATTAATAATAAAATAATAATATAATAGCCATTTAATAGAAATATTGAATTTTAAAGCGAATATTGGAAAATATAGTTTTCAAAAATTATTGTATAGTAATTATACAATTAATAAACTATTTTAAAATGAATTCGATTTTATTTTAATTAAAATCAAAGTTTAGTTTGAATAGAACTAGTCGTGCAGCGGTAGTTCGCGAATTTCGACCATTGACTTTAAATTGACGTACCTGGAGATCCTACTGTCGAATTTTCCCAAAACGAAAAATGTTTGATTCAAAATGAAAAGAGCTTTCAAACGAATGGTAAAGTTTAAAAATCCAACAATTAGATTTTGAAATAAGTTCAAATCAAATTTGAGTAAAAACAATGCTAATGTCGTTAATGACTCGAAATCGGATTTTAAAGAAAATGAGCTATTTTTTAATTACTAAAAATATGAATAAATTATTATAAATCATAATAAATTATTTGAAAGAGATTTGAATTGAATATACCAAGTTTGGGAAGTTAAAAAGCTATTTCCTGGAAATGAGTTGTTTTAGTGATATTATTTGCAACGGTTTTTGGAGCGATTTAAAACAAAAAAGGTTTTCAGATAACTAGTGATATCCAAATAATCTGCAAACATATCCAAAGGATTAGAATGAAGTTTTAATATGTATTTAGACTTTGAAAAGATTAAACCAAGCCTAAGTTTTCCAAATAAAACTGGAATTGAATGGAAGTCGATTTATTGATAATCGATATGGGTCTCTGTGGATAGACCTTTACTGTTTAACGAATTTAAAAGGCTTTGTCGTTATTCTGCTTATAGTATTAGTTGGATATGAGAATTTATATCGATTATAAGCTGATATGATTTCCATGAAGATTTTAATTGAAATGAAAGTAAGATTTTGGTTTTATCGTGAACGATGTTTTAAATAACGTTTGTTCCTTAACCCGCGTAAAGGAAGCGATAATTTTCCAAGGTAAGTTAAAATGGAATCTTTATTTAATTCAAATATAAAGATTTATTAAAAGAATTTTCCCTAACAAATGATAATGGGAACGAGTTTAAGAATCGGTTGAAAGATGATAAACATGTTTTTCGCGTAAGCGGTAAGATTAAGAAATCGTAAATTCGATTTTAGGCGAGTGATATAATCAATGAAAGATTCAAACGAAAATTTTAAGTATGTAAATATTTGATTAGATTTAAGTGAGCAATTCCTAAACGTAAAGAATGATTTGAGTAAAAGAATATTCCCAAAATGGAATAAGACTCATGATATCTGGTATATCTTCATTAATTTTAAAGATGCGCTAGCTATTCAGAATGATAGGTTTTTCGACCCATTGTGTATAACTATACAACATAATGAAAATGGCATTGTCTATGATTGAAAAATGGAGACCTCACCTCGGATGGATTGCTCGTCGATGCCTTAGGTGTGGATTATATTGTGAAGGCGATCTAATCGTACTTGGAGTGATTCAGATTGTAAGGGCTTTCGCACCCAGGCTGGGTCGTGGAATAAAGCGTGTTCGGTTTCGTTTACAACCCAGAACAAACTTGTAAATGGATGTGTGTATGACATTGTATTTTACAACATAACCAATTAGTTCTTATTGATGTTATATTAGTTGGTAACGGAGAATTTATTCTCTTGGCTTAACACCTCCTTTGGGACTTATGCACTCAGAGGGTTATATATTAATAAACACCGATTATATGATGTGAATTGAAAATGTGGCATGCTAAGTACTGAGCCAATCAAAGCTTTTGTTGGAAAGCGGAGCTTTATGAATGATGATTAAAGCAGGGCTGTTGCAGCATAGCTTTGTGTTGAAATGTGACTTTAGAGCCTCACAACCCGTGAATGGCTGAAAACAAGATGATGGATGACAGAGATAAGGACATACGTTTCCTTCTACTTGAAAAGTGATTCCATGGTATGGCGCCCTGGCAAGTTTACTTATGCGGATGATAGATCGAGGTGCCTCGGATGAGGTCGGTCTCGACTGGGGGACGTTATGCTCAGGTAAGACCCAACGAGCCTGTTAGTGCTGGGCGGCTCTGTCACTTCGAAGGATCACACGATTGTGAGTCCTAAGACATACCGCTAGGGGTTTTATGAATGGTTAAGGAAGATCCTTTGCCTTGATCATTGTTAGAACCGAACTTCCAATATGAGCTTTCATTTCCAGTTGTAACCTAATAGCCAACTTAATGGGATAAGGCATTACGCGAGCTACGATTTATACATTTACTTTCGAAAGTGATTTCCACACCTAGATATTAATAATAATATTAAAAAATATTTGTTTTAATAATATCAAGCATGTTTGGTTATTATAAAGTAAAACTCTATCCTCTGGTATGCGTTGCATTGTGTGATAGGACTTGAGTCTTATAACAGCTTCATTTTTCAAAAGCACAAATTTTAAAAACCTTTTAATGATTGTATGATACAGGTTATGGTTTGTTATCTAGTTCTCAAGTTGGTTAATCCAAGCTTGACCCGAGTGTTTGTCGCTTGGATCGGATCTGAGTGTGTTTCATGTTCAAACAGTGGATGAGGATTTTCCAGTTGATTCAAAAAAGCTGGAGTTTTTCGTCAGATGGCAGGGCTTATTCTACTATATTTACGTGGATGGTGTGGATTGATGATGTGAGGATAGTATTTATACCTATCCCTGGCTTGTCAAACTCTGATAATGTAATTGTTTTCCATTATAAAAGTTTCTGCTGTAAAGATATATTTTGAATATTATATTTTGTTATATTTCACTGTGTTTGCTCTAATAAAACCCCGATGAATCGAGTTTGTGATATTTGATTTTGCGGTACATGAACACTGTGGATGTGCTAAGTATCGGTTGTCAAAGTTTGGAAATTTGGTTTAACGTAGGACTTTCCGACGATGCTCGCTTTTTTGACTGGACTTGTTTGGATTATTGTCGGTTTAGAAGATGGGAGAATTTGGGTTGTCTCTGCTTGGTATTAGAGCTTATATTTAGCAATAAACCTTGGCTATAAGGAGTAAAGACTCGTCAAAGATAAGATCTGTAGTATCCTAGGACGAATAACTAGTAAGAGATAGGACCAGTAGTATCCTAAGACGAGTGACTCGTTAGAGATAGGGTCAGTAATACCCTATAATAAGTTGAGAAAATTATATTTATATAATATGTGAGAGAGAGACATATTTGTGATTTTGATTTTCAAAAGTAATATGTATTTTTATAGAAAAATGAAGTTAAATTTGAGAAGTTAGTGAACTAATTGATTGTCGGACGTGTTGTATTGCAGCTAATTTAACTTAAGGAATGATTATGAATTTAAACTATTGGATTATGGTAAGTAAATAAAATTTTCGACGATTTTGGGCAGTCAATAAATTCTGATATGTATTAGGTTGAAATTTATAAAGGAAGTTATATTCACAATTTTGGACAGTAGATATACATGAAACTCATTTGTCATTTTAATTAGAAATGTTTTTAAGAAAGTATAGGTTTGAGCGTGAGATCTAATAAGAGCACTGCATAAAACTATTATGCAATGGAACATTCAATTTTGATTTAAAATTGAAAATGAAGTTGAAATCGTTTTGAAATGAATTTATAAACGTTTTATAAAATACGTTTTGAATGGAAATCAATGATATATATTATATATATATTTAAATGGTTTGAATAGAACGCGTTGCGCAGCGATTGTTCGCGAATTTTGACCATTGACTTCAAATTGAGGTAACGGCAGATCCGACCTTCGGATTCTCCTAAAACCAGAACAGTTGGGTTCATATCGGAAAGAGCTTTCCATTGAATATAAGAGATTTGAAACCTAACGGTTAGATTTTAAAATATGTCCAAATCAGTTTTGGAAAAGGTCGCTATAAATGCATTTCGATGACCGTGCATGGAAATCGACTGAAATGGCGATATTAAAATCATTAAAAATATGTAAATTATGTAAAATCACAATAAATGATTTGGAAAGAGTTTGGATGAAATATTACATATTTGTAAAGATAAGTGATATTTTTATCAGAATGAACTAGTTAACAACTAGAATAAAGAACTGAAGAATTAAAATGGTTTTAATATAACCAGAATTTTCCAATTTATGAATTGGAATGGATTTGAATGGAAATAATCTTCAGAATATTTCAATATTGGATCCCGTGATTATATAGATATTGTTGAGGAATTTGGAAGATATATATATATATATATCATTATTCCCAATATGATGTTTGTTGGTTCCAGAATTTGATGTTGAATATAACCGATATTATTTTTATTCAGAGCCTTATATAAAATATCAAATTGGATTTTGGGGTTTATAGTGAACAATGTTTCAAATAACAGTCGTTCTGTGAAAACCCGTAACTTCCCCGTAAAGGAAGGCGACGGATAGTTCGAGAACAAACCACAACAGAACGCATACGGAAGAACATTTCATTGTATATAACAACAATGCATCAGATTACAAGAATATACAGAGTATAAATGAATATTACACAGAAATATCAGAGATTTAAATTACATTTAAATACATAGCAGCGGAAAAATAATACAATACACAACTAGAAGTAGATATACGGATACAAAGCTTTCCGGATATCATTCCAGCTGTAAACCAGGATCCTGTGAATATAAATCTGCAAAACCAAAACTACTAGCTGCCCGTGTCAAAATAAGGGCACCCAGAGTTTAGGTTAAAACAATAAACTCCAGGTCAGTCATGGGACTGGTGTGAGAACTAAAACAGTTATTATCTTTATTTTCAAAGTTAGGTAAATCAAGGGACCACGCCGTATAACACGGAACGGGTTTCCTCCCAAGAATACCAGTGCATAAAACAAACAGCGCAATGCTAAATAAAGAAAAATGAAGCTGTTATAAGACCCAGGTCCTATCACACAATGCAACGCAAGCCGGGGGATAGGGTTTTCCCTTATAACAGCCAAAGAATGCTTGATACGTTTAAAACAAATCATTTGATACTATTATAAGTGCATAGTGTATAAAACAACTTCAAATCATAAGTATCAATCATAGGCGGCATAAGCGCCCCATCCCACTATGTCGCCATAAATAGGATTACAATTAAAACCGCACATGTCACATATTTGGAAATTGGATTTCCGTCTATGAACCGAGGCAAAAGATAGTCCTCAACCGATTCGAGACAATCTAGCCCATGTCTCAGGATCAGAACGCATCAACCCTTTAGATCGTCAGGGTCGGTCCACCGATGTGGATTATTATGCCTGAACACTACGTCTCTCCGCCCTTTGGGGCGTAAATGAGCCACTAAATGACTCCATCGGTTCGAGAACGACCGATCAATCCGAGGCGCCTCGCAACAGCAACAACCACATAAGTCAAACTCGTCAGGGCGTGTAAAACCACTGACGCCACTTCTAGCTAGAAAGAAACGCAAGTCCTCCCTGAGGTCCGTCTCCCGTTTTTGGTTCATACCTGGTGTGAAACACGCGAGGTAAACGTTACACAAAGCTACGCCACAAAGGCCGTGCTTTGATCATCACCACAAGACTTTGCTTTTCAACAGAAGCCTTGATCATTTGCATCTTAGCATGCCACAAAGGCAAACCATCCTATGCAACCGATATCAGTCACACAGAATGAAATCCGATGTCAGACACACAGTCCATTTACAAGTCCGTTCTGGGTCTGAACGAAACCGGAGGCACCTAGTACCCCGCATATCCATCGATCTCCAAGTACGTCTGGACGATCACTAACTGTTTCCATCTTCTTGGGTGAACAGCCCAATCAAGATCATCAGTAATTACCCAAACGACGTGAAGACCTCCGGTCTTCGACCACCGTCTTCATCTTCGACTTATCGTCGTATCAGTTATTCAGAATGGGATAAACCCGGTCTTTCCGAATAACTCGCGTATATATTATAAAAGTGTTACACAAACACAACATACGCCTCATTTCAATTCATTAGTCACTAACCGTAAATTAATCAAGAGAATAATTCCCCAAATATTAACCCCGAAGGCCGAAACCAACATCAGATCAATATTCAGAAAACCATTCTGCTTGGCTAACCGACAGTTAGTTTCTAAATTTCACGTTCATAGGGAAAGGTTCCCATTAATTTTATCAAAGATAAATTCTTGAATTTATGCTTTAATCTACTTTTGAATATCAATTCAAACTAGTCGGGATTAGCGAGCCTTACCGAAGTAATCATTTGTTTTAATTTCCCAATCCCAACCTATTCATCCCATGAAGTAAAACTGGTTATACTTCATATCTAACACCACGGTGTTATCGGTAAATTCAATTACCATTTCACGTTCAAATCTAATTAAAGATTTAACTATCGCCTGGAGCAAAACTGGTGCTACTCCATTCTCGATCATTTCAATCTAATTAAAGATTCATTAAAACTCCACTTAGTTTTAATCTTTAATTGGGTTAAAGAATCAGTGTCATTTAAAACACAGTTCACGATAAACCCAAAATCACATTCATTATTTATCGGGTTAAAGAACGAGTGTTATTTAAAACACTGTTCACGATAAACCCAAAAATCAATATCAATTCAATTCCAATTAAATATTATTTAATTGGTACACTTCATTAAATCTAAATAAAAAGATTTAATCTTTTCTCAACTGGGTCCAAGAACAGTGTTAGTGAAGACACCATTCACGACAAACCCAAATCACATTTGATATTCAATACAAGGCCCTGAATAGAAAATATACCGGCTTATATTCAATATCAAATTCCACGACTAACAAATATCGTATTGGAAATAACGATATAAATATATCTTTCAAATTTCCGTAACAACATCCGTATAATCGCGAATTCCAACATCGAAATATTCCGAAGACAATTTCGATTCAAATCCACTCCAATGCAATCATTGGATATTTTGGTTATTTTTAAAACCCTTTTTCAAATTCCATTTATTTATTTAAAAATAAATAGAATTATAATTCTAGTTCAAAACTAGTTCAGTTCGATAAAAAATCTATTTTTATCTTTTCAAATATGGAATTTTTCATCCCAATTCTTTCTAAATCATTTCTTATGATTTTACACAAATTATTACTATTTTTAATAATTTTATCAAGGCCCGTACAGTCGATTTCCATCAATGGCCATCGAACTGCACTTACAGCGACCTTTTTCGAATTTGATTTGGACGTATCTCCAAATCCAACCGTTAGATTTCAAATTTCTAATATTCGTTAGAAAGCTCTTTTCGATACGAACCCAACGGTTCCGGTTTTAGGAGAATCCGACGGTCGGATCTCCCGCAATGTCCGTTTGAAATAAATGGTCGAAATTCGTGAACTGCCGCGGCGCGGCGCGTTCTATTCAGGCCATTATATTATATATATAATATATATAATATATATATCGTCGATTCCTATTCAAAACGAATTATATAAATAGTTTTAAAATTCGTTTCAAAATCTATTTCAACTTCTATTTCAATTCAAAGCAAAATTGAATTCTTCTTTATAAATTCGTTTTAAAATTCATTTCTATTCAATTCGAATTCCAATTCAATTTGAATTCATTTCAATTCGCTTTCAATTCCATTTGAATTCGTTTTCAATTCAATTCATTTCGAAATCGTTTTCAATTCATTTCATTTCGAAATCGTTATATATTCAATTCATTTCGAAATCGTTATATATTCAATTCATTTCGAAATCGTTATATATTCAATTCATTTCGAAATCGTTATATATTCAATTCATTTCGAAATCGTTTTCAATTCAATTCTATTCGAAATCGTTTTCAATTCATTTCTATTCGAAATCGTTTTCAATTCATTTCTATTCGAAATCGTTTTCAATTCATTTCTATTCGAAATCGTTTTCAATTCATTTCTATTCGAAATCGTTTTCAATTCATTTCTATTCGAACTCGTTTTCAATTCATATAAATCTCGTTCACGTCAAAATGGCGTCAATCTAGTCAACACGGCTTCATAAATTTCTATTTTCAAATATTCTATTTCAAATATTTCTTTTTCAAAATAGTTGTTATTATCAAAATATTTCGTTCAACACATGACCAATCTCAATGGATGAGACTGTCAACACATGAACTTTTATTTTATATTATTCTTTATTTTTCAAATTGGAATGAGGCCCAATCAATTACCATATAAAGTTAATTATATGGATTTTCATACAACACATGTATAATAGCATTGAAAAATAATCAACCATCAACCTAAGTGCACTACACTGTATAAGCATCAAATATAGATATCTAACGCTTATAACAGCCTGTCAATCAATCGATCGACATATTTAATCAATCAGGATGAGTGAACTTCAAATTTCATCCCAACACCCGTGTGGGGTTTCAAACAATCAAACAAATATTTTATTTGTGCAGTTGGGCGATGTGTAAAATTTATCGACCCAATCAATGTCCTTGAAATAGGTGTACATAAACAAACCGTCTGGTTTGTAAATGAATATTTATTTATTCACATTCACGTTAAAAATTATATTTTTAACGATAAAACATTTTATTTCAACCTATGAATTTCTATTCAATTCATTTATTCAATAAAATGATATTTTTATTTTTCTAACATATTTTTTAGAAAATTTCGGCGGCATAACGGCACGATACTAGAAACGGGACGAGGCCTAGCCTTATCCCCGGTCTAGTGAAGGCCCACGCCATTCACACATCAATCAAATTCACCAAACAATTCGCTTTCAATCAACTAATCTAACCAACTACACAACCAAACAAACAAGTCCATGGTCTGTGGACGGGTGTCGGGTGCTACTAAGCACCGTCTGCATCCTAGTATATATATATATAACTAGAAAAATAAATTGAAAGGTGAGAAATTCTCACATATAGCTATCCTAGCTCGACGGCTCTTCTTTTGCAGAAGTCTTCGTCGTTTCGCCTTTTTGTCACCTTCGTTGCTGCTTTCACTACATACGTGAAAATTGAATTTTACTTCGCTATTCAATATATAAAAATTCTATTTTTCTATCGAAGTTCAATATATAAAAATCGAATTTTTAGTTCAAAGTTCAATATATAAAAATCGAATTTTTAGTTCAAAGTTCAATATATAAAAATCGAATTTTTAGTTCAAAGTTCAATATATAAAAATCGAATTTTTAGTTCAAAGTTCAATATATAAAAATCGAATTTTTAGTTCAAAGTTCAATATATAAAAATCGAATTTTTAGTTCAAAATTCAATATATAAAAATCGAATTTTTAGTTCAAAGTTCAATATATAAAAATCATATTTTTAGTTCAAAGTTCAATATATAAAAATCATATTTTTATCACGCTATTTTCTATATAAAGATTTCGCCTTTTTAAATTTAAAGATTCCACCTTTTTAAATTTAAAGATTCCACCTTTTTAAATTTAAAGATTCCACCTTTTTAAATTTAAAGATTCCACCTTTTTAAATCTAAAGATTTCACCTTTTTAAATCTAAAGATTTCACCTTTTGAAGTTTAAATCTTTTCACTTTAAAATCTAAAAATAAAAATCAGTTTTAAAAATAAATAAAAAAAGTTTTAAAAATAAATAAAAACAGTTTTAAAAATAAATAAAAACAGTTTTAAAAATAAATAAAAACAGTTTTAAAAATAAATAAAAACAGAAAAAGTAAATAAAAAAAAATAGCAGGGAACTTACAGGGGGGGCTTCTCCGTTCGTCAGTGAGGGGGGGGCTCGTGGCGGAGGCGCCGGAGGTGGATCGGCGGTGGCGGCTGGCCATCCAAGTGGCGGCTTCTCTGGTGATGGGCGACGGTTTAAATCGAAGGGGCGCTCGCGTGGAGAAGAGAGAGGAGAGAGAGGGGAGCAGCGGGGTTTGGCGATGGTGGACGGAGGCGGTGGGGCGACGGTGGAGGGAGGAGCGGCGGGTTTCTCGATCCGCTCCCTCTTCTTTATTTATTTTTTTGTTTTGATTTCTGAAATAAATTAGGGGGGGGGCCAGAACGTATAGGGGAAAGAGGAGATAGAATTTTTTTTTATTAATTTAATTATTTAATTATTTTATTTTAATTCAAAAAGTCAACTTTTTCAATCGACCTCTAAAAGAGGTCCACCGCCTGTCGTCCCTAGCGTTTAACCCCCATTCCGAACACAATGGGATATGCCACGTAGGCTGATTCGACTGTTTGAATCAGTATCTGTTAAATTTACACTTAAATCGCTATATTGAATTTTAAACGTACATTTCAAATTACCGGGGTCGCATATTAACTCTATAAATTCCATAAAAATATTTTCTAGCTTCGTATTTATGATACGGTCCTAACAAAACTAGTTTCGTCGAATTCTGAGACCGTTTGAAAAAAAATGGCCATTTTCCAGTCGATTAAAATCTACTGAAACTGGTCAAACGCGTTTTCTTTTGCCACGCTCACATATTGATTCGAAAAATTATGAAATTTGGAATCTAGCAATAACTTAACACCACGGACCCAACAAAACTGGTTTCGTCGAAATCCGAGGTCATTTGCAAAATGTCCATTTTAAGGGCCTGAATTCCATAGCGACTATTCAGAATTTTCAACTGGACATATCTTTTGATTCTCGCTACAAAATTTTGATCTTTCAGACTCGTTGGGAAGATATCATCATTTAGATCCTATCATTTTTGGTTTCACTAAAATCCGGATTGTTTTGCACCCGGTACATTCAATTGAAGTTTGAAATCGAATTATCGAACTACCGCGCCATTTTCAATTCTATTTATAATTATATATAAATATTTATATTCTAACGACGGCGTATATAACATATTCGTTCTAATTCTATTCAAAATAAAGTTTTCGTCGAAATTATTTAAAATAATATATTTTAAATATTCAAATTCAGCTAAAATTGCTAAAATAAAAATTTCAAACTGGCTCGCATTTTACGGGTTGTTACAATCTCCCCCACTTAAAACTTTTCGTCCCCGAAAAGGAACAAAGTCGAAAGTGGTTTGATCAATCAACACTACGCTCGATCTGGCTTCCATTCTCCAACTCTTTAGTTTCTGAGAATTTTCAAAATTTCAAAAATTTGGCTAACACCCTAAATTTTCGAAAAATTTCGCCATAACCTCCCCTGCAATGGGAGCATCGGGGAATTTCAAATAGCTTCCCCGGTCCTTCAGATCTCAAAAAGAAAAAGAAAAAGCCAAGCGGCTAGCCAATAGGCTCACAAAATCATCATCACCCAAACAAAACAGTAAATTATGTAGTAAACATGTACCTATTTGTCGGGCAAACAAATTTTATTCTCTGCTCTAGCCTCCTTGCTATGACCTGTTCAATATAAGTATATGTATATGCAAGCAAATGCGACCAATTTTCAATACAATTCAATATTTGGTTCCATTAGGCTAAATGGCTAAAAATTAGCAAACAAATAAACAAACAACACAAACATCAATCAATTAGTGAATTAGAGTTTCAAATTGATAACTTTGATACATAGTCAAAAATCAGGTTTTTGATACCAAATCACAACAAATAAATCTAGCTATATAAGTTTTGGTTCTCACACCAGTCTAATGGAAATATATAGAAAATCACACCTTCGAAACTCGAATACCAATTCTGATGATGTCTAGACTATCATCAGAATCGTCTCCGGACGACTAGAGTGTGGCTCTATATCTATCCAGTATATTAAAATTTCGAATACACGCGGATCAGACGTATACGCAAAATCTATATATACTGGATTGTCCACATCAATATAAATAGATAACCAAATACGAATGATGGTTTTAAATTTTCAAAACGAAAATTGTTTTCATTTGAAAAATATACTCTTCACGCTCGTTCTAGGATACTACTGATCCTATCTCTAACGAGTCATTCCATTGGATATTACTAATCCAATATCTGATGAATTCTTTCGTAAGGTTCTAATGTGTCTTGTTCTCTAAGCTTTGCAAACCAAAGCTCTGATACCAACTGTGAAAACCCGTAACTTCCCCGTAAAGGAAGGCGACGGATAGTTCGAGAACAAACCACAACAGAACGCATACGGAAGAACATTTCATTGTATATAACAACAATGCATCAGATTACAAGAATATACAGAGTATAAATGAATATTACACAGAAATATCAGAGATTTAAATTACATTTAAATACATAGCAGCGGAAAAATAATACAATACACAACTAGAAGTAGATATACGGATAAAAAGCTTTCCGGATATCATTCCAGCTGTAAACCAGGATCCTGTGAATATAAATCTGCAAAACCAAAACTACTAGCTGCCCGTGTCAAAATAAGGGCACCCAGAGTTTAGGTTAAAACAATAAACTCCAGGTCAGTCATGGGACTGGTGTGAGAACTAAAACAGTTATTATCTTTATTTTCAAAGTTAGGTAAATCAAGGGACCACGCCGTATAACACGGAACGGGTTTCCTCCCAAGAATACCAGTGCATAAAACAAACAGCGCAATGCTAAATAAAGAAAAATGAAGCTGTTATAAGACCCAGGTCCTATCACACAATGCAACGCAAGCCGGGGGATAGGGTTTTCCCTTATAACAGCCAAAGAATGCTTGATACGTTTAAAACAAATCATTTGATACTATTATAAGTGCATAGTGTATAAAACAACTTCAAATCATAAGTATCAATCATAGGCTGCATAAGCGCCCCATCCCACTATGTCGCCATAAATAGGATTACAATTAAAACCGCACATGTCACGTATTTGGAAATTGGATTTCCGTCTATGAACCGAGGCAAAAGATAGTCCTCAACCGATTCGAGACAATCTAGCCCATGTCTCAGGATCAGAACGCATCAACCCTTTAGATCGTCAGGGCCGGTCCACCGATGTGGATTATTATGCCTGAACACTACGTCTCTCCGCCCTTTGGGGCGTAAATGAGCCACTAAATGACTCCATCGGTTCGAGAACGACCGATCAATCCGAGGCGCCTCGCAACAGCAACAACCACATAAGTCAAACTCGTCAGGGCGTGTAAAACCACTGACGCCACTTCTAGCTAGAAAGAAACGCAAGTCCTCCCTGAGGTCCGTCTCCCGTTTTTGGTTCATACCTGGTGTGAAACACGCGAGGTAAACGTTACACAAAGCTACGCCACAAAGGCCGTGCTTTGATCATCACCACAAGACTTTGCTTTTCAACAGAAGCCTTGATAATTTGCATCTTAGCATGCCACAAAGGCAAACCATCCTATGCAACCGATATCAGTCACACAGAATGAAATCCGATGTCAGACACACAGTCCATTTACAAGTCCGTTCTGGGTCTGAACGAAACCGGAGGCACCTAGTACCCCGCATATCCATCGATCTCCAAGTACGTCTGGACGATCACTAACTGTTTCCATCTTCTTGGGTGTACAGCCCAATCAAGATCATCAGTAATTACCCAAACGACGTGAAGACCTCCGGTCTTCGACCACCGTCTTCATCTTCGACTTATCGTCGTATCAGTTATTCAGAATGGGATAAACCCGGTCTTTCCGAATAACTCGCGTATATATTATAAAAGTGTTACACAAACACAACATACGCCTCATTTCAATTCATTAGTCACTAACCGTAAATTAATCAAGAGAATAATTCCCCAAATATTAACCCCGAAGGCCGAAACCAACATCAGATCAATATTCAGAAAACCATTCTGCTTGGCTAACCGACAGTTAGTTTCTAAATTTCACGTTCATAGGGAAAGGTTCCCATTAATTTTATCAAAGATAAATTCTTGAATTTATGCTTTAATCTACTTTTGAATATCAATTCAAACTAGTCGGGATTAGCGAGCCTTACCGAAGTAATCATTTGTTTTAATTTCCCAATCCCAACCTATTCATCCCATGAAGTAAAACTGGTTATACTTCATATCTAACACCACGGTGTTATCGGTAAATTCAATTACCATTTCACGTTCAAATCTAATTAAAGATTTAACTATCGCCTGGAGAAAAACTGGTGCTACTCCATTCTCGATCATTTCAATCTAATTAAAGATTCATTAAAACTCCACTTAGTTTTAATCTTTAATTGGGTTAAAGAATCAGTGTCATTTAAAACACAGTTCACGATAAACCCAAAATCACATTCATTATTTATCGGGTTAAAGAACGAGTGTTATTTAAAACACTGTTCACGATAAACCCAAAAATCAATATCAATTCAATTCCAATTAAATATTATTTAATTGGTACACTTCATTAAATCTAAATAAAAAGATTTAATCTTTTCTCAACTGGGTCCAAGAACAGTGTTAGTGAAGACACCATTCACGACAAACCCAAATCACATTTGATATTCAATACAAGGCCCTGAATAGAAAATATACCGGCTTATATTCAATATCAAATTCCACGACTAACAAATATCGTATTGGAAATAACGATATAAATATATCTTTCAAATTTCCGTAACAACATCCGTATAATCGCGAATTCCAACATCGAAATATTCCGAAGACAATTTCGATTCAAATCCACTCCAATGCAATCATTGGATATTTTGGTTATTTTTAAAACCCTTTTTCAAATTCCATTTATTTATTTAAAAATAAATAGAATTATAATTCTAGTTCAAAACTAGTTCAGTTCGATAAAAAATCTATTTTTATCTTTTCAAATATGGAATTTTTCATCCCAATTCTTTCTAAATCATTTCTTATGATTTTACACAAATTATTACTATTTTTAATAATTTTATCAAGGCCCGTACAGTCGATTTCCATCAATGGCCATCGAACTGCACTTACAGCGACCTTTTTCGAATTTGATTTGGACGTATCTCCAAATCCAACCGTTAGATTTCAAATTTCTAATATTCGTTAGAAAGCTCTTTTCGATACGAACCCAACGGTTCCGGTTTTAGGAGAATCCGACGGTCGGATCTCCCGCAATGTCCGTTTGAAATAAATGGTCGAAATTCGTGAACTGCCGCGGCGCGGCGCGTTCTATTCAGGCCATTATATTATATATATAATATATATAATATATATATCGTCGATTCCTATTCAAAACGAATTATATAAATAGTTTTAAAATTCGTTTCAAAATCTATTTCAACTTCTATTTCAATTCAAAGCAAAATTGAATTCTTCTTTATAAATTCGTTTTAAAATTCATTTCTATTCAATTCGAATTCCAATTCAATTTGAATTCATTTCAATTCGCTTTCAATTCCATTTGAATTCGTTTTCAATTCAATTCATTTCGAAATCGTTTTCAATTCATTTCATTTCGAAATCGTTATATATTCAATTCATTTCGAAATCGTTATATATTCAATTCATTTCGAAATCGTTATATATTCAATTCATTTCGAAATCGTTATATATTCAATTCATTTCGAAATCGTTTTCAATTCAATTCTATTCGAAATCGTTTTCAATTCATTTCTATTCGAAATCGTTTTCAATTCATTTCTATTCGAAATCGTTTTCAATTCATTTCTATTCGAAATCGTTTTCAATTCATTTCTATTCGAAATCGTTTTCAATTCATTTCTATTCGAAATCGTTTTCAATTCATATAAATCTCGTTCACGTCAAAATGGCGTCAATCTAGTCAACACGGCTTCATAAATTTCTATTTTCAAATATTCTATTTCAAATATTTCTTTTTCAAAATAGTTGTTATTATCAAAATATTTCGTTCAACACATGACCAATCTCAATGGATGAGACTGTCAACACATGAACTTTTATTTTATATTATTCTTTATTTTTCAAATTGGAATGAGGCCCAATCAATTACCATATAAAGTTAATTATATGGATTTTCATACAACACATGTATAATAGCATTGAAAAATAATCAACCATCAACCTAAGTGCACTACACTGTATAAGCATCAAATATATATATCTAACGCTTATAACAGCCTGTCAATCAATCGATCGACATATTTAATCAATCAGGATGAGTGAACTTCAAATTTCATCCCAACACCCGTGTGGGGTTTCAAACAATCAAACAAATATTTTATTTGTGCAGTTGGGCGATGTGTAAAATTTATCGACCCAATCAATGTCCTTGAAATAGGTGTACATAAAAAAACCGTCTGGTTTGTAAATGAATATTTATTTATTCACATTCACGTTAAAAATTATATTTTTAACGATAAAACATTTTATTCCAACCTATGAATTTCTATTCAATTCATTTATTCAATAAAATGATATTTTTATTTTTCTAACATATTTTTTAGAAAATTTCGGCGGCATAACGGCACGATACTAGAAACGGGACGAGGCCTAGCCTTATCCCCGGTCTAGTGAAGGCCCACGCCATTCACACATCAATCAAATTCACCAAACAATTCACTTTCAATCAACTAATCTAACCAACTACACAACCAAACAAACAAGTCCATGGTCTGTGGACGGGTGTCGGGTGCTACTAAGCACCGTCTGCATCCTAGTATATATATATAACTAGAAAAATAAATTGAAAGGTGAGAAATTCACACATATAGCTATCCTAGCTCGACGGCTCTTCTTTTGCAGAAGTCTTCGTCGTTTCGCCTTTTTGTCACCTTCGTTGCTACTTTCACTACATACGTGAAAATTGAATTTTACTTCGCTATTCAATATATAAAAATTCTATTTTTCTATCGAAGTTCAATATATAAAAATCGAATTTTTAGTTCAAAGTTCAATATATAAAAATCGAATTTTTAGTTCAAAGTTCAATATATAAAAATCGAATTTTTAGTTCAAAGTTCAATATATAAAAATCGAATTTTTAGTTCAAAGTTCAATATATAAAAATCGAATTTTTAGTTCAAAGTTCAATATATAAAAATCGAATATTTAGTTCAAAATTCAATATATAAAAATCGAATTTTTAGTTCAAAGTTCAATATATAAAAATCATATTTTTAGTTCAAAGTTCAATATATAAAAATCATATTTTTATCACGCTATTTTCTATATAAAGATTTCGCCTTTTTAAATTTAAAGATTCCACCTTTTTAAATTTAAAGATTCCACCTTTTTAAATTTAAAGATTCCACCTTTTTAAATTTAAAGATTCCACCTTTTTAAATCTAAAGATTTCACCTTTTTAAATCTAAAGATTTCACCTTTTGAAGTTTAAATCTTTTCACTTTAAAATCTAAAAATAAAAATCAGTTTTAAAAATAAATAAAAAAAGTTTTAAAAATAAATAAAAACAGTTTTAAAAATAAATAAAAACAGTTTTAAAAATAAATAAAAACAGTTTTAAAAATAAATAAAAACAGAAAAAGTAAATAAAAAAAATAGCAGGGAACTTACAGGGGGGGGGCTTCTCCGTTCGTCAGTGAGGGGGGGCTCGTGGCGGAGGCGCCGGAGGTGGATCGGCGGTGGCGGCTGGCCATCCAAGTGGCGGCTTCTCTGGTGATGGGCGACGGTTTAAATCGAAGGGGCGCTCGCGTGGAGAAGAGAGAGGAGAGAGAGGGGAGCAGCGGGGTTTGGCGATGGTGGACGGAGGCGGTGGGGCGACGGTGGAGGGAGGAGCGGCGGGTTTCTCGATCCGCTCCCTCTTCTTTATTTTTTTTTTTGTTTTGATTTCTGAAATAAATTAGGGGGGGGCCAGAACGTATAGGGGAAAGAGGAGATAGAATTTTTTTTTATTAATTTAATTATTTAATTATTTAATTATTTTATTTTAATTCAAAAAGTCAACTTTTTCAATCGACCTCTAAAAGAGGTCCACCGCCTGTCGTCCCTAGCGTTTAACCCCCATTCCGAACACAATGGGATATGCCACGTAGGCTGATTCGACTGTTTGAATCAGTTTCTGTTAAATTTACACTTAAATCGCTATATTGAATTTTAAACGTACATTTCAAATTACCGGGGTCGCATATTAACTCTATAAATTCCATAAAAATATTTTCTAGCTTCGTATTTATGATACGGTCCTAACAAAACTAGTTTCGTCGAATTCTGAGACCGTTTGAAAAAATGGCCATTTTCCAGTCGATTAAAATCTACTGAAACTGGTCAAACGCGTTTTCTTTTGCCACGCTCACATATTGATTCGAAAAATTATGAAATTTGGAATCTAGCAATAACTTTACACCACGGACCCAACAAAACTGGTTTCGTCGAAATCCGAGGTCATTTGCAAAATGTCCATTTTTAAGGGCCTGAATTCCATAGCGACTATTCAGAATTTTCAACTGGACATATCTTTTGATTCTCGCTACAAAATTTTGATCTTTCGGACTCGTTGGGAAGATATCATCATTTAGATCCTATCATTTTTGGTTTCACTAAAATCCGGATTGTTTTGCACCCGGTACATTCAATTGAAGTTTGAAATCGAATTATCGAACTACCGCGCCATTTTCAATTCCATTTATAATTATATATAAATATTTATATTCTAACGACGGCGTATATAACATATTCGTTCTAATTCTATTCAAAATAAAGTTTTCGTCGAAATTATTTAAAATAATATATTTTAAATATTCAAATTCAGCTAAAATTGCTAAAATAAAAATTTCAAACTGGCTCGCATTTTACGGGTTGTTACACGTTCTTTAACTCAATTAATAGTGAAGATATGATTTTGAATTTATAAATCTTTTAATTAAGATTAGTGGAATTTTCCAAAGTAAAGTTTTCCAATTTAATATATTAATTTGAAATTGAATGGAATTTGATTTAGTCATAATTGAAGTGAGCTTCTGTGGAGGAAGACATTTACTATGTATGGAATTTAAAAGGCTTTGCCGCTATTCCGTTTATAGTGTTAGTTTGGTATGGAAATTTATATCGATTATATACTGTTATGATTTCCCTAAAGATTCCATTTTGATGGAAGATGATTTTGGGTTTATCGTGAACTTTGTTTTAATGGACATTGATTCTTTAACCCAGTTGAAAGCAGGATTAATTTCCAGAAAGTTGAATAATCATTAAGTATGACTTTTGAGATTAAAACCAAGTGGAGTTTTAATAAATCTGTAAATAGATTGGGATGGAATGAATGTTAATTAATCTTACCCAAAACATGAGATGTGATATAAACCAAATATACTTGGTTGTTGATATTGATTGTGATTGATTGACTGTTTGGATTGTGCTCGACCAATTTATGAGAAAAATATGCTCTTACATTTAGCATTGGGTTGGATAGAAATGTTAGTATGCTAACATCTTGTGAAACACTTCACGATTTGACTAAGAGATGTTTAACAATGTTGTTGAGTTCAATTCGAATTTAATGAATGATTTTGAAATGATATTTTTCTTAAGTGAAAAGAAATGTATTCCCGATTTTGGATAGGGAATGTTTTATAAAAATGTTTTATAAAACAGAAAGGATTTCTAGGCCTAAACCCGATATTGTCGAAATGATTTCGAAATGTATTATGTGTTTGACATTGTAGTTCAACGCATAATCGATTAGTTGCTATTGATGGCGTATATGTCTGGTGGTGAAGAATTTATTCTCTTGCTTAACATCCTTCTTTGAGAGGTATGAACTCAAAGGCTATCTGATTAATAGTGACTGATCATATGTGTGAATTGCTGATGTAAAGTACTATTGTCTGAAAGTACTTGTGATTATTATGTTGTGAAATGATTTTTCCACTTCGGGATATGAAACGATTTGGTATGTGGCCAAAGATTCAGGTAATCTGAGAGTGACTAAAAGTGTGAGGGCGGTGAATGTCTTCCCCAAGAGTGTGGGATGGTGCATCATCAGTGTAGCTTGCTCCAAAGTGGGAGATGCGCGCGCACACACACACACACACATATATATTTATATATAGGTTCGGTTAGGAGCGTACAGCCTTGTTTGAGGGCCGTGCTCGATATTTGGTTTGTATATTTGTTTGTATGCATTATTATGTTTTGGAATTCATATTTTCAAAGATTTTGATTTGAGCTCCTGAAGTGAATTCTACTTTGATATAAAGCTAGATATGTATTTCAAAATGATTCGAAATAAGAAATTGGAAAAAAGGTCCAAAGGAATAATTTCTGTAAAGTAAATTGGATTTGGAAAATCAATGTTTGTGGTTAAGCCTGAATGGGTAGATTGGAAAATTGCTTGTTCTGTGATGCACTGTAGATCCATTTGTTTATTCATGGTAGTTGTTTATGCACTGACAATGTAGTGGAGGAAACCCGTTCCGTGTTATACGGCATGGTCCCGTGATTTGCCTTATTTTTAAACAAGTTTAATAACTGTTTTGAGTTCTCACACCAGTCCCATGACTGACTCGGAGTTTATTGTTTTAACCTAAACTCTGGATGCCCATATTTTCCACGCGGGCAGCTAGTAGTTTTGGTTTTGCAGATTATTTCATTTAGCAGGATTCTGGATCGAAGCTTAAAGCTATGTCGAGAGTATTGATAGTCTTCCGTTGTGTTAGTTTATTTGTTTCCTTTGCATTGTACTACATTTATTTTCCACTGTAATATTTATTCGTACTCTAATATATTTTGTACTCTAATATAACATTATTATGATGTTTATAAAAGTCTTTTGTTGTTTGTTCTGATGTGCTGTGCGCCCAGAGTTAGCGTATCTAGGTTTCGAACAGTCTTGGTCAATTTAGCGTTGATTAGGTCCGAGCGAAATCCGTGATCATTACAGCTGGTATCAGAGCTTTGGTTAACTCAAATCTTTGGGGTGCAACTCGTTATAACAGAATAAAAGACACATCAAAGGTTGGATTAGTAATATACTATGAAAGAAAAACTCATTAGAGATAGATCAGCAGTATCCTAGAGTGAGAAACTCGTTAGAGATGGTGATAGAAATGTCCTAGAATGTAATAACCCGGAAAATACGAGCCAATTTAAAATTTTTAAATTGATTATTTCAAAGCAATTTGAACCATTGAAATAGAATATTTCAATAAATTAGTGAATTAGAAATAGTGAGCCAGTTTGAAAATTTGAATTCATACTTTGACTGACTGTGCAGGGTGGAAAATATAACGGATTTTAGTGAAACCAAAAATATTTAAATCTGTTAGTCAATACCTTTCTAACGAATCTGAAAAATCGAAGTTTCAAAACGGGAATCAAAAGTTATGGCCGAATGAAATTTCCGAAGGGTCGGTATATAGAATATATAGGCCTGGAAAATTGATATTTTGCATACGACGTCGGAATTCGACGAAACCACTTTTGTTGGGTCCGGGATGTCAACCTATTGCTAGGTTTCAAATTTCATAATTTTTGAAGCTAGTATGTGAGCGTGGCAAAAGAAAATGTGTTTGGTCGATTTTTGTTAAATTGGATCGACCAGAAAATGGCCATTTTTCAAACGACCTCAGAATTCGACGAAACTAGTTTTGATGGGACCGTAGCGTCAAAACATAGCTAGATTAATTTTTCTGGAATTTTTCGAATCAGTTTGTGGCCCTGGGAAATTGAAATGTGCGTTCAGAGTTAAAAATTAAATGTTTTATACTTTAATTTGGAAAATAACTGACTGTAACAGTCAAATTGGCCTACGAAACATATCCCATTGTGTCCGGAATGGGGGTATTTAGCTAGGGGCGACAGTCGTTGGGTTCAAAAAGGAGTTCGTTTAAGAAAACACTATTTAAAAATTTTAATATAGTCTCGGCCAATCATATTTTTTCTTTCATAAATTTTAAAATAAAAAAAAAACGCGGAAAACCCCCGACCCCCCCCCCCCCAGATCGAACGGCGGCTTCCTTCTCCGCCTTCTCCCCTCCAAATCTCCACATCCGCTCATCAAAACACCAGGGCCCTTTGGAGTTTTTCGTAGAGCTCGAGACGAGCTTCAAATCCATACCAACCTCCACCAGCATCGTCGAGTATTTCGCCGGATCCGATCCTCCAAAGTCCGGCCGTTCGGAGGTCGATTCCGCCGCCCAGAGGACGTCGAGTTCAACGCCGTGGGGCCCGCACGTGCGCCTCTCCTCCGCCTACAACCCTGCACTGGCCGATCATCCAACCACTACACGGTTTGATCAAAAATCGCTGACCTAGTTTTGAAACCTTCAGCCGAGGTAACGGCCTGTTTAATTAAATTATTTTACGACACTTTAAAACCGTTGCAAAACTTTGAAAAATCATATCTTTTTGGTGTGTTGACAAAATTCGATGAAACAGGAAACATCGAGACCGCAAGGAAGCTCTCTACCCAATAGAAGAAGCTGCGGATTTTTCTGACATCGTATCGATTTTTAGCGCTCAGAAAACCAAGGTGAGAAATCTAAATTAACGTGAAATTCAAAGGAAAATGTCGTGTATAATTTATATAAGCGAAATATAAATTACATACGTGTTGTATACCTCATGTACATGCGTAGTGTAAGCTATATGAGCGAAGTATGAATTTTTACATGCATAGAATAATTGATATATGTGTTGGAATGCTAGTAAAACATAGCAAATATATATTATATAATATATATATACTCCCCTCGTCCACAAACCATGGACGATATTTATTGTGGTGAATTGGTGTGAAATATTGGATGAAAAATACGAATGGCTGGATAATTGTTTGTGGTTGATATTGTTTGGTTGTGGTTGAAAAATACCCATTGGTGATTGAAATGAATTGAAAATATTTGTGGAAATAAAAATAAACATGCCGCCTGCGTGCGAATTAGATGCATGAATCCCCATTGTCAAAAACCGCGAGGTTTTAAGGTAGAGCGAGGAGCCGTACTAGGGACGGTGCCGGTTTTAACTACCCTGCCGTTATGCTGCCGAAATTTTGAATAATCTTTGTGTGTTAGAATTATTTTCATATGTTGAAATTATTTTCATGCATTGAAATTAAAGCCATATATTGAAACTATGTCCATGTGTGGAAATATTCATGTGTTGAAAAGTGTTGTATGAAAATTAAATTCATTTGTGAATGAATGAAGTGCTTAAACAATAAAAATCACATTTTTATATATATATATATGAAGTATGAAAAATATTCGCCTTATATAAATAGTTTCAACAATCAAAATTTCGTCTTTCTAATAAGAACAACATAAATAAAATGTCCATGTGTGGAAATGCTCATTTGTTGAGAAGTGTGTGTAGTGGAAAAGTTCATGTGTTGAATAAAAAGATTGAACGATAAAAATTACATTTTTATTGAAACTACGAAGTGTTGAAACATCTAATTGTTGAATAAATATTATAAATGATAAAAATATCATTTTTATCATATGTGTGATATGCTAAAGATATGCGGACGTTGAAATAAATATTTGTGATAGGAATATTATTTTTAACATGCATAGGAACTAAATAAAATAGTCATGTGTTGAAATCTATTTTAGTTCGCCAAAATTATCATCTTTGAAATGTGAAGTGTTAAAAATAGCCACTTGTTCAATTAAACGTGCATGAGTTGAAATATACATTAACTAGCTAATGATATGATTTTAGCCTATGCATGCAACATTCGAATGAATGGTGTTTTTAAACCAAAGCAAATCAAATATGGAATTGAATGGAAAATGATAAATGTTAGAAATTGTATATATGTACATGCATATCTATTGAACAAGTTAAAGCAAAAGGGGCTAGAGAAGAGAAATAGAATTTTGTGCCCGACAAATAGGTACACATTTACCGCTTTGTTTGGGTGATGATTTTATGAGCCTGTTGGCTAGCCGCATGGCTTTTTCTTTTTCTTTTTGATATGAGACGCCCGTGTGGCTATTTGGGAATTTTCCCAGACCCTCCCGTACAAAGGAGGTTATGGCGAAATTTTCCAAAATTTAAAGGCGTTAGTGGAATAATTGAAGTGAAAACGATATAGGAATTTTTGAATGAACTATATTTATATAAATATATAAATATAAATAGAATTAAAGCGAAACGTGGCCGTGCAGTTCATATTTTGAAACCGTGATTTCAAACGACTAGTGCGGAAGATCCGACCATTGGATTTTCCCGAAACCTCAACCGTTGAGTTCGCCTTGGAAATATCTTCCCAATGGCACCAACTTTGTGAAGATCCGACGGTTGGATTGTCTGGAATGTTTAATTCAAAATTAGTGAAAACAGCGCCAGAAACGGTTATATATATATATATATATTTATATATATATAAATATGATTAAATTATATCGAATAACGACGCTGCAGTTCGTAAATTGAAATCGTAACTTCAAATGGTTAGTGTAGAAGATCCGACCGTCTGATTTTCCCAAAACTGGAACCGTTGGATTCGTTTTGAAATGACCTTCCTAATGATGTAAAATTCGTGAAGATCCAACGGTTAGATTTTCAGATATGGGTAAAACAAAATTAGTGAAAAGCAGCGCCAGTGCATCGACACGACCTGAAACGTCGTTTAATTAAATATGGCCGTTTTAAATTAAATAAAAATGGCGATATATCGTTATAAAGTACTATAGACGATATAGAGTGAAAGTAAACCAATTTTGTTGTGTTTGCTTGATATGTGATGGTTGAATGTATTTGACATGAAAATTGTAACTAAATAGCTGAAGTGTGAATGTTGAATAGTTCAACCCTGTGATTAATTGGTTTGAAAATCTAAATATACGTGGGTTATTTGAAAAGGCCGAGTTTATCTCATTTCAAATAATGGATCGACGTTGAGAAGTCGAAGAGTCGAAGACGACTGAAGACCGACGATCTCCACATTGGATGGATGGGCGCTACTGATGCTCGTGATTGGAGTAGCTACCATGAAGGAATTGAAGTAGTAGCCGCCCAAACATATTGTTGATTGTACGGATATGCGAGGAATTGGTGCCTCCGGTTTCGTTCAGACCCAGGACGGACTTGAAAATGGACTGTGTGTCTGACATTGGATTTTGTTCTGTGTTATCGATCTCTGTTAAATATATATATCTGTTTGGCGGCGGAGAATTTATTCTCTTGCTTAACGCCCTTCTCTGAGACGTACGAGCTCTGAGGTTATGTATTGACAGAAATCAGTTGCATGGAGTGGATTGCCTGTGTGGCACGCCTAAGTGGCATATGATCAAGGCTTCTGTTGCAAAGCAAAGTCTTGTGGTTGATGATCAAAGCATGGTCTGTGTGACGTAGCTTTGTGTATAACGTGAATTCGCGAGCCTCACACCTAGGTATGAGTCAAAAACGGGAGAGTGACTGCAGGGAGAGCACGATGTTTCTTTCTAGCTAAGGTGGTGTCAGTGACCTACCAGCCCTGACATTATATATACTTTTCACCTGTGTGGTTGTTGGAATGCGAGGCGCCTCGATATAAGTCTGTAAGGACCGGGAAACGTGTGTTTAGGAATAATTGATCCTCAAAAGTAAGAGAGGACCGGCCCTGAAGATCCAAGGATCATAGTGGGGTCCTGGGACATTTGCTAGAGTGTCTCGAATCGGAGAGGAGCTTGCCCCTTGCCTCGACTCATGAAGGAATCCAATTTCCAATACGATATATGTGGATGTGATTGTATTACTAGTATGGCGACATGATATATGGTACCCATGCCGTCTAGGATTGATATTTATGATTGAATTTGCTTTTGAAACATATATGCACTAGTAATAATATCAAACACTTTGTTTTATTCGTATGAAGCATCTTTTGCCATTATAAGGTAAAAACTCTATCCTCCGGCTTGCGTTGCATTGTGTGATGGGACCTGAGTCTTATAATGGCTTCATTTTATAAAAAGCATTGCGTTGATTTAATCATTTATTTTATTTCATGCACTAGCACTCATTGGAGTAAACCCGTTCCGCGAAAGTGGCGTGGTCCTTTGATTTGCCTTATTATTGTTGTTAATAAGTTGAATAGATTTCTCATACCGGTCCCATGACTGACTCGTAGTTTGTTTCACCTTGCAAACTCGGGTGCCCTTATTTTCACACGGGCAGCCTAGGTACAGGTTTTTGACGCACCTTTTGGCTCATGGCGAGGCTTGACTACACCGTGCTGACTTGGATTTTCTCCGCCATTGTTGTATCTATATTATGATTCCGCCATTGGCGATTTAGACTGATATTCCTTTTGTGTACTCTTTATATTATGATTCCGCCTCAGGCGATGGTGACTGATTATGTAGCATTATGCACTAAGTTGTATCCTGTACTGTGCTTCTCTGATGTGATGATATCTATATGATTCCGCTGTCATATGTGTGTAAATTATTCTATTTTCTGTTGATGCTATTATCTGTGATCTGCTAATGATGATTAATGTGTTATATTCCAATGATTATCCTTAACACCGTGTCACGGGGTTTTGGGATCGTCACAGCTGGTATCAGAGCTTTGGTTAACCTTAGTTCTGGAGTCTAACACATTAAACACTTCGTCAAAATAGAATCAGTAGTATTCTAAGGCGAGTCGCTCATTAGAGATAGGACTAGCAAAGTCCTAGAATGAGCTGAGCAGAATAGCAAAAACAATTGATCAGTCCATCTTTATCTTTCCGTAGGAATTTCTGCTTAAATATCCAATAGACTATCATTGCTGTTAACTGACTTTTTTTCGTTGCTTATACAGAATTTGACAAATGGCTACCAGAGCAGCTGCCGCTAGAGGAGGCCGTGCCGGCCGAGGCCGAGGTAGGGGAGAAATCCCAGCTCAAGAAGGACCTTTGATACAACCTCCGGCAGCTCAATACTTCGAGCTCGACCGTGTAGCTAAGAGATATAAGAACTTAGGAGGCAAGACCTTCTCGGGAACTAGCACCGTAATAGAGGCCCTTGCATGGCTCAAAACATGCGAGAAAATTCTTGAAGGCCTAAGGCTTGGGGACGAAGACAAAGCTATTATGGGCGCCTGGCTTATGCAGGAACAAGCTGAATTATGGTGGGAATCTCTTACCGCCGGGAACAGAGAAGCTGGAAGAACATGGGATGGATTTAAAGAACTCTTCAAGGAGAAATATGTCCCAGAACAAGCTCTAGAAAGAATGCACGATGACTTCGCCAATCTCCAGCAAGGGGATCTTTCCGTGCAAGATTATCTGAACAAATTTACAATGTTGTCGCCCTATGCTCCAGAGCTCGTCGCCACTGCGAAGTTCAAAAATAAGAGGTTTATCCTTGGGCTAAGACGACAATATCATGATAGAGCCATGGCCCATGTCAAGCTGGATTTCAACGAGCTAGTGGAAATGACATGCAACTATGAAGACCTTGATCAAAGGCATCTGGATCAGGATCGCGCTAGAAGCCAAGCCGGAAACAAGCGCAAGCCTGCTGTAAATCAAGGCGAGTCAAGCCAAGCAGCATCTTCAAAGCCTGAGACTGGCAAGCCGCCAAGAGGAAATTGCTTTAACTGTGGTAAGCCGGGGCACTACTCAAATGTCTGCACAGCTCCGAAGAGGCAGAAAACAAACTCTCAAGGCTCGAGCCAAGGCTCTCAGAACCCTCGCTCGTGCTTCAACTGTCGCAAGACCGACCATCTGGTCAAAGACTGTCCTTTGTTGAAGAAAGCTACTGTAGCTCATGTCTATGACGGGTCTAGCCCGCCAGCTGCTTCCGATGGAGCAGGTAAACCCGATGTTTTGGGAGGTACCCTTACTATTAAAAATATTCCTGTTTCTGTATTATTTGACACAGGTGCATCACGTAGTTTTATTGCTAGTAACACAGTGCACAAATTAAAGTTAAAACAACGAAAGCTCAAAGAATCGGTTGAAGTTCATAACCCGATAGGCGGTCCTGTTACTCTCAGTTCCTGTTGTAGAGTGCCAATCTCTTATTCTTCCTACAAGTTTCCCATTAATTTAATTGTTATGGATTTTCCCGAATTCGACGTTATCCTGGGGTTAGAATGGTTAACGAAATATGAAGCCGAAGTGAATTGTGCGGAAAGAATCGTTAAAATTCGAACGAAGCTTGGGTATATTACGGTTCCCTGTCATGGTTCAAATCCGAATAGAGAAGAATTTTGGTCAGCATTAGAACTTATCCCCACTTCCATGGAAAAGATTCCGATTGTTAGCAACTTTGCGGATGTGTTTGAAGAAGTTGAAAACTTGCCTCCGCAAAGAGAAATAGAATTCTGAATCGATCTAATTCCCAATGCCAGACCAGTGGTGCATCCAATTCGCAGAATGACTCCGAAAGAAAAAGAAGAATTAGGCGATCAAACTCATCAACTGTTGTGGAAAGGTCTAATCAGACCGAGTTTTTCTAATTGGGGTGCAGCTGTTGTGTTTGTCCCGAAGTCAGACGGTACTCTTAGATTATGTGTTGATTACCGAGACCTCAACAAACAGACGCTTAAAAATAAATATCCATTACCCCGCATTGATGATTTGCTAGACCAATTGAATGGGGCAAAAGTATTTTCCCGAATGGACCTAGCTACAGGTTTTCATCAATTGAGAATAGCAGAAGAGTGTGTTCCTTTGACCGCTTTCAGAGGTCCAGGCATATTTTATGAATGGTTAGTAATGTCGTTTGGCCTATGCAACGCTCCAGCATACTTTGTCGATCTAATGAATAGAGTGTTCAGGGGAGTTCTGAATAAATTTGTCCTCGTATTTATCGATGATATTTTAATCTACTCCAAATCAAAACCCGAGCATGAAAAACACTTAGAACAAGTATTGGAGATTCTAAGGAAGAACGTCTTCAAAGCCAAATTCTCTAAATGTGTCTTCTGGCAAGAAGAAGTTAAATTTCTTGGCCATGTCGTGTCAGAAAAAGGAATTTCTGTTGACCCAAGCAAAATAATAGCGATTCAAGACTGGAAACAACCCACTACTCCCACAGAAGTTAGAAGTTTTATGGGGTTGGCTAGTTATTATCGAAAGTTCGTTAAGGATTTTTCGAAGATATCCGGTCCGTTAACGAAGCTCACAAAGAAACATGAGAAGTTTAAGTGGACTTCCGACTGTGAAGAAGCTTTCCAGGAATTGAAATCGAAGCTGACCACCGCTCCGGTGTTAACAATTATTGATGGAAATCAGGATTTAACGGTTTGGACAGATGCTTCTATTAGAGGTCTTGGTGCAGTGTTAATGCAGAGAGGCCAAGTAGTCGCTTATGCAAGCCGCCAACTGAAACCGCATGAGAAGAATTATGTGACTCATGATCTTGAGTTGCTAGCCATCGTATTTGCCTTGAAAATCTGGAGACATTACTTGTTGGGCGAGAAATTTATACTGTACACAGATCATCAATCGTTGAAGTATTTATATACCCAGAAAGATCTGAATCTGGGACAGCAGCGTTGGCAAGAATTTCTTGCGGCGTATGACCTTGATATCTTGTATATGCCGGGAAAGGCTAACGTGGTAGCGGATGCACTTAGTAGGAAAACCGCAATTGTTGCCCATCTTATAATTACACCTAGCTTGATCGATAAGATATGTGCTCTCCAGAGGAATGATTATTTCATTCGAAAGATCAAGGAAAGAATCCAGAAAGGAGAACCCTCAAGCTTTCAAGTAAATGAAGAAGGAGTTTTGAGGCTGAATGGGAGGATTTGTGTTCCCAACCTTCCTGAGCTCAAAAGAGAAGTGCTAGATGAATGCCATAAATCCAAATTTTGCATCCATCCTGGGGTGAGTAAAATGTACAACGATATCAAACGCACTTTCTGGTGGAAGGCAATGAAAAGAGATATTTCTTTGTATGTTAGCAGATGCCCTACTTGTCAATTGGTCAAGAGTGACCAACAGAAGCTAGCTGGATTGTTACAACCATTGGAAATCCCAAGTTGGAAATGGGAACAGATTTCCATGGATTTCATAGATGGTTTGCCGCGAACCAAGAAGGGTAATGACAGCATTTGGGTAATCGTAGATCGCTTCACGAAGACTGCCCATTTTATACCTGTCAGATCCAATAGAACTGCCCAAAGTCTAGCACAGATATATCTCAAAGAAATTGTTAAGCTGCATGGAATTCCCATCAGCATAGTCAGTGATAGATATCCCCTATTTACTAGAAAGTTCTGGGAGGCTTTCCAGACAGAATTGGGGACAAAACTGAATATGAGCACCGCTTATCACCCCCAAACAGATGGCCAAACTGAGCGGGTGAATAGAATTCTGGAAGATTTATTGCGGGCTTGTATAATCGATTTTGGTGGGTCATGGGAAGATCATTTGCATTTGGCAGAATTCTCATATAACAATAGCTATCAAGCAAGTTTGAGAATGTCACCATTTGAAGCGTTATATGGCAGACCCTGCAGATCTCCTGCATGTTGGGTAGAACCTGGCAACAGACTTGTACTAGGACCCGATATGATCAGAGAAGCATCTGATAAAGTGGACTTCATCAAGAAGCGATTGAAAACCGCCCAAAGCCGACAGAAAAGTTATGCAGACTCTAGAAGGAGAGATTTGACATTTACTGTTGGTGATCATGTTTATTTAAAGGTTTCTCCGATGAGAGGAGTAATCAGATTTGGCAAGACTGGGAAGTTGGCACCGAGATTCATTGGTCCCTGTCCTATACTTGAGCGAATTGGAACTCTTGCTTAAGGGTTCAATTGCCAGATTGGTTGCCTGGAGTGCACAATGTATTTCACTTATCTCAACTTAGGAGACATGTGCATGATCCGGATCTTGTTGTAGAAGAAGCAGCACAACGGGATGTGGAGATAACTCCAGAATTAGCACTCAAAAGAGAGCCATTAAAAATTGTTGGCAAAGAAACTAGAGAACTCAGGAGCAAAAAGGTTTATTTAGTTAAAGTGCAGTGGAGCAGTGATCCTAGAGACTGTACTTGGGAAACGGAGGAAAGCATTAAGCAAGCTTACCCCAAATGCAGAGGGGATATCTCTGACTAACTCCGGTGCAAGGTACCTTTGCCATACTTTGCATTTACATTTTATTTCCTACTTTACTGTTGTTTCCTTTTCGAGAACGAAAAGTTTTAAGTAGGGGAGATTGTAATAACCCGGAAAATACGAGCCAATTTAAAATTTTTAAATTGATTATTTCAAAGCAATTTGAACCATTGAAATAGAATATTTCAATAAAATAGTGAATTAGAAATAGTGAGCCAGTTTGAAAATTTGAATTCATACTTTGACTGACTGTGCAGGGTGGAAAATATAACGGATTTTAGTGAAACCAAAAATATTTAAATCTGTTAGTCAATACCTTTCTAACGAATCTGAAAAATCGAAGTTTCATAACGGGAATCAAAAGTTATGGCCGAATGAAATTTCAGAAGGGTCGGTATATAGAATATATAGGCCTGGAAAATTGATATTTTGCATACGACCTCGGAATTCAACGAAACCACTTTTGTTGGGTTCGTGATGTCAAACTATTGCTAGGTTTCAAATTTCATAATTTTTGAAGCTAGTATGTGAGCGTGGCAAAAGAAAATGTGTTTGGTCGATTTCTGTTAAATTGGATCGACCAGAAAATGGCCATTTTTCAAACGACCTCAGAATTCGACGAAACTAGTTTTGATGGGACCGTAGCGTCAAAACATAGCTAGATTTATTTTTCTGGAATTTTTCGAATCAGTTTGTGGCCCTGGCAAATTGAAATGTGCGTTCAGAGTTAAAAATTAAATGTTTTATACTTTAATTTGGAAAATAACTGACTGTAACAGTCAAATTGGCCTACGAAACATATCCCATTGTGTCCGGAATGGGGGTATTTAGCTAGGGGCGACAGTCGTTGGGTTTAAAAAGGAGTTCGTTTAAGAAAACACTATTTAAAAATTTTAATATAGTCTCGGCCAATCATATTTTTTCTTTCATAAATTTTAAAATAAAAAAAAACGCGGAAAACCCCCGACCCCCCCAGATCGAACGGCGGCTTCCTTCTCCGCCTTCTCTCCTCCAAATCTCCACATCCGCTCATCAAAACACCAGGGCCCTTTGGAGTTTTTCGTAGAGCTCGAGACGAGCTTCAAATCCATACCAACCTCCGCCAGCATCGTCGAGTATTTCGCCGGATCCGCTCCTCCAAAGTTTGGCCGTTCGGAGGTCGATTCCGCCGCCCAGAGTACGCCGAGTTCAACGCCGTGGGGCCCGCACGTGCGCCTCTCCTCCGCCTACAACCCTGCACTGGCCGATCATCCAACCGCTACACGGTTTGATCAAAAATCGCTGACCTAGTTTTGAAACCTTCAGCCGAGGTAACGGCCTGTTTAATTAAATTGTTTTACGACACTTTAAAACTGTTGCAAAACTTTGAAAAATTATATCTTTTTGGTGTGTTGACGAAATTCGATGAAACAGGAAACATCGAGACCGCAAGGAAGCTCTCTACCCAATAGAAGAAGCTGCGGATTTTTCTGACATCGTATCGATTTTTAGCGCTCAGAAAACCAAGGTGAGAAATCTAAATTAACGTGAAATTCAAAGGAAAATGTCGTGTATAATTTATATAAGCGAAATATAAATTACATACGTGTTGTATACCTCATGTACATGCGTAGTGTAAGCTATATGAGCGAAGTATGAATTTTTACATGCATAGAATAATTGATATATGTGTTGGAATGCTAGTAAAACATAGCAAATATATATTATATTATATATATATACTCCCCTCGTCCACAAACCATGGACGATATTTATTGTGGTGAATTGGTGTGAAATATTGGATGAAAAATACGAATGGCTGGATAATTGTTTGTGGTTGATATTGTTTGGTTGTGGTTGAAAAATACCCATTGGTGATTGAAATGAATTGAAAATATTTGTGGAAATAAAAATAAACATGCCGCCTGCGTGCGAATTAGATGCATGAATCCCCATTGTCAAAAACCGCGAGGTTTTAAGGTAGAGCGAGGAGCCGTACTAGGGACGGTGCCGGTTTTAACTACCCTGCCGTTATGCTGCCGAAATTTTGAATAATCTTTGTGTGTTAGAATTATTTTCATATGTTGAAATTATTTTCATGCATTGAAATTAAAGCCATATATTGAAACTATGTCCATGTGTGGAAATATTCATGTGTTGAAAAGTGTTGTATGAAAATTAAATTCATTTGTGAATGAATGAAGTGCTTAAACAATAAAAATCACATTTTTATATATATATGAAGTATGAAAAATATTCGCCTTATATAAATAGTTTCAACAATCAAAATTTGGTCTTTCTAATAAGAACAACATAAATAAAATGTCCATGTGTGGAAATGCTCATTTGTTGAGAAGTGTGTGTAGTGGAAAAGTTCATGTGTTGAATAAAAAGATTGAACGATAAAAATTACATTTTTATTGAAACTACGAAGTGTTGAAACATCTAATTGTTGAATAAATATTATAAATGATAAAAATATCATTTTTATCATATGTGTGATATGCTAAAGATATGCGGACGTTGAAATAAATATTTGTGATAGGAATATTATTTTTAACATGCATAGGAACTAAATAAAATAGTCATGTGTTGAAATCTATTTTAGTTCGCCAAAATTATCATCTTTGAAATGTGAAGTGTTAAAAATAGCCACTTGTTCAAATAAACGTGCATGAGTTGAAATATACATTAACTAGCTAATGATATGATTTTAGCCTATGCATGCAACATTCGAATGAATGGTGTTTTTAAACCAAAGCAAATCAAATATGGAATTGAATGGAAAATGATAAATGTTAGAAATTGTATATATGTACATGCATATCTATTGAACAGGTTAAAGCAAAAGTGGCTAGAGAAGAGAAATAGAATTTTGTGCCCGACAAATAGGTACACATTTACCGCTTTGTTTGGGTGATGATTTTATGAGCCTGTTGGCTAGCCGCTTGGCTTTTTCTTTTTCTTTTTGATATGAGACGCCCGTGTGGCTATTTGGGAATTTTCCCAGACCCTCCCGTACAAAGGAGGTTATGGCGAAATTTTCCAAAATTTAAAGGCGTTAGTGGAATAATTGAAGTGAAAACGATATAGGAATTTTTGAATGAGCTATATTTATATAAATATATAAATAGAAATAGAATTAAAGCGAAACGTGGCCATGCAGTTCATATTTTGAAACCGTGATTTCAAACGACTAGTGCGGAAGATCCGACCATTGGATTTTCCCGAAACCTCAACCGTTGAGTTCGCCTTGGAAATATCTTCCCAACGGCACCAACTTTGTGAAGATCCGACGGTTGGATTGTCTGGAATGTTTAATTCAAAATTAGTGAAAAACAGCGCCAGAAACGGTTATATATATATATATATTTATATCTGTATATAAATATAATTAAATTATATCGAATAACGACGCTGCAGTTCGTAAATTGAAATCGTAACTTCAAATGGTTAGTGTGGAAGATCCGACCGTCTGATTTTCCCAAAACTGGAACCGTTGGATTCGTTTTGAAATGACCTTCCTAATGATGTAAAATTCGTGAAGATCCAACGGTTAGATTTTCAGATATGGGTAAAACAAAATTAGTGAAAAGCAGCGCCAGTGCATCGACACGACCTGAAACGTCGTTTGATTAAATATGGCCATTTTAAATTAAATAAAAATGGCGATATATCGTTATAAAGTACTATAGACGATATAGAGTGAAAATAAACCAATTTTGTTGTGTTTGCTTGATATGTGATGGTTGAATGTATTTGACATGAAAATTGTAACTAAATAGCTGAAGTGTGAATGTTGAATAGTTCAACCCTGTGATTAATTGGTTTGAAAATCTAAATATACGTGGGTTATTTGAAAAGGCCGAATTTATCTCATTTCAAATAATCGATCGACGTTGAGAAGTCGAAGAGTCGAAGACGACTGAAGACCGACGATCTCCACATTGGATGGATGGGCGCTACTGATGCTCGTGATTGGAGTAGCTACCATGAAGGAATTGAAGTAGTAGCCGTCCAAACATATTGTTGATTGTACGGATATGCGAGGAATTGGTGCCTCCGGTTTCGTTCAGACAGAGGACGGACTTGTAAATGGACTGTGTGTCTGACATTGAATTTTGTTCTGTGTTGATCGATCTCTGTTAAATATATATCTGTTTAGCGGCGGAGAATTTATTCTCTTGCTTAACGCCCTTCTCTGAGACGTACGAGCTCTGAGGTTATGTATTGACAGAAATCAGTCGCATGGAGTGGATTGCCTGTGTGGCACGCCTAAGTGGCATATGATCAAGGCTTCTGTTGCAAAGCAAAGTCTTGTGGTTGATGATCAAAGCATGGTCTGTGTGACGTAGCTTTGTGTATAACGTGAATTCGCGAGCCTCACACCTAGGTATGAGTCAAAAACGGGAGAGTGACTGCAGGGAGAGCACGATGTTTCTTTCTAGCTAAGGTGGTGTCAGTGACCTACCAGCCCTGACATTATATATACTTTTCACCTGTGTGGTTGTTGGAATGCGAGGCGCCTCGATATAGGTCTGTAAGGACCGGGAAACGTGTGTTTAGGAATAATTAATCCTCAAAAGTAAGAGAGGACCGGCCCTGAAGATCCAAGGATCATAGTGGGGTCCTGGGACATTTGCTAGAGTGTCTCGAATCGGAGAGGAGCTTGCCCCTTGCCTCGACTCATGAAGGAATCCAATTTCCAATACGATATATGTGGATGTGATTGTATTACTAGTATGACGACATGATATATGGTACCCATGCCGTCTAGGATTGATATTTATGATTGAATTTGCTTTTGAAACATATATGCACTAGTAATAATATCAAACACTTTGTTTTATTCGTATGAAGCATCTTTGGCCATTATAAGGTAAAAACTCTATCCTCCGGCTTGCGTTGCATTGTGTGATGGGACCTGAGTCTTATAATGGCTTCATTTTATAAAAAGCATTGCGTTGATTTAATCATTTATTTTATTTCATGCACTAGCACTCATTGGAGTAAACCCGTTCCGCGAAAGTGGCGTGGTCCTTTGATTTGCCTTATTATTGTTGTTAATAAGTTGAATAGATTTCTCATACCAGTCCCATGACTGACTCGTAGTTTGTTTCACCTTGCAAACTCGGGTGCCCTTATTTTCACACGGGCAGCCTAGTTACAGGTTTTTGACGCACCTTTTGGCTCATGGCGAGGCTTGACTACACCGTGCTGACTTGGATTTTCTCCGCCATTGTTGTATCTATATTATGACTCCGCCATTGGCGATGTAGACTGATATTCCTTTTGTGTACTCTTTATATTATGATTCCGCCTTAGGCGATGGTGACTGATTATTTAGCATTATGCACTAAGTTGTATCCTGTACTGTGCTTCTCTGATGTGATGATATCTATATGATTCCGCTGTCATATGTGTGTAAATTATTCTATTTTCTGTTGATGCTATTATCTGTGATCTGCTAATGATGATTAATGTGTTATATTCCAATGATTATCCTTAACACCGTGTCACGGGGTTTTGGGATCGTCACAGCTGGTATCAGAGCTTTGGTTAACCTTAGTTCGGGAGTCTAACACATTAAACACTTCGTCAAAATAGAATCAGTAGTATTCTAAGGTGAGTCGCTCATTAGAGATAGAACTAGCAAAGTCCTAGAATGAGCTGAGCAGAATAGCAAAAACAATTGATCAGTCCATCGTTATCTTTCCGTAGGAATTTCTGCTTAAATATCCAATAGACTATCATTGCTGTTAACTGACTTTTTTTCGTTGCTTATACAGAATTTGACAAATGGCTACCAGAGCAGCCGCCGTTAGAGGAGGCCGTGCTGGCCGAGGCCGAGGTAGGGGAGAAATCCCAGCTCAAGAAGGACCTTTGATACAACCTCCGGCAGCTCAATACTTCGAGCTCGACCGTGTAGCTAAGAGATATAAGAACTTAGGAGGCAAGACCTTCTCGGGAACTGGCACCGTAATAGAGGCCCTTGCATGGCTCAAAACATGCGAGAAAATTCTTGAAGGCCTAAGGCTTGGGGACGAAGACAAAGCTATTATGGGCGCCTGGCTTATGCAGGAACAAGCTGAATTATGGTGGGAATCTCTTACCGCCGGGAACAGAGAAGCTGGAAGAACGTGGGATGGATTTAAAGAACTCTTCAAGGAGAAATATGTCCCAGAACAAGCTCTAGAAAGAATGCACGATGACTTCGCCAATCTCCAGCAAGGGGATCTTTCCGTGCAAGATTATCTGAACAAATTTACAATGTTGTCGCCCTATGCTACAGAGCTCGTCGCCACTGCGAAGTTCAAAAATAAGAGGTTTATCCTTGGGCTAAGACGACAATATCATGATAGAGCCATGGCCCATGTCAAGCTGGATTTCAACGAGCTAGTGGAAATGACATGCAACTATGAAGACCTTGATCAAAGGCATCTGGATCAGGATCGCGCTAGAAGCCAAGCCGGAAACAAGCGCAAGCCTGCTGTAAATCAAGGCGAGTCAAGCCAAGCAGCATCTTCAAAGCCTGAGACTGGCAAGCCGCCAAGAGGAAATTGCTTTAACTGTGGTAAGCCGGGGCACTACTCAAATGTCTGCACAGCTCCGAAGAGGCAGAAAACAAACTCTCAAGGCTCGAGCCAAGGCTCTCAGAACCCTCGCTCGTGCTTCAACTGTCGCAAGACCGACCATCTGGTCAAAGACTGTCCTTTGTTGAAGAAAGCTACTGTAGCTCATGTCTATGACGGGTCTAGCCCGCCAGCTGCTTCCGATGGAGCAGGTAAACCCAATGTTTTGGGAGGTACCCTTACTAATAAAAATATTCCTGTTTCTGTATTATTTGACACAGGTGCATCGCGTAGTTTTATTGCTAGTAACGCAGTGCACAAATTAAAGTTAAAACAGCGAAAGCTCAAAGAATCGGTTGAAGTTCATAACCCGATAGGGGGTCCTGTTACTCTCAGTTCCTGTTGTAGAGTGCCAATCTCTTATTCTTCCTACAAGTTTCCCATTAATTTAATTGTTATGGATTTTCCCGAATTCGACGTTATCCTGGGGTTAGAATGGTTAACGAAATATGAAGCCGAAGTGAATTGTGCGGAAAGAATCGTTAAAATTCGAACGAAGCTTGGGTATATTACGGTTCCCTGTCATGGTTCAAATACGAATAGAGAAGAATTTTGGTCAGCATTAGAACTTATCCCCACTTCCATGGAAAAGATTCCGATTGTTAGCAACTTTGCGGATGTGTTTGAAGAAGTTGAAAACTTGCCTCCGCAAAGAGAAATAGAATTCCGAATCGATCTAATTCCCAATGCCAGACCAGTGGTGCATCCAATTCGCAGAATGACTCCGAAAGAAAAAGAAGAATTAGGCGATCAAAATCATCAACTGTTGTGGAAAGGTCTAATCAGACCGAGTTTTTCTAATTGGGGTGCAGCTGTTGTTTTTGTCCCGAAGTCAGACGGTACTCTTAGATTATGTGTTGATTACCGAGACCTCAACAAACAGACGCTTAAAAATAAATATCCATTACCCCGCATTGATGATTTGCTAGACCAATTGAATGGGGCAAAAGTATTTTCCCGAATGGACCTAGCTACATGTTTTCATCAATTGAGAATAGCAGAAGAGTGTGTTCCTTTGACCGCTTTCAGAGGTCCAGACATATTTTATGAATGGTTAGTAATGTCGTTTGGCCTATGCAACGCTCCAGCATACTTTGTCGATCTAATGAATAGAGTGTTCAGGGGAGTTCTGAATAAATTTGTCCTCGTATTTATCGATGATATTTTAATCTACTCCAAATCAAAACCCGAGCATGAAAAACACTTAGAACAAGTATTGGAGATTCTAAGGAAGAACGTCTTCAAAGCCAAATTCTCTAAATGTGTCTTCTGGCAAGAAGAAGTTAAATTTCTTGGCCATGTCGTGTCAGAAAAAGGAATTTCTGTTGACCCAAGCAAAATAATAGCGATTCAAGACTGGAAACAACCCACTACTCCCACAGAAGTTAGAAGTTTTATGGGGTTGGCTAGTTATTATCGAAAGTTCGTTAAGGATTTTTCGAAGATATCCGGTCCGTTAACGAAGCTCACAAAGAAACATGAGAAGTTTAAGTGGACTTCCGACTGTGAAGAAGCTTTCCAGGAATTGAAATCGAAGCTGACCACCGCTCCGTTGTTAACAATTATTGATGGAAATCAGGATTTAACGGTTTGGACAGATGCTTCTATTAGAGGTCTTGGTGCAGTGTTAATGCAGAGAGGCCAAGTAGTCGCTTATGCAAGCCGCCAACTGAAACCGCATGAGAAGAATTATGTGACTCATGATCTTGAGTTGCTAGCCATCGTATTTGCCTTGAAAATCTGGAGACATTACTTGTTGGGCGAGAAATTTATACTGTACACAGATCATCAATCGTTGAAGTATTTATATACCCAGAAAGATCTGAATCTGAGACAGCAGCGTTGGCAAGAATTTCTTGCGGCGTATGACCTTGATATCTTGTATACGCCGGGAAAGGCTAACGTGGTAGCAGATGCACTTAGTAGGAAAACCGCAATTGTTGCCCATCTTATAATTACACCTAGCTTGATCGATAAGATATGTGCTCTCCAGAGGAATGATTATTTCATTCGAAAGATCAAGGAAAGAATCCAGAAAGGAGAACCCTCAAGCTTTCAAGTAAATGAAGAAGGAGTTTTGAGGCTGAATGGGAGGATTTGTGTTCCCAACCTTCCTGAGCTCAAAAGAGAAGTGCTAGATGAATGCCATAAATCCAAATTTTGCATCCATCCTGGGGTGAGTAAAATGTACAACGATATCAAACGCACTTTCTGGTGGAAGGCAATGAAAAGAGATATTTCTTTGTATGTTAGCAGATGCCCTACTTGTCAATTGGTCAAGAGTGACCAACAGAAGCTAGCTGGATTGTTACAACCATTGGAAATCCCAAGTTGGAAATGGGAACAGATTTCCATGGATTTCATAGATGGTTTGCCGCGAACCAAGAAGGGTAATGACAGCATTTGGGTAATCGTAGATCGCTTCACGAAGACTGCCCATTTTATACCTGTCAGATCCAATAGAACTGCCCAAAGTCTAGCACGGATATATCTCAAAGAAATTGTTAAGCTGCATGGAATTCCCATCAGCATAGTCAGTGATAGAGATCCCCTATTTACTAGCAAGTTCTGGGAGGCTTTCCAGACAGAATTGGGGACAAAACTGAATATGAGCACCGCTTATCACCCCCAAATAGATGGCCAAACTGAGCGGGTGAATAGAATTTTGGAAGATTTATTGCGGGCTTGTATAACCGATTTTGGTGGGTCATGGGAAGATCATTTGCATTTGGCAGAATTCTCATATAACAATAGCTATCAAGCAAGTTTGAGAATGTCACCATTTGAAGCGTTATATGGCAGACCCTGCAGATCTCCTGCATGTTGGGTATAACCTGGCAACAGACTTGTACTAGGACCCGATATGATCCGAGAAGCATCTGATAAAGTGGACTTCATCAAGAAGCGATTGAAAACCGCCCAAAGCCGACAGAAAAGTTATGCAGACTCTAGAAGGAGAGATTTGACATTTATTGTTGGTGATCATGTTTATTTAAAGGTTTCTCCGATGAGAGGAGTAATCAGATTTGGCAAGACTGGGAAGTTGGCACCGAGATTCATTGGTCCCTGTCCTATACTTGAGCAAATTGGAACTCTTGCTTATAGGGTTCAATTGCCAGATTGGTTGCCTGGAGTGCACAATGTATTTCACGTATCTCAACTTAGGAGACATGTGCATGATCCGGATCTTGTTGTAGAAGAAGCAGCACAACGGGATGTGGAGATAACTCCAGAATTAGCACTCAAAAGAGAGCCATTAAAAATTGTTGGCAAAGAAACTAGAGAACTCAGGAGCAAAAAGGTTTATTTAGTTAAAGTGCAGTGGAGCAGTGATCCTAGAGACTGTACTTGGGAAACGGAGGAAAGCATTAAGCAAGCTTACCCCAAATGCAGAGTGGATATCTCTGACTAACTCCGGTGCAAGGTACCTTTGCCATACTTTGCATTTACATTTTATTTCCTACTTTACTGTTGTTTCCTTTTCGAGGACGAAAAGTTTTAAGTAGGGGAGATTGTAATAACCCGGAAAATACGAGCCAATTTAAAATTTTTAAATTGATTATTTCAAAGCAATTTGAACCATTGAAATAGAATATTTCAATAAAATAGTGAATTAGAAATAGTGAGCCAGTTTGAAAATTTGAATTCATACTTTGACTGACTGTGCAGGGTGGAAAATATAACGGATTTTAGTGAAACCAAAAATATTTAAATCTGTTAGTCAATACCTTTCTAACGAATCTGAAAAATCGAAGTTTCATAACGGGAATCAAAAGTTATGGCCAAATGAAGTTTCAGAAGGGTCGGTATATAGAATATATAGGCCTGGAAAATTGATATTTTGCATACGACCTCGGAATTCAACGAAACCACTTTTGTTGGGTCCGGGATGTCAAACTATTGCTAGGTTTCAAATTTCATAATTTTTGAAGCTAGTATGTGAGCATGGCAAAAGAAAATGTGTTTGGTCGATTTCTGTTAAATTGGATCGACCAGAAAATGGCCATGTTTCAAACGACCTCAGAATTCGACGAAACTAGTTTTGATGGGACCGTAGCGTCAAAACATAGCTAGATTTATTTTTCTGGAATTTTTCGAATCAGTTTGTGGCCCTGGCAAATTGAAATGTGCGTTCAGAGTTAAAAATTAAATGTTTTATACCTTAATTTGGAAAATAACTGACTGTAACAGTCAAATTGGCCTACGAAACATATCCCATTGTGTCCGGAATGGGGGTATTTAGCTAGGGGCGACAGTCGTTGGGTTTAAAAAGGAGTTCGTTTAAGAAAACACTATTTAAAAATTTTAATATAGTCTCGGCCAATCATATTTTTTCTTTCATAAATTTTAAAATAAAAAAAACGCGGAAAACCCCCGACCCCCCCCAGATCGAACGGCGGCTTCCTTCTCCGCCTTCTCTCCAAATCTCCACATCCGCTCATCAAAACACCAGGGCCCTTTGGAGTTTTTCGTAGAGCTCGAGACGAGCTTCAAATCCATACCAACCTCCGCCAGCATCGTCGAGTATTTCGCCGGATCCGCTCCTCCAAAGTCCGGCCGTTCGGAGGTCGATTCCGCCGCCCAGAGGACGTCGAGTTCAACGCCGTGGGGCCCGCACGTGCGCCTCTCCTCAGCCTACAACCCTGCACTGGCCGATCATCCAACCGCTACACGGTTTGATCAAAAATCGCTGACCTAGTTTTGAAACCTTCAGCCGAGGTAACGGCCTATTTAATTAAATTGTTTTACGACACTTTAAAACCGTTGCAAAACTTTGAAAAATCATATCTTTTTGGTGTGTTGACGAAATTCGATGAAACAGGAAACATCGAGACCGCAAGGAAGCTCTCTACCCAATAGAAGAAGTTGCGGATTTTTCTGACATCGTATCGATTTTTAGCGCTCAGAAAACCAAGGTGAGAAATCTAAATTAACGTGAAATTCAAAGGAAAATGTCGTGTATAATTTATATAAGCGAAATATAAATTACATACGTGTTGTATACCTCATGTACATGCGTAGTGTAAGCTATATGAGCGAAGTATGAATTTTTACATGCATAGAATAATTGATATATGTGTTGGAATGCTAGTAAAACATAGCAAATATATATTATATTATATATATATACTCCCCTCGTCCACAAACCATGGACGATATTTATTGTGGTGAATTGGTGTGAAATATTGGATGAAAAATACGAATGGCTGGATAATTGTTTGTGGTTGATATTGTTTGGTTGTGGTTGAAAAATACCCATTGGTGATTGAAATGAATTGAAAGTATTTGTGGAAATAAAAATAAACATGCCGCCTGCGTGCGAATTAGATGCATGAATCCCCATTGTCAAAAACCGCGAGGTTTTAAGGTAGAGCGAGGAGCCGTACTAGGGACGGTGCCGGTTTTAACTACCCTGCCGTTATGCTGCCGAAATTTTGATAATCTTTGTGTGTTAGAATTATTTTCATATGTTGAAATTATTTTCATGCATTGAAATTAAAGCCATATATTGAAACTATGTCCATGTGTGGAAATATTCATGTGTTGAAAAGTGTTGTATGAAAATTAAATTCATTTGTGAATGAATGAAGTGCTTAAACAATAAAAATCACATTTTTATATATATATGAAGTATGAAAAATATTCGCCTTATATAAATAGTTTCAACAATCAAAATTTCGTCTTTCTAATAAGAACAACATAAATAAAATGTCCATGTGTGGAAATGATCATTTGTTGAGAAGTGTGTGTAGTGGAAAAGTTCATGTGTTGAATAAAAAGATTGAACGATAAAAATTACATTTTTATTGAAACTACGAAGTGTTGAAACATCTAATTGTTGAATAAATATTATAAATGATAAAAATATCATTTTTATCATATGTGTGATATGCTAAAGATATGCGGACGTTGAAATAAATATTTGTGATAGGAATATTATTTTTAACATGCATAGGAACTAAATAAAATAGTCATGTGTTGAAATCTATTTTAGTTCGCCAAAATTATCATCTTTGAAATGTGAAGTGTTAAAAATAGCCACTTGTTCAAATAAACGTGCATGAGTTGAAATATACATTAACTAGCTAATGATATGATTTTAGCCTATGCATGCAACATTCGAATGAATGGTGTTTTTAAACCAAAGCAAATCAAATATGGAATTGAATGGAAAATGATAAATGTTAGAAATTGTATATATGTACATGCATATCTATTGAACAGGTTAAAGCAAAAGGGGCTAGAGAAGAGAAATAGAATTTTGTGCCCGACAAATAGGTACACATTTACCGCTTTGTTTGGGTGATGATTTTATGAGCCTGTTGGCTAGCCGCTTGGCTTTTTCTTTTTCTTTTTGATATGAGACGGCCGTGTGGCTATTTGGGAATTTTCCCAGACCCTCCCGTACAAAGGAGGTTATGGCGAAATTTTCCAAAATTTAAAGGCGTTAGTGGAATAATTGAAGTGAAAACGATATAGGAATTTTTGAATGAGCTATATTTATATAAATATATAAATATAAATAGAATTAAAGCGAAACGTGGCCGTGCAGTTCATATTTTGAAACCGTGATTTCAAACGACTAGTGCGGAAGATCTGACCATTGGATTTTCCCGAAACCTCAACCGTTGAGTTCGCCTTGGAAATATCTTCCCAACGGCACCAACTTTGTGAAGATCCGACGTTTGGATTGTCTGGAATGTTTAATTCAAAATTAGTGAAAAACAGCGCCAGAAACGGTTATATATATATATTTATATATATATAAATATAATTAAATTATATCGAATAACGACGCTGCAGTTCGTAAATTGAAATCGTAACTTCAAATGGTTAGTGTGGAAGATCCGACCGTCTGATTTTCCCAAAACTGGAACCGTTGGATTCGTTTTGAAATGACCTTCCTAATGATGTAAAATTCGTGAAGATCCAACGGTTAGATTTTCAGATATGGGTAAAACAAAATTAGTGAAAAGCAGCGCCAGTGCATCGACACGACCTGAAACGTCGTTTGATTAAATATGGCCGTTTTAAATTAAATAAAAATGGCGATATATCGTTATAAAGTACTATAGACGATATAGAGTGAAAATAAACCAATTTTGTTGTGTTTGCTTGATATGTGATGGTTGAATCTATTTGACATGAAAATTGTAACTAAATAGCTGAAGTGTGAATGTTGAATAGTTCAACCCTGTGATTAATTGGTTTGAAAATCTAAATATACGTGGGTTATTTGAAAAGGCCGAGTTTATCTCATTTCAAATAATCGATCGACGTTGAGAAGTCGAAGAGTCGAAGAGTCGAAGACGACTGAAGACCGACGATCTCCACATTGGATGGATGGGCGCTACTGATGCTCGTGATTGGAGTAGCTACCATGAAGGAATTGAAGTAGTAGCCGTCCAAACATATTGTTGATTGTACGGATATGCGAGGAATTGGTGCCTCCGGTTTCGTTCAGACAGAGGACGGACTTGTAAATGGACTGTGTGTCTGACATTGGATTTTGTTCTGTGTTGATCGATCTCTGTTAAATATATATCTGTTTGGCGGCGGAGAATTTATTCTCTTGCTTAACGCCCTTCTCTGAGACGTACGAGCTCAGAGGTTATGTATTGACAGAAATCAGTCGCATGGAGTGGATTGCCTGTGTGGCACGCCTAAGTGGCATATGATCAAGGCTTCTGTTGCAAAGCAAAGTCTTGTGGTTGATGATCAAAGCATGGTCTGTGTGACGTAGCTTTGTGTATAACGTGAATTCGCGAGCCTCACACCTAGGTATGAGTCAAAAACGGGAGAGTGACTGCAGGGAGAGCACGATGTTTCTTTCTAGCTAAGGTGGTGTCAGTGACCTACCAGCCCTGACATTATATATACTTTTCACCTGTGTGGTTGTTGGAATGCGAGGCGCCTCGATATAGGTCTGTAAGGACCGGGAAACGTGTGTTCAGGAATAATTAATCCTCAAAAGTAAGAGAGGATCGGCCCTGAAGATCCAAGGATCATAGTGGGGTCCTGGGACATTTGCTAGAGCGTCTCGAATCGAAGAGGAGCTTGCCCCTTGCCTCGACTCATGAAGGAATCCAATTTCCAATACGATATATGCGGATGTGATTGTATTACTAGTATGGCGACATGATATATGGTACCCATGCCGTCTAGGATTGATATTTATGATTGAATTTACTTTTGAAACATATATGCACTAGTAATAATATCAAACACTTTGTTTTATTCGTATGAAGCATCTTTGGCCATTATAAGGTAAAAACTCTATCCTCCGGCTTGTGTTGCATTGTGTGATGGGACCTGAGTCTTATAATGGCTTCATTTTATAAAAAGCATTGCGTTGATTTAATCATTTATTTTATTTCATGCACTAGCACTCATTGGAGTAAACCCGTTCCGCGAAAGTGGCGTGGTCCTTTGATTTGCCTTATTATTGTTGTTAATAAGTTGAATAGATTTCTCATACCAGTCCCATGACTGACTCGTAGTTTGTTTCACCTTGCAAACTCGGGTGCCCTTATTTTCACACGGGCAGCCTAGTTACAGGTTTCTGACGCACCTTTTGGCTCATGGCGAGGCTTGACTACACCGTGCTGACTTGGATTTTCTCCGCCATTGTTGTATCTATATTATGATTCCGCCATTGGCGATGTAGACTGATATTCCTTTTGTGTACTCTTTATATTATGATTCCGCCTCAGGCGATGGTGACTGATTATGTAGCATTATGCACTAAGTTGTATCCTGTACTGTGCTTCTCTGATGTGATGATATCTATATGATTCCGCTGTCATATGTGTGTAAATTATTCTATTTCCTGTTGATGCTATTATCTGTGATCTGCTAATGATGATTAATGTGTTATATTCCAATGATTATCCTTAACACCGTGTCACGGGGTTTTGGGATCGTCACATAGAATGAGTTGAGAGTGACAAGTTTATAGTTAACGTATTTGTGATTATATATATAGTCCGATCTTAGAAAATATTTTTTTGAATATATAAAAGATATATGTTTGAAAATTTAATCAACAAATTGATTGCTGGTTGTGTTGTGTGATTATTAGTTAACCAATATAATAAATTTAACCAATATGAGAATGAAGTAAATTTAGCTAAATCAAATCAAATATTGAACTGATCTGAAAATTGATTGCAATTGCATATATGTACATCTATATGTGTCAATAGGTAATAGCATGGAAGCTAAGAAGAGGAATAAAATTGTATGCCCGACAAATAAGTACATGTTTACTGCATTCTTGGGTTTTGATGATTTTATAAGCCGATTGGCTAGCCGATTGGCTAGCCGCTTGGCCTTTTATTTTTATTTTTGGTTGATGAGGTCCCTGTGAGGATAGTTGCGGTTTTAAAGGTCTCCCCATACAAAGGAGGTTATTGCGAAATTTTTCTAAACTTTAGGGCGTTAGCCATATTTTTGAGAAATTAGAAAATTCTTAGAAATTGAAAAGTTGAAGAATGAAAGCCATAGTGAAAATTAAGTTGGTTAGTAAAACAACTTTCAACTCCGATCCTATTCGAGGACGAAAAGATTATAAGTGGGGCAGATTGTAATAACCCGTAATTTTGGAACCAATTTAAAATTTTTATTTTTTCTATTTTAATGGATTCTGAATATTTAAAATGATTTATTCTAAATAATAACAACGAAAAATTTATTTTGAATGGAATAAGAACGTATAAATTTATTTTAATTATAAAACGAGCCTGAAATGGCGCAGTAGTTTGAAAATTCTATTTTAAATTTCAATTGAGTATATATAATTCAATATAAAACAGAATTGGATGAAACAAGAAACGTTAGAATCTAATTAACTATATCTTTCTTACGAATGTAAGAAATTGGGATTTCACTTTATAAATTGAAAGTTATGTCCAGTTTAAAATTCAAAATAGTCGCTACGGAATTTATATATACATTTTAATATAATATATGGCCCTTAAAAATAACTATTTTGCAAATGACCTCCGTTTTCGATAAAACCACTTTTATTGGATCCGGAATGTCAAATTATTACTAGGTTCCAGTTTTCATAATTTTTGGAACTAATATGTGAGCGTGGCGTATTTAAACGCGTTTGACCAATTTTGGTTAAATTTAATCGATTGGAAAAAGGCCATTTTTCAAACGGTCTCCAAATACGATAAAATTAGTTTTGTTAGGACCTTATAGTCAAAAAATAGCTAGATTTATTTTCAGGAATTTGTAGAGTCAGTATGTGGCCTCGGTAAATTAAAATGTACGTTTAAATTCAATATATATTGATTTATATTTTAATTTTAACGAAAACTGATCGAAACGATGGAATTGGCTTACAGGACATATCCCATTGTGTCCGGAATGGGGGTAATTAGCCAGGGATGATAGTCGTTGGGTTCGATTTGGAGTTCGTATAAATAAACAGGTATTTTTGAAACAAAAATAAAATTATATATATATATATATGTATATAATATTGGGTCAAACCCTAACAAATTCCAATGGTAGTCAAACCCCATTTCAGCGCCTCCATTGGTTTGGATGATTAAAATCGTCGATTCTTCCTTCATCTTTTTCCCAAAATCCATTCAATAATTTTTAGAGATAATAAAGCAAAAATGGAAGAGGATTCTCCAATCCCTAAATCCATACGGGCACCAATATTTCTAGTGGTCTAAATCATTTGAAATTGGGGCCTAAACCCTCTGTGTTCGAACACAAATTAGATGGCCTACGGGGAACCGGAATTTGCGCCGCCACCAGCACGGGGAGGGGGTGGTTGCGGCCTTCGACGGCGGTCGATGATGGGGCCCACGAGACTCATGTTGCTTGCAAATCCGTGCCCTAGGGGCTGAGCTGTATTCCGTGAACGATTCTAAGAGAGTGACGAAGAGGAATGGTAACTAAACCCTTAATTACCGTGATTAGTGATTAATTAATTAATTATTTCATTTTTGTAATCACATGTATAAATTACAATATCTATTTCATACGAGGTACAAATCCGATGATTAAAGTTGCGTTGGAATCCTCTTGTCGAGCACTACACATGGAACTGACAAGAACAGATTTAGAGCTAACTATTTTGTAGGAGTGGAACCCAATGTGAGATTTCTAAATTCAAACTGGAATGAATAAGCGTTGTATATATTATATATATACGTTGTATATCTCATATATGAGCATTGTATAAATTATATAAGCGAAGTATAAATTATACATACGTTGTATAAAGCATATTCATGCGTAGATTCAAAATTGAAATGGAAAAAAGATATATGTATATGTATATGTGTGTGTATATATATATATATATATATATATGTATGTATGTATATTTACCTCCCTCGTCCACAGACCATGGACGATTTAAATTGATTGTATTGTGTTTTGTTTGTGAGGTGGAAATGTTTAACGTATAATATATATATATATATATATATATATATATATATGCGATGTGAATAAAATATATATGCGATGTAATATATATATGCGATGTGAAATATATATATATATATATGTATGTATGTATGTATGTATGCATGTATGTATGTATATGCGATGTGAAAAATATTTATTCATAAAAAATATAATTTTTAACGTATATATGAGATATATAAAATGGTCATGTATTGGAATAATCACTGCATTGTTAAAAATATAATTTTTAACATATATATGCACTGTATAAAACTGTTATGTAATGGAATATTCAATTTTGTTTTAAAATTGAAAATGAAATTGAAATCATTTTGAAATAAATTTATAAAAGACTTATAAAATACATTTTGAACAGAAATCGACAATATATATACTATATATATTTAAATGGTTTGAATCGAACGCGCCGCCCAGCGACCGTTCGCGAATTTCGACAACTGACTTCAAATTGATGTAACGGGAGATCCGACTGTTGGATTCTCCTAAAACCGAAACCATTGGGTTTGTATCGGAAAGAGCTTTCCAGTGAATATAAGAGATTTGAAATCTAACTGCTAGATTTTAAAATATGTCCAAATCAGATTTGGAAAAGGTCGTTGTAAATGCAGTTCGATGACCGTGTATGGAAATCGACTGAAATGGCGATATTAAAATCATTAAAAAATGAAAAAATTATATAAGATAATAATAAATGATTTGGAAAAAGTTTGGATGAAATATTCCATATCTGTAAAGATAAATGATATTTTTATCAGAACGAACTAGTTTACAACTAGAATAAAGAACGGAAGAATAGAAATTGTTTTAATATAACCAGAATTTTCCAACGTATGAATTGGAATGGATTTGAATGGAAATAATCTTCAGAATATTTCGATACTGAATTCCGTGATATATGGATATTGTTGAGGAATTTGGAAGATATATATATATATCATTATTCCCAATACGATATTTGCTGGTTTCACAACTTGATGTTGAATATCAGCCGATATTATTTTATTCAGAGCCTTATATAAAATATCAAATTGGATTTTGGGGATTATAGTGAACAATGTTTTAAATAACAGTCGTTCTTTAACCCAATTAACAGTGAAGATATGATTTGAAATTTACAAATCTTTTAATTAAGATCAGTGGAATTTACTAAAGTAAAATTTTCCAATTTAATATATTAATTTGGAATTGAATGGAATTCGATTTAGTTATAATCGAAGTGAGCTTCTGTGGAGGAAGACTGTTACTATGTATGGAATTTAAAAGGCTTCGTCGTTATTCTGTTTATAGTGTTAGTTTGATACGGAAACTTATATCAATTATATACTGTTATGATTTCCGGGAAGATTCCATTTTGATGGAAGATGATTTTGGGTTTATCGTGAACTTTGTTTTAAAGGACATTGATTCTTTAACCCAGTTAAAAGCAGGAATAATTTCCAGAAAGTTGAATAATCATTGAGCATGATTTTTGAGATTAAAACCAAGTGGAGTTTTAATAAATCTGTAAATAGATTGGGATGACTGAATGGTAATTAAACTTACCTAAAACATGAGATGCGATATAAACCAAATATACTTGGTTGTTAATATTGATTGTGATTGATTGACTGTTTGGATTGTGCTTGACTAGTTTATGAGAAAAATATGCTTTTACATTTAGCATTGGGTTGGGTAGAAATGTTGGTATGCTAACAGCTTGTGGAACACTTCACGATTTGACTAAGAGATGTTTAACGATGTTGTTGAGTTCATTTCAAATTTAATGAATGATTTTGAAATGATATTTTTTCTTAAGTGAAAAGAAATGTATTCCCGATTTTGGATAGGGAATGTTTTATAAAAATATTTTATAAAACAGAAAGGATTTCGAGGCCTAAGCCCGATATTGTCGAAACGATTTCGAAATTTATTATGTGTTTGACATTGTAGTTCAATGCATAACCGATTAGTTGCTATTGATGGTGTATCTGTTTGGTGGTGGAGAATATATTCTCTTGCTTAACACCCTTCTTTGAGATGTACGAGCTCAAAGGTTATGTGATTAATAGTGACTGATCATATGTGTGAATTGCTGATGTAAAGTACTATTGTTTGAAAGTACTTGTGATTATTATGCTTTGAAATGATTTTCCCCACTTCGGGATATGAAATGATTTGGTATGTGGCCAAAGATTTGGGTAACCCGAGAGTGACTAAAAGTGTGAGGGCGGTGTATGTCGTCCCCTAGAGTTGGGATGGTGCATCGTCAGTGTAGCCTGCTCCATAGTGGAAGGTGCATATATATATATATATATATATACATATATATAAATCAGTTTGGTTAGGTGCGTTGTCTGAAGGTCGTTCTCGATATTTGGTTTGCATTCTTGTTTGTATGCATTGTAATATTTTGGAATCCATAATTCCAAAGATTTTGATTTGAGATCCCGAAGTGAAATCTATTTGATATAAAGATAGATATGTATTTTGAAATGATTTGAAATAAGAAATCGAAAAATAAAGTCCAAAGGAATAATTTGTGTAAAATGAATTGGATTTGGAAAATATATGTTTGGGGTTAAGCCTAAATGGGTAGATTGAAAAATTGCATGTTGTGTGATGCATTGTAGATCCCTTTGGTTATTCATGTAGTTGTTTATGCGCAAGCAATCTAGTGGAGTAAACCCGTTCCGTGTTATACGGCGTGATCCCATGATTTGCCTTATTTTTAAACAAGTTTAATAACTATTTTGAGTTCTCATACCAGTTCCATGACTGACCCGGAGTTTATTATTTTAATCTAAACTCTGGGTGCCCTATTTTCCACACGTGCAGCTAGTAGTTTTGGTTTTGCAGATTATTCATTTAGCAGGATTCTGGATCGAAGCTTAAAGTTGTGTCCAGAGCATTGATAGTCTTCTGGTGTGGTAGTTTATTTGTTTCCTCTGCATTATATTACATTTATTGTAAATTTATTTTCAATTGTAATATTTATTCATACTCTAATATATTCTGTACTCTGATGTTACATTGTTATGATGTTTATAAAAGTCTTCTGTTGTTTGTTCTGATGTGTTGTGCGCACAAAGTTAGCGTATCCGAGTTTTGAACTGTCTTGGTCAATATAGAGGTCGATTAGGTCCGAGCGAAATCCATGATGAGCCCGTGGTTTTGATTGTATACTATATATGTGGAGCGTGAGATGCAAGCATTCCGCTAGATGGCTATTTACTTGATTTATACACTGTTATAATATCAGAAAAGTATTGATTTTAAGAATATTTGAGTTATCATAAGGTAAAAACCATATGTATTTATGTGTGGATCAGTCTTACTGTTATCCTTTCTTTTAAAAGGATTTTTAAAATTTAAACCAAGTTGTTGGAGTTTACTCACACCAGTCCCATAACTGACAAGAGTTTTTTTTTTACCCTAAAATCTTGGATGCCCAAATTTGTACGGGCAGTCATGTTGTCGAGATTTTACATACATACTTGGAAGAGATTGCAGCATGAGGCTTCAATGTTAGATAGCAACTGTTTATTTCCACTGTAATATTATGTATTTTACTCTGATAATGGTATGTATATACAGTTATAAGTTTATATTTCAAAAGTAATGTTATATGATATATTGTATTCGTTCTGCTGTGAGGTTCGTGTTTACTCTGATTCCGTTCTGTTGTGATCTTCTTCTTCTATTCTAACTTTCTTTCTTTCTATTTCTCACCATTTAACTTCTTCCTACTTGTAACACCCCGTAATTTTAAAATATTAAAATTAGCAAATTAAAAAATACTTAATTTTTAGAGGAAGAATAAAGGGAAATGGGTTACGCCATTGCGTTCGTCTCGGAATTCTGCTTGGGATAGAGTTTGAGTTTGTGTAAAATGGATAAAGTATGAAGAAGTTATGAAGCTTAGAAGAATTAGCAGAATTTAATTAAATAATAATTAAATAACAAGACCATTTCAAAAATCAAAATCCTACCGAAATTGGCTGAGCGGGAAATTTCTTGCTCAAACGTGTCGACCCCCCAAGGGGAGTCGACTGGGGAGTCGACCCCCCTATAGGGGTGTCGACTGGGGAGTCGACCCCCTATAGGGTGTCGACCCTCACCGGCCCAAATCTGGCCGATGACGTGTTTGTGGTCTAGGATTGGCTGAATGACATGTTTTTCTGGTCTGGATGGATCGGATGGTCCCTAATTAAATCTAAGGGTCCTAATTCACCTAATACTCCTATAAATAAATAGCTAGCCTAACCCTAATCTCATTGTCTTCATCTGTGGCGCCTCCATGCTGCTCAAATCTAATCTAGCCTTTCTTCTCCAGCAAAACAAATCAGAATAGGAGTACTCAAATTAGAAGATCAGATCTACATACAAATCAAAGTAAAGGAATTGTGTAAAGAGGAACGAATTTACAACAACAATAACAACGCCTAATTCTCTTCCTAATTCATATCTCTATGAGTCCATTAATTATTTTTGGATGTAAATAATGCTAAAGTAATTTTGACATGTTGTAAATTGGATTTGGGAATTATACATAAAAATAAGATTGAATCTCATCAATTCTATCTGAGCCTATACATCAGATTAGTGATTCCTATATGCCCATGTTGATATTATCATCAGTTTTATCGTATCTTCATGATCCGTTCATACTTATGCCTATTTTATTGTTATTATTATGCCTATTCTTTATCTTTTTCCTTCCTCCTTCCATTTTATTTTTATAGCCAGGCTACCTTCGAGCCTAGGCTGACTCTCATAGAGATGAACGTACGAATGGTAATTTAGGGAACGTTAGGATATTTGGCATAATATATGTTGAGTTGATTTGGGCATGACAAATGTTAAATTTGGCATAATATACGTTTGGTTGATTTGGGCATAACAAATGATAAATTTTGGGCATGATATGAAATTGGGAATAATGGGTAATTGACATAATTAGCCTGATATTGGCATAAACTGTAAATGAGTAAATTGGCTATGATAAACATGCTGAGACATGAGGTTAGACTCCATTTGCGATAAAAGCCTGCCCAAAACCAACCAGCCTAACCAAGAACCGCAAACGACCAGTCTAATGTGAGAGGTCGTGGGCATAACTAAAAGATGCTTAGACATGAGGTTAAGTCTGGCTTGTAGTAGAAGTCTGCCCGGAACCGCCCGACATTATCCAGCAACCACAAGTAATCGACTTAATGTGAGAGGTCTGTGCATTAATAACTAATTAATGCTGATCAAAGATGAATATGATACCTAAAACAAGTTAGGTTGGTGGGTTAAGTTAACTTGTGTAAAATGACAACTTAACCAATGTTACATGAACAAAGTGGGTAGGGTTAAGGCAAGCTTAACCAATAATACATATTGAATTGATAAGTGGATGGGGTTAACTCAACTGGGCGGATAGACAACATTTAACCAATATAATTCGGATTAGGATAAACCCTGGGAAAAAACCTAGTAGTGGTAGGGACCCTTTTCAGATAGTAACCCACTTAGAGATATCAGGAACCCTTAGCTAGGCAAGGTTGGGGCACGCTTACTGGGCTGACTATAAGCAGTCAAATTAGAGCAAGGGTGTAGCAATGCAGGTTCCGACGGGTTCGTTAAGCATACAAAAAGGTGTTCCAGCATTGGAAGATTTAGCCACTGTACATCAGTGGGTATAAAGCTTTACAACAAAGGGTTACCACTTAGGGCGTGATACACCCTAAGCTGGGGCCCGCATAGGTATCTACAAGTTAGCGAGCCGATCGATTGGGGGTAGTGTGGGGACATCTAATATCTATTATGGGCAAGTAGGCTGTTAAGGATTGTATGGGGTGGATACCTCTTACTAGATGTTACGCCTGAGGGATACCAATTGCGGGGTTGGGATCATTTCTATAAGAATTACTAGTAGGTGGTGCAGAGAACTAAATTAAGTAAGAATTCCGGGAAGCGCACTAGACATTCCTTTATATTCATCCTGTTATCCTACTTTATCTTATGTCATGCTTATATCTTTCATCCAGTTTATTCCTGTCATTATGCTTTACTTAGTTTGATACTAAAAGTAACTGGACTCACCAGACTTTATGTCTGACCTTTTTGTTTCGCCTTTTTCTTTCCTCCCCCCTCCCCAAAGGTCCTCAAGGTGGGATTAGCGGAGCTTGACTTAGATTTCTTTCTTCTTGAAGTGCTTGGAAGTGTTGAAAGTAATGCTTAACTTTATCTCTTTTTCATTATGGATATTTGGAGTGGGATTATTGTTTTACTTTTATGTACTCTGATAATAATTGTTCAAGATGGATATTTGTGTACTTAGCTTCAGTATATGGTTTTGATGTTGTAACCAGACATGCTTTGCTTTTCTGCTGCAATAAATAAATTTTAATTTTTAAGTACCATTTTATATATCTGTCTTGTTATGTTCTGTTCTATGCTCTTATAACTTTCCATGAAAGTTAATGCATTCCCTTAGTGAGTGACATTAATGGACATGGGGTGTTACACATGGTATCAGAGCTGAAGGTTACCAGAACAGATAAAAGATTTTGAAAATTGTTTTCAAAAACATGTTTTAAAGAGGGTATTTCAAGAGAAAAGTTTATTATGAAAAACATAATCCCCAAAGTCCATATATCTATTTTTCGATTCTCTGTTTTGAATCTCTTCATTTTTCCTTTCAGCATGTCTGGGGAATCCGATATACCCGAGGGCGTACAGATACCAGGCTGGTTCAGAAGGTATCTAGAGGTTAGGGCTACTACCACAAGCCCGACAAACGTTCCTCCTCCCCTAGCTGCAGTCGTTCCTCCTTCTCCTCCCCCTGTAGATGCTTTATTTAAGATATGCAAAGAATTCCGTTCGATGGGCGGAAAACCATTTCATGGGACTGACACATTTGTTGAGGCTCGGAATTGGCTCAAGGAAGTGGAGGACTTGTTTGGTATCTTTGAGATAGACGATGGAAGGAAGGTTCAGCTAGCAGCTTGGTTGATGAAGAATGATGCCTCATTTTGGTGGAAAGTAACTAATGGAGGACGTGGATGGATTTTAGACAAAGGTTCGAGTTGAAATTTCTTTCACAAGCATAGGAGAGTTTATACGTGGAGAGGTTCTTGGCTTTGAAACAAGGGAGTTTGTCTGTGAAGGAGTACGCTAACAAGTTTAAACAGTTAGCCAGATTTGGTATGGAACTAATTAATACACCACATAAGAAAGCTCTAAGATTTTCCAAGGGTCTGAATGAACATTACGCGGGTTAGCTATGTCCCACATTCCTATGGGGACAACTTTCAAGAATCTTGTTGATATGGCGTTGATACATGAAGAGGAGAAAGGTAAAAAGAAAGAGGTGAAGGCTGAAGGATCACAGAATAAGAAAGTGGATCCTAAGAAGAGTGGGAAACCCCGAGATAAAAGGAAGTGCCATTTCTTGTTTTTACCAGGTCATTTAGCTATAGATTGTAGAAAGAAGAAGGCGAAAAAGACTGGTTATTTTCAGTGTGGTGAGGCAGGACATCTGATCAAGGATTTCCTCAAAAGGCAAGGGCAAGGGCAGAGGATAGGATCTACTTCTGGTGTGACAGCCCGCCCCGCACCAACCGACATTTACTCCAAAGGTGCACTATACACATGTCCAAATGGCATGGAACGGGTCGTCAGAAGGAAAAGGAAAGAAGGAAATGAACTAACAAACAACCTGTAGAATGTCTCACAGCGCATAGAATAAAATATAATAATAACATACTTGACATAAAACAGGTGAGACAGTGCATAAGCTGAAGCAACTAACGTAGCAGCGGAAAATGTAAGTACAGCTTATGATCCAAAGTTAAACATTACTACAACTTTTCAAACTGTCTCAAAAACAAAAGCAAGATAAAGGAGGTACACTACTAATGCCCAAGTAGCGACCACCAACGACACAGGGAGAATATCTATATATCATACGTGGAAGCCTCCTGCCCGCCTCCGAATCAGCTACTCGCGCATCACCAGCTAACCTGTCTCTAGTCTGCTTGTGTGAGCACCCAGAGTAATAAGAGGAGACATAAAACTCTGGGTCAGACATAAAGCCTGGTATGAGCGATAAGCATCTAAACAGAACAATATCAGGTAGACTAAAACATACCTGAACCTGGACCTGCAACCAAAGAGTTAGCACTACATACTGTACAACACTCTAAGGTGCCATATCAAATGGTGTAAAGATACGGAGGTGTGGGTGTGCATGTCATAATGATGGCAAACAGTCAAACATAGCATCCATCCTCACATCTCTCACTCAGTGCGTAAAGCATACGATATTCACTACTTCGATTACCCAACATACCTTGCTATGATCACTTTGCCCCATGAAGTCATAAATGGCTTCACTGCACTGATAATGTAGCCACAAATCCTTTGCTATGTCCACTTTGCCCCATGGAGTCACAAGAACCGCACTGCACTGGCTCATAGCCTTACTAATCCTTACTATGTCCACTCTGCCCCATGGAGTCGCAATGACCCCACTGCACTGGCTCATAGTCTTACTATGCATCAATTTGCCCCTCGAGTCGTAATGACTCTACTGCACTGATAACGTAGTCTTGCTACCATCACATTGCCCCTCGAGTCATAATGACCACTCTACGGAAAGGTAAACCATAAAACGAATCTAATGGAAGTGGTTTCAAGTCAAAATTCCTTTCCAATCAAAAGTTATGGCCAAAACAAGATCAGCTAGGGGCAAAACGGTCATTTAAAAATCGACAACAATCACGAACATGGGAAATGACTCTAACGGATGTTTCCCAAAGTTACATGACCATACAACCTAATATGGGAAAGAAATAAATATTCTACGATCCTCCGATGCGTAGAATGTGGGTTGTTACATTCTCCCCCCCTTAAGAAATTTCGCCCCCGAAATTCCCTAACCAAACATACAAAAGGGTCCCGCATGCCTATCAACCATAAAACAACCATCAAACATGCAAAACAAGTAGAACAAGTCTATCCTAGCATGCGGAATAACTAAATTACGAAGTAAATCTTACCAGGCAAAGAGATCTGGATACGTCTTTCTAATGCTCTCCTCTGTCTCCCAAGTACAGTCATTCTCGTTCTCGCCCCAGTGAACCTTGACTAGCTTCACCGCCTTCCTTCAAAGTTGCTTCGTATCGTGCCCCACAATATGAATCGGCTTGTGGTTCCCAACCGCCTCGGGTTCTACTTCGAAGTCCTCTAACTGATCAGTTGAAATAGTCATATCTGAGTCGTGAACGAACTTCCTTAGTTGGGAAACATGAAATACGTTGTGAACTCCCGCCATCTTCTCTGGTAAGCCAACTTTATATGCCAAATTCCTGACTAGTTCAAGAACAGGGAATGGACCAACAAATCTTGGTGCTAACTTGCCTCTCCTGCCAAACTGTATCACGCTCTTCAACGGAGAAATCTTGACAAACACCAAGTCACCAACGGAGAATTTTAAGTCTCTTCTCCTCTTATCAGCATAACTCTTCTGCCTATCTTGGGCAGATTTCATTCGTTGTTGAATGGTCTTAATTTTATCTGAAGTTTCCCTCACCAAATCTGGTCCAAGCATAAACTTCTCGCTAGTCTCTATCCAACATGATGGTGAGTTGCACGTTCTTCCGTACAAAGCTTCATATGGAGCCATACTGATACTGGATTGGTAGCTATTATTATATGCAAACTATACTAGATGCAAATGGTCATCCCATGATCCACCAAAATCCAATATACAAGCTCTCAAGAGATCTTCCAATATACGATTCACCCTCTCCATCTGACCATCGGTCTGAGGATGATATGCGGTACTGAGATGTAATTCTGACCATAGAGCCTCTTGTAAGCTCTTCCAAAACCCACTAGTGAACAATGGGTCTCGGTCACTCATAATGCTTTTAGGTACTCCATGAAATCTCACTACCCACTTCATATACAATTCTGCTAACTTAGCCGCCGTTCTGGTCGATTTGACTGGTATAAATCTTGCGCTCTTAGTCAATCGATCCACAATTACCCAAATACTATCATATCCCGATCTAGTCCTTGGTAAACCATCGATGAAATCCATCGAGACTTGCTCCCATTTCCATTTGGGAATTTCTAATGGTTGCAACAACCTACTAGGCTTCTTTTGCTCGGCTTTAACTAGCTGGCAATTCATGCATTTGGATATAAACTTCCCCACATCTCTTTTCATCCCTTCCCAGTAGTAAGTCTGCTTCATGTCTCGATACATCTTATTACCACCGGGATGTATAGTCAGTTTAGAGTGATGATAGTCTCTAAGCACTTCATCTCTCAAACCATTTACGTCGGGTACAACTAGTCTTCCATTCTTTCTAAGCCATCCATCTCGATCAAGCCCATACATGTTCATCTCCTCACCATCGATGTCCATCTCTAACTTGGAGATGATTTCCAATAGATTAGGATCGTCCCTCTGGCTGGAACCAATCCGCTCTATCAACGTGGGTCTGATCGCCAAATTAGCTAGCATTTCTGGATCCAATTCGCACTTTGGTCTGAAATCAAACCCCGCGATATACTCTATTTGCTTCCATTCAAGAAACATAGCACCCAAACTGGCCTGTCTCCTACTCAAGGCATCGACAACCGCATTACCTTTCCTAGGTGTGTATGCGATATCAAAATCATACGAAGCCAAGAACTCTAACCATCTCTGCTGACGGAGATTCAGATCTTTCTAGGAGAAGAGATACTTTAACGATTTATGATCGGTAAACAACTCAAATCTTTCTCCCAAGAGATAGTGTCTCCACATCTTCAGCGCAAACACAATCGCTGCTAATTCCAAATCATGGGTAGGATACTTCTTCTCATGCGGCTTTAGTTGCCGACTAGCATAAGCTACAACCCTACCTCCATGCATCAATACCGCACCTAGTCCGGTACCACAAGCATCAGTGTATACCGTCATCTCTTCATTCCCTTTAGGAAAGACTAGCACTGGCGCACGCGTCAACCTTCCCTTTAGACTCATGAATGCATTCTCACACACTCCGTCCCAGACGAAGGACTGATTCTTCTTAGTCAACTGAGTCAACGGTGCTACTATCTTGGAGAAGTCCTAGATAAACTTTCGGTAATATCCAGCTAACCCCAAGAAACTTCTTACATCTATTGCATTCTTGGGCGTAGGCCAATCCTATACCGTAGCCACCTTCGTAGGGTCCACGGCAATACCACTCTCTGAAACAACATGACCCAAGAATCTCACTTCCCTTCTCCAAAAGTGACACTTAAAGAATTTCGCTTTCAATTGGTGTTTCCTCAACACCTCCATCACTATCCTCAAGTGTCCCTTGTGTTCCTCCTCTGTCCTTGAGTAAAAAAGGATATCGTCTACGAACACAAGAACAAACTTATTCAATTGATCTCTGAATACTCGATTCATAAGATCCACAAAGTAGGCTGGTGCATTGGTCAACCCAAATGGCATGACCAACCACTCATAGAATCCAGACGGCGTCCTAAATGCCATTTTCGGAACACTCTCATCTGCTACTCGGAGCTGATGAAATCCTGTCGTGAGATCCAACTGGGAGAGCACTCTTGCCCCTTCCAGTTGATCAAACAAATCATCTATCCGCGGTAGAGGATACTTATTCTTCCTCGTTACCTTATTCAACTCGCGATAGTCCACACACAAACGAAGGGAACCATCTGCCTTAGTGGCAAACACAACTGGTGCTCCCCACTCGGAGGCACTTCTAATAAATCCCTTCTTCAAAAGATTGTTGACTTGCATCCCGAGCTCTCACTGCTCCCTTAGTGCCATACGACGAAGTGGCATTACTATAGGTCTAACATCTTTCACTAAATCAATAAGGAACTCAATCTCTCGGTGTGGTGGAAGCCCGGTCACCTCCTCGAAGACGTCCGGATACTGGCCAACCACGGGCACATCTGACAACTCATCCTGCGGGATGTTGAGGGAATTTACAAAACTAGCCATAACCCCATCACTAGGTAGACTACCAAACACTACCCTCTGCCCATCATCCTCCCTAACTGTCACCAAAAAGCCCTCACAGTCTACCACCACCCCGTATCTTTGGAGCCAATCGACTCCCAATATAATGCCATACCCAGTAAAGCCCAGAACAAAGCAATCACAAACAAACATCCATGACTCGATAAGACCAAATTTCTGCAAATCATACTAAGGCTAGTCGAACCACCAATCGGGTTCGTCACAACCAATGGTCTATCGACTATCTCGGGTTCTAGTCCCAATTTATCTACCAGGTCACTAGATATGAAGGAACATGAAGCCCCAGTATTAAACAAAACTCGAACTGGTAAATCATAAATAGAAAGCATACCTTGAATAACAACATTCTTTCCTTTCTCCGCCGCAGTTGGGGCATTCGACGAAGAAGGAACAACATCAATAGCAAATGCTTTCACAATATGCTTCTCCTTAAGAGGTTGCGGACACTTATCCTTATGACGTCCCACTTGGCCACAGTTATAGCACTTCCTATCCGCTGGCTTGGCCCGACATTCTTTAGCATAATGGCCCTTCTTACCACAGCTGAAGCACTCAACTTCTTTCTTGTTCTTTTTCTGGCCATCCTTAGATTGGCTCTGCTTCCTCTTATTCTGAGAGTTAATCTTGCCTCCTCTACCTTCTTGCGGCTTCAGCCCTTCTGCAGATGCAGCCTCAGTCTTTGACTTAGGGTAAAGACTCTCTGATCTCAAAGCTTTCCCCATAATCGATTCAAAAGTCTCATCGATGTGGTTGATAAGCCTTTCCCCCAAGTATCCATCCAAACCAGTAATGAACTTCTCATTCTTCTTCTCAGGAGTATCGATAAGAGATAGTCCATACTTCGACAAGGTGTCGAATTCAGCAATATAGTCCGAAACTGCCCTTCCACTCTGCTTCAGTTCCAAGAATCTCTTAAACAACACTGACTTCTGGGCAGCTGGAATGAACGTCTCGCTAAAGCGAGCCTTGAACTGATCCCAAGTAACCTGATCTTCTGGAGTATCTGCTCTAATGACATTCCACCAATTCATCGCTCGCCCTTGCAACTGACAAGACGCTAGCCTTCTCTTCATCGACTCCTCAAGACCCAAGTCGTCGAAGATACGGTCACAGCTATCCATCCAATCTTGAACATCAATGGCTGACACCGTTCCGTGGAACGGCTTCCCACCAAGGTTAGTGTAATCCTTGCACAACTTGGCGAAATCGACCCTAGGCGCCTGCACTACTGGGCCAACACCAACTCCGGGATTGGGAATTGCCCCTTGCACTTCTCTAAGCAGGTCCCTCATGAGGTCAGTAAACATCGCCCTCATGTCAGCAGCATTCCCATTATTGGCTTCCCTAGCAGCACCTCTAGCATATCGGCTCATCGTCAATCTGTAAAAGGGGAAACGATTAACGACCCCACAGTGGTGCTAGTGCAGTGCGACTTCATTCTTATACTACTAATAGTATATACATATAGCTTTTGAAAACCAAAGTAATCACAAATACACACTCTCATATACGTACTATCTCTCCCTAGTGTCTTTCCCTAGGTCAACTACGTAACCTAGAGCTCTGATACCAAGTGTGACGGCCCGCCCCGCACCAACCGACATTTACTCCAAAGGTGCGCTGTACACATGTCCAGTTGGCACGGAAAGGGTGGTCAGAAGGAAAAGTAAAGAAGGAAATGAACTAACAAAGAACCTGTAGAATGTCTCACAACGCATAGAATAAAATATAATAATAACATACTTGACATAAAACAGGTGAGACAGTGCATAAGCTGAAGCAACTAACATAGCAGCGGAAAATGTAAGTACAGCTTATGATCCAAAGTTAAACATTATTACAACTTTTCAAACTGTCTCAAAAGCAAAAGTAAGATAAAGGAGGTACACTACTAATGCCCAAGTAGCGACCACCAACGACACAGGGAGAATATCTATATATCATATGTGGAAGCCTCCTGCCGGCCTCCGAATCATCTACTCGCGCATCACCAGCTAACTTGTCTCTAGTCTGCTCGTGTGAGCACCCAGAGTAATAAGAGGAGACATAAAACTCTGGGTCAGACATAAAGCCTGGTATGAGCGATAAGCATCTAAACAGAACAATATCAGGTAGACTAAAACATACCTGAACCTGGACCTGCAAACAAAGAGTTAGCACTACATACTGTACAACACTCTAAGGTGCCATATCAAATGGTGTAAAGCTACGGAGGTGGGGGTGTGCATGTCATAATGACGGCAAACAGTCAAACATAGCATCCATCCTCACATCTCTCACTCAGTGTGTAAAGCATACGATATTCACCACTTCGATCACCCAACATACCTTGCTACGATCACTTTGCCCCATGAAGTCATAAATGGCTTCACTGCACTGATAACGTAGCCACAAATCCTTCGCTATGTCCACTTTGCCCCATGGAGTCACAAGAACCCCACTGCACTGGCTCATAGCCTTACTAATCCTTACTATGTCCACTCTGCCCCCAAGGAGTCGCAATAACCCCACTGCACTGGCTCATAGTCTTACTACGCATCACTTTGCCCCTCGAGTCATAATGACTCTACTGCACTGATAACGTAGTCTTGCTACCATAACCCTGCCCCTCGAGTTATAATGACTCTACTGCACTGATAAGTAGCCCATCATCTATTTTCAGTGGTGAATCGAAGTTATGAACATCGACAACTCCTTCGCACACGTCCCACAGCAAAGCCCAACCATGAAGTGAACTCATTGGTTCCAATTGGATCCTGAGCTCTAACTTCCCATATTGGACTACCTTTGCATCTCGGGTTATTGGTTAATACTGGGTCGGGTCGGGTTCCCCTTCAAGGTATCGGTTCAGGTCGGGTCATCTACGTTGCGTCTATCCATGGTCCTCCTCTGGTACGGTTCGGTTCGGGTCCACTCCATCGCGTTGGTTTGGGTCGGGTGTCCCACTTCGGGTCGGGTCGGGTTGCCATCTCCCATCCAGTTCGTGCTCCAGTTCCTATGCCTCGTCTGGTCCCGTTCCCTATTCTACTCCGATCCGATCCCCAGCTTAACCAACATGGCCTTCCTTTTTGCCAGGGTTCTCAAGTGTTAGGTCCCGATCCGATCGAATCCCTTGCCCAGTTCAACTTATCCGATCTGAGCCACCATATCCGATCCGATCCGATCCTACACTGTTTCCTGAAGCTTTTCCAGCAAGTGTTTACGCCATTCGACGACGTTTTCGACCATTCTAACTATTGAAATCAATCACAAAGCATATCATACAGTCATAGCAACATGCATAATCAACCACAAACATCAAAACATCAATATGATAGGTTAAAGTGGATCAAACATACCCAAAAACCCCATATTTCCCCTTAAGCATGTTTAGGTGAAACTAATGATAGGATTAGCAAAACTTAACCAAATTAACCCAAATTCATATCATAGGTCTAAAACATTATTTAGGATTTTATAAATATTTTTCCAGAATTTTATCATGTTTAAATTCGCTAATTAACACTAATTACCCTTAATTAGCTATAATTTGTGAGGAACTATGCAAATCAATCACTTAGCCACAAACAAAACTTAGATCTAAAATAAATATCTGATTTAGTGCGAATCCCGATGCTAAACAGCAGCTCTCTCGTTGATTTGGTGTAGATCTTCCTTGATTCGATGTTGCTAAGTTTAATCCTTGATTAGAAGATGATTTGGAGGTGATTTAGAGGTTAGAGGCCATTTTTAGGGTTTCTTGGAGATAAGTGGAGGCTAGAAAACTGAAATGGAATGATTCTCTAACTCATTTCGGCCTCCCCATAACCCTAATCCCGAAATGGGTTATGGGCCTTTTCACTAGTCACCCTATTTGGCCTGGTTAAGCAGTTTTTCACCTTCCAAACCTTAATTCAGCCATATCTCCCAAACGGTAAGTCCGTTTGGCTATTATGATCACTCTACAGAAAGTTAAACCATCAAACAAATCTAATGGAAGTGGTTTCAGGTCAAAATTCCTTTCCAATCAAAAGTTATGGCCCAAACAAGATCAGCTAGGGGCAAAACGGTCATTTAAAAATCGATAAAAATCACGAACATGGGAAATGACTCTAATGGATGTTTCCCAAAGTTATATGACCATACAACCTCATATGGGAAAGAAAGAAATATTCTACGATCCTCCGATGCGTAGAACGCGGGTTGTTACATCTGGGGGGCAGGTTCATGCTCTTTGGGCAGCTACGCAAGAGTGAGGTAGAAACATTTCTGTTGAAAGTTTGATTTTCCTTTTTGATCATCCTGTATGTACTTTGTTTAATTCTGGCGCTTCACATTCGTTTATATCTGCTTCTGTTGTTGAGTCTCTGCACCTAGATACTAGTATAGTAGTGGATCCCCTTATTGTCTCAAATCCTATTGGCGGTACGGCTCATCTGTCTATGTTATGTTAGGATTTGAGAATATCTATGTATGGTGTTGAGTTCGAATGCAACGCTTATGTGCTTGGTTTCATGGGCTATAGGTTGATTCTAGGGATGGATTGGCTAGCCAGGTATGGTGCCATTCTCGACTGTGAAAAGAGGGTAGTTAGATTGTTAACTAGTTTGGGTAATACTCTCGATATCTCATGGGACCCTAAGGGTTCTGTTATGCTTAGCTACCTAGAATCTCTTGACACATCTATTGATGATTTGCAATCTGTTCGAGTAGTCCATGAGTATGCTGATGTCTTTGACGTGGTTAGGGACTTGCCTCCAAAACGCGAGATAGATTTCCGTATATACTTGGTGGACAATGCAAAGCCAGTTACATTGCCTGTGCGCCATATGGCTCTAAGAGAAAGGAGAGAGCTTAGTAAACAAGTGAAAGAGTTGCTTGAAAAAGGGTTCATAAGAAGAAGTATCTCGGAGTGGGGTGCTCCGGTTGTTTTTACCATGAAGGCTGATGGTTCGCATAGATTGTGCGTGGTCTATAGAGAGCTGAATAAGCTCACGAAGAAGAATAGACACCCTAGCCAAGGATAGATGATTTGTTCGATCAGTTGGTTGGTGCTTCGGTTTTCTTGAAGTTGGACTTAGCTACATGATTTCATCAGTTGAGGGTAGCTGAGGATAGTATAGATAAGACTACTTTTAGGACTCCCGACGGTTTCTTCGAGTGGCTCGTCATGCCTTTTGGTTTGACCAATGCACCCGCATATTTCGTAGACTTGATGAGTAGGGTGTTTAGGAGGTTTCTAAACAAGTTCGTGGTAGTCTTTGTGGAGATATCTTGATATTCTCTAGAAGCGAGGAAGAGCATGCCCTACATCTTAGGGAAGTCTTAGAGACCCTTCGAGCACATCAACTCAAAGCTAAGTTCTCAAAATGTCATTTTTGGAGGAAGGAAGTGAGGTTCTTAGGGCACGTGGTCTCTAAAGAAGGGATAGCAGTGGATCCCGCGAAGGTAGTGACAATCCAAGATTGGAATATTCCTAACAATGCAACAAAAGTAAGACGTTTTCTTGGTTTGGTAGGCTATTATAGAAAGTTCATCAAGGACTTTGCTAAGATATCAGCCCCACTTACTCGGTTAACGAAAAATAATTTGACCTTTTCTTGGGATGTTGACTGTGACGATGCTTTCCAACGTTTGAAGAGGGCATTGACGACAAGTCCTGTTTTAATTCTGCCGGATGGAAGTAAACCTTTCACAGTGTATACCAATACTTGCAGGACAGGGCTTGGCACAGTTTTGATGCAAGAGGGAAGGGTGATATGCTATGGTGGAAGGCAGTTAAAGGCCCATGAGAGGAATTACCCTACCCACGACTTAAAGTTAGTTGCCATAGTTTTTGCGCTTAAGTCTTGGCGTCAAAGTTTGCTTGGAGAGAGGTTTGAGTTGTATACAGACCACAAGTCACTAAAATACTTTTTCTCTCAAAAAGATTTAAACTTAAGGCAACAGAGGTGGATGGATTTCTTGGCATCCTACGATTTTGAGATTGCATGTACCCCTAGAAAGGGTAACGTCATGGATGACACCTGAGTAGAAAGAAGTTTACTTTGAATCCTTTGTTTGTCGGGCGGCAGAGTTTGGAGTACATATCCACCTTTGATTTTAGATCCTCTATTGATTATGTACCGGTTTGTTGGCATCGTTAGAGGTACGACATACGCCTTTGGGACAGATAGGAGCAGCACAGCGAGCTGACCCACAGTTGATAGATATAGTAGACAAGCTCATAAGATGGGAGTCTTCGAGCCATCTTAGTAGGTATAATATAGATGACAAAGGTTGGTTGCGTAGGGATGGGAGACTTTGTGTATCTCGAGACGGGAGCTTGAGGAAGAAAATCCTTGAAGACGCACATCGTTCTAAGATGACCATACATCCCGATGGTGACAAGATGTATAGGGACATGAGGCAAGTTTTCTTTTGGGCCGGAATGAAGAAGGATGTGGCTGAGTTCGTTTCTAGATGCTTAGTGTGCTAGCAAGTCAAGGCTGAGCAAAAGAAGCCTGGTGGTTTGCTTCACCCTTTAGAGGTTCCACAGTGGAAATGGGAAAGTGTTTCCATGGATTTCGTCGACAGGTTGTCGAGGTCAAGGAAGGGCAATATGGGGATTTGGTAGTAGTAGATAGACTAACCAAGAGCGCCCATTTCATTTCCGTTAAGAGTAAAAGAACAGCATCATGGTTAGCATCTATTTATCTCCGAGAGAAAGTTCGTCTACACGGCATACCTTTTAGTATCGTAAGCGATCGAGATCCCATTTTCACTAGTGAGTTTTGGAAGAGCTTGCAAGAGGCTATAGGAATGCAATTGTGTTTGAGCACCGCTTATCACCCAGATGGAAGGTCAAATAGAAAGAGTGAATCGGATTCTAGAAGTCCTTTTGAGGTTATGCATCTTGGACTTGGAGGGACATGGGAGGAACACCTTCCATTAGAGTTCGCCTACAACAACAGCTATCAGACTGGTATTGGCATGGCACCTTTTAAAGGTCTATATGGATGACCTTGCCGATCACCGACTTGTTGGTGGGAGTCTACGGATAAGATTTTGTTTGGGTTCAAAATGGTTAGAGAAACTTCGAAGAAGATATATTTGAGTCGAAGACGAATGAAGATGGAACAGGACCGGCAAAATTCATATGCTGATAAGAGAAGGACCGATCTTGAGTTCAATGTTGGGGACATGGTCTTTATTAAAGTATCACCGTTGAGGAATGTGGTTCGTTTTGGGTCTATAGGGAAATTGGCACCAAAGTTCGTATGGTCATTCCCTATTACATACCGAATTGGACAGATGGCCTACAGAGTGAAGTTTCCCGAGAAGCTTTGTGGTGTTCATGACGTATTTCATATGTCACATTTGCAGAAGTGTTTACATGATACCGCGAAAGTGGTAGAGCCAAGCATGCTTAGAGAAGTGGAAGTAAAGAAAGATGCCACGATTAGGCGAGTTCCTACATGCACCCTTGAATCGGAGGTCAAGAAATTACGCAACCGAGAGGTCAAGTCGGTTAAAGTCCAATGGGGAGATGATCAAGGAGACGCAACTTAGGAAACAAAAGACAAGATGCGTGCGTCGTACCCTTTCCTTTTTGAAGGTATGTTCTTAACTTCTCCTTTTTCTACCACTTTGTTTATATTTGTACTATCGTTTAGTGTATCCTCTCGATTATGTCTTTGTTCTTTAGGTAGAAAATCCTATGGATGTAAACATGTGTTTGAGACATGTTTTGTTTGGTGGATGCAAGTGGTTGCTCGTGGATGCATTTACACACACTTTAGGCACTAAGATCGGCTCAACCATTTTCACATTGCATATTGCACATATATTTGTATGTTGATTAAAATTTGATGTGCATCATGTGGATGTTGCATTTGAGTGAATGAATGTGCAATCATATAGAAGTTATAAAGTGCATTAGGAATAATTTGCATACATGTTGGACTCATGGCACTAACATAATTCTCATTGAGGAGGTCAACTGAATCAGTAGACCACTTGATTTTTGCATTAGATAAGGGACATATACACACACTTTTGCATAGGTTCACATAACATTAGAGATATTTTAAGGAGAAAGGATGCTTGTGGATGATGGATGAGTAGATGGATGATGGATGGTAGGATACATCATTCTTAACTTGGAGATTTCGTGGACGAAATCCTTTAAGGAGGGGAGAATGTAACACCCCGTAATTTTAATATATTAAAATTAGAAAATTAAAGAATACTTAAGTTTTAGAGGAAGAATTAAGGGAATCAGGTTGTGACATTGCATTCATCTCAGAATTCTACTTGGGATAGAGTCCGAGTTTGCGTAAAACAGATACAGTATGAAGAAGTTATGAAGCTTAGAAGAATTAGCAGAAGGTGTCATGTAATTGGCTGAGCGGGAAATTTCCAGCTCAAAGGTGTCGACCGCTCCAAGGGGAGTCGACCCCCCTATAGGGGTATCGAATGGGGAGTCGCCCCCCTATAGGGTGTCGACCCCCATCGGCCCAGATCTGGTCGATGACGTGTTTGTTGTCTGGGATTGGCTGAATGACGTATTTGTTTTCTGGGATTGGCTGAATGGTTCGGATGGTCCCTAATCAAATCTAAGGGTCCTAATTCACCTAGTACTCCTATAAATGAACACCTATCCTAACCCTAATCTTATTGTCTTCATCCATAGCGCCTCCATGCTGCTCAAATCTAAACTAGCCTTTCTTCTGCGCTAAAAAAAATCAGAATAGGAGTATTCAAATTAGAAGATCAGATCTGCATACAAATCAAAGTAAATGAATTGTGTAAAGAGGAATGAATTTACAACAGCAACAATGCCTAATTCTCTTCCCAAATACTATCTCTATGAGTCCATTGATTATTTTTAGATGTAAATAATGTTAAAGCAATTCTGGCATGTTGTAAATTGGATTTGGGAATTATACATGATAATAAGATTCAATCTCATCAATTCTATCTTAGCCTATACATCAAATTAGTGATTCTTATATGCCCATGTTGATATTATCATTAGTTTTTTCGTATCTTCATAATTAGTTCATACTTATGCCTATTTTATTGTTATTATTATGCCTGTTCTTTATCTTTTTCCTTCCTTCTTCCCTTTTTATTTTTATAGCCAGGCTACCTTCGAGCCTAGGCCGAATCTCGTAGAGATGAACGTACGAGTGGTAATTTAGGGAACATTACGAAATTTGGCATAATATATGTTGGGTTGAGTTGGGCATGACAAATGTTAAATTTGGCATAATATACATTGGATTGGTTTGGGCATAACAAATGATAAATTTTGGGCATGATATGAAATTGGGAATTTTGGGTAATTGACATAATTATCCTGAAATTGGAATAAACCGCAAATGAATAAATTGGTTAAGATAAACATGTTGAGACACGAGGTTAGACTTCGTTTGCGGTAGAAGCCTGCCTGAAACCAACCGGCCTAACTAGCAACCACAAACGGCCAGTCTAATGTGAGAGGTCGTAAGCATAACTAAAAGATGCTTAGACACGAGGTTAAGTCTGGCTTGTGGTAGAAGTCTGCCCCGAACCACCCAGCATTATCCAGCAACCACAAGCAATCGACTTAATGTGAGAGGTTTGTGCATTAATAACTAATTAATGCTGATCAAAGATGAATATGATAGCTAAAACATGCTAGGTGGGTGGGGTTAAGTTAACATGTGCAAAATGACAACTTAACCAATGTTACATGGACAAAGTGGATAAGGTTATGGCAAGCTTAACCCACAATACATATTGATTTGATAAGTGGATGGGGTCAAGTCAACTGGGCGGATAGACAGCACTTAACCAATATAAGTCAGGTTTGGATACACTGGGAAAAAACGTAGTAGCGGTAGGGACCCTATTCAGACAGTAACACCCTTAGAGGTATTGGGAACCCTGAGATAGGCAGGGTTGGGGCACGCTTACTGGACTGATTATAAGCGGTCAAATTAGAGAAAGGGTGTAGCAGTGCAGGTTCTGACGGGTTCGTTAAATGTGCAAAAAGGTGTTCCTGGCATTGGAACATTTAGCCACTGTACATCAGTAGGTATAAAGCTGTGCAACAAAGGGTTGAGGGGCTTATGAATTCTAGTCGATGGTGAGGCACCACAATGTCGATAGGGATTTCTAAACATCTGAATACGATGAACCGGCACAGTATGTTTTGAAAAGAGGGTAAATGAAATAATTTTATCAAAAATATATTTTGATATAAAATAATGATTGATATTAGAATTATTATAGTGTATTGGATGTGTTAGTTGTTATTATAATCAAATAACATTATAATTGAGATGGTTATTCCTATCACTAATCAAAATTCATATAAGTGAAATTTATAAAATCAGATGAACAAAATCTGGAATTAAATCAGATTTGGAATTAAAATTTTGGAAACTGGGAAAGGCGTTTGAAAATGAATTTTGGATTAAAAGTATGGAAATTTTAAAGGGGGAATTTGGAAATGTTTTCCAAGCATTGTAAAGGATATTATGAAATAGTTTCAAAATGAAATCGTTTAAAAATGGTTTTGAAAGTGATATAGTATTGAACTCACTTCGATTGCTGGAAACAATTTCGATGATGATCTGGACATCATCTTGCTCATTTTCGAGTTTTTAAGTGACGGATTACTACCAAAATTAGTGTTTTTGAATTTTTTGAGGAAACAAGTTGTTTTGAATTTTGAAAGGAAATATTTGATTTTAAAGAAAGACTAAGTTGTTTAAAACTCACAAGAATACATTGTTTTGATTAAAAATAAGCATACAGGATGAATTTTTAAGGATAGTGTAAGACCAAAAAGTGGTTCTAACGCCCAATTAAATGATAATTCTAAATAAAATAGGAAGAAAAACAATAAGAACACAAGATTTAGAGTTTTTCGACGTTAAAGTGCCTATGTCCACTTTATAATTCTCTGATTGAGGAAATAAACACGAGTAGAACAATAATATTCACTCAATCTCACGGGTACAACAATAATTTCTCTCAATTTCATGGAATTATACTTCAAGACTACAAGTATAATCTGAAATGATAGAAGAAATCTGCTGGTGATGAAGGTTAGAGTACACAAATGTAACAGCCTAAGAATTTCAGAACCAATTTAAAATTTTTATTTTAGCTATTTTAATGAATTTTGGATACTTAAAATGATTTATTTTGAATAATAACGACTAAAAATTTATTTTAATCGAAGTTAGAATGTATAAATTTATTTTAATTATAAAGCGAGCCTGAAATGGTGCGGTAGTTTGAAAATTCGATTTCTAATTTCAATTTAATATATAGAATTCAAAATAAATCAGAATTGGACGAAACAAGAAATATTTGGATCTGTTAAATAATATCTTCCTATTGAATGTAAGAAATTGATATTTCACTCTATAAATAGAAAGTTATGTCCAGTTTAAAATTTAAAATAGTGGCTATGGAATTTATATATATATATATATATATATATATTAATTATATATATATGGCCCTTAAAAATAGCCATTTTGCAAACGACCTCCATTTTTGTTGAAACCACTTCTGTTGGATCTGGAATCTCAAGTTATTTCTAGATTCCAATTTTCATAATTTTTGGAACCAGTATGTGAGCATGGTGAATATAAACGTGTTTTGTCAATTTCTGTTGAATTTAATCAACTGGAAACTGGCCATTTTTAAATGGCCTCCAAATTCGATGAAATTAGTTTTGTTAGGACCGTATCATCAAAACATAGCTAGATTTATTTTTCTGGAATTTTTGGCGTCAGTATATGGCCCCGGTAAATTAAAATGTACGTTAAAATAAAATTTTAACCGTTATATTAATTTATATTTTAATTTTAACGAAAACTGATCAAAATAGTCGAATTGGTTTACGAAACATATCCCATTGCGTTCAGAATGAGGGTAATAGCTGGGGACGACAGTCGGTGGGTTCGATTTGGGGGTCGATTGAAAAAGCTGCTTTTTATGGGAAAAAAATATATAAATTAAACCATAAATTTTCGATGGTCAAATTAATTTCCGTGGTCAAACCCCTAGGCCGCCTCTAGCGATTCCAATGACGAAAATCGTTCAAGATTTCATCCCAATTTTTTTCAAATTCCACTACAAATTAGAAGATGATTATGAAGAGGAAATTGTGGAGAAAAGCAAGGGCTTTCAATCTATGCTTGAATGATCGATTTTCGTTCGGAAATACGCTAGAATTTTGAGCTGGAAGTGGAGATGTTCGGCGTGGTTTTCAGGGGCGGAGGTTCGAGTTCGTCGGTACTTCGGCAACTTGGTGGCGGCACGGCGACGATCAACGTGGCGGGTGGTGATGGTGGTCTCGGCGACTGTATAGGGTGCGGCGACGGGTTTTCTATTGGAGATTTTAGGGTTCGATTTTCCTGAATGTAATGGGGAGGACATAATTAGGTGATTAATTAGTTTAATTACTTAATTAATTATTTTAATTAATTATCAAATGTATTTATTACAATATCTCTTTCATACGAGGTCCAAACGTAGTGATTTCAGATCTATTGCGATCGTGACAACAAACGCTACAACATGGAACTGACCAAAACGGAAATGGAAATAGTTGGAATTTTTGTTAAAATTAAACGCTATTTAATTTTATTAAAAACAACCGTTCATTAAAGAGTAACGGAGTGGAAGCCAATGTGAGAAATCTTTCTCACTCAACTATTTTATTAGGTAATTATATCATAGGTTGCAGACGGGGCTTAGTAGCCCCTGACACTATTTTTTTTGTACAAACTATGGTTGATTGTTTGTCTGGATTGTGATGGGACTGTCAATGATTGATAATGATGTATATACAATTATTTATATAAAATGTATATAAAAATTATCATGAAAAGAAATTATAATAAATATTCATTTACAAATCGAATGGTTTGTTTATGTTCACCTATTTATCTTATATTGATTGTGACGATAAATTTTACACATCGCCCAACTACACAAATAATAATGAGTATGTGTTGTTTGAAAACCTTACATAGGTATTAGGATGATATTCGACATATACTACTCCCAATAATTAGTGGTATGTCAATTGATGGGTTGACAGGCTTTGATGAGCATTATTTATTTATTTTAATGCTTATACAGTTGTAAAATGCACTCTGGATGTTGTATGAATTTTTAATGATTGTTTATCATCATTGTTGTATGCTTGCGATGTATGAAATCCATATAGCTGAAATTATATGGTAATAGATTGAGTCGCATTCCGATTCATAAATAAAGAATATTTTTAAATAATAAATATTTTAAAATAATATTCAGTAAATAATCAAAATGTGATTTTGATGTCCGATTTAGGATGGACACGAAAATATTGAAAATTTATGAAACCGTGTTGATTAGTTATGCGCCATTTTAACACGAACGATTTCTATATCGATTTTATTCATTTTTATAATGAATATCGAAAAGGAAAGAATTTCAAAATCAGACATTTTAAAAATATTATCATTTTAATATTATAATGATAAGGAATATTCACTTTTGATTTAAAAATTGAAATGGAAGTTGGAATATGTAACGACCAAGGGATTTTCGACCCCGAAAATCGACACAAAACACCCTGTCAATTATTCAAGTATCGAAAATACCAGATCATTAAAGAAAGAAGTTAGAGGGTGAGAAATAGAAAGAAAGAAAATTAGAATAGAAGATGAAGAAGAACACAACTGAACAGAATCTGAGTAAAACACGAATCTCACAACGGAACGAATAAAATATAATATATAACATAACTTTAAAATATAAACTGTACTTGTACTTACATATATCATCAGAGTACATCACATGTATATCACGGCAGAAATAAGCCCTATATATAACTAGCATTTGAAGCCTCCTGCTCCAAGCTCCTTCAAGTATCTGTAAAATCCTAACTATGTGACTGCCCGTACAAATTTGGGCACCCAAGAGTTTAGGGATAACAAAACAAAATAGAACTCTGGGTCAGTCATGGGACTGGTGTGAGTAAACTCCAACCATTCGGTTTAAATTTGAAAAATCCTTTTGAAAGAAAAGGATAATAGTAGGACCAGTCCATACATAACATGGACGGTTTTTACCTTACGATAACCCAAAACATTTTCAAAATCAATACTTTTCTGATATTATGATAGTGTCTAATCACAAATAAAATCTACCAGAACGCTTGCATCTCACGCACCACATATATAATATACAATCAAAACCGAAGGCTCTTATTGGGGAATGGATTTCCAACTATGACAAGGTATGGAACCACCTTCCAATCAGTGTACTCTAGAGGGGATACACTGGAGTTTAACAAGAACGTCTTGCAGACAATACACCCTAATGGGGCGACCCACATAGCCATGCTGCTTGCCCGATTTTTGTCATTTCCCGATTGATGAGGCTTGAGGTCATAACGTATCTTTTGATAGATCACACCTCTATTTACTTTGAATGCCACATCGTCATACCCGCCAAATCACACATTAATTTCCCCAAAAATATCATGGGTATAAAGCTAAGAGAAACGAATTCCTCCACCACCAACGTGGATACGTTTAAAGAGATCAACTTAAGCAATTTATTAGATATACTCTATCATACATTCGTCCATACAAGTTGTCTTGGGACTGGACAAACCGAAGGCACTATCCTGTAAACAGAACATCCCTTGCATAAAATCCATCTTCAATTATCTTCATCATATTTGATTTGCAACGCTATGCCTATACGGAGTAGGTTTCAGATAATAAATCTGATCCCGGTCTCTCCGTGTTGACAACAGAAAAATGGTCAAAAACTTTGATAGCCGGTGTTTTAACTATCAAAGGAAAACATCCATACAAACAACGTCTTTATTTCCAAATGGAAATATTATTAATCAAATCATCAATCAACACTGAGCCCCTTTAAATCTATTATGTTATATGAAAGCACAAACCTTCTCCGAAGACCTTTCAGATCCAGATTCTCCAAAAAATTCACAAACCGACACATGTACAACGTTTCAATCCTCGCCATACAGTAGAGTAACCACCCTTATCTCCTCGCTTTCCACTTGTATCCTTTAAAATGAATTTTCCTCATCTCAGTTCTTCACAAAAATCCATAGGCTGCCACCTAACCCCAAATTTTTTCACAGCCACTAGATTATAAAATAAGATGGTCCCAGCGTTTTTTTTTTTTTTTATCAACGGCTGTCTCCATATATTCTTCTTCTGGTTTACTCTAAAGTATATAATAAAAAAAAATTCAACAATCAACATAAGTCGTTCTCAAACCCTAGAAAATGAAATATTCAACATGGCTTTATCTCTACTTTGAGACACGCATATCCACTGGCAACTCGATAGACTAACCTTATCTCCCGTACACTGTCAATCCCATCGTTCCCCCTCCTATATTCTCGCCATTGCAAATGATTTAATTTTTCTACCTTCTGCTCTCTTGATAACTGCAGGTTCTTCCTGTTTTATAGACGTTCTGCGGCTTCAACAATTTCAGCTACAAAAATTTGAAATTGTCAATTCTCATTGGGTACCAATTCTAATTGAAAACTATTATTTTTCATTTCTATAACGGTGTATCTAACTTCTACTTTGGTTGTCTTCATTAGATCGTTCAAAGAAACATCTATGTTATTTCTGCAAGTTATTTTTGGACAAGTGTAGCCAACAGGAAAAGGTAAATGTATATTATAACTGTAACTAATTTTATTTCATATCTACATATTGTTACCTATTGTCAATTGGAATTCATGTGTTTGATAATCTTTGTCTCTTGGTTTATCTTTTTCTATTTTTTCCCTTTTCATGTGGATAGGTACAAACTGAACACAAACTTAAAATGCATTGTATTGCCTCTACAATTTAAAATTAAAGTTTGGTTGTACAGGAAATTACCAATTTTTTAATAAATGAGGTTATTGAGCTTTGATTCTAAAATTTATGTACCTTTGTATTTTGGTATGAGAACTAAATATTGTGAGGCATTCTATCTAAAGTCGCCTAACACAACACTCGCTTGCTCATTGCTCACAGTTTAATTACAGAATGGAATATGAAAAGTGCCCACCAATAATGCATTTAAAAACTAAAATTGTAGAAAATGAGTCAATCATGTACAACCGTCTATTTATCCACATATGAGTGTGTGTAGTATCCTCTACTAATTCCCCTATTTGGAAAAATAAATTATTTCATTATTTTACTAGAAAGGTATGTACAGCCTGTTTTTTTGATTGATTTGAGAAGTATAGCTGATTTCAAGCATTACTTGAAATATGTGGCAATAAATTTATTTTATTTAATAGTTCTCTGTCATTACTTGATGATTAGAATTTGTTTGTTTGGTTTGATAGTCCAAAATCTGCAGTTAATGTTTGTTCTTAAGGAATACTATTGTAACACCCCAGCTCCATTAAGGTCATTCACAAAGGGAATGCCTTAACTTCAGTTTAGCGTTTTTGGTAAACATACGCAGAATATCACAAGACAGATATAAAAATTTTGCAGCGAAAAATAAACAACTTTATTAAATCACCAAATTACTTTGTTGCATAATACCATGAGTCATAAAACCACTACAACAAAACACTTCTGTCTTATATCATCAGAGTACATAGGTATTTAAAAGAAAAACATCATTCCCCATATTAAAGAGCAAGCCATATAAGAGACAGAGACTCGAGCCATACTTCAGAAGTAGCTCCTAGAAGATGATATTCAATCCTGACTAAACCTGTATGTTTCCTCCCTAAGAACCTAGGGGGAGGGGGAAACGGAAGAAAAAGAGGCGAAACAAACTAGGTCAGACATGCGTCTGGTGAGTCCAGTAACTTTTAGCCAGTAAATAAATAAAGGTAAACATGACAGGCATACAAAGTGGATAAGAGGATTCACGGTACAGATGGCAGGTATGACATGACAAATAAGGTAAGATGTATGCTTAACTACAAACTACTCTGCACTATTACTAGTAAAATCAAGATGGGATGATCCCTTTCGATAATGATAACGATGGTGGTGGTTTCGTGTATTCCTAGCTGTTATTATAGGTGTCGCCTGCTCCTATCTCCACAAGTCGTACCCACTACCCTCCTACTATAAATTGGTAGACTTAGGGCATACGCCCGGGTATACCCTAACCACTACCCTAATCGATCGGCTCCCTACTCTGTAGATACCCTGTGTTGGTCCCACAACTAGGGGGTATCACTTCCTTAAAGTGGAAACCCAAGGTGTGCACAGTTATACCTACTGGTGTCACGGTCGTCTTGTCCCCCTCAACCCGGCCCATGCACGCACATGTCCCCGGTCGGTTTGCGCCGCCCACACCATTTGTCTCGTTTTGGATTTCTTACAATCAATCAGTAAGCGTTCCCTTTCCCCGCCTAGTACGGAGTTCTTTACTTTGATACCCCTCCGGGTTACTGACTAAAATGGGTCCCACACAATATGATACAAGTTCTCCCCTATGCCATGTATCCCCAATAGGTTTTCTACTGACTACGTATACCCTAAGGTGTCTTTAATTTAGGGCTGCACAAAGTTTGCGTTGGGTCGGGTCACGCCAAATACTTCATCCGACCGTAATGGTTTGGGTTGATGAAAATTGAACCTGCACCCAACCTCATATAGGGTTGGGTTGGGTTGAAGAATGGGTTGGGTCAGGTTAAATAGGGTTGGGTTGGGTTGTGTGCATGATTAATCCATAACATAAATTTTGATGTAATAATTTATGTTTTAAGACATGCAAAAAACATACCTCATGGAAAAACCAACCAATTTCTCACACCAGTACACCACGCAAGTGACTCAGCACACAATATAATTAAATATCCTAAGCATATCCAACTAAATACAAGCAAGTCAATAATGTATGAAGACAAAGTCCAAGCTACAAGGAAAAGCGGCTACCTGGAATGAATAAAATTTCATTAATTCGGTGCAGATATCAAAGTAGAAGTGTGAAGGATTTTTTATTTTTTCAAAGTGAGGTTGGGTTGGGTTAATATAGGGTTGAGTTGATGGAAAAATTATTCCCGACCCATATATAGTATGGGTTAAAAATTGAATCCCATATCCAATCCGAACTACTTTGGGTTGGGTCGGGTTTATGTGGGTTGGGTCGGATTGGTGGGTTGGGTCGGGTTGGATATGGGTTGTGTGCAACCCTACTATAATTACATAGCCCTCAATCAGTTATGTGTACCTATAGGTGTCTTTAATACATAACCCTTAATCTATCCCCATTAGTTATGTGTACCCCTAAGGGTGTCTTTAATACATAACTTTACTATTTTGCCCCGGTTATGTATACCATTAGGTGTCTTTAATTACATAACCCTTTTTATCCGGTTAATTTTGTGGGCCTATATATATTAATATTACCCACCTACCTTTCAGCTGTACTTAACCCTCCCACTGATTTAATCCTATTTATTTAATGGTTAAGTTTGTGGGCCTATATATATATATATATATATATATATATATATATATATTTTAATATTACCCACCTACCCATCAGTTGTACTTAACCCACCCACAATCCAACTCGTTTTACTTAACCCTAACTTATGTCTATCTTCATACAGCCCATGTGTATTAAGTTAGGTTAAGTAGTCTTTTCTTATTACCATGTCCAATTATGGTTATATTGGGCTATACCTCTCACATTTGGCCTACAACATGTGGATGCTGGATATGCCGGTCGGGTCCGGGCAATCTTATTCCACAGTTGGGTCTAACCTCGTGTCTTAGCCCGAGTCGTATTCACAAACTTAGACCTCTCACATTAGGTTCAACATTAGTGGCTGCTGGATATGCCGGTCGGGTCCGGGCAGACTTCCACCACTAATGTAACCTAACCTCGTGTCATAAGTGTTAATTAAATTTTCAGATTTTTATTGCATAAACATTCCTCTTTTGATTAATTAAGTTAATTAATTAATCCTTTCCTTTTTATAGGTGTCAATACCTATCTTATTCACAATTTGAATTTCCTATCCATAAATGGTCCTATTCAAATTATACCATTTTTACCCAATTTTACCCGTGTCATAATAGGTGATTATTTATATGTTTCCCTACTAGAATCATGTGTCCAATTTACACAATCACTATGTAAATTATGCCTATTACAAATTCCCCTTTTCCCCGTTTCTTAATTAGCGTAATCGTTTGCGTTTTTGGCGTCATCGAGGCTACAAGGTAGCCTTGCCATAACAATAGAATAAAGGGAATGACAAGGTGTTCATTTTCAGTACAATTTTTGGCATAAGCATGACAACTAGGGAAAATGACATGATAACTTCGCATATAAATATGATTCACCACATAATTAACAACTTGCATAGATTCATGATTTTGCAACATAACAACTTGCATAGGTTCATGAATTAACAACATAATTAACAGCTAACATAGGTTCATGATTCACAACATAACAACTTGCATAGGTGACTTGCATAAGTTCATGAATTAACAACATAATTAACAACTCACATAGATTCATGATTTACAACATGTTTAACAACTTGCATAACAACTTGCATAGTTTCATAAATAATAACTTGCATAGGTTCATGAATAATAACTTGTATAGGTGACTTGCATGATCTCATAACAATTTGCATAGATTCATGATAACAACTTGCATAGATCCATGATAATGACTTGCATAGATTCATGAATTCATCACACAATAACTTACATAATTTCATGATCCACAATAACAATAAACTTGCATAACTACAAACAACATATACCCAAATCATAGTCTACCACGATTCACTTTTATTTATTTAAACCTAAAAGTGACTAGAACTCACCGAAAAAGGGGTCTTGAGTTCTGGAATCTGAATTCTGTAATTGATTAGCGTTCCCTTGTTGTAGACAATTTCGTTGTTGTAGTTTTAGGCTTGATTTGATTTGAATTGAGTTGCTTTACTTTGCTTCTAGTTGGTGGCGGCTACTCTAGGGTTTGGAGTGACAGTATGATGGCCATTGATCTAATTTTGATTTGATTCTAGGGTTTGAGTCTTCACATGTTTATATAGAATTTCAATTTAATTTGAGCCATCGGATGAACTTAGGGTTAATCAAAACCACTCAGTCCAGATAGGGTGACAAGTCAGCCCTAATGACTCAGCAAGGAGTCAGAAAGGACTCAGCAATGAGCCACAATATGGATCAGAACACACCAGAAAGTTGTGCAGGCTTTTACCTCGGCCTGGGTGCACATGGGAAGTGCGCCAGTGCAATTTTTGTACTGGCGCACTTCCCAAGTGCGCCAGTGCATTTCTACTTTTTTTCTTCTCCTTTCCAGTTTTTCTGTCTAACTTCGTTCGTCCATATCTTCTTCATACGGCATCTGTTTTACGCAAACTCGGACTCTATCTCAACTAGAATTCCGAGATGAACGCAATGGCGTAACCCATTTCCCTTAATTCTCACATTTACAATTAAGAATTCTTTAATTCGTTAACATTAATATTAAAATTACGGGGTGTTACAACGATACTTCTTCATAACATGTATCTTATCTAATTTGGATATTATCAATTATTGATTTTTTTTCTTTGAAAGTCAAAGGCATTATGTAGAAGTTGTCATGGTTTCCTATTTATATCTATACTAATTGTTATTAAGATTTATTTGGCTAACTTTCCCAAAAATAAGTAAGTAATGGAAATTATTTTCTTTAATTTCTGACCTTCTAACCCAAAATAGTCTGTCTCTGGTTGGCGATCCATCGCTATCTAAGTTTTTTGGCTTTGGTTATGATTATTTTAGAATAAAAGTATATGATATGTTGATGATGTTTCCCAAACCAATTATGTTTGGAATTTTTTTCAAAGCAATTTCAACTACAAATCTTAGGAGTTTAAAATTTAGTAATGCAAGCAAATTAGAAAAACAAATCGACAGTTGAAACATATGCTAACCTCATTTTACTTTTTATTTACATTCTTATTTGGTGGAAATAAAGATGGCAGTTTTCATTTTAATTTGGTGATACAATGGTACTTTGATTATTTTCTTAATATCTTTATATATACATAAGAATGAGCTTCGAACATTCAATCTTAAGATTATTTATATGTAAACTTTAATGGATGGATATATGTAAAGCATAGGTTGGTTTATCACACAACTGTTAACTCTTTAGAAATAAAAAATTTAAAGTTTTAGATCGTATCTATATGTTTAATATAGAGAATCCGGTAGATCTATTACATAATAGAGTTCTCTAAATTCTTCAGTCCCCAAAACTTTATATTTGTTTCTTAAATACATAAATAACAACCACAATACTAAAGATGCTACCTTCTTCTTAGTCCCATTGCTTTACTGCAAGTTCATAACCAATTTCCATGTACAACTAAAAATATAGTGGTACATAAATATCTATCTACTAAATGTATGTTAGATCGAATTTGATTTGTTGATTCAGTTATCTAACATGTTTAATTTAGTTTTTCCCCGATCTCAACAGTTTGGGTACCTAATCGCATATAACCTATTGACTGCTTTGCTAAAATAAATTAGTATTTATTGTTCTTATGCGAGCACATTAAATTTTCTTCCACAATGTATATAAGGCCGATATAGGAAATTGATTGACATTGATTTTACAAAAACTACTGTAACAACTCGGAAAATACGAGCCAGTTTAAAAATTTTAAATTGTTTATTTTAATGAAATTGGAGCAATTGAAAAAGAATATTTCAATAAAATAAAGAGTTAGAAATGGTGCAGCAGTTCGAAAATTTGAATTCAAACTTTGACTAACTGTACCGGGTGCAATATTTAAATCTGTTTATGATTATCTTTCTAACGAATCTGAAAATTCGAAGTTTCATAGCGGGAATTAAAAGTTATGGCCAAATGAATTTTCAGAAAGGTCGCTATAGAGAATATATAGCCCTTGAAAATAGACATTTTGCAAATGAACTCAGAATTCGACGAAACTAGCTTTGTTGGGACCGTATCATCAAAACATAGCTAGATTTATTTTTCTGGAATTTTTGGGACCAGTATGTGGCCCCGACAAATTGAAATGTACATTCAAATCAAATATTGAATGTTTTATACTTTAATTTGAAAAATAACTGACTGTAACAATCGAATTGGATTACGAAACATATCCCATTGTATTCGGGATGGGGGTATTTAGCTAGGGGCGACAGTCGTTGGGTTTGGATTGGAGTTCATATGGAAAAAAAACCTATTTTCGAATTTATATAAATATCGGCGAATAGGAATTTTCCATTCATTAATTAATTTTATAAAAAAAACCGCCCCCCTCTGTTATCGACGACAGAAGGAGTTCCCTCGTTCCCTGCCATTTTCTGGCGAAACCGCTCACCATTTCACCTCGACCCAGTTCAACTTTTTAAGCCCTCTTCATCCTCTTCAAATCCATACCTGTGGCACCCCTCCTCGTCTCGTATTTCGTGCGAACTACCTCAACAAAGTTTCAACTTTTCCGGTGCCGCAACCATTGCCAGAGGCGATCGAGCCTGACCGCGACCCTACCCTTAGGCGTGCCTCTCGGAGTGCTACGACGTGGTACCCTTCGATTTTAGTGAAGTGCTACGGATTTCGTGAAAAATCAAAACCTAGTTTTGAAGGTTCAAAGAAGGTATACGGCTTTGTTTTCCAGAACAGAAAATAACACTTCTAAGTGTTGCAAATCTTGTTTTTCAAATAAAAATCGTATCTTTTTACTATGTTGACGAAATTCGATGAAACATGAGACATCATACTCGTAAGGACGCTCTCTACATTATAGAAGGGTCCGAGGATTTTCCTGAGCTCGCTACTATTTTTAGCAAAGCAACAAACCAATGTGAGATTTCTAAACTGAAATGTGAATGGAAATGCGTTGTATAAGTTATATAAGCGAAGTATAAATTAAATACGCGTTGTATACCTCATGTAAATGTGTTGTATAAGTTATATGAGCATTGTATAAATTATACATGCATTGTATAAATCATAAATGTGTTGAAATGGAAGTGAAATATACTTATATATATACTCCCCTCGTCCACAAACCATGGACGATATTTATTGATTGTGAATTGGCGTGAAAAATTTGGTGAATAATGTGAATGGTTGAAAGGATTGTTTGTGGTTGATATTGTTGGATTATGGTTGAAAAATACCCATTTGTGGTTGAAAAAATATTAGAATAAGTTGTGGAAATGAAAAACATACCCGCCTGCGTGCGAACTAGATGTATGAAATCCCATTGTCAAAAACCACGAGGTTTTAAGGTAGAGCGAGGAGCCGTACTCGGGACGGTGTCGGTTTTAAATACCCTGCCGTTATGTTGCCGAAATTTTCAATAATATTCATGTGTTAGAATTATTTTCATGTGTTGAAACTATATTCATATGTTGAAACCATACTCATGTGTTGAATAGAAATTCATGTGTTGAATAGAAATTCATGTGATGAATAAAATTTTTTGAAAGATAAAAATAACATTTTATCACATATATTGACTATATAAATTATTCGTGTTTCAAATAAATTGTTTTAACACTAAAAATCACATTTTTATTATATATATAAACTATAGGAAACATTCATGTGTTTAATAAAGGACTAGAACGATAAAAATCATATTTTTATCATATGTGTGAAGTCGAAAACATTCATGTGCTGAATATATGAATTGAATAATAAAAATATCATTTTTATTGTGAATATGAAGTGCTAAAAATATTCATGTGTTGAATAAATATTTTTGATGATAAAAATATCATTTATATCATGTATACGACTCGCTAAAAATACATAAGTGTTGAAATAAATATTTATTTGCTAAGAATATTATTTTTAACATGTATGTGAACTAAATAAAATAGTCATGCGTTGAAATATATTTTTGTTTGCTAAAAATATCATTTTTATGTGAAATATGAAGTGTTAAAAATAACCACTTAGTCAAATAAATATGTGTGGGTTGACAATATTATTTTTAACATGTGTAGGAAGTGTTAAAAACAATCATGTATATAAATAAACCTTTGTGCGCTAGAAATATGTTTTTAGCTTAGTTTCGCATATATATATATATATATATATATACATATATATACAACACATGTGTTGAACAGAAAAATTGATTAGCTGTTGAGTAAAGAATTTATTTGCGTGCCCGACAAATAGGTAAACCTTAATGAGTTGGATGCACAATTTTATTATTATATCAACTCCTGTGAATGCCATTGGATGCGTAGTGCTGGTTGTTCTGTGTGTAATAATAAACATCGCCATAAGATAGTAACAATTAATTTTGAACTACACTACATGGCATACTTCATGAAGATAGGCATACTTCATCACATACCACATAAGCATTTGGAGCTTGTGTGACGAGGTTGAAGATATACTATACGAGCGAGAGGCTTGTATGGCGACGACTATATATTACAGGTTGAACTGATGACTGATCTGGACTATATAAAATGTAACAGTAAATTGCAAGATTAATAAAAACCCCACACGGGTCTGGAGATGACAATAAAAACACGTCTCTCTGGCCATTAAGGCACAAAAACCATTTATAGGGTGACGAGAATTTATTCTCTGGAGTTATGATCTATACACACTCCCCTGTGGACACCGGAATATATCACTATAAATATGTGCATGCTTATTAAGATTTATTGGGTACCTAATACGGCCCAATAAATTTCCAAACCCCTTCCCGTACAAAGGAGGTTATGGCAAAATTTTCTGAAATTTAAAGGCATTAGTGAAATATTTGAAGTGAAAACGATATTGAAATCATAGAAAAATTATATATATATATATATATATATAAATTAAATAAAACGAATCAAGCCCCTGCAATTCGCGTTTTGAAATCGTAACTTCAAACGATTATACCGAAAGATCCGACCATCGGCTTTCCGCGAAACAAGAACCATTGGGTTCGCTTTGTGAATATCTTTCCAATGATATAAACTTTGTTGAGATCCAACGGTTAGATTCTCAGATATGTGTAAAAAAAATTTGGGGAAAAACAGCGCCAGTGCTTCGGCATGACCTGAAACGTCGTTTAATCAAATATGGTCATTTTTAAATAAATAAAAAATGGTGATATATCGTTATAAAATATTATAGACGATATGGAATGGAAATAAACTGATTATACTTGGTTTGCTTGTCTTGTGATGGTTAAATGTGTTTGACATGAAAATTATGCTAAAGAACTGGAATGTGAATGTCGAATAATTTAACCATGGGAAGAATTGATTTGAAAATCTAAATATACGTGAATTATTTGAAAAGGCCGAGTTAATTCTCATTTCAAATAATTGATCGACGATTAGAAGTCGAAGAGATGAAAACGATTCGAGACTGACGATCTTCACATCAGATGGATGGGCGCTACTGATGCTCTTGATTGGAGTAGCTACCTTGAAGGGGCTGAAGTGGTAGCCGTCCGGACGTATTTGTTGATTGTACGGATATGCGAGGAATATGGTGCCTCCCGTTCCGTTCAGACCCAGAACGAGTTTGTAAATGGATGCGTGTCTGACATTGGATTTTGTTCTGTGCTGATTGATCTCTATTAAATATATATCTATTTGGCGGCGGAGAATTTATTCTCATGCTTAACGCCCTTCTGTGAGACGTACGAGCTCAGAGGTTATATATCGATAGAAATCAGTCGCATGGAGTGAATTGCCTGTGTGGCATGCCTAAGTGGCAGATGATCAAGGCTTCTGTTGAAAAGCAAAATCTTGTGGTTGATGATCAAAGCATGGCCTACGTGGCGTAGCTTTGTGTATAGCATTGATTCACGAGCCTCATAACTCGGTATGAGTCAAAAACGGGATAAGGACCGCTGGGAGAACACAACGTTTCTTTCTAGCTACGGTGGTGTCAGTGACTTACCAGCGCTGGCATTGATATTATTTTCACCTGTGTGGTTGTTGGAATGCGAGGCGCCTAGGTTATATGTCTGTAAGAACCGGAAAAACATGTGTTCAGGAATTGCCCATCCTCAAACGTAAGAGAGGACCGGCCCGGCCGATTTTAAAGGTTACCCAGAGTGTGTAGTCCTGAGGCATTTGCTATAGTGTCTCGAAGCGGAGAGGAGCTTGCCCCTTGCCTCGACTCATGATGGAATCCAAATTCCAATACGAAATCACGGATTTGATTGTATTACTAGTATGGCGACATAGTAGATGGCAGCTTTATTTCTGTCCTAGTTGATCCTAATTCGACATTAGAAGTATATTGATTGTTCCCCAATAACCGAGTGAAATATTCGTTTGGTCGAGGACTTCCAAATACATCGTAAGTATGCCGTCTAGGATTGATATTTATGATTGAAGTTGCTTTTTAAACATATATATGCACTTACTAATATCAAACACTTTTGTTTTATACGTATCAAGCATTTATTGGCCATTATAAGGTAAAACTCTATCCTCCGGCTTGCGTGGAATTGTGTTACGGGACCTGAGTCTTATAATGGCTTCATTTTTATAAAAAGCATTGCGATGATTTAATAATTTACTTTATCTCATGCACTGGCAATCACCGGAGTAAACCCGTTCCACGAAAGTGGCGTGGTCCTATGATTTTCCTTATTATTGTTGTTTAATTAGTTAAGTAGATTTCTCATACCAGTCCCAAGACTGACTCGTAGTTTGTTTCACCTTGCAAACTTGGGTACCCTTATTTTCACATGGGCAGCCTAGTGACAGGTAGCTAGACATATTTTGGCTTTTGCACTACAGCAGGGAGTGCATCTTTTGGGTTATATGGCGAGGCTTGATTTCTCAATGTTTTGGCTATTGATATTCCGCCATTATTATCTATGTATATGATTCCGCTTCTGGCGATGTAGACTGATATTTCTTTTATGTACTTTCTTATGTATATGTACTGCTTATGGCGATGCAGACTGATCACTTACTTTCATGCACTAAGTTGTATCTTACACTGTGCTCTCTAATGTTGTGACATATTATGATTCCACTGTCATATTTATGTAAATTATTTTATTTGCTGCTTATGCTATTGTTTGTACTCTGCTAATGATGATTAATGTGTTATATTCCAATGATTATCCTTAACACCGTCTTACGGGATTTTGGGATCGTCACAACTACTTTAGTTGTAACGGCTGATGGGCTCTAAATAATATGATATTTCTCTTAAATTTATTGATTTTTCCTTCCTCCACCATTCATAATATAATTTGATACTTATGATGACCATAGAACTTTACTGAAACAACCTTTTTTGGCATAGACTTTTTTTGAGTTACTTATATGTAATCAATTTATGCATTTAACTATTGCATCTCTCCAAGATAGTCAATTTTTGTTCTTCGCGTTTTATTTTGTACCATATTCTACGTTCCTAATTTTCATGTGATATATATTCTTAAATTTGCAAGAATTTTATTGTTTTCCTTTTAATCTGTAGGGTAATTTCACTGTGCATTATCCATTAACTACCTTTACTAGTATTTTCAATTCTTTTATCACATATAAGTTTTCACTGTTATTTACTTTATACACACATATACAAAAGTTATACACATGATACAAAAATTACGCTAACTTAAAATATAAACTCTGTAACTATCTACATATGAATATATTATAGTTATTTATTATTTACCTTATCTTCCAAAACTACATTGCAACATTTCTTTAATGGTGTACCATCTGTTCAATCACAACAACAATAGGTGCAAGAAAGCAAAGTCTTTGCGTATAACCTATGAAAGTACATACTCCTCGCTTTGCATGCCAAAGCTATATTATACTCCGTGTTAAATTCTTATGCTTCATTTCTACAATTTCAACACATTATAATTTACTATGATTTTACTTAAATGATAATATATCATATTTTATTTATTTATTCACTTTGTCTTTGTTCTCTATACTCTGCTACTGGAATTATAAATGGCAGGCACCATGTAATATAAAATGAGTGGATTTTTGCAGTATTATTATTTTAGAAGTTCTTAACTACAATTTCACAGAGAGAGCTTTTTAACCATGATTACTTCTGCTTACTCATTAAATATCTACTAATATATTGTTGATAAATTAGTTAACGATTACAAACTATATAGAAAAAGGATGAAATAATTTTGTAATTAAATTCAACAAATGGGATGTAATTGATACAACATTTGTACTTGGTCACATGAAGTCAAAACCTGGCTCATTCTAATTGTACAGGTACCTCTAAATATATATGGGATGATATGTATGATGGTAAGGTAAATATTTTACCCATTTTGGAAAAATAATCTTAATGATGGCATATATTAGTTTCAATATTTTTTTTAACAGTGCTCTAGGTTTTTAGTTACAGCTGAAGTACAACTGCTTATTGAGGTTTTCATTCTTTACTACTTAGATATACCAACACATGTCTAGCATCCATATTCAAGTAAAAACACTCTTTCCACTATTCATAACATATAATTTATCCTTCATTAAGTTCACGCTAACCTAATGACTTAGAGGGAAATATTAGAATAAGTGAAGGACATGGTAAACTAATATTCACACGTAAGATTTTACTACATAGGAAGATATAGTAACGTGTCCTCGCTAACATGGTAAATTAATGTATACGCTTATTTTCGTAAAAATTTGCTCTTTCAATTTAGATTCCAACAAACAAATAGCCTTCCTCTGTTCTCTTCAACCGTGACGATTAACACTGGCTAAATGATTCAAAACTTTTATTTTGTTGATTACATTTGGTCAAAACCATGTCAATTTATTTGTTCTTACATTCTAGCATAGTCAAGAAAATTGAACATGTTGCAGTACGTTAGAAAGGAAAAATGGCATTTAAATTTTAAAAGTCATCATGCAACAATTAGGAGAGTGAAACATGGAGTTGTGTTCTTATATCCAGACATTAATTAGTGGACTGTTCTGTACTTTCAAATTTTGGTTTTGGAATTGGAGAAACAAATTTGACATTTCACACCCAAACATGGGGTTTAAAATGAGAGCAATGGTGGTGGTCTGTCAGTTAATTTGTTTTTGAAATTTTATAGACTCTAATTTTTCCGCTTCTGTTTTCACAGTTACTTTGATTATAATAAATGTTTTTTTCACCGATTTTCAATACTTTGGATATTATCTAATGTTTTTCGTCTCAAGCTTAAAACAACATGGATAATTCGTCGGAATAAACAACACATTTATCAAGAATACACTTCTTATTTTCTGCAAATATTTTTGATACAAAATACGATAGAAATATTTTTACAATAGAATACCCTATCATCAGCTTTTTTTTTTGGGTTTAATTCAAATGCCTTTGTTTGAATCATTGGTTTAATTGAAGTTTCATAGTGTTTATGTGAACTTTTAAGATAGTAGAATTGCATTTATGTATACAGCATACTACTAGCTTTTGGGAAAATCTTTGTATATGTTAAAAGCCCAAAAGGCAAGTTGAATATATAGCTTTTATTAAATGGAGAAGAAAGCAAACCGTTCAACCTCTTTTTGCATTAAAAATTTGCATGTTACAGTAGTTTTACTAATTATTTTTTGAACCTAACATGAGTGGCCATCCTAATTTTAGTGAGCGGTTCCAGTATTTTGGATGGAATTTATGTTTCATCTCAAGCTGTAGAATACCATGGTCATTTTATAAGTTTTCAGTTTTCTAGATTTATGGGATTGAATTTGATTATCTCACTATTAAGTATTTGATTAAGACTATGAGTAGTAGTTTTGGTATTACTTTTTTTCCCCTTTCAGCATTTGGTTATTATTAACTAATATTACTTATTTATGTTAAAAGCAGCATTTGATTAATTTATGTAGAGTCAGATTCTATAATGCTTTTAGTAGTGATTAAATCGCATTGATGCATATTATAATCTGTATGCATTGTATTTTCAAAATATGATTTATAGGACTATTAGTTGTATTCCCAACCATTCATCCATTTTCCAAATGCAACATCTGAATGGACGCAACATGCAAGTGTTGCTTATAACATGTAACATATGCTTCATCGAATTTTTTTGGTTATGCATTTATTCTTTATTTACATTTGAAATATAATTTTTTTTCTTAAATAGGTCCTATGAGTTATTCTTCAACTTCATGTCAGGAGTTTCTTAACCAGTTCAAATATCGCAAGGGTCGCATCTGCGTTAGACAAGTCAGTGCCATCTTTTGCTTATAATTATACATATGATTTACTTGCATTACAAAAAAAAAATTCATGCTTTTTTGAAGCAGTAGTTGAAAATAACATGCACTCTCAATTTATTTTCTTCTTAAGGAAAATGGAAGACCAACAAAGAAGAATGCACAAATAGAAAAAGAAAGGCTCGAAGTCTCAAAACTGCTTCGGATAACTTGGTTTTTGGCTTATACGTTTGATTAAGACAGTAAATTATTTATAGAAATGAAGACCAGCAAGTGAAGCAAGAGAAGAGAATATTGAAGATGTTCAGGCAGTTGGATAGAAGATGAAATATGTCATGGAGGAGATTTGTTTAATGGCTCAGATTATATTTATGTACAACATTACTCATGTTTTTTAAATTAGTTTGTTTAATAACTAACAATTATGAAATATAGGTCAAACCGAAATTACATTAAGAGGATCTTTCTGAAAGAACGAACTTTACGTTCTTACTTAATGTTTTGCCTTCAAGGTGAAGTTACAGTTGTGCCCTTTGGTGCACAAATCACAACTATAAAAGTCAACACTTAATTCTTATTGCTAAATCGGCTTGGTGGTATACTTGGTTTAACTGGAAAGGAGATTGTAGATATACACAGGAATTTAGCAGAGCAGGCCTTTATGAAGCAAGCCGAGGTTATACTAGCCGATGGACAGTTATCAAAGATTCAAAAGCTCAAATTGATCAACTGGCCGATGTTCAGAAAGAAGTAGGTTTGCCTGCAGAGCATGCACAAAAAATAATCAAAAACATTACCGCCACAAAAATGTCTTCTGCAATTCAAACAGGTTAAGTCAAGGGAGGATTGGCATTAAACAAGTGTGAGATTTGAAAGATATTAACGTTGATTTGGATATCATGATATCGTAGCGGTTATGTGAAAATTTGTTCAAGAAGAAGGTTGAGGATTTTTTTTTTCATCGGGGACAGGAGATCATTTTTCATAGGGGACAGAAGATTTTTTCCATTGGGGAGAGGTATATGATCTTAGTATAGATTCTGGTAAAGCAAAGAATGTTGTTCAAGAAGTTGCTGGGAGCAGGCTTTCTAACTCGTTTATTCAAGCTGTTGCACTCCTGCGTTAAACAAACTGAGATGGAACTGTTTTAGCGTTGAATGATTTGCTTGCGTGTGACAAACTGTAGAAGAACATTTATTCATTTAACCATCAAATTGGATGTTAGTTCTTCATTTTAAGTTCTAGAAAAAAATATTCACTTCATGGTCATTTGCGTAACGTCGGTAGACCTTGAAAATACTTATCCATTGTTTAAGATAATCAGGTTTGTGGAAAGTTTTATCAGTTTTGATGCAACGTAATACAAATGTTCACAGTAAAGTGGAACGTGATTTTATGAAAGCCAAATGTAAGAAACTTATCCTATAAGAAATATCGTACGTCATATCTTATTAACACGAATCCCACGTATGGTAACAATTATGGGCATTGTTGACTTCTCCCTCAAATTTTTTCAAAAACTTCCATCGACCAAAGCATTATCCTAATACAATGTAAATAAATAATCCGTTAATGTTTTTTTAATAAAACATTTTCTTTTTCTTCATGCCAAAGGCTATCTAAGACACATCAAATTTGTAGCCTCTAAGAGAAGCAAATAATCAAATCACACCTGTTTGTTTATTCCGGTTAGAGGTATTGTATATTAAAAAAACTGAAAAAGGTAACAACTAAAGGATTCATTTTTAGCTAATATTTCAATATTTTTAGTAATATTTTTTTTAGCTAATTTGCACATGGGCATTACAAACATTTAAATATATATGTAATATTTATTCTTCTTGAGTTTTGTTGCATAAAATTACTTTAGAGTTCCAGTCTAGTGTGATCACCATAAGATTATATGTCAATTACTAATTTAGTTGGTTTCTTTTACTCACCAATTCTCTTATAAAACGTATCACCAGCCTTGAGGAATTTATGTAACTATCAACGTTTATGTGTACAAATCATTTGCATTTTTATCATTGGCAAAAACCGTGTACGAAGCACGGGTTCGCACTATTTAATTTATTAATAATTTATTCATTTCCCAATTTCCTGTTTCCCTTATTTTCCCAATTATTTCTCAAAACTCGTTTTGCATCAAACGATCCTTGTAAAACGTTTCCATTTATTTCAACTATTTATTTTCTATATTTACAAAATATCTCTTTTTAACATCAGTAATTAATTTCATATATTCACAACTCTTATTTTCTATATTTAGAAAATATATGTTATTAACACTAGGAAAAACTTCCAACTATCATTTCTTAATTTCTATATTTCCCATAACATTCCATTTTTTATTAGAAAACATTTCTGATTATATTTGGAAAATGTTTCCAAAAATCCTTTTTATTGGATTAAGCCGATGTTATATAAAACATCTGTAACGGCCTAGGATTTCCAACGTTTGAAATATAAACTAAATTAGGAGTTAACGGTAGGACAAATAACCATATTGGTTTTCGACCTAGAATTTTGAATTTATTTATTTTATAATTGTTAATTTAGATTTTAATGTAAGTGTTTTGTTAAATTTAACGATAAATGTATATTTGAAAAAAAAAACTTTATTTACGAATAGCTTTATTTTATTTAAAACGTTAGCTGCATTTTTAAATTTATTGAAGTACATTGTTTTGAAATTTTAATTTTATTTAACTTGAAATATTTAATTTATTCGGATTTTTTGGTTCTAATGGAAAAAAAATGTTGTTTAAATTTCGTCTACGCTTGTTCTTGAAAATGCGTTCGTTAACAAAGTGTCAAGCTACTTGGTAATATTTATACCACGTAAAACTTAGTTTCAGTATAGAACTCCACGCGTCCTTGTTTGCACCACATGTCCTCATTTGCTGCAGTTTATGTTGCCACTTGTTGAAGTCATACTGAATTTTTAACATTTGTCCGTCCGGTCATGAGAAGAACACCACGCGTGTCCCTTGTTTTTCACGCATCCATTTCTTTTCTTTCTATTTAAGTCGTTCCCTTGTTAACAGCTAAAAGAAAAACCCAAATTACCTCTTCAAATCAATTTGGCCCCAAATCGATTTTGCTTGCAAATCAATGTCCACCGTAAGGGATTGAACTGATCATCGCTGTTCCCCTTCAGCATCGCTTCCGCTTCCTTCTGGCAATTCCATCCCTGTGTTTTCGAGACCCGCGCCATCAGGATTCGTCTCCTATTAACGCTCTGGTCGCCGCCTCGAGCCCAGCTTCACTGCGTCAGCCCACCGCTTGTCGTAGCAGCAACACCTCCGTGGTTTGGCGCCACTGGCATCACCGAAGGTAAGTTTCTTACAGATTAAGCTGTTTTCAAGTTGTCAGACTTTGCTTTCGACTAAGTATAGTCTGTTTGGGTTCGTTTCATTATTGCTTGTCTCATTAGGGTTGGCTGGTTGGGTTAAAAATCTTAGCTGTTACTCTGCCTGGTGTCTTTGCGTTCCTACCCTTCGGACTTACAAGAAGTCATGTTTTATATTTGTGAGTTTTGTCACTGCATAACCATCCTAACTTGATCAGACTTCACCCTTTTGTTTTGAGTACATGCTGATTCCTTCGTGGATTGCTATATTTTAGTGCACGCATGTCGATAAATTTATAGTACCTGGACTGGCTTATGATTGCTTACGGTATCCCCTTACCTCATTAGCCTTAGTACATGAGCATTTACTTGTGTGGCTTCTTTAGAGTACCTGCTTTTGATTTATTCCTATTTTGGTTAGTATTAATTTAAAACCTGACTTATTGCTTCATAATTCGGTTACCTCTTTTTGCTCGACTGGTCCAGTAGAATTAATATTTGCCAATTGTAATACCCTTGACATGTTCGTGTCAGAATGGTTTATGGCACTCGGAAAAGTATATGCATTATGGTTAACCCATTTAGTTGGTTCAGTTTCGCATGTTGTTAGTCAGTAGCAAATATATATACCTATATTTGCATAATTCCCTGTCTACATTTGGTTACGGTTGCGACCTAGTGGTGAGTAGCATGCATGTAATACTCATGACCTTAGAGGCCTGACATACATATCAATGTTTTGCTGTATGATTTTAAGTTTTGGATACATTCATTTACTATGCATGCAAAATCCTATGTTCACACGTGACTTAGAATATGCCTGCTCATCCTATAAGGCTGATACCTTATTCACCTGCTTTATTTGTGTCTTAACTATTGTATCAGACCTTACCACATTCTCCTGAGTTGCCACCCTGCATGCATGCTGTCTAAACTTGACTCACTAAATTTACAGCACCTTAATTCACTATTGCATGATTGATAACTTAAGTTGTGTGGGGGCAAAGCCTGCTTGTGGTCTACTTAAGGAACATCTAACGTTGTAAATAACATATGAAGTGTCATTAGTCTTCCAAAATATTTAGCAGAGGATTAGCATCAGGGAAAATGAACCTAACAAGTGATATGTGTGTTTAAATGCCAAATTTATTACTGTTACCTTCCTCCTAAATTGTTGGACCATCGAGACTCATATATGTATACCACACTCATTTGGGTATGCATTGACATGTATGTCATCTTGGCTTACATATCTTACCGTACACATGCTGATGAGGATAAATCCACACCCGTTAGCTGTTTTAAAATGCTTGTAGTGTCTTGGTCAGTTTCCAAGCTTAGACCCACTGCCTAGTTGTGGCATACTTAAGTGCTCTGCGCCTTCCACATTTAGTTATTATAGCCTCCTTTGCCGGTGCGTATTACCTCCTATTACTGCAGCAAATTATTTGCATGAACTTGTTTCCCTTTATTTTATTTTTTTGCTCATGTGTGCATTTCAAGCCCTTACTGCTCGTTGTCACGATCTCGTTGCCATGACTTACATATACTTGACAGTCTCAATCCTAACCATTGCTTTACCCATATAAGAATGTAACCCGTATTATGTTACATCAAATGCCATTGGCACTTTGCGATTTGGGTACAGGCTACTCCAATTCATATTATACCCGCATGATTGCATGTATGTTTGTGCTACTTCATGCATGCTTACTTTAACTTTGACATAAGCTTCCGGCATTACTCCCATTGTTATGGCTATAGAAATTTTCTATAAATGTTTCCCTTGCCATGTTATTATCCATGACCTTTCGACAAAGGCTATACTCGAGTTATTTAATCTATCATTTGGATTAAACTAATTATACTTATGTGTTTATTTCGAAGTTTGCTAATTTGAAATAAGTTTAATCCTGACTCGGGTGTTTTGTGTATTTTGCATGGGACACTCGGGTCAGGCCCTAAGTGTTCCAGGTTTAGAGATTTCAGCTCACAAACGGGAAAGGACGTGAAGACGGAACATGAAGACGACACGAAGACGCTTACGCGCGCGCGTTCGACAAAAGATGTAAACTTTATTTTAAAAATTCATATATTTTATTTTATCTTCTTCCGCTGTACAAATATTTATGTAAAACTCTGATGTTTTATAAAAAAAATATTCCGCTGCAATTTTGTACTCTATGATTCTGCATCTGTTCTGTAATTTTAAACCGTATAAGCCAAAACAATCTGTCATTTTGGACGTTCCGAGTTGGTTTAAATACCGACTTGGAGCGAGCAAAAAGACGGATCGTTATAACATCATTGTATACTCAACCTATTAATCACTCATTAACTAACCATAACACTAACCAATCCTTGCTACCGAACCTTAACCATTCCTTAGTAAATAATGAAGTCAATCAAGTTGAGGTATAATTACCTCTAAGACCTTAACTGAACATCATTCTCAACATCGAAATAGACAAGGCTCACTACTTAAATCTTAGCAACCATTTCTTACACATCTCTCGAATTTAATTTAAGGATCCACTTCTTTTACGGGGAGCATTGATTACAACGATAGTATTATAATATCTACTTCCAAAATAAATTAAAAATATAACTTTGATCCTTTATTTACAATAATTAAATAATATTAATTAACCAAATAAACCTTAATTAAAAATGGAAAGTGATTAGAACCTACCTGAATTCGATATAATCGAATTTCAACTTATAACTCCCTTTCGAATAATCTCCACTCAATTAACGTTCCGATCGTCGGAATAAATTCACCATTTTTGATCAACTCCATTTCTAATTTCACTTTTGAATTTATCACTTCAAATATCTACCAATTTCCTTTTATTACCATTCCTATTTGCAAAACGTTTGCTTTTAAACCATTATACACTTTAAACGTGAATATTATTTCTCTATAGCAATCTGGACTAAATTCATTAAATCAAATTTTGTTTTAAATAATCAATACCAATTCGGTTTATATTTCCATCCATCTAATTTCATTATAAATTCGTATTCATATCCCACTTAATAAATTCTATTTACAAGTCAACTTATTGTTCATACCTTCATCTCAATTACTAAATCGATTATAAATTATTGATTACAAATCAAATATTGAGTATCTTGTCAAATTCTAGATCATAATATATAAAATTTATGAAAGAAATTTTTGTACAAATATTCGACATAGTCGAATTATAATTTTAAATCCTTATAGATTTAATTAGTTCTATTTTACATTTCGAACATCGAAATGAATTCCATCATTCCCTTTTTCAAAACATTTCCCATTGCCAACCTAGTTCATTCCTTAATTTACATTTCCAATTCACTTAATAACAATTATTCCCCATTTAAAAATATCGTTTATAAACCCAAACCACTTGATTTATATATTTAAAACAAGTTATTATATTGGCTAATCGAAATACAATTTCTATTTAAAAATAGATTATCTTTTTAAAACCCCCATTTCTTTCCCAATGTATTCGAATATATCTTATGGTATTTGGATACCCCTTATTTCAGGTCAATGTTGTTTAAACATCCCAACACCCAATAATCAACACAAGATTATTTGTCACATCATATAATGAAATATATGGAAAAAAATATAATTGTTGAGGAATTCAGTTGGATCCCTCCAACCTGTTTCCCTGCATCCCCAGACGTTAATCAACATAAATAACACTAGTTTCATAACAATACGAGATCTTAAAATAAATAGATCAGGATTCGATCAACTATTTGTACATATGATTATATGTATAATTCTAACCAATTAATAAGCAAATCATCCAAACAACCATCACACCCAGCATTCAAGCATTTTTATCAATATTAAATAACATTCATAAAATTATAAAATTGGACTGAGTTAGTGAGTTTACTCACCTTGGTCATTAATCATTGAAAAACGATTTACGGTCGATATATCAAGTCAGCCGTTTTATTTTGTCATAAATTCAATCAAACTTCGAATGGCTCCAAACCAGTTCTAGTATTTAATTTGCATGCAAATGAACCCAACGCGATAGACAACGTTCAATTCTATTCACGTACACAATATATATGGACGTTACACATTTTAATTCAAATTGAAAATTAGTTTAGTTGTTTTATTTGTTAGTATAAATCTCACGTCAAAATCCATGATTTTATGGAATTCCCTAATAATATAACATATTTAAGGTTTAAGCAATTTTAACTAAACTAAATTAACAAAAGTTTAAGTGATATAATGCTCTCACCAAGCCCAACGCGGAACCGGACTGAATCAATTCTATGCGTGTGCTTGTCAGCCAACTCAAATTTTAAATAAACTAAATTAACAAAAGTTTAAGTGATATAATGCTCTCACCAAGCCCAACGCGGAACTGGACTGAATCAATTCTACGCATGTGCTTGTCAGCCAACTCACGTACCTACCCTCATTCATGCATTCACCGTGTCTGCAAGTAAAAACTTCTTTCCCTCCACTTCATTTTGTTGAAACAAACCTACTCTTTACAACCGCCTACCCCGTCATTCCAAACGTCCCCATGCAAGCCACGTTCTGTTACACAGGCCACTTCCACTTCCATTGTCTCACCTCCAAATTTGTAGGCTCACACATAAACCAACTGGCCTAAACCCATATTTCCCGAACCCGACCCACGTTGTTCCCTTTCTTCCCAAACCAACAGCTGCAGCTCCTTGTTCCTTTAGCTTCTAAATACATTCCATCTCTAGGTAATAACAAGGCACGCCGAATATTCTTCATCCCCCTGTTTTCATCTCTTCATGACGTCAAACATACTGACCACCTCGTTATTGGCAAAAGAGACTCGCATCCCACCTGCCATGCCCGAGTTCTGGCCATGTACGTTTCACGCCCTCTCGCCAACCTACTCACGTTCTCATCATCTTTGCAGTTTGAACCACATAAATTCACTATCAATGTTTTTTCTTCCCTATGCGCCTCCATTTGTTCGCTCCGTCCATGCTCTCTCTTTTCCATTCCCCTTCACTATTGCTTCTTTCAACTCCTTATCTCTACTCCAACCACCATCGTCCTCCACCATTCCACATCCTCACTCTCCTTTCTAGGTAACTACCCCACCTTCCCAATAACGCCATCCAACACCCAGTTCTTCACTCCAGGAAGTAAAAGCCCCATCCAAAAATATACACCTCCTCCTGTACAAACGCCATCAGCCGGAAATCCGATGGCTTCAACTCCCTCTTCCTATCGTCCTTTGAGAAATTCGAGCCTCAGGGCTGTTATAATACTTCGATTATTTCTGGTGCCGCACGTAGTAATAAATGCTTGAGGTTGAAGCTAAAATCCATACAAGGCCACAGGAATCGAAATCAGTTGAACTCGTTTTGTATATATATTTTCAGCCATTAAAAGAACTTTGATATTTTGATTTGCTGAAGAGAAACATTGCCAGTCCAGTTTATATTTATATATGAGAAACAACTTGATCATCACGTATTAGCTTGTGCTGTAGGATAGGGTAGGATTCGATGTGAAATTACATTGCTGAGTTTTTTTTTTCTTTTTATAGATAGTTGGCCTTCTTTATATAATGGCTCTAGTCCTTTTCACGATGGGTAAAGTCATTGGATATATGGATATAACCTTGGACTGTATCACTGTGTTTGTAGTCTGTGCAGTTCCTTGGTTATGAAGCTTCTGCTTCTTTTTATTTCCTTAGGCAGTGAAGATATAGATTTCCTTAGGTAGGTGCTCATACGTGTTTTCCCATCTAACGGTCAACTCGTATTTATTTTTCCTTATAGGGTCTACTTAGATTGTTATGTAGATACTACGTTCTGAACACAAAACTTAGCATCGAAGTAAAACAAAAATTGGTACATTTGCGTTTGAATTGGAAAAGATGTCGGCAGCGAAAAAAATAGTGTATTTATATATTTGGAGATACCCCTCATCTTTGCTTTCAGGTTTGAAGTTATAAATATTAGTGTAACCCGTTACGTTGAATTCCATTCAACCAGGAACTGCTACCGACAAAAATAAAAGTACGATCGTAATGAGCAATGCATCATAATAGCAAAAATATAATAATATAGACAAGTTAGCTTATTTTGTGAAATCTCAAAATGCTGATTTAGGGTGTAAAATATTCCAAATCAAAAGTTTTTTATTTTCCAAAATAAAAATTATAGTAGAATTTTAAAATTTTAAATTAACGATACGTCTTGAAAATCTTGTCCAAATTCGAAACCAGTATTTAATTATAATAAATAAAACATTGTGGTTTATAAATGGTTCTATAGCGACTATTTGAAAATTTGATTTGGACAAAACTTACAATCTACGAGATGAATCTCGATTTTTCACTTCCATTAGGAAAATACAGTTAATTAGATTCGAACTTTTCTTGTTTCGAAGAAATCAGACTAATAACGAATCTTGTACACTCAGTTGAAGTTCAAATTGTCGAATTACGAACTACCGCGACGTTACGAGCTCGATTATAATTTATATTATAATTAATATTTCAACTGTCGATTATATAAATATATTTATTATAACTTGAATATAAACTCATTTAAATATATTAAATTATCTAATTCACACAATATTGTCAATTCAACTATTTTTGACAATTTCGGAATTAATATTTATTATTCCCATTATTCGTTTTAATCAAATTCTCAAATTTATTTAATTTCATCCATTTGTATTATCAAACCAATATATTAAAATAATTAAATTAATTAATAATATCACTAAATTCAGGGATGTTACATTCCTTCGCCCTTAAAAGAATTTTGTCCCCGAAATTACTAAGGTAGGAAAAATGCCACCAACCATATTAACCAGATTAAAATCATTTGTTCTATTTATTAGCCTTAGTTTCAACTGAACCAGTTTAATCCAATTTAAATATTAATCCATTCCTATAACCGAAAATTTTCAAAAATTCTAAAAAAAATCTAACACTTCAAATTTTCGGAAAATTTCGCTAGCGTCTCCTTCGCGTGGCTCAACCGGTGCTACAACCTGCCTCTCTGGGCCTCCTCCAATCCAAAATAAAATCTAGCGGCTTGCCAAACAGGTTCATAAAAATTTCATACTCAATATAATATAAACTCATACCTTTTTGTCGGGCATTCAATTTTATCTCTTCCACTTGCTGTCAATTTAGTTTATACAAACATATCTCCTACTGAGCTCCACTCAATTTATTCTCGAACCAAACCATTTGCTTATATCCAAGTCGAATTCCATTCAAACGCCAAGTCTAATCTCAATTCCAACTCTTGACTTATCAATTCGTTTCCATTTCAGATTACCTCTAATCTAATCCAATTTTGTTTAACTTAGTTTTAAGTTAAGTTCTAATTTATTTATTCACTTTCACCAGTTCAATTTATTTAACTTCATAAGTTAAATTTAAATTTCAAAATTCAAATTTCTAGGATTTATTTCAAATTAGTTTGAAATTATATATATAATAGTAGCAATTCAAAACATTTGAATTTTCTGACAATGCGTTTTCTCAGAACAATTCAAAGCAAAATCTTTAGTAGTAATCCGCCATTTAGAAACTCGAAAATGACACTGATGATGCGGCTGTCATCATCAGAATTATTTTCTAGTTATCGAAGTGAGTACAATACTATATCATCTTCAAAACTTGGTTTCAAACATTTCCGTTTTGAAATTACTTCAAAATACCCTTCGAAATATTTGAAAAATATTTTCAAATTCACCCAAGATCTTAAAATTTCCTTATACAATTAAAAATTCTTATACGAAAACTTTTCCAATTTCCCAGAATTTTATTTCAATTTTAGTTTTAAATCCAGATTTAATCCATCTTATTATATTAATTTGAATTCTGATTGGTTACTTATAATCATTTCAATTATAATTTTATTCGATTATAATAACAACCAACACATCCAATATATTATAATAGTTCCAATACAAATCATTTCTTAAATCAAAATATACTTTGGGTAAAATTATTTCATTTACCCTCTTTTCAATACATATTGTGTCGGTTCATCATATTCAAGTGTTTAGAAACCCCTATCGACATTGTGGTGCCCCACTATCGACCAGAATTCATAAGTCACTCAGCCAATAAATCTCCACAATATAAAATCATTTTTATACAATCTACAAATACGCTCACTCGTATATATACACTCAATACTCAATCTAGGGTATTTCTAACCCCATCTCTATTGAGTCACGCCATAGAGCCAAGGTAATCACCTAACCTTTAGCTCTGATACCATTGTATCAACCAAGAGATTTTCGACCCTGAAAATCGACATAAAACACCCTATCAATTATTCAAGTACCGAAAATACCAGATCATTAAAGAAAGAAGTTAGAGGGTGAGAAATAGAAAGAAAGAAAATTAGAATAGAAGAAGAAGAACACAACTGAACAGAATCAGAGTAAAACACGAATCTCACAGCAGAACGAATAAAATATAATATATAACATAACTTTAAAATATAAACTGTACTTTTACTTACATATATCATCAGAGTACATCACATGTATATCACGGCAGAAATAAGCCTCCTGCTCCAAGCCCCTTCAAGTATCTATAAAATCCTAACTGCTTGATTGCCCATACAAATTTGGGCACCCAAGAGTTTAGGGATAACAAAAGAAAATAAAACTTTGGGTCAGTCATGGGACTGGTGTGAGTAAACTCCAACCATTCGGTTTAACTTTGAAAACTCCTTTTGAAAGAAAAGTATAATAGTAAGACCAGCCCACACATAAACATGGACGGTTTTTACCTTACTATAATCTAAAACATTTTCAAAATCAATACTTTTCTGATATTATGATAGTGTCTAATCACAAGTAAATAAAATCTAGTAGAACGCTTGCATCTCACGCTCCACATATATAATATACAATCAAAACCGCGGGCTCTTATTGGGGAATGGATTTCCAACTATGACAAGGTATGGAACCACCTTCCGATCAATGTACTCTAGAGGGAATACACTAGAGTTCAACAAGAATGTCTTGCAACTCAGCCACACATGACCGACCACTTATTTCTCTTGAGTGTATCGAATATATTGTTACCTACGACGGCTAGCAACATAACCGTTCCCGGGAGATACAGAAGCGAAAAGAAGTAAAAAAATATGAACATTCTCTAGATGGTGACAATACACCCTAATAGGGGAGACCCACATAGCCATGCTACTTGCTCGATTTTTGTCATTTCCCAGTTGATGAGGCTTGAGGTCGTAACGTATCTTTTGACAGATCACACCTCTATTTACTTTGAATGCCACATCGTCATACCCTCCAAATGACACATTAATTTCCCCAAAAATATCACGGGTATAAAGCAAAGAGAAACGAATTCCTCTGCCACCAACGTGGATACGTTTGAAGAGATCAACTTACGTGATCTATTAGATATACTCTGTCACACATTCGTCCATACAAGTTGTCCTGTGACTGGACAAAACGAGGGAACTATCGTGTAAACAAAACAGCCCTTGCATAAACTCCGTCTTCAATTACCTTCATCATATTTTATTTGCAATGCTATGCCTATATGGAGTGGGTTTCACATAATAAATCTGATCCCGGTCTCTCCGTATTGAGAACGGAAAAATGGTCAAAAACTTTCATGGTCGGTGATTTAACTATCAAAGGAAATCATCCATATAAACAACGTCTTTATTTCCAAATGGAAATATTATTAATCAAAACATCAATCAATAGTGAGCCCCTTTAAATTAATTTATCAATAATTTATTCATTTCCCAATTTCCTGTTTCCCATATTTTCCCAATTATTTCTCAAAACCCATTTTTCCTCACACGATCCTTGTAAAATGTTTCCATCTATTTCAACTATTTATTTTCTATATTTAGAAAATATCTCTTTTTAACATCGGGAATTAATTTCATATATTCACAATTCTTATTTTCTATATTTAGAAAATATATGTTATTAACACTGGGAAAAACATTTCCAACTATCATTTCTTAATTTCTATATTTCCCACAACATTTCATTTTCTATGCTTAGAAAACATTTCTGATTATATTTGGAAAACATTTCCAAAAATCCTTTTTATTGGATTAAGCCGAGGTTATATAAAACATCGTTATATACTCAACCTATTAATCACTCATTAACTAACCATAATACTAACCAATCCTTGCTACCGAACTTTAACCATTCCTTAGTAAATAATGAAGTCAATCAAGTTGAGGTATAATTACCTCTCAGACCTTAACTGAACATCGTTCTCAACTTCGAAATAGACAACTATAAAGACCCGCATTCTACACATCAAGGGATCGTAGAATATTTATTTATTTCTCACGCGAAGTCATATAGCCATGTAACTTTGGGAGACGACTATTAGGGTCATTTTCCATGTTCATGATTTTTCCCAATTTTTATATGACCATTTTGCCCCTAGCTGATATTGATTCGGCCATAACTTTTGATTGGTAAGGAATTTTGACTTGAATCCACTTCCATTAGATCCGGATGATGGTTTACCTTTCTATAGAGTGGTCATATAAGCCAAACGGACTCACTGTTTGGGAGATATGGCTGAAACAAGGTTAAGAAGGTGAAAAACAACTTAACTGGGCCTAATTAGGGTGATTAGCAAGAGGGTACATAACCCATTTCGGGATTAGGGTTATGGGGAGGCTGAGAACTGTTAGAAAACGAATTTTTTTCTCATTTTTCAGCCGCCTAAAACATTTCTCTAACCCTAGCCGTGACCTCCACCTACTAATTTCATCCCAAATCACTCCTAATCGCTTTCTAATCGAAGAATAAGCTAAGCTACGTCAAATCAAGGGGGAACAACACCAAATCAGAGTTGGAGCTGCTGTGGTGCATTAAAATTCAACCCAAAATAGAGAATATTTTAGATCTATAGTTTGATTGTGGCTAAGGTGAGTGATTTGCATTGTTTTTCACTAATTACTACTAATTGGAGGTTATTAGTGATAATTAGCGAAATTATGGCTCAGAAAAATCTAGAAAGATTTGTAAAATTCTAAAATATTATTTTAGGGCTCTGATAAAAATTTGAGTTAATTTGGATAAGTATTGCTAATCGTATGCTTAAACATGATTAAGGGGGATTAAGGGGAAAACATAGGTTTTTGGGTATGTTTGATCCATATTGACATATTAATTTGTTGTTTTAGTTTTTATGGTTGATTCTCTATGTTGCTTTGACTGTATGGTATGCTTTGTGATTGATTAGAAAAGTTAGAGTGGTCGAAAACGCCGTCATATGGCATAAAACAGTCGTCGGAAAAGTTGTAGGAAATGTACATGGTTTCGGATCGGATCAGATCAGATATAGGGCTCGGATCGGATAGGAGAACCGGGCAAGGGATTTGATTTGGATCGGAACTTGGCACCAGAGGAGGCTTCGCAAGAAGGAAGGCCACTTGCAAAGAGTTGGAGTTGGGTTGAGGATCGGATCTGATCGGAATGGAACGTGGGGTCGGATCGGAGTAAGCTAGCTAGAGAAGGAGGGACGAACGGAACCAGGAATGCCGAACCAAACCGATGTGATGTGGAGGACCTCATATATCAAACCAAACTAGATTGATGGCCAGGAAGTGGAGCAAGCCGAACCGAACCAGGGAAGGACTACCGAACCAAACGCATACGGAGGCCGAACCGAACCGGATTGGAGATGCATTTACGCGATGACTCTTCTGAAGACCAACTCCAATTCGACCAAAAACCGAGATGCAAAGGAAGTCCAGATGGGAGGTTATTACTCAAGATCCAAATGGGATCAACGGGTTAACTTCATGAGTTGGGCTTTGCTGCGAGAGATGTGCTAATGGTTATCGATGTCCATAGCTTTGATTCACCACCAAGACGGATGTTAGGCTATGTATCAGTGCAGTTGGGTAGTTATCACTTCATGGGGAAGAGTGATCGTAACATGGCTATAAGCCAGTGCAGTGGAGTTGTTATGACTTCATGGGGCAAAGTGGACATAGCAAGGACTAGTGGCTATGGATCAGTGCAGTGGTGTCATCATGACTCCATGGGAGCAGAGTGATCATAGAAAGGATTTGGGTGATCAAGGCGGTGGATATCGTATGCTTTACGTACTGAGTGAGAGATGTGAGGATGGTTGCTATACTTAATTGTTTGACATCATTATGACATGCACACCGCCTTCCCCATTATCTTGACACTTTAAGTTAGTGTTACCTTAGAGTATTGTACATGTTGTTGGGCTAACTCTTTGGTTGCAGTTCCAGGTTCAGGTATGGTTTAGTATACCTGTTATTGTTCTGTTTTGCTGCTTATCGCTTATACCAGACTTTTGTCTGACCCAGAGTTTTATGTCTCTTCTTATTACTCTGGGCGCTCTTAAACGGGCAGACGAGAGACAGGTTAGCTGGTTATGCATGAGTAGCTGTCAGACGACGAGCAGGAGGCATACACGTGCTATTCTCTATATATTCTCCCTATGTCGGTGCTGGTCACTACTTTGGGCATTAGTAATGTACCTTTCCTTTCTTTTTCTTTAGAGAGTTTTAAAGTTGTAATAATGATGAAGTGGAACATAAGCTGTATTTGGATTTTCCGCTGCTACGATGTTTAGTGTTCAGCTTATGCCCTGTCTCGCCTGTTTTTATTTCAAAGTATGTTTTTATTATATTTTATCCCATGCGCTGTGAGATATACTACAGGTTCCTAGTATGAATTCATCACTTTAAACCCTTTCATTTCCTTTTCTTTTGGCGACCGTCCCGTGCTGGTTGGGCATCGATACAGTGCATTTCAGGGAAATGTCGGCTGGTGTGGGGCGGGCCGTCATAATTGGTAGCAGAGCTATAGGTTGCGTAGTTAACCTTGGGAAAGACACTAGGGAGAGATAGTATACGTATATGAGAGCGCATATTTGTGATATTTCGGTTTTCAAAAGCTATATATATACTATTAGTATATCTAAGGATGGAGTCGCACTGCACTTGCACCACTGAAGAGATGGTTAATCATTTCCTCATTACAGATTGAACGATGAGCCGACATACGAGGGGTACTGGTAGAGGAGCTAATAATGGGAATGCTCCTGATATAAGGACGATGTTCACTGACTTCATGAGAGTGATGTTCAGAGGGCAGTTCCTAATGCTGCAAATGGTGGTGGTATAGCGGTGCAGGCGCCTAGGGACGATTCCGCTAAGCTCTGTAAGGACTACACTAGTCTTGGTGGGAAACCGTTCCATGAAATGGAGTCGGCTACGGATGTTCAGGATTGTTGGATAGCTATGAGCGTATCTTCGAAGACTTGGGTATCGAGGATGCGATGAAGAGAAGTCTAGCATCCCGTCAGCTGCAAGGATGGGCAATGAATTGGTGGAACACAATTAAGGCAGCTACTCCCGAGGATCAAGTTACTTGGGATCATTTAAAGGCCCGTTTCAGTGACAAGTTTATCCCAACTGCCCAGAAATTAGAATTTTTTAGGAAGTTCTTGGAGCTTAAAAAGAATGGTAGGGCAGTCTTGGAATATATGGCTGAGTCCGATACTTTATCGAAGTATGGATTATCCCTCATTGACACTCCCGAGAAGAAGAATGAGAAGTTCATAACAAGCTTAGATCTGTACTTGGGGGAAAGGCTTATTAACCACATCGATGAGACATTTGAATCGATTATGGGGAAAGCTTTGAGATCAGAGAGTCTATACCCTAAGTCGAAGACTAGGGTTGCATCTGCAGAAGAGCCAAAGCCGCAAGCATGCGGTGGAGGCAAGAATGGTTCTTAGAATAAGAGAAAGCAGAATCAGACCAAAGATGGCCAGAAGAAGAAGAATAAGAAAAATGTTGAGTGCTTTAGCTGTGGCAAGAAGGTCCATTATGTTAAAGAATGTCGAGCAAATCCAGCAGACAGGAAGTGCTTCAACAGCGGCCAAGTGGGACATCACAAGGATAAGTGTCTGCAACCTCCTAAAGAAAAGCAGATTGTGAAAGCATATGCTACTAATGATATTCCTTCTTCGTTAAATGCCCCAACTGCGGCGGAGAAGGGAAAGAATGTCGTCATTCAAGGTATGCTTTTTGTTTATGATGTTCCTGTTCTAAAATTGTTTTATAACGGGGCTTCCCGTTCCTTCATATTTAGTGACCTGGTAGACAGGTTGGGATTGGAACCCGAGATAGTCGATAGACCTTTAGCGGTAACGAACCCGATTGATGGTTCGACTAGCCTTGACATGATTTGTCGAAATTTGGTTTTATCGAGTCATGGATGTATGTTTTCTTGTAATTGCTTTTTTTGGGCTTTACTGGGTTTGGCATTATTTTGGGAGTCAATTGGCTCCAAAGATATGGGGTGGTGGTAGACTATGAGGGATTTTCGATGACTATTACAGCGGATGATGGGCGGAGGGTAGTGTTTGGTGGCCTACCTAGTGAGGAGGTGATGGATAGTTTTCTAAATTCCCTCGATATCCCGCAGGACGAGTTAGCAGGACTTACCGTTGTTAGCTAGTATCCAGACGTTTTCAAGGAAGTGACCGGACTTCCACCACACCGAGAGATTGAGTTCCGTATTGATTTAGTGAAAGATGCTAGACCTATAGTGATGGCACTTTGTCGTATGGCACCAAGGGAGCAGCGAGAGCTCGGGGTGCAAGTAAGAGATCTTTTGAAGAAGGGATTTATTAGAAGAAGTGTCTCCGAGTGGGGAGCACCAGTTGTGTTTGCTACTAAGGCCAACGGTTCGCTTTGATTGTGTATGGACTACCGCGAGCTGAATAAGGTGACGAGGAAGAATAAGTATCCTCTACCGTGGATAGATGATTTGTTTGATCAGTTGAATGGCGCGAGAGTGTTCTCCCAGTTGGATCTCACAACAGATTTTCATCAGCTTAGAGTGGAAGCTGAGAATATAGCTAAAACGGCATTTCGGACGCGATCTGGATTTTATGAGTGGTTGGTCATGCCATTCGGGTTGACCAATGCACCAGCATATTTTGTGGATCTTATGAATAGGGTATTCGGAGATCAGTTGAATAAGTTTGTTCTTGTGTTCATGGATGATATACTTGTTTATTCGAGGACAGAAGGAGAACACAAGGAACACTTAAGGATAGTGATGGAGGTGTTGAGAAAACACCAATTGAAAGTGAAGTTTTCTAAGTGTCACTTCGAGAGGAGGGAAGTTATATTCTTGGGCCATGTTGTTTCAGAGGATGGTATTGCTGTGGAGACTGCGAAGGTGGCTACGGTACAAGATTGGTCTACGCCCAAGAATGCAACGGACATAAGAAGTTTCTTGGGATTAGCTGGATATTATCGCAAGTTTATCCAAGACTTCTCCAAGATAGCAGCACCGTTGACTCAGTTGACCAAGAAGAATCAAGCTTTCGTCTGGAACGAAAAGTGCGAGAATGCATTCAAGATTCTAAAGGAAAAGTTGACATGTGCACCATTATTAGTCATTCCTAAGGGGAATAAAGAGATGACAGTATATGCAGATGCATGTGGTACCGGACTAGGAGCTGTATTGATGCAAAGAGGTAGAGTTGTAGCTTATGCTAGTCGACAGCTGAAACTGCATGAGAAAAGATATCCTACCCATGATTTGGAATTGGAAGCGATCGTGTTCGCGTTGATGATATGGAGACGTTATCTCTTGGGAGAAAAATTTGAGTTGTTTATTGATCATAAATCATAAAAGTATCTTTTCTCTCAGAAGGATCTAAATCTCCGTCAGCAGAGATGGTTAGAGTTATTGGCTTCCTATGATTTCGATATCGCATATACACCAGGAAAGGGCAATACGGTAGCCAATGCATTGAGTAGAAGACCTGCCAGTTTAGGGGCTATGTTTCTTGAATGGAAGCAACTAGTGTATATCGCAGGGTATGATTTCAAACAAAAGTGCGAATTGGATCCAGAAATGCTAGCAAGTTTGACGATCAGACCCACTTTGATTGAGTGGATTAGTTCCAGTCAGAAGGATGATCCTAACCTATTGGAGATCATCCCCAAGTTAGAGATGGGTATTGATGAGGAGATGAACAAGTATGGCTTGATCGAGATGGATGGATTAGAAAGAATGGGAGACTAGTTGTACCCAATGTCAATGGATTGAGAGATGAAGTGCTTAGAGAATGTCATCACTCAAAACTGACTACACATCTCGGTGGTAACAAAATGTATCGAGACATGAAGCAGGCCTACTACTGGGAAGGAATGAAAAGAGACTTTGGGAAGTTTATATCCAAATGCATGAACTGCCAGCTAGTTAAATCTGAGCAAAAGAAGCCTAGTGGCTTGTTACAACCATTAGAAATTCCAGAATGGAAATAAGAACAAGTCTCAATGGATTTCATCGATGGGTTACCAAGGACTAGATCGAGCCATGATAGCATTTGGGTGATTGTGGGCCGATTGACCAAGAGTGCAAGGTTTATACTAGTGAAGTCGAATAGAACAGCAGCTAAGTTAGCAGAACTGTATATGCAGTGGGTAGTGAGATTTCATGGAATACCCAAAAGCATTGTGAGTGACCGAGACCTATTGTTTACTAGTGGGTTTTGGAAGAGCTTACAAGAGGCTCTAGGGTCAGAATTATATCTCAGTACTGCGTATCATCCTCAAACAGAGAGGGTGAATCGTGTATTAGAAGATCTCTTGAGAGCTTGTATATTGGATTTTGGTGGATCATGGGATGGCCATTTGCATCTGGTTGAGTTTGCATATAATAATAGCTACCAATCTAGTATTGGTATGGCTCCATTTGAAGCTTTGCACGGAAGACCGTGCAACTCACCATCATGTTGGCTGGAAACCGATGAGAAATTTGTGCTTGGGCAAGATGTAATAAGAGAAACCTCAGATAAGATCAAGATTATCCGACAGCGAATGAAGGCTGCCCAAGATAGGCAGAAGAGTTATGCTGATTAAAGGAGAAGAGAATTAAAATTCTCCGTTGGCAACTTGGTGTTTTTCAAGATTTCTCCGTTAAAGAGCGTGATTCGATTTGGCAGGAGAGGCAAGTTAACACCAAGATTTGTTGGTTCATTCCCAATCCTCAAGCAAGTTGGGAATTTGGCATATAAAGTAGAATTACCGAACAAGATGGCAGGAATTCATAACATATTTCATATTTCCTAGTTAAGGAAATTCGTGCACGACCCCGATGTTGTTATTTCACCTGATCAGTTGGATGATATTGAAGTGGAACACGAGGTGGTTGGGAACTGCAAGCCAATTCGTATTGTCGAGCATGATACAAAGAAACTTCGAAGGAAAGCGGTGAATCTAGTCAAGGTTCAGTGGGGCGAGGATGAGAATGACTATACTTGGAAAACAGAGGAGAACATTATGGAGACGTGTCCAGAACTCTTTGCCTGGTGAGGTTTTCATTTCGATTCATTCTTTCCGCATGCTAGGATAGATTTGTTTTGTTTGCTTTGCATGTTTGATTTGTGTATATAGCTGATAGGCATGCGGGATCCATTGTTTGTTTGTTAGTTGGGGAATTTCGAGGGCGAAATTTCTTAAGGGGGAAAGAATGTAACGACCATCATTCTACGCATCAGGGGATCATAGAATATTTATTGCTTTCTCACGCGAAGTCATATAGCCATGTAACTTTGGGAGACGACTATTGGGGTCATTTCCCATGTTCATGATTTTTGCCAATTTTTATATGACCATTTTACCCCTAGCTGATCTTGTTTCGGCCATAACTTTTGACTGGTAAGGAATTTTGACTTAAAACCACTTCCATTAGATCCAGATGATGGTTTACCTTTCCGCAGAGTAGTCACATTAGCCAAACGGACTAAACATTTGGGAGATATGGCTGAAACAAAGTTCAGAAGGTGAAAAACAGCTTAACTGGGCCTAATTAGGCTGATTAGCAAGAGGGGCCATTAACCATTTCGGGATTAGGGTTATGGGGAGGCTGAGAACAGTTAGAAAACGATTTTTTTCTCATTTTTCAACTGTCTAAAACATTTCTCTAACCCTAGTCATGGCCTCCACCTTCTAATTTCATCCCAAATCACTCCTAATCGCTTTCTAATCGAAGATTAAGCTAATCTACGTCAAATCAAGGGGGAACAACACCAAATCAGAGTTGGAGCTGCTGTGATGCATTAGAATTCGACCCAAAACAGAGAATATTTTAGATCTATTGTTTGATTGTGGCTAAGGTGAGTGATTTGCATTGTTTTTCACTAATTACGGTTAATTAGGGGTGAATAGTGATAATTAGCGAAATTATAGCTCAGAAAAATCTGGAAAAATTTATAAAATTCTAAAATATTATTTTAGGGCTCTGATAAAAATTTGGGTTAATTTGGATAAGTTTTGCTAATCGTATTCTTAAACATGATTAAGGGGGATTAAGGGAAAAACATAGGTTTTTGGGTATGTTTGATCCATATTGACATATTAAATTGTTGTTTTGGTGTTTATGGTTGATTCACTATGTTGCTATGACTGTATGGTATGGTTTTTGATTGATTAGAAAAGTTAGAGTGGTCGAAAGCGCCGTCGTATGGCGTAAAACAGTTGTTGGAAAAGTTGCAGGAAATGTGCAGGGTTTCGGATCGGATATAGGGCTCAGATCGGATAGGAGAACCGGGCAAGGGATTTGATTCGGATCGGAACTTGGCACCAGAGGAGGCTTAGCAAGAAGGAAGGCCACTTGCAAAGAGTTGGAGTTGGGTTGAGGATTGGATTGGAATGGAACGTGGGGTCGGATTGGAGTAAGCAAGCTGGAGTAGGAGGGACGAACGGAACCAGGAATGCCGAACCGAACCGACGTGACATGGAGGACCTCATATATCAAACCAAACCGGATAAACCGAACCGGAATGATGGCCAGGAAGTGGAGCAAGCCGAACCAAACCAGAGAAGGACAACCGAACCGATATGCATACGGAGGCCGAACCAAAACGGATTGGAGCTGCATTTACGTGACGACTCTTCTGAAGACCAACTCCAATTCGATCAAAACCCGAAATGCAAAGGAAGTCCAGATGGGAGGTTATTTCTCAAGATCCAAATGGGATCAACTGGTTAACTTCATGAGTTGCGCTTTGCTGTGGGATGTGTGCTAAGGGGTTATCGACGTCCATAACTTTGATTCACCACCAAGACGGATGTTAGGCTATGTATCAGTGCAGTGGGGTAGTTATTACTCCATGGGGCAGAGTGATCGTAGCATGGCTATGAGCCAGTGCAGTGGAGTTGTTATGACTTCATGGGTCAGAGTGGACATAGCAAGGACTAGTGACTATGGATCAGTGAAGTGGTGTCATCATGACTCCATGGGGGTAGAGTGATCATAGCAAGGATTTGGGTGATCAAGGTGGTGGATATCATATGCTTTACGCACTGAGTGAGAGATGTGAGGATGGTTGCTATGCTTGATTGTTTGACATCATTATGACATGCACACCCCCTTCCTCGTTATCTTGACACTTTATGTTAGTGTTACCTTAGAGTATTGTACATGTTGTTGTGCTAACTCTTTGGTTGCAGGTCCAGGTTCAAGTATGGTTTTGTATACTAGTTTTTGTTCTGTTTTGCTGCTTATCGCTCATACCAGACTTTTGTCTAACCCAGAGTTTTATGTCTCTTCTTATTACTCTGGATGCTCTTAAATGGGCAGACTATAGATATGTTAGCTGGTTGTGCAGGAGTAGCTGTCCATAGACGAGCAGGAAGCTTACACATACTATTCTCTACATATTCTCCATATGTCGCTGCTAATCACTACTTTGGGCATTAGTAGTGTACCTTTCCTTTCTTTTTCTTTAGAGACAGTTTTAAAGTTGTAATAATGATGAAGTGGAACATAAGCTGTATTTGGATTTTCCGCTGCTACCCTTTCATTTCCTTTTCTTTTGGCGACCGTGCCGTGCTGGTTGGGCATCAATACCGCGCGTTTCAGGGAAATGTCGGCTGGGGCGGGGCGGGCCGTCACAACAAGGCTCACTACTTAAAACTTAGCAACCATTTCTTATGCATCTCTCGAATTTAATTTAAGGATCCACTTCTTTTACAGGGAACATTGATTATAACGATAGTATTGTAATATCTACTTCCAAAATAAATTAAAATTATAACTTTGATCCTTTATTTACAATAATTAAATAATATTAAATTAACTAAATAAACCTTAATTAAAAACGGAATGTGATTAGAACCTTCCTGAATTCGATATAATCAAATTTCAACTTATAACTCCCTTTCGAATAATCTCTACTCAATTAACGTTCCGATCGTCGGAATAAATTCACCATTTATGATCAACTCCATTTCTAATTTCACTTTTGAATTTATCACTTCAAATATCTACCAATTTCCTTTTATTCCCATTCCCATTTGCAAAACGTTTGCTTTTAAACCATTATACACTTTAAACGTGAATATTATTTCTCTATAGCAATCTGGACTAAATTCATTAAATCAAATTTTGTTTTAAATAATCAATACCGTTTTGTTTTAAAATTCCATCCATCTAAATTCATTATATATTCATATTCATATCCCACTTAATAAATTCTATTTACAAGTCAACTTCTTGTTCATACCTTCATCTTAGTTACAAAATCGATTATAAATTATTGGTTACAAATCAAATATTGAGTATCTTGTCAAATTCTAGATTAAAATATATAAAATTTATAAAAGAAAGTTTTGTATAAATATTCGACATAGTCGAATTATAATTATAAATCCTTATAGATTTATTTAGTTTTATTTTACATTTCGAACATCGAAATGAATTCCATCATTCCCTTTTTCAAAACATTTTCCCATTTCCATCCTAGTTCGTTCCTTAATTTACATTTCTAATTCACTTAATGTAATAACCCGGAAATCCGAGCCAATTTAAAATTTTCATTTTGGCAATTTTAGCGAATTTTGAATATTTAAAATGAAATATTTTAAATAATATCGATGAGAAATTTAATTTGAATAGAATTAGAACATATATATTTATATACGTCGTCGTTAGAATATAAATAATTATTTATAATTATAAAAGGAATTGAAAATGGCGTGGTAGTTTGATAATTCGATTTCAAAGTTCAAATGAATGTACATGATTCAAAATAAACCGGATTTTAGCGAAACCAAAAATATTTGAATCTAATTGAGAATATCTTTCAACGAATCCGAAAAATTGAAATTTCATAGCGGGGATAAAAAGATATGCCCAGTTGAAAATTCAGAATAGTCGCTATAGAATTCTAGCCCTTAAAAATGGAAATTTTGTAAACGACCTCGGTTTTCGACGAAACCACTTTTTTTGGATCCGTGGTGTCAGGTTATTTCTAGATTCCAAAATTCATAATTTTTCGATTCAATATGAGCATGGCAAAGGAAAACGTGTTTTGACAGTTTCAGTTAATTTTAATCGACTAGAAAATGGTCATTTTTCAAACGGTCTCAGAATTTGGAGAAATTAGTTTTGTTAGGATCGTATCGTCAATACGAAGCTAGAAAATATTTTTCGGGAATTTTTAGACGCTGTATGTGGCCCGATAAATTGAAATGTGCGTTCAAATTCAATATATAGAGTTATATTTTGATTTTGACGAAACTGATCGAAATAGTCGAATCAGCCTGCGATACATATCCCATTGTGTTCGGAATGGGGGTAATTAGCTATGGACGACAGTCGGTGAGTTCGATTTAGAAGTCGAAATAAAAAGTTACTTTTTGAAAATTAAATTAAAATAAATATGTAATATATAAATAACCTTCCCTCTTCTCTCTCCTTATCATTCAGTCAACGATATTAAAATAAAAAACCACGCAATCGAATCCCCGTCGCCCCCTCCCCCAAACTGGCGCTGCACGCCACTGTGTGCCCAACTCCGGCCAACGCGCCTCCCCCTCTCCAATCCCCTCTTGCTCCGGAGCCCCTCTTCTCTCCCCTCCTCAACCCTCATCGCACAGCAAGAACCCAACCCCCCTGAACACCCAAAACTGCGCCTAAACCCAATCCCTTCAAAGAACCGCCAACCGCTCCCCTATTCCGAAGCCACCTGGGGGACCCACCAGCGCCGGAGTTCGCCTGCGCCGTCTCACCTCAATACTCGACCGCCAACAACCCCCCTTCAAACCCTTCGCTGTAAGTGAATGATATTTATATCGATTTTATTCATTTTTCAATGAATATTCAAAGTGATTTTGAAATTCGAATTAAATTGAATAGATTTGAAATTCGAATTAAATTGAAATGAATAGAAATTCGAAGTAGATTGAAATTGAATTGAAATCGATTTGAAATGAAATTAAAATGAATTTATATTGAAAAATTTCGATTTTGGTTTGAATCTGAAAAGAAAGTTGAAATCGTTTTGAAAACGAATTTAAACGATTTATAAAATATGTTTTGAAAGGAAATCGACGAAATATATATAATATATATATTATATATATTAAATGGCCTGAATAGAACGCGCAGCGCCGTGGCAGTTCGCGAATTTCGACCATTGACTTCGAATGGATATTTCGGGAGATCCGACCGTCGGATTCTCCTAAAACCGAAACCATTGGGTTCGTATCGAAAAGAGCTTTCTAACGAATATTAGAGATTTGAAATCTAATGGTTGGATTTGGAATTATGTCCAAATCAAATTTGGAAAAGGTCGTTGTAAGTGCAGTTCGATGGCCGTTGATGGAAATCGACTGTACGGGCCTTGATAAAATTACTAAAAATAGTAATAATTTGTGTAAAATCATAAGAAATGATTTGGGAAGAACTGGGATGAAAAACTCCATATTTGAAAAGATAAAAGTAGAGTTTTATCGAAATGAACTAGTTTTGAACGAGAATAATAATTTGTTTGTTTTTAAAATAAATAAATTGGATTTGAAATGGTTTTGATAATAACCAAAATTTCCAATAATTGAGTTGGAATGGATTTGAATTGAAATCGTCTTTGGAATATTTCGATGTTGGATTTTGGGACTATACAGATATTGTTATGGAAATTTGAAAGATATATTTATATCGTTATTTCCAATACGATATTTGTTGGTCGTAGAATTTGATATTGAATATAAGCAGATATATTTTCTATTCAGAGCCTTGTATTTAATATCAAATGGGATTTGGGTTTGTCGTGAATGGTGTCTTCATTAACACTGTTCTTAACCCCAATGGAGAAAAAGATTAAATCTTTTTATTTAGATTTAATGAAGGGTACCAATTAAATAATATTTAATTGGAATTGAATTGGTATTGATTTTTGAGTTTATCGTGAACAGTGTTTTAAGTAACACTTGTTCTTTAACCCGATAATTAATGGAATGTGATTTTGGGTTGTCGTGAACGGTATCTTCAATAATACTGTTCTTAGACCCAAAGGAGTTAAGAAAATCAGATAATAACTGGAGATTAGTTAAGTTGAATGGTTTCTGGAGTATTGATCTGATGTTGATTTCGGCCTTCGGGGTTAATACTTAGGGAATTGCTCACTTGCTAATTTACGGTTAGGGATTGATTGAAATGTGATGTGATTTTGGGGTTTATCGTGAACCGTGTTTTAAATAACACTGATTCTTTAACCCAGTTAACGATTAAAACTAAGTGGAGTTTTAATGAATCTTTAATTAGATTGAAAAGATCAAGAATGGAGTATCACCGGTTTTAATCCAGGCGGTAGTTAAATCTTTAATTAGATTTGAACGCGAAATGGTAATTGAATTTACCGATAACATCGTGGTGTTAGATATGAAGTATTACCAGTTTTACTTCATGGGATAAATAGGTTGGGATTGGAAAATAAAATAAATAATTACTTCAGTGTGGTTCGCTAATCACGACTAGTTTGAAGTGATATTCAAAGGAAGATTAAATTTAAAAGAATTTATCTTTGATAAAATTAATGGGAACCTTTCCCTAAGAATGTGAAATTTAGAAACTAACTGTAGGTTGGCTAAGATGAATGGTTTTCTGGGGTATTGATCCGATGTTGGTTTCGGCCTTCGGGGTTAATATTTGGGGAATTGTTCTCTTACTAATTTACGGTTAGTGACTGATGAATTGGAATGAGGCGTATGTTGTGTTTTTGTAACACTTGTTATTTATATACGTGAATTATTCAGAAAGACCGAGTTTATCCCATTCTGAATAACTGATTCGACGATTAGTCGAAGATGAAGACGGTGGTTGAAGACCGGAGGTCTTCAAGTCGTTTGGATAATTACTGATGATCTTGATTGGGCCGTACACCCAAGAGGAGGGAATCAGTTGGTGATCGTCCATACGTACTTGGAGATCAATGGATATGCGAGGTACAAGGTGCCTCCGGTTTCATTCAGACCCAGAACAGACTTGTAAATGGACTGTGTGTCTGACATTGGATATCATTCTGTGTGATTGATGGATAACGGTTGCATGGAGTGGTTTGCCTGTGTGGCATGCTAAGATGCAAATGATCAAGGCTTTTGTTGAAAAGCAGAATCTTGTGGTTGATGATCAAAGCACGACCTTTGTGGCATAGTTTTGTGTAGCGTTGATTCGCGAGCCTCACACCCCGGTAGTGGACCAGAAACGGGAGAGGATATCAGGGAGGGTATGCGTTTCTTTCTAGCTAGAAGTGGCGTCAGTGGTTTTAGATGCCCTGACGAGTTTGACTTATGTGGTTGTTGCTATTGCGAGGCGCCTCGGATATATCGGTGACTATGTGGAGCCGATGGAGTCATTTGTGGGCTCATTTACGCCCCATAGGGCGGGAAGATTTATTGTTCAGGCATAATAATCCACCCTGTGTGGACCGGCCGTGACGATCCATGGTGCAATTGCGGCTGTTCCTGAGGCTCCGGCTAGACAGTCTCGAATTAGCACAGGACGATCCCTTTGCCTTGGTTCACAGATGGAAATCCAACTTCCAATACGTGACAATTGCGGTTTTGATTATATACCTATATATGGCGACATATTGGCATGGGATGCTCATGTCGCCTATGATTGATATTTATGATTGTATATAAAATCAGAAACTAACTGGAAACGAGCTAAGATGGGTGGTTTCCTGGGTATTGGTCCGATGTTGGTTTCGGCCTTCGGGGTTAATACTTAGGGAATTGTTCTCTTACTAATTTACGGTTGGAGTCTGATTAAGAATCAAAAGATGAAATTTAGCGTATCAAGCATTCTTTGGCTATTATAAGATAAAAACCCTATCCCTCGGCTTGCGTTGCATTGTGTGATGGGACCTGGGTCTTATAATAGCTTCATTGTTCTTTATTTAGCATTGCGCTGTTTGTTTTATGCACTGGTGTTCTTGGGAGGAAACCGGTTCCGTGTTATGCGGCGTGGTCCCTTGATTTACCTAACTTTAAAATAAGGATTAATAACTGTTTTAGTTCTCACACCAGTCACATGACTGACCTGGATTTTATTGTTTTAACCTAAACTCTGGGTGCCCCTATTTTGACACGGGCAGCTAGTAGTTTTTGTTTTGCAGATTTATATTCACAGCAACCTGGTTTACAGCTGGAATGATATCCGCAAAACTCTGTATCCGTGTATTACTTCTAGTTGTGTTTTGTATTATATTTTCCGCTACTATGTAATTTATTGTAATCTCTGATATTTATCGAATGTATTTTATTCATTCATACTCTGTATATTCTTATAATCTGGTGAATTGTTGTAATTAACAATGAAATGTTCTTCTGTCTGTGTTCTTTTGTGTGTTGTTCTCAAAGTATTCGGGCTTTCCTTACCAGGGAAGTTACGGGTTATCACAGTTGGTATCAGAGCTTTGGTTTACAGAGCTCGGAGAACAAGACACATTAGAACCATACGAAAGAATTCATCAGAGATTGGATTAGTAATATCCAAAGGGAATGACTCGTTAGAGATAGGATCAGTAGTATTCTAAAACGAGTGTGAAGAGTAGTGTTTTTAAAATAAAATGAAAACAATTTTTGTTTTGAAAATTTAAATCAATTATTCATATTTGATTATTAATTTATATTGAATGTGGACAATCCGATATATAAAGATTTTGCATATACGCCTTGCAAACGTATATTCGAAGTTTTAAAATACTGGATAGAATAGAATCACACTCTAGTCGCCCGGAGATGGTTCTGATGATCGCTATAGCGATCGCATCATCAGTATTCATGTTCGAGTTTTGAAGGTGTGATATCTATATATTTCCAATTGACTGGTGTGAGAATCGAAATTAGATAGGGCTTATTGTTGTGATTTGGCATCAAAAATCTGATGGTATCTTCAATAATACTGTTCTTAGACCCAAAGGAGTTAAGAAAATCAGAAACTAAGTGGAGATTAGTTAAGTTGAATGGTTTATGGGGTATTGATCTGATGTTGGTTTCGGCCTTCGGGGTTAATACTTAGGGAATTGCTCACTTGCTAATTTACGGTTAGGGACTGATTGAAATGTGATGTGATTTTGGGTTTTATCGTGAACCGTGTTTTAAATAACACTGATTCTTTAACCCAGTTAAAGATTAAAACTAAGTGGAGTTTTAATGAATCTTTAATTATATTGAAAAGATCGAGAATGAAGTATCACCAATTTTACTCCAAGAGGTAGTTAAATCTTTAATTAGATTTGAACAAGAAATGGTAATTGAATTTACCGATAACACCGTTGTGTTAGATATGAAGTATAACCAGTTTTACCTCATGGGATAAATAGGTTGGGATTGGGAAAAAAAAAAAATTACTTCGGTGTGGTTCGCTAATCCCGACTAGTTTGAAGTGATATTCAAAGGAAGATTAAATTTAAAAGAATTTATCTTTGATAAAATTAATGGGAACCTTTCCCTAAGAATGTGAAATGTAGAAACTAACTGTAGGTTGGCTAAGATGAATGATTTTATGAAGTATTGATCTGATGTTGGTTTCGGCCTTCGGGGTTAATATTCGGGGAATTGTTCTCTTACTAATTTACAGTTATTGACTGATGAATTGGAATGAGGCGTATGTTGAGTTTGTGTAACGCTTGTTATTTATATACGCGAGTTATTCAGAAAGACCAGGTTTATCCCATTCTGAATAACTGATTCGACGATTAGTCGAAGATGAAGACGGTGGTTGAAGACCGGAGGTCTTCACGTCGTTTGGATAATTACTGATGATCTTGATTGGGCCGTACACCTAAAAGGAGGGAATAAGTTGGTGATCATCCAGACGTACTTGAAGGTCGATGGATATGCGAGGTACAAGGTGCCTCTGGTTTCGTTCAGACCCAGAACAGACTTGTAAATGGACTGTGTGTCTGACATTGGATATCATTCTGTGTGATTGATGGATATCGGTTGCATGGAGTGGTTTGCCTGTGTGGCATGCTAAGATGCAAATGATCAAGGCTTCTGTTGAAAAGCAGAGTCTTGTGGTTGATGATCAAAGCATGGCCTGTGTGGCATAGCTTTGTGTAGCGTTGATTCGCGAGCCTCACACCCCGTAGTGGACCAGAAACGGGAGAGGACATCAGGGAGGGCATGCGTTTATTTCTAGCTAGAAGTGGCGTCAGTGGTTTTACACGCTCTGACGAGTTTGACTTACGTGGTTGTTGCTTTTGCAAGGCGCCTCGGATATACCGGTGACTATGTGGAGCCGATGGAGTCATTTATTGGCTCATTTACACCCCATAGGGCGGGGAGACGTATTGTTCAGGCATAATAATCCACTCCGTGTGGACCAGCCGTGACGATCCATGGTGCAATTGCGGTTATTCCTAAGGCTCAAATTAGCACAGGACGATACCTTTGCCTTGGTTCACAGATGGAAATACAACTTCCAATACGTGACAATTGCGGTTTGATTGTATACCTATATATGGTGATATAGTGGCATGGGACGCTCATGTGGCCTATGATTGATATTTATGATTGTATATAAAATCAGAAACTAATTGGAAACGAGCTAAGATGGGTGGTTTCCTGGGTATTGGTCTGATGTTGGTTTTGGCCTTCGGGGTTAATACCTAGGGAATCGTTCTCTTACTAATTTACGGTTGGAGTCTGAATAAGAATCAAAGGATGAAATTTAGCGTATCAAGCATTCTTTGGATATTATAAGGTAAAATCCCTATCCTCCGGCTTGCGTTGCACTGTGTGATGGGACCTGGGTCTTATAATAGCTTCATTGTTCTTTATTTAGCATTGCGCTGTTTGTTTTATGCACTGGTGTTCTTGGGAGGAAACCCGTTCCGTGTTATACGGCGTGGTCCCTTGATTTATCTAACTTTAAAATAAAGATTAATAATTGTTTTAGTTCCCACACCAGTCACATTACTGACCTGGAGTTTATTGTTTTAACCTAAACTCTGGGTGCCCCTATTTTGACACGGGCAGCTAGTAGTTTTTGTTTTGCAGATTTATATTCATAGGAACCTGGTTTACAGCTGGAATGATATCCGGAAAGCTCTGTATCCGTGTATTACTTCTAGTTGTGTTTTGTATTATATTTTCCGCTGCTATGTAATTTATTGTAATCTCTGATATTTATCGAATGTATTTTATTCATTCATACTCTTTATATTTTTATAATCTGATGAATTGTTGTAATTAACAATGAAATGTTCTTCTGTCTCCGTTTTTTTGTTGTTGTTCTCAAAGTATCCGGGCTTTCCTTACCGGGGAAGTTACGGGTTATCAGACTTAATAACAATTATTCCCCATTTAAAAATATCATTTATAAACCTAAACCACTTGTTATATATATTTAAAACAAGTTATTATATTTTGGTCAATCGAAATACAATTTATATTTAAAAATAGATTGTCCTTTTTAAACCCCAATTTCTTTCCCAATGTATTCGGATATATCTTATGGTATTTGAATACCCCTTATTTCAGGTCAATGTTGTTTAAACATCCCAACACACAATAATCAACACAAGATTACTTGTTACATCATATAATGCAATATATTAAAACAATAATATAATTGTTGAGGAATCCAGTTGGATCCCTCCAACCTGTTTCCCTGCATCTATAGACGTTAATCAACATAAATAACACTAGTTTCATAACAATACAAGATCTTAAAATAAATAGATCAGGATTCGATCAACTGTTTGTATATATGACTATATGTATAATTCCAACCAATTAATAAGAAAATCATCCAAACAACCATCACACACAGCATTCAATCATTTTTATCAATACTAAATAACGTTTATAAAATTATAAAACTGGACAGAGTTAGTGAGTTTACTCATCTTGGTCATTAATCGTTGAAAAACGATTTGCGGTCAATAGATCAAGTCAGTCGTTTTATTTTGTCATAAATTCAACCGAACTTTGAATGGCTCCAAACCAGTTCCAATGCTTAATCTACGTCCAGACGAACCCAACGCGACAGATGGCGTTCAATTCTGTTCACGTACGCAATACATATGGAGGTTACACATTTTAATTCAAATTGAAAATTAGTTAAATTGTTTTATTTGTCAGTATAAATCTAATGTCAAAATCCGTGATTTTATGGGATTCCATACTAATATTATGTATTTAAGGTTTAAGAAATTTTAACTAAACTAAATTAACAAAATTTTAAGTGATATAATGCTCTCACCAAGCCCAACGCGGAACCGGAATGAATCAATTCTATGCATGTGCTTTTCAGCCAACACACGTACCTACCCTCATTCATGCGTTCACCATGTCTGTAAGTAAAAACTTCTTTCCCTCCACTTCATTTTGTTGAAACAGGCCTACTCTTCACAACCACCTACCCCATCGTTCCAAACGTCCCCATGCAAGCCACGTTTTGTTACACAGGCCACTTCCACTTCCATTGTCTCACGTCCAAGTTTGCGGGCTCATACATAAACCAACTGGCCCAAACCCATATTTCCCGAACCCGACCCATGATGTTCCCTTTCTTCCCAAACCAACCGCTACATCTCCTTTTGTCTTTAGCTCCTAAATACATTCCATCTCCAGGTAATAACAAGGCACGCCGAATATTCTTCATCCCCCCATTTTCATCTCTTCATCGTATCGAACGTACTGACAACCTCGTTACTAGCAAAAGAGACTCGCATCCCACCTGCCATGCGCGAGTTCTGGCCATGTACGTTTCATGCCCTCTCGCCAACCTACTCACGTTCGCATCATCTTTGCAGTTTGAACCACACAACTTCACTAGCCACGTTTTTGCTTCCCCATGCACCACCATTTGTTCGCTTCGTCCATGCTCTCTCTTTTCAATTCCTCTTCACTACTGCTTCTTTCATCTTTTTATCTCTACTCCAACCACCGTCGTCCTCCACTATTCCACATCCTTACTCCCGTTTCCAGATAACTACCCCCACCTTCCTAATAACGCCATCCGGCACCCAGTTCTCCACTCCAGGAAGTAAAACCCTCGTCCAAAAATATACACCTCCTCCTATACAAACGCCATCAGCCGAAAATTCGATGGCTTCAACTCCCTCTTCCCATCGTCCTTTGAGAAATTCGCGCCTCAGGGCTGTTATAATACTTCGATTATTTCTAGTGCCGCACGCAGTAATAAATGTTTGAGGTTGAAACTACAATCCATACAAGGCCACAGGAATCAAAATCAGTTGAATTCGTTTTGTATATATATACATATTTTCAGCCATTAAAAGAACTTTGATATTTCGATTTGTTGGAGAGAAATATTGCCAGTCCTGTGTATATTTATATATGAGAAACAACTTGATCATCACGTATTAGCTTGTGCTGTAGGATAAGGTAGGATTCAATGTGAAATTATATTGCTTAGATTTTCTTTTCTTTTTTATAGATAATTGGCCTTCTTTATTTAATGGCTCCAGTCCTTTTCAAGATGGGCAAAGTCATAAGGTATATGGATAAAACCTAGGAATGTGTCACTGTGTTTGTAGTCTGCGTAGTTCCTTGGTTATGAAGCTTCTACTTCTTTTTATTTCCTTAGGCAATGAAGATATAGATTTCCTTAGGTAGGTGCTCATACGTGTTTTCCCATCTAACGGTCAACTCGTAACATTTGCGTTTGAATTGGAAAAGATGTCGACAACAATAAAATAGTGTATTTATATATTTGGAGATAACCCACCTCTTTGCTTTCAGGTTTGAAGTTATAAATATTAGCGTAACCCGTAACACTAAATTCCATTCACGCAGGAACTGCTACCAACAAAAATAAAAGTATGGTCGTAACAAGCAATGCTTCATGACATCAAAAATATAGTAATATAGACAAGTTAGCTTATTTTATGAAATCTCAAAATGCTGATTTAGGGTGTGAAATACTCCAAATCAAAAGTTGCTTATTTTCCAAAATAAAAATTACAGTAAAAATTTAAATTAACGATACATCTTGAAAATCTTGTCTAAATTCGAAACCAATATTTAATTATAATAAATAAAACGTTATGGTTTATAAACGGTTCCCTAACGACTATTTGAAAATTTGATTTGGACATAACTTACAATCTACGAGACGAAATCTCGATTTTTCACTTCCATTTGGAAAATACAGTTAATTAGATTCGAACGTTTCTTGTTTCGAAGAAATCGGACTTATAACAAATCCTTTATACTCAGTTGAAGTTCAAATTGTCGAATTACGAACTACCACGACATTACGAGCTCGATTATAATTTATATTATAATTAATATTTCAACTGTCGTTTATATAAATATATTTGTTATTATAACTTAAATATGAACTCATTTAAATATCTTAAATTATCTAGTTTACACAATATTGTCAATTCAACTATTTTCGACCATTTTGGAATTAATATTTATTATTCCTATTATTTATTTTAATAAAATTCTCAAATTTATTTAATTTCAGCCATTTATATTATCAAACTAGTATATTAAAATAATTAAATTAATTAATTAAATCGCAAAAATTCAGGGATGTTACAGAAACGTTTTAAAACGAATTTATAAAATACGTTTTGAACGGAAAACGACGAAATATATTATATATATATATATATTAAATGGCATGAATAGAACGCACCGCACAGCGACCGTTCGCGAATTTCGACCATTGACTTCAAATGGACGTTGCGAGAGATTAGACCATCGGATTCTCCTTAACCAGAATCGTTGGGTTTGTATCGAAAAGATCTTTCCAATGAACATAAGATATTTGAAATCTAACAGTTGGATTTGGAATTATGTTCGAATCAAATTTGGAAAAGGTTGCTGTGGATGTAGTTCGGTGGCCGTTATTGGAGACCGACTGTACGTGCCTTGATAAAATTATAATAATTTGTGTAAAATCATAATAAATGATTTGGAATGATTTTGGGTTAAAAATTCTATATTTGTAAAGATAAAAATATATTTTTATCTAAATGAACTAGTTAATAACTAGAATGTGAATCCAACGTTTTTAAATAAATAAATGGATTTGAGAATGGTTTTAATCTAACCAGAATTTGCCAACATATAAATCGGAATGGATTTGAATAGAAATCATCTTCGGGATATTTCGATATTGGATTCCCTGACTAGACGGATATTGTGGAGGAATTTGAAAGATAGACATATACCGTAATTCCCCATACAATATGTGTTGGTTTTAGAATTTGAAATTGAATATAAGTCGATATAGTTTCTATTTAGAGCCTTATATTTAATATCAAAGTGGATTTTTGGTTGTCGTGAATGGTGTCTTCAGTAACACCGTTATTAAACCCTGTGTAAAAGGAATAAATATTTTAATTAAGATTATTAGAGTTTCCAGTTAATTTTAGTAATTGGAATAAAATGGAATGTGAATTGGGTTTATTGTGAACTATGTTATAAACGATATTCGTTCTTTAACCCGATTAATAGTGAAATGTGATTTGGAATATATAAATCTTTTATTAAGATTTAATGGAAATTTTCCAAAGTAAAGTTTTCCAATTGAATATATCAAATTGGAATTGAATGGAATTCGATTTAGTTATAATCGAAGTGAGCTTCTGTGGAGGAAGACTGTTACTATATAGGGAATTTAAAAAGGCTTTTCCGTTATTCCATTTATATTATTGGTTGGATACGGAAATTTATATTGATTATGTATATTGATCTATTTTCCGTGAAGATTCCGTAATTAATGGAATGTGATTTTGGGTTTATTGTGAACTGTGTTATCGACGACATTCGTTCTTTAACCCGATTAACAATGAAATGTGATTTGGAATATATAAATCTTTTATTAAGATTTAATGGAAATTTTCCAAAGTAACGTTTTCCAATTGAATATATTAAATTGTAATTGAATGGAATTCGATTTAGTTATAATCGAAGTAAGCTTCTGTGGAGGAGGACTGTTACTATATATGGAATTTAAAAGGCTTTGCCATTATTCCGTTTATATTATTAGTTGGATACAGAAATTTATATCGATTATGTATATTGATCTGTTTCCCATGAAGATTCCATAATTAATGGAATGTGATTTTGGGTTTATCGTGAACTGTGTTTTAAACGACATCCGTTCTTAACCCGATTAACAACGAAATGTGATTTGGAATATATAAATCTTTTATTCAGATTTAATGGAAATTTTCCGAAGTAAAATCTTCCAATTGAGTATATTAAATTGAAATTGAATGGAATTCGATTTAGTTAAAATCGAAGTGAGCTTCTATGGAGGAAGACTGTTACTATATATGAAATTTAAAAGGCTTTGCCGTTATTGAATTTATATTATTGGTTGGATACGGAAATTACATCGATTATATATATTGATCTATTTTCCGTGAAGATTCCATGGTTAATGAAATGTGATTTTGGGTTTATCGTGAACTGTGTTTTAAATGACATTTGTTCTTTAACCCTGTTAAAGACAGGATTATATGTCTGGCATTGTATTTCTTTATAATATGTTCATTGATCTCTTCTAAATATATAACTGTTTGGTGGCGGAGAATTTATTCTCTTGCTTAACACCCTTCTCTGAGATGTATGAGCTTAGAGGTTATATATTGGCAGAAATCAATGGTACGGTATAGGTTGTCGATGTGACATGTTTGATTTCCTAAAGTTAAATAATCATTGAATAATGGTTTTTGGAATGATTAAAACTATGATCAAGTTTTAATGAGTCTTTAATTAGATTGAAATGTGAATGTGATAATTTAAAATTATCAAATTTGGGAAATGATCGAGAATGGAGTACCACCAGTTTTACTCCAGGCGATTGTTAAATCATTAGTTAGATTTGAACGTGAAATGGTAAATAAATTTACCGATAGCACCATGGGTGTTAGGTATGGAGTGCTACCAGTTTTGCTCCATGGGATGAATAGGTTGGGATTGGGAAATAAAATAAATGATTACTTTGGTAAGGTTCGCTAATCCCGACTAGTTTGATAAACCTTAATTTGGTTTAGAATTGTGAAAAGATAAATGAATCTTTTGGAAATTGATATCCAAAGGAAGAATAAAGAATAAATTTGAAAGAATTTATCTTTGATAAAATTAATGGGAACCTATCCCTAAAGATGTGAATATTTGAATAAAAGAATATTCTGATTTGGAATGAGGCATATGTTGTGTTTGTGTAGCACTTGTTTATAATATACGCAAGTTATTCAGAAAGACCGAGTCTATGCCCATTCTAAATAACTAATTCGATGATAAGTCGACGATGAAGACGGTGGTTGAAGACCAGAGATCTTCACATCGTATGGATGATTGCTGATGTCTTAATTGGGCTGTACACCCATTACAAGGTAATAAGTGGCGATCGTCCAGACGTACTTGGAGATCGACGTGATATGCGAGGACCTCTCTCCTGTATTGGACATATGGGACGAGGAATAAGGTGCCTCCGATTTCGTTCATACCCAGAACGGACTTGTAAATGGATGTGTGTATGACATTGGATTTCGTTCTGTATTGATTGATTTTTTTAAATATATATTTGTTTGGCAGCGGAGAATTTATTCTCTTGCTTAACACCCTTCTCTGAGACGTACGAGCTTAGAGGTTATATATCGATGGACATCAGTTGTATGGAATGAATTGTCAATGTGGCATGCTGAGATGCATGGATAAGGCTTTTGTTGAAAAGCAAAGTTTTGTGGATGATGATCAAAGCATGGTTTTAAATATCATAGCTTTGTGTATAGCGTTAATTCGCGACCTTACACCCCGGTATGAACAAAAACGGGAGAGGATCCAGGGAGAACATGCGCTTCCTTTTATCTTGGAGTGGTGTCATGGTATGGAGCCCAGACATTTTACTCATGTGGATGTTGCTTATTATTATATGGATATCGAGGCGCCTCGGATATTGAGTCACTACGGGTATCAGGGATAGGTTGACGTATTGACCAAATTTTATGCCCCATAGGGCAGGGAGACATATTGTTAAGGTGTTATAATCATCGACGGATGACCGACCCTGTGGCTCCAGGTGCAGTTGCGGCTGAATCTTGAGACATGGTGCTAGATTGTCTCGAATCGGTAAGGACGATCCCTTGCCTTGGTTCATGATGGAAATCCAACTTCCAATATTACATTGTGCGGTTTTAATTGTAGAACTAGTATGGTGACATGATATATGGTACCCATGCCGTCTATGATTGATACATTTATATTTAAAGCAATTTTTGACACTATACACTTATTGTAATATCAAAAAAATAATTTGTTTAAAACGTACCAAGCATGTTTGGCTATTATAAGGGAAAACTCTATCCTCCGTCTTGTGTTGCATTATGTGATGGGACCTGAGTCTTATAATAGCTTCATTTTTCTAAAAAAAAACATTGCGTTATTTGTTTTATCCACTGGTACTCTTAGGAGGAAACCCGTTCCGTGTTATATGGCGTGGTCCTTTGATTTACCCAACTTTAAAAATCAAGTTTTAATAACTGTTTTAGTTCTCACACTAGTCCCATGACAGACTCGCAGTTTATTGTTTTAACCTAAACTCGGGGTGCCCTTATTTTCCACGCGAGCAGCTAGTAGTTTTGGTTTTTGAAGATATTTCTTTTCAGGATCCCGGATTACAGCTGGAGCTATACTCAGAAAGCTTTATATCCATGTATTTCTTTCAGTTGTGTTATGTAGTATTTTTCTGCTGCATTGTATCCTAAATCTCAGATATTTTCTGCTCTATATTATGTATTCATACTCCGGTATATTCTTGTACTCTGATGTAAATTGTCGTAATAGCAATGAAATGTTCTACTGTTCATGTTCTAATTGTCGTGTTCTTAACTCAATTCGGGCTTCTCTGTCTCTTCGGGGATCAAGGAAGTTCAGATCGTTATAAAAAATAGCCAAGAGATCGCCGCTGAAAATGGTGCTTGGTGGTATATTTATAGGCTGGAATTCCATTTGCTTCGGGTGCCACGTGGGGTCCATCCCCTGAACTTCAGATTTGGGAGCTCTGAGATAAGGACAGCACCCTAAGAACGTGGGATAATGGGGGTTAACCGCTCCGAATTCATAAGAATTGTGGGATGTAATCGCTGCGGTGTTGGTCCATGGTTCAGATCGGCTGAGAGACTTGGAATGGACATGGGCATACCGAACCGACCCGAGCATGTTCTCTGGAACTCCTTAGATTGCGTGAAGTAGAGAAAGGTGCTCGGCTTGAGGGGACCGAACCAGTCCGAAAGCCTGTTTTCGATACTCTTTGTTCTTAAATACTTTTTGTTGAATAATCCCTTAGACTTTGTGTAAACTAACCACAAAGTAGGATAACATCTTGCCCCCTCGAAGTACACGTTTATTAGAGATAAAGCGTACTTCAACATGGTCTACCTGCTTGTTTCTGAATCAATGTCATTTAACAGTCGTGTCTGTTGATAAGGTCATGACACTTTATAAAGTCACATTTTCTGGTGCATCTGTGATGCCTATAAATATATCATGAGACCAAAAATATCTTCTGTTGCTTCTGAAAACTTCAGTACTTCACTTAGGACTCAAGCATTTTTCTAGGTAATTTTCTTGATGTTTACGTATAAATCTAGTTAATTTTCGTTTAGACTTATCTACTCCTTCATCATGTATCATAATAGTCATGGAATTAATTCACTAATTAATTTATAGTCCAAATCATTTTAGCTCAGCCCACGTCTGATTCGAACCGCTACAACACTTGGGCCCGAGGGATTTTGTTTGTTTAATTCTCTTCCTATGCGGTTCGGATCGGGTTGTCAAGCTCATGGGAAGACGAACAGTCTCCTGGTCCATATATATAAGCCATCGCCTCTTTCCTTGGTTCATTCTTTACCACCATCTTCCCCAAACTTAAGAAACCCTAATTTTTAAACTCCCAAGAATCCTTTCAATTTTCAAATCAAATCCATAGGTGGGTTTTTTAATTTCTTGTTTATGTGATTCAATCTTCAAATTTATGTCAATAACATCTAAATTCCCGTGTTTTATCTGTTTTGCCTCAGTAAATTAGGGGTGGAGCCAACGTTGGAATCATCTGCGCCGTCTTCATCGGTGATGAATGGTAGAGATGCATTCAATGTTGAGAAGCGCAGCACCAGGGCTGGCTCCACATCTTGGTTAAACTAAAGAAAGGGAGGTGGAAATTTGATCTTTTTTTGTGCGGTGAAAAGGAGGAAGAAGGTGATGAGTCAGAGAGAGGAGGATTGGTTCGGGTCGGAATATAAGACTTTAACTAGATTTCGGAAATACTTATGTGAAACGACAGAATTCCATGGAGTTAGTTTGATTTGGTGGGAATTTCCTTGATTTTCTTCGGTGGGGACTCTGACCCAATCCGGAAAAATAGAATTCCACACAGAACCCTGACCCGAACCGAATTGATTTCAATAATGACTCCTAACTGAATCACTGCCTTTATTCCCTATCATCCAAACTGATCCAATATCTTCAATACACAAGCCTTCTGAATGATCCACTACATCGCTTATACCTCCGAACCGACCCGACGTATTAACCATGGGGATTCCGATCCGAACCGATGCTTTCAACATAGGGTGTAATTACAAATTGACACCATTGAACTACGATAAAAATCAAAATTCTGGAGATGTGAACTTGCATATACTCTTGGATATAACTCAACAACAAGAAAATAAAGCATAGCACTCGAAATTATGGACATTTACGATAGAACCTTCTAAACTGAATCGTCTGGACTTAACGGACACATGATTACTTTTTATGCTGCTTTATTTTCTGCTAATCTTATATTTTCTGATTTCAGCATTGTACACACTTGCACAATTTAGCACACATACACACACGAGGGGCACGGGCAACTACGCTCTAATTCCTGTTATCTCTTTGATACTACAACAATCATGATTGGAAGACATTCATCCAGATTGGCAGAGAAGAAAGATATTGTAGGGACATCTGAAAATCCAATCCTCGAAGATGCACCTTCTACTTCAAATTCAACTTTGGACAGTGCAGGTTCGGATTATGAAATAGAGATTCACGAGAGTGGAGAGTTATCTGAGAGTTAAACTTTTGTGGATGAAGAGGAAGAAGGAGGAGTGGGAGACAATCATGCTCCTGATGAATTTGAGAATGCCATCTTCTTAGAAGCACCTTCGGACTCAATTAAGTGAACAATCGATGATCCTAAGCACACACGATTATGCTTAAAACATGGAATTCCTCGGACCGATACCGAAGTGGCTACCAAAACAGATAGGCCTTATAACCCGCTCGAAAGATACATGGCGATTAGCAGGTTGATGTGCATTGTTGGGGCTATACCTCCATTATCGTCATTCGTCGTCGACTTTCTAAGACGAATGCAAATTGCCCCCATGCAACTCCATCCCAATGCCTACGCTTATTTGTATACTTTATACATCACATATAGGGAAATCTTGGGAATCAAACTCACCTTCGAAGATGTGTGTTTTTTCTATAATTTTAAACACCGAACAAAAGATACTCCATCCTTTGCGTATTTCGAATCGGTACCAAAAAGGAAGATCAATGACGAACCTTTTACCAGCAAAGTAGGCGATGTGAAGCCTGAGTGGTTCTATATCAAACAACAGCCAGGATGTGCTAGACGGTGGCTCAAATCGAGTAAGCTTTGGATTCCGATATTCTAACTTCAATCGCTACTATAAATGTGTTGACTTGTCTCATTTTTGCTTGTAGTTCCTAATCCGAAACAGGAAGTACACTAAGTATATTTAGATCTCCTGAACCGTTTTCTTAATGGCGATCAGAAATTTCTAGCCGTTAGAGAATGTCTAATAGATGACTATCTTCATCATCATCCCCTACTTGCTATGACTCATAGCATAGGCCATGGGGAAGGTCCTTATATATATGTGCTCCCAGTCGAGGGGCCAGCCGAAACCTTAAAGGAGAAGGGAGGAAATTTGGAAGGTCAAGAACTTATAGGATCCAAACAGAAATTGCAAACAGGCGATGAGGGAACAACCAGGGGTGAGGATCCAACTGCACTTCGAAAGAGCCCATCTCCCTACTCAACTCAGGACGATGTATTAGCAAATATACCTGCCAAGGATAGACATTGGTATATTACCCCTGAGGATACTGCTACACCTGAAAAACGAACATGTCCTAAAATACCAACAATGACTAGGACTCAAGACGGTGATTCTCTTATGGATGAGTCCATATACCATGGTCTAGGAAGGCTTCCCCTGCCCGATGTAATTTATACCTCACAAGATTTTGGGACTGACCCTTTCTTTCCCACCTCCGAGGTGGAGGCTACTCCTGATAAAGCCGGGGATACTACACATAGTTCTAGCTCCTGGCTCCGGTTTGTTGGGGGTATCACTTATGATATACACAACACTCTTGCACTGCTCGTCACAACACTCATGTACCATATTAATCTCGATTCTAATATTTACTTGTATCATTTTGTAGGACAAATGACACGGCAATGCTATTACACGGGAGACGTCTGCTCAAGCATACCCTCGTTTGACCCTGATATAGGGCATGATCAGCATGAGAGTCGTGGTAGAGATGACAGGAGGAACCGACCACCTCATCCTTACCAATCTTCCTGTTTCCGATCTCCGCATCGTCTAGACTTGGAAAAACATAAGAGCCACTCTACATATCTTGAGGGGGATAAATATGCCCTAAGGTTCCGATTTCTTCTAAAGATAATACTCACCAGGAAAGATTCGCGATGAAAGGTTCTGATCCAAAACAGAAACAAAAAGGAACTAAGCAAAGAAATAGAGAAGAGCAAAACATCTGTCGTGCCATCAACACATCGCAATATTGACATTACCACTACGAGACCAGTTATACTTGATGATTAAAACAAAGCCAGATTGGAGCTCCTAAGGAACAATTCCCTGAGCATCATTTCGGGAACATGCATTTTGTTCCAGCTCTTAAGCCAATAGATTCCAACTGGGCTAATGAAGTTAAGACCGAAATAGATTTGTGGACACTCAATATAAGGAGATGAAGTAATACTCGTGGAATCTATCAAAAATCATTCGTGATTTGATGGCTGATGTTAAATACATGAAGGATAATGCTGACTTTGATGCACAAGCCATTGAGAACACCGAGAAGGAACTCGAGGAGGCTCAAGCCAAGCTTGCCTTTGCACAGCGTGATGTGGAAAAGTACAGGAAGCAACACGGAGAATTACAAAGGCATTATCATGCCGAACTGGAGTCTCACAATCAAGAACACTTAGATTTAAAGAAGCAAGCTGAGGATGCTAGGTCCAAAAGCACTATGGTGAAGCTGGTTTGTGCTCGTGTTGAGCAGGAGAAAGCGGAGTTGGCAAGGAAGAATGCCGAACTAGAGGCCAAGCTAATATAGGTTGAGACAAGGGCAACTCTAGCTGAGGGGAACACAGATATTTCTTTAAAGTCTATCGAGAGTGCTAATGCACAACTTGTGAAGGCCCAAAAAGAATTGGATGAGAGCGCCAAGACCATGATAGGATTCTTTGCTCAGGTGATCTGCTATTGTGATATTTCATGGATCAAAGACTACACAACCACTTTGGTATATGTATGGGATGAGGTAGTCGAATGGGAAAAGAAACAACTTAAAGTGGAAACCATTGATGAGTAGAAATTTATGGAGAAATACATGAAAGGAGAGGAACATGAACGCTTGGTTGAAGGTCGCAGGCTGATTGCTACTGCTATGGAGGAGGACAAATACCAACTTAAAGGAAAACACACTGTTGAAGTTGGATCTTCATCTGTTGCCACTTGGGCTATCGAATCAGAGGGGTACAATCCTAAGAATCTAGGACTTCCTAAAGCAACCCTTCTGTCTCCGATTGTTGAAACGACTTCAGAGATTCCCGCTGCTCACATGGAAAGATCACCAGAAGGTATCTCCACCTTTTTGCCTTAATTTGTTAAGGCTATTTCAACCTTCCATCATATCGTTGGGCGAACAATCGAGGAATCTGCCTTTTCTCCTGAGCTAATAACTGTTACTTCTCGTCCTGTAGGTGCAAAGAAAGTTGAAAAGACTGATGAACAACAAGGAGAAACTAATGATGCAAAGTCTGCTGAGAAGGCAGAGGAGAAAAAGGATGAAGTTATTGACAAAGCTCTCATGCTGTCTAGCACTGCGACCCGCAAGGATGGGGATATGATAGACACTTTGAAAGATGATGATGGTAATGATGGAAATGAGGAAGATGACGATGTTGTAGTGACTGGAGGCTCGGGGGAGGCTGATGACATGACTTTGGCTGAGATGAAGGCAAAGAAAGATGCACTTTAGAAGCCAAGGTCGAAAAGGAAGTTCCTCTTAACGTTGATCCCCTTCAAGCCATTGCTCGTACGTCAAGATTAATTTTTAAGCTCTCTGCCAGATCAATAACTGGGAGTTTAAGTCAACAGTCTCCAACTAATCCAAATGTACCCCCAGCTGATAAAGGTAGGAAGAAATGTATTCTAACCGGCGATGAGCGAGAGGAGAAAATTAGGCTCAAAGCCGCCAAAAAGTCCAAAATCTCCCCAAAGCCCAGGAAAATTGTAGCTCAATCTTTTCTATTTTGTTTTCCACTGGCCTGCTGTTGTTTTAACGAGTGTGACCCATGCATCTTTTGGTTAGTTTCCTTGTACAAACCTGCACTTATGTGAATAAAGTAGCTTGTTTTCCTATGATGTCATATATTTGCAAGTTTGTCATTCATTTTGACCAAATGTATTAGTAGTTAAAGCACTGTTAACACAAGGAACAAATAATAAATTACATCACAAATCAAACAAACAGTTTGTAATGACTTGCATTCTACGTATCGAAGGATCATAGAATATTTATTTCTTTCTCATACAAAGTCATTTAATCGTGTAACTTTGGGGAACGACTATTGGGGTCATTCCCCATGTTCATGATGGTTGCCGATTTTTAAATGACTGTTTTGCCCCTAGCTGATCTTGTTTCGGCCATAACTTTTTATTGGAAAGGAGTTTTGACCTAAAACCACTACTATTAGATTCGGATGATGGTTTACCTTTCCGTAGAGTGGCCACATTAGCCAAACGGACTCACCATTTGGGAGATATGGCTGAAACGAGGTTTAGAAGGTGAAAAACTACTTAAGTGGGCTGATTAGGGTAATTAGCAAATGGGCCCATAACCCATTTCGGGAATAGGGTTATGGGGAGACTGAAATGAGTTAGGTTTTCATTCTATTTCCGTTTTCTAGCTGCCATTTACCTCTTAGAAACCCTAACAATGGCCTCCACCTTCTAATTTGAGATATCCCAAATCACTCTCTAATCAAGGATTAAGCTAATCAACATCAAATCGAGGCAAATTACCCCCAAATCAGAGATGGAGCTGTTGTGTTGCTTAGGAATTTGACCCAAATAGTAGAGTTTCAGATCTTCTATCTTAATTTGTGGCAAAGGTGAGTGATTTGCATTGTTTTTCACTAATTACGGCTAATTAGGGGTGATTAGTGATAATTAGCGAAATTGTACATTATTAATTTCTTGGGAAATATTTAGAAATTCTAAAATATTATTTTAGGCCTTTGTTAGAAATTTGGATTAATTTGGATAAGTTTTGCTAATTCTATCATTTGTTATTGTTAAATATGATTTAAGGGGAAAACATGGGTTTTTGGGCATTTTTGATCCATATAGACATGTCATATTGTTGTTTTGGGTGTTCATGGTTGATTATACATGTTGCTACTACTGTTTGGAATGCTTTGTGATTGAATAGTTAGGTTAGAATGGTCAAAAACGTCATCATATGGCATAAACAGCTCGTTGGAAAAGTTGCACGAAATTGCCCCGAACCGAATCGGATTGGAGGAAGGAGGCACGAACTGACTTGATCGTGACACCCTACTCATGGCCAGTGACCACCAACCGACCCGATGATTAGAGGACATAAAGCACCTCGGACCAGAAGCTCACGACCGATCTGAAGCACCCCGACCCAGTGGAAGAAGCATGGACCGATGCCACTCACGAACCGTGGGACTTGACCGAACCGAAGGCGCCTCAGGACCACGAGCCGGCCCGATGCTTGGAGGAGACCACGACCCGAACCGCTACTCCGAACCGAAGCACCACAACTGCAGCATTACGACCCGACCAAGAGGAGAAGCAACGAACTAGTGGGGACCCGAACCAGATGGAGATCGAACCGATGGGTGATTACAAAGCAAAGAAAAGTGAAGTAAAGGACCGAACCGATCTGGAGGAGACCAAAACCCGAGAAGCAAAGGTAGTCCAAATGGGAAGTTGTAACTCAGGAACCAGTTGTGAACCAACGAGTTAACTTCGTGAGTTGGGCTTTGCTGCGGGACGTGTGCTAAGGGTTATCGACGTCCATATTTTTGATTCACCACCAAGATGAATGTCAGGCTACAGATCAGTGTAGTGGGATAGTTATTACTCTATGGGGCAGAGTGATCGTAGCATGGCTATGAACCAGTGCAGTGAAGTCATCATGACTTCATGGGGCAGAGTGGACATAGCAAGGACTAGTGGCTGTGGATCAGTGCAGTGGAGTTGCCATGACTCCATGAGGCAGAGTGGTCATAGTAAGGATTTGGGTGATCAAAGCGGTGGATGTCGTACGCTTTACGCACTGAGTAAGAGAAGTGAGGATGGTTACTATGCTTGATTGTTTGCCATCACTATGACATGCACACCCCTCCCCCATATCTTTACAGCATATGTTAGTGTCACCTTAGAGTATTGTACATCTTGTTGTGCTAACTCTTTGGTTTCAGGTTCAGGTATGGTTATGTATACCTGTTATTGTTCTATTTTTCTTCTTATCGCTCATACTAGACTTTTGTCTGACCCAGACTTTTATGTCTCTTCTTATTACTCTGGGTGCTCTTAAAAGGGCAGACTAGAGACGGTCAAGTGACTATGCACGAGTAGCTGTACTGGAGACGAGCATGAGGCTTCCACGTATGATACATATAAATATTCTCCCTGAGTTGTTGCTGATCACTACTTTAGGCATTAGTAGTCTACCATTTTCTTTGCTTTAGAGACAATATTTTGGAGTTGTAATAAGCTGTATTTTGAATTTCCGCTTCTATGATGATTATGGTTTAGCTTTCAGCTTATGCACTGTCTCGCCTGTTTTATGTCAAGTATGTTATTATTATATTTTATCCCATGCGCTGTGAGACATTCTATAGGTTCCTTGTTAGTTCAAATTCCTTTCTTTTCCTTTCTATGGCGACCGTCCCGTGTTGATTGGACATCTGCATAGCGCACTTTCATTGGAAATGTCGGCTGGTGCAGGGCGAGCCGTCACACTTGGTATCAGAGCTCTAGTTTTCATAGTTAACCTAGGGAAAGACACCAGGGAGAGATAGTACGTATATGAGAGAGCGTATTTGTGATATTTTGGTTTTCAAAAGCTATATATATACTATTAGTATATTTAAGGATGAAGTCGCACTGCACTGGCACCACTGAAGAGATGATTAATCCTTTTCTCCTTACAGATTGAACGATGAGCCGATATACTACGGGTGTTGGTAGAGGAGGTAATAATGGTAATGCTCCTGATATGAGGATGATGTTCACTGACTTCATGAGAGATTCTTAGGGATGTTCAGAGGGAAGCTCCTAGTGCTGCAAATGGTGGTGGTGTAGTGGTGCAGGCACCTAGGGCCGACTTTGCCAAGCTTTGTAAGGACTACGCTATTTTTGGTCGAAAGCCGTTCCACGGAACAAAATCGGCTATAGAAGTTTAGGATTGGTTGCATAGCTGTGACCGTATCTTTGAAGACTTGGGTATCGAGGATGTGATGAAGAGAAGGATAGCATCCCGTCAGCTGCAAGGACGGGCAATGAATTGGTGGAACGCTATTAAGGCAGCTATCCCTGAGGATCAAGTTACTTGGGGTCAGTTTAAGGCACGATTCAGTGATAAGTTTATCCCAGCTGCTCAGAAGTCAGAGATGTTTATGAAGTTCTTGGAGCTTAAACGGAATGGCAGGGCAGTCTCGGAGTATATTGCTGAGTTCGATACTTTATCGAAGTATGGATTATCCCTTATTGACACTCCCGAGAAGAAGAATGAGAGGTTCATAACTGGTTTAGATTAGTACTTGGGAGAAAGGCTTATAAATCATATTGATGAGACTTTTGAATCGATTGTTGGGAAAGCATTGAGGTCAGAGAGCCTTTATCCTAAGCCCAAGACTGAAGTCGCTGTTGTATTTATAGGAGAGCCAAAACCGCAAGTTGGCGGTGGAGGCAAGAATAATTCTCAGATTAAGAGGAAGCAGAACCAAGCTAAGGATGGTTAGAAAAAGAGTAAGAAAGATGTTGAGTTCTTTAGTTGTGGCAAAAGGGCCATTATGCTAAAAAAATGTCGAGCAAAGCCAGCGGACAGGAAGTGCTTTAACTACGGCCAAGTGGGACATCACAAGGATAAATGTCCACAACCCCCTAAAGAGAAGCAGATTGTCAAAGCATATGCTATTAATGTTGTTCCTTCTTCATCGAATGCCCCAACTACGGCAGAGAAAGTAAAGAATGTCGTCATTCAAGGTGTCCTTTCTATTTATGATGTTCCTATTCGAGTACTGTTTGATACTGGGGCTTCCCGTTCCTTCATATCTAGTGACCTGGTAGATAGGTTGGAATTGGAACCCGAGATTGTCGATAGACCTTTAGCAATGACGAACCCTATTGGCGGTTCGACTAGCCTTAGTATGATTTGTCGTAATGTGATCTTATCGAGTCATGGATGTACGTTTGCTTGTGATTGATTTGTTTCAGGCTTTACTGGGTTTGGCATTATTTTGGGAGTCAGTTGGCTCTAAAGATACGGGGTGGTGGTAGACTGTGAGAGCTTTTTGGTGACAGTTAGAGCGGATGATGGGCGAAGGGTAGTGTTTGGTGGTCTACCTAGTGATGGGGTAATGGCTTGTTTTCTAAATTCCCTCGACATCCCGCATGATGAGTTGTCAGATGTACCTGTTGCTGGCCAGTATCCGGACGTCTTCGAGGAAGTGAACGGACTTCCACCGCACCAAGAGATTGAGTTTCGTATTGATTTTGTGAAAGATACTAGACCTATAGTGATGCCACTTCGTCGTATGGCACAAAGGGAGCAGCGAGAGATCGGGGTGCAAGTGATCGGTCTTTTGAAGAAGGAATTTATCAGAAGAAGTGTCTCCGAGTGAGGAGCACCAGTTGTATTTGCTACCAAGGCAGATGGTTACCTTCGATTGTGTGTGGACTACCACGAGTTGAATAAGGTAACAAGGAAGGATAAGTATCCTCTACCGCGGATAGATGATTTGTTTGATCAGTTGAGTGGTGCAAGAGTGATCTTCCAATTAGATCGCGCAACAGATTTTCATTAACTTAGGGTGGAAGCTGAGAGTATAGCTAAAACGACATTTTGGACGTCGTTTGGATTTTATGAGTGGGTGGTCATGCCATTCGGGTTGACCAATGTCCCATCATATTTTGTGGATCTTATGAATAGGGTATTCAGAGATCAATTGAATAAGTTTGTTCTTGTGTTCGTGGATGATATCTTGGTTTACTCGAGGAAAAAGGAAGAACACAAGGAACATTTGAGGATAGTGATGGAAGTGTTGAGAAAACACCAATTGAAAGAAAAGTTTTCTAAGTGTCACTTATGGAGGAGGGAAGTGAGATTCTAGGGCCATGTTGTTTTACGGAATGGCAAAGTCGTGGATCCTGCGAAAGTGGCTATGGTACAAGATTGGTCTATGCCCAAGAATGCAACAGACGTAAGAAGTTTCTTGGGATTAGCTGGATATTATCGTAAATTTATCCAAGACTTCTCCAAGATAGCAGCACCATTGACTCGGTTGACCAAGAAGAATCAAGCTTTCGTTTGGGACGAAAGGTGTGAAAATGCATTCAAGAGTCTAAAGGAAAAGTTGACGTGTGCGCCAGTGCTAGTCATTCCTAAAGGGAATAAAGAGATGATAGTATATACAGATGCATGTGTTACCGGACTAGGTGCTGTATTGATGCAAGAAGGTAGGGTTGTAGCTTATGCAAGTCGGCAACTGAAACCGCATGAGAAAATATATCCTACACAGGATTTGGAATTGGCAGCGATCGTGTTCGTGTTGAAGATATGGAGACATTATCTCTTGGGAGAAAGATTTGAGTTGTTTACCGATCATAAGTCATTAAAGTATCTTTTCTCTCTGAAGGATCTAAATCTCCGACAGCAAAGATGGTTGGAATTATTGGCTTCCTATGATTTTGATATCACATATACACCTGGAAAGGGCAATGCGGCAGCTGATGCATTAAGTAGAAGGCATGCCAGTTTAGGGGCTATGTTTCTTGAGTGGAAGCAACTGGAGTATATCGTAGGGTACGATTTCAGACCAAAGTGTGAATTAGGTCCAGAAATGCTAGCAAATTTGACGATCATGCCCACTTTGATTGAGCGGATTGGTTCCAAACAGAGGGAGGATCCTAATCTATTGGAAATCATCTCTAGTTAGAGATGGCTATCAACGAAGAGACGAACAAGTATGGGCTTGATCGAGATGGATGGCTTAGAATGAATGGGAGACTAGTGAAAGATGCTATGCAGCGGTATAGGATCGTGTAGTATGGAGAATATGATGTAGAGTATATAATAGAATATTAAGCAGTAAATCACACAGTCGATTTATACTAGTTCGGACCACTGTCCTACGTCCAGTCCCAGACTCACTTCTGGAATTTCACTAACACTAAAACCCTCACTTCACCCGGAGGAATAGGTTCACAATTACCCGAACCACTGAACGGGATTTCTTGCCTCAACCACTGAAGAGGTCTTCACTAATATAGAATAATTGTTGACTCTTTTGTGTTCTTGATAACACGGATTGTCGAATATTAAGTACACCCTTCCTATAGCCTTTCCTTGATGATAATTGTGAAGTATGTGAAGGAATATGGAAGTTAAAAGGTCTCAAATATGAAAGTAGATAGTTTTTAGAATTCAGAGAGCTTTGAGAATATAAGATAGAATAAAAGTAAGAATTAGTGATTGAAACAATTAATCAACCCTCTATTTATAATATATCAAAAGATACAACTGATCATGAAAGGTTTTGACGAAGAAAAATGGTTGTGACTCTTTATAAAAGTTGCAACCTTTCAGAATCAGATGTCTGAGAATAATTTTCAGATGTCTGTTTATAGTTTGAATTTTAAAGCCGAAAGGAAACAATACGTTTCTGACTAAATTCAGACGTCTGAAATATATGAAACAGACGTCTGAATATTGTCTTTTGAAAACTATCTGTCTCAGCAAACAGACATCTGAGATTTTCAGACCAGACGTCTGTTTTCTGTTATCAGACTATTCCTTGCTTAATTTATATAAGAAAAGCTATATACATATAAAATGTGTGTGTGTGATCATCAAGGAAGACTTTAACATTAATATCTAAGACTAACAGACCTTTATAACATATTTATTCTTCATTTATTGTGTTCTTGAATCTGTTTGTCAATTGGCTTCCTGGAAAACAAGGTTAGATAATAATATGTACGTTTATGTATAGTTGTCATAGTCAAAACGCTATGTAGTGGGATGTAACATTCTCCCCCTTTTTGACTAATGACAACTATATAAACTCCCCCTATCAATATGCATATTATATAACATGTTTCTCCCCCTTTGTCATTCGACAAAAAGTAATACTTATAAGAGATGTTAAGTATACACACAACACATAGAAAAACATACGTAGAAACAGATAATTAAACAGAGAGTAGCATACCACCGTAACATAAGTAGCACATACGGAAGGTTTGTGCGAAGTAGTAGCAAAAAAAATATATTACAAACCATGGAAATATTCGGAGGGAATCAAAAGACTAAAGCAAAAATACTAAAGCAAGATACTAATGCTAGAAGTCTTACGAACCATGCTTACCATTCTTCCGAAGTAGACCCAACAACAGTCGTTCCACCATCTTTAGGAGAGCTTTCCTCTGAGTCTGGAACTTCGGCAGAGCTTGAAGAGCATTGGAACGGAGCAGGTGCTTGAGCTTGAGTCGAAGAAGTACCAGTGCACGAAACCTTTTCCCAAATCTTATTCAAGAAACCTTTGATGGACTCAAACTTCTTGGTTGTTTGTTTATGATAATTTCTTATTTCTTTTTGAAGTTTGGCTTGATATTGAGATAGCAATAGGACGGCTTGCTTGGTAGATGTTTCGGGAGAAATGACCTGAATCTCATTATCGTCTTCTTGCTGTCTAGTTTGGCGTCGATGAGACGGTTCAGGAATGATAGATTCAGGATTGGCAGCAACATGTTCTTTCCAGGTGTAAAAAGACATAAATTCTAAGGTAGGAGGATTTTGAGGAATGTCCATTAGCTTTAAAGTTTTAGGACCTATTTCTTTGATGGATAGGGATGGAATGTTGGTGGGTATGTTTACGTCACAAGCTTCAAGAATTCTAGTAATGTAGGCACTGTAGTGTAGAGTTTTGTACTTTTGCTTGTACGTGATGTCAACCCATTCGTCCATTATAATTTTGGCCCAGTTAATTTGTTTGTTTGAATATAAAGCATATAGAGCTTGAAAATCTCTTTTGTACACTTTTCCATAGCTCCCTATTCGTGGTTGAATAGTGCGTACAAGTATACGGTTAAGTAGGCGAGCTTGTGGACGAAGATGAGTGGAGGTAAGATGTCCCATGTTAATCAGATCGTCGGAAAGAAATTGATGAGAAACTTCATCACGCTATCCATATCAACTTCAATTGTATCAATGTCTAACCCTTGCCATGAACATTCTAAGATTTGTCCTAAGCATTGCATGGTTAAAATGGAATTGATAAAAGATGAAAAGATGAAAAGATAGTAAACGGTGGATGAAAAAATGAAAGGTTGTGATGAAGTTGAAAAGTCAAGCATCGGTTAAAATTCTGATTGACCCGATTCAGACGTCTGAGTAAAATGAAACAGACGTCTGTTTTCGGATGTAATCAAGGCCGAAAAGAAATAGTACAAAATATGGTGTTTTCAGACGTCTGGATTTTTTTATTTAGACGTCTGAATCTGGAGGGAAATTTTTTACTTAGTAGATAATAGACGTCTGAATTTTTTTGGCAGACGTCTGTTTTGGAGGAAATTTTATCCCGAAAGAAAATAGTGTATTTTAGGCGTATTTCAGACGTCTGATATTTTGTAAACAGACGTCTGACTTTAAAGGGGAAATTATATTTCAGATTGTAATCAGCCGTCTGTTTATTTATATTCAGACGTCTGTTTTTGTTTAAAAAATTATTACACAAGTAACAAGATAAAAAATATAATCTTAATAACATGCTTAATTATTAGATGGAGGAGTTTTCTTCGGCGTTGATGTGCTCTTTCCTTCATTGACTTGATAATTTCTATACCATGAGTTTGGATCATATGATGGTTGTGAGGGTGAGTAAGTATAATATTTCATTGTTGGATTCATCGGGTCATATGCTGTGCGATAAGAAGCCGATGGATCAATATAATTGGGTGGAGTTGGTAAAGGCGAAACAATATCCTTCTCTTTTGAACCACAAAACTTGTATATCATCTTTTCAAGAAGGCTCAAACGAGTTGACGTTGCTTTTTGTTCAAAATATAATTCCTTCTGTAACTTGATTTGTTCTTCTTGGTAGTCATGAAGATCGTCAATTTTACGTTTCGTATCGGGAGATGAGAATAAAGCTCGTTTAGCTTTCTTTGATTCTAGAGTAAACCCGGTGTGATAGTTACCCCATTTATATTGAGGTTCATATTTAGGTGTAGGTGTGGGAAGATTAATAGAATCAGAGGAGGTACTTATTGTGAAATGAATACTGAAAGAGGAATTTGAATTTCTTGATGACATAGTAAATTTTAGTATTTTAATAGAACAATAATTTTATTTTAAGAACCCATGTATTTATAGATAAGAAGGTTATGAATTTGTTGATTAGAAATTTTTGACTATAAATAAATTAACTGATGAGAGGAAAGTTAGGAGAAATGTTTTTAGGAGAGTCTAAAATTAGTATAAAAAAAATTGTTGAAATGTTTTTAGGAAGTTTTAAAAACATTGTTAAATTATATGTCAGTTACTGAGACAATTACAAGTTCTCGGCGTAATTTTATAAATGAATTTTCTAATAAAGGTTTAGTAAAAATATCTGCAATCTGATTATCAGATGACACATAGTCTAAATTCATAATATCTTTTTCTATATTGTCACGAAGAAAATGATGTTGAATATCTATATGTTTTGTTCTAGAATGATTTATCGGATTTTTTGATAAATTGATAGCACTAGTATTGTCACAATATATTGTTGATTTAGTTAAATTAATTCCAAAATCTTTAAGTGTTTGTTGCATATAAATTACTTGTGCACATGCTAATGCAGCTGATATGTATTCTGCTTCACATGTAGAGAGTGAAACACAGTTTTGTTTCTTACTAAACCAAGATACAAGTGATTTTCCAATAAATGGCACGTACCACTTGTACTTTTTCTATCCGTCCGTGATCCACCAAAGTCAGCATCACTGTAGGACACTAATTCAAATGGACAGCCTTTCAGATAGAATAATCCGAAGTTCTTAGTATTATTAAGATATCTTAAAATTCTTTTTACTGCTCTTAGATGTGATTCTTTGGGGTCTGATTGAAATCGTGCACACAAACATACACTCATCATAATATCAGGACGGCTTGCTGTTAAATAAAGTAGCGAACCTATTATACATCTATATAATTTTTGGTCAATACTTTTTCCTTTTTCATCTTTGTCAAGATGAATTGATGTGCTCATTGGTGTTGGTTTCCCTGAAGTATTATCTAAACCAAAAAGTTTAATTAAATTAGTACAATATTTTTCTTGAAAAATAAAAATTCCACTTGAAACTTGTTTAATTTGTAAACCTAAAAAATATGATAATTCACCCATATGGGACATTTCAAATTCGTTAGTCATTATTGTAGAAAATTCTTTACAGAAATTTTCATTTGTCGACCCGAAAATTATATCGCCTACATAAATTTGAACAATTTAAATATCTTTGTTTGTATTTTTAATAAATAGAGTTTGATCTGCTTTTCCTACTCGAAAACCAGAATTTATTAAATATCTTTTAAGTCGTTCATACCAAGCACGAGGTGCTTGTTTTAAACCATATAATGCTTTTTTAAGTTTATAAACGTAATCTTGATACTTTTCATGTTTAAAAAGTGGTGGCTGTACAACGTAAACATTTTCTTTTATAAAACCATTTAAAAAAGCACTTTTAACGTCCATTTGATATAGTTTAAAATTATTAAAACTTCATAAGCTAATAAAATACGTATTGCTTCTAATCTAGCTACGGGTGCGAATGTTTCTTCATAATCAATGCCTTCTTCTTGATTGTATCCTTGAGCAACCAATCTAGCTTTATTTCTTGTGATATTTCCAAGTTCATCTGCTTTGTTCTTGTAAACCCATTTTGTACCAATAACTGATTGATCGATTGGTCGAGGTACTAATTCCCAGACGTCATTTAGTTCGAACTGGTTTAGCTCTTCTTGCATAGCGATAATCCAGTAATCATCCGTAGAAGCTTCTTTCAGATTTTGGGTTCAATATTTGAAAGGAAAGCCACATGACTTATTTGATTTAATTGACTACTTGTACGAACGTGTGTGTCAATTTCACTAATAGTATTTTGTGTAGGATGATCTTTTAATATTCTGGAAGGTGATCTAATATGTTCTATAGGACTATTATTTTGCTCCATAATATTATTATCAATTTCATCATCATCTTTGTTCTTTATATTTTTATTATAATTTTCATCAAAAGAAACGTGTAAAGATTCTTCTATTACATTAGTACATTTATTGAAAATTCGATATGCTTTACTACGTTCTGAATATCCAACGAAGATTCCATGATCAGATTTTGCATCAAACTTTCCAAGTTGATCTTTGGTATTTAGAATAAAACATCTAGATCCAAAAACCTTAAAATATGAAATGTTTGGTTTTCTTCCGTTAAAAAGTTCATAAGGAGTATTTTTAGTTAAAGGATGAATTGAAATACGATTTAAAACATAATAAGCAGTTGCTACAGCTTCTGCCCAAAATTGTTTAGGTAATGTACTACTATTAAGTAAAGTTCTTGCACATTCTTGTAAAGTTCTATTTTTTCTTTCTACTACTCCATTTTGTAGTGGAGTTCGAGGAAAAGAAAAATTATGATTTATTCCTTTCTTTTTACAGAATACTTCAAAAGATTCATTTTCAAATTCACCACCATGATCACTTCGAATATTTTTAACTTTTAAGTTTTTAGAATTTTGAATCTTTTTAACAAAATCTTTGAATTGATCAAAAGTATCACTTTTATTTTTCAAAAACATAGTCCAAGTATATCTTGAAAAATCATCAATTATAACAAATACATAACGATTATGATTTAATGACTGTATTTGAGTAGGTCCAAACAAGTCCATATGTAATAGTTCTAATGGTTGTAGAGTTGAAATGACCCTTTTTGATTTGAAAGAGGATTTAGTTAGTTTACCTATCTGACAATCTTCGCATAAGTTATTTATTTTAAAATTTATTTTGGGTAGACCTCTTACTAACTCATGCTTAGAAAGTTTTTGTATAGTTTTAAAGTTTATATGACAAAAACGCTTATGCCATAACCAAGAATCATTGTTATTAGCAATCAAACACATTTCTTTGTTATTATTTACTTTCATATTTAAAACATAAATATTTCTATCTCTATTTCCTTCAAAAATAATATTTTGATTTTTGTCAAAAATACTACATTTGTTTTCAGAAAAAGTTATTTTAAAACCTTTGTCACATAATTGACTAATACTTAATTAGATTATGTTTTAAATTTTTAACTAGAGAAACATTAGTAATAAGAGGAATATTTGAAATACCGTAGTTGCACACATCTACTTTGCCAATGATAAATCCTTTTGAATTATCTCCGAAGGTAACTGAGCCACCATTAAAATATGATATATTTGTTAACATATCTTTGTCTCCGGTCATATGTTTTGAGCAACCACTGTCTAATATCCATTTTCTCTTTTTAAGTGATACCTGCAAAAAATATTAATAAGCACATTGGTACCCACTTTTTGATAGGGTCCTAAAAGTTAGGTCTTAGGAAACAAAACCCAACTGGGTTTAGTATCCCTTTTATATAAATAATTTTCATTATTATGTACAGATTCCATAAATGATTTAATGTGCTTCTTTCTAATCAAACTATTATTAGTTTTTGGAACCCATATCTTAATTTTATTAATTGTTTTTGTGGATTTTGGTTCTGCATTAATTTTCCTCCTAAACTTTGTATTTTTCTTTGGAGAAAATTTCAATTCAATTTTGAATCCTAAACCATTTCTGTTTGAAGAGGGTTGAGAGTTTTCTATGATTCTTGTTAAATTTTCTCTACCCTTGTTAAAATTTGAAACATTTTTTGAAATGTTTTCTAACTTAGTTTGAATACTTTTGTTTTCTAATTCTAGTTCTTTTACTCTAATTTTCAACAAATGATTTTCAGAACTAGTTTCATCATTCTTTGTCTTTTGAGTTTCAATTTATTGACTCAAAAGAGAAAGCTGACTATCTGAATTCATAAGAGTTTCTTGAACTTTTTCAAGTTCTTCTCCTAGAATTATCTTTTCATCTTTTAACATATCTCTTTCGAATTCAGCTTTATTCTGATTTACACGAGTTTCTTTAATCTTTTTCTTTAGAGTTTTTATTAAATTTAAAAGTTTAGCATTAACATCTACTAGTTCTTCATAAGGTAATTCACTTACCTCAGATTCTTGTGCCATAAAACACACATTTGCTTGCTCTTTATCACTATCACTGTCACTTCTTGATGAATCTGAGTCTGAGTCGTCCCATGTAACAGAAAAGGCTTTGCTCTTGAATTTTTCTTTCTTGCTTTTATTGAAGTTCTTTTGATTTTCTTTCATTTCTGGACAATCTTTTATCATGTGACCTTTCTTATGACAATTGAAACATTCTAGTTTTGAAGATGAAGGCTTATTTGAAATATTCTTTTTGAAATTTCCTTTTCTATATTTCAGAAATTTCTTAAAGTTTTTGGCAATAAAAGCTAAATCTTCGTCTTTTGATTCAGACTCCTCTTTATCAGCTTGAAAAGCCACATTTTTCTTTTCTTGAGCTAGTTCCCTTTTTGCTTGAAGGTTTACTTCATAAGACATATGATTTCCTATTAGCTCTTTTGGTTTCATTGCTGATAAATCATTTGCTTCTTTAATGGCTAGTACTTTTCTTTCCCAATCGTCAGTTAAAGAATTTAGTACTTTTGAAATGATGTCAAAGTCACTGTATTTTTCTCCAAGTCCTATCAATGCATGTAAGATATCTTGGAATCTTGAGTACATTTCATTGATAGTTTCATTTTGCTTCATTTTGAAGTTCTGGAACTTATTTTTGAGCATCGAAATTTTAGTTTGTTTGACTTTGTTTGTCCCTTCATGAATAGTTTTTAGCGTTTCCCATATTTGATAAGCTGATGTACAAATGCTAACACGATTGAATTCATTTCGATCTAGGGCACAGTATAGCATGTTCATAGCTTTTTCATTTGCATTGGCTTCATCTTTTTGAACAGTTGTCCAAGTTGCATATTCAGTAGTAGGAGCTGTAAACTCTTTTTGAGTTGCATTCCATGCACTAAAACCATTTGCCTGCATATAAATTCTCATTCTTGTAGCCCAGTAGTTATAGTGTAGTCCGTTGAATAGTGGTGGTCTTTGAGTGGATTGTCCTTCGGCAAAAGTAGTTGAGCTAGTACTTGGGTTATTCTCCATTTTTTCAAAATATCAAATAACGGTGTTACGGTTATAGGATGGCCTTGCTCTGATACCAATTGAAAGAAGCTATGCAGCGGTATAGGATCGTGTAGTATGGAGAATATGATGTAGAGTATATAATAGAATAGTAACCAGTAAATCACACAGTCGATTTATACTGGTTCGGACCACTGTCCTACGTCCAGTCCCAGACTCACTTCTGGAATTTCACTAACACTAAAACCCTCACTTCACCCGGAGGAATAGGTTCACAATTACCCGAACCACTGAACGGGATTTCTTGCCTCAACCACTGAAGAGGTCTTCACTAATACAGAATAATTATTGACTCTTTTGTGTTCTTGATAACACGGATTGTCGAATATTAAGTACACCCTTCCTATAGCCTTTCCTTGATGATAATTGTGAAGTACGTGAAGGAATATGGAAGTTAAAAGATCTCAAATATGAAAGTAGATAGTTTTTAGAATTCGGAGAGCTTTGAGAATATAAGATAGAATAAAAGTAAGAATTAGTGATTGAAACAATTAATCAACCCTCTATTTATAATATATCAAAAGTTACAACTAATCATGAAAGGTTTTGACGAAGAAAAATGTTTGTGACTCTTTATAAAAGTTGCAACCTTTCATAATCAGATGTCTGAGAATAATATTCAGATGTCTGTTTATAGTTTGAATTTTAAAGCCAAAAGGAAACAGTACGTTTCTGACTAAATTAAGACGTCTGAAATATATGAAACAGACATCTGAATATTGTCTTTTGAAAACAATATATCTCAGCAAACAAACGTCTGAGATTTTCAGACCAGACATCTGTTTTCTGTTATCAGACTATTCCTTGCTTAATTTATATAAGAAAAGCTATATACATATAAAATGTGTGTGTGTGTGATCATCAAGGAAGACTTTGACATTAATATCTAAGACTAACAGACCTTTATAACATATTTATTCTTCATTTATTGTGTTCTTGAATCTGTTTGTCAAATGGCTTCCTGCAAAACAAGGTTAGATAATAATATGTACATTTATGTATAGTTGTCATAGTCAAAACGCTATGTAGCGGGATGTAACAACTAGGTGTAACCAGTGTTAATGGATTGAGATATGAATTGCTTAGGGAATGTCACTAAAAACTGACTATACATCCTGGTGGTTACAAAATGTATCAAGACATGAAGAAGACCTACTACTTGGAAGGGATGAAAAGAGACGTTAGGCAGTTTATATCCCAATGCATGAATTGCCAACTAGTTAAAGCCGAGCAAAAGAATCCTAGTGGTTTGTTACACCCATTAGAAATTCCAGAATGGAAATGGGAACAAGTCTCAATAGATTTCATTGATGGGTTACCAAGGACTAGATAGGGCCATGATAGCATTTGGGTGATTGTGGACCGATTGACCAAGAGTGCAAGGTTTATACCCGTCAATTCGAATAGAACAGCAGCTAAGTTAGCAGAACTATATATGAAGTAGGAGTACCCAAAGGCATTGTAAGTGACCGAGATCCGTTGTTCACTAGTGGATTTTGGAAGAGCTTACAAGAGGCTTTAGGATCAGAATTACATCTCATTACCGCGTGTCATCCTCAAACCGACAGTCAGTCAGAGAAGCTGAATCGAGTATTAGAAGATCTCTTGAGAGCTTGCATATTAGATTTTGGTGGATCATGGGATGACCATTTGCATCTAGTGGAGTTCGAAAATAATAATAGTTCTCAGTCCAGTATTAGTATGGCTCCATATGAAGCTTTGTATGGAAGACCGTGCAACTCACCGTCATGTTGGTTAGAAACCGGTGAGAAATTTGTGCCTGGACCAGATGTGATAAGAGAAACCTTAGATAAGATCAAGGTTATCCGACAACGAATCAAGGCTGCCCAAGATAGGCAGAAGAGTTATGATGATAAGAGGAGAAGAGATTTAAAATTCTCCATTGGCGACTTGGTGTTTTCAAGATTTCTCCGTCAAAGAGCATGATATGATTTGGTAGGAAAGGTAAGTTAGCACCAAGATTTGTTGGTCCATTCCCAGTTCTCGAGCAAGTTGGGAATTTGGCATATAAAGTTGAGTTGCCGAACAAGATGGCAGGAGTTCATAACGTATTTCATGTTTCCCAGTTAAGGAAATTCATGCACGACCCCGATGTGGCTATTTCACTTGATCAGTTGGAAGATATCAAAGTAGAATCCGAGGCAGTTGGGAACCGCAAGTCGATTCGTATTGTCAAGAAGGATACGAAGAAACTTCGAAGGAAAGCGCTGAATCTAGTCAAGGTTCAGTGGGGCGGGGATGGGAATGACTGTACATGGGAGACAGAGGAGAGCATTAAGGAGACGTATGGAGAACTCTTTTCCTGGTAAGGTTTTCATTTCGATTTAGTCTTTCCGCATGCTAGGATAAGTTTCTTTTTTTTTTTTTTTTTTTGCATGGTTGATTGTGAGATATGGCCGGTAGGCATGCGGGACCCATTGGTTGTTTCTTAGTCGAGGAATTTCGAGGGCGAAATTTCTTAAAGGGGGAGAGTGTAACGACCCGCATTCTACGTATCAAAGGATCGTAGAATATTTATTTCTTTTTCGTACGAAGTTGTGTAACTTTGGGGAATGACTATTGGGGTCATTTCCCATATTCACAATTTTTTTTATTTTTAAATGACCGTTTTGCCCCTAGCTGATCTTGTTTTGGTAATAACTTTTGATTAGAAAGGAGTTCTGACCTAAAACCACTTCCATTAGATCTGGATGATGGTTTACTTTTCTGTGAGTGGTCACATTAGCCAAACGGACTCACCGTTTGGGAGATATGGCTGAAACAAGGTTTAGAAGGTGAAAAATTGCTTAAGTGGGCTGAGTAGGGTAATTAGCAAATGAGCCCATAACCTATTTCGGGATTAGGGTTACGGGGAGGCTAAAATGAGTTAGGTTTTCATTCTATTTCAGTTTTCTAGCCGCCATTTACCTCTTAGAAACCCTAACAATGGCCTCCACCTTATAATTTCATCCGAAATCGCTCTCTAATCAAGGACTAAGCTAATCAACATCAAATCGAGGCAAATCAACACTAAATCAGATTTGGAGCTGCTTTGTTGCTTAGGAATTTGACCTAAACAGCAGAGTTTCAGATCTTATATCTTAATTTGTGGCAAAGGTGAGCGATTTGCATTGTTTTCACTAATTACGGCTAATTAGGGGTGATTAGTGATAATTATCGAAATTATACATTATTAATTTCTGGAAAAATATTTAGAAATTCTAAACTATTATTTTAGGCCTCTGTTAGAAATTTGGGTTAATTTGGATAAGTTTTGCTAATCCTATCATTAGTTATTGTTAAACATGATTAAGGGGAAAACATGGGTTTTTGGGCATGTTAGATTCATATAAACATGTCATATTGTTGTTTTGGGTGTTTATGGTTGATTATACATGTTGCTACTACTATTTGAAATGCTTTGTGATTGAATAGTTAGGTTAGAATGGTCAAAATCGCCATCATATGGCGTAAACAACTCGCTGGAAAAGTTGCAGGAAATTGCCCCGAACTGGATCGAATCAGAGGAAGGAGGCATGAACCGACCCGATCATGACACCCTACTCGCGGTCAGTGACCACGAATCGACCCGATGATTAGAGGATATAGGGCACCACAGACCAGAAGCTCACGACCGATCGGAAGCACCCGGACCCAGTGGAAGAAGCACGAACCAATGCCATTCATGAACCATGGGACTTGACCGAACCGAAGGTGCCTCAGGACCACGAACCGACCCAATGCTTGGAGGAGACCATGACCTGAACCACTACTCTGAACCGAAGCACCAGGACTGGAGCATCACGACCCGACCAAGAGGAGAAGCAATGAACCAGTGGGGACCCGAACCAGATAGAGATCGAACCGATGGGTTATTACAAAGCGAAGCAAAGTGAAGTAAAGGGCCGAACCGATCCGGAGGAGACCAAAACCCGAGATGCAAAGGTAGTCCAAATGGGAAGTTGTAACTCAGGATCCAGTTAGGAACCAACAAGTTAACTTCATGAGTTGGTCTTTGTTGCGGGACGTGTGCTAAGGGGTTATCGATGTCCATAACTTTGATTCACCACCAAGACAAATTTTAGGCTGCAGATCAGTGCAGTGGGGTAGTTATTACTCCATGGGGCAGAGTGATCGTAGCATGGCTATGATCCAGTCCAGTGAAGTCATCATGACTTCTTGGGGTAGAGTGGACATAGCAAGGGCTAGTGGATGTGGATCGGTGTCGTGGAGTCGCCATGACTCCATGGGGCCGGGTGATCAAAGCAGTGGATATCGTATGCTTTACGCACTGAGTGAGAGAAGTGAGGATGGTTACTATGCTTGATTGTTTGCCATCACTATGACATGCATACCCCTCCCCCGTATCTTTACACTATATGTTAGTGCCACCTTAGAGTATTGTACAACTTGTTGTGCTAACTCTTCGGTTGCAGGTCCAGGTCCAGGTATGGTTATGTATACATGTTATTGTTCTATTTTGCTGCTTATCGCTCAGACCAGACTTTTGTTTGACCCAGAGTTTTATGTCTCTTCTTATTACTCTGGGTGCTCTTAAACGGGCAGAGTAGAGATAGTTCAGGTGATTATGCACGAGTAGCAGTATCAGAGACGAGTAGGAGGCTTCCACATATGATACATATAGATATTCTCCCTGAGTTTTTGCTGGTCACTACTTTGGGCATTAGTAGTGTACCTTTTTCTTTACTTTAGAAACAGTATGTTGGAGTTATAATAAGCTGTATTTTGAATTTCCGCTGCTATGATGATTATTGTTTAGTTTTCAGCTTATGCACTGTCTCGCCTGTTTTATGTCAAGTATGTTATTATTATATTTTATCCCATGCGTTGTGAGACATTCTACAGGTTCCTTGTCAGTTCAAATTCCTTTCTTCTCTTTCTTTGGCGACCGTCCCGTGCTGGTTGGACAACGGCATAGCGCACTTTCATTGGAAATGTCGGCTGGTGCGGGGCAGGCCATCACACAGTTCTGCATGAGTTCCCTACAAACAATAATACGTGTAATGCCAAAACATTACTAAGCTAAACAACCAACAATAGGGAAATTTGACGTGTATGTGTATGCGTCCAATCAATCTTGAATAAAATGCCAGGGCTTGTTCGGGATAGATTAGGATCGATAGTAGACTGTTCCTGATTCTATTGTGGGTTAATAAATCTTTTTCATTGGCACTTGCTTCCGGTGCCTTTATACTCTCCTGTTGCCTTCCCATGTTAGAGAACAGTTAAGGCGATCATAATTGTGGTGCACCATCATGCCTTACGGACATCGTCATCCCGTCTTTTATACTCTCACTCCAATCATGAGAGTTAGAGTTTGTGACGTTGTCTTCCCATCCCTTATACTCTATTATGCAAATAGTCATCTTGTTTGCTTCGGTTTTCTCTCTACACCTATTTTTTTAAGGCGGAGTCTCTCCGGTTCAAGTGTTATATTTGTTCTTAATTCTTAATTCAAGTCTAACGTTTCGTACCAATAACAAAGCAGTCACTAAATATACAGGGGTAAATGCAGAGAAGTAAATGACACACAATATTTTATAGTGGTTCAGCCAAATCGTAGCCTACATCCAATTTATAATCTTTTGTTTATATCAACTAGACTTTTCTAGGCAAGTCATGCCTATTACATTGTCTATAAAACAAAAGAAAACGGTACAAATCTAAGTCAAGTATTGCCGCAAGTGTTGGGCATTCCAAGCTCTGGGCACCTCCTCACCATCTACGGTCGTTTACTTAAAAGCTCCTGTGTCCAGTTTACGTTGAATGGTGTACAGTCCTTCCCATTTCGGACCCAAATGGACAAGGGTCGGGAAGACAAGTTTCAAAATCAAGTCTCCAAGTTCAAAATTCCGAGGCTGAACTTTCCTTTATAGTATCGTGCAACTTGGTGTCTATGCCTTGAGGTGCGCAAGTCCACTTCATCTCTTTTTTTCCTTAACCATGTCTAGGGATTCGAGAAGATACGCTCTATTCGTCATCGGATCATAGTCCATTGTCCTGTGGGAGGGAACTTTTAACTCCACTTGAATGACTGCTTCTGATCTGAAAGAAAGTGAAAAGGGAGTATGACCCGTTTCTGTCTTGTAAGTCATTTGGTAGGCCCATAATGCTAGTGGTAATTCGTCAACCCACATGGCTTTTGCCTGCTCCAGTCATTTATTCAGAATGGACTTAGTGATTTTGTTTATTGCCTCAACTTGTCCATTTGATTGAGGATGAGCTATTGAGGTGTATCTTTTATCAATCTTATATTTTTGGCAGAAATTTCTGAACTTAATGCTGTTGAATTGGGTTCCATTATCAGTAATGATGGTTTTGAGAATCCCAAATCGAAAAATGATGTTTCTGACTACAAAATTAATCACCCACTTTATCGTGATCGTAGTTAATGGTTCAGCTTCTGTCCATTTTGTAAAGTAATCTACGGCCACGATTGCCTATTTTGCTCCACCCTTAGCGACCGTCAGACTTCCAATGATGTCAATTTCCTATATAGTGAATGGCCATGGACTCACCATTGACTTAAGCTGACAAGGGGTGCCCTAGGGATATTTGTGAATTTCTGGCATTGATCGCAGCGTTGCAAATAATCAGTTGCATCCCGATTTATGGTCGGCCAAAAGTATCCATATCGTAATATATTTTTTGCTAGTGTTTGACCTTCGGTATGATCTCCACACTCACCGTCATGCACTTCTCTTAGTACACGCTAGATGTCGTCGTGTGCTATACAACGGAGAAAAGGCACTGAAAACCCCTGACAATAAAGAACTTCATCTTGCATGACATATCTTGCGGCTTTGCGAACCACAGCCCATCTTTCATTCTTCTTTGCTGGGAGCATTCCGTTTTGCACGAAGTTCTTTGTTGGTGTCATCATGACTCTCTTTCAAGTTCGGTTTCCAGCACCGGATCGGCGTCCATTTGATCGATGCTTGGGGATCCTAATAGTTCGATCGGGACCATCTTTGTCTCTTCCGAATTGTCAGAGCTTGCCAACTTAACTAGTCTATCTGCTTTCTGATTCTCCGCCCGCGGAATGTGAGTTATGTTATAGTGTTCTAAGTTGTCTAACAAATCCTCCACCCTTTCTAGGTAAGTGACGAGTCGAGGTCCCTTAGCCTTGAATTCCTTCCAAACCTGGCAAACGATGATCTTTGAATCACAAAAAATGTCTAATGTTGTCACACCCATTTCCCTAGCGTGCTTCAGCCCAGCAATCAGGGCCTCGTATTCGGAGTCATTGTTCGTCGTAGAAAATTTTAACCACAAAGCATAATAAATCGATCTCCCTTCAAGGGTTACTTAAACAACTCTGACACCGGATCGTCGATCATTCTTAGCCCCATCCGTATATAGTTTCCAGAGACTAAGTTCTAACTTTTGTTCTGAGGGGCCATCCTCGTCATCTAGCACATCCTCCTCGGGGATCATGAATTTAGCGATGAAGTCGGCTAAGGCTTGCCCCCTAATTGATCTTCTAGGTTGGAAGTTTAAATTGAACTGACTTAGCTCAATATTCCACTTAAGTAGACGTCTAGGTTCTTCGAGTCGCTGTAGAACCTGTCGAAGTGGTTGATCAATATATATGACAATCAGATGAGCTTGAATATAATGGCAATCAATATATATTCCATCAAGGATAACCTTTTCCGACTTAAGGCGTCTGCCACCACGTTACCCTTGCCAGGGGTATATGCTATCTCGAAATCAAAGGACGCTAAGAATTCCATCCACCTTTGCTGCCTTAAGTTCAAGTCCTTCTGAGAGAACAAGTATTTTAGCGATTTGTGGTTAGTGAACAATTCGAATTTCTCGCCAAGAAGATAATGGCGCAAAGACTTAAGCGCGAAAACAATAGCGGACAACTCTAGGTCATGTGTAGGGTAATTTCTCTCATGCACTCTCAACTGCCTTCAACCATAGGCTATTACCCTTCCTCTTGCATTAAGACCACGCCTAGTCCTGTCCCACAAGCATCGGTATAAACAGTAAATGGCTTACTCCCATCTGGCAACACTAAGACTGGGGATGTGGACAAAGCTCTCTTTAAACGTTGGAACGCATCATCACAATCTACGTCCCACGTGAAGACTAAGTTCTTCTTCGTCAAGCGTGTTAATGGGGCTGATATTTTTGCGAAGTCTTGGATGAACTTCCTATAGTAGCCAGCCAACCCTAAGAAACTCCTCACCTCAGTAGCATTTTTAGGGACCTTCCAATCTTGGATGGCCACTACCTTCGCGGGATCCACAGCTACCCCTTCTTTGGAAACCTTGTGCCCTAAGAATCGCACTTCCTTTCTCCAAAAGTGGCATTTAGAAAATTTAGCTTTAAGGCTATGCGCTCGAAGAGTCTCCAAGACTTCCCTAAGATGTAGGGCATGCTTTTCCTCGCTCTTAGAAAAGATCAAGATGTCGTCCACAAAGACTACCACGAATTTATTAAGGTACTCCCTAAACACCCTACTCATCAAGTCAACAAAGTATACATGGGCATTTGTCAAACCGAAGGGCATCACAAGCCACTTGAAGAAGCCATCTGGAGTCTTAAAAGCAGTCTTGTATATGCTATCCTCAGCTACTCTCAACCGAAGGGTCACAAAAAATATCAAGGATCTTTCCACAATGAGTCAACAATCTAGCTACCCTTCTTTCACAATCTAGGATGGCCCCATATCTAGTTAGCCAATCCATACCAAGAATCAAGCCGTAGCCCATGAAGCCTAGAACAAAGGCGTTGCATTCAAACCCAACGCCCAAGATAAATACTCTCAAATCCCGAAAAATCATAGAAAGATGAGCCGAACCACCAATAGGATTTGAGAGTACTAAGAGATCTGTAACTAAACTAGTATCTAGGTGCAGTGTTTCAACTAACGATGTAGAGATAAACAAATGTGATGCGCCAGAATCGAATAAAGTACGGATAGGATGATTAAACAGAAAACTAAACTTTCAACGGAAATTGCTCTACCTCGTTCTTGCAGCGGTGGGACCACGAGAGCCTGAACATGTCACCTTGCCTGCCCTGGTGCCATGAGAGCCTACACCTGTCCTCCCGAGGTAGACCCTGCCCTCTGCCCTTTCCTTGGGCAGTCCTTAATTAGATGTCCCGCTTCGCCACAGTGGAAACAACCAGTCTTCTTTTTCTTCCTACAATCTTTGCTTAGATGGCCTGGTGTCCCACAGTTAAAGCATATCTTCTTTCCCTTACCATTGTTGCCTTTACCACCTTTCTTGTTCTGTTGTTGCTGTTGCGGTTTCTTTTGATCCACTTTCTTCTCGGGTGCCTTATTAGCATTGGCGCCCTTCTTCTCTTCATGCTTAAGCGCCATGTCAACTAGTCTCTCAAAGGTAGCCCCCTTGGGGATGTGGGTCATAGCTAACCAATGAAGTGGCTCGTTTAAACCCTTAACAAATCTCAAGGCCTTCTTTTCTGGTGTATTCACCAAGTCCAAGCCAAATCTTGCTAACGGATTGAATTTGTTGATGTATTCTTTCACCGATAGATTCCCCTGCTTCAATGCTAGAAACCTTTCCATGTATAGATTCTCTTTAGCCCGTGAGAGAAACTTCGCCTCAAACGTCCGCCTAGAATCTGGACATGTATCGACAGGACATTCTCCATTAGTGACCTCCCACCAAAACGTGGCCTCATCCTTCATTAGCTAGGCAGCTAACTAGACCTTTCTTACATCTTCCACGTCAAAGATCCCAAACAATTCTTCCACCTCCTTTAGCCAATTTCGAGCTTCAGCAAATGTCTCCGTCCCGTGAAAAGGTTTCCCACCCATTGCTCGAAAGTCCTTACATGTCTTAGCAAAAGTATTGACACGAGGAGGAGGAGGAGGAGGAGCATTTGCTGGACCTGCAGTGGTGGCCCTATTCTCCAAATACCTCCTAAACCATCCTGGTATCGTTATCCCCTCGGGTATCTCGGGAATTCCAGACATACTGAAACGAAAAAGGAAAGATTCAATACAAAAGAACCGAAGGAAAGATATATGGCTCTTGGGGTTATGCTTTCTAAAATAAGCTTTTCTCTTGAAAATACTTTCCTTAAAACATACTTTGAAGGTACTAATTTATAAAAGTCATTTTTCAAAAACACTTTTCAAAATTCATATCTGTTCTGGTAACCTTCAGCTCTGATACCACGTGTAACACCCCACGTCCATTAATGTCACTCACAAAGGGAATGCATTAACTTCTATGGAGCGTTTTAAGTCAGTATAGAACAGAAACTTAGCAACAAGACAGATATAAACATTACTTAAAAATTTAAAACTTTATTTATTGCAACGGTAAACACATAAGTTTGATTACATCATCAAATACCAGATTCAAAGTATATAATATCCATCTTGACTAAATCAAAGTACATAAATTGAAAGACATAACCCCAGTACAAAATAGCCACAAATAAGAGAGGCTGAACTTTACTTCAGCGATCCAAGCAACTTCTGAAAGCAGAGATATTGCTATCCAAAATCAAGCTCCACTGGTGCTAGTTCCAACCTGAGCACCTTGGGGGGGGGGGGGGGGAGGAAGAAAAGAGGTGGAAAAAAGGGGGTCAGACATAAAGTTTGGCGAGTGCGATAACTTTAACAATATAATTACAAAAATAACTAGGCTAAGGCATAAGTTGGAAAATAAGGAAATGACTGTGAACAATTGACTATGACAGAGCAAACTAGGAAACAAGATGGACAAAGATAACGTTAAAGGCGCACCTAAACCACTATGAGATAATTACTTTACTGCAACACCACTAGTCCCCCTAAGGATGATCCCGCCTACAGAACTTAATAATGATAATGGTAGTTTCGTGCACACCTAGTATCCTTCATAGGTTCCGCCTGCCCCTATCTCCACAAGGTGTACCCACTACCCCCATGCGATCGGCTCCCTAACTCGTGGATACCCATGCTGGCCCCATAGTGAGGTGTATCCCTCCCCAAAGTGGCAACCCGATACCACCAATGATGCACGGCTTATACCTACACGATGCAACAACGTCTTACCTACCAGCCCGGGCCCACACAGGCATATGAACCCGTTGGACTTGCGTTGCCACCGCTAACCCGTTTTGGCCTCTTACAGTCAAGCCCAATATGCTTGTCCCGTCCTCGACTTGGGTCGATCCCACAAAGATACGTATGGGTTACTGGTTGAAACGGACCCCCATTACTTGACACAAGCTATCCACCTAAGCTTGGTCCCCTCTAGTACATCCCACTTAACCCCCTTCTTAGTCATGTGCACTTACATGTTTCAATTTTGGTTAAGTATTTCTAATCGTATTTCAAATGCCACCCAAGGCACCACTGGATTCCATACGCCACCCAAGGCACCCACTTAACCCCCACATGTCCCACTACATGTTTGTCCGGTTAAGTGTTTCTTAATTCATTAAGACCGTAACCTCATAAAGACCTCCCACATTAGACTGGCATTTGTGGCAGCTAGATTTGCTGGGCGGGTCCGGGCAGTCTTATACCACAAACGAGCCTAACCTCATGTCTTTACAATTGTTATGTATTTAATTTATGCCTAAGACCTCTCACATTAGACTGACATTTGTGCAGCTGGACTTGCCGGGCGGGTCCGGGCAGTCTTACACCACAAAAGAGCCTAACCTCGTGCCTTAGACGATTAATTACACCTAATTAATTATTCCCCAATTTGAATTAATTTCCCTATTCAAATTATCAATCCATTCCAAATTTAACTATGGCCATAATTGACTCAATTATGTCCATCTATTTATGGTATGCAAAATCGTACCAATTTTCATCACAAGTTAATTTTATGCCATTTAAGGCATTTATGCCAATTCGCAATATTAAATCTTTTAATATTATCCCATTACCCTACGTTGTACATTCGTTCGTTTAACGTAAAATATACGTTAGACTCGAATAGTCTAACTTATGGAATAAAGAGAAAACATCACAACATACGTAGAAATAAAACTAGATCTAAACATAAGGGGTGAATTTGCATGTGTGAATGACGTTCTACATCTAAAACTTAAATAGGCCAAAGTTACAACTTGCATAAAACTACATATGTCATAGATCCAAATCTAAAGGTGTAAACTTGCATAGGAAATAACCACAAACTTGCATAACATGATTCATATTCCAAACTCATATATTTATATAAACTTGTATATGTGATTTATGCAACATAACAATGGTGTAAACTTACATCTAAACATGTAAACTAGAATGTAGAATTTAGCATATAACTCACACATGTCATATCCTAACTTTAGATCTAAAATAGATGTCATGAAACATGTAAGGTTATACATAATTTTCACTAACTTGCATATGATTCATGTCTAAATCAATATCTAAACTTGCATACACACATATGATTTATCATATGAATCAACATAACCAAACTAGCATATGAACAACATGATGATTTGATTATACATAAGCTAATCATAGAATTACAACATAGATCATAGCATCGTAACTTTGCAACATAGATGATAACATCACAACATAACATCATAGAATTTAGAACATGTATGATAACATCACAATTTTACAACATAATTATAACATGCGGTCAATAATTCACATCATATCCATATAATCCACATCATAACTTAATCCAATTAAATTGCTAATTATTTTATTAAAGAAATCGAACTCACAACTCAAAGAAAGTCTTGAGTTCTGAAATCTGAATTCTGAAGTTGAATTAGCTTTCCTTTGAAGTAGATTCTTTGTTAGAGTTGAATAGATTTGAATTTGATTAACTTTCTTCCTTCCTCTCTAATTGGTGGCGGCTATTCTGAGTTGCAAGGTGACGACATGGAGGCCATGAATCTAATTTTAATTTGATTTTAGGGTTTGAGTCTTCATGTCTTTTTATAGAGTTTAGGATTAGTTTAAGCCGTCCGATCAACACAGAATTAATCCCAGCCAATTAGAGCAGATCAGAAACCCTAATGATTCAGCACACAGTCATAAACAGGTCACTAAACAAATCAGCCCGGGGAGGGAGGGGGCAGGTCGACCCCTAGGTCGACCCTATGGTCGACCTGGTCAGGGTAGGTCGACCCTATGGTCGACCTGGCCCTGGCGGGAAATTTCCCGCCTAGTCCTTTTTGACTCCGAAATTTGAATTTTTGAAATCTGTTTTAAATTTTCTGAAACTTCCGATGGCCATAACTTCTTCATACGAAGTCCAATTCATGCAAACTCGGACTCAACCTCAACCAGAATTCCGAGACGAACACAATGGCACAACCCATTTCCCTTAATTCTCACATCTGAGATTAGTTATTCTTTAATTTGTTATTATAGTGTTAACAGAAATACGGGGTGTTACATTCTCCCCTCCTTAAAGGATTTCGCCCTCGGAATCTCCAAGTTACGGAGAATGCATATCCTAACATCCAAACAACCATCTACTCAACCATCAAACACATGCATCCATTGTCCTTAAAAAATTCCTAATGTGGTATGAACATATGCAATAAGTGTGTGTATATGTTCTTTACCTAATGCAAAATCAGGTGGTCTACTGATTCAGTTGACCTCCTTAATGCAAATAATGATAGTGCCATGTATCCATCATGTATGCAAGGAACCCTATACATATCATTACTACATGTGTGCACAACCATTCATTCAAACGCAACATCCATATGATACACACATTTAATGTACATTCATTCTAACAAAAAAAATTCATTTATATGCAATATGAAAGTGACTGAGCCGATCTAGTGCCTAAAGTGTGTGTATATGTATCCACGAGCAATCACTAGCAACCACTTGCATCCACAAGCATCCATCATACATAACATGTCTCAAACACATGTTTCAACCATAGGACTACCCTATCTAAAGGTCAAAGATACTAGCGAGAGGACATACTAAAGATAAAACAAGTACAAGCTAAGAGATAAAGGAGAAATTAAAGAACATACCCTCAAAAAGAAAAGGGTACAATGAATGCATCTTCTCTTCCGTCTTCCAAGTAGCATTGCTCTCATTATATCCCCATTGCACTTTGACTAGCTGGACCTCTCGATTCCTCAACTTCTTAATCTCCGACCCAATAATGCACGTAGGAGCTCGTCGAATCGTCGTATCACACTCGATCTCCACCTCTCTAAACAAGCTCGGCTCTACCACTTCCGCGGTCTCATGCAAGCACTTCCTCAAATGTGATACATGGAATACATCATGTACACCACTATGTCTCTCGGGCAACTCTACTCTATACGCCATCTGTCCAATCCTCTCCTTAATAGGAAACGGCCCTACGAACCATGGTGCTAACTTCCCAACGGACCTAAAGCGAACCACATTCCGTAATGGAGACACCTTGACAAAGACCGTGTCCCTAATATCAAACTCAAGATCTGTCCTTGTCTTGTCAGCATAAGATTTCTGCCTATCTTGCGCCGTCATCATCCTCCTTCGAATCAAAACGATCTTTTCTGAAGTCTCACTAATCATATCGGGCCCAAGTAAGATCTTATCTGTAGACTCCCACCAACATGTAGGAGAACGACACGGTCGTCCATAAACAGCCACGAACGGTGCCATGCCAATTCTAGACTGAAAGCTATTATTATATGCAAACTCCACCAACGGAAGATATTCCTCCCATGTACCTCCGAAGTCTAAGACACACAACCTCAATAGGTCCTCTAGAGTACGATTCACCCTTTCGGTCTGGTCGTCCGTCTGAGGATGATATGCGGTGCTCAAACATAACTGAGTCCCTACCGCCTCTTGCAAGCTCTTCCAAAATTCAGTAGTAAAGATAGGATCGTGGTCGCTCACTATGCTAGAAGGAACACCGTGCAAACGAACTATCTCTCGAATGTATACGGAGGCTAAACATGGAGCAGTCCTCTTACTCATTACGGGAATGAAATGGGCGCTCTTAGTAAGTTTGTCTACCACGACCCAAATCCCCGTATAACCCTTCCTCAATCTCGGTAACTCAGCGGTAAAGTCCATCGAGACACTTTTCCACTTCCATTATTGGACCTCCAATGGGTGAAGCAACCCACCGAGCTTCTTTTGCTCTGCTTTTACTTGTTGGCACACCAAGCATCTAGCGACAAACTCAGCCACATCCCTCTTCATACTGGCCTAAAAGTAAACTCGTCTCATGTCCATGTACATCTTGTCCCCGCCGAGATGAATGGTCATCTTCGAACGATGTGCATCATTAAGAATGGTCTTCCTCAAATTCTCGTCCCGTGGTACACAAAGTATACCATCCCTACGTAACCAACCCTTATCATCTAGGGTGTACCTACGGAGATGGCTCGATGACTCCCCTCTTTTGAGCTTCTCTACTAACTCAACCAACTATGGGTCATCTCGCTGTGCCTCACCATTCCGTCCCAAAAGCGTAGGTCTGACATCCAAGGATGCTAGCAAACTGGGTACAAAGTCAATGGAAGGTCTGAAGTCAAACGTAGAGATGAACTCTAAGCTTCGCCGCTCAACAAACAGCGGACTCAAGGATAACCTTTTCCTACTTAAGGTGGTTGCCACCAAGTTACCCTTGCTAGGGGTATATGCTATCTCGAAATCGTAGGACAATAATAATTCCATCCACCTTTGCTGCCTTAAGTTCAAGTCCTTCTAAGAGAACAAGTATTTTAGCGATTTGTGGTCAGTAAACCATTCGAATTTCTCGCCAAGAAGATAATGGCGCCAAGACTTAAGCGCGAAAACAATAGTGGCTAACTCTAGGTCATGTGTAGGGTAATTTCTCTCATGCACTCTCAGCTGCCTTCCACCATTACCCTTCCCTCTTGCATTAAGACTGCGCCTAGTCCTGTCCACAAGCATCGGTATAAATAGTAAATGGCTTACTCCCATCTGGCAACATTAAGACTGAGACTGTGGTCAAAGTTCTCTTTAAACATTGGAATGCATCAACACAATCTACGTTCCACGTGAAGACTAAGTTCTTCTTCATCAAGTGTGTTAATGGGGCTGATATTTTTGCGAAGCCTTTGATGAACTTCCTATAGTGGCCAGCCAACCCTAAGAAACTCCTCACCTCGGTAGCATTTTTAGGGACCTTCCAATCTTGGATGGCCACTACCTTCACGGGATCCACAGCTATCCCTTCTTTGGAAACTACGTGCCCTAAGAATCGCACTTCCTTTCTCCAAAAGTGGCATTTAGAAAATTTAGCTTTAAGGCTATGCGCTCGAAGAGTCTCCAGCACTTCCCTAAGATGTAGGGCATGCTCTTCCTCGTTCTTAGAAAAGATCAAGATGTCGTCCACAAAGACTACCACGAATTTATTAAGGTGCTCCCTAAACACCCTACTCATCAAGTCAACAAAGCACGCGGGGGCGTTTTTCAAACCGAAGGGCATCACAAGCCACTCGAAGAAGCCATCTGGAGTCCTAAAGGCAGTCTTGTCTATGCTATCCTCAACCACTCTCAACTGATGGAAACCCGTGGCTAAGTCCAACTGCGAAAACACTGAGGCGCCAACTAACTGATCAAAGAGATCGTCAATCCTCAGCAGTGGGTGTCTATTCTTCTTAGTAAGCTTATTAAGTTCTCTATAGTCCACACAAAGTCTGAGGGACCCATCCGCCTTCGTGGCAAATACTACTGGAGCACCCCACTCCGATATACTACGTCTTATGAACCCCTTCTCAAGCAATTCTTCCACTTGCTTACTGATTTCTCTTCTCTCTCTTGGAGCCATGTGGCGCACTTGCAATGCAACTGGCTTTGCATTTTCTACTAGATATATTCGAAAGTCTATCTCGTGTTTTGGGGGTAAACCGCTCACCTCATCAAAGACATTGACATATTCACGGACTATACGAACAGAATGTAAATCATCACTGGATGCATCAACGGATTCTAGGTAGCTAAGCATTACTGGACCTCTAGGGTCACAAGAAATATCAAGGGTCTTTCCACAACGAGTCAACAATCTAACTACCCTTCTTTCACAATCTAGGATGGCCCATTATCTAGTTAGCCAATCCATACCTAGAATCAAGCCATAGCCCATGAAGCCATGAACAAAGGCGTTGCATTCAAACCCCAACGCCCAAGATAAATACTCTCAAATCCCGACAAATCATAGAAAGATGAGTCGAACCACCAACAGGATTTGAGACTACTAAGGGATATGTAACACCCCACGTCCATTAGTGTCACTCACAAAGGGAATGCACTAAGTTCTGTGGAGCATTTAGGGTAAAAGATGCAGATAAATTACAAGACAGACAGAAATTAAACAACGGAAGATAAAACTTTGCTTTATTGATAAAATAGTTTGTACAATGATTTATTTACAATATCAGAGTATCATCTGTTTTACAAAATAAAGAAGCATGAAAATACATTTATTCCCCATGTTTAGCAAGAGCCAGCCATAGCATCTGAAAGAGAATCCAAGCAAACTTCGACAAATCTTCAAGCTGGGAAAGAGTGACATTCCAACTTAACCTGAGCTATACTATTCCCTCCTCTACTAAATGGGGGGGGGGGAAACGGAAGAAAAGAAGACGAAAGAAAAACAGAGTCAGACATAAAGCCTGAGTAAGTTCAGTAACTTCTAGCATGTGAACATGGAAAAACAAAACGACATGAATTAACTGAATACAAGATTACACCATGATGATAGGGTCAACAAGATTAGACAAGGTAATCACAAGATATGCTAAGATAAGACTAACTGGAAAATGCTTTAGTACTTTCGCCACTTCGCTATTTCCTTGTTATACTATATCCCTGCACCGCCTATCTAGTGTCCCAACTAGTAACGATAACGTGATCCCAATCCCTGTATTTTCCATTGCCTTCCGGCATACATTCATTATTTATAACCTAGATCATATCTAGGGTATTTCTATCAAGTGATTTCTAGATTTAACTAGAGTTTATGCTGTCTGCTGAATGCTTCTCGGATTCAGGATTTATGCCACCTAGTTCAACTAGGAATTATGCTACCTGTCGAACGATGCCCCAAGTCTAGGACACACTACCTTGAGTGGTATATGTTCCTATATTTTCCCACGCATGTATCGTGAATCGTTATCGCTTGTCTAGATGCACATGTCCTGTAATGTGCGGTCCGAGTCCTGTGTCAGGGCAAATCAAGGAATATAGAACTCGGTCGGGAGCTTTCAGATATCTGCCGATGCAGATGCTAAGGTCTGTTTTTATTTCAGTGGCTATGGTCCCACTTGACCCCTCCCTCAACTAATGAAAGGCACACCTTGTAAAATGAGAACTATACGCCGGCCCTCGGTGCCCCACTATCCTATGGCCATCCTCACCCATAACTAGATAGCAAGTATATGGTCTTTTGGAGTTCTCTGCCTTTCCGCTTCACGTATCTCGATTGACTGAAGATGGATGGTAGACGACGAGTCGCTATCACAGGGCTACCGTTTGCTCGCCGAATCATGTCGGTCCATCCTAGTCTTTAGGTTGCCATGTATTGCAACCAAGGCATACCCCTGGTTCTTCTACGCAGACCTTAACCTCCGTGGGCCCAGGCGGATCATCTGCAGCCTCACAGAGGGATACCAAGAGTACCCTCACGTCCCCTCGAAGCCTCGGGCTTCGTAACCCAATTCGTTGGAGCCTTCTTTCTATTCAGACGGACATTCACTCCTTCCCGTGTTATACTAAGAATTACTACTTAGTTTTACTAACTAAGATTTACCACTGAGTTTCCAGAATCGTTGTTTTCTTAACTATGGTTTTCTACTTAGTTCCCTTTCCCATCAATTTGGATTGGTTAAGTGTCATTAGTCAATTCAAGCCAACTTAACCCTCTTCATTTACCTTGTTAAACTGGTTAAGTGTTGTCAGTAACTCATGTTGACTTAACCCTACCACAAACCAAGTTATATTGGTTAAGTATTTATTTCTTAACCCTACCCATTTACTCTGTGTTGGTTAAGTATTCCTTTTTAACTTAACCTGGCCCGTCTGTTTTAACTATCATGTTATTATTAATGGTTAAGTGTCAGTCTGAACCTAACCCCACCCATCAGTCTAGTTATCATGTTGAACTGGTTAAGTGTCTTAGTTAACTTAACCCTACTATTATTGTTCTAGCTTTAACTAAATAAATTAAAGCCACTACCACTCACATTAGACAGGTATTGTTGCGAATATTGGATGTGCCGGTTGGTTCCGGGCAGGTTTACATCGCAACTCAGTCTAACCTCGGGTTAGGCATATTCGTGTTTTCTAAGTTCAAAGGGTTTTACCAAATTAAGTTTTGAAAGTGACCATCCCGTTCGTCGGATCAGTTAGGGATAGCCAGGGAGAGCAGGAAACTTGTATTTTCCAAACTCAAGCCTAGACACTATCCTCTCTGTCACCCTAGAACTTTTTGGTGTGTCATTAAAAGAGATGTAGTTAATAAACCTTTAATTTTGTCTAAATTTACATTTCCTCTTTTAGGACAAATTCTATAAGTAGATTAATCCTAATTTACTTATTTCCCAATTATTCTTTTAATGTAAATTGTCAACATTTATTCTTATGGCCCATTTCCCCTTCTAAATCATATTTATGCTTTTTGGTATGTGGATTTTACCAAATTAAGTGTCACTAACCATGATTTTTCTAATCCTGACAGTTATTCTCAATTATGGACAATTTCACATTTATGTCAATATACTTATCGTGCCAAATTAGCTAACCTAATTCCGATTCAACATTCTAATTTACGTCAAACTAGACTTATTACTCTAGTTCACTATTCATGTAAATGCTAGATTTACATGTCAATACTAGGTTCAAATTACACATCTTATAATTCATGTCAAATTTATCCAATTTGCATTTCTATGAACATGCCATAATACATGTTCCCAATTTATGCCAATTTCCTAGTTTATAACTATGTTTCTAGTAGATTTCATATTTTGCCCAAACCGCATTCCCACCGTTCGTATAATCGTGATTCAGTCTAGATTATAAATAAAGCTAGGCTCGTAGAAAATAGGGAATGAACCAAAGATGCTATGCAAAAGATAGACATACTAACTGACATAAAAAGGGTTGAATAATGACGTCGGTTCAAGAACATGGGTAGACCTAACTTAATAGGTAAATTCCCAAGGTCTAAAACCAAGAATAGACAGAATAAAGGCGTAGGTTCAAGAACATGGGTAGACCTAACTTAATAGGTAAATTCCCAAGGTCTAAAAACCAAAGAACAGACAAGATAGATAATCGGGTTCACAGTCACAAATTTTAAACACTTTCCTAGTCATGAACCATAGGTGCTTAGTCACAGTTGTCCCATTTATGTCATAGACAATAGTTTTGCTTCCTAATCAAAGGTATAGGCTATAGTCATGGAAATAATTCTCATGGTCACAGTCACAGTCATAGGCAATGTCCATAGTCATAGGCAATGTTCATAGTCTTAGGCAATGTTCATAGTCTTAGGCAATGTTCATAGTCAAAGAGGCATATGGTTCTAAGGTCCATAGTTTCATAGTTACAGTCTTATTTTTCCTCGAAATCATAACAGTTCTTAATTTGGTCCAAAGAAATAGGCACTGATTCAATAGAATGAATTGGCATACTCTTTTATTCCTTTAATTTCATGTCACGAAAAGAGAAACGTTCAAATCTAGAAATAACTGACTTACAGAGATTAGATTAGAATAGAAAGATGGCGTTGCTATGATTCGTAGAAAAACGGTCGTTGCAGTCGTTCGAATCTTCACTTGAATTCTAACTTGAATCTCCTCTTTGAAAGTCTTTGAGCAGCACCTCCTCGTCTTGATTTATTATATATATATTATTTTATTTATTATTTGATTAAGAGGAGGAGAGGAAGCCATGTTTACTAAGAATCTTTGCGACATAAGGGTAGAGAAGAATTGTGAATAGAGAAGAAGACCAGGGCTGTTTATATAGTTGCTCAAGACCTTATCGTACACGCAGCGCTGAGTCAGCATTGAACCTAGTTAAGAAAATAGTCCAGGTTTGCAGATGAATCTAGCCAAATCTTATCGTACATGCAGTGCTAAGTCAGCATTGGGTCCCACAAGCTGTTTTGGCGCAGAAATTTGAATTTCGAACTTTTGAATTCCTGGAATTTATTTAACTGTTTTATTCACATGAAATATTCTTATATGTATACAATTCCTTTAACGACCATTTTACGCGTATATATATATACATATATATATATATATATATACGCACAACTTTCATTTTATTTTCAAAATTCAAACGATGTTGCACCGTTATTTAATTCTTGCCATATTTCATTTACTATAGCCTTATCTTAAATTTTATCTTTCGTATACATATATTTCTGCAAATATATATATATATATATATATATATATATATATATATTCTCATGTATATACATATATTTTCTTTATTTCCTTATATGTACGTTCTTATCCTTTCAAATTTTGAATTTGTATATGTACATATATTTGCATGTTCAGTTGGCCCTCTTTAAAACAGAGATAAAAATTATGCTGTCGTCGGGGTTCGAACCCTCGACCTCCATGTTACAAATCCAATGCCTTAACCAACTGAGCTACAAAGTCTTTTGTTAATAAGTCTTAGAACAATGATAATTATTGTTCTTTCCTTACTTCTCTTTTTCATGTTAGTTACAATACTTAAATTAAACCAATGCATGAATCTTTTTCTTTTAATGTTAATGCATTATGTTTGCAAATCAGTGCATGCAACATATTTTCATCGCATGCAACCAATCTTTTTTTTTCATATATTAATTAATTTTCATTATACATCACCATATTAATCCTATCTGTGGATATATATACATTTTTAATTACATTAATAATACGGGGTGTTACATTCTCCCCCACTTAAAAGGATTTCGTCCCCGAAATCTTCTAGTTAGGAAGAATGTGTCCTACCATCCAATCACCCATCTACTCAACCATCCAATCACAGGCATCCATTGTCCTTAAAAGATTTCTAATGCTTTCATGTTCATATGCATAGTGTGTGTATATGTCTTTATCTACTGTAAAATCAGGCGGTCTACTGATTTAGTCGACCTCCTTAATGCGAATCAAGTCGGTGCCATGCGTCCAATCATGTATGCAAGCATCCCTAGTTACGTAAATACTACATGTGTGCACGACCATTCATCCATATGCAACATCCATATGATAACATATCAGGCTCAACTTAAATACATATCTGTAAATGCAATATGAAAACGTCCGAACTGATCTAGTGTCTAATACGTATGCATATGCATTCACAAGCAACCATTAGCAACCACTTGCAACCACCAACCATAACATGTTTCAAATACATGTTTACATCCATTGGTTTCTACCTAAGGATCGAAGATACGACCTAGGTGATATACTTTGGAAAGAGAGAAACAATTATGCGCAAAGCTCCTAAACAAAGAAATCAAGGATACACCCTTAAGAAAAAGGGTATGACGCTAGTATCTTGCCTTCTTGAGCTTTACTCCACTGTATCTTAACTAATTTAACTTCACGATTGTGAAGTTTCCGACCTCCAATTCCAAAATAAACAGATGTCAATCACGGTACCAAGTATACGTACTAAGATGATTAGAGGTTTCCCTCTTATCCGTCATGCCATAACTATAAGAGTCGAAAGGTCACTACGTGCTCTTTGGAGTGCCTACCACAACTATTCATCTCTCCCGCAAACCATCCAAACCGAACTCGACATTCCTCAAGTACAAGCCCCAAAGGCCTAAACCAATATCAGACAAGCACCCAAGGAATATCTCCCCCAAATTTAGACGATCTACGTGAGATGATATAAGCAAACTCGATAGCTATTCTCAAATCCCTACTAACAAAAAAATAAACTGGTCGGACCACCAATTGGATTTGAGACTCTAGTGGGATCTTTCTACTATACAAGTACTATGGTGCAGAGACCCAACTATGGAAGTGGATATGAACAAATAAGAAGCGCTAGAACCTAAGGAAATAACACGAACAGAAAACTAGACTCTTCCAACCGGACTACCTTTCTCCTAGGTACGCTTGGTGGCGAAAGCATGTACTTGTCCTTCTGAAAATCTCGTCCTCGTTCTTGCCCTTGTCCTTAAGTACATGCCCTATCATACCCTAGTAAAGATACTTCCTCTTGTCTTAGGTTTTATAATTTCTTCCTCCTTCGTGTGCTAAGTCTACATCCATGAATTCCTCATCCTAGGGTTATGCTCCTTAGCCAAACTCCTCATCCCCTTCCATGTGTAGTCATGTTGACAAATCTCTCGAAAACTGCCTCCATCGTCCGGAAAACCTTATAAGCTTTGAAAGAAAACTGCCCGTAGATGAAACAACTACGGCTATGGATGGAAGTCGGGCACTACTTTGCCCTTCGATGAGGTTACCTCCCAGAAAGCCAGGAACCCCAGAGACTCAAGAAAGAAGGAGACAAGAATTTAAACAGAGGAAGATAAGATAGTGCGTATGGCTTTGGGGAATACGCCTTTAAAACAAATCTCTTCTTTTGAAAATGCTTCTTTTAAAACCGTTTGAAAATAATTTTTCAAATCCTTTATCTGATCTGGTAACCTTCAACTCTGATACCACGTGTAACACCCCACGTCCGTTAGTGTCACTCACAAAGGGAATGCACTAAGTTCTATGGAGCATTTAGGGTAAAAGATGCAGATAAATTACAAGACAGACAGAAATTAAACAGCGGAAGATAAAACTTTGCTTTATTGATAAAATAGTTTGTACAATGATTTCTTTACAATATCAGAGTATCATCTGTCTTACAGAATAAAGAAGCATGAAAATACATTTATTCCCCAAGTTTAGCAAGAGCCAGCCATAGCATCTGAAAGAGAATCCAAGCAAACTTCGACAAATCTTCAAGCTGGGAAAGAGTGACATTCCAACTTAACCTGAGCTATACTATTCCCTCCTCTACTACCTGGGGGGGAACGGAAGAAAAGAAGACGAAAGAAAAACAGAGTCAGACATAAAGCCTGAGTAAGTTCAGTAACTTCTAGCATGTGAACATGGAAAAACAAAACGACATGAATTAACTGAATACAAGATTACACCATGATGATAGGGTCAACAAGATTAGACAAGGTAATCACAAGATATGCTAAGATAAGACTAACTGGAAAATGCTTTAGTACTTTCGTCGCTTCGCTATTTCCTTGTTATACTATATCCCTGCACCGCCTATCTAGTGTCCCAACTAGTAACGATAACGTGATCCCAATCCCCGTATTTTCCATTGCCTTCCGGCATACATTCATTATTTATTACCTAGATCAAGTCTAGGGTTTTTCTATGAAGTGCTTTCTAGATTTAACTAGAGTTTATGTTGTCTGCTGAATGCTTCTCGGATTCAGGATTTATGCCACCTAGTTCAACTAGGAATTATGCTACCTGTCGAACGATGCCCCAAGTCTAGGACACACTACCTTGAGTGGTGTATGTTCCTATATTTTCCCACGCATGTATCGTGAATCGTTATCGCTTTTCTAGATGCACATGTCCTGTAATGTGCGGTCCGAGTCCTGTGTCAGGGCAAATCAAGGAATACAGAACTCGGTCGGGAGCTTTCAGATATCTGCCGATGCAGATGCTAAGGTCTGTTTTTATTTCAGTGGCTATGGTCCCACTAGACCCCTCCCTCAACTAATGAAAGGCACACCTTGTAAAATGAGAACTATACGCCGGCCCCCGGTGCCCCACTATCCTATGGCCATCCTCACCCATAACTAGATAGCAAGTATATGGTCTTTTGGAGTTCTCCGCCTTTCTGCTTCACGTATCTCGATTGACTGAAGATGGATGGTAGACGACGAGTCGCTATCATAGGGCTACCGTTTGCTCGCCGAATCACGCCGGTCCATCCTAGTCTTTAGGTTGCCATGTATTGTAACCAAGGCATACCCCTGGTTCTTCTACGCAGACCTTAACCTCCGTGGACCCAGGCGGATCATCTGCAGCCTCACAGAGGGATACCAAGAGTACCCTCACGTCCCCTCGAAGCCTCGGACTTCGTAACCCAATTCGTTGGAGCCTTCTTTCTATTCAGACGGACATTCACTCCTTCCCGTGTTATACTAAGAATTACTACTTAGTTTTACTAACTAAGATTTACCACTTAGTTTCCAAAATCGTTGTTTTCTTAACTAAGGTTTTCTACTTAGTTCCCTTTCCCGTCAATTTGGATTGGTTAAGTGTCATTAGTCAATTCAAGCCAACTTAACCCTCTTCATTTACCTTGTTAAACTGGTTAAGTGTTGTCAGTAACTCATGTTGACTTAACCCTACCACAAACCAAGTTATATTGGTTAAGTATTTATTTCTTAACCCTACCCATTTACTCTGTGTTGGTTAAGTATTCCTTTTTAACTTAACCTGGCCCGTCTGTTTTAACTATCATGTTATTATTAATGGTTAAGTGTCAGTCTGAACCTAACCCCACCCATCAGTCTAGTTATCATGTTGAACCGGTTAAGTGTCTTAGTTAACTTAACCCTACTATTCTTGTTCTAGCTTTAACTAAATAAATTAAAGCCACTACCACTCACATTAGACAGGTATTGTTGCGAATACTGGATGTGCCGGTTGGTTCCGGGAAGGTTTACATCGCAACTCAGTCTAACCTCGGGTTAGGCATATTCGTGTTTTCTAAGTTCAAAGGGTTTCAACTTATTTTCAAATCAAGTTTTGAAAGTAACCATCCCGTTCGTCGGATCAGTTAGGGATAGCCAGGGAGAGAAGGAAACTTGTATTTTTCCAAACTCAAGCCTAGACACTATCCTCTCTGTCACCCTAGAACTTTTTGGTGTGTCATTAAAAGAGATGCCGTTAATAAACCTTTAATTTTGTCTAAATTTACATTTCCTCTTTTAGGACAAATTCTATAAGTAAATTAATCCTAATTTACTTATTTCCCAATTATTCTTTTAATGTAAATTGTCAACATTTATTCTTATGGCCCATTTCCCCTTCTAAATCATATTTATGCTTTTTGGTATGTGGATTTTACCAAATTAAGTGTCACTAACCATGATTTTTTTTAATCCTGACAGTTATTCTCAATTATGGCCAATTTCACATTTATGCCAATATACTTATCGTGCCAAATTATCTAACCTAATTCCGATTCAACATTCTAATTTACGTCAAACTAGACTTATTACTCTAGTTCACTATTCTTGTAAATGCTAGATTTACATGTCAATACTAGGTTCAAATTACACATCTTATAATTCATGTCAAATTTATCCAATTTGCATTTCTATGAACATGCCATAATACATGTTCCCAATTTATGCCAATTTCCTAGTTTATAACTATGTTTCTAGTAGATTTCATATTTTTCCCAAACCGCATTCCTACCGTTCGCATAATCGTGATTCAGTCTAGATTATAAATAAAGCTAGGCTCGTAGAAAATAGGGAATGAACCAAAGATGCTATGCAAAAGATAGACATACTAACTGGCATAAAAAGGGTTGAATAACGACGTCGGTTCAAGAGCATGGGTAGACCTAACTTAATAGGTAAATTCCCAAGGTCTAAAACCAAGAATAGACAGAATAAAGGCGTAGGTTCAAGAACATGGGTAGACCTAACTTAATAGGTAAATTCCCAAGGTCTAAAAACCAAAGAACAGACAAGATAGATAATCGGGTTCACAGTCACAAAATTTTAAACACTTTCCTAGTCATGAACCATAGGTGCTTAGTCACAGTTGTCCCATTTATGTCATAGACAATAGTTTTGCTTCCTAATCAAAGGTATAGGCTATAGTCATGGAAATAATTCTCATGGTCACAGTCACAGTCATAGGCAATGTCCATATTCATAGGAAATGTTCATAGTCTTAGGCAATGTTCATAGTCAAAGAGGCATATGGTTCTAAGGTCCATAGTTTCATAGTTACAGTCTTATTTTTCCTCGAAATCATAACAGTTCTTAATTTGGTCCAAAGAAATAGGCACTGATTCAATAGAAAGAATTGGCATACTCTTTTATTCCTTTAATTTCATGTCGCGAAAAGAGAAACGTTCAAATCTAGAAATAACTGACTTACAGAGATTAGATTAGAATAGAAAGATGGCGTTGCTACGATTCGTAGAAAAACGGTCGTTGCAGTCGTTCGAATCTTCACTTGAATTCTAGCTTGAATCTCCTCTTTGAAAGTCTTTGAGCAGCACCTCCTCGTCTTAATTTATTTTATATATATTATTTTATTTATTATTTGATTAAGAGGAGGAGAGGAAGCCATGTTTACTAAGAATCTTTGCAGCATAAGGGTAGAGAAGAATTGTGAATAGAGAAGAAGACCAGGGCTGTTTATATAGTTGCTCAAGACCTTATCGTACACGCAGCGCTGAGTCAGCATTGAACCTAGTTAAGAAAATAGTCCAGGTTCGCAGATGAATCTAGCCAAATCTTATCGTACATGCAGTGCTAAGTCAGCATTGGGTCCCACAAGCTGTTTTGGCGCAGAAATTTGAATTTCGAACTTTTGAATTCCTGGAATTTATTTAACTGTTTTATTCACATGAAATATTCTTATATGTATACAATTCCTTTAACGACCATTTTACGCGTATATATATATATATATATATATATATACGCACAACTTTCATTTTATTTTCAAAATTCAAACGATGTTGCACCGTTATTTAATTCTTGCCATATTTCATTTACTATAGCCTTATCTTAAATTTTATCTTTCGTATACATATATTTCTGCAAATATATATATATATATATATTCTCATGTATATACATATATTTTCTTTATTTCCTTATATGTACGTTCTTATCCTTTCAAATTTTGAATTTGTATATGTACATATATTTGCATGTTCAGTTGGCCCTCTTTAAAACAAAGATAAAAATTATGCTGCCGTCGGGGTTCGAACCCCCGACCTCCATGTTACAAATCCAATGCCTTAACCAACTGAGCTACAAAGTCTTTTGTTAATAAGTCTGAGAACAATGATAATTATTGTTCTTTCCTTACTTCTCTTTTTCATGTTAGATACAATACTTAAATTAAACTAATGCATGAATCTTTTTCTTTTAATGTTAATGCATTATGTTTGCAAATCAGTGCATGCAACATATTTACATCGCATGCAACCAATCTTTTCTTTCTTTTTCATATATTAATTAATTTTCATTATACATCACCATATTAATCCTATCTGTGGATATATATACATTTTTAATTACATTAGAAATACGGGGTGTTACGAGATATGTAACTAAACTAGTATCTTGGTGCAGTGTTTCAACTAATGATGTAGATATAAACGAATGTGATGTCCCAGAATCGAATAAATTACGGACAGGATGATCATACAAAAAAACTAAACTTTCAACGGAAATTGCTCTACCTCGTTCTTGCAGCGGTGGGACCACGAGAGCCTGAACTTGTCCCCTTGCCTGCCCTGGTGCCATGAGAGCCTGCACCTGTCCTCTCGAGGTAGACGCTGCCCTCTGCCCTTTCCTTGGGCAGTCCTTAATCAGATGTTCCGCTTCGCCACAGTGGAAACAACCAGTCTTCTTTTTCTTCCTACAATCTTTGCTTAGATGGCCTGGTGTCCCACAGTTAAAGCATCTCTTCTTTCCCTTACCATTGTTGCCTTTACCACCTTTCTTGTTCTGTTGTTGCTGTTGCGGTTTCTTTTGATCCCCTTTCTTCTCAGGAGCCTTATTAGCCTTGGCGCCCTTCTCCTTTTCATGCATAAGCGCCATATCAACTAGTCTCTCAAAGATTTCCCCCATGGGGATGTGGGTCATAGCTAACCCATGAAGCGGCTCGTTCAAAACCTTAACAAATCTCAGGGCCATCTTTTCTGGTGTATTCACCAAGTCCAAGCCAAATCTTTCCAATTGATTGAATTTGTTGACGTATTCTTTCACCGATAGATTCCCCTGCTGCATGCTAGAAACCTTTCCATGTATAGATTCTCTTCAGCCCGTGAGAGAAACTTCGCCTCAAACCTCCGCCTAAAATCTAGCCATGTATCGACTGGACGTTCTCCATTAGTGATCTCCCACCAAAACGAGGCCTCATCCTTCATTAGCCAGGCAGCTAACTGGACCTTTCTTCCATTTTCCACTTCAAAGATCCCAAACAATTCTTCCACCTCCTTTAGCCAATTTCGGGGTTCAACAAATGTCTTTGTCCCGTGAAAAGGTTTCCCACCCATTGCTCGAAAGTGCTTACTAATCTTAGCAAATGTATCGACACGAGGAGGAGGAGGAGGAGGAGCATTTGCTGGACCTGCAGTGGTGGCCCTAGTCTCCAAATACCTCCTAAACCATCCTGGTATCGTTATCCCTTCAGGTATCTCAAGAATTCCAGACATACTGAAACGAAAAAGGAAAGATTCAATACAAAAGAACCGAAGGAAAGATATATGGCTCTTGGGGTTATGCTTTCTAAAATAAGCTTTTCTCTTGAAAATACTTTCCTTAAAACATACTTTTGAAGGTACTTCTTTATAAAAGTCGTTTTTCAAAAACATTTTTCAAAATTCATGTCTGTTCTGGTAACCTTCAACTCTGCTACCACGTGTAACACCCCACATCCATTAATGTCACTTACAAAGGGAATGCATTAATTTCTATGGAGCGTTTTAAGTGAGTATAGAACAGAAACTTAACAACAAGACAGATATAAACAGTACTTAAAAATTTAAAAATTTATTTAATGCAACGGTAAACACATAAGTTTGATTACATCATCAAATACCAGAGTCAAAGTACATAATATCCATCTTGACTAAATCAAAGTACATAAATTGAAAGACATAACCCCGTTACGTAAATTGAAACACATAAGTTGATCCCACCTACAGAACTTAATAATGATAATGGTAGTTTCGTGCACCCCTAGTTGCCTTTATAGGTGTCGCCTGCCCCTATCTCCAATAGGTGTACCCACTACCCCCATGCGATCGGCTCCCTAACTCGTAGATACTCGTGCTGGCCCCACGGTGGGGTGTATCACTCCCCAAAGTGGCAACCCGATACCACCAATGATGCATGGCTTATACCTACACGATGCAACAATGTCTTACCTACCAGCCTGGGCCCACACACGCATATGAACCCGTTGGACTTGCGTTGCCACCGCTAACCCGTTTTGGCCTCTTACAGTTAAGCCCAGTATGTGTGTTCCATCCTCGGCTTGGGTCGAGCCTACAAAGATACGTATGGGTTACTGGTTGAAACGGGCCCTCATTACTTGACACAAGCTATCCACCTAAGCTTAGTCCCCTCTAGTACAGCCCACTTAACCCTCTTCTTAGTCATGTTCACTTACATGTTTCACTTTTGGTTAAGTATTTCTAATCGTATTTCAAATTTTACCTAAGGCACCACTAGATTCCACATGCCACACAAGGCACCCACTTAACCCCCTCATGTCCCAATACATGTTTGTCTGGTTAAGTGTTTATTAATTCATTAAGACCGTAACCTCATAAAGACCTCCCACATTAGACTGGCATTTGTGGCAGCTGGATTTGCCGGGCAGGTCCGGGCAGTCTTACACCACAAACGAGCCTAACCTCGTGTCTTTACAATTGTTACGTATTTAATTTATGCCTAAGACCTGTCACATTAGACTGGCATTTGTGGCAGCTGGATTTGCCGGGTAGGTCCGGGTAGTCTTACACCACAAAAGAGCCTAACCTCGTGTCTTAGACGATTAATTACACCTAATTAATTATATGTCAATTTGAATTAATTTCCCTATTCAAGTTATTAATCCATTCCAAATTTAACTATGGCCATAATTGACTCAATTATGTCCATCTATTTATGGTATGCAAAATCATACCAATTTTCATCACAAATTAATTTTACGCCATTCAAGGCATTTATGCCAATTCTCAGTATTAAATCTATTAATATTATCCCATTACCCCACGTTGTACGTTCGTTCGTTTAACGTAAAATATACGTTAGACTCGAATAGTCTAACTTATGGAATAAAGAGAAAACATCACAACATACGTAGAAATAAAACTAGTTCTAAACATAAGGGGTGAACTTGCATGTGTGAATGATGTTCTACATCTAAAACTTGCATAGGCCAAAGTTACAACTTGCATAAAACTACATATGTCATAGATCCAAATCTAAAGTGTAAACTTGCATAGGAAATAACCACAAGCTTGCATAACATGATTCATATTCCAAACTCATATATTTATATAAACATGCATATGTGATTTATGCAACATAACAATGGTGTAAACATACATCTACACATGTAAACTAGCATGTAGAATTTAGCATATAACTCACATATGTCATAGCCTTAATTTAGATCTAAAATAGATGTCATGAAACATGTAAGGTTATACATAATTTTCACTAATTTGCATATGATTCATGTCTAAATCAATATCTAAACTTGCATACATACATATGATTTATCATATGAATCAACATAACCAAACTAGCATATGAACAACATGATGATTTGATTATACATTAGCCAATCATAGAATTACAACATAGATGATAGCATCATAACTTTGCAACATAGATGATAACATCACAAAATAACATCATAGAATTTACAACAGGTATGATAACATCACAATTTTACAACATAATTATAACATGCGGTCAATAATTCACATCATATCCATATAATCCACATCATAACTTAATCCAATTAAATTGCTAATTATTTAATTAAAGAAATAAAACTCACAACTCAAAGAAAGTCTTGAGTTCTGAAATCTGAGTTCTGAAGTTGAATTAGCTTTCCTTTGAAGTAGATTCGTTGTTAGAGTTGAATAGATTTGAATTTGATTAGCTTTCTTCCTCTCTAATTAGTGGCGGCTATTCTGAGTTGCAAGGTGACGGCATGGAGGCCATGAATCTAATTTTAATTTGATTCTAGGGTTTGAGTCTTTATGTCTTTTTATAGAGTTTAGGATAAGTATAAGCCGTCCGATCAACCCAGAATTAATCCCAGCCAATCAGAGCAGATCAGAAACCCTAATGAGTCAGCACACAATCATAAACATATCACCAAAAAAAATCTGGTCGGGGGGGGGGGGGGGGGGGCAGGTCGACCCCCAGGTCGACCTGGTCAGGGTAGGTCGACCCTATGTTCGACCTGGCCCTAGCGGGAAATTTCCCGCCAAGCCTTTTCTGACTCCGAAATTTGAATTTTTGAAATCTATTTTAAATTTTCTGAAACTTCCGATGGCCATAACTTGTTCAAACGAAGTCCAATTCACGCAAACTCGGACTCTACCTCACCCATAATTCCGAGACGAACACAATGGCGCAACCCGTTTCCCTTAATTCTCACATCTGAGATTAGTTATTTATAACACCCTGGATTTTAGAATAATCAAATTAACTAAAGTAAAGAATAATTAATCTCATACATGAGAATTAAAGGAATAGGGTTGCGCCATTGTGTTCATCTCGGAATTCTGGTTGAAATAGAGTACGAGTTTGCGGGAAACGGGTACCGGATGAAGGAGTTATGGACGAACGAAGTTTGGTGGCAAAACAAGAAATATATATATATATATGCACTGGCGCACTTGGGAAGTGCGCTAGTACAAATTTGCACTGGCGCACCTGCCAAGTGTGCCCAGGCTGAGGCAGCAGGCCTGCACGGCTTTCTGTTCAGTCCGACCCATGTTGATGAGTCTTTTCTGACTCCTTGCTGAGTTATTAGGGCTGGGGTGTCACCCTATCCCGACTGAATGGTTTTGATTAACACTAAGATCATCCGAAGGCTTTAATTAAATTAAAATTCTATATAAACATGGGTAGACTCAAACCCTAAATCAGAATTAAAACTGAAACTATGGTCGTCATGTTGTCGTCTTATAACCTAGAGTAGCCGCCACCAATTAGAGAGGAAGAACAGCAAATCAAATCAGATCTATTCAACCCTAACAACGAATCTTCTTCAAAGGAAAGCTAATACAACTTCAGAACTCAGAATTCAGAACTCAAGACCGCCTTTGAGTTGTGAGTTTGATAATTTTAATAAAATAATTAGCAATTTAATTAGATTAAGTTATGATGCAGATTGCATGGATGTGATGTGAATTATTGATCGCAAGTTGTAATTATGTTGTAGAATTGTGTTGAAATCTCCATGACATTATGTTGTGATGCTATCATTTATGATGTAAAGTTATAATACTATCACCTATGTTGTAATTCTATGATTGGCTTATGTATAATCAAATCATCATGTTGTTCATATGCTAGTTTGTTTATGTTGATTCATATGATAGATCACAAGTATGTATGCAAGTTTAGATATTGATTTAGACAAGAATCATAGGCAAGTTAGTATAACCTTACATGTTTCGTGACATCAATTTTAGATCTAAAGTTAGGCTATGACATGTGTGAGTTATATGATAAATTCTACATGATAATTTACATGTTAGATGCAAGTTTACACCATTGTTATGATGCATAAATCACATATGCAGGTTTATATAAATATATGAGTTTGGGACATGAATCATGTTATGCAAGTTTAGGGTTATTGCCTATGCAAGTTTACACCTTTAGATGCAGATCTATGACATATATGATTTATTCAAGTTTGTGACCATTATCTCAACAAGTTCACACCTTTAGATTTGGATCCATGACATATGTTGTTTATGCAAGTTGTAACTTTGGCCTATGCAAGTTTTAGATGCAGAACATCATTCACACATGCAAGTTCACCCCTATGTTTAGATCTAAGTTTTAATTATATGTATGTTGTGATGTTTTCTCTTTATTCCATGAGTTAGACTATTCGAGTCTAACATATATTTTACGTTAAACGAATGAACGTACAACGTGGGGGTAAAGGGGATAATATTAAAAGATTTAATTGGCATAAACGCCTTAAAAGACATAAAATAAATTTGTGATGAAAATTGGTATGATTTTACATACCATAAATGGATGGAAATAATTGAGTCAATTATGGACATCGTTAAATTTGGAATTGATTGATAATTTGAATAGGGAAAGTAATTCAAATTGGGGAATTATTAATTAGGAGTAATTAATCGTCTAATACATGAGGTTAGGCTCTTTGTGGTGTAAGACTGCCCGGACCCACCCAGCAAATCCAACTGCCACAAATGCCAGTCTAATGTGGGAGGTCATAGGCATAAATTAAATACGTAACAATTGTAAAGACACAAGGTTAGGCTCTTTTGTGGTGTAAGACTGCCCGGACCCACCCGGCAAATCCAACTGCCACAAATGTCAGTCTAATGTGGGAGGTCTTAGGCATAAATTAAATACGTAACAATTGTAAAGACACGAGGTTAGGCACTTTTGTGGTGTAAGACTACCGGACCCGCCCGGCAAATCCAGCTGCCACAAATGCCAGTCTAATGTGAGAGGTCTTTATGAGGTTACGGTCTTAATGAATTAAGAAACACTTATCCAAATGAACATGTAGTGGGACATGAGGGGGTTAAGTGGGTGCCTTGGGTGGCATGTGGAATCTAGTGGGTGCCTTGGGTGGCATTTGGAAATACGATTAGAAACACTTAACCAAAATTGAAACATGTAATTGAAACATGAATAAGAAGTGGGTTAAGTGGGATGTACTAGAGGGGACCAAGCTTAGGTGGATAGCTTGTGTCAAGTGATGGGGGCCCATTTCAACCAGTAACCCATATGTATCTTTGCGGGCTCGACCCAAGTCGAGGACGGGACACGCATACCGGGCTTGACTGTAAGAGGCCAAAATGGGTTAGCAGTGGCAATGCAAGTCCAACGGGTTCATATGCGTGTGTGGACCCGGGCTGGTAGGTAAGATGTTGTTGCATCGTATAGGTATAAGCCGTGCATTATTTGTGGTATCGGGTTGCCACTTTAGGGAGTGATACACCCCACTGTAGGGCCAGCATGGGTATCTACGAGTTAGGGAGCCGATCGCTTGGGGGGTAGTGGGTACACCTAGTGGAGATAGGGGCAGGCGGCACCAATGAAGGCAGCTAGGGGTGCGCGAAACTACCAATATCATTATTAAGTCTGTAGGCGGGATCAACCTTAGGGTGATTAGTGGTGGTGCAGTACAGAAATTATCCTATAGTGTTGGTGTAGTTTAGTAATTATCTTATAGTGGTTTAGGGGTGCTTTTACGATATCGTTGTTCATCTTGTTTCCTTATTTACTCTGCCATACTCAATAGTTCATGGTCATTCCCTTATTTTCCAACTTGTGCCTTAGCCTAGTTACTTTGTTAATTATGTTGTTAAAGTTATCGCACTCGCCAGACTTTATGTCTGAACCCCTTTGTTTCCTCCTCTTTTCTTCCTTTCCCCCCTAGGTTCTCAGGTTGGAACTAGCACCAGCGGAGCTTAATTTTGGACAACTGTGCTTCTTGCTTTTAGAAGATTGCTTGGATCACTGAAGTAAAGTTCGGTCTCTCTTTTATTTATGGATATTTTGTATTGGGGATTATGTCTTTCAATTTATGTACTTTTGGTAGTCAAGATGGATATTATGTACTTTGACTCTGGTTTTTGATGATGTAAGCAAACATATGTGTTTCCCGCTGCAATGAAATAAAGTTTTAAATCTTTGAGTACTGTTTATATCTGTCTTGTTGTTAGGTTTCTGTTCTATACTTACTTAAAAACTCTCCATAAAAGTTAATGCATTCCCTTTGTGAGTGACATTAATGGACGTGGGGTGTTACACGTGGTATCAGAGCTGAAGGTTACCAGAACAGATATGAATTTTGAAAAAACTATTTTTCAAAACAATTTTTATAAAGAAGTACCTTCAAAAGTACGTTTTAAGGAAAGTATTTTCAGGAGAAAAGCTTATTTTAGAAAGCATAACCCCAAGAGCCATATATCTTTCCCTCGGATCTTTTATATTGAATCTTCCCTTTTTTGTTTCAGCATGTCTGAAGCATCTGAGATACCAGAGGGTGTTCATGTACCCGGTTGGTTTCGTCAATATCTCGAGGCTAGGGCCGCCACCGCAAGTCCAGCAAATGCTCCTCCTCCTCCTTCTCCTCCTCCCCCTCCTCCTCGCGTCGATACTTTTGCTAAGATATGTAAGGACATTAGAGCAATGGGTGGAAAACCTTTTCACGGGACGGAGATATTTGTTGAATCTCGTAACTGGCTAATGGAGGTGGAAGAATTGTTTAGAATCTTTGAAGTGGATGATGGAAGAAAAGTCCAACTAGCTGCCTGGCTAATGAAGGATGATGCCTCGTTTTGGTAGGAGGTCACTAATGGGGACGTCCAGTCGATACATGGCTAGATTTTAGGCAGAGGTTTAAGGCGAAGTTTCTCTCGCGGGCTGAAGAGAATCTATACATGGAAAGGTTTTTGGCGCTAAAGCAAGGGAATCTATCGGTGAAAGAGTACGTCAACAAATTCAACCAATTGGCAAGATTTGGCTTGGACTTGGTGAATACTCCAGAAAAGAAGGCTCTAAGGTTTGTTAAGGGTTTAAACGATCCGCTTCATGTGTTAGCTATGACCCATATTCCCATGGGGGCTACCTTCGAGGGACTAGTTGACATGGCTCTCATGCATGAAGAGGAGAAGGGCGCCAATGCTAATAAGGCACCCGAGAAGAAAGGGGTTCAAAAGAAGCCGCAACAGCAATAACAGAACAAGAAAGGTGGCAAAGGCAACAATGCTAAGGGAAAGAAAAGATGCTTTAACTATGGGACACCCGACCATCTAAGCAAAGATTGTAGGAAGAAAAAGAAGACTAGTTGTTTCCACTATGGAGAGGCGGGACATCTTATTAAGGACTGCCCAAAGAAAGGGCAGAGGGCAGGGTCTACCTCGGGAGGACAGGGGCAGGCTCTTATGGCACCAGGGCAGGCAAGGGGATAAGTTCAGGCTATCGTGGTCCCACCGCTGCAAGAACGAGGTAGAGCAATTTCCGTTGAAAGTTTAACTTTTCTTTTTGATCATCCTGTCCGTACTTTATTCGATTCTGGTGCATAACATTCGTTTATTTCTACATCATTAGTTGAAACACTGCACCTTGATATTAGTCTAGTTACTGATCCCTTAGTAGTCTCAAATCCTATCGGTGGTTCGGCTCATCTTTCTATGATTTGTCGGGATTTGAGAGTATTTATCTTGGGCGTTGAGTTTGAGTGCATCGCTTTTGTTCTTGGCTTCATGGGCTACGGTTTAATTCTAGGTATTGATTGGCTAACTAGATATGGGGCCATCCTAGATTGTGAAAGAAGGGTAGTTAGATTGTTGACTCGTTGTGGCAAGACCCTTGATATTTCTTGTGACCCTAGAGGTCCAGTAATGCTTAGCTACCTAGAATCCCTTAACGCATCCGATGATGATTTACATTCTGTTCCCATAGTCCGTGAATATGTTGATGTCTTCGATGAGGTGAGGGATTTACCTCAAAACGTGAGATAGACTTTCGAATATATCTAGTAGATAATGCAAATCCAGTTGCATTGCCAGTGCGCCACATGGCTCCAATAGAGAGAAGAGAACTCAGTAAGCAAGTAAAGGAATTGCTTGAGAAGGAGTTCATTAGATGTAGTATATCGGAGTGGGGTTCTCCAGTAGTATTAGCCACGAAGGCGATAGGTCCCTTAGACTTTGTGTGGACTATAGAGAACTTAATAAGATTACTAATAAGAATAGACACCCACTGCCGAGGATTGATGATCTCTTCGATCAGTTAGTTGGCGCCTCAGTGTTTTCGCAGTTGGACTTAGCCACGGGTTTCCATCAGTTGAGAGTGGCTGAGGATAGCATAGACAAGACTGCCTTTAGGACTCCAGACGATTTATTCGAGTGGCTTGTGATGCCCTTCGGTTTGATAAACGCCCCCGCATACTTTGTGGACTTGATGAGTAGGGTGTTTAGGGAGTACCTTAATAGATTCGTGGTAGTCTTTGTGGACGACATCTTGATCTTTTCTAAAACCGAGGAAGAACATGCCCTACATCTTAGGGAAGTTTTGGAGAATCTTTGATCCCATAGCCTTAAAGCTAAATTTTCTAAATGTCACTTTTGGAGGAAGGAAGTGCGATTCTTCGGGCACGTCGTTTCCAAAGAAGGGATAGTTGTGGATCCCGCGAAGATAGTGGCCATCCAAGATTGGAAGGTTCCTAAAAATGCTACTGAGGTGAGGAGTTTCTTAGGGTTGGCTGGCTACTATATAAAGTTCATCAAAGACTTTGCAAAAATATCAGCCCCATTAACACGCCTGACGAAGAAGAACTTAGTTTTCATGTGGGACGTAGATTGTGATGATGCATTCCAACGTTTAAAGATATCTTTGACCACGGCCCCAGTCTTAGTGTTGCCAGATGGGAGTAAGCCATTTAACGTTTATATCGATGCTTGTGGGACAGGACTAGGCGCAGTCTTAATGCAAGAGGGAAGGGTAATAGCCCATGGTGGAAGGCAATTGAGAGTACATGAGAGAAATTACCCTACACATGACCTAGAGTTGGCCGCTATTGTCTTCGCGCTTAAGTCATGGCGTCATTATCTTCTTGGCGAAAAATTCGAATTATTCACTGACCATAAATCGCTAAAATACTTATTCTCTCAGAAGGACTTGAAATTAAGGCAGCAAAGGTGGATGGAATTCTTAGCATCCTACGACTTCGAGATAGCATATACCCCTGGCAAGGGTAACGTGGTGGCAGACGCCTTAAGTAGAAAAAGGTTGTCCTTGAGTCCATTGTTTGTTGAGCGGCGAAGCTTAGAGTTCATCTCTATGTTTGACTTTAAACCTTCCGTTGACTTTGTACCCGGTTTGCTATCATCCTTAGAGGTCAGACCTACGCTTTTGGGGTGGATTGGCGAGGCACAGCGAGACGACCCACAGTTGGTTGAGTTAGTAGAAAAGCTCAAAAGAGGGTAGTCATCGAGCCATCTCCGTAGGTATACCCTAGATGATAAGGGTTGGTTACGTAGGGACGGTATATTTTGTGTACCACAGGACGAGAACTTGAGGAAGACCATTCTTGATGATGCACATCGTTCGAAGATGACCATACATCCCGGCGGGGACAAGATGTACATGGACATGAGACGAGTTTACTTTTGGGCCGGTATGAAGAAGGACGTGGCAGAGTTTGTTGCTAGATGCTTGGTGTGCCAACAAGTAAAAGCAGAGCAAAAGAAGCCCGGTGAATTGCTTCACCCATTGGAGGTCCCACAATGGAAGTGGGAAAGTGTTTCGATGGACTTTGTTGACGGATTACCAAGATTGAGGAAAGGTAATACGGGGATTTGGGTCGTGGTAGACAGACTTCCTAAGAGCACCCATTTCATTCCCGTAAAAAGTAAGAGGACTGCTCCATGGTTAGCCTCCGTATACATTCGAGAAATAGTTCGTTTGCACGGTGTTCCTTCTAGCATAGTGAGCGACCACGATCCTATCTTCACTAGCGAGTTTTGGAAGAGCTTGGAAGAGGCGGCAGGGACTCATCTATGTTTGAGCACCGCATATCATCCTCGGACGGATGGCCAGACCGAGAGGGTGAATCGTATTCTAGAGGACTTAATGAGGTTGTGTGTCTTAGATTTCGGAGGTACATGGGAGGAACATCTTCCGTTGGTAGAGTTCGCATATAATAAAAGCTTTCAGTCTAGCATTGGCATGGCACCGTTCGAGACTCTTTATGGACGGTCGTGTCGTTCGCCTACATGTTGGTGGGAGTCTACAGATAAGATCTTGCTTGGGCCCAATATGATTAGAGAGACTTCAGAAAAGATCCATTTGATTCGAAGGAGGATGAAGACGGTGCAAGATAGGCAAAAATCTTATGCTGACAAGAGGAGGATAACTCTTGAGTTTGATATTGGGGACATGGTCTTTGTCAAGATGACTCCATTACGGAACGTCGTTCGCTTTGGGTCCGTTGGGAAGTTAGCACCAAGGTTCGTAGGGCCGTTTCCTATTAAGGAGAGGATTGGACAAATGGCGTATAGAGTGGAGTTTCCCGAGGGACTTAGTGGCGTACACGATGTATTCCATGTATCACATTTGAGGAAGTGCTTGCACGAGACCGCAGAAGTGGTAGAGCCGAGCTTGCTTAGAGAGGTGGAGATAGAGCGTGATGCGACGATTCGACGAGCTCCTACGTGTATTCTTGGGTCGGAGATTAAGAAGTTGAGGAATCGAGAGGTCAAGCTAGTCAAAGTGCAATGGGGAGATGACGAGAGCGACGCAACTTGGGAGACGGAAGAGAAGATGCGTTCATTGTACCCTTTTCTTTTCGAGGGTATGTCTTTAAATTTCTCCTTTATCGCTTACCTTGTACTTATCTTATCTTTAGTATGTCCTCTTGTTAGTATCTTTGACCATTAGATAGGGTAGTCCTATGGTTGAAACATGTGTTTGAGACATGTTATGTATGATGGATGCATGTGGATGCAAGTGTTTGCTCGTGGTTGCTCGTGGATGCATATACACACACTTTAGGCACTAGATCGGCTCAGTCACTTCATATTGCATATAAATGTGTGTACATATTTAAGTAATGGATGTATAATGGTTGTACTATCATATGGATGTTGCATTTTGGTGAATGGTTATGCACGCATGTAGAGATAATATGTATCAATAAGATTCTTTCGCATACATAATGGACGCATGGCACTACCATGGTTTGCATTAAGGAGGTCAACTGAATCAGTAGACCGCCTCATTTTGCATTAGATAAGGAACATATACACACACTTTTTGCATATGTTCATACAGCATTAGAAAAATTTAAGGACAATGGATGCCTGTGTTTGATGGTTGAGTAGATGGTTGTTTGGATGGTAGGATACGTTCTTGACTTAGAGATTTCGGGGGCGAAATCCTTTAAGGAGGGGAGAATGTAACACCCTGAATTTTTGAATAATCGAATCAACTAAAATAAAGAATAATTAGTCTCAAATGTGAGAATTAAAGGAATAGGGTTGTGCCATTGTGTTCATCTCGGAATTCTGGTTGAAATAGAGTCGGAGTTTGCGGGAAACGGGTACCGGATGAAGGAGTTATGGACGAATGAAGTTTGGTGGCAAAACAAGATATATATATATATATATATATATATTTGCACTACCGCACTTGGGAAGTGCGCCAGTACAAATTTGCACTTGCGCACTTGCCAAGTGCGCCCAGGCCGAGCAGCACGCCTGCACAGCTTTTTGGTTCAGTCTGACCCATGTTGCTGAGTCCTTTCTGACTCCTTGCTGAGTCATTAGGGCTGAGGTGTCACCCTATCCCAACTGAATGGTTTTGATTAACCCTAAGATCATCCGACGGCTTTAATTAAATTAAAATTCTATATAAACATCGGTAGACTCAAACCCTAAATCAGAATCAAAACTGAAACTATGGCCGTCATGCTGTCGTCTTGTAACCAAGAGTAGCCGCCACCAATTAGAGAGGAAGAACAACAAATCAAATTAGTTCTATTCAACCCTAACAACGAATCTTCTTCAAAGGAAAGCTAATACAACTTCAGAACTCAGAATTCAGAACTCAAGACCGCCTTTGAGTTGTGAGTTCGATAATTTTAATAAAATAATTAGCAATTTAATTGGATTAAGTTATGATGCAGATTGTATGGATGTGATGTGAATTATTGATCACATGTTGTAATTATGTTGTAGAATTGTGTTGAAATCTCTACGACGTTATGTTGTGATGCTATTATTTATGATGTAAAGTTATAATACTATCACCTATGTTGTAATTCTATTATTGACTTATGTATAATCAAATCATCATGTTGTTCATATGCTAGTTTGGTTATGTTGATTCTTATGATAGATCACAAGTATGTATGCAAGTTTAGATATTGATTTAGACAAGAATCATAGGCAAGTTAGTATAACCTTACATGTTTCGTGACATCAATTTTAGATCTAAAGTTAGGCTATGACATGTGTGAGTTATATGATAAATTCTACATGATAATTTACATGTTAGATGCAAGTTTACACCATTGTTATGATGCATAAATCACATATGTAAGTTTATATAAATATACGAGTTTGGGATATGAATCAAGTTATGCAAGTTTAGGGTTATTGCCTATGCAAGTTTACACCTTTAGATGTAGATCTATGACATACATGATTTATGCAAGTTTGTGACCATTATCTCAACAAGTTCACACCTTTAGATTTGGATCCATGACATATGTTGTTTATGCAAGTTGTAACTTTGGCCTATGCAAGTTTTAGATGTAGAACATCATTCACACATGCAAGTTCACCCCTGTGTTTAGATCTAAGTTTTAATTATATGTATGTTATGATGTTTTCTCTTTATTCCATGAGTTAGACTATTCGAGTCTAACGTATATTTTACGTTAAACGAACGAACGTATAACGTGGGGTAAAGGGGATAATATTTAAAGATTTAATTGGCATAAACACCTTAAAAGGCATAAAATAAATTTGTGATGAAAATTGGTATGATTTTACATACCATAAATGGATGGACATAATTGAGTCAATTATGGACATCGTTAAATTTGGAATTGATTGATAATTTGAATAGGGAAAATAATTCAAATTGGGGAATGATTAATTAGGAGTAATTATTCGTCTAAGACACGAGGTTAGGCTCTTTTGTGGTGTAAGACTGCGCGGACCCGCCCGGCAAATCCAGCTGCCACAAATGCCAGTCTAATGTGGGAGGTCTTAGGCATAAATTTAATACGTAACAATTGTAAAGACACGAGGTTAGGCTTTTTTGTGGTGTAAGACTACCCGGACCCGCCCGGAAAATCCAGCTGCCACAAATGCCAGTTTAATGTGGGAGGTCTTAGGCATAAATTAAATACGTAACAATTGTAAAATCATGAGGTTAGGCTCTTTAGTGGTGTAAGACTGCCCGGACCCACCCGGCAAATCCAGCTGCCACAAATGCTAGTCTAATGTGAGAGGTCTTTATGAGGTTACAGTCTTAATGAATTAAGAAACACTTAACCAGATAAACATGTAGTGGGACATGAGGGGGTTAAGTGGGTGCCTTGGGTGGCATGTGGAATCTAGTGGGTGCCTTGGGTGGCATTTGGAAATACGATTAGAAACACTTAACCAAAATAGAAACATGTAATTGAAACATGAATAAGAAGTGGATTATGTGGGATGTACTAGAGGGGACCAAGCTTAGGTGGATAGCTTGTGTCAAGTGATGGGGGCCCATTTCAACCAGTAACTCATACGTATCTTTGTGGGCTCGACCCAAGTCGAGGATAGGACACGCATACTGGGCTTGACTGTAAGAGGCCAAAAAGGGTTAGCGGTGGCAACGCAAGTCCAACGGGTTCATATGCATGTGTGGACCCGGGCTAGTAGGTAAGACGTTGTTACATGATGTAGGTATAAGCCGTGCATTATTTGTGGTATTGGGTTGCCGCTTTGGGGAGTGATACACCACACTGTGGGGCCAGCACGGGTATCTACGAGTTAGGGAGCCGATCGCTTGGGGGTAGTGGGTACACCTAGTGGAGATAGGGGCAGGCGGCACCTATGAAGGCAGCTAGGGGTGCACGAAACTACCAATATCATTATTAAGTCTGTAGGCGGGATCAACCTTAGGGTGACTAGTGATGGTGCAGTATAGCAATTATCCTATAGTGTTGGTGTAGTTTAGTAATTATCTTATAGTGGTTTAGGGGAGCTTTAACGATATCGTTGTTCATCTTGTTTCCTTATTTACTCTACCATACTCAATGGTTCATGGTCATTCCCTTATTTTCCAACTTATGCCTTAGCCTATTTACTTTGTTAATTATATTGTTAAAGTTATCGCACTAGCCAGACTTTATGTCTGACCCACTTTGTTTCCTCCTCTTTTCTTCCTCCTCCCCCCCCCAAGGTGCTCAGGTTGGAACTAGCACCAGCGGAGCTTGATTTTGGACAACTGTGCTTCTTGCTTTTAGAAGATTGCTTGGATCGCTGAAGTAAAGTTCAGCCTCTCTTTTATTTATGGCTATTTTGTATTGGGGATTATGTCTTTCAATTTATGTACTTTTGGTAGTCAAGATGGATATTATGTACTTTGACTCTGGTTTTTGATGATGTAAGCAAACATATGTGTTTCCCGCTGCAATGAAATAAAGTTTTAAATCTTTGAGTACTGTTTATATCTGTCTTGTTGTTAAGTTTCTGTTCTATACTTACTTAAAACGCTCCATAGAAGTTAATGCATTCCCTTTGTGAGTGAGATTAATGGACGTGGGGTGTTACATTATTCTTTAATTTGTTATTATAGTGTTAACAGAAATACGGGGTGTTACAGATAATATCGGAGTTTTCTCTAGTAGGTCCAACAAGTTTTGAAAGGCCTCTACACCGTCTGGGGTCCACTCGAAGTTGCGCTTCCCTCGTTTGATTAGATCAAAGAAAGGTACGCATTTGTCTGTGGCTTTGGAGATAATTCTGCTCAATGCTGCCACTTTCCCTGCAAGGCTTTGAACATCTCTGATCTTCTTGGCTTTTCTATGTTTCTAATCACTACAATCTGGTCGGGATTAATTTCGGTTCCACGAGAACTGACCATGAAACCGAGGAATTTTCCAGATGTAACCCCAAATGAACATTTCAAGGGGTTCAGCTTCGTCCCGTATCGTCGTAGGATTCTAAACATATCCGCCAAGTCCTTTGTATGAGTAGACGTTCGTTTGACTTCACCAACATATCGTCCATATAAACTTCCATTGTTCTCCCGATCTGGTTGTAAAACATTTGGTTCACCAAGTATAATATGTGGCTCCGACATTCTTTAGTCCGAACGGCATCACCACATAATAATACAACCCTAGGTCCATAATGAAACTAGCATGCTCCTGATCCAGTACATGCATGGGGGTCTAGTTGTACCCTGAATATGCATCCATGAAGGAGAGAAGCTCATGCCCCGCCGTTGAATCTACTAGTTGGTCAGTCCTGGGGAGTGGAAAGTTGTACTTCGAGAAGGCTTTGTTTAAATCAGAAAAGTCGATACATGTTCGCCATTTCCCATTGGATTTCTTAACCAGTACAGGGTTTGATATCCAGTCCGGATACGTTGAATCTATGACGAACCCATTATCTCTTGGCTTCCCCACTTCTTCTTTCAAGGCTGCTGACCTTTCGAGAACTAGCATATGCCTTTTTTGTTTCACAGGAGGTTGGGTTTATGCTTAGTGAATGGCTCATGACCGAGGGAAAAATTATGCACATGTCTGCGTGGCTCCTAGCAAACACGTCAAGGTTTTCTTTCAAAAAGTCTATTAATTCCCTCGTCCAGAGGGGGTCTAAGTGAGATTAAATCTTCAAGAACTTAGTTAGGTCATCGTTATCGATCGGGATGTCCACGGTTGCCTCATTAGGTGTCGCCTTCCTCCTTCCTGGTTCCTCGTCCTCTCTAGGATTGATATCTTCAGGTAGGTCGTCAGGTGACTCCCTTGGCGGTATTGTCTTTAGTTATTATGTTGAATTCTCCTTAGCAGGAGAGGAAGTATTCTTAGATTCTGAACCTTTTCCGTTACGCAACATCTTCAATTCCGCCATATAACAGGCTCTTCCAGTAACTTGGTCAGCACGAATCATTCCCACTTCCGCATCAGTTGGGAATTTCATTAGCAGGCACCAAGGAGTAATGCAATCTCTAAACTCTGAAAGTGCTGGCCGACCTAGGAAAGCGTTTTAAGGTGAATCAATGTCCATGATGACGAATTGGAGGATCCTTACTCTTTGGTGCTCTGCTTCACCTAACTCTACGGGTAAGTCTATTACTCCAATTGGGGCGGTTGAAGATCCGTTAAATCCACGAATCCACCCTTTACACAGCTTTAAATCATTCGCTTCTAATTTCATCTGATCAAAAGCCTTTTTAAATAGGATGTTAACAGAACTGGCATTATCCACAAGGACTTTCTTAGCTATTACAGGTCCGACAACTGTAGTTATCGCTAACATATCAGTGCTTGGCACTTCGACTCCAACACTCTCTCTGCCTCGAAAGACAACATCATTAGTCGCTGACTTTTGCTACTTTACTAGTGTGATTTCTTCAAGATTACTACATTCTCTTATTTCTGGATGTTTGGCTGCGTTAACATACTGCTCCATTGTCCTGTTACTAGACCCGGCTGGATGTTGTCTGCCAACTACGGTACTTATAACAATATTCTTTCCTTTTTGTTTAGCAGTGGATTTAGAAGCAGGCTAGTTCTGATTTGGGGTTTGCCCTCCTTTCCCTCTGTCCTTCAGGATGACTTTGTATTCATCTAGTTTTCCTGCATGGTGCAGTTTTTCAACAACATCCCTTAGAATACGACACTCGTTCGTAGAGTGACCTTGAGTTTCATGAAACAAATAGAATTTCTCAGTTGCTCGCTCCTTCTCAGTGGAGTTCCTGGGGGATGTTTTTTGTACTGTACAACGTTACAAGTATCCAGATAAATGTTCTTCAAAGTGTCGCTCAACGACATGTAATTTTCGAAAGTTTGAAATCGAGGTCTTTTTCTGGAATTATTCCCTTGATTCCTGTTCCTTTTGACACTATTTCCATCCCGACTGCCATTTCCTCCATTTTTGTTACCGACATTTACCTCGACTTTCCCTGCACTGTCTCCAGATTGCTTAATACCAACATTGCTCTGAATGTCCTCCGTGGGAGCTCCATCAAACTTTCTCTTTCTGTTGGCATAAATCTCTTCTTGTCGCAGTCGAATATTTGCCTTTTCATAGAACAACTTCTTAGTTTACGGCGGCTTCCTAACCAAGTATCCTCTGAACTCGGTGTCCTTATCAACTCCATCTATTAATGCCATTAAAATGGTCTGCTCATGTGGGTCACTCGCCTCGGTGACTGCCAGATTAAAGCGGTCTAAATAAGATTTAGGATTTCTCATGGAGCTTGTTTGATTGCAGATAATTCAATGACACATTTAGACTTTCGGGCATGAATTCGGAACTGGTCCATAAAACTTTCACTTAGTTCCTTAAAGTTGGATATTGATCGGGGGGAAGCCGAGTAAACCACATCAATGTGACATCTTCAAGATATATCAGGAAAGCCTTACATTTCATAGCGTCAGGTGCTGCTGTGGCATTCATATACCATGAATACCTCATCAAATGCGATCTTGGATCAATTCTCCTTGTATACCGATCCATTGTGGGCAGGTTGACGTGACATGGAAATTGGAAATCGATAATATCATCAGTGAATGGGGTGTGGCTACGCTCAATACTCCAGTTCTCGTTGGTGTAATGTCGACTATCAGCCATGATCTGGCAAACCATTGCTTCTACTTCGGCATTAATTAATGCTGGTTTAGGATCCGCACCTCTAGTCCTCCTAATATGCCCAGTCCCTAGATCAGGTGATGTTCTTTGGTTTCTGGTAGCGTCTGAACTCCCCTGTCCTCTACGATCCCAATCATTCACGGGATGAAGAGGTTAAAGGAGCTGTCCTTGAGTAGGATTAGTGACGTTTGGATCTCTGGGAAGGACGTGAGATCCTCGCATTGGTAACAGCATTGGTTATCTCAGACTCGGGTCATCACGTCCTAGTACATGAGCTGCATCTTCATGAGATCCCGACTATCCAAAAGCTGATTGTTCAAGATTCTCGTTCCTTTCATATGGCCTCCTCCAACATGAACGTTCTTCATTCAAAGAGGATGAATGATCAGTAGCGAGACGATGAGTTGGAGAGGGTGTTTTTTGACTACGAAGCTCGTTTATCTCTCTATTCATGGCTTTCATGTTTTCCCGCATCAGAACACTATCACGTCTCTGAGCTTCTAAGGCATCATTAGTTCTATCCAACATATCAAGCAAGCGCAAGAATTCCATATGTGAAACAGGTGCAGAGGAAGAAGGCTGATTACTAGTTGTCGCGGATGGTATTGGAGCATTTGTAGTGGCTCGAGTAGAAGTATTAGCCTCTATCATGACCGATTCGGATCGGGTCATTGTTGTACCACCGGTTAGGGTTGGGGGTGTCTCCAGAAACAGTCAAATCATTGGTTTGGTTTGTATCATTAAGCTCGGGTCGGATCGGTGACCCTCTTCCAGATCGGTTCGATCCAGAACTTTGCCCCCTCGACCTAGTGACAAATATCACCTATTTATCCTCACCCATCTCGTTATCCCGAGAAACACGTGGTTCTTTTCCTTTACCTTTAGCCATAAAGCCTGATTCTTTTGAGATTAACCAAAAACCCTCAAAATACTGAAGAAAGTGGACTAACTTCTTTGGACTTGAGGATCTAAATAGTAGAACGATAATCCAAACTGCTGAGAATTCAACTTTCTCAGTGAAAGCACCAAACACTAAAAGAAAATATTCTATTAATTACAAGCAAAGATTGCACGATAATTTATAATGCAATAGTTAACCATGTTAGTCGTTATTTGGGATTAACCATGGCTTGGAAGGGTAAACCATGACTTTGGGCTACACAATAATAAAAGATGCGCTAAAAATTGGCGGTCAATATTTCACGCTTCCCTCCTAATTTTTGTGTCACACAACTTTACTTTTCATGTTCTTCACCAACCCTAATTTCCTTTTGTTATTCCCTTTGATTCCCCGCTTCCTTCCAATTCAGTCACCCAAAATCCTCTCTCCACTCAAAAATCCTATCGAAATTTGATTCTTGGTAGTTGACAGCTTATGTGTGATTGTACTTTCCTCAACCACAAAGACGAGCGGTACATTTTTATGTTTCCCTCTCAATCTCTTATTCCGTTGTTTTTCACCTAACCCCTCTATTCATCCTTCACCTCCAAATCCCTAAATCCCTCGTTGAAAACTGCCTTTCTTCACTCTTCCAATCCATCTTTGAAATTCTTAACATTCAAATCATGTTGTTTGTGTTGCTTTAAGGGATCGACGACCTTGTAGGTATAACAATTTTTTTTTTAAATTTAATTTCATTTTGATTTTTGTTTATTTTGACTCAAAATATTTTCCACTTTATTCATGGAATGAATTATGTTTTCCTACATCGACTGTAGAACAGATTAATTCATCTTTCGTGTGCACAACAACCAGTCTTCCTCTCACATGAACTAGCTTCAGTTTAGCCATCGGTAATGTCTCTTCTTTGAAGATGTTTAAAAATGTGTGAGTTGATGTTACTGGAAGAAGGTTTGAAGCAAAACACGAAGGTCAGCACTATTGTAAGACCAAAAAGTGGTTCTAATGCCCAACTGAATGATAATTCTAAATAAAATAGGAAGAAAAACAATAAGAACATAAGATTTATAGTGGTTCGGCATTAAAGAGCCTACGTCCACTTTACAGTTCACTGATTGATGAAATAAACACGAGTACAACAATAATATCCACTCAATTGCACGAATACAACAATAATTTCTCTCAATTTCATGGAATTATACTTCAAGATTCTAAGTATAATCTGAAATGATAGAAGAAATCTGCTGGTGATGAAGTTAGAGTAGACAAATAGCCTAGAGATCCCCGAAAATGGTGCTTAGTGGTATATTTATAGGAAGGAATTCCATTCAGTTTGGGTGCCACGTGGGGTCTATCCCTTGAACTTTGGATTTGGGAGCTCTGAGACAAGGACAACACAGTAAGAATGTGGGAAAATGGGGGTTAACCACTTTGAATTCATTGGAATTATGGGATGTAACTACTACGGTGTTGGTCCATGGTTCAGATCGGTTGAGAGAATAAGACTCTGATCGGACATAGGCATACCGAATAGACCCGAGCATGTTCTTTGGAACTCCTTAGATTGCGTGAAGTAGAGAAAGGGGCTCGGCTAGAGGGGACCGAACCGGTCTGGAAGCCTGTCTGCGATACTCTTTGTTCTTAAATACTTTTTATTGAATAATCCCTTAGACTTTGTGTAGCCTAACCTCAATGTAGGCTAACAGATAGAAATAAAAATTAACATAAGAGAGTTAAATAAAAATTTGTGAAAGAAAATTGGAATTGAATTGAATTCAGTTTAGCGGAAATCGAATTGAAATAGAATCATATCGAGTACAATAGGATTTAGAAATGGAATTGGATTGTTGAGTAAGAAATTAGAATTGAGATTGGAACTGGAGTTTGAAATGGAATCCAGTTTGTGTATAAGCGAATGATTTGGTTTGAGGATAAATTGATTTGAGATTGATTGGGATGGCATTTGTATATGCTAACTTGGTAGCGAATTGAAGAGATAGAGTTGGATGCCAAACAAAAAGGTACAATTATATTAAATATGAGTTTGAGATTTATAGGTCTGTTTGGCAAGCCGTTTGGCTGTTTTATTTTCTTTTGGATTGGAGAGGGCCTAAAGAGGTGAGTTGTACCGATTGAGCCGCGTAATGAAGATGCTGGCGAATTTTTTCGAAAATTTAAGATGTTAGAAAATTTTCAGAATTTTTGAACATTTTCATTAGTAGAAATGAATTAATATTTTAATTAAAATTAAATGGTTCAGTAGAAACTGAAATTAAGAAGTAAAAACAAATGACTTTTAACGTAGTTAGTAGGGTTTGTAGCATTTTTCCTACCTTAATAATTTCGAGGACAAAATCTTTTTAAGGAGGAAGGAATGTAATGTCTTGGATTTTTAATGATTAAATAATTAATTTATTTAATTATTTGGATAGAGATTTGGCAATTTAAATTATTTGAATTAAAATATTTTTATTATTTAATTATTATTAATAGTGGAGTAATAAATTTAATTTCTAGAATAACTGGAATTAGTTGAATTTGAAATATTTTGTGAATTGGATAACATAAGAAATTTGATCGAGTTTAGTTTGGAGTTATAATAATGAATTTATTATTTAAATGAAGTTTGAATGTATTAATTATAATATAATTTAAAACCAGCTCATAACGTCGTGGTAGTTCATAATATTACGTTTTGAACTTTAAATGGATATACAGGATTCGTTATAAGTCGGATTTCTTTGAAATAAAAAATGTTTGAATCTATTGAACTATATTTTTCTAATGGAAGTGAAAAATCGAGATTTCGTCTTATTAGTTGTAAGTTATGTTCAAATCAAATTTTCAGAAAGTCGCTATAGAATCGTTTATAAAATATAATGATTTATATAACAAATAAAAAGGGTTTTAATATAAATTGAACGTCGTTTTAACTTAAATTTGAAATGTCAAGTTTAAACCCGTATTTTGTTTATTCCTGAAGTTGTATATATTTTGTTTTAATATATATATAAGATAATAATAATTTATTATTAATTTGAATTGCTTATAATTTAATTTATATTTAAACAATTTATATTATATTGGTTTAATATGGAATATAAGGATAACCAATTTTCAAACGACATCCGTTTTCGACGAAACTAATTTTATTAAATCCGTAGTGATTAATTATTGTAAGATTTTCAGTTTTGCATCAGTTAGATCTATTGTGTAACCCTGTGCAGTTTAAACGCGTATTATTGAACTGTTTGCAATTCAAAAAGATTTTTTACAAATGGATTCAGAATTTGACGAAATAGTTCCATCGTGTCTGAAATATTTAACTATTGTAATATTAAAATTTTCACCTCGAATGGAGGTCAGGTGTGGTAATTTTTGCATATTACTTCATGTGTAAGTATCATAAAGATTAAATAATAAAAGAAAAAAATCTGTAACAACCCGGACTTTCAAAAACAATTTAAATTTTTATTTTTGCTATTTCTATGAATTTTGGATATTTGAAATGATTTATTTTAAATAATAACGACTAAAAATTTATTTAAATCGAAGTTAGAATGTATAAATTTATTTTAATTATAAAATGAGCCTGAAATGGCGCGGTAGTTTTAAAATTCGATTTTTAATTTCAATTTAATATACAAAATTCATTTTAAATCGGAATTGGACGAAACAAGAAATATTTGAATATGTTTACCAATATATTTCTAACGAATGTAAGAAAATGAGATTTCACTTTATAAATTAAAAGTTATGTCTAGTATAAAATTAAGAATAATCGTTGTGGAATTTATATATATTTTAATATAATATATAAACCTTAAAATATAGCCATTTTGCAAACGACCTCCGTTTTTGACGAAACCACTTTTATTGGATCTGGAATGTCAAATTATTGCTAGATTCCAATTTTCATAATTTATGGAATTAATATGTGAGCGTGGCAAAAGAAAACGTGTTTTGTCAATTTCAGTCAAATTGAATCGACCGAAAAATGGCCATTTTTCAAACGGTCTCCAAATTTAATGAAATTAGTTTTGTTAGGACCGTATCGTCAAAACAAAGCTAAATATATTATTTTTGTAATTTTTGGAGTCAGTGTGTGGCCCTAGAAAATTAAAATGTACGTTTAAATTTAATTTACATTGATATATATTTTAATTTTGATAAAAACTAATCATAACAGCCGAATTGGGTTACGAAACATGTTCCAATGTGTCCGGAACAAGGGTATTTAGCTAGCGGCGACACTCATGTGTTGGATCTAGATTAACACTAGAGGGGGGTGAATAGGGATAATTACAATTTTTACTGAGTTCAAATATTACAGGATAATAAACAGATCACAGATAATATCAGAAATAGAAATGCAGAAAGTAAATGACACAAGAGATACCCAACTTCGGCAAAACCCTGCCTACTACTGCATTCCTAAGGTTTCTACTATGTGGTAGAACAGATCCCGCATACAAAACCGTGTACACTCGCAATCCCTGCTCCTATTCTAACCCTACGCTCAAAACCGTAGACTGACCGATATCCCCTCAATCAGATTTCCCATGATTACAACCCCATAACCAGTAACCCAGATTTTACAGACTCTGTCAACTGTCAGTCAACACCTTGACTGAATTCACCTAGATTTTTACAGTACTCTAGAAACTGATCAGGTTTGTTTTACAGAACAAAATAAAAACAAAATACACAAAAGAAAAAACAAATAAAACCCTAGGATTTAAAGTAAAGGGGTCTCCCCTTTGTAAACTCAAGTCAATCAAGGCCGGCCCATTTACTTTATAGTTTAACCCGATCTCTTTTGCTTCTCTGGAAAAATAATGGCGGCGGCTTGAATAATTTTCTAGGGTTTCCTCCTGCTTCGTCCCAATTCAAATCGACGGCTTGATGAAATTGCTTCTCTGAATTTTAGATTCACTGTTACTCTCAGATGTTTCGATTTGGAATTTTCTCTCTTTCTCTTGACTGAAAACCAAGTGAGTTTTTCCTGGAAATTATAGCTTTGAATTGCTTGAATTGATTTTTTTTGGTTTTCGATAGATCCTGCCTGTGATGAAAAAGGTGTAGAAATAGGATTTAAAAATCCTAAAACATCTCTGATTTCGCATATGTGACTTGCCTGATTTGTTGCGGTGCTTTCCCCTTTTGATTTGCGGATTTGATTGAATACAAGATTTCCTCTTTTGGTCCCTCTGGTTTAAATTGCTTGCGTGTATTTGGACATGAATTCAGAAAATTATTTGTTGCCTTATAATCCCATTCGAATACTAGTTTCCTGGAAAAAAATTCCCTTGCGAAAATGATCTTGCCGAATATACTTGATATATCCTGTTTCCATACACATTTGTGTACCCTCGAATTTGTGTTGAATTGATTCCTGTTACAAATTTATGTTTCACAAACATACCATATCTTGCTAGTGTGAATTTTGCTTTAAAACTGGACCTTGAAAATCTTGATTGAAATTATACTTGGCAATAATTGAGTGATTTGTTTCCCTGATAAATAATCTTGAAATCACATCCTTTCTTGCCAAAATAATACGGTCCAAAAAGGAACCATGTAATCACTGCCTTGCCCAAAATTATGTCTTGAATTTCCTATTGCATGCCACAATTTAAAATTCCTTGACAGTATTGTTAGCATATGAATTAAACTCTTGGCGACTGAACTGAAATGATTTTGTACTTGCTCGATTTTCTGGCAATAATATTCTGGAAATAGATTTTCTAATTTCTTGAACTTGTGGCACCTTGTAAAAACTCTTAAACACTTGCCAAAAGATATAATAACTGACTTGAATCATGCCAGAGAGATTATTGTTGTTTTCAAGAAAGAAAGGATGAATTTCGAAAATGGTTTCTTGCTTTAAAAAAAAACTTTGATCACTTTTTTTCTGGTTAGAATGACAAAAGGAAATCTTTGGTTGACTTGCCATTCATGATGATTGATTCCTAACTCATGCTGATTTTCTTGACTTGCTGAAATTATTGTGCTATGCTGTGCAAGTTGACTTGTATCACTTAGCTGCCATTCAACTGTCTCGGAACTTGCTTGACCCTACTAAACACCACTGCATGTACCTTGTTCTTGTATGCCACTGCACTATCCTTGCTATTCATTTTGATATTGTCATGAAAACTTGAACTGGTTTTGTATGTTGCTGCCCTGCTTGTAGCATGTTGACTTGTCATGCTTGCACACCATTTTGTTAGTTGTATACTTGTTGAACCATGTTGATTTATCACCATACCATGAGCATGTGCTCGGCCTTGCTGAAATAAAATGTCCACTTTGAAATATGAGCATTTGCATACATCCTGTGTCACCTTGCACTTTGGCCCATATGTCATTTCATTTGCCATGTCTTCATGCTGCATTGATTTTGTTTTGTTTCACCATATACCATGTACTCATCCATGTATACAACCTCGATCATGTTTAGATTCACTTGCTTGCATTTGAAATGCTATACCATTTGCTTGTTGCTCCTGAACTTGAACTTGAACTGATTTGGCACTTGTTCATCTATATGCTGCTTTGATCATGTAGACAAAAACTAAACTGGATTACATGTATGGCTCGACATATGGGCTTTGTTGACTATATTGACTTTTCATGTCGTCCATGTATATACGACCATGCCATGTTTACTTATCCATCTCACTGTGTCGAGCGTGGTCCATGTGGCTGCTCCACAGCCGCTTGCTACTACATTCTGATTGGCGTGGCAGTGCACACGTATATATTTATACACATGTGTATATGCAGCCATCAGACAAGTTTTTTGTCCCTGTACAATACATATACAAACTGACTAGACACAGATGAATCAGATCAAGTCATGAAAAATGATGTGAAACACACCAAAATTCTGAGGCAAATAAATTTTTAAAATAAAAATTTATATTTGCATTTATTCAATTTAAATTCTATTGCAGTGTACTGTGTGTGTGTTTCATTGTGATAGGTAAATAGATGACTGGACTGACTCATAAGCTGTGAAGACAGAAGATAGAAGAACAGAGTGTTAGTGTTTGTGAATGTATATAAGTTTGTATGTGTCAATGTGTAACTGAGTGAATGTATGTGTAGATGCAAAATGTACTGAGTGTGAGAGTTGTAGTGAAGAGATTGTACTGTTTATTTGTAATAAACAAATTGTTTGAAATCAAATATCATTTTGTTGTCATCAAACAAAATTTGTTTATCGTATACTGTGTATTTACAAGTACAAATTCTGTGAAGTGATTAAATAGTGGAATTTTAAATAATTGTACTGTTCGAGTGTTTGAAATATAATATTTAATTTAAATAAAATACTGTAAGAAAATATGAATATCTATACAGTCATATTCTATTTAAATATGAACATAATATTCTGTATGTGATGTAGAATAACAGTACGATTTCAAACACATTAATAATAATATTTATTTGGTTGTTATCATCAAACAAAAATCATATAATTGTGTATTCAACACCGTTATATACAACAATCTCCCCCTTTTGATGATGACAAACAAACAAAAGATTTTGAGCACAATAAATGTGTTTGACAGTGAATTTTGAACTCCCCCTATTTATTAGCTCCCCCTACAACTGTGCATGAGTGAAATGTATGATATGAAAAATAATTAAAATTTCAAACTTAATTATATTTATAAAATATTCACACATAAATTAAAATCTCAACCCATTCTCCCCCTTTTGTTATCATCAAAAGGATTCAGACATTAAAATATAGACGAAAAATGACTAAAAATACAATTTCAGCTTAAGAGGAAGAACGTTCAACATAAATCTCAATCAGTCAAACAAAAATTATAATAATCTGAGAACAGGTGGCATATTTCACATTGTATTGAATGACGGATTTACGATGAATTTTATATAAAATGGAGAGAGTTTAAAAAATATATATATTTCCAATTATTTTCCAAAAAAAATTAAAAAAAATAAAGCACAAAAACATTGATAGATTTGGACTATAATTAATAATTCAATTTAAGTGACAAAATCAGATATTCTCAAATCCCAATACCCGTCAATCAACAAATCATAATACGTCAAAAGATTTCAACACATTTCATAGATTAGAAAGATGGATTGATAGGCTGGTTTTTATACACCGAGGAGAATTTCAGATTAATTTCAATTTATAGCACAATATTTCCGTTTTCTTTTTATTTTATTTAACAGCACACTGACCACGCATAACCAGAGCTTGGATTTTTATATGGGGTCAGTCGCAGCTTAAATTATAAGTTGTCTCTTAACCAAGCATGACCAGAGCTCGGATTTTTAATTGAGGTTAGAGACACACTTAATTATATTTATTATTTTCAGCATTTAAAGGAAAAACTCCTCAGTATATAAAACCAATATATGAATGATAGAAAATGGGGTAGGTAAAGAGATGAACTGTGAAATAAATTTCTAAATTAATTATATTATGAAATATGTTCGATTGTACCGGGATCATTGAAAATTTTCAATTATCACTAATTCTGAATAATAACATAGTCCCATTTCTATCACAAATATTTCCACTGTCTATTCAAAAAGATTTTAAAACATATTGACTCTCCACATTAATATAAAATTATTATGGATGGCAGAATGATGATAGTTAAAGGAGATGGTCGTGAAATAATTCCCAATTCAAAGATATTATAATAAATGTTCAAGCATCATGAAATTTTTTAAATAAAATCTCCTCTTGTTGTGAAATATACTGCAGTCATAATTCATCACAATTTCAAAATCTATTAATAATTTTGATGAATTATAAATACAGTTCAATTTGGATATTGATTTCAATTTCTGAATGAATAGTTAATATATAATTTTAAAATTGAAAATCAATTACAAGAGGAAATTAGACAGATTTATACAAAAAAAATTGAATCTATACACGGTGATAATTAAAAAAACAGTTGAGTGAAAAAGCTAATACCAATTGTAGTCTCCTTTATCGAGGGATTTAATTACACCTTGATGGACTATCATGGATATCTCAGACCAAAGAAATTTAAGCACAAACCTAGCCAGACAAATTTAGCACATTTATTAGAGCAACAGATAAGAACAAGCAGTTATTTGAAGAACAGTATCAGAGCAGCAATCAAATCATAAACAAGCAATTTCCAACATATTTTCAAAATAATATAAAAGTAGCACAAGACATCAGTCATGAATCAGACTTGTCAGAAAATGTTTCACAGAAGTTTCAGATGGTCACAGAAGATGATTCATGATCCCAGATTTGAAAATATTGTTTATTTTAAATCATTTGAAGGAATATGAAAATATTAGAATTTAATGAATCAATCACACCAAATTATAAATTTTTGATTCGAGATATGTGTAAGATTCAATAAATCAATAATTTCAAATGATTTTAAACAAACAGATATTCAAATCAAATAATCATGAAATAACAGAGAGTTTTAAGACCGGATTTTCAAAGAACTTTTCACAAGTAATACAGACAAGTACAAGAGTAATTTCTCAGAATATTTACATCAAGTTTGAAAGAAAATTCATGATCCAAAAATAGTGATTTATTCACAATCACTTGAAATAAATGTAATTCTTGAGATACAATGAATTAATCACACATGATTAATAATTGCAGATATGAGAGGTGTGTGAGATTCAAAATATCAGAAATTTCAAATGATCTTAAACAAAAAAAAATGCAAACCATATGATCATGAATAACAAAGAATTTCAAGATGTAAGCAATATTTCAAGAATATATAAGCCAATCTAAAAAATCAATGAAATTATCAGGACTGATAAGAAGCAGTGTGCTGTAATGAGTATAATATTTCAAGCTTTTCTAAAATGAATTAGAAGAAACTCAAAACAACAGTGGTGTGTGAAACTTCATTAAATTTTCAGATCTTCAAGAATTTAGAATTCTAATTAATATTGTTCAAAATATGACAAGAATACATCAACACTGTTATAAATCCAGAAATCAGAAAACTAAACTTCAAGAAAATTGTAGATATATAGAAGTTCAAATTCAGGATATGGAAATGATTAACACACGATGATTTTATACAAATAAAGCATATTTCCAGAAAATCATGAATTCTGCAACTGGAAGTTTAAGAAGTACAGGCAAAGAAGAATATGACAGTGTCAAATCAAAAACAAAAAACAGAAAGGGATAGAGGAAGGAATAATCACAGAAAATAAGAAAACAAAGAGAATATACAAAGGTGAGTTTAGAGATCATACCAGAATCCAATGTAAAGCAGAATCTCTAACTCAACAAGCTTGGCCAAGGAACTATGGATGATACAGGAATATTGAGCAGCTCGAATTCAATTCTCTTTTGCAAAGCAGTTCCTCAGCCCCCTTCGGTATCTAACAATTCAGGGGATCGAGTGGTCTAACAAAGTTTGTAAAACCACTCACAGCTGTATTCATATGTTTTGGTACCCAGACTTGTTTATATAACAAACCATTAGAATTAACTTTCGTACCCTTAGGAACCCAAATCTGTTTGAACTTGACGAAGCCCGTTTTATTTTTTGGGATCCAAGAATGTTTAAATGGTTTATTATAAAACGATTTCTCATCACAATTTTGACTCAAAATACCTTTGAAATTTTCAGTGTTCAAATTTTCTAAGCAGTTCTTTCCAAAGCAGTTTGGGGGATTTTTCAAATCGTTTGAATTTTGTTTTCCAAAAACATCATTTTTCCCGAAGCCAAGACCAGATTTATTTCCAATAGAAACTTGGTTTTGTAACAGCATATTCAACGATTTTTCCCCATTAGAAAATTTATCCAAAGTTGATTCTAATCGTTGAATTTTGGATTTTAGATCGCTATTTTCTTTTAGTAAATTTGAGCAATTATTTATAGCGATCTTCTGTTCAACATTGGATTGTTTCAAAACCAAATTCTCATTTTCAAGCAATTTAATTTTGGCTTGGGATTCGGAAATTTCAAGTTCAAATCATTTTTGTTTTTCAGACTCAAAATTCATGGATTTTTCAATCTCATTTTCAAATTCTTTCAAAATCAAACCACTTTTCACCAAATTTTCATTTTCAGCAATTTCAATTTTGGAATATATATCGGTTTTAAAAAAATTAAATTCCTTTTGTAAAAAGTTATTCAAACTTGATAACTCAATCTTGTTTTCTTTTATGATCAGAATTTCCTTTTCAAACTTTTGAATATTTTTATTGAGATGAACAAGATTGGTTTTCAATTTCAAACAATTTTTGCAATCTGAATTTGAAGAATTTTTAAAATGTTCAAGTTGTGATTCCAAATCATCAATTTTGCTGGTCAACTCGAGATTTTTAGATTTCAGAGATTTGTTTTTAGATTGGAGTTTATCAACAGACTTAGTTAGATCAGCACACTTATAAACTAAATCTTCATATGGGAAATTTCCTGTCTCATCGTCTGTTGAATCTCCATCCACTGATCCATCTGAATTTTCATTTGTAAATCATGTTAAGCAGAACTCTGAATCTAAGTTGACTTTATTGGGTTTTGAGTTGTGGTTGTCAGATCTTCCATACTTCGTATTGAGAGTATCCCAGATTTCCTGTGCAGATAAACAATGACAGATAAGATTAAACTGTTTAGTATTAAGATAATCAAATATGATTTTCATAGCACGAGCATTGAAATTAATATCTACACTATCAAACCCATTGATAATAACATCCCAACATTTAATACTAACAGATTTAAAAAAAATCCATTTTGGATTTCCAGTTTAAAAAATCAGTTCCATCAAAAATATTTGGAGATGAACTGGACTGACTCTCTATAAGTTGACAACTAGGGATCACCATCACTCTAGAGTTAAAAAATACCTGCTCTGATACCAATTGTTGGATCTAGATTACCACTAGAGTGGGGCTGAATAGGGTTAATTACAATTTTTACTGAGTTCAAATATTACGGGATAATAAACAGATCACAGATAATAGCAGAAATAGAAATGCAGAAAGTAAATGACACAAGAGATACCCAGCTTAAGAAAAACCCTGCCTACTGCTACATTCGTAAGGTTTCTACTACGTGATAGAAAAGATCCCGCATACAAGACTGTGTACACTTGCAATCCCTGCTCCTATTCTAACCCTACGCTCAAAACCGTAGACTGACCGATGTTCCCTCGATCAAATTTCCCCTGATTACAACCCCGTAACCAGTAAACCAGATTTTACAGACTTTGTCAACTGTCAGTCAACACCCTGACTGAATTCAGCTCGATTTTTACAGAATTCTAGAAACTGATCAGGTTTGTTTTACAGAACAAAATAAAAACAAAATACACAAAAGAAAAAACAAATAAAACCCTAGGATTTAAAGTAAAGAGGTCATCCCCTTTGTAAACTCAAGTCAACCAAGGCCGGCCCATTCTCTTTTTTGTTTAACCCGGTCTCTTTTGCTTCTCTGGAAAAATAATGGCGACGGCTTGAATAAATTTTAGGGTTTCCTCCTACTTCGTCCAATTCAAATCGACGGCTTGATGAAATTGCTTCTCTGAAGCTCAGATTCGCTGTTGCTCTCAGATGTTTCGATTTGAAATTTTCTCTCTTGCTCCTGACCGAAAACCAAGTGAGTTTTTCCTGGAAATTATAGCTTTGAATTGCTTGAATTGATTTTTTTGGTTTTCGATAGATCCTGCCTGTGATGAAAAGGTGTAGAAATAGGATTTTAAAATCCTAAAACATCTCTGATTTCGCATATGTGACTTGGCTGATTTGTTGCGGTGCTTTTCCCTTTTGATTTGCGGATTTGATTGAATACAAGATTTCCTCTTTTGGTCCCTCTGGTTTAAATTACTTGCGTGTATTTGGACATGAATTCAGGAAATTATTTGTTGCCTTATAATCCCATTTGAATACTGGTTTCCTGGAAAAAAAATCCCTTGTGAAAATGATCTTGCCGAATATACTTGATATATCATGTTTCCATACACATTTGTGTACCCTCGAATTTGTGTTGAATTGATTCCTGTTACAAATTTATGTTGCACAAACATACCATATCTTGCTAGTGTGAATTTTGCTTTAAAACTGGACCCTGAAAATCTTGATTGAAATTATACTTGGAAATAATTGAGTGATTTGTTTCCCTGATAAATAATCTTGAAGTCACATCCTTTCCCAAAATAATACGGTCCAAAAAGGAACCATGTAATTACTGCCTTGCCCAAAATTATGTCTTGAATTTCCTGTTGCATGCCATAATTTAAAATTCCTTGACAGTATTATTAGCATAGGAATTAAATTCTTGGCAACTGAACTGAAATGATTTTGTACTTGCTTGATTTTCTGGCAATAATATTCTAGAAACAGATTTTCTGATTTCTTGAACTTGTGGCACCTTGTAAAAACTCTTAAACACTTGCCAAAGATATAATAACTGACTTGAATCATGCCAGAGAGATTATTGTTGTTTTCAAGAAAGAAAGGATGAATTTCGAAAATGGTTTCTTGCTTTAAAAAAAAACTTTGATCACTTTGTTTCTGGTTAGAATGAAAAAAGGAAACCTTTGGTTGACTTGCCATTCATGATGATTGATTCCTGACTCATGCTGATTTTCTTGACTTGCTGAAATTATTGTGCTATGCTGTGCAAGTTGACTTGTATCACTTAGCTGCCATTCAACTGTCTTGGAACTTGCTTGACCCTGCTAAACACCACTGCATGTACCTTGTTCTTGTATGCCACTGCACTATCCTTGCTATTCATTTTGATGCTGTCATGAAAACTTGAACTGGTTTTGTATGTTGCTGCCCTGCTTGTAGCATGTTGACTTGTCATGCTTGCACACCATTTTGTAAGCTGTATACTTGCTGAACCATGTTGATTTATCACCATACCATGAGCATGTGCTCAGCCTTGCTGAAATAAAATGTCCACTTTGAAATATGAGCATTTGCATACATCCTGTGTCACCTTGCACTTTGTCCCATATGTCATTCCATTTGCCATGTCTTCATGCTGCATTGATTTTGTTTTGTTTCACCATATACCATGTACTCATCCATGTATACAACCTCGATCATGTTTAGATTCACTTGCTTGCATTTGAAATGCTATACCATTTGCTTGTTGCTCCTGAACTTGAACTTGAACTGATTTGGCACTTGTTCATCTATATGCTGCTTTGATCATGTAGACAAAAACTGAACTGGATTACATGTATGGCTCGACACATGGGCTTTGTTGACTATGTTGACTTTTCATGTCGTCCATGTATATACGACCATGCCATGTTTACTTATCCATCTTACTGTGTCGAGCTTGGTCCATGTGGCTTCTCCACAGCTGCTTGCTACTACATTCTGATTGGCGTGGAAGTGCACACGTGTATATTTATACACGTGTGTATATGCAGCCATCAGGCAAGTTTTCTGTCCTTGTACTATACATATACAAACTGAATAGACACAGATGAATCAGATCAAGTCATGAAAAATGATGAGAAACACACCAAAATTCTAAGGCAAATAAATTTTTAAAATAAAAATTTATATTTGCATTTATTCAATTTAAATTCTATTGCAGTGTACTGTGTGTGTGTGTTTCATTGTGACAGGTAAACAGATGACTGGAATGACTCGTAAGCTATGAAGATAGAAGATAGAAGAACAGAGTGTTAGTGTTTGTGAATGTATATAGTCTGTATGTGTCAATGTGTAACTAAGTGAATGTATGTGTAGATGCAAAATGTACTGAGTGTGAGAGTTGTAGTGAAGAGATTGTACTGTTTATTTGTAATAAACAAATTGTTTGAAATAAAATATCATTTTATTGTCGTCAAACAAAATTTGTTTATCATATACTGTGTATTTACAAGTACAAATTCTGTGAAGTGATTAAGTAGTGGAGTTGTAAATAGTTGTATTGTTCGAGTGTTTGAAATATAATATTTAATTTAAATAAAATACTGTAAGAAAATATGAATATCTATACAGTCGTATTCTATTTAAATATAAATATAATATTCCTGTATGTGATGTAGAATAACAATACGATTTCAAACACATTAATAATAATATTTATTTGGTTGTTATCATCAAACAAAAATCATATAATTGTGTATACAACACCGTTATATACAACATCATGGAATTGATTTGGAGTTTGTATCAACATAAGGGTATTTTTAGAAAATAACTGAATTGAAATTAAAATACGGTATAAATAACCCTCCATATACACCGTAATTTATTAAACCCTAATACCCATTTCTACAGCCACCACTATCATGATGGATGGTGGAAAAGCTTCCTTTTTTATCTTCAGTAATCCTCCCTTCAAGCTGAATTAAAACTTGAAATCGAAACGAAGATTGAAGTGCTTTCTTCGCTCTTATATTCTGTAAGGTTATGATCGCTTATTGCTTCATGGATTGGGAGGATTTGCTGACCAAAATCGCAACCTTTGAGACCTGTTTCTGGCCTGGAGGAGCCACCGAGTTCAACGGTGGTCACGGCGCAAGGAGGCGTGGGAAAGGCGGTCGGCGGCGTGGGTGATGATTTGGTTCCGACGGCTTAGATGATCCACAATGGGGAACCCTATAAGCAACAGTGATGGGTTCTTTTACAGTCCAGAAGTTTGCACGATGAAGGAGAAGGAAAAACAATGACCACGACTTTTCTGATGTAATTAAGTTTTTAATTAATTTATTAATTAATTTCATAATGTAATTAATATATAAACCGTCATATCTCTTTCATACGAGATCCAAACTGAACGATTTTAGTTGCGTTGCAATCGTGGCAGCGAACACTTCCGTATGGAACTACCTAGAATCAAAACGGAGACAGACAGAATTTTGACAAAATTAAATGCAAGTTTAATTTTGTTAAATACAGAAATTCAGAAATAAAGGACTGACGGAGTGGAAACGAAGGTGAGAACTCATCACTAGAAAAATTTTGCACAATTATTTATTTATTTTCATAACTAAGAAAAAATATATATATCAAATTGCTAGTGTAGATTTTTATCAGTTTAATTGTTATAAATTGTACACAGTGCTTATTAGATCACTTTCCTCATCCACAAAACCATGGACGATTTAAACTGACTGTATTGCATGTTGGTTGTGATTTGGAATGTTTAACATATTAAAACTAATGTTAATATTCATAAGATAGTGAAATTAAATTTTAAATATTCACTTATAATTTGAACAGTGAAAATTGGTTAAATTTATTAACCAATAATTTGTTTAAATAAATTGTGTTGTTTGAAACCCTATACGGGTATTGGGATGATACTTGACATACACTAATCCCAATATTTAATTACTTGTCAATCGATGGATCGACAGTCTATAATGAGGGTTATTTATTTATTTTAATGCTCACACAGTTGTAAATTTCACTTTGGATGTGAATGGACTGTTTAATGATTATTTATCATTATTGTTGAATACATGCGATGTATGAAATCCATATAACTGCAAATTATATGTTAATTGTTTGAGTAACATTCCGATTCAGAATCATTCTTATGAAAAGAGATCATTCTTTTTATGAAAAGAAAACATTTTAATGAAAAGAAACCTTTCTAAATGTAAAAGAACATTTTTAAGTATAAAAACATTTATATGTAAAAAGAACATTTTTAAGTATAAAAAAATTTATATGTAAAAAAAAGACATTTTTAAGTATAAAAACATTTATATGTAAAAGAGACATTTTTAAGTTTAAAAACATTTATATGGAAAAAGGACATTTTTAAGTACAAAGGCATTTATATGTAAAAGAACATTTTTAAGAATAAAAGTCAATTTTAGAAGAATTTTTTTTTAATGAAAAGTACATATTTCTGTAAAAGAACATTCTTTCTATAAAAGAACCATTTTAATGAAAAGCATATTCCTATAAAAGAATCATTTTATGTAAAAGAACATTCTTTCATTTTATGTAGAAGAACATTCTTTCTATAAAAGAACCATTTTAATGAAAAGCATATTTCTGTAAAAGAATCATTTTATGTAAAAAGAACATTCTTTCTATAAAAGAATCATTTTAATGAAAATCATATTTCTGTAAAAGAATCATCTTTATATAAGAGAACATCTTTATGTAAAAGAATCATTTTAATGTAAAGAACATTCTAATGTGAAGAACATTTCAATGTAAGGAATAATATAAAATAAATAATCTTTAAAAATAAAGAATATTTTAAGATAACGAATATTTTACAATAATATTCAGTAAAGAACAAAATTTGGATTTTGATGTCCAATTTTGGGTGGACATAAAAATATAAAAATGTGAAGCCAAGTTAAGTAGCAAACGCCATTTAACACAAATGGGTTTATCGATCGGTTTTATTCCTTTCGTAATGAACATCGAAAAGAAGTGATTTCGAAATTTAATATCTTGAAAATATATCATTTTATTAGTACAAAAATAAAGAAGATTCCATTTTGATTTAAATCTGAATATAGAAGTTGGAATCGTTTTAAAATGATTTTATAAATATTTTATAAAATACGTTTTAAATGGAAATCGACGATATTTATTTATTATATATATTTAATGGCCTGAATAGAACGCGTCGCGCAGTGACCATTCGCGAATTTCGACCATTAACTTCAAATTGGCGTAACGGGAGATCCGACAGTCGGATTCTCCTAAAACCGGAACCGTTGGGTTTGTATCGGACAAAACTCTATGTCATTTCCTGGCCATTCATTTATATACAGTAAAACACTATATATATGATAGGATATATCACTTTCAAATTCATCATTCATATCTCCCTTTGTTACAATGGCACATATTTGTGATGAATGCGCTCGTCGCTTGTAACACCCTGAATTTTCTGTGATTATTAAAAGAACGAATTTAAGAATACTTAATTGTTAAAGTGAGAATTAAGGGAAATGGGTTACGCCATTGCGTTCATCTCGAAATTCTGCTTGGAATAGAGTCCAAGTTTTCGTAAATCGGACTTCGTATGAGGAAGTTATGGCCCTTAGAAGTTTCAGTAATTTAAATAAATTAATAAAAGTTCAGAATTAAAAATTAAAATTCAAAATTCAAACGAGGAAGCGGGCTGGGCGGGATTTTTCTCGCCCAAGGCCAGGTCGACTAAGGGGTCGACCTCCCATATACAGGTCGACCAGGGGGTCGACTAAGCCCCCAGGGTAGATCTGAAATGTGACGATCCTAACTTGTTGTTGCGTCTTTCCTGACCTGTTGCTGAGTCACTAGGGCTTAGGTTGAAATTCTGGATAACTCTATCTAGTCTGGACGGTTTTGATTGCTCCTATGATAATCTAACGTCTTATGTTGAATTAAACTTCTATAGAAGAACGCATAGACTCAAGCCCTAAACCTAAACTAAATTAGTCTCTTGGCCTCCATGCTACTGCTAGGATAGTTCTTCTTCCAAAAGCTTAGTGATTTGCAAGTCAGAATTCTAATGCAAAACGATGAACGAATTATTCTCTTCTCTGACCTGTCTTTGTGAGTACAATTTCTTTCACAAAATAATTAATAAATTAATTATGATGGGTTATAATTTGGATTATTTGAACATGTTTGTTGAATCATGTAATGTTATTTAACTTTGTTATCGTCTATTGGTGAACATATGATTGTTTGTTATCTTATGTTGATAGATCTATTTCATATGTCCAATTACATATGTTTATCTTGATTCATTTTATGATGTCAGTTTATACGCAAGTTTGGGGTGTATATCATATGCTAGTTTGTAAGTGAATCTTATGCAAGTCTGTTTCTACATATGCTGGTTTGTATGTGAATCTTATGCAAGTCTGTATGCGAATTATACACAAGTTTATATGTGAATCAAGTATATACATATGCTAGTTTATATGCAAAACAAGTGATATTAGTTTACCTGTTTAAATTCATATGCAAGTTTGTAGGAATCCATATGCAAGTTTAGGTGAAAACTATATTCACATTTTTAGGTGGAAACTATATTCACATACGCAAGTTTAGGTGAAAACCATATCCCATATATGCAACTTTAGGTGAAACCCATATTCATATATGCAAGTTCACAATTTCATGTTTAGATCTATATTTAGATCCATGGTAGTTTATGCAAATTTATGTTCTATATGTCCATTGCCTATGCAAGTTATTGGCTATGCAAACTTATGTTATAATTCTTATTTGCAAGTTAGATCTATTTTATGTGTTATGCAAGTTGCGATGTTTCGTTTCTTTTCTTTTTATGAGTTAGACTATTTGCAAGTCTAACATATATCATATTAAAACGTACGAATAGCGTAGGGACAATGGGAAAATATTAATTACGCAAATTGTGAATTGGCATAAAATGGGTTTAAAGGCATATAATTAAATTGAGACATTAATTGGTATAATTTATATACCTAAAAAGTATGGACATAATTTAGGTTACAATTATGGACATAGTTAATTTGGAAATTATTGTCAATTTGAATAGGGATAATTAATTAATATTGGGGTGAAATAATTATGTGTAATAATAAACGCCTAAGACACGAGGTTAGACTCGTTTGTGGTATAAGACTGCCTGGACCCGCCCGACAAATCCAGCAACCACAAACGGTAGTCTAATGTGAGAGGTCGAAGGCATAAATTAAATGCGTAACAATTGTAAAGACACGAGGTTAGACTCGTTTGTGGTATAAGACTGCCCGGACCTGCCCGGCAAATCCAGCAACCGCAAACGGTAGTCTAATGTGGGAGGTCTTACAAGGTTACGGTTATAATGAATTAAGTAACACTTAACCAAGATAAACATGTGGTGGGACATGGGGGTTAAGTGGGTGACACGGGTGACATGTGAAATACGATTAGAAATACTTAACCAAATTGAAACATGTAAGAGGACATGAAAAAGAAGGGGTTAAGTGGGAAATCTTAGTGGGGACCAAGCATAGGTGGAAAGCTTGTGTCAAGTATGGGGGCCCTTTTCAAACCAATAACCCATTAAGTATCTTTGTGAGCTCGAGTTAGATCGAGGATGGGACACGCTTACTGGGTTTGATTGTAAGAGGTCAAAACGGGTTAACAGTGGCAAAGCAAGTCCAACGGGGTCATGTGCGTGCGTGGGCCCGGGCTGATAGGTAAGACGTTGTTGCATCGTGTAGATATAAGCCGTGCGTCTTTAGTGGTATCGGGTTGCCACTTTGGGGAGTGATACATCCCACTGTGGGACCAGCACGGGTATCTACGAGTTAGGTAGCCGATCGCATGGGGGTAGTGGGTACAGTTAGTGGAGATAGGGGCAGGCGGCACCTATGAAGACAGGTAGGGGTACACGAAACTGCCATTATGATTATTATGTTCAGTAGGCGGGATCAACTTTTAGGGAGACTAGTAATGGTGCAGTATTGTAATTATCCTATAGTAATTAGGAGTGAGATTAACGCCAGAATATTCCTCTTGTTTGTTTTGTCTTGCCCACTTGTTTCACAGTCATTCCTTGTTTTACCAGTTTATGCCTTATCCTAATTACTTTAACAATTATATTGTTAAAGTTATTGGACTCTCCAGACTTTATGTCTGACCCCTTTTGTTTTCGCCTCTTTTCTTCCTCCCCCCCCCCCAGGTTCTCAGGGTGGGACTAGTGCTAGTGGAGCTTGATTTGGATATCTTTCTCTCTTTTGGAAGTGCTTGGATTGCTGAAAGTAAAGTTCAGCCTACCTCTTTTATGGCTACTTATGTTGGGGTTATGCTTCTTACTTTATGTACTCAGAAAATAATTTATCAAGATGGATATTAAGTGTACTTGGTTTTATTGTTGGTTTCTGATGTTGTTGTAACCAAACTATTTCTCCACTGCAATAAAAGTTGTTTTCAATTTTTCAAGTACCAATATATGTATCTATCTTGTTATATTCTGTTCTATGCACCAATAATGCTCCATGAAAGTTAATGTATTCCCCTTGAGAGTGACATTAATGGATGTTTGGTGTTACAGGTGGTATCAGAGCTGAAGGTTACGAGAACAAATAAGGGATTTTGAAAAACTATTTTTCAAAAGCGTTTTATAAATAAATACTTTCAAAAATATGTTTTAAGGAGAGTATTTTCAAGAGAAAGGTTTGTTTTAAAAACATAACCCCCAAGAGCCATATATCTTTCCTTCGATTCTTCGTTTTGAATCTCTTCCTTTTTCTTTTCAGCATGTCTGGGTTACCCGAGATACCCGAGGGGATACAGATACCATCCTGGTTCAGAAGGTATCTGGACGCTAGGGCCACCGCCACAGGCCCAGCAGACATTCCTCCTCTTCCAGCTGCAGCCGCTCCTCCCTCTCCCCGCGTTGATACTTTTTCGAAGATATGCAAAGGCTTTCGGGCAATGGGTGGGAAACCTTTTCACGGGTCAGAGACATTTGTTGAAGCTCGAAATTGGCTTAAGGAGGTGGAAGATTTGTTTGGTATCTTCGAAATAGAAGATTGAAGGAAGGTCTAATTTGCTACTTGGTTAATGAAGGACGAAGCCTCGTTTTGGTAGGAGTTCACGAATAGAGAGCACCCAGTGGGGACATGGATGGATTTCAGACATAGGTTCGAGATGAATTTCTCTCACGAGTAGAAGAGAATTTATACGTGCAGAGGTTCTTGGCGTTGAAGCAGGGGAATTTATCAGTAAAGGAGTATGTCAACAAGTTCAATCAGTTGGCAAGATTTGGCTTAGACTTGGTGAACACACCTGAAAAGAAGGCCCTGAGATTAGTTAAAGGTTTGAATGAGCCGCTACATGGGTTGGCTATGACCCACATTCCTATGGGGGCTACCTTTGAGAAACTGGTTGACATGGAGCTTATGCATTAAGAGGAAAAAGGGGTTATTGCTAATAAGGACCCGGAAAAGAAAGGGGATCAAAAGAAGTCACAGCAGCAACCTAAGAAAGGTGGTAAGGATAACAATAGCAAAGGAAAGAAAAGGTGATTTAATTGTGGAACACCAGGCCATCTGAGCAAGGATTGTAGGAAGAAGAAGAAGAAGACTAGCTGCTTCAACTGTGGTGAGGCAGGACATTTGATCAAAGATTGCCCGAGAAGACAAGGGCAAGGGCATAGGACAGGGTCTACTTCTGGAGGGCAGGTTCAGGCTCTTATGGCACCAAGGCAAGTAAGAGGGCAGGTTCATGCTCTGATGGCACTAGGACAGGAGAGAGGTAGAAACATTTCTGTTGAAAGTTTGGTTTTTCTGTTTGATCATCCTATTTGTACTTTGTTTGATTCTGGCGCTTTACACTCGTTTGTATCTGCTTCGTTAGTTGAAACACTGCACCTAAATACTAGTCTAGTTACGGATCCCATAGTAGTCTCAAATCCTATTGGTAGTTCGGCTCATCTTTCAATGATTTGTAGGGATTGAGAGTGTCTGTCTTGAGCGTGGAGTTTGAATGCAACGCCTCTGTTCTTGGCTTCACGAGCTATGGGTTGATTCTAGGCATGGATTGGTTTCCAGTAATGGTGCCATCCTTGATTGTTAAAAGAGAGTGGTTAGACTTATGACTCGCCTCGGTAACACTCTCGAAATCTCTTGTAATCCCGTACATTCTGTTATGCTTAGCTACCTAGAATCTCTTGATGCATCTATTGAAAACTTGCATTCAGTTAAGGTAGTCTGTGAATACTCAGATGTATTTGAAGAGGTGAAGGGCTTACCTCCGAAGTGGGATATAGACTTCCGCATATACCTTGTTGATAATGCAAAACCTGTAGCTCTACCCGTTAGACACATGGCTCCAAGGGAGAGAAAAGAGCTCAACAAGCAAGTCAAAGAGCTACTCGAAAAAGGGTTTGTAAGGCGGAGCATTTCTGGATGGGGTGCTCCAGTAGTATTCACAACCAAAGCGGATGTTCACTTCGCCTATGCGTTGATTATAGGGAGCTAAACAAGCTGACCAAGAAAAATAGGCACCCACTTCCAAGAATAGACGAGTTGTTTGATCAGCTTGTAAATGCATCGGTTTTATCCCAGCTAGATCTAGCTACGGGTTCCATCAGCTAAGAGTGGCTGAAAACAACATTGATAAGACCACGTTCAGAACCCCGGATGGTTTCTTCGAATGGCTTTTCATGCCTTTCGGCTTGACAAATGCACCCGCTTACTTCGTTGACTTGATGAGCAGGGTGTTCAGGGAGTTCCTAAATAAGTTTGGGGTGGTCTTCGTAGACGACATTTTGATTTTCTCGAAAAATGAAGAAGAGCATGCTTTGCATTTAAGGGAAGTCATGGATACTCTTCGCGCACATCAGCTGAAAGCCAAATTCTCCAAACGCCATTTTTAGAGGGAAGAAATGAGGTTTCTTGGACATGTGGTGTCCAAAAAGGGGTTGGCTTTGGACCCCGCAAAAGTAGTTGCAGTGAAAGATTGGAAGGTTCCACAGAATGCAACTAAAGTCCGAAGCTTTCTTGGGCTAGCAGGCTTTTACCGAAAGTTCATTAAAGACTTTGCAAAAATCTTAGCCCTGCTCATAAGATTGACAAAGAAGAACCTAACTTTCTCTTGGGATATGGATTGCGATATTGCTTTCCAACGTTTGAAAAGGGCTCTAACAACAGCCCCAGTTCTGACATTGCCTGATGGGAGCAAAATATTTACCGCATACACAGACGCATGCGGTACAGGCTTGGGCACTGTCTTGATGCAAGAAGGCAAGGTAGTTTGTTATGGGGGAAGTCGATTGAAGGTACATGAGAAGAACTACCCAACTCGTGATTTGGAGCTAGCTGCCATTGTTTTCGCTCTAAAGTCATGGCGTCATTACCTACTAGGAGAAAGGTTTGAATTGTTTACTGACCATGAATCAATAAAGTACCTTTTCTCACAGAAAGACCTTAACTTAAGACAACAAAGGTGGATGGAATTTCTAGCCTCATATGATTTGGCAAGGGTAATGTGGTAGCAGACGCCCTAAGTAGAAAGAAGCTGACCTTGAGTCCTCTCTTTGCAGAAAGGCAAAGCTTGGAGTACATAGAAAATTTTGACTTTAGACCCTCCTATGAAATTGTACCTGGTCTATTAGCATCGCTAGAGGTGTGCCCTACTCTCTTGGACTCAATAGGAACCACGCAACAAGAAGATCCTCAGCTAGTTGACATGATGTATAAGCTAGATAGGGGTGAGACTTCTAGTCACCTCAATAGATACTCCATCAATGATAAGGGTTGGTTGAGACATTATGAAAGGCTATGCATCCCAAAAGTAAGGGATTTAGTGAAGACGGTTCTCGAAGAAGCACACCATTCTAAGCTGACCATACACCCGGGCGGAGACAAGATGTATAAAGATATAAAAGAGTTTTCTTTTGGAATGGCATAAAGGGGGATGTAGCTGAGTTCGTCGCTAAGTGCTTGATATGCCAGCAAGTCAAAGAGGAGCAGAAGAAGCCTGGTGGTCTGCTTCATCCTCTAGAGGTCCCACAATGGAAGTAGGAAAGCATTTCGATGGACTTTATTGATGGGTTGCCTAGGTCAAGAAAGGGCAATGCCAGTATTTGGGTAATAGTGGACAGGCTCACTAAAAGCACTCACTTTATACCTGTTAAGAGTAGAAGGACTGCCTCATACCTAGCATCCATTTATCTTACGGATATAGTTCGACTTCATGGGATACCCTCCAGCATAGTGAATGATCGAGATCCTATCTTTACGAGTGAGTTTTGGAAGAGTTTGCAAGAGGCAGTAGGCACACAATTATGCTTAAGCATGATCTATCACCCCCAAACCGATGGTCAGACGGAAAGGGTGAACAGAATATTGGAAGACCTCTTGAGATTGTGCATTCTTGACTTTGGAGGGACATGGGAGGATCATCTTCCTTTGGTGGAATTCGCTTACAACAATAGCTACCAAGCCACCATAGGCATGGCGCCCTTCGATGCTTTATATGGAAGACAATGCCGAACACCAACTTGTCGGTGGAAGTCTACAGACAAGCTAGTACTTGGGCCAAACATGATTAGAGAAACCTCAGAAAAGGTGGATTTGATAAGAAGATGGATGAAGGCTGCAAAAGATAGACAGAAGTCCTACGCAGACAAAAGAAGGACCGACCTTAAGTTTGAGGTTAGAGATAGGGTATTCCTTAAAGTATCTCCTTTGAGGAATGTCATTCGCTTTGGGTCCGTAGGAAAGCTAGCACCAAGATTTGTAGGACCATTTCCTATCATTGAAAGGATTGGGATGATGGCTTACAGAGTAGAGCTACCCGAAAGACTGGCTGGAGTTCATAATGTTTTTCATGTTTCTCGACTACGAAAGTGCTTACGTGAGTCTGTGGAAGTGGTGGAGCCAGGTATACTAGAGGAAGTAGAAGTGGAACGAGAAGTGACTGTGAGAAGAGTTCCAACGAGTATCTTGGGTACGGAAGTTAAAAAGCTACGCAACCGTGAAGTCAAGCTTGTTAAAGTTCAATGGAGTGACGCTGAGGAAGACGCGACTTGGGAAACTGAGAGGAAAATACACGCAGCCTACCCTTTTCTTTTTAAGGGTACCTCCTTGATCTTTTTTCCAATAAGTTTATTCATGCTTATATCTATCTTTTAAGTATATATCCTCGGTCCTACTCTTTATCTTTAGGTAGAAACCAGTGGATGTAAACATGTATTTGAAAAATGTTATGACTGATGGTTGCGAGTGGTTGCAAGTGGATGCATGTACGCACACATTAGGCAATAGATCGGCTCAATCACTTTCATATTGCATATAAATATGTGTGCATATTTAAATCAATGGATGTATAATGGTTGTGTTATCATATGGATGCTGCATTTTAATGAATGGTTGTGCACACATGTAGAAGTAATATGTATCATTAGGATTCTTTTGCATGCATAATGGACGCATGGCACTATCATGATTTGCATTAAGGTGGTCAACTGAATCAGTGAACCGCCTGATTTTGCATTGGATAAGGAACATATACACAAACTTTTTGCATATGTTCATACGACATTAGAAATCTTGTAAGGACAATGGATGCCTGTGTTTGATGGCTGAGTAGATGGATGATTGGATATTAGGATATACATTCTCCTTAACTTGGAGATTTCGGCGGCGAAATCCTTTAAGGAGGGGAGAATGTAACACCCTGAATTTTCTGTCACTATTAAAAGAACGAATTTAAGAATACTTAATTGTTAAAGTGAGAATTAAAGGAAATGGGTTACGCCATTTTGTTCGTCTCGAAATTCTACTTGGAATATAGTCCAAGTTTTCGTAAATCAGACTTCGTATGAGGAAGTTATGGCCCTCAGATGTTTCAGTAAATTAATAACATTTCAAAATTAAAATTTAAAATTTAAAATTCAAATGAGGAAGCGGGCTGGGCGGGATTTTTCCCGCCCAAGGCCAGGTCGACCAGGAGGTCGACCTCCCCTATACAGGTCGGCCAGGGGGTCGACCTCCCCTATACAGGTCGGCCAGGGGGTCGACCTCCCCTATACAGGTCGGGGTCGGCCAGGGAGTCGACCTACCCCCGAGGCAGATCTAAAATGTGACGATCATGATTTGTTGGTGAGTCTTTCATGACCTATTGTTGAGTCACTAGGGCATAGGTGGCAATTCTGGATAACTCTATCTAGTTTGGATGGTTGTGATTGCTTCTATGATAATCTAACGGCTTATATTGAATTAAACTTCTATATAAGCACGCATAGACTCAAGCCCTAAACCTAAACTAAATTAGTCTCTTGGCCTCCATGTTGCTGCTAGGGTAGTTCTTCTTCCAAAAGCTTAGGGATTTGCAAGTCAGAATTCTAATACAAAACGACGAATGAATTATTCTCTTCTCTAACCTGTCTTTGTGAGTACAATTTCTTTCACAAAATAATTAAAAAATTAATTATGATGAGTTATAATTTGGATTATGCGAACATGTCTGTTGAACCATGTGATGTTATTTAACTTTGTTATCGTCTGTTGGTGAACATATGACAGTTTTGTTATCTTAGATTGGTAGAACTATTTCATATGTCCAATTACATATGTTTAATTTGATTCATTTTATGACATCAGTTTATATGCAAGTTTGGGATGTAAATCATATGCTAGTTTGTTATGTGAATCTTATGCAAATCTGTTTCTACATATGCTAGTTCGATGTGAATCATATGCAAGTCTGTATGCGAATTATACACAAGTTTATTTGTGAATCAAGTATATACATATGCTATTTTATATGCAAAACATGTGATATTAGTTTACATGTTTAAATTCATATGCAAGTTTGTAGGAATCCATATGCAAGTTTAGGTGAAAACTATATTTCCATTTTTAGGTGGAAACTATATTCACATATGCAAGTTCAGGTGAAAACTATATCCCATATATGCAAGTTTAGATGAAACCCATATTCATATATGCAAGTTCACAATTTCATGTTTAGATCTATATTTAGATCTATGGTAGTTTATGCAAATTTATGTTCTATATGTCCATTGCCTATGCAAGTTATTGGCTATGCAAACTTATGTTATAATTCTTATTTGCATGTTAGATCTATTTTATGTCTTATGCAAGTTGTGATGTTTCTTTTCTTTTTATGAGTTAGACTATTTGCGAGTCTAACATATATCATATTAAAACGTATGAATAGTGTAGAGACAACGGGAAAATATTAATTATGCAAATTGTGAATTGGCATAAAATGGCTTTAAAGGCATATATTTAAATTGAGACATTAATTGGTATAATATATATACCTAAAAAGTATGGACATAATTTAGGTGAAAATTATGGACATAGTTAATTTGGAAATTATTGTCAATTTGAATAGGGATAATTAATTCATATTGTGGTGAAATATTTATGTGTAATAATAAACGCCTAAGACACGAGGTTAGACTCGTTTGTGGTATAAGACTGCCCGGCCCCGCTTGGGAAATACAGCAACCACAAATGGTAGTCTAACGTGAGAGGTCGAAGGCATAAATTAAATGTGTAACAATTGTAAAGACACAAGGTTAGACTCATTTGTGGTATTAGACTGCCTGTACCGGCCGACAAATCCAACAACCGCAAATGGTAGTCTAATGTGGGAGGTCTTACAAGGTTACAGTTATAATGAATTAAGTAACACTTAACCAAGATAAACATGTGGTGGGACATGGGGGTTAAGTGGGTGACATGGGTGACATGTGAAATACGATTAGAAACACTTAACCAAAATGAAACATGTAAGAGGACATGAATAAGAAGGGGTTAAGTGGGAAATCTTAGTGGGGACCAAGCATAGGTGGAAAGCTTGTGTCAAGTATGGGGGCCCTTTTCAAACCAGTAACCCATTAAGTATTTTGCGAGTTCGAGTTAGATCGAGGACGGGACACGCTTACTGGGTTTGATTGTAAGAGGTCAAAACAGGTTAACGGTGGCAACGCAAGTCCAATGGGGTCATGAGCGTGCGTGGGCCCGGGCTGGTAGGTAAGACGTTGTTGCATCGTGTAGATATAAGCTGTGCATCTTTAGTGGTATCGGGTTGCCACTTTGGGAAGTGATACACCCCACTGTGGGACCATTACTGAGACACCCCACCTCCGTTAGGGTCACTCTCAAAGGGAATGCCCTAATTTTGGTGGAGGTTTATAAGTATAAGTCACAGATACACAAGACAGATATATAAAAAAACATATATTTTTGAAACAGCGGAAAACAACAGCAACTTTTATTTCATTAAAATACGTGTTACACAAACCATGCCATAATTTGTCTTACAATACTTCCAAAAACATAACATCTTCATAACTGTCTTGGTTACATTATTTAAAGAAGCATAAAAACATAAGTAAACTGCATAAGTCCCATAAGTGTTGTCCAAAGACATAGCCCAAAATGAAAAAGATCCAAGCAATACATTCTTCTCTTCAAGCTGGATGTGAAAACTGGTCAAGCTGCGGTATTTCCTCCCTGTGGACCTGGGGGGAAACGAAAGAAAAGAAGACGAAAGAAAAGTAGAGTCAGACATAAAGCCTGAGTAAGTCTAGGACGATTCAGTCTATGAATAAAGAATTGGGTATGATAAGTATAAACTGGAAATGGGAAAGCACTATAAACTAGGTTAAGTTGTCTAGAGTCGAATGTACTATCGTACCCCATATTAATCTCTGTACCCATATAAACCAGTTCCCAACAGGCACCCCATAATCAGGGTGAAGTCATCCATTTCTGATGATCGACTCCTACTCGCATAGTTACATGTGTCTTGCGGCCCCCGTTGTTGTAGTTACCTATGCTGGTCCCACCATGGGGTGTATCAAGTCCCATGGTGGCGGCCCGACACAATTCTAGAATGCACAGGTATACTACTGGTGCCCAGTGCCTTATTTTTCTGCGCCGGAGTGTGTGCACGCCCGCACCCCGTTAGAACCTACACTGCTGCACCACCGCCGTCAATTTGACCTCTTACAGTCAGCCCAGTAATTGTGCCCCACCCTGCCTAGTTCAGGGTATCCTGATACACCTTGTAGGGTTACTGCTGAAAAGGGTCCCCCGCTACTAGGTTTTCTATTTCTAGCCAACATGCTAAGTTGGTTAAGTGTTTTGTAAACCTAACCCCCAATCAGTCTGTATAGTTTAGCATGTTCCATTTTGATTAAGTATTAATTCAATTTACTTAATCCTATCAATCCTGACTCAGCCTTAATTGTCTTATTAAAGCCTCGACCTCTCACATTAGACAGATATTGTTGTGGCTGCCTGTTGCCGGTTGGGTCCGGGCAGTCTTACGCCACAACTCAGTCTAACCTCGGGTCTTTCTTGGGCTCCATGTTTAACCACCCACATTGGATAGGTATTGTTGTGACTACTGGACAGCCGGGCGGTTCCGGGCAGGTTTACATCACAACTCAATCCAACCTCGGGTTAAACACATCGTATTTTCTAAATTTACATATTTTGTCTCTTTTCTTTTTATATGTAAATATTTGCGGCCCATTATTCAAATTCAACTTTATTGGGTAAAATTAATTTATACCACTTAATGGTTTTTCAAGGTCATTGGCATGCGTCAAACATGCCAACACATATGTTTTATATTTTAACCCAAACGTCACTACCCCCGTTTTATACGTTCGCTACAATATAACATATGTTGGGTTTAACATTTAAACCCAACTTAGCCACATGAAAAAGGGGAGGCTTAGAACATGGTGTTTATATATTCTAAGTAACATAAAAAGGGGAGTGTGAACGCATGAACTTGCAACATAGCGAACTAATTAACATAAATTTGGCACTTGTGAACTTGCATTGTAATAGCATATAATCATGGCATAAACATACCTAAACATGAAATCATGGTTTTTGATCTATTCATATAATCATGGCATAAACATACCTTAACATGAAATCATGGTTTTTAATCTATTCATGCAAACTTGCAATTGGAATGTAAATCTAACTTAATTATGTGTCACATATATTATCATATGATTTTGATAACAACATAGGCCTAAAACATGTTTTTCAATTAGGCATAACACCAAACATAGTTTAGTCACGTTCATAGAGTCAACACAAGTTCACAAAGATGCTTACTTTTGTGTCTAATACAAAAGTATGGTTTTACACTTGAATCATGATGCTAATTCCAACATAAATTCACATAAGTCATAATACCCAAATGGATCCAACTACACCAAAAGTGGTTATAATATATATTATGTTGGCATAATAGTGAATCATATACTTGCATGAATCTCAAATAAACTACCACAAACATATAGTCATTTCTTTCAACATGAATCATATACTTGCAATTATCCAATAGGTGTTGTAATAAACTACCACAAACATGTAGTTGTTAATTTTCAACATGAATCACATACTTGCAAATATCCAATCGTTATACCACAACATCCCAAATCGCTTAGAATCATAACAACATACAAATATGAATTATTATCACCACAAATCAAGTACAATTCTATTTCTCATTTTACACAAATCAAAACACAATTATTTATCCACATCGGAATAGCACTATACTTACAACGTATGACGAATCTTCAATTCAGGAATCTGAATTCTGAATTTGGAGATGCTATCCTTTGTTGTAGGCGTTGTTTTGATTTAGTTGTCGTTGCTTTAAGCTTTTGAATTGTCTCCTAATCGTCTCTCAATTTTGACGGCTACTCCTTGTCTCTCCTCAGCAGCATGACGGTCTCATTCTCATTTTTATTTGTATGAATTAGGGTGAGTTTTAGGTCCTTTTTATAGAGTTTGTGAATTGATTAGGACCGTCGATGGAGCTTGGATTAATATTAGCCATTCGTTTGAAGGAGAGACCAACCAGGAGCTGACACCTAGCCCTAGTGACAAGGCAAGGCTCAGAAATTCGGCCAAACACAGACTAGGCCAGCCAGGGGGCTGGGTTCGACCTGGCTCAGGGGCCAGGTCGACACGCCAGTCGACACCGTGTCGACTTGGCAGTCGACACGGGTGACCCAGGTCGACTACCCAGTCGACCTGGGTAGCCCCAGGTCAACTACCCAATCGACCTGGGTGCCTTGGGTGGGAAAATTCTCGCCTTGGCCAATCCGGCCCGATTTTGAATTTTGAATTGGTTTTTCTGAGCTGTTTTGAATTTTAAACTGAATTCTGAAACTTCCGGAGGCCATATCTTCTTCATACGGAGTCCGTTTTACGCAAACTCGGACTCTATCTCAAGCAAAATTCCGTGACGAACGCAATGGCATATCCCGTTTCCCTTAATTCTTTGATTTGAAATTAGTTATACTTTAATTTGTGAATTTCACAGTTATAGAATACACGGGGTGTTACATTCTCCCCACCTTAAAAGGATTTCGTCCCCGAAATCTTCAAGTTCAGGAAGAATGTACATCCTAACATCCAAACATCCATCTACTCATCTATCAAACACGAGCATCCATTGTCCTTAAAAGACTTCTAATGCTTCATGATCATATGCGAAGTGTGTGTACATGTACTTATCTAATGCAAAATCAGTCGGTCTACTGATTCAGTTGACCTCCTTAATGCAAATTATGTAAGTGTCATGAATCCATTATGTATGCAAATTTTCCTATTCATGATTCTACATGAGTGCACAATCATTCATATAAATGCAACATCCATATGACAACACATTAAACTTCAACCATATATGAATATAAATACATATATGCATATGCAATATGAAGTGACTGAGCCAATCTAAAACCTAAATTGTGTGTGTATATGCAACCACGAGCAACCACTAGCAATCACTTGCAACCACTTGCAACCATCATCCATAACATGTTTCAATTACATGTTTTCATCCAAAGAGTTTCTGCCTAAAAGATAAGGTCGAGGAGATATACCTAAAAGGATAGATAAAAGCGCAACTTAAGGAAAAAGAAAGATCAAAGATGTACCCTCGAAAAGAAAAGGGTAGGCTGCGCATATTCTAGCTTCAGTTTCCCAAGTTGCGTCTCCCTCGGCGTCGCTCCACTGAACTTTGACGAGCTTGACTTCGCGGTTGCGTAGCTTTTTCACTTCCGTTCCTAATATGCAGGTTGGAACTTTCCTCACGGTCGCTTCGCGTTCCACTTCAGCTTCTTCTAAGATATTTGTCTCTACCACTTCAGTAGATTCATGTAGACATTTTCGGAGATGCGAAACGTGAAAGACGTTGTGAACTCCGGCCAGCTTTTCGGGTAGCTCTAATCTATAGGCCATTTTCCCAATTTTCTCGATAATAGGAAATGATCCTACGAACCTTGGTGCTAGCTTTCCTGTGGTTCCAAAACGAACAACATTCCTTAGCGGAGATACCTTAAGAAAAACTCTGTCCCCAACCTCAAATTCAAGGTCGGTCCTCCTCTTGTCGGCGTAGGATTTTTGTCTGTCTTGGGCTGTCTTCATTCTTCTTCGTATTAAGTCTACTTTTTCTGAAGTCTCTCGGATCATATCTGGTCCAAGTATGAGCTTGTCAGTAGACTCCCACCAACAAGTGGGCGATCGGCACGGTCTTCCATATAAAGCTTCGAAGGGCGCCATTCCGATGGTGGCTTGGTAGCTGTTGTTGTAGGAAAATTCCACCAAAGGAAGATGGTCTTCCCACGTCCCTCCGAAGTCAAGGACGCACAGTCTTAAAAGGTCCTCCAAAACTCTGTTCACTCTTTCTGTCTGGCCGTCGGTTTGGGGATGATAGGCTGTGCTCAAGCATAACTGTGTGCCTACCGCTTCTTGCAGACTCCGCCAAAACTCACTTGTGAAGATAGGGTCTCGGTCACTAACAATGCTGGAGGGTATTCCATGGAGTCGAACAATTTCCTTGAGGTAAAGAGACGCTAGGGATGAGGCAGTTCTTTTACTCTTGATAGGTAAAAAGTGGGCGCTTTTAGTAAGCCTATCCACTATTACCCAAATGCTAGTGTTGCCTCTTCTAGACCTAGGCAGCCTATCAATGAAGTCCATTGAGATGCTATCCCACTTCCACTGCGGGACCTCTAGAGGATGGAGCAGACCGCCAGGCTTTTTCTGTTCCGCCTTAACCTGTTGGCAGGTCATACACTTAGAAACGAAATCTGCCACGTCCTTCTTCATGCCGTTCCAAAAGAAAGTTCTTTTTATGTCCTTGTACATTTTATCTCTGCCTGGATGTATCGTCATCTTGGAGTGATGTGCTTCCTCGAGAACCGTCTTTACTAAATCCCTTGTCTGTGGGACGCATAGTCGTCCGTCTCGCCTTAGCCAACCCTTATCGTCAATGGAGTATCTGTTGAGGTGACTTGAAGTCTCACCCCTAATTAGCCTATCAATCGTCTCCACAAGCTGAGGGTCTTCGCGTTGTGCGGCCCCTATTGAGTCCACTAAAGTCGGGCGTATTTCGAGAGATGCTAGCAAGCCTGGTACAAAATCGGAGGAGGGCCTAAAGTCAAAGCTGGCTATAAACTCTAGGCTTTGTATTTCAACAAACAGCGGGCTTAGGGTTAGTTTCTTTCGGCTCAACGCGTCTGCCACTACATTGCCTTTGCCCGGAGTGTAGGAGATCTCGAAATCGTACGAGGCAAGAAACTCCATCCATCTCTGTTGTCTCAAGTTAAGATCTTTCTGCGAGAAAAGATATTTCAACGATTTATGGTCAGTGTAAAGTTCAAACTTCTCACCTAGGAGATAGTGTCGCCAAGACTTGAGTGCAAAGATGATGGCGGCTAACTCAAGATCGTGGGTCGGGTAGTTCTTTTCATGAACTTTCAACTGCCTTCCACCATAATCTACTACCCTCCCTTCTTGCATTAAGACAGTGCCTAGCCCTGTCCCGCATGCATCTGTATAAACTGTGAACATCTTGCTTCCATCTGGCAACGTCAAAACTGGGGCTGTTGTAAGAGCCCTTTTCAGTCGTTGGAAAGCAAATTCGCAATCCAAGTCCCAATTGAACACTAGATTCTTCCTTGTCAGCCTTGTGGGCGGAGATGATATTTTTGCAAAGTCTCTGATGAATTTCCGATAGAAGCCTGCTAGCCCGAGAAAGCTTTGGACTTCTGTTGCTTTCTTTGGTGTCTTCCAATCCTGTACCGCTACTACCTTAGCAGGGTCCACAGCTAACCCTTCCTTGGATACTATGTGCCCAAGAAACCTCACTTCCTCTCTCCAAAAGTGGCACTTGGAGAATTTGGCTTTTAGCTGATGGACTTGCAGAGTTTCCATGATTGCCCTTAGGTGCTGAGCATGTTCCTCTTCACTCTTTGAGAAGATCAAGATATCGTCTACGAAAACCACTACGAACTTGTTGAGGAATTCTCTGAACACCCTACTCATCTGGTCCACGAAGTAAGCAGGTGCGTTTGTCAAGCCAAAAGGCATGACAAGCCATTAAAAGAAGCCGTCTGGGGTTCTGAATGCCGTTTTATCGATGCTATCTTCAGCCACCCTTAGCTGATGAAAACCGGTCGTCAAATCGAGTTGGGAGAAAATAGATGCTCCTACAAGCTGATCAAACAGATCGTCAATTCTGGGGAGAGGGTGCCTATTCTTTTTCGTTAGCTTGTTGAGCTCCCTATAGTCAACACATAGACGGAGTGAACCATCCGCCTTTGTAGCGAACACCACTGGAGCGCCCCATTCTGAAATGCTCCTTCTAATGAACCCCTTCTCTAGAAGCTCTTTAATCTGTTTACTGAGCTCCTTCCTTTCCCGTGGAGCCATGTGTCTAACGGGCAACGCAACGGGCTTTGCATTATCTACAAGATATATGAGGAAGTCTATCTCCCACTTCGGAGGCAAGCCCTTCACCTCTTCGAAGACATCCGGATATTCCCGGACCACCCTAACCGATTGCGAACTTTCAACAGAGGCATCTAGCAATTCAAGATAACTAAGCATAACCGCATACGAGGGATTACAAGTAATTTCTAGAGTGTTACCGAGTTAGGTCAGAAGCCTAACCACCCTTTTCTCACAATCCAGGATGGCGCCATTACTGGATAGCCAATCCATGCCCAAAATCAAACCATATCCTGAAAAGCCCAAAACAAAGGCACTACATTTAAACTCTACGCTTAGAATAGAAATTTTCAATCCCACACAGATCATAGACAAATGAGCTGGGCCCCCAATTAGGTTTGAAACAATTAAGGGGTCCTCTACCATACTAGTTTCCAGGTGCAGAGATTCTACTAAAGCAGACGAGATAAAGGAGTGTGATGCGCCAGAATCAAATAAAGTGCGAACTGGGTGATCATAAAGATAAACTACACTTTCTACAGAAGTATTTATACCTCGCTGTTGCAGAGGTAGCGCCTCTAGCACATGAACCTGTGCCCCTGAGGTGGATCCAGCCCTCTGCCCTGCCCTCGTTTCTTTGGGCAATCCTTAGCCATGTGGCCTGTCTCACCGCAAGAAAAGCACCCACCATTCATCTTGGCCTTCTTTTTCCGGCAATCTTTCACTAAGTGCCCCACTTTGCCACAGAAATTACACTTCCTCTTCTCTTTGTTGTCTTTCCCACCCTTCTTAAAGTCTGTCTTCTTAGGTTGTAAACCCTCTTTCTTCCCTTGAGAGCTTTCTGCCTTTGTCTCCTTCTTGCCCTTATCCTCTTCGTTCAGCAATGCCATCTGCACCAACCTTTCATACGTAGCTCCCATAGGTATATGGGTCATGGCCAAACTGTGTAATGGCTCATTCAATCCTTTGACAAAGCGGAGAGCCTTCTTGTGCAGAGTGTTGACTAGGTCCAGTCCGAACCTAGCCAGCTGATCGAACTGATTAACATACTCTTTGACTGTCATATTCCCTTGCTTAAGAAATAAGAATTTTTCCAACTGAAGACTCCTTTCAGCTTCTGAGAGAAATTTAGCCTCAAACCTTGCCCTAAAGTCCTCCCATGTTTCCACTGGTCTTTCTGCATTGGTGACTTCCCACCAGTAGGAAGCCTCGCCTTTAAGTAGCCATACTGCCAGTTGTACCTTCTGCCTATCTTCTACCTCAAAGATGACGAATAAGTCCTCGGTTTCCTTCAGCCAATTCCTGGCTACCACGAAGAACTCGGTTCCATGAAAGTCCTTTCCTCCCATAGCTTTAAAATCTTTACATATCTTAGCAAAAGTATTACCCCGTGGAGGAGGTGGAGGAAGAGGTGCTGCTGCAGCTGGGGGAGGAGGAACGGTAGGACCTGGCTGAGTGGCCCTTGCTTCTAAGAATCGTCTGAACCAACCAGGTATTGGTATACCCTCTGGCAAGTTAAGTTCTTCGTACATGCTGAAACAAAAAGGATAGATTCAAGACGAAGGATAAAAGATAGTACCTATGGCTTTGGGGGACTATGCCTTTTTAAAATAAAATAATATTTTATCTTTAAAAATGCTTCTTTAAATTTTTCTTTTTGGAAATGAATTTTTCAAAACTTTTTATCTTATCTGGTAAACCTATGCTCTGATACCAAGTGAAACACCCCACCTCCGTTAGGGTCACTCTCAAAGGGAATGCCCTAATTTTGGTGGAGGTTTATAAGTATAAGTCACAGATACACAAGACAGATATATAAAAAAAACATATATTTTTGAAACAGTGGAAAACAACAGCAACTTTTATTTCATTAAAATACGTGTTACACAAACCATGCCATAATTTGTCTTACAATACTTCCAAAAACATAACATCTTCATAACTGTCTTGGTTACATTATTTAAAGAAGCATAAAAACAAAAGTAAACTGCATAAGTCCCATAAGTGATGTCCAAAGCCATAGCCCAAAATGAAAAAGATCCAAGCAATACATTCTTCTCTTCAAGCCAGATGTGAAAACTAGTCAAGCTACGGTATTCCCTCCCTGTGGACCTGGGGGGGAAACGAAAGAAAAGAAGACGAAAGAAAAGTATTGTCAGACATAAAGCCTGAGTAAGTCTAGGACGATTCAGTCTATGAATAAAGAATTGGGTATGATAAGTATAAACTGGAAATGGGAAAGCACTATAAACTAGGTTAAGTTGTCTAGAGTCGAATGTACTATCGTACCCCATATTAATCTCTGTACCCGTATAAACTAGTTCCCAACAGGCACCCCATAATCAGGGTGAAGTGATCCATTTCTGATGATCGGCTCCTACTCGCATAGTTACATGTGTCTTACGGCCCCCGTTGTTATAGTTACTTATGCTCGTCCCACCATGGGGTGTATCAAGTCCCATGGTGGCGGCCGACACAATTCTAGAATGCACAGGTATACTACTGGTGCCCAGTGCCTTATTTTTCTACGCCGGAGTGTGTGCACGCCCGCACCCCGTTAGAACCTACACTGCTGCACCACCGCCGTCGATTTGACCTCTTACAGTCAGCCCAGTAATCGTGCCCCACCCTGCCTAGTTCAGGGTATCCTGATACACCTTGTAGGGTTACTGCTGAAAAGGGTCCCCCGCTACTAGGTTTTCTATTTCTAGCCAACATGCTAAGTTGGTTAAGTGTTTTGTAAACCTAACCCCCAATCAGTCTGTATAGTTTAGCATGTTCCATTTTGATTAAGTATTAATTCAATTTACTTAATCCTATCAATCCTGACTCAGCCTTAATTGTCTTATTAAAGCCTCGACCTCTCACATTAGACAGATATTGTTGTGGCTGCCTGTTGCCGGTTGGGTCCGGGTAGTCTTACGCCATAACTCAGTCTAACCTCGGGTCTTTCTTGGGCTCCGTGTTTAACCACCCACATTGGATAGGTATTGTTGTGACTACTGGACAGCCGGGCGGTTCCGGGCAGGTTTACATCACAACTCAATCCAACCTCGGGTTAAACACATCGTATTTTCTAAATTTACATATTTTGTCTCTTTTCTTTTTATATGTAAATATTTGCGGCCCATTATTCAAATTCATCTTTATTGGGTAAAATTAATTTATACCACTTAATGGTTTTTCAAGGTCATTGGCATGCGTCAAACATGCCAACACATATGTTTTATATTTTAACCCAAACGTCACTACCCCCATTTTATACGTTCGCTACAATATAACATATGTTGGGTTTAACATTTAAACCCAACTTAGCCACATGAAAAAGGGGAGGCTTAGAACATGGTGTTTATATATTCTAAGTAACATAAAAAGGGGAGTGTGAACGCATGAACTTGCAACATAGCGAACTAATTAACTTAAATTTGGCACTTGTGAACTTGCATTGTAATAGCATATAATCATGGCATAAACATACCTAAACATGAAATCATGGTTTTTGATCTATTCATATAATCATGGCATAAACATACCTAAACATGAAATCATGGTTTTTAATCTATTCATGCAAACTTGCAATTGGAATGTAAATCTAACTTAATTATGTGTCACATATATTATCATATGATTTTGATAACAACATAGGCCTAAAACATGTTTTTCAATTAGGCATAACACCAAACATAGTTTAGTCACGTTCATAGAGTCAACACAAGTTCACAAAGATGCTTACTTTTGTGTCTAATACAAAAGTATGGTTTTACACTTGAATCATGATGCTAATTCCAACATAAATTCACATAAGTCATAATACCCAAATGGATCCAACTACACCAAAAGTGGTTATAATATATATTATGTTGGCATAATAGTGAATCATATACTTGCATGAATCTCAAATAAACTACCACAAACATATAGTCATTTCTTTCAACATGAATCATATACTTGCAATTATCCAATAGGTGTTGTAATAAACTATCACAAACATGTAGTTGTTAATTTTCAACATGAATCACATACTTGCAAATATCCAATCGTTATACCACAACATCCCAAATCGCTTAGAATCATAGCAACATACAAATATGAATTATTATCACCACAAATCAAGTACAATTCTATTTCTCATTTTACACAAATCAAAACACAATTATTTATCCACATCGGAATAGCACTCTACTTACAACGTATGACGAATCTTCAATTCAGGAATCTGAATTCTGAATTTGGAGATGCTATCCTTTGTTGTAGACGTTGTTTTGATTTAGTTGTCGTTGCTTTAAGATTTTGAATTGTCTCCTAATCGTCTCTCAATTTTGACGGCTACTCCTTGTCTCTCCTCAGCAGCATGACGGACTCATTCTCATTTTTATTTGTATGAATTAGAGTGAGTTTTAGGTCCTTTTTATAGAGTTTGTGAATTGATTAGGACCGTCGATGGAGCTTGGATTAATATTAGCCATTCGTTTGAAGGAGAGACCAATCAGGAGCTGACACCTAGCCCTAGTGACAAGGCAAGGCTCAGAAATTCGGCCAAACACAGACTAGGCCAGCCAGGGGGCTGGGTTCGACCTGGCTCAGGGGCCAGGTCGACACGCCAGTCGACACCGTGTCGACTTGGCAGTCGACACGGGTGACCCAGGTCGACTACCCAGTCGACCTGGGTAGCCCTAGGTCGACTACCCAGTCGACCTGGGTGCCTTGGGCGGGAAAATTCCCGCCCTGGCCAATCCGGCCCGATTTTGAATTTTGAATTGGTTTTTCTGAGCTGTTTTGAATTTTAAACTGAATTCTGAAACTTCCGGAGGCCATATCTTCTTCATACGGAGTCCGTTTTACGCAAACTCGGACTCTATCTCAAGTAGAATTCCGAGACGAACGCAATGGCGTATCCCGTTTCCCTTAATTCTTTGATTTGAAATTAGTTATACTTTAATTTGTGAATTTCACTGTTATAGAATACACGGGGTGTTACAAGTACGGGTATCTACGAGTTAGGGAGCTGATCGCATGGGGGTAATGGGTACAACTAGTGGAGATAGGGGCAGGTGGCACCTGTGAAGACAGCTAGGGGTACACAAAACTACCATTATGATTATTATGTTCAGTAGGTGGGATCGACTTTTAAGGTGACTAGTAATGATGCAGTATAGTAATTATCCTATAGTAATTAGGAGCGAGATTAACGTCAGAATATTCCTCTTGTTTGTTTTGTCTTGCCCACTTGTTTCCAGTCATTCCTTGTTTTACCAGTTTATGCCTTATCCTAATTACTTTAATAATTATATTGTTAAAATTATTGGACTTGCCAGACTTTATGTCTAACCCCCTTTGTTTTCTCCTCTTTTCTTCCTTCCCTCCCCCCCCCCCCAAGGTTTTTGCTAGTGGAGCTTGATTTGGATCTCTGTCTTTTGGAAGTGCTTGGACTGCTGAAAGTAAAGTTCAGCTTATCTCTTTTATGGATACTTATGTTGGGGTTATGCTTCTTACTTTATGTACTCAGAAAATAATTTGTCAATATGGATATTAAGTGTACTTGGTTTACTGTTGGTTTTTGATGTTGTTGTAACCAAACTAATTCTCTACTGCAATAAAAGTTGTTTTTAATTTTTCAAGTACCAATATATTTATCTGTTTTGTTATATTCTGTTCTATATACCAATAATACTCCATGAAAGTTAATGCATTCCCCTTGAGAGTGACATTAATGGACGTGGGGTGATACATCGCTCCCACATTTCCATTACTAGCTCTGACTCAGAAAAGCATCTTTCTCCAAAAACACCCAAATATCCTCCAGGATACATCCAAGTACTCGAACCCCTGGTACGACACCAACTCCAAAACATTGTAAGAAAGCATTGTTTTGTTCCCCACGTACAAAAGAAAAAATCGACGAGATACATCACTATCAGAAGCATCAAGTTGATCTTCAACGAGAAATGTATTATGAGCAAAAACTGACGGCATCTCGTCTAACTTATTTGAAAAAAATCGCATCATTTTTTTGTAGCTCAAAAAAACGAAATGTTCATGAACCAATTCCTCACGTGCCATCATCTTCACGAACTCCAAACTCATGAGACAGGAATTTCAATAAAAATGAAGGTGCAAATGAAAAGTATACTCCTTGGGAACCTCGGAAAATTTTCATATCATCACGATTATTTTTATGTTGTTCTAATATGTGTTTTAAAATCTTGAGGGATCTTTTCATACTTATATATTTCATGTATTTTTTTGTTTATTTCAAGTTTTGAAATAAATTCAATTTATACGAAATCTTGGAGCTTCGGAAAAATCTTTAAAAACTGGAAAAACAATGCATAGGTGAACTAGTTGACCGGTAAGATACCACCAGTCGACCGTTTATGTTTCTTTCTGGAAAAAAAACATTTCTCAGATCAACCAGTCGACCGGTTGAAATTCACCAGTCGACCGTTTTAGTTTCTGTTTTGAAACGGTCGACCGGTGATTTCATAGCGGTAGACCGGTTTCGCGGATTTCTGTTTTTTAAACCAAACTTAAAACGTCGGTTTCTCACCCACATCTATTCATTTGTCCTTTTCATCTTTCAAACAAACAATTCCTTATCAACCCTAAATCCCAATTCAAGTTCCTTAAAAATCAATGGCTCCCCCGCAAAAGAAATCGAAGAAGTCACCTTCTACACAACTTGAACCCATTGATTACAATATAAAATGATGGTTAATGGACCCAATGGCAGTCAAGAGATGGAATGAAATGAAAGATTATACGATTCATGAAGGTTCATTCATCAAATTCCTTAATTTCCTTCTTTATGATGTTAAAGAATTAGCAATCAAAGCCCGTATTCAATCTCTCCTTGACTTTGATAAGCACAACGTGGAAATCAATCATATCATGATCAAGTTATTCTATGCTAACCTTAACTTAGAAAAGTTTAAACCTGAGAATTCTACTCATTGTTTATGGTCGGTTGTATGTGGCGAGCACGTATTTATTTCAAAGGGAAGGATGGCAACGGTTCTTGGTTCGGATAACAATGGTAAAAAGTTCTCTAGCGATTTTTGTACTATTCATACTCGAGACAAGGTAAGTCATCTATTTATCGAAGATCATAAAGTTTGTACAAAAGCAATCAACTTACAGCCTTCTACAAGAATTCTATATCATGTTATTACGCATTCTTTATTACCGAGAGTTGGTAACTTCGATGCGGTATATAAAGAGAATTTTAAGGCTTTGTACGCGATATATGGAGATATACAAATTAATTGGATAAGTATGGTCTTTGATGAGATTTTACTAGTGAATGATCATACAAGACCATATTTATTCTACAATGAATATATCATGCGACTTCTACTTGATTGTGATATCAAATCTCCCGAATCTAAAGTCTCAAAGCCAAAATGTATCAACAAAGCATCGAAAAAGAGAATGAAGCTTCCTGAACCATGTTTAAATATCATTGTGACGACACGGATTTCGGTACCATTTGAATCGACTAAATACAACTCAAGTCCAACTCAAATAATACTAAAACCCAGATGTCGAAGAAAGAAATTAGAGGATGGGAATCGATAAGATAGGAAAAGTTAGAATAAAAGAAAAGAAGATCACATCACAGAATCAGAGTAAACACGGATCTCACAGCGAAACGAATATAATATATATATATATATATATATATATATATATATATATAATCACTTTTGAATTACAAACTGGATTTGAACTTACATACATCATCAGAGTATAACACATACACAATACAGCAGAAATAAACTCTCTATATATCTAACATTGAAGCCTCATGCTCCAAGCTCCTCCAAAAAATCTGTAAAATCCAGAACTAGTTGACTGCCCGTACAAATTTGGGCACCCAAGAGTTTAGGTAAAACATAAAAAAATAAATTTTGGGTTAGTCATGGGACTGGTGTGAGTAAACGATAAAAACGGGTTGATTTTAACCTTCAAAAACCTTTTGAAAGAATGGATAATCATAAGACCGATCCACACATAAATACGGATGGTTTTTACCTAATGATAACCCAAAGCATTCTTTGAAAACAATGTTCATCTAATATTATGATAATGTCCAAATACAACTAAATAGCAATCTAGCAGAATGCTTGCATCACACGCTCCACTATACAGTATACAAACAAAACCGCGGCAGCTTATTGGAGATTAGATCCTGACTATGACAAGGTATGGAACCACCTTCCGATAGTGTATCTCTAGAGGGGAATACACTGGGTTCAACAAGAATGTCTTGCAACCTGGCCAACACATGACTGACCACTCATTTCTCTTGAGTGTATCGAATATATTGCACCAACGGTTGGGCCCACATAACCATTATCCGAAGATACAGAAACGAAAGAAGAACAAATATGAATATTCTCTAGATAGGTGACAATACACCCTAATGGGAGCGGCCCACATAGCCATGCTGCCTACCCGATTTCTGTCATTTCCCGGTTGTGAGGCTTGAGGTTAGAATTTATCGTTTGTAACAGCACATCTTTATTTACTTTGAATGCCACATCGTCAAACCTGTCAAATTACAAATTGATTTCACCAAAACCAAGGGTAAAAAGCTAAGAGAAACGAGTTCCTCTACCACCAAACATGGTTTTGAAGAGATCAACATACGCAATCTGTTAGGCATACTCTATCAGACATTCATCCATACAAGTTGTCCTGGGTCTAGACGAACCGAAGGCACTACTCTGTAAATAGAACAACCCTTGCATAAACTACATCTTCAATAATCTCTGACTTGAAACGTATAAATCGAACCGAAGTGGAATTAGATTACGGACACTTCGAAACGATAGCGTAAAAGGTCAAGATTAGATGGTCGGTGATTTAACTATCAAATATAAAATAAAATGACTAGATTTATTTCCATTGGATCTGCTAAGCGTCGTTTTAAATAATTTTTAATTATTTAAACTAAAATATTAACTTTGTCTTATTTATCTAAACCCATAAGTATTTCTTTTACACAGAAAATTCTTATATAAATCTTTTGTGAAAATCTCGTTCTCGAATATATGTTTGCATAGCTATAATGATATTCAACTCTAACACTTATTTCGAATATAAGACTAATACCATCTATCAGAAAATAGTGAAATCGTTCAAGTTGGATTATTTTAATTACCTCTCAGACCTTGAGTCGAAATCATTCTTATCGTCAAGATTCGTAGAAGTTCGATATCCAAAATATTCTACATACCAGAATTTTAAATCAAATTGATTTTCAAATCTTAAACCATTTTCAAAACAATGTTGTTGTTTTGGAAATATGCACCAAGTTGACATTATTAACTGAATATTAAAACCCAGGAATTTAATCAAGTGAATCGACTAAATTCCATTTCCTTATATAATTAGATTATATTTAAAATTTATTTAATTAATCTATTAATTAAGTTTCAAAAACATTTACTTAGATAATTTTTCAAACTACAACTTCACTTCTTAACTGCGCAATTAGCTTAACAAATTATGTTAATTAAAATATTAATTAACTTTTTAATGAAAACTTTCTTATGTTTAACAATATCTTGTTAGAACTATTTTGTTAAATTAATTGAAACCCAATTAATTAAATAATCAATTTTCTTTCAAACTAGTTGATGCAAATTAATCTAAAACAATACGATTAACTATTTACAGTTAATCTTTTCTTTTTAAATCAATTAATAATATAATTAATTTAAAATAATCACTTCTAATTGTTTCTAAAGACAATTATTCAAACTGTTCACAACATGAGTTAATTTCTGATTTACTTTATAGAAATTATGACTCAGCAGTCCCAATGGCATATAGCAGTTCCTTAACAAGTGACATTCAAGTTGTTAATTCAATTTACACAAACCACAATACAATTCAACATTCTTGATTTATAATATATAACAACTCATAACATATATTTACTAGTAAAAAAATACGTCAAACTAATATAATAGCAGAGCGGTGTTTGTTTCTACTAAGCAGGGCGTCCAAACAATTCAATATAATTAATTAATGGTGGAACAGTATTTATTTCCACTAACGGCTGTCCATATATAATATATAATTATAGTTAATGTAATTTAACACAACTAAATTAATTAAATAATATCCTAAACAAACATATTCAGAATTTACTGTATTTACACGTTAACAGTTTACGCGTTAATTTAGTTTACGGACTAAAGTTACGTTTGTTACAATATAAACGATCCTTATAACTAAATAAAATTTAATTATCTAAAGAGCAATCCAGTTTAGATTTTTGAGTGCTACATATTCTCCGTTATTCATTTATATTAGTGTTCATGTGAATCTTTAATGTGTACGCTTTTACAATTTGGACGGTGTAACAAGAATCGAACTTGGATCCAATTCATTTTCATTTTCATTTTTTATATATATATATAAAAGTCTCGGCCTAAATAACCTTGGCTCACTCATCCCTAGCACGCACGTTCTCTCCTCTCTTTCTTTGTTTTCCTGTTACTTCACCATTTCTTTCATTTGTCAAGTAAACCATGCTGCAAACACAGCAAAGAAATGCCGAATGTATTAGCTGACACTCCCCTTCCCTTTTTTTTCATTCCATGCGTCTTTCTTTCTTCAGTTCTTCTCATCCTTATTTCCTTCTTTATTTTGTTTGTTACGTTTTTTTTCAACTAAACCAGTATTACACGCAAATGAAAAATCAGGCAGATTGACCCTTCATGATACTTCCGCCCCTTAATCTTCCTCCTCCTGCCTGCATGTGTTGCATGCCATCCCATCTTCACATCCACACTACAACTTAACCCAGGTTTCCTTTTTTGTATATATACTTTGGTTGACAGGCTTTAACACTTTAAACAAGCAATGGGATTGACTCGGCTAACTAATGGTTAGACTATGGAGATATATGTTCCAATTTCAATCTTCCAGATGACAACCATACTGTATAAAATCGAATATTAACCAACCTGCTATATAAAATTTATCAATGGGGTTAACTTGGTTTGTTCACCGAGCTTTGGCTCTAATTAATGAAAATAATAAAAATTGAAATAACCTTAGTTTATTTGGGAAAACGCGTATGGGTTAATTATATTGCATGCAGTATGAAGAACAACCGTAAACTTTTGTTATCGGACATAGCAATTAATTTGAAGCAGAAATCAATTTCTTATCCTTCATTCAATGTTTTAAATTGACCGCAATAAATCTCTAATATGTTGTCGAAAACTTCAAAATTTTCATTCATATAATCATGAACACTATTCCTGCGTATATGACACAAATGTATGCTGAGCATTATCATGAACCTATCACAACACTTTATTCTTGCTTCCTATTTTTCTCATCTACTGTTAAACTTCTTCTCTTAATCGGAGTACTCAGTTTAGTTTTCAAGAAATTTTAAAATGTTTTTTTCTTTTCCTTTTACACAGCACAGTGTGCACCGTGCACGTGCACCGTTGCTCTGATCCCCTGGTGACCGTCACACCATCACCCGCGAACTCCGTCTCCACCCAGCATCATCGCTTACCCCTTGTTCCAGTACCAAACACTCTCCTCTCAAAAATCACCTCTCGGCCATTACTATCTTCATATCCATGTACTCTGTTCCGAACTATAAACCATTATACTAAATATTCAGAAATAAGAATCGTTCTAGTTTACGGCTGTCGTTATTGATATACTAGATGATATAAAACACAAACATATGTATAGATGGATGTAATTGGAAACCCATATACTAAAACGAATGGAAATATAAAATGGGGTTTACTCACTTTATTATGGTTCACTGTTTTCTGTTTCATGTTTCCAGAGATTTCAAGTTTTGTTTTCAATTCTTGCTTACTACTCTTGGTTCCAGGTTTACACTTAGTTTGTAGCTGTTGCTTTATAGTTTGTCATGAAGATTAAATCAACTAAACCCATTATCTATATACGTTTGCATGCAATGTATATATAAAAAAGGGAAGTTTACTATATTCCACACTGTCTTGTTCATGGTTCCATTTTACTGGTTTATTTGTTTGACAAGCAGAAATATGATATATTGGTGCATATATAAAAATAAATATTCTTGCGTACATAAAACAATCAGTGTAATAAGTGAAAGCCTTACTTACCTATATACCCTGTTTTGAGCATTCCTAGTTCCAGGTTACTAAAATTTCCTTACATACTCCTAAAATCCTTTTCGTCATTTAGTAGAATATTCATACATGAGCAAGTTATATACCCATATTCATATATACATTCCATACTCAGGATACAATTTCAAGTCAAGTCTTCTCATTTATTTTGTTCATAGTTTTTAGCTTTTATTCTTTTTCTAGTTTTCATTTATTTCGCAGGTTACATGAAGTTTAAATCATTCAAATATAACATATCTAGAAGCATCTATGAACCTATGAACATTTGCATCAATATATATATAAAGCAGTAGTAGTTTTAAATAAGAAAAAGAAAAGTTCACTCACATATTATTCCCTTGCTTCTAATACACTTAGTCAAGATTTTCCTCTTTGCCTTGCCATGTTTGCTTCGATTACTACTAGCGGTATCTTTTCGGTTCCAATTTTGAATGCTTGTGAGTGTATGCAATAGCTAGGTTATTTATAGATGCATGAAATAATTAAAAGAATGAGGCTTTGATTTGCTGGCATGAAATGAACACACATAGCCTAGATGTCCTAGCTGTTATTGCTAAGACTGATTGAAAGAATGCAATGGTGGTCGTGCTTGTGTAGTTTTGATTGAAAGGAGGAGCAAGCTATGTACACAGCTAGTTTAATTGAATTACAATATCCTGGCAGCCTAGAAATGAAATACATATAGTCATGTGCAATTTAAAGCTGCTGCTGCTCTTGCAATTGATTGACTGAAAACATTGTTTGGTCATGCTGCCCTACTCTTTTCAGCATTGCACGTGGTCGGCCAGGCTCTTAGAAGCACATGTTCACATGTATTTGTACAAGTTTTAGGCTGGTTAGGATGTAGATATAGGTAAGTTGGCAAGTTGGCAAGGTGTAAATATATATGGGGAAGGTTATAGGCTAACTTTCACCCACATGTTTTAGAGTACAGCTAGCCATATATATTTATTACAGATTTTCAGCATGAAAAGATGGACATATACGGGTACAACCCTACGCAAATATGTGCTTTATAACCCAAAACTTAGCTCTTAAGTCTTCTAGGAAAGATGTGCTACCTATATGCATATGTAAAATTGGAGCACTAAATGCCTACATATTCCTATAGTCAACATCTAGGCCAATCTAGGCTATTAAATGTTTTGATCCCCCACTTTTCCTTTATCAATTAACTGTTATGCATTACTTATATGTGAAGTAAATGGATATTTAAATATTACTTAGTTATATTTATGAAACTCTATATTTACATATACTAGAACAAGTTTGAACGGAAATAGAAATTGCTAAACAATATTACTTGTATCCGTATATGTATATAGATTTGCTAAGGATATAAACAAGTTAAATTATACAAAAATGTTTTAAACAAGCTTAACAAGATTTTAGATGTAATTCAAAGTTAAAATAATCATTCACTTGTTCATATATAAAAAAAAATACACATAGGATATTTAAATAATTATCATTTTAATTTACTATATATATCCAAATCTAGTATTATCTATTTTTATGAAACAAATAACAAAACATCACTTTCTTGTTTTATAAACATATACCTATCAAAATAATTTAAGTCATTAATATATATACACACACACTCTAAATTTCAATATTTATTAACTTAATTACTGAAATAACTAGTAATAAACGGTATTACAAACTTAGGCAAAAACCGGGGTGTTATAGTCGTACCCTTCGAACGATATAAGGAACAAAGTCACCAAGAAGGCACTTCTTCCCAGCCCTCTAAACCTAAACCAGAAGAGGTTAAGCACTTCAACCGTCTTCGTCGACTAAAGATTCACCTGAGCAAATTGCACGAAATCAATTTCTTCTTGAAGCTAGACTTAAGTGTACCGACAATAAGATCGATTATTTAAATACAAAACTTTACAAACGCTTTACCAAACTTTAATCTTTCTTTGGTATACTTTGGGATGCAATATTATGTAGTGCATCATCCTCCTCTACGCATATACAAAACCCAGGCAAATGTCCAATGCCACCTACTTTTACATGGACATCTTCAGAGGAAGGCACAAGTTCTGGAACAAGTAATGGACGTGGTCGTGGAACATCTTATATTGAGGAAGAAGGAGACGAAGAAGACGAAGGGAAAGAAGGAGATGAGACTGAATCTGAATCACCATCTCACTAGTTATTTTTATCCATCTTTTATGGGATTATGAATATTATATTAAGACTTAAACCAACACTTGTACATAAGTAGTGCTGTATTTTATTTTGGGTTTGTGTGTATTAATTCTTAGCTACATAACTTGGTTGGGTATATATGGTATGTATTGTATGATACAATCCTGATGTATTTTGTGTTTGATGTATGGTATGGTATGATGTATGGTATGTGTGTCTTAACTCTTTATTAAACTACTCCTTTTTCTCGATGACAAAGGGGGAGAAAAATGGTACAAACAATATTTTTGCAGATTTTTAGTTTATATATATTTCAGGGGGAGTACATATACAGGGAGAGTCAGCAATACTTTCGGAGTTGTGTTTTCATCAATCAAAAAGGGGGAGAATGTTAAGTCAAGGATTTCATAGCATTTTGATTAATGTCAAGGAGAAGTCTCATGATCAACAAAAAGAAGAGATTCAATGATATCGTAAGTTAGAGGTTGATTATTTAGTGTTTTAGCCGTGTTATAAATGTTAAAATCTATCCTCAAATAATCATATACCTCATTATTGTGAATATATATATGTATATATATATATATATATATGAATGCACATTTATTGTGCATATTGCCAGAAACCGGTCGATCGGTTTCAAAATAGGCGGTCAACCGTTTCTGGGCAGAAAGCACAATAAATGTGCACACATATATGTAACGTATATATATTCAAATTTCAGTCTACTGGTTAATTTTGACCTGTTGACCGATTTTCAAACTGAAAGCAACACTTTGAATAGACACCTCCTTTCATCAAAAGTTGCTTCTCTTTTCTTTCATCAAAAATCATTTCTCTTCAATGCTTCTCTTCATAAATGGTTACGACTGTTTAATCATTATATAAACATCGTTAAACCATCATCCTAAAAACAACAAAAATTACTCTCAATTATTTGATCTATCTTGCACTCTACTCTATATTCAAAAAGCACTCATATTCAATATATTATCGTTTGAATCTCAAAGGTTACTTAATATTCTTGTGATTCAATATGATATCCACTTCCAAATCTTCACATACATCAAATTATATTTGGGGATAAGATTATAGGAAGGGTGTACTACAAGTGACAAATCCGTGTTGAAAAGAGTACAAGTTGTCAACATACAAATTGTGATCTTAGTTGTTGAAGCCCTCAGAGTTATAAGAGGCGAGTGTTGAAGTCCTCAGTGTTGTTGAGGCGTGAAATCCTGTTTGGTTGTCCGGGTGTTGTGAACCTGTTCCTCCGGGTGAAGCGAGGTTGTTGATTAGTGAAAATCCAGAGAGAAGTCTGGGGTTGGACGTAGGACGGTGCTCCGAACCAGTATAAAAAGCCCTGGTGTTATTACTTTATTGCTTTTTATTTGTGATATATTTCACTATCTCATTTTTTTTAAATTTCTATAACTATTGTAAATATACAAGTTAGTTTATCACATACATTTCGCATATCCATATTACTGATCCTGCCTAAGTCGTACACCGACTTTCCATCCTAGAGTATTTTCTCTAGAGGTACACTATTGGAAGGAGGTCCCATACCTTGCTATAGTTGGAAATCCATTCTCCAATAAGAACCTGTAGCTTTGGTTGTATACTATGTATGTGGAACATGAGATGCAAGCGTTCTGCTAGATTGTTATTTACTTGATTTATACACTATTATAATATCAGAAAATTATTGATTTTAAGAATGTTTGGGTGATCATAAGGTAAAAACCATCTGTATTTATGCGTGGATCGGTCTTACGATTATCCTTTCTTTTAAAAGGATTTTTAAAAGTTAAACCAAGTGATTGGAGTTTATTCACACCAGTCTCATGACTGACCCAGAGTTTATTTTGTTTTGTTTTACCCCAAAGTCTTGGGTGCCCAAATTTGTACGGGCAGTCAAGTAGTCATGATTTTACAAACATGCTTGGAAGAGCTTGGAGTAGGAAGCTTCAATGTTAGATGAATACTGTTTATTTTCACTGTGACATCATGTGTTTACTCTGATAATGGTATGTATATAAAGTTATAAGTTTGTATTTCAAACGTTATGTTATATAATATATTTTATTCGTTCTGTTGTGAGGTTCGTGTTTACTTTGATTCTGTTCTGTTGTGGTCTTCTTCTTCTATTCTAACTTTCTTTCTTTCTATTTCTCACCCTCTAACTTCTTCTTATTAATGATCCGGTATTTCTGATACTTGAATAGTCGACATGGTGTTTTATGTCGATTTTCAGGGTCAAAAATCTCCTTGTTCATTACAAATCCACTCATCCGTCATCCTAAGATATTTTCCTTGGCTGCTGCTGATCCTACCTCTAATTGGATTTTATAGATCTTTAATTTTACAAATCTTTTCCCCATAAAAAATTTAGGTCAAGTCTGTCTCGAATAATGAGAACCCAGAGGGGAAAACGTTGCATTATGGGGAATTAATTAGGCCTAGGGGTCTATTTATAGTGCAACCTAGGGATGTCAGACCGTTGGATTTCCAAATTTAGTCCAAGCCAACCACATTACTCAATTAATCAGAAGGTACCATGTCAACTTAAATTTCAAAATCAACCAATAAAAACAAGTCACGTCAGCAAAATCAACAAAAGAACGTCATGTATTCGTGCCTAGGAAAAATTGGGCCCGGGCACTAAGGCGGGTTAACGCGACCTCTTAGGGGTCGACCCATATTTTTTTTTCTTTTTTTCTTCAATTTTTCTTTCTACGATAACTTATTCTTTTTAACTCCGATTTCTGCAAACTATATATATACAAGTTGATCAGAAAATCGCCATGGACACAATGATACAACTTCCATGGCCAAATTCTAATAAATTTTCAAACTTGTCTTATTATTTAATTATTAAAAATGGGGGTGTTACATTCTCCCCTATTTAAGAATTTCATCTTCGAAATTCAGCAAGGGTAAAACTAAGTAATTCCTTGTATAATTTACATCCATCATGTGTACATCCAAATTTGCAACCATTCGTGTGCTTGTGCTAATTGTAATACATCATAAAATTTTATGAATGCAATGAATTTCTAAGTGGTACCTCCTATATTAATGCTCTTTTCTTTAAAAATCCTTTGAAAATATGATGCACACATCTTAAATATACTTGCAGTTTCTAAATGAATGAAAATCAAAATATCTTTTCATCCAATTTTTCCCTACACCCTTACTGAATGACGGCACAGTTTATCTAATTTTTGCATCCAGACCCTACCAAAAAACTTTAAATTTTCGAATTTTAGAAAAATCTAATTTCTGAATATAGTTTTATATGTTAGAAAAAGTTTAAAAATGGAAAATTATGTATTTTTTGCTTCACTCTTGTGCACTTTTTCCCCTGTATTTGAAACTTTTTGTTGCTAGTCTTCAAAAATTCCTGTTTTATTTTCCAAACACGGTTTAGAGAAGAAGAATTTATTTTCAAATTCTCCAAACCTAATTTGGAAATTTTATTTTCACTTGTTGTTCTCATTTATTGCATTTATCATCTTTGTTGCTTTCTACAAATTTTCTTATTTTTCTTTTAATTATTCATCTTTTGCTTTCAGTGTTACTTTATTTAAAATATCCAACGTCTTTATTCTTTTCTAGTGATCATCACAAACACTTAGAAAGATAATTCCATACTACACAATTCTATTTTTCAAGAATAAAATAGAATACTACATAGGAATTCAAATCCATACTTAAAAAAGGTTTGACTACAATCAACACTATGTAAAAGACACAACAGTTAAATGTGGCTATCTACTAGGGTTAGGAGACTAAGATCATGTCTTCCTTGACATAACAAGGTACTAATCACTGAATCTAAACAACTAAGGTGTTCCTCCCTTCCATTTACCACTCTCTGCAAACCTGTGCTGTGTACCCGCTATTTCTTGAGCTACATGCCACTATAAATAGGCTATTTCTAATTACCCAAGGATAATATCATGATACTCATATGCTAACTGTTCCTAATATCTTGATAGATCTAAAAATAGCGATCCTTAGTTTTCCATGATGTAATGCCATATTTTTACGCCTTGTTCTTATTCTACCATAAAGTAAGACAACGTATTAAACTTTTTATTTCCTCAAGAAGCGCTGAAAAATGACTTCCATTAGTTATAACTCATGTGATAATTTTACTTACAAAACTCTGAAACTTGCTCTTAGAGTATGTTTCCTTTTTATTTCAATTATATTGGTTTTAGGCCTTTCCTTGAATATTCAATCCTTCACCATTATATTACTGATGTACATAGGAGCTTAATTCTCATGTGAATTAACAAATCTTTTCACTTAACTTGTATTCTTTATTAAATATGTATTTATGCGAAACCCTCCCTACCATTTCAACACAAATTATACAAGTTCTAAAACTACCTTTAGCTTTTCTTTATTAAGATAGTAACCATGTGGTAGACATCCTTCCCAATTTTCCTTTTTCTTGGTCCTTTTATCTTATTTCAAAACTTTTAAGTGTTGACCATCTAACGTGTTTACTGTTTCCATATAAGTTATACTTATTTCGTATTGGTAGGTTATTGAAAACTATTGATGGGAAAAATTGTCACATGCCAACAACCAATGTTTATGTGTGGTGTGAATACAACAAATCCAAAATAAGTAAAGTAAATGAAGGGAGACACGGCTTTTTATAGTAGTTCGGCCTAATGCCTACGTCCACTTTATAATGACCATTCATCATATGATATTCGATTACAATTTTGTACAAGTTTTAGCGAAATTCGAGTACAAAGTATTACAATAGAATAATAATGTCCTTCTTTTTCCTCCTTTAGATGAGTTGACTTGGTCAACTATGCCTAAATTTATGCTTAATGTCCAAGAAGTCCAAAAGAGCCCAAATGTAGCATAACTATCCTTGTGAATGTCTAAGTGTTGATGGAAAACATGTATGCCATGTTTTAATTACACTTGCCATGTCCAATGGCTAAGATCAAGAAAGAATTGGAAGCCATTAATGATTGCTTGGAGCTCCCAAGGTCCAAAAGTTCCAAGAGAAAAAGATCCAAATGAAGGCCAAAGGTTGGGGTATTTATAGGAAGAAGGTTAGGTGGGAGTAGGTAGGAAATTGGACCACAACCTCTTAATTTCAAACACCAAAAATAGCCTCCATAAAGAAAATTCGTACCCCATGGTGAGGGGTACGAAATTCATACCCCACCAGGAGGTACGAAATTTTGTACCCTCTGGAGGGGTATGAAATTCATAACCCTCTGGGAGATACGACTTTCGTACCCCCTGGGGAAGGGTACGAAATTCATACCCTATAGTGGATACAAAATTTGTATCCACTGGGGGGATACGAAATTCGTACCCTTTCAAGGGTTACAAAATTAATGGAGGAGGGAGACGAAATCGTGTTGCCGAGGGTGTCGAATTTCCTGAACGCCACCGGGACTGTGGGGCCCCGGACCCCCACCGGCGCTGCACTCGGACCTTCTTGACGGCTCACCTTCGACACGGAGCACGGCTCGCCTTCGGCACGTGTAACACCCCTAAGTCCCACATCGTGGAAGCCTGTGTGAAGTGGGTACTTATATAGTAGATCCCATCTCTTACTAATGCTGAGGCCTTTTGAGGAACAAAACCCCACACCTATACGGTGGCTAAGTTGGAGACAATTTCTTGCATGAACGGAGGTGCGGGCTGTTACAGTGTTATCAGAGCCAATACCCAGCCGGAATTGTGGCTCTTATGTGGACCACAGCGCTTGGGCGAGGTGCTTGTGAGCCAACGGGGACGTTAGGCTCTATAGGAGGGGAGAATGTAACACCCCTAAGTCCCACATCGTGGAAGCCTGTGTGAAGTGGGTACATATATAGTAGAGCCCATCTCTTACTAATGTCGATGCCTTTTGAGGAACAAAACCCCATACCTATACGGTGGCTAAGTTGGGGACAATATCTTGCATGAACTGAGGTGCGGGCTGTTACAGCTCGGCTGACGGTCTGCCTAAGAGTTCATTGGGCCTAAAGGAGTCCATCTGATAGAAGTTCCGGGCCTTCTTGTGTTTGCGACGTGACTTCGACCAAATCACTTTGTGCTTCCAGATGACATTCTTCATGCTTGAGCGCATTGCTAATCAAATACTTGACGTGTGACAGCTTCAACCAAAAAGCATGTCAACATTTTCCCCCCAAAACATATCTTGCTTGATCCAAGGAGGGCGTGTTTTGCAAGGAGAAGAAAAATCCAGAAACCAAATTCGGGAGAATTCCAAAGCGAGCTTCTATGTCCATAAAACTAAAGAGTGACGACCACGTCGGATCGTATTATCCAGAAAGCCAAAGCCGATATACTAGAAATTCATGATCGCTATGGATCATATTAACCAGAAATTCACTGAAAGCCTACGATTCGTTTGGATCATTCAGAGATAACCAAAATAGCCAGAATATATGAGGGACTGGAGGAGCCCGATAACCTGCATAGAAGAGGAATGCTCATAACCATATGTGAGTGATCCCGTCGTGTTACCGGCAAGGCTTCCACAGGTTGTCGTACGTACCTGAAAGACTGTATTCAAAGAAATCTCATTTTGGTGAGATAACCCCAACAAGTCAAGTCAAGGCAACCTTGTCGAGGTATGTCAAGGGGCCAAGATGGTCGCGAGAGGATATTCTTGTCGCGTCATTGACAAGTCCACCGGATGTAATCTCGGGGCGTTGACAAGGCAACCCGCTAATCCCAATGAGTAGGATCGTATGAGACCTGAATCTCACCACAAATCCATGAGTGGATATTCTTATTGTTTCACTGACAAGTCCACCCGACGTAATTAAAGGTCCTTGACAAGGCGACCCACTAATCCAAACGAGCAGGATCGTACGAGATCCGAAACTCACCACTAATCCACGGGTGGATATTCTTGTCGTGTCACCAGCAAGTCCACCCGATGTAATCCAAAGTCATTGATGAGGCAACCTACTTATCCAAATGAGCAAGATCGTGCATGATCCAACACTCGCCACGATTCAAGATGATCTCGTCGAAGTAAGACGAGAAGCCAAAATAGCCAGATGCTTATTAGAGTTTGCAATCTCGTTATCGATTTCATACTTCATAAGTGAGCGTCCTCACTTTGCGAAGTAATTTTATTAAAGTTATTAGAGTTGGGTTTATTTTAGTAAAAGCAATGGGAAACCTAATGGTTCGTCATCCGTAAAGAGCATGCTTAAGGAGCTGGCCTGTCCCCGAGATGGGTAGGCGGACTCGATCGTTTTATGATTCCCAATTCATTTGCGAAGGAAAGCAAAAAGTTTATTGTTCGTGAAGGGCATGCCTATGATCTAACCAGCTCCTATTACATGGGTAAACAAACATAACCATTCACAATTCAGAGCCAAGAAAAGGGAACCTTTCATTAATAATGAAAGGAGGTGATGGCGTATTGTTAGAAAAGAGCATGTCTAGGGATTATAACAGCTCCCGTACATGGGTAATCTGACTCAACCATCTTACAACCATAATAACCAAAATTACAAAAGGGAAGGATACATCCAAAGGACCAAAGCCCTTAAAGTCAAAGCCATGGGTCGAAGCCCAACTAACCAGGTCTAGAGAACCAGAATGAGAATGCCATAAGTGAGGAGCGCCTTATTTGAGAACCATACGATCCTAAAGCCGAGGAAACCAGAGAAAAACATAACTACAACCTAAGCACCGAAGGCCGGAGAACCAAGATTCGAATCGAGGAAGCCGAAAGAAAAAAATCCACCGTGCTAGAAAATCCAAAGCCGCGCGTCACAATATATCGATGACATGGAGACTTGCATCCCAAACATCAGAGCCAGAAAAGGGTTAATTTATGATAATGCCCTTGCGACCATTGCTGGTCCCGGGCATATCCTGATTCCCAGCCTTTCTCTGAACAAACCGCGTTAGAAGTCCGTGCCTGATACGCTCTTCTACCATGTCCCTAAGAGGCCGAAAATCATTCGTATGATGGCCAAGGAAGCTGTGAAACTCGCAATACTGATCGGAATCCCTTTCTTTTGGAGTTAGATCCCTGAAGGGAGGCAGTCTGAAAGGATGACGTCGATGAACCTCTCGAAATATCTCCTCAAGGGTATGAGTATGCTCTGTGTAAGACGAGTACTTTGGTTTCCCCCGAGTTCTATTGGGATTACTTCCCGAGGGGGGTTCCTTAGTAGTAGCAAGAATCTTAGCCTTTCTAGAGTCGGGCGGTTTCCCGACCATAGCCGCATTAACTTCAAGCGCTTTTTTGTTGTTAGCCTCTGCATCCTCTTCCCGAAGGAATCTTTCAGCTTCGAAATAGAACTCGCCAAGGTCCCTTGGTGGGTCCCGAAGTAGCAAAGTTCTGAATTCAGACTTATCTAGAACACCAGATACTACAGCCATTAAAACCATAGAGGGGTTTGGTCTCTCGACAGACGCCACCGCAGCATTGAACCACTTTAAGAATTTCCGCAGGGTCTCGCTGGACTTCTGCTTAATGCCGTTTAGAGTCATGACGCTTTTCGGGTGAGCTATTTGACTCTAAATTGTTCCATGAATCGGGTAATCAAAGCATTCCAAAAAGTGACGGACTCCGGCTCCAACTGCTTGTACCACATCGCATCTATGTCTATTAAAAAGAGAGAAAAGCACTTGGCCATGACATTTTCCAAGGCTGAGAGAACTTCCATATGTCGAATGTATCTCATGAGGTGAGCGGTTGGGTCCTTGCGACCATCATAGGGATCCAACACTGGTAGCTTAAAATTAGGTGGGTTACAAGAGTTCTTGATATCCAAAGAAAGCAGATTGCAAGTCACACAATCCATGTCCGTAGAAGAAGCACCGCCTCGAGTGTACCTGACATCTGCGATCTCTGACCCATTTTCAAAAACAAGCAGTTGATTTAGATTGTCCAAAGCGGCAATGGTGCCCCAGTGTTCAAGTCCAAGTTAGGAATCAGTTGATTAAGGAGAAAATCCAGTTGGATTCCAACTTTAGGGGCCACATTGGGCGCAATCCTGACTACCGGAACCGTGGGAGTTGTAATAATCCGGAAAATCAGAACCAATTTAAAATTTTTAATTTAGCAATTTTAATGGATTTTGAATATTTAAAATGATTTATTTTTAATAATAAAGACAAAAAAATTATTTTCGATGAAGTTAGAACGTATAAATTTATTTTAATTATAAAACGAGCCTGAAATGTCGCGGTAGTTTGAAAATTCGATTTCCAATTTCAATTTAATATACATAATTCAATATAAGTCAGAATTGGACGAAACAAGAAATATTTGAATCTGAATAATATCTTTATAACGAATGTAAGAAATTGAGACTTCATAATGAAAATTAAAATTTATGTCCAGTTTAAAATTTAGACTAGTCGTTGTGGAATTTATATATATTTTAATGTAATATAAAGCCCTTAAAAATAGACATTTTGCAAACGACCTTCGTATTCGATGAAGTCACTTTTGTTAGATCCGGAATATCAAATTATTGCTAGATTCCAAATTTCATAATTTTTGGAATTAGTATGTGAGCGTGGCGCACTTAAACGCGTTTGACCAATTTCAGTTGAAATTAATCGACTGAAAAACGGCCATTTTTCAAATGGTCTCCAAATTCAATGAAATTAGTTTTGTTAGGACCGTATCGTCCAAACATAGCCAGATTTATTTTTCTGGAATTTTTGGAGTCAGTATGTGGCCCCGATAAATTAAAATGTACGTTTAAATTCAATATATATTGAATTATATTTTAAATTTTAGTAAAAATAGATCGAAACAGTTGAATTGGCTTACCGGACATATCCCATTGTGTCCGGAATGGGGGTATTTGGCTAGGGGTGATAGTTGTTGGGTTTGATTTGGAGTTTGTATTAATAAACTGATATTTTTGAAATAAAATTTAATAAAAATATATTAATATATAAGGTCAAAAACCCTAGGACCCAATTCAATTGGTCAACGCTCAAACCCACCACCTTTTTCTTTCTGAAACCGACGATTTAAATCGTTCCGCCCTTCTTCCTCCAATATCTCCATCACCGATCATCTTCAAGCTATGTTTGCAAAGAGGAAAACGTTCATCTCCTCGACCTCTCCACCCAGAACGGTGATGATCGAAAATGCTAAAGTATTTTGTGGGGAATTGAGCCTTGAACAGGCGGCGCTCGAACGAAAAATCAGGACAGTGGAGGGGTTCGAATCAGTCATTATTGCTGGAGGAGGGAGAGCTCGCGGAGGCCGTCGTGGGGGTGCAGACCGATCAACGGCCTTGGTTTGAGAGTGATTTAAAACCCTAGAACGGGAAAGTGAAGTTTGACGAGGCCTGGAGCGTGAATACCGTGAAATGGTAACTGATTTTTTTAACGTGATTTTTTTATTATAGCATAGTAAAAATGTGTTATTTTAAATGAAATAACTTTATAAAAATGAGATTTTCAATACATAAATAACATGGTATTAAAAATGTGATCTTTTTATGTGAATAAAGATGAGAGCTTTACATGTATTACATAAGGATAAAGATATAATTTTTATTCTATGAACATCATAATAAAAATCTGATTTTTTTTAAATATGAATAGCAAAATAAAATTGTGATTTTTATTTTAAAAGTAGCGATTTAAAAATATGATTTTTATATAGGTGATAGCGCTATAAAAATTGGATTTTTATATATATAAAAGCGACATAAAAGTAGGATTTTTATTTATATAATAGCATATAAAAATACGGTTTTATATATATTGTAGCGTATTTTTATATATATAACGATATGATAAAAATGTGATTTTTAATATATATATAGCACTGTTAAAAATATGATTTTTAATATAAATTGTATGAAACAGACTGCGTTGGGAGCAAGGTGAAGACCGCTACACTGGAAACAAATCCAAATCCAAATCGTTCAAAAGTAAGGAATGGAGGAGTGGAAACCCAAGGTGAGAACTTCTCACTCTAAATTCTATTTTCTAGTTAAATATGTACTAGGATGCAGACGGTGCTTAGCAGCACCTGACACCATCGTCCGCAGACCATGGACGACTTGTTTGATTGTATTGTATTATAGAAATGGAATGTGAATGTGATGTGAAATGAATTGTATAAAATATTCATGTGTTGAAATAAATATTTTACGGTTAAAAATATAATTTTTAACGAGTATGTGAATAAAATAAATATTCATTTACAAATCGGACGATTTGTTTATGTACACTCATTTGACTGATATGGATTGGGACGATAAATTTTACACGTCGCCCAACTGCACAAATAAAATCTATGTTTGTTAATTTGAAACCCCAAACGGGTATTGGGATGATATTGGACGTACACTAATCCCAATTGTTTAGTTGTATGTCGATCGATAGGTTGACAAACTGTTGCAAGTGTTAATTATTTATAATTATTACTTATGAAGTTGAGTAGTGCACCCAAGATGTTGGTTGATTATTTATCATTGCAGTTATATACATTTGTTGTATGAAATCCATATAAATAACATTATATGGTATTTTACTGTGTCTGATTCCAATTCAGCAGTAAAGAATATTTTAAAATCAAGAATATTTTTAAAAAATGAATTATTTAAAATAAGGAATATTTTAAAATAATATTCAGTAAAGGATTAAAATCTGATTTTAACGTCCGATTTTGGATGGACACGAAATTATTGAAATAAATAAAGCCGTATTGATTAGATATGTGCCATTTTAACGCAAACGATATTTATATCAATTTTATTCATTTTTATAATGAGTATCGGAAACGAATTGATTTCAAAATCTGATATTTTGAAAATATTGTCATTCATAAATTAATGATATAGAATAATCAATTTTGATTTAAAATTGAAAATGAAGTTGGAATCATTTTTAAAACAAAGTTAAAATGATTTATAAAATAAGTTTTAAATGGAAATCGACAAAATATATATTATATATTTATATATTTAATGGCCTGAATAGAACGCGCCGCACAGCGACCGTTCGCGAATTTTGACCATTGACTTCGCATTGACATTACGGGAGATCCGACTGTCGAATTCTCCTAAAACCAGAACATTAGGTTCGTATCGAAAAGAGCTTTTCCAACGAATAGAAGAGATTTGAAATCGAACGGTTGGATTTGGAATTATGTCCAAATCAAATTTGGAAAAGGTTGTAAGTGCAGTTCGGTGGCCGTTATTGAAAACCGACTGTACAGGCCTTGATAAAATTATTAAAAATATTAATAATTTGTGTAAAATAATAATAAATGATTTGGAAAAAATTGGGATGAAAAATTCCAAGTTTGAGAAGATAATAGTATAATTTTATCGAAATGAACTAGTTTATAACTAGAATAATAATCCAATTATTTCAAAAATAAATAAATTGGATTTGAAATGGCTTTAAATTAACCATAATTTTCAAATAAATAAATTGGAATGGTTTGGAATGGAAATAATCTTTGGAATATTTAGGTTTTGTATTCTGTGATTATATGGATATTGTTATGGGAATTTGGAAGATACAGATATCGTTATTCCAAATACGATATCCGTTAGTTTCAGAATTCGATATTGAATATAAGCCGATATAATTTCTATTCAGAGCCATGTATTTAATATTGAATTGGATTTTGGGTATATCGCGAACGGTGTTTTAAATAACACTTGTTCTTTAACTCGATTGACAATGAAATATGATTTGGAATTTATAAATCTTTTAATAAGATTTAATGGAAATTTTCCAAAGTGAAGTTTTCCAATTAATTAATATTTAATTGGAATGGAACGGAACTCGATTTGATAATAATCGAAGTCAGCTTCTGTGGAGGAAGACTGTTAATACATATGGAATTTAAAAGGCTTTGCCATTATTCCATTTATATTAATAGTCGGATATGGAAATTGATATCGATTATGTATATTGATCTGTTTTCCATGAAAATTCCATAATTAATGAAATGTGATTTTGGGTTTATCGTGAACTGTGTTTTAAATGACATTCGTTCTTTAACCCGGTTAACGACAGGATTTATTTCTAGAAAGTTGAATAATCATTAATATTGATTTTTGTGAAGATTAAAACTAAGTGGAGTTTTAATGAATCTTTAATTAGATTGAAATGTGAATGTGATAATTTAAATTATCGAGTTTGGGAAGTGATCGAGAATGATGCTCCAAGCGATAGTTAAATCTTTAACTAGATTTGAACGTGAAATGGTAATTAATATTTACCGATAACAATGTGGTGTTAGATATGGAGTATCACCAGTTTTTCTCAATTGGGATAAATAGGTTGGGATTGGAAAATAAATAAAAAAATGATTACTTCGGTTTGGTTTGCTAATCCCGACTAGTTTGGATAAACCTTAATATGGTTTGATTTGATATCCAAAGGAAGATTAAAGAATAAATTTTAAAGAATTTATCTTTGATAAAATTAAATGGAACCTTTCCCTAAGGATGTGAATATTTGAATAAAAGAAAATTCTGGATTGGAATGAGGCGTATGTGGTGTTTATGTAGCACTTGTTTATAATACACGCGAGTTATTTGGAAAGGCCGGGTTCATACCCATTTTGAATAACTGATTCGACGATATGTTGACGATGAAGACGGTGGTTGAAGACCGGAGGTCTTCACATTGTTTGGATGATTACTGATGTCTTGATTGGGCTGTACACCCAAGACGAGGTAATAAGTGGTGATTGTCCAGACGTACTTGGAGATCGACCGGATATGCGAGGGTCTTTCTCCTGTATTAGACATATAGGACGAGTAATAAGGTGCCTCCGGTTTCGTTCAAACCCAGAACAGACTTGTAAATGGACTGTTTGTTTGACATTGGATTTTATTCTCTGCCGATTGATCTCTATTAAATATACATCTGTCTGTTGAAGGGGAATTTATTCCCTTACTTCACCCTTCTCTGAGACATACGAGCTTAGAGGTTGTATATCGGTATACATCAGTCGCATGGCGTGAATTGCCTGTGTGGCATGCCTAAGTGGCAAATGATCAAGGCTTTTGTTGAAAAGCAAAGTCTTGTGGTTGATGATCAAAGCATAGCTTTAATATTGTGTCGCTTTGTGTAGCATTAATTCGCGAGCCTCACACCTTGGTTTGAGTCAAAAACGGGATAAGGGACCCAAGGAGAACAAGATGTTTCTTTCTAGCTATGGGTGGTGTCAGCGTTTTGCAAGCCCTGACATTTATATTATTTTTACCTATGTGGTTGTTGGATGCAAGGCGCCTCGGTTATATCGGCTACTGCGGGAGCTGATGGTTATAGGTCCGATAGGACCAGGAAACATGTGTTCAGGAATACTAATCCACTAACGTAAGTGTGGACCAGCCTTGGAGGATCCAAGGGTCTACTGCGGGAGACCCTAAGGCATTTTCTAGAGTGTCTCGAAGTCGGTGAGGAGTGCATCCCTTGCCTCGACTCTTGACCGAAATCCAATTTTCAATACATGACATTTCGGTTTTATTTGTAGAGCCTAGTATGGCGACATGATAGATGGTACCCATGTCGCCTATGATTGATACATTTATATTTGAAGCTGTTTTATACACTATTACTTATAGTAATATCAGAATAATCTGTTTTAAACGTATCAAGCATTCTTTGGCTATTAAAAGGTAAAACCCTAACCTCCGGCTTAGTTGCATTGTGTGATGGGACCTGGGTCTTATAATAGCTTCATTTTTCTTTATTTAGCATTGCGCTATTTGTTTTATGCACTGCTATTCTTGGGAGGAAACACGTTTCATGTTATACGGCGTGGTCCCTTGATTTACTTTATTTCTAAAGTAAAGTTTTAAATAACTATTTTGGTTCTCACACAAGTCACATGACTTACCTGGAGTTTATTGTTTTAACCTAAACTGTGGGTGCCCTTATTTTCCACACGGGCAGCTAGTAGTTTTGGTTTTGCAGATTTATTCTCATAGGATCCTGGATTTACAACTGGAACTACATTTGGAAAGCTCTGTATCCATATATTTCTTTCAGTTGTGATATGTATTATTTTTCCACTGCATTGTAAATTTAAATCTCCGATATTTATCAAATGTGTTGTGACGATCCCAAAATCCATGTTACGGTATTAAGGATAATCATTGGAATATAACACATCAATCATCATAGCAGAGAACAGATAATAGCAAAAACAATAAATAGAATAATTTTACATGGATATGACAGCGGATTCATAACATGTAACAACATCAGAATAGCACAACGTAGGATATAACTTAGCAAATAAAGGGGGAATGATCAGTCACCATCGCCAGAGGCAGAATATATACATGCAGTGAGACATAATAAGGGTATCGGTCTACATCGCCGAAGGCGGTACATATACATACGATAATAAGTACTGGAAGTAAAACAGTCTGCATCGCCTGTGGCGGAATCATAATATAGATACAATAATGGCGGAAAATGTCAAAGTCATCTCGGTGAAGTCAGCCTCGCCATGAGCCAAAATGCACTCCATACAACAGTGCTGAGCCAAAAACAACCTATCACCTGTGAACAAGGCTGCCCGTGTGAAAATAAGGGCACCCGCGTTTGCAAAGTGAAACAAACAACGAGTCAGTCATGGGGACTGGTATGAGGAATCTACTTAACAGTTTAAACGACAGTAATAAGCAAATCATAGGACCACGCCACTTTCGCGGAACGGGTTTATTCCAGTGATTGCTGGTGCATTTAAAACAAAGTAAATTCTTTAAAACAACGCAATGCTTTTTAAAAGAATGGAGCCGTTATAAGACTCAAGTCCCATCATACAATGCAACGCAAGCCGGAGGATAGAGTTTTACCTTATAATGGCCAAATATTCTTAATACGTGTAAAGCAAAATCATTTGATATTATTACTAGTGCATATATGTTTCAAAAACGAATAGCATCATAAATATCAATCATAGGTGGCATAGCTACCATATACTATGTCGCCATACTAGTTCTACAATCGAATCCGTTATTTCGTATTGGAAATTGGATTTCCGTCATGAGTCGAGGTAAGGGGCAAGCTCCTCTCCGCTTCGAGACATTCTAGCAAATGCCTCAGGACTACGCACTCTGGGTAACCCCTGGATCTTCAGGGCCGGTCCTCTCTTACGTTTGAGGATTAGTTATTCCTGAACACACGTTTCCCGGTCCTTACAGACCTATAATCGAGGCGCCTCGCATTCCAACAACCACATAGGTGAAAAGTAGATATAAATGTCAGGGCTGGTAGGTCATTGACACCACCATAGCTAGAAAGAAACGTCGTGCTCTCCCTGCAGTCCTTATCCCGTTTTTAACTCATACCGAGGTGTGAGGCTCACGAATCCACGCTATACACAAAGCCAGGCCACGTAGGCCGTGCTTTGATCATCAAACACAAGACTTTTCTTTGCAACAAAAGCCTCGATCACAGCATCTTGGCATGCCACATAGGCAGTCCACTCCATACGACAGATTTCTATCGATATATAACCTCTGAGCTCGTACGTCTCAGAGAAGGGCGTTAAGCAAAAGAATAAATTCTCCGCCGCCAAACAGATATATATTTAACAGAGATCAATCTGTATAGAAAAAAATCCAATGCCAGACACACAGTGCATTTACAAGTCCGTTCTGGGTCTGAACGAAACCGGAGGCGTCAAATTCCTCGTATATCCATCCAATCAACACATACGTTCAGACGGTTACTACTTCCGTTCCTTCACGGTAGCTACTCCAGTCAGGAACCTCAGCAGCGCCCATCCAACCGATACGAAGATCGTCGGTCTTGAATCGTCTTTGTATCTTCCAATTCGAATCGCTCGATCAATTATTTGAAATGAGGGTTAGCTCGGCCTTTTCAAATAATCCACGTAATTAGAATTCAAATCAATTATTTCCATGGTTATATTATTCGACAATCACATTTCGGTTCTTTAGTATAATTTTCGTGTCAAACACATACAACCATCAAATATCAAGCAGATCAAGACAAATTGGTTTATTTCCAATCTATGTTGCTTATAATATTTTATAACGATTTTTCGCCATTTTTATTTATTTAAAAATGGCCCTATTTAATTAAATGACGTTTCAGGTCGTGTTGTGGCCCTAGCGCTGTTTTTTCCCTAATTTGTTTTACACATATCGGAAAATCTAACCGTTGGATTTCTACAAAGTCCATATCAGTGGGAAGATATTCCCAAAGCGAACCCAACGGTTCCAGTTTCGTGAAAATCCGACGGTCGGATCTTCCACACTAGTCGTTTGAAGTTACGGTTTCAAAATTCGAACTGCAATGTCGTTATTCGATTTAATTTAATTATATTTATATTTATATATAAATATAAACGATTCTGGCGCTTTTTTTCTTCAGATTTGAATTAAACATTCCAGACAATCCAACCGTTGGATTTTTACAAGGTTGGTGCCGTTGGAAAGATATTTCCAAGGCGAACCCAGCGGTTGCGGTTTCGGGAAAATCCGATGGTCGGATTTCTCGTACTAATCGTTTCAAATTACGATTCCAAAACACGAACTGCACGGCTTCGATTCCCTTTAATTCTATTAATATTTATATATATAAATATAGTTCATTCTTTAATTTCAAATATAGTTCATTCATTATTTTCAACATCGTTTTCACTTCAAATATTTCACTAACGCCTTAATATTTCGAAAAATTTCGCCATAAGCTCCTTTGTACGGGAAGGGGTTTGGAAATTTATTGGGCCGTGTTAGGTACCCAATAAATCCTATAAAGCATCCACATATTTATAGTGATATATTCTGGTGTTTACGGGGGAGCGTGTATAGATAATAACTCCAGAGAATAAATTCTCGTCACCCCGTTCCGTGTGGAAATAAATAGTCCATGCGCCGTATTTAATGACTAGAGAGACGTGATTATTGTCAACTCCAGACCCGTGTGGGGGTTTTATTAATCTGGCAATTTATCGTTATATTTTATATAGTCCATATTAGTCATCAGTTCAACCTGTAGTATAAAATCATCGCCATACAAGCCTCTCGCTCGTATGGTAAATCTTCCACCTCGTCACACAAGCTCCAAATGCTTATGTGGAATATGATGAAGTATGCCTATCGTCAAGGAGTATGCCATGTAGTGTAGTTCAAAATTAATTGTTACTATCCTATGGTGATGTTTATTATTTCACACAGAATAACCAGCACTCCGCATCCAATGGCATTCACAGGAGTTGATATAAAAATAAAATTGCGTAGCCAACTCATCAAGGCTTACCTATTTGTCGGGCACGCAAATAATTTCTTTACTCTACAGCTAATCCATTTTCCATGTTCAACACATGTATATATATGCAGAACAAAGCTAATAATAATATTTCTAGCAAACTATTATTTATTTCAACACGTGTGTATTTTTATCAAAGCGTATACATGATAAAAGAAATATTTTTATCATCAAAAATATTTATTCAACACGTGAATGTTTTTAACACTTCATATTCACAATAAAAATGTAGTTTTTATTATCTATTCATTTTATTTTAAAATACGATAACATTCAACACATGAATTTCAACTCGACGAACGAATCCCAATTCAACACATGAATATTCTCTATAGTTTGTATATATATAAAAATGTGATTTTTATCGTTAAATCTATTTGTTTAAATTCGAATAATATTCAACACATGAATTTCAACTCAACGAATGAATTTCAATTCAACACATGAATATTCTCTATAGTTTGTATATATATAAAAATGTGATTTTTATCGTTGAATCTATTTGTTTAAATTCGAATAATATTCAACACATGAATTTCAACTCAACGAATGAATTTCAATTCAACACATGAATATTCTCTATAGTTTGTATATATATAAAAATGTGATTTTTTTTGTTAAATCTATTTGTTTAAATTCGAATAATATTCAACACATGAATTTTAACTCAACGAATGAATTTCAATTCAACACATGAATATTCTCTATAGTTTGTATATATATAAAAATATGATTTTTATCGTTGAATCTATTTGTTTAAATTCGAATAATATTCAACACATGAATTTCAACTCGACGAACGAATTTCAATTCAACACATGAATATTCTCTATAGTTTGTATATATATTAAAATGTGATTTTTATCGTTGAATCTATTTGTTTAAATTCGAATAATATTCAACACATGAATTTCAACTCGACGAACGAATTTCAATTCAACACATGAATATTGATTTCAACATATGTAATTAATTTCAACAAATGAAAATTATTCTAATACATGAATATTTCGGAAAATTTCGGCAGCATAACGGCAGGGTAGTTAAAACCGGGACCGTCCCTAGTACGGCTCCTCGCTCTACCTTAAAACCTCGCGGTTTTTGACAATGGGGATCATGCATCTAGTTCGCACGCAGGCGGCATGTTTTATTTTCATTTCCACAATCCTATTCTAATTTGTTTCAACCACAAGAGGGTATTTTTCAACCATAAAGGTATTTTTCAACCACAATATCAACCACAAACAATTATTTCCAACCATTCGTCATACCATATAATATCACGCCAATCACAAGAAATAAATATTGTCCGTGGTTTGCGGACGAGGGGAGTGTATATATATATATATATATATATATATATATATAATTTCTATAATTCACTTGCATTTCATCACTATTCAAAGCATATATGTTTCATACAATGCTTGTATAATTTATACATCGCTAATATAACTTATACAACACATGTACATGAGGTATACAATGCGTATATAATTTACACTTCGCTTATATAATTTATACAACACGATTACATTCACACAATTTAGTTTAGATTCCTCACATTGGTTTTTGAAGTACTAAAAATCGTAGGAAGATCAGAAAAATCCGCGGCTTCTGCTAGATGGTAGAGAGCCTCCCTGCAGTCCCGATGTTTCCTGTTTCATCGAATTTCGTTAACACACTAAAAAGATACGATTTTTCAAAGTTTTGCAACACTTAAAAGTGTTACTTTCAATTCAGAAATTTCAAAGCAGAGGGCTTTTCAAACCTTCAAAACTAGGTTTGAATTTAAATCAAAACCGTACCTCGTTGTCCCAATCAGACTATACGGCGTCGAAGAGCTACGAACAGGCTTCCTATCGACGGTGGTGGCGGCGAACTCGGTGGCTCCAGCGACGATCGGCGGCGGCAGAAAGGGGCGAACTTCCTCGACGAAATTCGACGTCGATCGGTGATGGTTTCTGACGAGGCTGGGTTTGATTTGAAGAAGGGAGGAAGGCGATCGGAATTGTCAACTGGAGGCGGCGGCGATCGAGGTGAAAAGGTTTTGAACGATTTACGTCGTTCGTTCTGGGGTTGACCGCAGTTTTGAGAAGAGAGAGAAAATGGGAGATATTTTCTAATATATAATATTTTTAAATTCCTATAATATCCTTTCTAGCCAACGTACACCAATTTCAACCCAACGACTGTCGCCCCTAGCTAAATACCCCCATTCCGGACACAATGGGATATGTTTCGTTGGCCAATTCGACTATTACAGTCAGTTATTTTTCAAATTAAAGTATAAAACATTTTACATTCAATTTGAACGTACATTTCAATTTGCCAGGGTCACAAACTGAATCGAAAAATTCCAGAAAAATAAATCTAGCTTTGTTTTGACGATACAGTCCCAACAAAACCAGTTTCTTTGAATTCTGAGCTCATATGCAAAATGTCCATTTTCAGGCCGATCCATTTTAACAGAAATTGACCAATCACATTTTCTTTTGCCCCGCTCACATACTAGCTTCAAAAATTATGAAATTTGAAACCTAGCAATAATTTGACATCCCGGACCCAACAAAAGTGGTTTCGTCGAATTCCGAGGTCGTATGCAAAATATCTATTTTCAAGGGCTATATATTCTATATAGCGACCTTTCTGAAAATTCATTTGGCCATAACTTTTGATTTCAGTTATGAAACTTCGATTTTTCAGATTCGTTAGAAAGGTATTCATAAACAAATTTAAATATTTTCAGTTTCGCTAAAATCTGTTACATTTTCCTCCCGGTACAGTCAGACAAAGTTTGTATTCAAATTTTCAAACTACCTTACTATTCCCAATTCATTCTTTTATTGAAATATGCTATCTCAATTATTCAAATTCTTTGGTAATAACCAATTTTAAAAATTTTAAATTGGTTCACATTTTCCGGGTTATTACATGTGTAATATTTATTCATACTCTATTATATTCTTGTATTCTGATGTAAATTGTTGCAATAAGCAATAAAATGTTCAACTTTTTGTGTTCCGATTTGTCTTGTCCTCAAAGTAATCCATTCTTTCTCTTCTCTTCGGAGACCGGGGAAGTCTAGATTATTATAGTTTGGTATCAGAGCTTTGGTTTATAGAGGTCGAGAACAAGACACATTAGAACCAAACGAAAGAATTCATCATAGATTGGACTAGTAATATCCAATAAGAATGGCTCGATAGAGATGGGATCAGTAGTATCCTAAAATGAGCCGGAAGAGTGTTATTTTTAAAATAAAAGTGAAAACAAATTTTGTTTTGAAAATTAACTCCAATTATACGTATTTGAATATTTTATTTGATATTTATTTGGACAATCAAGTATATGAAGATTTTACGTATATGCATCATGAATATATATTCGAAGTCTCAAATATAATTGATAGATATGGAATCACACTCTAGTCGCCCGGAGATGATACTGATGATAGCGATCGCATCACCAGTATTTATGTTCGAGTTTCGAAAGTGGGATGTCTATATATTTCCAATTGACTGGTGTGAGAACCAAAACTTAGTTAAGTTTATTGTTTGTGATTGGCATCAAAAATGTGATTTTTGGGTATATATGTAAAAAATACATGTTTTAAAATTAATCAACTAATTGATTGTTGGTTGTGTTGTTTGATTACTAGTTTCATTAATGAGAATAATGAAGCTAATAGGAACACGAAAGGTAAAGTAAGCCAAATCAAGTCAAAATTGAGCTAAATTGAAAATTGGTTGCATTTGCATATATGTACATGTATATCTAGTGAATAGGTCATAGCAAGGAGGCTAAAGAAGAGGAATAAATTGTATGCCCGACAAATAGGTACATGTTAATTGTATTTCTTGGGATTTGATGATTTTATGAGCCGATTGGCTAGCCGCTTGGCTTTTTCTTTTTCTATTGGATTGGTGAGGGCCCTTTGAGGCTACTTGCGATTTTTTCGGTAACCCCATAAAAGGTGGTTACGGCGAAATTTTTCGAAAATTTAGGGTGTTACACAAATTTTTGAAAAATTTGAAAAGTTCTTAGAAACCGAAAAGTTGAAGAACTTAAGCCGTAATGAAAATAATGAAAGCTGAGTTGGTTAGTTAAACAACTTTCCACTCCATTCCTTTTTGAGGACGAAAAGATTTTGAGTGGGGGAGATTGTAACAACCCGAAAAATTAGAACCAATTTAAAAATTTTATTTTAGCAATTTTAATGGATTTTGAATATTTAAAATGATTTATTTTAAATAATAATGACTAAAAATTTATTTTCGACGAAGTTAGAATGTATAAATTTATTTTAGTTATAAAACGAGCCTGAAATCGCACAGTAGTTTGAAAATTCGATTTCTAATTTCAGTTTAATATACAGAATTTAGTATAAGTCAGAATTAGACGAAACAAAAAATATTTGAATCTGATTAACAATATCTTTATAACGAATGTAAGAAACTAAGATTTCATAATGAAAATTAAAAGTTATGTCCAGTTTAAAATTTAGAATAGTCGTAGTGGAATTTATATATATTTTAATATAATATAAAGCCCTTAAAAATAGTCATTTTTCAAACGACCTCCATTTTCGACGAAACTACTTTTGTTTGATCCGGAATGTCAAATTATTGCTAGATTCCAAATTTCATAATTTTTGGAATTAGTATGTGAGCGTGGCGCACTTAAACGCGTTTGACCAATTTCAGTTGAAGTTAATCGACTGAAAAATGGCAATTTTTCAAACGGTCTCCAAATTCGACGAAATTAGTTTTGTTAGGACCGTAATGTCCAAACATAGCCAGATTTATTTTTCTGGAAATTTTGGAGTCAGTATGTGGCCCCGGTAAATTAAAATGTACGTTTAAATTCAATATTTATTGAATTATATTTTAAGTTTTAATAAAAACAGATCGAAACAGTCGAATTGGCTTACCGGACATATCCCATTGTGTTCGGAATGGGGGTATTTGGCTAGGGGCGATAGTTGTTGGGTTTGATTTGGAGTTCGTATCAATAAACTGATATTTTTGAAATAAAATATAATAAAAATGTATTAATATATAAGGTCAAAAATCCTAGGACCCAATTCAATTGGTAAACGCTCAAACCCGCCCCCTTTTCTTTCTAAAACCGACGATTTAAATCGTTTTGCCCTTCCTCCTCCAATATCTCCATCACCGATCATCTTCAGGATATGTTCGCAAAGAGGAAAACGTTAATCTCCTCGACCTCTCCACCCAGAACGGTGATGATCGAAAATGCTAAAGTATTTTGTGGGGAATTGAACCATGATTAGGCAGCGCTCAAACAGAAAATCAGGACAGTGGAGGGATTCGAATCAGTCGTTGTTGCTGGAGTGGAGAGAGCTGGCGGAGGCCGTCGTGGGGGTGCAGACCGATCACCATCAGCGGCCTTGGTTTGAGAGCGATTTAAAACCCTAGAACGGGACAGTGAAGTTCGACGAGGCCTGGAGCATGAATATAGTGAAATGGTAGCTGGTTTTTTTAACATGATTTTTTTATTATAGCATAGTAAAAATGTGTTATTTTAAATGAAATAACTTTATAAAAATATGATTTTCAATATATAAATAACATGGTATTAAAAATGTGATCCTTTTATGTGAATAAAGATGCGATCTTTACATGTATTACATAAGGATAAAGATATGATTTTTATTCTATGAACATCGTAATGAAAATCGGTTTTTTTTTAATATGAATAGCAAAATAAAAATGTGATTTTTATTTTGAAAGTAGCAATGCAAAAATATGAATTTTTTTTATATAGGTGATAGCGCTATACAAATTGGATTTTTATATATATGAAAGCGGCATAAAAGTAGGATTTTTATTTATATGAATAGCATATAAAAATACGATTTTATATATGTAATAGTGTATTTTCATATATATAACGATATGATAAAAATGTGATTTTTAATATATATATATATAGCGTTGTTAAAAATATGATTTTTAATATAAATTGCGTGAAACAGACTGCGTTGGGAGCACGGTGAAGAACGCTACACACTGGAAACAAATCCAAATCCAAATCATTCAGAAGTAAGGAATGGAGGAGTGGAAACCCAAGGTGAGAGCTTCTCGCTCTAAATTCTATTTTCTAGTTAAATATGTACTATGATGCAGACGGTGCTTAGCAGCACCTGACACCATCGTCCATAGATTATGGACGACTTGTTTGATTGTATTGTGTTGTAGAAATGGAATGTGAATGTGATTTGAAATGAACTGTATAAAATATTCATGTGTTGAAATAAATATTTTATAGTTAAAATATAATTTTTAACGAGTATATGAATAAAATAAATATTCATTTACAAATCGGACGATTTGTTTATGTACATTCATTTGACTGATATGGATTGGGACGATAAATTTTACACGTCGCCCAACTGCACAAATAAAATCTATGTTTGTTAATTTGAAACCCCAAACGGGTATTGGGATGATATTGGATGTACACTAATCCCAATTGTTTAGTTGTATATCGATCGATAGGTTGACAGACTGTTGTAAGCGTTAATTATTTGTATTTAATGCTTATGCAGTTGAGTAGTGCACTCTTGATGATGGTTGATTGTTTACCATTTTTGATATATACATGTGTTGTACGAAATCCATATAAATAACAGTATATGATATTTGACTGTGTCTGATTCCAATTCAGCAATAATGAATATTTTAAAATCAAGCATATTTTAAAATAACGAATATTTTAAAATAAGGAATATTTTAAAATAATATTCAGTAAAGGATTAAAATCTGATTTTATTGTCCGATTTTGGATGGACATGAAGTTATTGAAATAAATAAAGTCGTGTTGACTAGATATGCGCCATTTTGACGCGAACGATATTTATATCGATTTTATTCATTTTTATAATGAATATCGAAAAGGAATTGATTTAAAAATCTAAAAATTTGAAAATATTATCATTTATATATTAATGGTATAGAATATCCAATTTTGATTTAAAATTGAAAATGAAGTTGGAATCATTTTCAAAACGAAGTTAAAACGATTTATAAAATACATTTTAAATGGAAATCGACGAAATATATATTATATATTATATATATATATATTTAATGGACAGAATAGAACGCGCCGCACAGCGACCGTTCGCGAATTTCGACCATTGACTTTGCATTAACATTACGGGAGATCCGACCATCGGATTCTCCTAAAAACGGAACTATTTGGTTCGTATCGAAAAGGGCTTTCCAACGAATGGAAGAGATTTGAAATCTAATGGTTGGATTTGGAATTATGTCCAAATCAAATTTGGAAAAGCTCGTTGTAAGTGCAGTTCGGTGGCCGTTATTGGAAACCGACTGTACAGGCCTTGATAAAATTATTAAAAATATTAATAATTTGTGTAAAATCATAATAAATGATTTGGAAAGAATCAGGATGAAAAATTCCAAGTTTGAGAAGATAAAAGTGTAATTTTATCGAAATGAACTAGTTTACAACTAGAATAATAATCCAATTATTTTAGAAATAAATAAATTGGATTTGAAAAGGTTTTAAAATAACCAGAATTTTCCAATAAATAAATTGGAATGGTTTGGATACAGAATATTTCGGTATTGGATTCCGTAATTATACGGATATTGTTATGGGAATTTAGAAGATACAGATATCGTTATTCCCAATATGATATTAATTAGTTTCAGAATTCGATATTGAATATGAGCCGATATAATTTCCATTCAGAGCCTTGTATTTAATATTGAATTGGATATTGGGTTTATTATGAATGGTGTTTTGAATAACACTTGTTCTTTAACTCGATTGACAATGAAATATGATTTGGAATTTATAAATCTTTTAGTAAGATTTAATGGAAATGTTCCAAAGTGAAGTTTTCCAATTAATTAATATTTAATTGGAATGGAATGGAATTCGATTTGATTATAATCAAAGTGAGCTTCTGTGGAGGAAGACTGTTAATACATACGAATTTAAAAGACTTTGTCGTTATTCCATTTATATTATTAGTCGAATACGGAAATTGATATCGCTTATGTATATTGATATGTTTTCCGTGAAAATTCCATAATTAATGGAATGTGATTTTGGGTTTATCGTGAACTGAGTTTTAAGTGGCATTCGTTCTTTAACCCAGTTAAAGACAGGATTTATTTCCAAAAAGTTGAATAATCATTAATATTGATTTTCGTGAAGATTAAAACTAAGTGGAGTTTTAATGAATCTTTAATTAGATTGGGAGAGTGATCGAGAATGGAGTATCACTAGTTTTGCTCCAAGCGATAGTTAAATCTTTAACTAGATTTGAACGTGAAACGGTAATTAATATTTATCGGTAACACGTGGTGTTAAATATGGAGTATCAACAGTTTTGCTCCATGGGATAAATAGGTTGGGATTGGAAAATAAAATAAATTATTACTTCGGTTTGGTTCGCTAATCCCGACTAGTTTGGGTAAACCTTAATATGGTTTGATTTGATATCCAAGGGAAGATTAAAGAATAAATTTTAAAGAATTTATCTTTGATAAAATTTAATGGGAACCTTTCCCTAACGATGTGAATATTTGAATAAAAGAATATTATGGATTGGAATAAGGCATATGTGGTGTTTGTGTAGCACTTGTTTATAATATACACGAGTTATCTGGAATGGTCGGGTTTATACCCATTCTGAATAACTAATTCGACGATATATCAATGATGAAGACGGTGGTTGAAGGCCGGAGATCTTCACATCATTTGGATGATTACTGATGTCTTGTTTGGGCTGTACACCCAAGACGAGGTAATAAGTGGTGATTGTCCAGACGTACTTGGAGATCGACCGGATATGCGAGGGCCTCTCTCCTGTATTGGACATATAGGACGAGGAATAAGGTGCCTCCAGTTTCGTTCAAATCCAGAACGGACTTGTAAATGGACTGTGTGCCTAAAATTGAATTTTACTCTATGTTGGTTGATCTCTATTGAATATACATCTGTCTAGTGAAGGGGAAGTTATTCCCTTACTTCACCCTTCTCTGAGACGTACGAGCTTAGAGGTTGTATATTAGTAGACATCAGTCGCATGGCGTGAATTTCCTGTGTGCCATGCCTAAGTGGCAAGTGATCGAGGTTTTTGTTGAAAAGCAAAGTCTTGTGGTTGATGATCATATCATAGCTTTAATATAGCGCCGCTTTGTGTAGCGTTAATTCGCGAGCCTCACACCTCGGTATGAGTCAAAAATGGGATAAGGGACCCAAGTAGAACATGACGTTTCTTTCTAGCTATGGGTGGTGTCAGCGTTTTGCAAGCCCTGACATTTATATTATTTTTACCTATGTGGTTGTTGGATGTGAGGCGCCCCTGTTATATCGGCTACTGCGAGAGCTGATGGTTATAGGTCCGATAGGATCGGGAAACGTGTGTTCAGGAAAACTAATCCACTAACGTAAGTGTGGACTAGCCTTAGAGGATCCAAAGGTCTACTGCGGGAGACCCTGAGGCATTTGCTAGAGTGTCTCGAAGCGGGCGAGGAGTACATCCCTTGCCTCGACTCATGATAGAAATCCATTTTCCAATTCTTGACATTTTGGTTTTATATGTAGAGCCAAGTATGGCGACATGATAGATGGTACCCATGCCGCCTATGATTGATACATTTATATTTGAAGCTGTTTTATACACTATCACTTATAGTAATATCAAAATAATCTATTTTAAACGTATCAAGCATTCTTTGGCTATTATAAGGTAAAACCCCATCCTCCGGCTTGCGTTGCATTGTGTGATGGGACCTGGGTCATATAATAGCTTCATTTTTCTTTATTTAGCATAGTGTTGTTTGTTTTATGCACTGGTATTCTTGGGAGGAAACTCGTTCCGTATTATATGGGGTGGTCCCTTGATTTACTTTATTTCTAAAGTAAAGTTTTAAATAACTGTTTTAGTTCTCACACCAGTCACATGACTGACCTGGAGTTTATTGTTTTAACCTAAACTCTGGGTGCCCTTATTTTCCACACGTTCAGCTAGTAGTTTTGGTTTTGCGGATTTATTTTCATAGGATCCAGGATTTACAACTGGAACTACATTCGTAAAGCTCGGTATCCATATATTTCTTTCAGTTGTGATATGTATTATTTTTCCGCTGCATTGTAAATTTAAATCAATGATATTTATCAAATGTGTGATATTTATTCATACTCTGTTATATTCTTGTACTCTGATGTAAATTGTTGTAATAAGCAATGAAATGTTCTACTGTTTATGTTCCGATTGGTCCTACTCTCAAACAATTCGTTCTTTCTCTTCTCTTCGGAGACCGGGGAAGTTCGAGTCATTATAGGAGCACTACCATCTAAAGTTGCGCGGACTGGCGCTTGAGCAACATTTCCCGCTGCGGAGCCCACGACTTGTCTGACCAAAGTGTCATGGGCTGAAGCGGCATCGGGATTTGGGTTGCCCCCGAGTGTAGCGGGACCGGCACCATTTCGAGGAGTGGTGCCGGCCTGCTAATTAGTTTGCGGGGTTGCCCCTAAGTCCCGAGTCGCAAGCGGAGAAAATTTGGTACTAATTCCAATAATATCTGTCTGGCCATTCAACCTTGAAGTGTTCCTTATCCTGTCTTTAATACGAGCGAGGAAGGTATTGAAAGCATCTTCCTATCGCTCGAGTCGAGCGTTCAAATCCATAGCTAAGTTTTTAATCATTCCATCGACGTCCTCTCGAGTGACATAGTTCGATGGAACTCCATTTGAAGAAAGCTCCTGACTTCCTTCATCTCTCATCGCCTCGTGAGCTTCAATGATAGCTGGGAGCTTCTTGAGCTTAACCATGGTGTAAAGCGAGTATAGCTGAAGTCGAAGATGAGATTCGAAGACAAATCCAAGTATTTAATCCGATGTAGAGGTCGAAGTTGTGCGTCCCCCTTCCTAGTGCACCAAAATGTTGACGAGAAAAGTTGTCCCACGCTAACACCCAATGTTTTTGGGTGGTGTGAAAACAACAAATCCAAAATAAGTAAAGTAAATGCGGGGAGACACAGCTTTTTATAGTGGTTCGGCACTAACGCCTAGGTCCACTTTATAATGACCCTTCATCATCTGATATTCGATTACAATTTTGTACAAGTTTTGGCCATATTCGAGTACAAAGTATTACAATAGAATAATAATGTCATTCTTCTTCCTCCTTTAGATGAGTTGACTCGGTCAACTATGCCTAAATTTATGCTTCATGCCCTAGAAGTCGAATAGAGCCCAAATGTAGCATAACTATCCTTGTGATTGTCTAAGTGTTGATGGAAAAATTGTATGCCATGTTTTAATTATCCTTGCCATGTCCAATGGCCAGGAAGAAAGAATTGGAAGCCATTAATGAGTGTTTGTAGCACTCAAGGTCCAAAAGTTTCAAGAGAAAAAGATCCAAATGAAGGCCAAGGGTTGGGGTATTTATAGGAAGGAGGTTAGGTGGGAGTAGGTAGGAAATGGGACCACAACTTCTTAATTTCAGACCCCAAAAATAGCCTCCATAAAAAAAATTCGTACCGCCTGCTGAGGGGTACGAAATTTGTACCCCCTACTGAGAGGTATGAAATTCATACCCCTCCAGGAGGATACGATTTCCGTACCCCCGGCGAGGGGTACCAAATTCGTACCCTACAGGGGATACGAAATTCGTATACCCTAGGGGGATACAAAATTCGTACCCTTTCAGGGGGTACGAAATTGATGGAGGAGGAGGACGAAATCGTGTAGCCGAGGGAGTCGAAGTTCCTGAACGTCGTTGGGACTGTGGGGGCCCGGACCCCCACTGGCGCTGCGCCCGGGCACGGAGCACGGCTTGCCTTCGGCTCGGCTGACGGTCTACTTAAGAGTTCAGTGGGCCCAAAAGAGGCCGTTTGATAGAAGTTTTAGGCCTTCTTGTGTCTGCGACGTGACTTCGACCAAATCACTTTGTGCTTCCTGACGGCGTTCTTCATGCTTGAGCGCATTGCTAATCAAATACTTGACTTGTGACAACTTCGACCAAAAAGTGTGTCAACAAAAGTGTACTAAAATTTATTTATAGTCTAATATAAAAAAAACTTATAAATAGGAATCCGCAATTGCAAGACATTTCTTTTAATTATTCCTTAGCTATTGGATAATACGCAATACGGTTAAATTCCTATTTCACACTAATCCGTTCCCTTTTTCGTTTAATTTTGCAATCACGTTTGTTGCTTTACTCACTAACCAAACTATGGAAATATATCCTTTTTCTTAACCAACCTATCTGACTATTCCTAACTTCCAATTTAGTTGGTATGTTTTAATTCCCACTCTTAATTTTTCCCAAATTTGACATAATTACTGTAAATTTGCCATAACTGGGCTTATACCACTTTTTCTACACCTATATTATCTCAACAATATGTAATGCCCCGGATTTTTGGTTGATTTATTTTAAATATTGAGCTAATAATACAAAAGTTATTTTATATTAAATTATCGATTTAATAGTCGAAATACGATTTATTTCAAATATAAATAATCATTGTAATACTAAAATCTGAAATAATTCAATTTAAAACTGAATCAAAATATTTTAGATGACCAGTGTAAATTTTATTTGAATTAAAATGAAAATAATAATAATTTTTTACCTAGTAATTTATTATTTTGAATTTAATTTATATCAATTTAAATTAATATCTTCTCCATATGATCGAATTGGGCTTCGTAACCATTTCCAGTGTTTTCATAATAGTGGTTAAATCCTAAAAACGTCAGTTGTTGTATTTCAATTGGAGTTCAGAACCACGAAATAAATTATTATAAAATTTATTGGATGGATAAGTATTAAGTCAAATCAAATCACATTAAATTAGCCTACCCTACTTTACATTAGCTACCAGTATCTGCGTAACAGGCTTGTTCCTTTTACACTAAGCTTTCTCTCGTCAATTTATACGCGACATTCCTCTCTGTAATTCTTTTCATTTTTCACTCTTCTGGAAATCAAATTCCATGGAAAACTCAAGCAAAAACTGTGTCATCCCCTTTAAAAGTCTAAACCCACTCCTTATCTAAAATCAAACTTCTACTTCCCTCGTCCTCCATTCCAAACCAAATAAGTTCTTCCCCATTTTAAATTCGTTCTCCCCAGTCGAAGAAAAACCAAATCGATTCACTTATAAAAATGGCTGCTCAATACTTCAGCAAAATCGATTCAAATTGGTTAAAAAAGAGAGAGAAATAGAAACCCAAATCGCAATAAACACCATGGGTCTCTGAAGCCTGAAATCACGATCTAAAACTGAACGGAAATCCAAGGATCGACCTAATGCTAAGTGAAACACCCCACCTCCGTTAGGGTCACTCTCAAAGGGAATGCCCTAATTTTGGTGGAGGTTTATAAGTATAAGTCACAGATATACAAGACAGATATAAGAACACATATTTTTGAACAGCGGAAAACAACAACTTTTATTTCATTAAAATACGTATTACACCAACCATACCATAATTATCTTACAATACTTCCAAAAACATAACATTTTCATTACTGTCTTGATTACATTATTTAAAGAAGCATAAAGAAAACATAAATAAACTGCAAAAGTCCCATAGTTGCTGTCCAAAGCCATAGTCCAAAACGAAAAGATCCAAGCAATACATTCTTTCTCTTCAAGCTGGATATGAAGGCTGGTCAAGCTGCGGTATTCCCTCCCTGTGGACCTGGGGGGGAAACGGAAGAAAAGAAGACGAAAGAAAAGTAGAGTCAGACATAAAGCCTGAGTAAGTCTAGGACTATTCAGTCTATGAATAAAGAACTGGGTATGATAAGTATAAACTAGAAATGGGAAAGCACCATAAACTTAGTTAGGTTGTCTAGGGTCGAATGTACTATCGTACCCCATATTAATCTCTGAACCCATATAAACTAGTTCCCAACTGGCACCCCATAATCAGGGTGAAGTGATCCATTTTATGATGATCGGCTCCTACTCGCATAGTTACATGTGTCTTACGGCCCCCGATGTTGTAGTTACCTATGCTGGTCCCACCATGGGGTGTATCAAGTCTCATGGTGGCGGCCCGACACAATCCTAGAATGCACAGGTATGCTACTGGTGCCCAGTGCCTTATTTTTCTGCGCCGGAGTGTGTGCACGCCCGCACCCCGTTAGAACCTACACTGCTGCACCACCGCCGTCGATTTGACCTCTTACAATCAGCCCAGTAATCGTGCCCCACCCTGCCTAGTTTCAGGGTATCATGATACCTTGTAGGGTTACTGCGAAAAGGGTCCTCCGCTACTAGGTTTTCTATTTCTAGCCAACATGCTAAGTTGGTTAAGTGTTTTATAAACCTAACCCCCAATCAGTTTGTTTAGTTTAGCATGTTCCATTTTGATTAAGTATTAATATAATTTACTTAATCCTATCAATCCTGACTCAGCCTTAATTGTCTTATTAAAGCCTTGACCTCTCACATTAGACAGGTATTGTTGTGGCTGCCTGTTGCCGGTTGGGTCCGGGCAGTCTTACGCTACAACTCAGTCTAACCTTGGGTCCTTATTGGGCTCCGTGTTTAACCACCCACATTGGATAGGTATTGTTGTGTCTACTGGACAGCCGGGCGGTTCCGGGCAGGTTTACATCACAACTCAATCCAACCTCGGGTTAAACACATCGTATTTTTCTACATTTACATATTTTGTCTCTTTTCTTTTTATATGTAAATATTTGCGGCCCATTATTCAAATTCATCTTTATTGGTTAAATTTCATTTATGCCACTTAATTGCTTTTCAAGATTGTTGGCATGCGTTGAACATGCCAACACATATATTCTATATTTTAGCCCAAACGTCATTACCCCCGTTTTACACGTTCGCTCCAATGTAAGGTGTGTTGGGTTTAATACTTAAACCCAATTAAGCCAAATGAAAAGGAGAGGCTTACAACATGGTGTTTATAAGATATCATGAAAAAGGGGAGTGTGAACGCATGAACTTGCAACGAACGATTCAATTAACGTAAAATAGGCATATGTGAACTTGCAATTGTGACAACATATAATATAAGCAATACTTAAACATGAATCATTCTATTCACATAATCATGGTATAAACAAAACATGAATCATTCTATTCATGTAGTCATGGCATAAATAATACTTAAACATGAATTATTCTATTCATATGATTATGGCATAAACAATACTTAAACATGAATTATTCTATTCATATGATTATGGCATAAGCAGTACTTAAACATGAATTATTCTAGTCATATGATAATGGCATAAACTTAAACATGAATCATAGGTTCAACTAACCATGTAAACTTGAAATTAAGAATCTAACTAAATTAGATATCATTATTATTGGCACAGGGTCTTGACTAGAAATATAAGCCTATATTTTTATTTAGGCATGATATAAACTAATCGTGTTCATAAAATCACTACATGTTAACAAAACGGTGCTACTTTTGTCACTAATACAAAAGTATGGTTCAACTAGAATTATCCCAACCTAATTCTTATATGAATCATAGTTTTCATTCTATTCATAGAATTATAGCATAAACATATATAAACTTACATCATGGTTTTTACTTTATCTATGTAAACTTGCAAGAGGAATGTAATTCTAATGTAATTCTAATGTAACTTATGATAACAACATGAGCCTAAAAACATGTTTTTCAATTGGGCATAATAACGAACATAGTTTAGTCATGTTCATAAAATTAATACAAATTTACAAAGATGCGTGCTTTTGTCACTATCACAAAAATATGATTTTTATACTTGAACTATGACGCCAATTCCAACATAACTTCATATGAATCATAATACTTAGGTGAATCAAATTACACTAAAGATGACCATAGAATTTTACATCATGTTGTCATAACAATAGATCATGGACTTGCATGAATTCCAATTAAAATATCATAACATATAGTTGTTAACATGAATCATATACTTGCATGAATCTTAAATAAATTATTACAACATATAGTTGTTAACATGAATCATATACTTGCATGAATCTTAAATAAATTATTACAACATATAGTTGTTACTTTCAACATGAATCATATGCTTGCAATTATCAAATGGGTGTTGTAAATAACTACCACAAACATGTAGTTTTTCAATATGAATCATATGCTTGCATAAGTCACAATCAAAATTCCACAACATGTGGTTATCAACATAAGCCACATACTTGTATGAATCAAACCATAGCATTGCCAAATCGTTAGAATCAAAATAACATAGAAATATAAGTCATTATCGCCACAATTCCATTTCGTTTCCAACGCAAATCGCGTACTTGCAAATATCCAATCGTATACCATAATATTCCCAAATCGTTTTGCATCAAAGCAACATGCAAATATAGATTATTATCGCCACAATTCCATTTCTTACATTACAAAAATCAACACAATTATTTAATTCACATCGGAATAGCACTCTACTTACAGCGTATGACGAATCTTTAATTCAGAAATCTGAATTCTGAATTTGGAGATGCTATCCTTTGTTGTAGGCGTTGTTTTGATTGATTTGACGTTGCTTTAAGCTTTTGTTTATTCTCCTAATTGCCTCTCAATTTCCGACGGCTATCTTTAGTCTCTCCTCAGCAACATGACGGTCTCAGCTCCATTTTAGTTTGTGTGAATTAGGGTTAGTCTTAGGTCCTTTTTATAGAGTTTGTGACTTGATTTAGACCGTCAATGAAGCTTGGTTCAATAATAGCCGTTCGTTTGAAGGAGAGGCCAACCAGGAGCTGACACCTAGCCCTGGTGACAAGGCAAGGCTCAGAAAATCGACCAAACACAGACCAGGCCAGCCAGGGTGGGCTGGGTTCGACCTGGCTCTGGGGCCAGGTCGACAACCCAGTCGACACCGTGTCGACTTGGCAGTCGACACGGGTTACCCAGGTTGACTGCCCAGTCGACCTGGCTAGCCCAGGTCGACTGCCAAGTCGACCTGGGTGCCTTAGGCGGGAATTTTACCGCCCTGGCCAATTGGGCCCGATTTTGAATTTTAACCTGAATTCTGAAACTTCCGGAGGCCATATCTTCTTCATACGGACTCCGTTTTTCGAAAACTCGGACTCTATTTCGCGTATTTTTCCGAGACGAACACAATGGCGTATCCCGTTTCCCTTAATTCTTTGATTTGAAATTAGTTATATTTTAATTTGTGAATTTCACTGTTATAGAATACACGGGGTGTTACATTCTCCCCCACTTAAAAGGATTTCGTCCCCGAAATCTTCAAGTTTAGGAAAAATATATATATCCTAACATCCAAACATCCATCTACTCATCCATCAAACACGAGTATCCATTGTCCTTAAAAGACTTCTAATGCTTCATGATCATATGCGAAGTGTGTGTGTACAAGTACTTATCTAATGCAAAATCAGGCGGTCTACTGATTCAGTTGACCTCCTTAATGCGAATTATGTAAGTGCCATGAATCCATTATGTATGCAAATTTTCCTATTCATGATTCTACATGAGTGCACAATCATTCATACAAATGCAACATCCATAGGACAACACATTAAAGCTCAACCATATACGAATGCAAACATATATGCATATGCAATATGAAGTGACTGAGCCGATCTAAAGCCTAGATTGTGTGTGTATATGCAACCACGAGCAACCACTAGCAATCACTTGCAACCACTTGCAACCATCATCCATAACATGTTTCAATTACATGTTTTCATCCAAAGGGTTTCTACCTAAAAGATAAGGTCGAGGAGATATACCTATGAAGATAGATAAAAGCGCAACTTAAGGAAAAAGGAAAGATCAAAGATGTACCCTCGAAAAGAAAAGGGTAGGCTGCGCGTATTCTAGCTTCAGTTTCCCAAGTTGCATCTTCCTCGGCGAGCTTGACTTCGCGGTTGCGTAGCTTCTTCACTTCTATTCCTAATATGCGGGTTGGAACTTTCCTCACGGTTGCTTCGCGTTCCACTTCAGCTTCTTCTAGGATATTTGGCTCTACCACTTCAGCAGACTCATGTAGACATTTTCGGAGATGTGAAACATGAAAAACGTTGTGAACTCCGGCCAATTTTTCGGGTAGCTCTAATCTATAGGCCATTTTCCCAATTTTCTCAATGATAGGAAATGGTCCTACCTAAAGGTATAGTCGAATGATAGAAGCAAGTAAAAACTTTGTGCCCATTAGGCAATGTCAAAACTGGAAATCTATGCCACACATATATTGATTAGGAGAAGAACTCTCTAAGCATCAGCCCCGAAGACCGAAATCAACATCAGACTGACACCCAAAGAATTAATCAACCCAACCACTATATATGATTCTAGGAAACTAAGCATGATGGACTCCTTTTAGGTCACAAGGGAGTCCCTTCCTAGGACCAACCCGTATCCTATAAAACCCAAAAAGTTTAGTCAAACCAACGAACACCCTCCAGCCCCAACATGTGTTACTAACAGATGAGTCATACTCCCTATGGGTTTTGCAACAGAAATTGGATTGAGAATGGGACCGAGAGGATATACACAAAAGATAGCATGCAAGTAAGCTCTACAGAAAGAGAGGGATCAAGGATATACTCTTAAGAAGAGATATGATGCACGAATCTAGTCTTCAATCTTCTAAGTCGCATTCCTTGAGCTTAACTCCAGTATGCTTTGTCCGTGTTTAACTTCACAATTTCGTAGCTTCTTAATTCTTGTTTCCAAAATATGAGTTGGAACCTATTTCACTGTTGCCTCTCGTTCCTCTTTCACTTACTCTACTTTAGTATACTTAGCTCAAACATAACGGCGTACTCATGGTTTCATGCAAGCTTTCCAAAATTCACTAGTGAATCTTGGATCTTGTTCACTTACTAGAAGGTATTCCACATAGATGAATTATCTCTTGAAAATAAACAAATGTCAACTATGTTGCCAAATGTATTTACTTAGGTGATACTTTGCAACTCATGCATAAGCGAAATGAACCTTCTGCCTTAGTGGCGAACACTACTGGAGCGCCCCATTCTGAAATGCTCCTTCTAATGAACCCCTTCTCTAGAAGCTCTTTAATCAGTTTACTGAGCTCTTTCCTTTCCCGTGGAGCCATGTGTCTAACGGGCAACGCAACGGGCTTTGCATTATCTACAAGGTATATGCGGAAGTCTATCTCCCGCTTCGGAGGCAAGCCCTTTACCTCTTCGAAGACATCCGGATATTCCCGGACCACTCTAACTAATTGCAAATTTTCAACAGAGGCATCTAGCGATTCAAGATAACTAAGCATAACCGCATACGAGGGATTACAAGAAATTTCCAAAGTGTTACCGAGCTGGGTCAGGAGCCTGACAACCCTTTTCTCACAATCAAGGATGGCCCCATTACTGGATAGCCAATCCATGCCCAAAATCAAACCATATCCCGAAAAGCCCAAAACAAAGGCACTACATTGAAATTCTATGCTTAGAATAGAAATTTTCAATCCCATACAGATCATAGACAAATGAGCTGGGCCCCCAATTGGGTTTGAAACAATTAAGGGGTCCTCTACCATACTAGTTTTTAGGTGTAGAGATTCTACTAAAGCAGACGAGATGTGATGCGCCAGAATCAAATAAAGTGCGAACGGGGTGATCATAAAGATAAACTATACTTTCTACAGAAGTATTTATACCTCGTTATTGCAGAGGTGGCGCTTCTAGCACATGAACCTGCGCCCCCGAGGTGGATCCAGCCCTCTGCCCCTGTCCTCGTTTCTTTGGGCAGTCCTTAGCCATGTGGCCTGTCTCACCGCAAGAAAAGCACCAACCATTCTCCTTTGCCTTCTTTTTCCGGCAATCTTTCACTAAGTGCCCCACTTTGCCACAGAAATTACACTTCCTCTTCTCTTGGGACTTGTTGTCTTTCCCGCCCTTCTCAAAGTCTGTCTTCTCAGGGCAGTCTTTGCTGATGTGTCTAGTCTCCCCACAATGAAAACATTCTCCTTGCTTTCTTTTCCTCTTTCTACAATCCTTGGCTATGTGCCCCTCCGTACCATAAAAATTGCATTTCCTTTTTTCCCATTTCTTATTATTACTGTTAAGATCCTTTCTTGTTTGACTATTATTCGTCTTCCTACTCTGGGACTCTTCCGCTTGCTGGTTCACGTGGAGGAGGAGGAGTGAAAGCGTCAACAGCTGGGGAGTAAGGTCTCCAGACATGCTGAAACAGAAAGGATAGATTCAAAACGAAGGATAGAAGATAGTACCTATGGCTTTGGGGGGACTTTGCCTTTTAAAACAAAATAATATTTTATCTTTTAAAAATGCTTCTTTAAATTTCCTTTTTGAAAATAAATTTTCAAAACTTTTTATCTTATCTGGTAAACCTATGCTCTGATACCAAGTGAAACACCCCACCTCCGTTAGGGTCACTCTCAAAGGGAATGCCCTAATTTTGGTGGAGGTTTATAAGTATAAGTCACAGATATACAAGACAGATATAAGAACACATATTTTTGAACAGCGGAAAACAACAACTTTTATTTCATTAAAATACGTGTTACACCAACCATACCATAATTATCTTACAATACTTCCAAAAACATAACATTTTCATAACTGTCTTGATTACATTATTTAAAGAAGCATAAAGAAAACATAAATAAACTGCAAAAGTCCCATAGTTGCTATCCAAAGCCATAGTCCAAAACGAAAAGATCCAAGCAATACATTCTTTCTCTTCAAGCTGGATATGAAGGCTGGTCAAGCTGCGGTATTCCCTTCCTGTGGACCTGGGGGGGAACGGAAGAAAAGAAGACAAAAGAAAAGTAGAGTCAGACATAAAGCCTGAGTAAGTCTAGGACTATTCAGTCTATGAATAAAGAACTGGGTATGATAAGTATAAACTAGAAATGGGAAAGCACCATAAACTTAGTTAGGTTGTCTAGGGTCGAATGTACTATCGTACCCCATATTAATCTCTGAACCCATATAAACTAGTTCCCAACTGGCACCCCATAATCAGGGTGAAGTGATCCATTTTATGATGATCGGCTCCTACTCGCATAGTTACATGTGTCTTACGGCCCCCGATGTTGTAGTTACCTATGCTGGTCCCACCATGGGGAGTATCAAGTCTCATGGTGGCGGCCCGACACAATCCTAGAATGCACAGGTATGCTACTGGTGCCCAGTGCCTTATTTTTCTACGCCGAAGTGTGTGCACGCCCGCACCCCGTTAGAACCTACGCTGCTGCACCACCGCCGTCGATTTGACCTCTTACAATCAGCCCAGTAATCGTGCCCCACCCTGCCTAGTTTCAGGGTATCATGATATCTTGTAGGGTTACTGCGAAAAGGATCCTCCGCTACTAGGTTTTCTATTTCTAGCCAACATGCTAAGTTGGTTAAGTATTTTATAAACCTAACCCCCAATCAGTCTGTTTAGTTTAGCATGTTCCATTTTGATTAAGTATTAATATAATTTACTTAATCCTATCAATCCTGACTCAGCCTTAATTGTCTTATTAAAGCCTTGACCTCTCACATTAGACAGGTATTGTTGTGGCTGCCTGTTGCCGGTTGGGTCCGGGCAGTCTTACGCCACAACTCAGTCTAACCTCGGGTCCTTATTGGGCTCCGTGTTTAACCACCCACATTGGATAGGTATTGTTGTGACTACTGGACAGCCGGGCGGTTCCGGGCAGGTTTACATCACAACTCAATCCAACCTCGGGTTAAACACATCGTATTTTTCTACATTTACATATTTTGTCTCTTTTCTTTTTATATGTAAATATTTGCGGACCATTATTCAAATTCATCTTTATTGGTTAAATTTCATTTATGCCACTTAATTGCTTTTCAAGATTGTTGGCATGCGTTGAACATGCCAACACATATATTCTATATTTTAGCCCAAACGTCATTACCCCCGTTTTACACGTTCGCTCCAATGTAAGGTGTGTTGGGTTAAATACTTAAACCCAATTAAGCCAAATGAAAAGGAGAGGCTTACAACATGGTGTTTATAAGATATCATGAAAAAGGGGAGTGTGAACGCATGAACTTGCAACGAACGATTCAATTAACATAAAATAGGCATATGTGAACTTGCAATTGTGACAACATATAATATAAGCAATACTTAAACATGAATCATTCTATTCACATAATCATGGTATAAACAAAACATGAATCATTCTATTCATGTAGTCATGGCATAAATAATACTTAAACATGAATTATTCTATTCATATGATTATGGCATAAACAATACTTAAACATGAATTATTCTATTCATATGATTATGGCATAAGCAGTACTTAAACATGAATTATTCTAGTCATATGATAATGGCATAAACTTAAACATGAATCATAGGTTCAACTAACCATGTAAACTTGAAATTAAGAATCTAACTAAATTAGATATCATTATTATTGGCACAGGGTCTTGACTAGAAATATAAGCCTATATTTTTATTTAGGCATGATATAAACTAATCGTGTTCATAAAATCACTACATGTTAACAAAAAGGTGCTTACTTTTGTCACTAATACAAAAGTATGGTTCAATTAGAATTATCCCAACCTAATTCTTATATGAATCATGGTTTTCATTCTATTCATAGAATTATAGCATAAACATATATAAACTTACATCATGGTTTTTATTTTATCTATGTAAACTTGCAAGAGGAATGTAATTCTAATGTAATTCTAATGTAACTTATGATAACAACATGAGCCTAAAAACATGTTTTTCAATTGGGAATAATAACGAACATAGTTTAGTCATGTTCATAAAATTAATATAAATTTACAAAGATGCGTGCTTTTGTCACTATCACAAAAATATGATTTTTATACTTGAACTATGATGCCAATTCCAACATAACTTCATATGAATCATAATACTTAGGTGAATCAAATTACACTAAAGATGACCATAGAATTTTACGTCATGTTGTCATAACAATAGATCATGGACTTGCATGAATTCCAATTAAAATATCATAACATATAGTTGTTAACATGAATCATATACTTGCATGAATCTTAAATAAATTATTACAACATATAGTTGTTAACATGAATCATATACTTGCATGAATCTTAAATAAATTATTACAACATATAGTTGTTACTTTCAACATGAATCATATGCTGGCAATTATCAAATGGGTGTTGTAAATAACTACCACAAACATGTAGTTTTTCAATATGAATCATATGCTTGCATAAGTCCCAATCAAAATTCCACAACATGTGGTTGTCAACATAAGCCACATACTTGTATGAATCAAACCATAGCATTGCCAAATCGTTAGAATCAAAATAACATACAAATATAAGTCATTATCGCCACAATTCCATTTCGTTTCCAACGCAAATCGCGTACTTACAAATATCCAATCGTATACCATAATATTCCCAAATCGTTTTGCATCAAAGCAACATGCAAATATAGATTATTATCGCCACAATTCCATTTCTTACATTACACAAATCAACACAATTATTTAATTCACATCGGAATAGCACTCTACTTACAGCGTATGACGAATCTTTAATTCAGAAATCTGAATTCTGAATTTGGAGATGTTATCCTTTGTTGTAGGCGTTGTTTTGATTGATTTGACGTTGCTTTAAGCTTTTGTTTATTCTCCTAATTGCCTCTCAATTTCCGACGGCTATCTTTAGTCTCTCCTCAGCAACATGACGGTCTCAGCTCCATTTTAGTTTGTGTGAATTAGGGTTAGTCTTAGGTCCTTTTTATAGAGTTTGTGAGTTGATTTAGACCGTCAATGAAGCTTGGTTCAATAATAGCCGTTCGTTTGAAGGAGAGGCCAACACGGAGCTGACACCTAGCCCTAGTGACAAGGCAAGGCTCAGAAAATCGACCAAACACAGACCAGGCCAGCCAGGGTGGGCTGGGTTCGACCTGGCTCTGGGGCCAGGTCGACAACCCAGTCGACACCGTGTCGACTTGGCAGTCGACACGGGTTACCCAGGTCGACTGCCCTGTCGACCTGGCTAGCCCAGGTCGACTGCCAAGTCGACCTGGGTGCCTTAGGCGGGAATTTTACCGCCCTGGCCAATTGGGCCCGATTTTGAATTTTAACCTGAATTCTGAAACTTCCGGAGGCCATATCTTCTTCATACGGACTCCGTTTTTCGAAAACTCGGACTCTATTTCGCGTATTTTTCCGAGACGAACACAATGGCTTATCCCGTTTCCCTTAATTCTTTGATTTGAAATTAGTTATATTTTAATTTGTGAATTTCACTGTTATAGAATACACGGGGTGTTACACTAAGGACACTCACGACAAAAGGGGTGGAATCATTCAAATCCAAATTCTGAGCGTTGCGAAGACAACATCGAGCTAGGGCAGCGAGTATCGCATTCAATAGGGGGTTGCGCTGTGTAGTTTTAAGGGAATTAGAGCTTGAAATCATCGCATGTTTTTCGTGCCTATTGTGTGAGATTGATGAGTCGTGATGGGTGATCTCTGGACGAGGTTGGCACAGCAAAGTTGGGGGAAGTTCGAACCTGACAGTATTCCATTAGCAGTGATGTTGTAGAGCAAAGCCGCGAGGTAATTACTGGACTAATAAATTCATTAGTTTAATTTTTTTAATTATAAAATCCTATTGAAAACTTGTAATAATTATAACCTACTAATACGTGATCAGTATGCATGAATTAAGGTATATTCTAGATTTTAGATTTCTATCTTATATGGAAAATTATTTATGCAATTAGTAATTTATTTATAGAAATTAATACAACCCTAGACGGTTAGCTAGTATCAGAAATTTAATTATAAACTTATAATTTGAGTATGAAATTAGGTTTAAATTTTGAAATCAGTTTACACGTGGTTAACTAATTAAATTGAATTAATATAATTCGATAACTAAATCTTTTTTTTTAAAAAATTACACTAAAAAACAGACGTATGGAGAATCACTGAAAAAAATCTATATAATTGGCTTAGTTGGGTGTTCAACAGAAAAATATAATAGGTGAGTAAACTCACTCTCTGGATTTTATTTAAATAAATTTTTATATGCTGTTATTGGTTGCTTGGATGCGTTCAAATATATTTATGGCTGTTATAAAATATATTAGTTATTTAGGCTTGGTGTTTGTGGTTATTTTATATATATTGGTGATTGGATATTTCCCGCAGTACCATTAGTGGATGTCTGAAGTATCATTAGCCGATGACCCTATGCGCCCCACACCATGATAGTGGATGACCTTCTATACCGCGATACTCTGCCTCGAAGCAGGATGGGTATTATTTATGTTGGCTAACATCTGAGGATGCAGGAAAAACAGGTTGGAGGGATCTAATTGGATTCCTCAAAAACATTATTATTTGTTTGTTTTCATATATATTATCATATATGATGTGTTAGAAAACCTATGATTAATAATTGGATGTTTTTGATTGGTTAAATATCATTGGGCATAAATGTTGAATTTTAAAAATATCATGAAAGGATATTTTTAGATTCAAAAAGGGGAATTCGATTTTTCTAAAAATAGAACTTGAATTTCGAATGGACTAAAAATATTAGTTTGTTTTGAAAAATAAAAACAAGCAGTTCATTTATAAATGATGTTTATAAATGAAGTGAAACGAATTATCATTGGATAATTGGGTTAATGTAAATACAGGTGTGATTTTAAAAAGGGAAATTATATTTTCCAAAGTAGAAATTTTATTTCAAATGGATTTGAAATTAAGACTTGTTTAAATATATAAACAAGTAATATAAACGATGTTTGTAAATAAAAGATGAAAAATTATCATTTGGATGATTTAAATATTTAAATTTAAATATGTATTTAAAATGTGAATTTGGAAACCGGATTAAAAAGAGAAACTATAAATTTATTCTGATATGCATAATGTAAATTGAATTAAAATAATTCCGTATGGATTTATGATTTGAATTCGATTAAATCATATTTATTTAAATAAATTATTTCCAAAAAAGATATTATGTTTTTATTAAATAGAAGTTTAAATTTAAAAGTGAAAATAGATTCATTGTTTATATATATGTATATAAGTTATAATCGATAAAATATTCCAGAATAGGCAATGGATTTCAAATGGAAACTTGTTTTCAATTCTAAAACAAGGAAGTTAAATTTATAAACAACGTTTATAAATAAAGTGAGATAAATTATCGTTAGATAATTAGAAGATTAAATTCAAGTTTGAATTTAAAAATAAATTGGAAATCGTTTCAAAAATGGAATAACGGATGTTATTCCGATATTCAAAATATAAACTGAATGGGGATAAATCAAAGAATTTGTAATTAGAATTCGATTATATCGAATTGTATAAATATTTTATTTATAAAGGGAAATGGGTTTTAATATAGAAAATTGGGATATAAATAAATTTTTAACCAAGTAATGAAAAATCGACAACTAGAGATAATCGGAAATATTAAGTTGGATTTGAAAACTGGATTTAACATATATAAAAATATATATTAGAACGAGATTGGAATTTAAATTAAACGAAGTTTAATGTTTATATTTAAATATAATTAAAACGAGCTTGCTGCAGCGTGGCAGTTCGTGAATTATCGTTTTGAACTTTAATTAAGTATATAAGACTCAATTTAAATCGAAATTCTTTGAAACAAAAATCTCAGGACCGATTTGATAAAAGTTTTCTAATGGAAGAGAAAAACCTGGATTTCGCCTTAAATATTTTAAGTTATGTCAAAATCAAATTGTCATAAAAGCAACGCCATAACCATTTTAAAACCATAACGGTTTATTTAAATAAATAAAAAGGATTTTAAGTAAATCAAAGCTAAATTTCCATTAGAAAAACTCAGATTTGAGTTGTAAAATATATATGAACTCAAGTTTTGTAAATGAAATGATTTTTGGGACAAAAATCATATTTTTAATTATTAAGTAGAATTAACTAATTAGATGAATAGTTAGTTAATGAAATTTTGAATCGAAATTGGGCTTAGGATAAGAGAATTGGATTCGAAAATTTATATTCGAAAATGAATATGAAATTTGAACTGTAAATGGAATTTAATAAATTTTATAAGTAAGTTAAAAATGTTATTTGAACATGTTAAGTTCAAATTAAAAAGTGGTATAAGCAAAGGAGATAAATAAAGAATAAATTAGCGAATTGAGTAAAAATGACCAGATTGAGTTGAGATAAATTGGAAACAGGTGAACACGTGTTAAACAGGTTTGGAATGAAGTGTATGAAGATTATAAATGTAAGTGGCCAACATAAAGGTACATGTTTAAATTCCATATGAGGTTTTATGCGCCGAATCAGCTAGCCGCTTGGCTGTTTAATTTTCTTTTGAATGGGAAAGGCCCAGAGAGGCATTTTATAGTTGTACAAAGTCACCTGTACAAAGGAGGTTATGGCGAAATTTTCCGAAAATTTAAGGAGTTAGAATATTTTTAAGAAAATAGGATATATAGATAATTAATATATTCATATACATAAAATTCGAAAAGGAAACGAACTTAAAAATAGAATATTATAAACAAAAAGAAAATCCATAAATTAATCTAGTAAAAATAGAAAGAGAAACGTATATACAGTTTAAAAATGTATAATTGGTTTTTATGGTGTTGATTATTCGAGGTAAGTGGTCTTGTCCGCTTTGAAGTTCAGAATGTTATTCAGTCAAGGTCTGAGAGGTAATTATACCCCAACTTGATTGATTTCATTTTTAACCGATAAATAGCAAGATTCAGTCTTGAAGATCAACGTTTAAAGAGATTTAGTTGAATGAAATATTTTGGGTTGTGGTAACGATGTTTTACACAAAATTCGTTTTAACCCAAGTAAGTGTAATGTTGGAAATAAAATAATAAATATTTCCTATGTATAGAAATGAATGGTCGAGAACAAGATAAGTAATTGGACTGTTTTCAATTATAAATAGAAGATATTTTATGAGTATAGAAAATAAAAGAAAGCGATATGCGAAAATGTTTTCCTCGATAGCGTAAGAGGCTAAGATTTATTATTGAAATTATTGGATTATCAAATATTGATAATGAAATGGAGAAGTGATTAGTTAATGAAATATTAATTAAGGGCCCAGTGATTGTTTGATGTTTTGGATGAATGTTTGTTTATTTATTTTTCTTCGATAGTTAAATAATCGACTACCGGGGTATCGGCCAATATCGTTGTCAATATGGAGAGACCGATTGGATTATTATCTGGGAACCACTCCGTATTGGCAGTAGCATCGCGAATCATATTATATGAAGACAATTGAAGACAGAGTAAAGTGAAAGGGCTTTTTCTGTTAATGGAAATTGTGCCCTCGATTTTGTTCGGTCCCAGAACGAACGAGTATGGACGAATGACTGACAGAGTATTTCCAATGATCGCATATGTTGGTCTGTACAAATATACATCTGGTGGCGGAGAATTTATTCTCTTAGCATAATATCCAGAATATCTTTGTACAAATAAATTAGTGATCAACGGATTTGACGATGTGGCATTAAAAGTGAATGAAGATGTGGCATGTCAAAAGATAACGTGGCCTCAAGCCTCGCAACCGGGAAATGGTATAAAATCAGATAGGTCGTGTAACACCCCATGTCCATTAATCTCACTCACAAAGGGAATGCATTAACTTCTATGGAGCGTTTTAAGTAAGTATAGAACAGAAACTTAACAACAAGACAGATATAAACAGTACTCAAAGATTTAAAACTTTATTTCATTGCAGCGGGAAACACATATGTTTGCTTACATCATCAAAAACCAGAGTCAAAGTACATAATATCCATCTTGACTACCAAAAGTACATAAATTGAAAGACATAATCCCCAATACAAAATAGCCATAAATAAAAGAGGCTGAACTTTACTTCAGCGATCCAAGCGATCTTCTAAAAGCAGAGAAACAGCAGTCCAAAATCAAGTTCCACTGGTGCTAGTTCCAACCTGAGCACCTTGGGGGTGGGGTGAGGAAGAAAAGAGGAGGAAACAAAGGGGGTCAGACATAAAGTCTAGCGAGTGCGATAGCTTTAACAATATAATTAACAAAGTAACTAGGCTAAGGCATAAGTTGGAAAATAAGGGAATGACCATGAATCATTGAGTATGGCAGAGTAAATATGGAAACAAGATAAACAATGATATCGTTAAAGCGCCCCTAAACCACTATAAGATAATTACTAAACTATACCAACACTATAGGATAATTGCTATACTGCACCACCACTAGTCACCCTAAGGTTGATCCCGCCTACAGACTTAATAATGATATTGGTAGTTTCGTGCACCCCTAGCTGGCTTCATGGGTGCCGCCTGCCCCTATCTCCACTAGGTGTACCCACTACCCCCAAGCGATCGGCTCCCTAACTCGTAGATACCCTTGCTGGCCCCACAGTGGGGTGTATCACTCCCCAAAGTGGCAACCCGATACAACCAACAATGCACGACTTATACCTACACGATGCAACAACGTCTTACTTACCAGCCCGGGCCCACACACGCATATGAACTCGTTGGACTTGCGCTGCCACTGCTAACCCATTTTGGCCTCTTACAGTCAAGCCCAGTATGTGTGTCCCGTCCTCGACTTGGGTCGAGCCCACAAAGATACGTATGGGTTACTGGTTGAAATGGGCCCTGTAACGACCCGGAAAATCTGAACCAATTTAAAAAAATTTAATTAGCTAAAATATTGTATTTTAAATATTTAAAATAAATATTTTAAATAATAATGATGAAAAGTAAGTTTGAATCGACATTTGAAAACGAATATAATTAATTCTAATTATAAACAAGGCCTGAAATGGCGGGGTAGTTTCAAAATTTGAATTCAAACTTTGACTGACTGTACCGGGTGCAAATCAAAACGGATTTGAGTGAAACCAAAAATATTTAAATCTGTTAGTGAATACCTTTCTAACGAATCTGAAAAATCGAAGTTTCATAGTGGAAATCAAAAGTTATGGCCAAATGAATTTTCAGAAAGGTCACTATGGAATTTATATAGCCCGTGAAATTGGCCATTTTGCAAACGACCTCGGAATTCGACGAAACCACTTTTGTTGGATCCAGGATGTGAAGTTATTGCTAGGTTTCAAATTCCATAATTTTTGAAGCTAGTATGTGAGCGTGGCAAAGGAAAACGTGTTTTGGTCAATTATAGTTAAATTGGATCGACCAGAAATGGGCCATTTTTCAAACGGTCTCAGAATTCAACGAAACTAGTTTTGTTGGGACCGTATCGTCAAAACATAGCTAGATTTCTTTTTCTGGAATTTTTCGAATCAGTTTGTGGCCCTGGCAAATTGAAATGTACGTTCAAATTAAATATTGAATGTTTTATATTTTAATTTGAAGGAAAACTGACTGAAACAGTCGAATGGGCCTTCGAAACATATCCCATTGTGTTCGAAATGGGGGTAAAACACTAGGGACGACAATCGTTGGGTTTGGATTGGTGTTCGTGTGTAGCAAGGGGTATTTTCGGATTTTTATTATATATATATAAATAAATAAAAATCTAATTGGTCAAAGTTGTTTCTCTCTCCCCGTAATCTACCCCGACGCACGGCGAAAACCTTCAAGTTCCTTCTCTCCTCGATTCCTCCTTCCACACTCAGTAAAATCAAGTGCTCCAGTTAAGGATTTTGCAGAGCACCTTTCAAGCTTCAAATCCTTATAGGATTTGCATTTTTTCGAAGTGTATTTGAAAAGAACCGCGAGTGAGAAGTTCGGAGATTTGAAGCTCCGTCGTGGCCACGTCAGACCACCGAAGTGGACCCCACTTCCGACGCTTGAGCGCCTCTCCTCCCCCTTCGACCTCGCGCAACCCGATCGTGGAACCATTGCACGGATTGATCGAAAAATCCAAACCTAGTTTGGAACCATTTCAGAAAAGGTTCGGCTAATTTATTTTGAACTGATTTTTACACTTTTAAGTGTTGCAAACTTGTATAAATCATATCTTTTTCGTTTCTTGATGAAATTCAGTGAAACAAGAGACAGTGGACTCGCGTGGACGTCTTCTACATTTTAGAAGAGACCGCATATTTTTCTGAGCCTTCTGCTATTTTTGGTGGAGTGGAACCCAAGGTGAGATTTCTAATTTATAAACGATATGGAAAACGACGATGTATAAATTATATAGTCGATGTATGTGTTATATAAGCGTTGTACACCTCTTGTATAAGCGTTGTATAAGTTGTACGTTCGATATATAAGTTGTATATGCGTTGTGAAAATTATATATGTGTTGAAATAGAAGTGAAATGCTATATAAATATATATATATATATATATATTTATATATATATATATATATATACGCCCCTCGTCCACAAACCATGGACGATATTTATTGGTTGTGATTGGTGTGAAAATTGGTTGATTACGAATGGTTGATTGAAATTGTTTGTGGCTGAAATTGATTAATTGTGGTTGAAAAATACCCGTCTGTGGTTGAGAAATATTTGGTTGAAACCACATAGGATTAGTTTGTGGAAATGAAAAAAAATATACATGCCGCCTGCGTGCGAACTAGATGCATGATTCCCCATTGTCAAAAGCTGTGAGGCTTTAAGGTAGAGCGAGGAGCCGTACTAGGGACGGTCCCGGTTTTAACTACCCTGCCGTTATGCTGCCGAAATTTTGAATAATATTCATGTGTTAGAATTATTTTCCTGCGTTGAAATTATATTTGTCTGTTGAATAGAAAACCTTCATGTGTTGAATCGATATTCATTCGTTGGATTGAAATTCATGCGTTGAATGGTATTCGTGCTTTAAATATAAAAAACACCTTTTTATCTATATATGCAAACTATAGAAAACCTTCATATGTTGAATCGATATTCATTCGTTGGATAGAAATTCATGTGTTGAATGGTATTCGTGTTTTAAATATAAAAATCACCTTTTTTCAATATATATAAACTATAGAAAACCTTCATGTGTTGAATCGATATTCATTCGTTGGATAGGAATTCATGTGTTGAATGGTATTCGTGTTTTAAATATAAAAATCACCTTTTTATCTATATCTGTAAACTATAGAAAACCTTCATGTGTTGAATCGAAATTCATTCGTTGAATTGAAATTCATGTGTTGAATGGTATTCGTGTTTTGAATATAAAAATCACCTTTTATCCTATATATGCAAACTATAGAAAACCTTCATGTGTTGAATCGATATTCATTCGTTGGATAGAAATTCATGTGTTGAATGGTATTCGTGTTTTAAATATAAAAATCACCTTTTTATCTATATATATAAACTATAGAAAACCTTCATGTGTTGAATCAAAATTCATTCGTTGAATTGAAATTCATGTGTTGAATGGTATTCGTGTTTTAAATATAAAAATCGCCTTTTTATCTATATATGCAAACTATAGAAGACCTTCATGTGTTGAATCGAAATTCATTCGTTGAATTGAAATTCATGTGTTGAATGGTATTCATGTTTTGAAATAAATAGTTTTATAATAAAAATCCTATTTTTATTACCTATATGAACTATATAAAATAATCGTATTTTGAATAAATTGTTTTACAATAAAAATCACATTTCTACTGTACACATGAATTGTTAAAAATAGTGAAGTGTTGAAATAGAAGACAGTTAGATAAAAATATCATTTTTATCAAATGTATGAAAATCATATAGTTTTGAAATCGAAGAATCAATGTATATATAAATAGAATTGAAATATATCGAATAACGAAGCTGTAGTTCGTATTTTGAAACCGTGATTTCAAACGATTAGTGCGGGAGATCCGACCATCGGATTTTCCCGAAACCGCAATCGTTGGGTTCGCTTTGGAAATATCTTTCCAACGGCACCAACTTTGTAAAGATCCAACGGTTGGATTGTCTGGAATGTTTAATTCAAATCTGAAGAAAAACAGCGCCAGAATCGATTATATTTATATATATATATATATATAAATATAAATATATAATTATATTAAATCGAATAACGACGCTGCAGTTCGTATTTTGAAATCGAAACTTCAAACGATTGTACCGGGAGATCCGACCGTCAGATTTTCCCGAAACTGGAACCGTTGGATTCGTTTTGAAAAGATCTTTCTAATGATGTAAATTTTGTGAAGATCCAACGGTTAGATTTTCATATATGTGTAAATCAAATCTGAAGTAAAACAGCGCCACGGCCGCGTTATGGCCCGAAGCGTCGTTTTGAATAAATTGGCTATTTTAAAATAAATAAAAATAGCGATAAATCGTTATAAAATATTATAAACGATATGGATGAGAAATTTAGAAACTAACTGAAGGTTGGCTAAGTCGAATGGTTTCCTGGGTGTTGATCTGATGTTGGTTTCGGCCTTCGGGGTTAATATTTGGGAAATCGTTCTCTTACTGATTTACGGTTAGTGACTAATGAATTGAAATGATGCGTAGTAGTGTTTGTGTAACACTTGTTTATTATATACGCGAGTTGCTCAGAAAGACCAGGTTTATCCCATTCTGAATAACTGAATGGATGGCAACCGAGGTCCTGATTGGGAGGCATCCCGAAATATGGATAATGAGTGGTGATCGTCCAGACGTACGTGGAGATCGATGGGTTTGCGAGGTATATAGTGCCTCCGGTTTCGTTCCAACCCAGAACGGACTTGTAAATGGATTGTGTGTCCGACATTGGAATTTATTCTATGTGATTGATAGCCATCAGTTGCATGGTGTGAATTGCCTGTGTGACATGCTAAGATGCAGTGATCAGGGCCTCTGTTGAAAAGCAAAGTCTTATGATTGATGATCAAAGCACCGCCTGTGTGGCGTAGCTTTGTGTATAACGTGAATTCGCGAGCCTCACACCCCGGTATGAACCAGAAACGGGAGAAGGACCTCAGGGAGGGCATGCGTTTCTTCCTAGCCAGGAGTTGTGTCAGTGTTTTTACACGGCCTGACATTTTACTTATGTGGATGATGGATAGCGAATCGCCTCGGTTATATCGGTTGATCCGGGACCGATGGAGTCATTCGTTGGCTCACTTACGCCCCATAGGGCGGGGAAACGTATTGTTCAGGCATAATAATCCACATCGGTGGACCGGTCCTGAAGATCCAAGGGGAAGTTGCGGCTGTTCCTGAGGCTTGGGCTAGGCAGTCTCGAATTCGGTAAGGACTATCTTTTGCCTTGGTTCATGACTGAAATCCAATTTCCAAATACGTGACTGTGCGGTTTTGGTGTATATATATATGGCGACATGATATATGGTACCCATGCCGTCTATGATTGATAGTTATGATTTGAAATTGTTTTTGAAACATATAAACACTAGTAATAATATCAAATGCTCTTGTTTTATTCGTATCAAGCATATTTTGGCCATTATAAGGTAAAACTCTATCCTCCGGTTTGCGTTGCATTGTGTGATGGGAACTGAGTCTTATAATGGCTTCATTTTTATAAAAAGCATTGCGATGTTTAAAAGAATTATTTGTTTTAAAGCACTGGCGATCCGATGGAGTAAGCCCGTTCCACGAAAGTGGCGTGGTCCTGTGATTAGCCATATTTCAAATGTGTAGAGTAGATTTCTCATACCAGTCCCATGACTGACTCGTAGTTTGTTTCACTTTCAAACTCGGGTGCCCCTTTTTCTACACGGGCAGCCTTGTATTCAGGTTTTGGCTGGCTTTCTCTGGATAGCTGGAGCTGAAGATGGATTCTATTATTTATCTCTTTTTATGTTGTTCGGCTCCTATTGTACATTATGTTTGTTTTTCCGTTGTAGACATATATGTATAGCTGAACTGTATTTGTACTAAGTATGATCCTGTATACTGCGTAACTCTGATGATTACGTTTATCCAGTATATTCTATTGTGCATTATCTGGTGTATTTATTCATTTCTGTTCTGCTATTATCTATTTATGTGTTATATTCCATGGATTACCCTTGCCACCATCAGTACGGGGTTCGGGGTCGTCTCAGGCCCCCATTACTTGACAAAAGCTATCCCCTAAGCTTGGTCCCCTCTAGAACATCCCACTTAACCCACTTCTTATTCGTGTTTCAATAACATGTTTCAATTTTGGTTAAGTGTTTCTAATCGTATTTCCAAATGCCACCCAAGGCACCCACTAGATTCCACATTCCACCTAAGGCACCCACTTAACCCCACTTAACCCCCTCATGTCCCACTACATGTTTATCTGGTTAAGTGTTTCTTAATTCATTAAGACTGTAACCTCAAAAAGACCTCTCACATTAGACTGGCATTTGTGGCAGCTAGATTTGCCGGGCGGGTCCGGGCAGTCTTACACCACAAAAGAGCCTAACCTCGTGTCTTTACAGTTGTTAATTGTTTAACTTATGCCTAAGACCTCTCACATTAGACTGGCATTTGTGGTAGCTGGATTTGCCGGGCGGGTCCGGGCAATCTTACACCACAAAAGAGCCTAACCTCGTGTCTTAGACGATTAATTGCTCCTAATTAATCATTCCCCAATTTGAATTACTTTCCCAATTCAAATTTTCAATAAATTCCAAATTTAACGATGTCCATAATTGACTCAATTATGTCCATCCATTTATGGTTTGTAAAATCATACCAATTTTCATCACAAATTTATTTTATGCCTTTTAAGGCATTTATGCCAAATTAAATCTTTTTTAATATTATCCCCTTTACCCCAAGTTGTACGTTTAACATAAAATATACGTTAGACTCGAATAGTCTAACTCATGGAATAAAGAGAAAACATCACAATATACACATAATTAAAACATAGATCTAAACATAAGGGTGAACTTGCATGTGTGAATGATGTTCTACATCTAAAACTTGCATAGGCCAAAGTTACAACTTGCATAAACAACATATTTCATGGATCCAAATCTAAAGGTGTGAACTTGTTGAGATAATGGTCACAAACTTGCATAAATCATGTATGTCATAGATCTACATCTAAAGGTGTAAACTTGCATAGGCAATAACCCTAAACTTGCATAACATGATTCATATCCTAAACTCATATATTTATATAAACTTGCATATGTGATTTATGCATCATAACAATGGTGTAAACTTGCATCTAACATGTAAATTATCATGTAGAATTTATCATATAACTCACACATGTCATAGCCTAACTTTAGATCTAAAATTGATGTCACGAAACATGTAAGGTTACACTAACTTGACTATGATTCTTGTCTAAATCAATATCTAAACTTGCATACATACTTGTGATCTATCATATGAATCACATAACCAAACTAGCATATGAACAACATGATGATTTGATTATACATAAGCCAATCATAGAATTACAACATAGGTGATAGTATTATAACTTTACATCATAAGTGATAACATCACAACATAACGTCATAGAGATTTCAACACAATTCTACAACATAATTACAACATGGGATCAATAATTCACATCACATCCATACAATCCGCATCATAACTTAATCCAATTAAATTGCTAATTATTTTATTAAAATTATCGAACTCACAACTCAAAGGCGGTCTTGAGTTCTGAATTCTGAGTTCTGAAGTTGTATTAGCTTTCCTTTGAAGAAGATTCGTTGTTAGGGTTGAATAGAACTGATTTGATTTGCTGTTCTTCCTCTCTAATTGGTGGCCGCTACTCTAGGTTACAAGACGAAAGCATGACGGCCATAGTTTTAATTCTGATTTAGGGTTTGAGTCTACCCATGTTTATATAGAATTTTAATTTAATTAAATCCATCGGATGATCTTAGGGTTAATCAAAACCATTCAGTCGGGATAGGGTGACACCTCATCCCTAATGACTCAGTAAGGAGTTAGAAAGGACTCAGCAACATGGGTCAGACTGAACCAGAAAGCTGTGCAGGCCTACTGCCTCGGCCTGGGTGCACTTGGCAGGTGCGCCAGTGCAAATTTGTACAAGCGCACTTCCCAAGTGCGCCAGTGCAAATATATATATATATATATATATATATATATATATATTTCTTGTTTTGCCACCAAACTTTGTTCGTCCATAACTCATTCATCCGGTACCCGTTTCCCGCAAACTCGGACTCTATTTCAACTAGAATTCCAAGACGAACATAATGGCACAACCCCATTCCCTTAATTCTCATGTCTGATATTAATTATTCTTTATTTTAGTTAATTCGATTATTCAAAAATCCGGGGTGTTACATTCTCCCCTCCTTAAAGGATTTCGCCCCCGAAATCTCCAAGTTAAGGAGAATGCATCTACCATCCAAACAACCATCTACTCAACCATCAAACACGGGCATCCATTGTCCTTATAAAATTTCTAATACTATATAAACATATGCAATAAGTGTGTGTATATGTTCCTTATCTAATGCAAAATCAAGCGGTCTACTGATTCAGTTGACCTCCTTAATGCAAACCATGATAGTGCCATGCGTCCATTATGTATGCGAAACAACCTTATTGATACATATTATTTCTACATGTGTGCACAACCATTCACCAAAATGCAACATCCATATGATGGTACAACCATTATACATCCATTACTTAAATATGTACACACATTTATATGCAATATGCAATATGAAGTAATTGAGCCGATCAAGTGCCTAAAGTTTGTGTATATGCATCCACGAGCAACCACGAGCAAACACTTGCATCCACATGCATCCATCATACATAACATGTCTCAAACACATGTTTCAACCATAGGACTACCCTATCTAAAGGTCGAAGATACTAGCGAGTGGACATACTAGAGATAAGATAAGTACAAGGTAAGCGATAAAGGAGAAATTAAAAGACATACCCTCGAAAAGAAAAGGGTACAATGAACGCATCTTCTCTTCCGTCTCCCAAGTAGCATCGCTCTCATCATCTCCCCGTTGCACTTTGACTAGCTTGACCTCTCGATTCCTCAACTTCTTAATCTCCAACCCAAGAATACATGTAGTAGCTCGTGGAATCGTCGCATCGCGCTATATCTCCACCTCTCTAAGCAAGCTCGGCTCTACCACTTCCGCGGTCTCGTGCAAGCACTTCCTCAAATGTGATACATGGAATACATCGTGTACGCCACTATGTCTCTCGGGCAACTCCACTTTATACGCCATTTGTCCAATCCTCTCCTTAATAGGAAACGGCCCTACGAACCTTGGTGCTAATTTCCCAACGGACCTAAAGCGAACGACGTTCCGTAATGGAGACACCTTGACAAAGACCATGTCCCTAATATCAAACTCAAGATCTGTCCTCCTCTTGTCAGCATAAGATTTTTGCCTATCTTGCGCCGTCTTCATCCTCCTTCGAATCAAATCGATCTTTTCCGAAGTCTCTCTAATCATATCGGGTCCAAGCAAGAACTTGTCTGTGGACTCCCACCAACATGTAGGCGAACGACACGGCCGTCCATAAAGAGCCTCGAACGGTGCCATGCCAATGCTAGACAGAAAGTTGTTATTATATGCGAACTCCACCAACGGATGATGTTCCTCCTATGTACCTTCGAAATCTAAGACACACAACCTCAATAAGTCCTCTAGAATACGATTCACCCTCTCGGTCTGGCCGTCTGTCTGAGGATGATATGCGGTGCTCAAACATAACTGAGTCCCTACCGCCTCTTGCAAGCTCTTCCAAAACTCGCTAATGAAGATAGGATCGCGGTCGCTCACTATGCTAGAAGGAACACCGTGCAAACGAACTATTTCTCAAATGTATACGGAGGCTAACCATGAAGCAGTCCTCTTACTCTTTACGGGAATGAAATGGGTGCTCTTAGTAAGTCTGTCTACCACGACCCAAATCCCGTATTACCTTTCCTCGATCTTGGTAATCCGTTAACAAAGTCCATCGAAACACTTTCCCACTTCCATTGTGGGACCTCCAACGGGTGAAGCAATCCGCCGGGCTTCTTTTGCTCTGCTTTTACTTTTTGGCACACCAAGCATCTGGCAACAAACTCTGCCACGTCCTTCTTCATACCAGCCCAAAAGTAAACTCATCTCATGTCCATGTACATCTTGTCCCCGCCGGGATGGATGGTCGTCTTAGAACGATGTGCATCATCAAGAATGGTCTTCCTCAAGTTCTCATCCTGCGGTACACAAAGTCTACCGTCCCTACGTAACCAACCCTTGTCATCTAGGGTATACCTACGGAGATGGCTCGATGACTCCCCTCTTTTGAGCTTTTCTACTAACTCAACCAACTGTGGGTCGTCTAGCTGTTCCTCGCCAATCCATCCCAAAAGCATAGGTCTGACCTCTAAGGATGCTAGCAAACCGGGTACAAAGTCAACGGAAGGTTTAAAGTCAAACGTAGAGATGAACTCTAAGCTTTGCCGCTCAACAAACAACGGACTCAAGGACAACCTTTTTCTATTTAAGGCGTCTACCACCACGTTACCCTTGCCAGGGGTATATGCTATCTCGAAGTCGTAGGATGCTAAGAATTCCATCCACCTTTGTTGCCTTAAGTTCAAGTCCTTCTGAGAGAATAAGTATTTTAGCGATTTATGGTCAGTGAATAATTCAAATTTTTCGCCAAGAAGATAATGATGCCAAGACTTAAGCGCGAAGACAATAGCGGCCAACTCTAGGTCATGTGTAGGGTAATTTCTCTCATGTACTCTCAATTTCCTTCCACCATAGGCTATTACCCTTCCCTCTTGCATGAAGACTGCGCCTAGTCCTGTCCCACAAGCATCGATATAAATGGTAAATGGCTTGCTCCCATCTGGCAACACTAAGACTGGGGTTGTGGTCAAAGCTCTCTTTAAATGTTGGAACGCATCATCACAATCTACATCCCACATAAAAACTAAGTTCTTCTTCGTCAAGCGTGTTAATGAGGCTGATATTTTTGCGAAGTCTTTGATGAACTTCCTATAGTAGCCAGCCAACCCTAAGAAACTCCTCACCTCGGTAGCATTTTTAGGAACCTTCCAATCTTGGATGGCCACTATCTTCGCGGGATCCACAGCTATCCCTTCTTTGGAAACCACGTGCCCTAAGAATCGCACTTCCTTCCTCCAAAAGCGACATTTAGAAAATTTAGCCTTAAGGATATGCGCTTGAAGAGTCTCCAACACTTCCCTAAGATGTAGGGCATGCTCTTCCTCGCTTTTAGAAAAGATCAAGATGTCGTCCACAAAGACTACCACGAATCTATTAAGGTACTCCCTAAACACCCTACTCATCAAGTCAACAAAGTATGCGAGGGCGTTTGTCAAACCGAAGGGCATCACAAGCCACTCGAAGAAACCGTCTGGAGTCCTAAAGGCAGTCTTGTCTATGATATCCTCAGCCATTCTCAACTGATGAAAACCAATGGCTAAGTCCAACTGCGAAAACACTGAGGCGCGAACTAACTAATCAAAGAGATCGTCAATCCTCGGCAGTGGGTGTCTATTCTTCTTAGTAAGCTTATTAAGTTCTCTATAGTCCACACAAAGTCTAAAGGACCCATCCGCCTTCGTGGCATACACTACTGGAGCACCCAACTCCGATATACTACGTCTGATGAACCCCTTCTCAAGTAATTCTTTCACTTGCTTACTGAGTTCTCTTCTCTCTCTCGGAGCCATGTGGCGCACTGGTAATGCGACCGGCTTTGCATTATCTACTGGATATATACGAAAGTCTATTTCACGTTTTGGGGGTAAACCCCTCACCTCATCGAAGACATCAGCATATTCACGGACTATGGGAACAGAATGTAAATCATTATCGGATGCGTCAAGGGATTCTAGGTAGCTAAGCATTACTGGACCTCTAGGGTCACAAGAAATATCAAGGGTCTTTCCAAAATGACTCAACAATCTAACTACCCTTCTTTCACAATCTAGGATGGCCTCATATCTAGTTAGCCAATCCATACCTAGAATTAAACCGTAGCCCATGAAGCCAAGAACAAAAGGGTTGCATTCAAATCAACGCCCAAGATAAACACTCTCAAATACCGACAAATCATAGAAAGATGAGCCGAACCACCGATAGGATTTGAGACTACTAAGGGATCAGTAACTAAACTAGTATCAAGGTGCAGTGTTTCAACTAATGATGTAGAAATAAACGAATGTGATGCGCCAGAATTGAATAAAGTACGGACGGGATGATCAAACAGAAAAACTAACCTTTCAACGGAAATTGCTCTACCTCATTCTTGCAATGATGGGACCACGAGAGCCTGAACTTGTCCCTTTGACTGCCCTGGTGCCATAAGAGCCTGCACCTGTCCTCCCAAGGTAGACCCTGCGCTCTGCCCTTTCTTTGGGCAGTCCTTAATAAGATGTCCCCCCTCGCCATAGTAGAAACAACCAGTCTTCTTTTTCTTCCCACAATCTTTGCTTAGATGGTCGGGTGTCCCACAGTTAAAGCATCTTTTCTTCCCCTTAGCATTGTTGCCTTTGCCACCTTTATTGTTCTGTTGTTGCTATTGCGGCTTTTTTGATCCCCTTTCTTCTCGGGTGCCTTATTAGCATTGGCGCCCTTCTCCTCTTCATAGCATGATCGTCATGTCAACTAGTCTCTCGAAGGTAGCCCCCATGGGAATGTGGGTCATAGCCAACCCATGAGCGGCTCGTTTAAACCCTTAGCAAATCTTAGAGCCTTCTTTTCTGGAGTATTCACCAAGTCCAAGCCAAATCTTGCCAATTGGTTGAATTTGTTGACGTACTCTTTCACCGATAGATTCCCTTGCTTCAGCGCCAAAAACCTTTCCATGTATAGATTCTCTTTAGCCCGCGAGAGAAACTTCGCCTCAAACCTTTGCCTAAAATATAGCCATGTATCGACTGGATGTCCCCCATTAGTGACCTCCCACCAAAACGAGGCCTCATCCTTCATTAGCCAGGCAGCTAGTCGGACTTTTCTTCCATCATCCACTTCAAAGATTCTAAACAATTCTTCTACCTCCTTTAGCCAGTTTTGAGCTTCAACAAATGTCTCCGTCCCGTGAAAAGGTTTTCCACCCATTGCTCTAAAGTCCTTACATATCTTAGCAAAAGTATCGACGCGAGGAGGAGGGGGAGGAGGAAGAGGAGCATTTGCTGGACCTGCGGTGGCGGCCCTAGCCTCGAGATATTGACGAAACCAACCGGGTACATGAACACCCTCTGGTATCTCAGATGCTTCAGACATGCTGAAACGAAAAAGGAAAAATTCAATATAAAAGAGCCGAGGGAAAGATATATGGCTCTTGGGGTTATGCTTTCTAAAATAAGCTTTTCTCTTGAAAATACTTTCCTTAAAACGTACTTTTGAAGGTACTTCTTTATAAAAATTGTTTTGAAAAATAGTTTTTTCAAAATTCATATATGTTCTGGTAACCTTCGGCTCTGATACCACGTGTAACACCCCACATCCATTAATGTCACTCACAAGGGGAATGCATTAACTTCTATGGAGCGTTTTAAGTAAGTATAGAACAGAAACTTAACAACAAGACAGATATAAACAGTACTCAAAGATTTAAAACTTTATTTCACTACAGCGGGAAACACATATGTTTGCTTACATCATCAAAAACCAGAGTTAAAGTATATAATATCCATCTTGACTATCGAAAGTACATAAATTGAAAGACATAATCCCCAATACAAAATAGCCATAAATAAAAGAGGCTGAACTTTTCTTCAGCGATCTAAGCAATCTTCTAAAAGCAGAGAAACAGCAGTCCAAAATCAAGCTCCACTGGTGCTAGTTCCAACCTGAGCACCTGGGGGGAGGAAGGAAGAAAAGAGGTGGAAACAAAGGGGGTCAGACATAAAGTATGGCGAGTGCGATAACTTTAACAATATAATTAACAAAGTAACTAGGCTAAGGCATAAGTTGGAAAATAAGGGAATGACCATGAACCACTGAGTATGGCAGAGTAAATAAGCAAACAAGATGAATAACGATATCGTTAATGAGCCCCTAAACCACTATAAGATAATTACTAAACTATACCAACACTATAGGATAATTGCTATACTGCACCACCACTAGTCACCCTAAGGTTGATCCCGCCTACAGACTTAATAATGATATTGGTAGTTTCGTGCACCCCTAGTTGCCTTCATAGGTGCCGCCTGCCCCTATCCCCACTAGGTGTACCCACTACCCCCAAGCGATCGGCTCCCTAACTCGTAGATACCCGTGCTGGCCCCACAGTGGGGTGTATCACTCCCCAAAGTGGCAACCCGATACAACCAACAATGCACGACTTATACCTACACGATGCAACAACGTCTTACCTACCATCCCGGGCCCACACACGCATATGAACCCGTTGGACTTGCGTTGCCACCGCTAACCTGTTTTGGCCACTTACAGTCAAGCCTAGTAGGCGTGTCCCATCCTCGACTTGGGTCGAGCCCACAAAGATACGTATGGGTTACTGGTTGAAATGGGCCCTCATTACTTGACACAAGATATCCATTTAAGCTTGGTCCCCTCTAGTACATCCCACTAAACCTACTTCTTATTCATGTTTCAATTACATGTTTCAGTTTTGGTTAAGTGTTTCTAATCGTATTTCCAAATGCCACCCACGGCACCCACTAGATTCCACATGCCACCCAAGGCACCCACTTAACCCCCTCATGTCCCACTACATGTTTATCTGGTTAAGTGTTTCTTAATTCATTAACACCGTAACCTCATAAAGACCTCTCACATTAGACTGGCATTTGTTGCAACTGGATTTGTCGGGCAAGTCAGGGCAGTCTTACACCACAAAAGAGCCTAACCTCGTGTCTTTACAATTGCTACGTATTTAATTTATGCCTAAGACCTCTCACATTAGACTGGCATTTGTGGCAGCTGGATTTGTCGGGCGGGTCCGGGCAGTCTTACAGCACAAAAGAGCCTAGCCTCATGTCTTAGACGATTAATTACTCCTAATTAATCATTCCCCAATTTGAATTACTTTCCCTGTTCAAATTATCAATCAATTCCAAATTTAACGATGTCCATAACTGACTCAATTATGTCCATCCATTTATGGTATGTGAAATCATACCAATTTTCATCACAAATTTATTTTATGCCTTTTAAGGCATTTATGCCAAATTAAATCTTTTTTAATATTATCCCCTTTACCCCACGTTGTACGTTTGTTCATTTAACGTAAAATATACATTAGACTCGAATAGTCTAACTCATGGATTAAAGAGAAAACATCACAATATACACACAATTAAAACAATAGATCTAAACATAGGGGTGAACTTGCATGTGTGAATGATGTTCTACATCTAAAACTTGCATAGGCCAAAGTTACAACTTGCATAAACAACATATGTCATGGATCCAAATCTAAAGGTGTGAACTTGTTGAGATAATGGTCACAAACTTGCATAAATCATGTATGTCATAGATCTACATCTAAAGGTGTAAACTTGCATAGGCAATAACCCTAAACTTGCATAACATGATTCATATCCCAAACGCATATATTTATATAAACTTGCATATGTGATTTATGCATCATAACAATGGTGTAAACTTGCATCTAACATGTGAATTATCATGTAGAATTTATCATATAACTCACATATGTCATAGCCTAACTTTAGATCTAAAATTGATGTCATGAAACATGTAAGGTTATACTAACTTGCCTATGATTCTTGTCTGAATCAATATCTGAACTTGCATACATACTTGTGATCTATCATATGAATCAACATAACCAAACTAGCATATGAACAACATGATGATTTGATTATACATAAGCCAATCATAGAATTACAACATAGGTGATAGTATTATAACTTTACATCATAAACGATAGCATCATAACTTAACATAATAGAGATTTCAACACAATTCTACAACATAATTACAACATGCGATCAATAATTCACATCCATACAATCCGGATCATAACTTAATCCAACTAAATTGCTAATTATTGTATTAAAATTATCGAACTCACAACTCAAAGGTTGTCTTGAGTTCTGAATTCTGAGTTCTGAAGTCGTACTTGCTTTCCTTTGAAGAAGATTCGTTGTTAGGGTTGAATAGAACTGATTTGATTTGCTGTTCTTCCTCTCTAATTGGTGGCGGCTACTCTAGGTTACAAGACGACAGTATGATGGCCATAGTTTCAGTTTTAATTCTTATTTAGGGTTTGAGTCTACCCATGTTTATATAGAATTTTAATTTAATTAAAGCCGTCGGATGATCTTAGGGTTAATCGAAACCATTCAGTCGGGATAGGGTGACACCTCAGCCCTAATGACTCAGTAAGGAGTCAGAAAGGACTCAGCAACATGGGTCAGACTGAACCCGAAAGCTGTGCAGGCTGCTGCCTCGGCCTGGGCGCACTTGGCAGGTGCGCCAGTGCAAATTTGTACTGGCGCACTTCCTAAGTGCGCTAGTGCAAATATATATATATTTTTTCTTGTTTTGCCACCAAACTTCGTTCGCTCATAACTCCTTCATCCGGTACCCATTTCCCGCAAACTCGGACTCTGTTTCAACCAGAATTCCGAGACGAACACAATGGCGCAACCCCATTCCCTTAATTCTCACGTCTGAGATTAATTATTCTTTATTTCAGTTAATTCGATTATTCAAAAATCCAGGGTGTTACAGGTTGCGTGGCTAAGTTGGTCGCACTGAGGTAGGGTGTATTGTCACCTGATCTAGAGAAAATCCATTTGCTTCTTAAATCTTTCGATGCTGTCCCTTTCGGGAGACGGTTGCTGATCCCAACCGTTGGTGACAATACATTCAGTACTCTCAAGCAAAGTGAGGGTATGTTTAACCTGGGTTACAAGATGTTCTTGTTGAACCCGGTGTATTCCTCTCTAGAGATACACTGTTGGAAGGTGGTCCCATACCTTACCAGTTGGAATTCATTAACCAATAAGCGCATGCGGTTTTGATTGTATACTGTATATTAGAGCGTGAGATGCAAGCGTTCTGCAAGATTGCTATTTATTTGTATTTAGACGCTATTATAATATCGGAATATTATATGATTTCAAAATGATTTGGGTTATCATAAGGTAAAAACCATCTGTGTTTATGTGTGGATCGGTCTTACGATTATCTTTTCTTTCGAAAAGGATTTTTAAAAGTTAAACCAAATGGTTGGAGTTTACTCACATCAATCCTATGACTAACCCAGAATTTATTTTGTTTTGTTTTTCTCTAAACTCTTGGGTGCCCAAATGTTTACGGGAAGTCAAGTAGTTTAGGTATTTACATATACCATTGGAGGAGCTTGGAGCAGGTGGCTTCATCGTTATATATGTATTGTTATTTCCGTTGTATTGTAAGTGATGTACTCTGAAATCTTATGTATATACAGTCAAATTTGTATTTCAAAAGTTATGTTATATAATATATTTTATTCGTTCCGCTTTGAGGTTCGTGTTTACTCTAATGTTGTTCTTTTATGTGCATTCTTCTTCTTCTATTCTAATATTTCTTTCTTTCTATTTCTCACCCTATAACTTCTTTCTATTAATGATCTGGTAATTTCTAGTATTTGGTTAATCGGTATGGTATTTATATTGATAATCAGGATCGGGAAAATGTCGGTTCGTTACAGTGGTATCAGAGCTTAGGTTGAGCTAATACCTAGGCTTTGATGGGGTTTACTCATTAGAGATAGAGTCAGTAGTACTTTAGAATGAGTTGAGTGTATATATATGAGAGTGCGTATTTATTATTTGATATAAAAACTGTTTTATGTTGTGTTGATTGATTTACGAGTGGTTTATGAATTCTGTTCGATACAGGAAGTACAACTGTATCGATAGGTGTTTCTAAACACTTGAGCAGAACAATTTAACACAGTATTGTTTTAAAATGGGTAAATGAAATAATTTTACCGAAAATTCTATTTTGACATAGAAGTAATAATTTTCTGAAATTATTATATATATGGATGTGTTGGTTATAATCAAATGAGATTTTAAAATTAAAATTGTAATGGTTATATATAACCTAATAAAATTTGTATATAAATGTGATATACAAATAAAATGAATTGGAATTGAATTCAAACCAGAATTCAAAATCTAAAATCCTGGGTGTTTGGAGAAATATTTTTTGAAATATATTATAATAATATAGCTTTGTTTTGGAAGGATTTTTGAATGGATTTTTTAAAAAGTGATTAAGCACTAAACTCACTTCAGTTGCTGGGAAATAATTCTGATGATGATCGCGACATCATCAGTGTTCATTTTCAAGTTTCTAAGTGATGAATTTCTACCTTAGATAATTTTTGGTAAGTGGTTTGAGAATTCAAACGTTTTGAATTTGAGATAGTTATAAATATGTGTAGATATCTTTATATGATTTCTAAAAAGATTTGAAATTGAAACCCGAGAGTTTGAATTCTAGAATGTAAATTTAACTTAAGCAAGTTAAATGGATTAAAGTGAAAAAATTAATTTAAAATAAATATGAATGAATTTAAATGCATATGAATGAAATATGAATTGAATGTAAATCATTCAGATTAAATAAATGAATACCAAAAGTTGGTTGGAAAAAAGGTTGTACAAATATAAAATGTTGAGTTTCAACATAAGTGAGTTTTTGAAAAGTAATGGGTTTGTAGCATTTTCCCTACCTTAGTAATTTCGGGGACGAAATTTTTTTAAGGGGGCAAGAATGTAACAACCCGTATTTTTGGTTGATTTATTTTAAATATTGAGCTGATAATATTAATGGTATTTTATATTAAATTATCAATTTAATAATCGAAATACGATTTATTTCGAATATAAATAATCAATGTAATACTAAAATTTGAAATAGTTCAAATTAAAACTGAATTAAAAATATTTCAGATGACCAGTGTAAATTTTATTTGAAATAAAACGATAATAATAATTTTTTATTTGGGAATTTATTGTTTTGAATTTAATTTATATCAATTTAAATTAATATCTTCTCCTTATGATCGAATTGGGCTTCAGAACCATTTCCAGTGTGTTCAAAATAGTGGTTAAATCCTAAAAACGTAGTTGTTGTGTTTCAATTGGAGTTCAAAACCCCGAAATAAATTATTATAAAATTTATTGGATGGATAAGTACTAAGTCAAATCAAATCACATTAAATTAGCCTACCCTAATTTACATCAGCTACCTGTACCCGTGTAACAGGCCTATTCCTTTTACACTAAGCTTTCTTCTCGTCTATTTATACGCGACATTCCTCTCCGTAATTATTTTCATTTTTCACTCTCCTGGAAATCAAATTCCATGGAAAACTCAAGCAAAAACTGTGTCATCCCCTTTAAAAGTATAAACCCACTCCTCATCTAAAATCAAACTGCTACTTCCCTCGTCCTCCATTCTAAACCAAATCAGTTCTTCCCCCTTTTAAATCTGTTCTCCCCAGTCGAAGAAAAAACAAATCGATTCACTGATAAAAATGGTTGCTCAATTGTAGTAACCCGTAACTTCCCCGTGAAGGAAAGCGCGGATTGCTTTGAGGACAACACACATCGGAACGCAAACAGAAGATCATTTCTTTGCTTATTACAACAATTCCATCAGAATACAAGAATATCACAAAGTATGAATAAATATATATTCAACTAATATCAGAGATTTAAATTACATTTAAATACATAGCAGCGGAAAAATAATACAACACACAACTGAAGGCGATATACGGATACAGAGCTTTCCGAATATCATTCCAGTTGTAAACCAGGATCCCGTGAATATAAATCTGCAAAACCAAAACTACTAGTTGCTCGTGTGAAAAATAGGGGCACCTAGAGTTTAGGTTAAAACAATAAACTCCATGTCAGTCATGTGACTGGTGTGAGAACTAAAACAGTTATTAATCTTTATTTCAAAGTTAGGTAAATCAAGGGACCGCGCCGTATAAAACGGAACGGGCTTTTACCCCAAGAATACCAGTGCATATAACAACAGCGCAATGCTAAATAAAGAAAATGAAGCTATTATAAGACCCAGGTCCCATCACACAATGCAACGCAAGCCAGAGGATAGGGTTTTACATTATAATAGCCAAAGAATGCTTGATACGCTAAATTTCATTTTTTATTATTACTATAAGTGAAGAAAACAACTTCAGTCATAAGTATCAATCATAGACGGCATGAGTACCATATATCATGTCGCCATACTAGTTCTATAATCAAAACCGCAAAGGTCGTATTGGAAATTGGATTTCCGTCATGAGTCGAGGCAAAGGGCAAGCTCCTCTTCGTTCGAGACACTCTAGCAAATGTCTTAGGACCATACACAGCGATCCTTGATCTTCAGGGCCGATCCTCTCTTACTTTTGAGTATTGGCAATTCCTGAACACATGTTTCCCGGTTCGATCAGACCTATATCTGAGGCGCCTCGCATCCATCAACCACACAGGTAAAAAGTATATAAATGTCAGGGCTGGTAGGTCATTGACATCACCCATAGCTAGAAAGAAACGCCGTGTTCTCCCTGCAGTCACTATCCCGTTTTTGACTCATACCGAGTTGTGAGGCTCGCAAATTAACGCTATACACAAAGCTATGCCACACAAGCTGTGCTTTGATCATCAACCACAAGACTTTGCTTTTCAACAAAAGCCTTGATCGTCTGCCACTTAGGCATGCCACACAGGCAATTCACTCCATGAGATTGATATCCATCAATATATAACCTCTGAGCTCGTACGTCTCAGAGAAGGGCGTTAAGCAAGAGAATGAATTCTCCGTCGCCAAACAGATATATATTTAATAGAGATCAATCACACAGAATAAAATCCAATGTCAGACACATAGTCCATTTACAAGTTCGTTCTGGGTCTGAACGAAACCGGAGGAACCTTATTCCTCGCATATCCATCGATCTCCAAATACGTCTGGACGATCACCAACTGATTCCCTCCTCTTGGGTGTACAGCCCAATCAAGATCATCAATAATCATCCAAATGACGTGAAGACCTCCGGTCCTCAACCACCGTCTTCATCTTCGACTTATCGTCGAATCGATTATTCAGAATGGGTATAAACCTGGACTTTCTGAATGACCCGCGTATATAATAAACAAGTGTTACAAAAACGCAACATATGCCTCATTCCAATTCAGAATATTCTTTTATTCAAATAATCACATTCTTAGGGAAAGGTTCCTATTAATATTATCAAAGATAAATTCTTCTAAATTTATTCTTTAATCTTCCTTTGGATATCATTTCAAACCATGTTAAGGTTTTCCAAACTAGTCGGGATTAACGAACCACACCGAAGTAATCATTTATTTTATTTCCCAATCCCAGCCTATTCATCCCATGGAGCAAAACTGGTAATACTCCATATCTAACATCACGGTGTTATCGGTAAATATTAATTACCATTTCACGTTCAAATCTAATTAAAGATTTAACTATCACTTTGGAGCAAAACTGGTGATACTCCATTCTCGATCACTTTAATCTAATTAAAGATTCATTAAAAGTCCACTTAGTTTTAATCTTCCCAAAAATCAATATCCTATCTTTAACAGGGTTAAAGAACCAATGTCATCTAAAACACGGTTCACGATAAACCAAAAATCACTTCCCATTGTTAATCGGGTTAAAGAACAGGTGTTATTCAAAACACCGCTCACGATAAACCCAAAAACCAATTTAAATTCAATTCCAATTAAATACTAATTAACTAGACAATTTCACTAAATCTTAATTAAAAGATTTATTCTTTTTCTAAGCTGGGTTCAAGAACATGTTATTTAAGATACCATTCACGACGAAACCAAAATCCCATTTGATATTAAATACAAGGCTCTAAATAGAAAATATATCGGTTTATATTCAATATCAAATTCTGAAACCAACAAATATCGTATTAGAAATAATGATATAAATATATCTTTCAAATTTCCACAACAATATCTGTATAATCACGAAATCCAACATCCAAATATTCCGAAGATAATTTCGATTCAAATCCATTCCAATTCACGTATTGGAAATTCTGATTATTTTTAAAACCACTTCAAATCCAATTTATTTATTCAAAAATATTGGATTATAACTCTAGTTCATAACTAGTTCATTTCGATAAAAATATATTTTTATCCTTACGAATGTGGAGTTTTTCATCCCAGTTCTTTCCAGTTCATATATTATGATTTTACACAAATTATTATTATTTTTAATAATTTTATCAAGGCCAGCACAGTCGGTTTAGGCCATCGAACTGCACTTACAACGACCTTTTCCAAATTTGATTTGGACATAATTCCAAATCCAACCGTTAGATTTCAAATTTCTAACATTCATTGGAAAGCACTTTTCGATATGAACCCAATAGTTCCGGTTTCAGGAGATTCCGACGGTCGGATCTCCCGTAACGCCAATTCGAAGTCAATGGTCGAAATTCGCGAATTGCCGCGGCGCGATGCGTTCTATTCAGGCCATTTAATATATATAATATATATATTATATATATTTCATCGATTTCAATTCAAAACGTATTTTATAAATTGTTTTAAATTCGTTTCCAAAACAAATTCAACTTCATATTCAATTTTAAATCAAAATTGAATATTCCATATCATTAATATAGAAATGATAATATTTTCAAAACGTTATATTTTGAAATCACTTCCTTTTCTATATAAAAACGAATATAATCAATATAAATATCGTTCGCGTCAAAATGACGCAAATCTAATCAACACGGCTTTATATATTTCAATAACTTCGTTATTCTATTCAACAAATGAATATTTTCTTCAACACATGAATATATACTTTATTCAACACATGAATATTTATTAATTCTTACTTACAATAAAAATATGAATTTTATTGTATAAATATTTTATTCAACACATGAATAGTTTCGACACATGAATGGTTTCAACACATGAGTATTGTCAACACATGATTATCGTCAACACATGACTATTTTGCTTATTTAACACATGAATATAATTTATTTTCTAAATTGGAATGAGACCCACTCAATTACCATATAATGTTAATTATATGGTTTCCATACAACACATGTATATAATAGCAATGATAAATAATCAACCATCATCCAGAGTGCACCACACAACTGCATAAGCATTAAAGATAATTAATTAACGCTTACACAGTTTGTCAATCAAACGATCGACATACCACTAAACAATTGGGATTAGTGTACGTCAAATATCATCCCAACACCCGTGTGGGGTTTCAATCCAAAAACACTGAATATTACTTGTGCATTTGGGCGACGTGTAAAATTCATCGTTCTAATCAATATCCTTCAAATAGGTGTACATAAACAAATCATTCGATTTGTAAATGAATATTTATTGATTCACATTCACGTTAAAAATTATATTTTTAACGATAAAATATTTTTAACTATATAAATATTTTATTTCATTCCACACAATCAATTTTCACAACCACATAAAATCAATCATACAAGCCATCCATGGTCTGTGGACGACGAGTGTCGGGTGTTGCTAAGCACCGTCTGCATCCTAGTATATATTTTAACTAGAAACAAGAATTAAAGTGAGAAGTTCTCACCTTGGGGTTCCACTCCGCCATTCCTTATTGTCACTCAGATTCGCTGATATGATTCTAACGCAATCTGTTTCAATGCAATTTATATTAAAAATCACGTTTTTAATATATCGCTACATGTACAAAAATTGTATTTTTATCTCGCTATTATATATATATATATATAAAAATTATTTCTTTGTATGTATAAAAATCATTCATTCGATCATAGAAAAATCGCTTCTTTTTATTGATAAAAATCAAACCTCAAATCACTAAAAATCGAATCTTTATCACTCTAAAAATCAAGTCCTTATCATTCTAAAAATCGAGTTTTTATCACTTTAAAAATCGAGTCATTAACACTTTAAAAATCTAACCTTCTTTAAAGTAAAAACCATATTTTTATTATTTTAAAAATCTAATCATTCTTATGATAAAAATTAATCTTTATTATGATAAAAATATAATCTTTACTATGATAAAAATATAATCTTTACTACTGATAAAAATATAACCTTTACTATGATAAAAATATAATATTTACTATGATAAAAATATAATCTTTACTACTTCTATAATATAAAAATCATATTTTTATTATCTCTTCATACGTCAAAAACCATAGAAGCTTTAAAGCGGATAAAACTCACATTTTTTTCCAACACCCGGATTTGCTGTTCTGGTTCCAGAATTTGCAAACGAGATCCAATCTTCACACCATTTTTTTGCTAGCTTAAACGCGCCATTCCAGACAACTTTCGCCTAGTGGTCTTCCTTCCGAAAATGTGCCATTTTGCCGGAAATCGCGAAGAGACAGCATTTTGACAGTGTTTGGACAGCAGACTTTGGACACGTTTTCCCGACAGCTCCGCAATCCAAAATAGGACTATCATATAACAAATCGAAGAGAAAATCGTGCTCTTCGATATTGATGTTGTGGAGTTTTGGCCAGAATCACACCGTTTGGGAGTTATGGGCTGTGGAAGCTAAGGGTGTTATTTGCAAAAACGGGATTTTGTGAAAAATGTGGTTTTTGAGGTGGTGGGGCCCATGGCCGGAGCTGAGGGCTGAGGGGCGGCGGCACAGGCCTGACTGGGAGGAGGAAGGGTGCTGGTGGTGGAGCTGGAGGGGCCCACGGTGGTAGTAGTTTGCAATTTGGGGTTTAGGGATTTGAAATTGGAAGAGAGAAAGAGGAGGAGAGGGAGGAGAGGAGGAAGAGGAGGAGGAGGAACGGCGACACGAAGTGGGGGCGCGGTGGTGGAGGGAGGCGGCTGAAAGGGGAGCGACGGGTTTGCCTTTTTTTTTTCTTGCGTGAGTTTTTGAATGTGGAGAGAGAAGAGGAGAGGGTTGACCATTTATATATTTAATTATTTAATTCCAAAAAGTTACTTTTTCATTCGAACTCCAAATCAGTCCCAACAACTGTCGTCCTTAGCTAATTACCCCCATTCCGAACACAATAGGATATGTCCCGTTAGCCAATTCGATTGTTTCAATCTGTTTTTCTTTAAATTAAAATATAAATCAATATATTGCATTTTAACGTACATTTTAATTTACCGGGGCCACATACCGACTCCAAAAAATACAGAAAAATTATTTCTAGCTTTGTATTGACGATACGGTCCTACTAAACCAATTTCGTTAAATTCTGAAACCATTTGAAAAATGGTCATTTTCCAGTCGATTAAAATCAACTGAAACTGGTCAAACGCGTTTTCCTTTGCCACGCTCACATATTGATTCAAAAAATTATGAATTTTGAAGCCTAGCAATAATTTGACATCCCGGATCCAACAGAAGTGATTTCGTTGAAAACGGAGGTCGGTTGCAAAATTTCCATTTTTAAGGGCCAAAATTCCATAGCGAATATTCTGAATTTTCAACTGGGCATAACTCCCGCTATGAAATTTTGATTTTTTGGATTCGTTGGAAAGATATTTTCAATTAGATTCTAATATTCTTGGTTTCGCTAAAATCCGGTTTATTTTGAATCCTATACCATCAATTGAAATTTGAAATCGAATTTTCAAACTACCACGCCATTTTTAATTGCTTTTATAATTAAAAATAAATATTTATATTCTAACGACGATTCAAATAAATATATACGTTCTAATTCTATTCAAAATAAATTTCTTGTCGTTATTATTTAAAATAATTCATTTTAAATATTCAAACTTCATTAAAATTGCCAAAATAAAATTTTTAAATTGGCTCAGAATTTCCAGGTTATTACATCAATACTTCAGCAAAATCAATTCAAACTCAGTTAAAAAAAGAGAAATAGAAACCCAAATTGCAAGAAACACCGTGGGTCCCTGAAGCCTGAAATTGCGATCTAAAACCGAACGGAAATCCAAGGATTGACCTATTGCTAAGAACACTCGCGGCAAAAGGGGGGAAATCATTCGAATCCAAATTCTAAGCGCTGCGAAGACAACGTCGAGCTAGGGCAGCAAGTATCGCATTCAATAGGGGGTTGCACTGTGAAGTTATGAGGGGAGTAGAGCTTGAAATCATCGCACATTTTCCGTGCTTGTTGTGTGAGATTGATGAGTCGCGATGGGTGATCTCTGGACGGGGTTGGCACATCGAAGTTGGGGGAAGTTCGAACCTGACAATATTCCATTAGCAGTGTTGTTTTGTGATGCTATGGAGTGAAGCCACGAGGTAATTACTGGACTAATAAATTCATTAGTTTAATTTTTTTAATTATAAAATCCTATTGAAAACTTGTAATAATTATAACCTACTTATACGCGATCAGTATGCATGAATTAAGGTATATTCTAGATTTTAGATTTTTATCTGATATGGAAAATTATTTATGCAATTAGTAATTTATTTATAGAAATTAATACAGCCCTGTACGGCTAGCTAGTATCAGAAATTTAATTATAAACTTACAATTGGAGTATGAAATTAGGTTTAAATTTTAGAATCAGTTTACACGTGGTTAACTAATTAAATTGAATTAATATAATTCGATAACTGAATTTTTTTTAATTACATTGAAAAACAAAGGTATGGAGAATCACTGAAAAAAATCTATATAATTGGCTTAATTAGGTGCTCAACAGAAAAGTATATCAAGTGAGTAAACTCACTCTCTGGATTTTATTTAAATAAATTTTTATATGCTGTTATTGGTTGCTTGGATGCGTTTAAATATTTTTATGGCTATTATAAAATATATTAGTTATTTAGGCTTGGTGTTTGTGGTTATTATATATATATATATATATATATATATATTGGTGATTGAATATTTCCTGTGTAACATTAGCAGATGCACGCAGTATCATTAGCGGATGACCCTATGTGACCCACGCTATGATGGGTGGATGACCTTCTATACTGCGATATCCTGCCTCCAAGCAGAATGGGTATTATTTATGTTGGCTAACATCTGCGGATGCAGGAAAAACAGGTTGGAGGGATCCAACTGGATTCCTCAAAAATATTGTTATTTGTTTGTTTTCATATATATTATCATATATGATGTGTTAGAAAACCTGTGATTAATAATTGGGTGTTTTTGATTGGTTAACTATCACTGGACCTAAATGTTGAATTTTAAAAATATCATGAAAGGATATTTTTAGATATAAAAAGGGAAATTCTATTTTTCTAAAAATAGAATTTGAATTTCGAATGGACTAAAAATATTAACTTGTTTTGAAAGATTAAAACATGGAGTTCATTTATAAACGATGTTTATAAATGAAGTGAAATGAATTATCATTGGATAATTGGGTTAATGTAAATACAAGTGTGATGTTAAAAAGGGAAATTATATTTTCCAAAGTAGAAATAAATGGATTTGAAATCGAGACTTGTTTAAATATATAAATATGTAATATAAACGATGTTTGTAAATAAAAGATGAAAAATTATCATTTGGATTATTTAAATTCAAATATGAGTTAAAAATGGGAATTTGGAAACTGGATTAAAAAGAGAAACGATAAATTTATTCTAATATGCAGAAGGTAAATTGAATTAAAATAAATCTGAATGGATTTATGATTTGAATTCGATTAAATCGAATTTATTTAAATAAATTATTTCTAGAAAATATATTAGGATTTTATTAAATAGAATTTTAAATTTAAATGTGAAAATAGATTCATTGTTTATATATACGTATATAAGTTATAATCGATAAAATATTCCAGAATCGGAATTGGATTTCAAATGGAAATTTAAAATGGAATCTTGTTTTAAATTCTAAAACAAGGAAGTTAAATTTATAAACAATGTTTACAAATAAAGTGAGATAAATTATCATTAGATAATTTAGAAGTTTAAATTCAAGTATGAATTTAAAAATAAATTGGAAATCGTTTCAAAAATGGAATGACGGATGTTATTCCGATATTCAGAATGTAAACTGAATGGAGATGAATCAAAGAATTTATAATTAGAATTCGATTATATCGAATTGTGTAAATATTTTATTTATAAAGGGAAATGGAATTTAATATAGAAAACTGGGATATAAATAAATTTATAACCGAGTAATTAAAAATCGACAACTAAAGATAATCGAAAATAATAAGTTGGATTTGAAAATTGGATTTAACATATATTAAATTATATATTAGAATGAGATTGGAATTTAAATTAAGCGAAGTTTAACGTTTATATTTAAATATGATTAAAACGAGCTTGTCGCAGCACGGCAGTTCGTGAATTATCGTTTGGAACTTCAATTGAGTATATAAGACTCAATTTAAGTCAGAATTCTTTGAAACAAAAATCGTCAGGACCGATTTGTTAATAGTTTTCTAATGGAAGAGAAAAATTTGGATTTCGCCTTACATATTTTGTGTTATGTCAAAATCAAATTTTCAGAAAAACAACGCCATAACCATTTTAAAACCATAATGGTTTATTTAAATAAATAAAAAGTATTTTAAGTAAATCAAAGCCGAATTTCCATTAGAAAAATCTAGATTTGAGTTGTAAAATAAATATGAACTCAAGTTGTGTAAATGAAATGATTTTTGGAACAAAAATCATATTTTTAATTATTGAATAGAATTAACTAATTAGATGAATAATTAGTTAATGAAATTTTGACTCGAAATTGGGCTAGGGATAAGAGAATTGGATTCGAAAATTTATACTCGAAATTGAATATTAAACTTGAACTGTAAATGGAATTCAATAAATTTATAAGCAAGTTAAAAATGTTACTTGAACATGTTAAGTTCAAATTAAAAAGTGGTATAAGCAAAAGAGCTAATTAAAGAATAAATTAGCGAATTGAGTTAATATGACCAAATTGAGTTGAGATAAATTGGAAACAGGTGAACATGTGTTAAACAGGTTTGGAATGAAGTGTACGAAGATTATAAATGTAAGTGGCTGACAAAAAGGTACATGTTTAAATTCCATATGAGGTTTTATGCGCCGAATTGGCTAGCCGCTTGGCTTTTTAATTTTCTTTTTAAATGGGAAAGGCCAAGAGAGGCATTTTGTAGTTGAACCGAGTCACCCGTACAAAGGAGATTATGGAAAATCTTTCCGCAAATTTAAGGAGTTAGAATATTTTTAAGAAAATTGGATAACTAGTAAATCAATATATCCATATATATGGAATTCGATAAGGAAACGAACTTAAAAATAGAATATTATAAACAAAAGGAAAATCCATAAATTAATCTGGTAAAAATAGAAAGAGAAATGTATATACGGTTTGAAAATGAATAATTGGTTTTTATGTTGTTGAATATTCGAGGTAAGTGGTCTTGTCCGCTTTGAAGTTCAGAAGTTATTCAGTCAAGGTCTGAGAGGTAATTATATCCTAACTTGATTGATTTCATTTTTAACCGATAAATAGCAAGATTCAGTCTCAAAGATCAACGTTAAAAGAGATTTAGTTGAATGAAATATTTTGTGTTGTTGTAATGATGTTTTACACAACATTCGTTTTAACCCAAGTAAGTATAATGTTGGAAATAAAATAATAAATATTTCCTAAGTATAGAAAAGAACGGTCGGGAAAGAGATAAGTAATTGGACTGTTTTCAATTATAAATAGAAGATATTTTCTGAGTATAGAAAATAAAAGAAATCGATATGTGAAAATGTTTTTCTCGATAGCGTAAGAGGCTAAGATTTACTGTTGAAATTATTGGATTATCAAATATTGATAAGGAAATGGAGAAGTGATTAATTATTGAAATATTAATTAAGGGCCCAGTGACTATTCGATGTTTTATATGAATGTTTGTTTGTTTATTTTTCCACGATAGTAAAATAACCGACTATCGGGGTATTGGCCAATATGTTGTCAATATGGAGAGACCAGTTGAATTATTATCCAAGAACCACTCCGTATTAGTAGTAGCATTGTGAATCAGATTATATGAAGACAATCAAAGACGGAGTAAAGTGCAAGGGCTTTTTCTGTTAATGGAAATTGTGCCTTTAGTTTCGTTCAGTCCCAAAACGAACGGGTATGGACGAATGTCTGACCGAGTATTTCCAATGATCGCATATGTTGGTCTATACAAATATACATTTGGTGATGGAGAATTTATTCTCTTAGCATAATATCCAGAATATCTTTGTACAAATAAATTAGTGATCAATAGATTTGACGATGTGGCATTCAAAGTGAATGAAGATGTGGCATGTCAAAAGATAACGTAGCCTCAACCCTCGCAACCGGGAAATGGTATAAAATCGGATAGGTCGCATGGCTAAGTCGATCGCACTGAAGTAGGGTGTATTATCACCTGATCTAGAGAAAATCCATTTGCTTCTTAAATCTTTCAATGTTGTCCCTTTCGAGAGACGGTTGGTGATCCCAACCGTTGATGATAATACATTCGGTACTCTCAAGCGAAGTGAGGGGCCGGTCATGTTTAGCCTGGGTTGCAAGATGTTCTTGTTGAACCCGGTGTATTCGTCTCTAGAGATACACTATCGGAAGGTGGTCCCATACCTTGCCAGTTGGAATCCATTATCCAATAAGCGCCCGCGGTTTTGATTTTATACTATATATGTAGAGTGTGAGATGCAAGTGTTCTGCTAGATTGCTATTTATTTGTATTTAGACACTATTATAATATCATAATATTATATGATTTTAAAATGATTTGGGTTATCGTAAGGTAAAAACCATCTGTGCTTATGTGTGGATCGGTCTTATGGTTATCTTTTCTTTCGAAAAGTGTTTTTAAAAGTTAAACCAAATGGTTGGAGTTTACTCACACCCGTCCCATGACTGACCCAGAGTTTATTTTGTTTTGTTTTTCCGTAAACTCTTGGATGCCCAAATTTGTACGGGCAGTCAAGTAGTTCAGGTATTTACATATACCATTGGAGGAGCTTGGAGCAGGAGGCTTCATTATTCGATATGTATTGTTATTTCCGCTGTATTGTAAGTGATATACTCTGGAATCTTATGTATATACAATCAAATTTGTATTTCAAAAGTTATGTTATATAATATATTTTATTCGTTCCGCTGTGAGGTTCATGTTTACTCTGATGTTGTTCTTTTATATGTATTCTTCTTCTTCTATTCTAATATTTCTTTCTTTCTATTTCTCACCCTCTAACTACTTTCTATTAATGATCCGGTAATTTCTGGTGTTTGGTTAATCGATATGGTATTTATATCGATAATCAGGATCGGAAAAATGTCAGTTCTTTACACAATACTTATATTCATTTTAATTCTAACAATTAATTTTTGTATATAAGTTTCCCAAATTTACCGTGAACAATCCTGACTAACTTGTGTCAAATTTAATCACAATAGGAGTTAAACTACCGTAAATATCTTTAATTAAACTATGCCTAAGTATAACGGGAACTAAACTACTGTAAATAATTCTAAATTAAACTATGTTAAATAATAACATGAACTAAATGATAATATATACCATTATTAAAAAAATATAATTTAAATCCACTCACCATCGTTCTAAGCTCTTTTCTTCCGTTGCCGCAGATCCCACTTCTAATAGGATTATATATATATATATATATTTAATTCTATAAACCTTTTCCTCATAAAATATTAGGTCAGGTGCATCTCAAAAAGAAAATCCTAGATGGGAAAAGATTGTAGTTACAAGACCCAGGGGTCTATTTATAGTGTACCTTTGTAGTGATCCGAAAATCCCCGCCCTTTGAATCGACCATAAACCACACAAGTCTGATCCAAAATTGGAAATCTTTGAATGCACGAACTCTGGGCATACAACACATCAGAACCAATAACAGAAGACTTTTATTACATCATGATAATGTTACATCAAAGTATTGAATATCAAAGTACATCAGAATAAATACAGCGGAAAATAAAATTACAATAAATGTAATATAATGCAGTGGAAACGAATAAACTAACACAGCGGAAGACCATCAATGCTCTGGACACAGCTTTAAGCTTCGATACAGAATCCTGCTAAATATGTCTAAAAAATAAGCTACTCGACTGCCCTTGTGGAAAATAAGGGCACCTGAGTTTGAATGTGAAACAAACTACGAGTCAGTCATGGGACTCGTAGGAGAAATCTTTACTTAACTTACCTAACAATAAGGCTAATCACAGGACTACGCCGCTAACACGAAACGGGTTTACTCCATTGGATTGCCAGTGAATAAATAAATCTTTTAAAAAAGCTTAATGCTTTTTAGAAAAATGAAATCATTCTAAGACCCAAGTCCGATCACAAAATCCAATGCAAATCGGAGGATAGAGTTTAATCTTATAATGATCAAACATGCTTGATACATATAAAACAATATTTAATATTATTATTAGTGTCTAATCAGTTTTAAAATACTTTCAAGGTAAATGTAACTATCCTAGACGGCGTAGTACCCCATCCTACTATGTCGCCATATATAGGTTTACAATCAAATTCGTAATGTCGTATTGGAAATTGGGTTTCCATCATGAGTCGAGGCTGGGAATTATCCTCCCTGATTTCGAGACACTCTAGCAAATGCCTCAGGATTCCCCACAGTGAACCATGGTTAGCAGCAGGGTCGGTCCGCAAATATACCTTAGTGGATTAGTTATGTCTGAACAATACGTTTCCCGGTCCTATTGAACCTATCACTTGGTCACTATCGACCAGTATCCGAGGCCCCTCAAAATCCATCATCCACATAAGTAAAAATGTCTGGGCTCCATAACATGACACCACTTCTAGCTAGAAAGAAACGCATGCACTCCCTACCGTCCTCATTTTGTTTTTGACTCATACCGGGGTGTGAGGCTCGTGAAGTAACGCTATACACAAAGCTATGCTAAATAAAGTTGTGCTTTGATCATCAACCACAAGGCTCTGCTTTTCAGCAAAAACCTCGATCATTTGCATCTTGGCATGCCACTTTGGCAATCCACGCAATGCGATTGATAATTATCAATATATAACCTCTAAGGATGTTAAGTAAGAGAATAAATTTTCCACCACCAATGATTATATATTTAATAGAAATCAATTAACACAGAACGAAATCCAATGTCAGACACACATCCATTTACAAGTTCGTTCTGGGTCTGAACGAAATCGGAGACACCTTATTCCTGGTCCTATATGTCCAATATGGAAGAGAGATTCTCGCATATCCGGACAATCAACAAGTACGTCCGGACAACTACCACTTTAATCCTTTACTGGGATCTACCCAATTCAGGTCATCAGTAGTCGCCCATTCAATGTGAAGATCGTCGGTCTTCAACCACCATCTTCAATGTCTTCGACTTAAATCATCGTTAATTATTTGAAATGAGATTGAACTCGGTATTTTCAAATAATTCTCGAATATATATAATTCAAATCATTTCATATCGTTAATAATATTTTATAACGATTTATCGCTATTTTTATTTAAATAAAAATAGTCCAATTTAATTCGAACGACGCTTCAGGTCATTACGCGGCCCTGGCGCTATTTTTATCCAAATTTGAATTAGAAATTTCTCGAAATCTAACCATTGGATCTTAACAAATTTAATATCAATGGAAAGATTTTTTCCAAAGCGAACCTAATGGTTCTAGTTTTGGGAAAATCCGATGGTGGAATCTTTCGGTATAATCGTTTAAAGTTACGATTCTGAAATGCGAACTACCACGTGCGATTCGTTTAATTTTAATTTATATTTATATATCATATAAATATAAATCGTTCGACGAATTTCAACCAACATGTTAACAATGTTATTTCTAATAACATATCATATTTTACATAAATTCCTTTTTTATAATATTCTAACATGTAAAAATGTTATTTTAAATAACATAACATGTTTTACCTAATTTCCTTTTTATAATATTCTAACATGACAAAAATGTTGTTTTTAATAACATAACATAACATAACATGATTTACATAAATTCCTTTTTATAATGGTTAACATATAAAAAGGGCATTTTTAATGTTAATAAATTTTATCAATTTTCATGCAAACAATAAAAAGGATATTTTTATTGTTTTTAAATTTTCTGTAAATTATGAGATTCATGTATATACAATAAAATGAGTTTTTTTTAATTAACAAATTAACAATTCTTATGATTCATGTATACATAATAAAAAGAGTATTTTTATTGTATTAACAAATTCTAACAATTTACATGTAACAATAAAAGGATATTTTTATTGTTAACAAATTCTAACAATTTATATGTAAACAATAAAAGGGTATTTTTATTGTTAACAAATTCTAACGATTTATATGTAAACAATAAAAGGGTATTTTTATTGTTAACAAATTCTAACAATTTATATGTAAACAATAAAAGGGTATTTTTATTGTTAACAAATTTTAACAATTTATATGTAAATAATAAAAGGGTTTTTTTTTACTGTTAACAAATTCTAACAATTTATATGTAACAATTCCCATGTTCAATATGACAAAATAAAAGAATACTTATATTTATACAAATTCTATGTTGACATGACAAAATAAAATGATACTTTTATCTGTATACAAATTCTATGTTCTCTAATGACAAATAAAAAAGAGAATTTTGTCTGCATAACATTTTCCATGTTCTCTAATGTCAAATAAAAAATAATGATTTATTCGCATAAATTTTCTACATGTTTCCAATGTCAAATAAAAATGTATTTTATTTGCATAACTTCCCTATATGTTTCCAATGTCAAATGAAAATGTATTTTATTTGCATAACTTCCCTATATGTTGTTAATGATCAATAAAATAATAATAATTTTTATTTCCATGTCATTTCTAGGTTGCTAATGACAAATAAAGAGACAATTTTGTTTGCATGACATGCTTTATAATTCTAACGTCAAAATAAAAAGATTTTATTTACATGACATGTTTTACAATTCTAATGTCAAAAAAAAGTTATTTGTTCACATAGCATATTTTTAATGTTTAACATGACAAATAAAAGAAGTATTTTACTTGCACAACACGTCCTATATTTTCTAATGATAAATAAAAGAAAGTTTTACTTGCATAACATGTCCAATGTTTTCTAGTGACAAATAAAAGGGAAATTTTTATTTGACAATAATTCTATTTTTAACATGACAAAAAAAAGGATATTTTTATTTGTATGTAATTTCAATGTTCAACATGACAAATAAAAATGAAAATTTTTATTTGTGTACAAATCTATTTTTAATATAACAAATAAAAAATGATATTTTTATTTGTATACAAATCGATTTTAACATAACAAATAAAAAGGGATATTCTTATTTGTATACAATTTCAATGTTTAGCATGACAAATAAAAATGACTATTTTTAATGTGTACACAATTCCTACATTAACATGACAAACAAAAATGATGTTTTTGTGTGTTTACAATTCTAATTTCAATATAACAAATAAAAATGATACTTTTGTTGTTGACAATTCTATTTCAACATCACATATAAAAATGATATTTTTGTGTTGTTGACAATTCTATTTCAACTTCACAAATAAAAATGATATTACTAATTGTATACAAATTCTTACATTAACATGACAAACAAAAATGATATTTTTATTTGTCTACAAATTTCAATAATTCCGTTATATACAATGAAATCAAACAGATCACACCAAACAACATTATCCAATCTGAATCAAATCACGTATAACAACAAACTGAATTTAACAGCATATTTGTAAAAAATTTCTAAACGCGATAATAATTAATTAATTTTAATTATTTAAAAAGAAATCTCATAGGCCATTCTATATATTTTTCAGTTATGTAAATAAATAAATAAATGTGCAGAGTTTTAGTGAGGATTTCTCACCTTGATTGGTTTCATAAATCGATAAAATGATTATTTTTAATAAAATTAAACATATGTTTAATTTTATCAAAAATCCATTCGGCCTCTGCTTCAGTTCTGATCTGCTCCATGTTGTAGATCTTTTTTCTGTTATTCCAATGTATCTGATTTCGTTCCATTCTTCTTCCAAATTTATCTCGTTCCAGGTCAATAGAAAAGCCGACCCATATCTCCACTTTGATTCACCGTTGTTGCTCATGCCAGGCACCGCCAGAGTTCGATCGCCAAACGCAACGCTGTAGACCATCTCGCCGCCCGCCTCCTCCTCGAATTGCGCGCAGTTGGGTGCCCCATGGAGCACCCGAAATCCATTCGAAGTTCACCGGTTTGGGCTCGAAATACTCTCGACTTAGATCATCAGAAACGATCCCATCCGTCGGATCTGAAGAACTCAAAGAGATCTTCAATTCTTGCTTTATAAGTTTTGAAAATCATATTGTGAATTTCAGGAAAAAGGGAGAGGAAGGTTTGAATGTCGTTGGCCATTGATTTGTGGATGTCGGCTGCTCATTTTTGTTTACAGAGAATATAGGAATGTAAATTTAAGGAATAAGAGTACATAAATAAAATAAGATTCATGAAAATGTAATGCATAAAAGGAAATTAATAGGATTAAAGTAAAGAAATTAATATAATAAAGGAAAGAAATAAATGTGTACTTAATGGAGAAAAAAGAAAGGAATAATATGTGAAAGATGAATGTAAGGTAAGAGGAGTGACGTAAGAATAAATAGATGAAAGAGAATGGAACTAGAATGGGTGGAGGAGTGCATTAACTCTTCATATGTTTTATCTTAATGCGTTATTTATTTATTTAAGAATTATAACGTTAAGAAATGAAAGGGAAGAGAGAAAGACACGACACTCCTAGCTCAGTTGGTTAGAGGTGGGCGAATTGGGATGAGACATAGGTCTCAGGTTCGAGGGACACCTCTTCCAACTTCTAAGGGTGACTACCTAGGTAGTGTGAAGGCGTTGAAAAATTGGGGTATATCAATACCCGTGGGTTTTACTAAGATCGACAAGCAATGGCTTGAGTGAAGTCTTAGGTTCCACACGTAAATCAAAAAGGGAAGAGAGAAAGGTGTAATTCTAATAAAGAAACTTTCTCTTCATTTGTTTGTTTTAGCATATTTTTATTACATTTAAATAGAAATGGTAATGTATACATTAAATAGGAAACAAATGAATGCCAATTAATGGAGAAATAGAGTGGAGAGAAAGAAGCACTGAATTTGAGGAAATTAGAAAAGGAATAGGAAAGAAAAGTAAACTTGCATGAAATGTGAATGGATAGAAAAATTATTTTGTGTAATTTATTAAAAAAAACATTATTGGAAACATCTTTAATTGAGGAGAAGTTATGTGAGAAAGAAATGGAATAAAAGAGAAGAGGGAAGAAGGACATATCATGAAATATTTGGGAAAGGATAATTAAAAATGAATGCATTTATTTTGAGGCAGTGGAATAGTACAGCATTAAGGAAGTAATTAGGGTGGCACTGAAAATGAATGCAGCTATTCACATTTCAAAATAAATTAATTAACGAATGTTACACTTTGAATAGACAAGGAAAATATTAAAGTGGATGGCTAAAGATATACACATGTGTGTTGTCGTAATTTATTTCATTTAGAATCTACATATTATTTTAAATCAACCTATCAGCATATATTCATAAATCTCATTAATAACTTCCTAATTTTATTTAAAAACTTCTTTTTTTTTAATTTAAAAATAGAAATTTTAAATTCTAACTCATTTTCTAGCAAAATTTCCTTAAAATAAATTTTTAAATTGGTTCTGATTTTCCGGGTTGTTACAACCTTAGGGAACTTAGACCATTGGATTTCTAAATTAAATCCAAGTCAACCACATCACTCAACCAATCAGAACGTGCCATGTCAGCTTAAATTTCAAAATCATCCAATAAAAACAAGTTGTGTTAGCAAAGTCAACATAATAACATCACGTATTTATGTTTGGGCAAAATTATGCCCAGAAACTAAGGTGGGTCGACTCGACCGCATGAGGAGGGTACCTAGGATCGACTCGGCATATATATATATATCTTATTTTTTTTATCAACTATTCTTTTTGCGATAAATTCTTCATCGTAACTCCGATTCTACAAAATATACATGTAAATTAATTAGAAAATCACTATGTACGCAATGGTACAACTTCCGTAGCCATATTCTAACAATGTTTCAAACTTTTCTTATTATTTAATGATTAAAGATGCAGGGTGTTGCACTTTGCAGGGAAGATCCACTGTCGTACTCAAATGAGTCAGGCCCAATGTCGTGATAGATTTCCTAAAAAGAGATACAGGAAGGAACATACTCAGATGGGTCCTTACAGTAGAGGTATTTCCAGTCCCAAGTTTCATTTGCCAATAGAGACTAATTTATTTCTCTAAGCTCCTCTGGAACAAATAATGTTACGTCAACTTTCACTATTTGATAATAAAGACATCGCCGCTCTCCAACTTTTCCAACATTTTATAAAATATAGTATACTTCAGGTTATATAACATTTCAGAATCTTCACGAAACCAAGTAAGTTAATCTGGGTTCCACAGAATGGCAGAGAAGGTGGAATTTTAGGAATAGGTGGGGAGGCCACAACTAAATTGGCATCTGTGACAGCAGGTTCATCAGAAAAAAGGCTACCAGTATGGGAAGACAAAATCAATGGATTGGAAAGAGAGGACAAAAGGCTATCATTAGGTAGGGATGGATTAACATGCGCAAGATAGAATTGATGTAACTTTATGCATCCATCTCATAACAGAGGCGAGGCAAATGGGTTTTCCTCGGAATGGAAAGAGGGAGAAACAACAAAGGAAGAAGAGGAGAGGAAGGCTTACCATGCTTACATGTTTCAGCGGTGTGGACAAAAGATTTGCAAAGAGTGACACAAATGCCAGGAACTGATCCACAGCGGACAACAACATCCACATAGTGACCCGTAGTCTGAACTCTAAGCTATTTCGGAAGAGTCTTGTTAAGGGTTATCTCAATCAAAGCTTTAGCATAAACTAATTTCTCCATAGCTACAATGTTAGCATCAGAACACTTAAGTTTCCCAACACAGCAAGCCAACCAATTTAAGCCAATGAGTAGTTATTACAAAGAGGGGATATTAGAAAAGTATGTCAAACTAAAACTGATATTACATGCACTCTAGCACTCTCAATAGAAGGACTCTATGGAGCGATTATAAAGGGCTTGCCACCAATGAAAGTTGGTTCCGATTGAATATGTACTTTCTATCTCGAGAATAAGAGAATTTCAAGAAGTACATAGAATTGTCAAAATGAACCCGAAGACCACCCCACAGCTTGTAGACATTTCCACGGTGTTCTTTAACAACATGAAGGGTGTAACGACATGCATTTTTGACCATTCAAATCAACAATAATATAATCCTCACATGCCAACTCAAACAAATCTAAAATACAGATAGTTATTGGGATTAAGATAAGAAAATAAGAAAGAAGAAGAACAATCACATAATCTCATAATGGAAGGAAAAAAAATAAAATAATCAAATAAGAATTCATGAAGCAATTAAATTATACATTGGATTATACATTACAACAATACATCAGAGTTAAATATCATAAATATACCAATATATGCAGCAGAACAATATTAGTAACTAAGCCTGTCAAGCTTCAATTCTATCTTCAATATAATGTAGTCTTTGCTAACTGAAAAACTCAGGCTGACCCAAGCACCAATGAAAATACAAAAATATTCGGATCAGAACTAAAATGTTCTTGTATTAGTTAAATCAAAATCTGGTAATAATATGAATGTTTCGGTGTAAGAGATGCTTACGGTAATTCACATCCCATATCCAATGTGTTCATGAGTGCAATAACTTAAGAGATGTTACGGGGATTTCCATCTCCCAAGGATCCGATAAACTAGATACTATATATACAATACGCTATTATAATAGTGTTTACCAATAAAGTAAGGTATCAAAATAGCGTAAGTGGGATTACCATTATTACCCTTACACTGTTTATAAACATTGTAGTTTATACAGTACTGTAAACTCCACCAAACAGGTGGGTTGTTAGGGAACACTCCATAGGTACGACTCAAAACTAAGTCGTAGTGGGCGCGATCAGGATAAAGTAAATAGTTTGAATTTAAAATAGGAATATTAAAGAAGTTTATAAAGTAAATAGTTGATTTTTAAAAATATAGTTTATACAAAATAGTTAATACACATAAGTTAAAATAAATTATTTTAGTTTAATAATGAAAGGTAAAATAAGTTATTTATTAAAGAAGTTTATTTAGATGATTACAATATATGTAAGTTAAAATAGTATAGTTTGTAATGTAAAATCGTTATTTAGAAAAATAGTTACTTATTAAGATAGCTTACATAACGGATTGGAATACTAAAGCTGGAATCAGAATTATTTCTTCCAAATTTTCAAATAACTTGAATTCATATTTCAATTTTTAAATAAAATCAACTCAACTTCAATATTTAAATTCAATTCACTTCCAATTTAAATTCAGTTCAGTTTAATCAATTTAATTTCAAGTCGTCAAGTTTCTAATTATAATTCACATTTTTGAATGATTCAATTTATAACAAATCTCAATTTCACAATTCAGATATCACTTTAAATCAAGTTAATTTAAAGTGAATTCAAACATGGATAATTATTTAAATTTAAAAAGATTCAATTTCAATAAATTCGATTCATGCTAAATTCAAAATTTAGCTTCCTTTCACAATATTACATAAACTCCATTAACTTATAATTCCCGAAGTTTAAAAGTTCAAATTCAAACGAAATCCATTTAAAAATGTCACTTATATTACTTTAAACAATATTCCAAATTCAAGGTTAAAACAAATTTATATAACCAACTGGTGTTCATATATAATTCTCTATCGAATGGCCAAGTAGTAATTAAAATTTAATTTTAGTTTTGAGAATGGATATATATCATTTCAATCCAAATCAGGGTCATAGGTTTTTATCATTTCAACCTACGTTATTAATTCATTTAATGATTACTTTATTTGATGCCCATAACATCTAGGGTAAATGGTTGAGATTAATCAATACAAATAAATAATTCAATATCGGTATATTAAATAGATCAATTCAAGACATCCATCAAGACCATCCATCCAAACAGTTCAGTATCACATCAATTTACTTATTAGATGTTGCTAGGGACTAAGGTGTCTATAACACAATGTTAATGGATCTTAAAGCTATTCAGACACTAGAGAGATGAAGAGTATTTACCATATTTATTCAAATTCAAATGGAAAGAAATAAGTAATAAAATAAAATGCAGTAAAGTAAATATCATCAGGATTTTTATACTGGTTCGGATTATCAAATCCTACATCCCGTCATGCACTTCACCGTGCAGTATTCACTATAATCGCTTTCTTTCCACGGGTGGCAAGAACATCTTTATAATCTTGATTTCATGGGCTACAAGATACACCTTCTCCTTATCAACAGCAACAAACAATGGCAATTAGTTGTATCTTCAATATAGATTCTTGTAGATTCGGTACAATGATCCTATAGACCTCCGATGGCAATATATCTTTGAATTCTTTGAGGAAATAGGATAAAATCAAAGAGAGAATGATATGAATTCAGGTACAACTCTCTGATATTGTGTGGCTTACAAATCAATGAAGAACTGGAGTGAAAGAGAGTGGATTTGGAAGAATAACAGGATAATATTCAATGGATTTGTATAGAGAATATATGGAGAAGGAGTAGAAGAAAATGTGAAAAGTTGATATAAAAATTCGTTTCCAGGAGCCTTTAAATAGTGTATGAAAGATGGAGGGAAATAACTTCTCAATTTGAATTTGAAAATCTGAAAAACTGTTATATGTCAACATACCAAAAGATGTATGTCGACATACCTAGTGTTGCAAAAGACACTTATAAGTGTCGCAAATATTCAGCACTTTAGATATCCTTATATTTGTGGATTTTGGTGATTTGGTTGAGGTCAATGGTTGATGAGCTTCAAGTATAATTACAATGGGATTTTTAACAATATATTCTATTAACCAACTCCTCATCACTTCAAACACCTCTATTCTTCAGCATTCTTCTCTAATACGCTTTGGTTTTCGATTGTTCTGATTATCCTTTCATTGCTCTGATTAAACTTCTTATATAATTTCTCTTTTGTACTCTTGTATATTTCTAAAAATATCTCCTTAATATATATGATGTAACTACATAACTCGAAGATACATTATTAGTCATGTTTATATGGTTGTTGTCATCAAAATCAATACCTAGGGTATTAATAGATGTCGGGTTTAAAGTAGCAATTTATTTTAAATTTAAAGAAATAGTTAAATTAAATTTCACAATAAATGCAAAATAACATAAATATGTAATTTACCAAACAACAATCAGTGCAATCATACTACAACTTGATTTTAATCTAACTAATAATCAAATATTTTAGTTAAGTGTGAGTGGTTTTAATCACCCACCTTTGAGTTCGAACGAGTTTGGAATCCTAAACCAGGCCCAAAATTGAACAGTCTTAGAATCCGTCCAAACCAACACCATATTGTCTAAAATTCGAATATGATAGCAAAGATGAAAACCGTTCGCGAATCTGAATCCGTAAGTAAAAGTTATACATGTTAACGCGATCACTTTTTAATTCAGACAAAAATAAACGCACCCCTAAATGCCACATCAACAGCCAACTCACATCTTCTTCACCATGCAAAAAGAAATCAGCCACTTACATGAGCTTCAAACTGGCATTCCCGTGTATTTGCACCTTATTATCTACCACATCCCTTCATTGTCTCACAAACGGACGACACCCGGCTTCTCAACTTCGCAAATGCTTCTTCGCCGACACCCTTACATCCATCTTACATGCGTCCCAATGATCTGACCTCTATGTCCATAACATTCCAGGTCTGACATTAACAAGAACCGAAATCCACAAAAGTTCTCCACGACATGCTACTCGACACCATACACCGGAATAGGATAACCAAAACGTGTATAAATCACCAAATACATCGAAAATCCGAACACTAACTTTACTGTTGTTCACGTCGGCCTCCAAAACAGAGTTTCACAATTTGGATATATAGTTGAAGCTCTTGTCAAGATGAACTCGATGCAATTGGTTTCACGATTTTTGGAAGAATGAATAATTTTATTTTGATTTTCGAAATAGGTTTTGAATGGCAGCCATATTTCTGTTATCAGCAGAAGGTCATGAACAAAGACGCAATGAACAGTAGTAAGACCAATGAAATTTTAGGGTTTAGATAATAGGATAATATATAGTATTATATTTCTTATTTTAATTTTAAACGAAATCAACACACGTATTTGTTTCGCACGATCAAACGATCAGTCCGTTCACCATGAAACTTGATATCCTGCTAAATTTCAATATTCCGAACTTGATGAATGTGGTTTCGCCGAAATTCGAGGTTGTTTGAAAAATGAGTATTTTATATTTCAAACCATTTAATCGATATACGTTTAAATTGCGCACGACCACATAATTACTCCGATTGACATGAAACTCGGAATCATACAATAATTTATTATTTTGGTCCAATGAAATTGATTTCATCGAATTCCAAGATCATTTGTAAAATGACTATTCTAAAAGGTTCATTAATATATTAAAATATTAGGTTTTCTCTTATTTAATTTTAAATTAAATTCAAAAGTTTATAAATTTTATTCAAATCAAAATAGAACTCAAACTAACTTTATAAATCAAATTTCATACACTTTGAATTCCCTTTTTTATTATTAACCAAATTCAAATTGGATTTTAAATATAAATTAATTAAATATATTTAATTAAATAATTTAGTATTAAATTTCAACTTACTTGTTTATCAATATAAACTAATTCACAATTTTACTTGAAATCAATACAAGTTATTATTATCAAACTAGTTTGAATTCCATTGCTCAAACCATTTTATTAAGTTACATCATAAATCTTCACAATTAAAGCATCAAATTTTATTCATAACCATAAAATATTCAAACGTCATATTAAATTTAATAATTTAAATATTTGAAAAATTCGGGTTGTTACAAAGGGCATGTTGGAACCTAAAAAGAAACCAACAAGGCAGTCTGCTCAAAATGTAGCAGCAGCCTAATCAATTTATGTTGGCGGTACAGAAATGTTGTTTGTTTCCACAAAAATGATATCATGGGTAATATACACTATCCAAATTTTATTAGCAATTTGATGAATAAAGACGTCCATTTCACAACTTTAGCTGGGGTACTAGCGCGATAGCAGGTTGCTGCCCCGAAACTGGAAATGGCCGATTGACATCGTTAGCTAAATTCGACGCACCAACAATAACAATATACACAATAGGTTGAACAATATTTAAGGAGGCATTTAGTCGAACATTTGAACTACATGACTCAGTATCTTGGTGTTTCACGTTTACAACAGCCTGACTACCAACATCTACATCTTTCTCATTCCCAAAATCATTAAAATTCCAAACACCATCATTAACAACAACAAAGTTATCAACAACGATGGGATAATCAAAACCCAACACTTGGGTTTCAAACCAAAGACTGACAAGTGTTAGGATTGGAGAAATTGACGATTGCAAAGTGGAAGAGGAAATACCAGAGTCGGGCGTAGATCCTTCATAAGCCAATGATAGCGCAACAAATGGGTTTAGACTAGCTACAGTGGATTCACTCAAGCCATGTCCATGTGAGTTGGAGACATAGAGCCTAATTAAGGGAAATATGAGGCTGTAACTTAGAAAATAAGTGGATTAGGAATTGACGTGGTGGCGCCGTACTTCTTTCCCAATCTGGTGGTGGTGGAGGAGTTATTGAGTGGACTTGGCGAAGAGCGCGAAGAGGGGGGCATGGAAGAGAACTGTAACAACCCGAAAAATCAGAACCAATTTAAAAAAATTATTTTGAGTAATTTTGTTAGAAAATACGTCAGAATTTAAAGATTGTATTTTTAAATAGCAATAAAGCCCTTAAAAATGGTCATTTTGCAAACGACCTCCGTTTTCGACGAAACCACTTTTGTTGGATCTGGAATGTCAATTTATTGCTAGGTTTAAAATTCCATAATTTTTGGAATTAATATGTGAGCGTGGTAAAAAAATTTTGTTTTGCAAATACAGTGCAAATTGGATCGACCAGGAAATTGCCATTTTTCAAACGATCTCCAAATTCGACGAAATCAGTTTTGTTGGGACCGTATCGTCCCAACATAGCTAGATTTATTTTTCTGGAATTTTTGGAATCAGTATGTGGCCCCGGCAAATTAAAATGTATGTTCAAATCCAAAATTGAATGTTTTATATTTCAGTTTGAAGAATAACTGATTGAAACAGTCGAATGGGCTTACGAAACATATTCCATTATGTCCGGAATAGGGGTATTTAGTTAGGGGCGACACTAGTTGGGTTTGATTTGGAGTTCGGATAAGAAAACACTATTTTTGGAACAAATATATATATAGGTCAATCATATTTTTCCATTCATAAATTTAATTTCCTGGAAAAAACAAAAAAAAACCCGTAACTTATACAGTTCGACGACAGAAACACTTTCCAACCTTCTCCCCACCGTATCTCTCAATCCACTCATTGAATCCACTTGCTCCAGTTGAGGATTTTGTAGATCTCCTCCTCCTCTTCACATCCATACCAACTTCACCCCTTTTTGTTGTGAGATCGTTGAGATCTGCTCCTCGAAACCTGCGCTACTTTGATCGGATTTCTGCCTCCAATTGACCACCGAGTTCAATGTGGTACCCAGCGCCGGGAAGCCCTTTCGTAGCTCGACGACGTGGTGAAGTCCGATCTTGACCTAGTGCAACGGCTTGAGAGATAATCGCAGAACTAGGTTTGAACGAATTAGGAAAGGTATCGGCCTTGTTAATTTTAACTGTTTTTAACAGTTTTAAAGTGTTGCAAAGTTAATTTATTTTATAAAAATCATATCTTTTTCGTATGTTGTCCAAATCCAGTGAAACAAGAGACCTTGGGACCGTGACATCGTACACTACATTCTAGAAGAGACTAGAACTCATTTGGAGCTCGCTACAATTTTAGAAGGACTGGAACCTAATGTGAGATTTCTAAATTCAAATTGGAATGGAAAAGCGTTGTATAAATTATATAAGCGATGTATAAATTATATAAACGTTGTATATCTCATATATAAGCGTTGTATAAGTTATAAGAGCGGTATATAAATTATACATACGTTGTATAAATTATGTTCATGCGTTAAATAAAATTGGAATGGAAATAAAATATATATATATACATGCATATATATATACACACACACACACATACACCCCTTGTCCACAGACTATGGACGATATAAATTGTTTGGATTGTGACTGTTTGGATTGTGATTGGGAATGATTGATTGTGGTTGGGAATGTGATGTATGAAAATACCATATTGAGAAATTTGGTTGAATATGGGTTGGCCTGTCAACCCTATGATTGAAATAAACCCCTTGTAAAGACCGTGAGGCCTAGGCTAGCAGAGGAGATGTACTCGGGACGGTGCTGGTTTTAATTACCCTGCCGTTATAACGCTGAAATTTTCTGAAATATTCATGTGTTGAAAAACATTCATGTGTTGAATAAATTCTCTAAACAATAAAAATCACATTTTATTTGTGCATATGAACAACTAAATATATTCATGTGTTGAATAAATTATTTGAACGATAAAAATCTCGTTTTTATCATAAGTATGAACTACTAAAAATATACATGTGTCGAATAAAATGTCCGAACATAAAAATTATCATTTTTATGACATGTATGAAATATTAAAAATATTCATGTGTTGAATAAAATGTTTAAACATAAAAATTATCATTTTTATGACATGTATGAACTATTAAAAATATTCATGTGTTGAATAAAATGTTTGAACATAAAAATTATCATTTTTATGACATGTATGAACTACTAAAAATATACATGTGTTGAATAAAATGTTCGAACATAAAAATATCATTTTTTGTGTATGAATGAACCATTAAAAATATTCATGTATTGAATAAAATGTTTAAACATAAAAATTATCATTTTTATGACATGTATGAACTATTAAAAATATTCATGTGTTGAATAAAATATTTTAAATCTAAAAATATCATTTTTAGTGTATGTATGAACTATTAAAAATGCTCATGTGTTGAATAGAATATTTTAACACTAAAAATATCATTTTTGTGTATAAATGAACCATTAAAAATATTTATGTATTGAATAAAATGTTTGAATAATAAAGATATCATTTTTATCATATGTATGAAGTGTATAAAATAACCGTGTGTTGAAAAATATTTTTGTTCGCCAAAATCATTATTTTTAACATGCATGTGAAGTATTAAAAATATCCATGAGTTAAAATAAATATTTATTCGCTAAAAATATTATTTTTAGCCTAGATTTGCATACATATACATATGCTGAACAGGAAAATGGATTTGCTGCTGAGTAAAGAATTTATTTGCGTGCCCGATAAGTAGGTAAGCCTTAATGAGTTGGCTGCGCAATTTTATTATTATATAAACTCCTGTGAGTGTCGTTGGATGTTGTATGCTGGTTGTCGTGTGTGAGATTATAAACGTCGCCATAGGATAGCAACAATTAATTTTGAACTACACTACATGGCATACTACGTGAAGATAGCATACTCTATCATATACCACATAAGCATTTGGAGCTAATGTGACGATGTTGAAGATTACCTTACGAGTGAGATGCTCGTATGGCGATGACTATATTTCAGGTTGAACAGATTATGGACTGATATGGACTAAATAAATATAACGGTAAATTGCCATATTTAATAAAAAAAAAACACGGGTCTGGAGTTGACAATAATCACATCTCTCTAGTTATTAGATACGGCACATGGATTATTTATTTTCCTAAACTGGACGAGGTTACGGGATTTATCTCTGGAGTAATAACCTACACTCTCCCTCGGGCATAGAATAGGTCATTAAGAATTGTGTATGCTTGTTCTGGGTTTATTGGGTGCCTAATACGACCCAATAAATTTTTCAGACCCCTCCCGTACAAAGGAGGTTGTGGCGAAAATTTTCAAAATTTAAATGCGTTAGTGAAATTTTTGAAGTTTAAACAGTTTGTAAATCATCGAACGAACTATATATATATATATATTAAACGAATAGCGCGGAGTAGTTCACATTTTCGACTCGTAATTTTAAACGAGTATAGCGAGAAATCGGACCATCGGATTTTCCCGAAACTGGATCCATTGGATTCGCTATGGAAAGATCTTCCCAACGATATAAAATTTGTTAAGATCCAACGGTTAGATTTTGAGAAATGTTTAATTCAAATTGGAATGAAAACAACGCCAGTGCCGTCGAATGACCTGAAACGTCATTCGATGAAAATAGGCTATTTTTAAATAAATAAAAATAGCGATAAATTGTTATAAAATATTATAAATGATATGGAATGGAAATAAACCGATTTTACTTGGTTTATTGGATGTTTTGATGGTTGGATGTGTTTGACATGAAAATTATACTAAATGTGGATGTCGAATAATTTAACCAGGGAAAGAATTGTTTTGAATTCTATGTATACGTGAATTATTTGAAAAGGCCGAGTTAATTCTCATTTCGAATAATTGATCGACGATAAAGAGTCGAAGATATGAAGACGGTGCAAGACCGTTGATCTTCACATCGAATGGATTACTACTGATGCCCTGGATCGATTAGCTCCCAGGAGGGGTTACAGTGGTAGTAGTCTGGACGTACTTGTTGATTGTCCGAATGTGCGAGGGCCTCTCTCCTGTATTGGACATATGGGATGAGGAATAAGGTGCCTCCGGTTTCGTTCAAACCCATAACTAAGTTGTAAATGGACTGTGTGTCTGACATTGGATTTTATTCTATGTTGATTGATCTCTATTAAATATATATCAGTTTGGTGGCGGAGAATTTGTTCTCTTGCTTAACACCGTTCTCTGAGACGTACGAGCTCAGAGGTTATATATCGAGAGACATCAGTCACATGGCGTGAATTGCCTGTGTGGCATGCCTAAGTGGAAAATGATCAAGGCTTTTGTTGAAAAGCAAAGTCTTGTGGTTGATGATCAAAGCACGGCCTGTGTGGCATAGCTTTGTGTATAGCGTTAATTCGCGAGCTTCACTCCCCGGTATGAACCAGAAACAGGATGAAGGAGCTCAAGGAGAACCTGCGTTTCTTTCTGGTGATGTCATGGTATGGAGCCCAGACATTTTTACTTATGTGGATGATGGAAAGCAAGGTACCTCGGATTTGAGTCCCTAGTGGCTCTTGATTTATGCCCCATAGGGCGGGGGGAACGCATTGTTCAGGCATTACTATTCCGCTAAGTGTGGGCCAGCCCTGGCGTTCCTAGGTGCAGTTGCGGCTGTGGCATGAGATTCGGGCTAGAGAGTCTCGAATTTGGTAAGGACGATCCCTTGCCTTGGTTCGTGATGGAAATACAACTTCCAATACGACATAAGCGGTTTTGATTGTAAACCTATATATGGCGACATGATATATGGTACCCATGCCGTCTATGATTGATATTATGATTGAAATTGTTTTTAAAACATATATACACTAATAATAATATCAAATGATTTTGTTTATACGTATCAAGAATTAATTGGCCATTATAAGGTAAAACTCTATCCTTCGGTTTGTGTTGCATTGTGTGATGGGACCTGAGTCTTATAATGGCTTCATTTTTCTAAAAAGCATTGCGTTGTTTAAATTATTTACTTTATTTTATGCACTGGCGATCCTATGGAGTAAACTCATTCCGCTTTAGCAGCGTGGTCCTGTGATTGACGTTATTATTAAATAAGTTAGGTAGATTTCTCATACCAGTCCCATGACTGACTCGTAGTTTGTTTCACTTACAAACTCGGGTGCCTCTATTTCTACACGGGCAGCCTTGTATTCAGTTTTTAGCAGGCTCATTCTGGATAGCTATGGAGCTGAAGATGGACTTATATCATTTCTGTTTTACTGTTTCAGACTGTATTATGTATATTATGTTTGATTCCGCTGCAAACATTTTATACTAAGCTGAAACTATATCCTGTACTAAGTACGATCCTATAATGCTGTGTAACTTTGATGTTGATATTATTTCCAGTGTAATTTGATGTACATTATTCTGGTGTAATTCTATATTTCTGTTCTGTTGTTATTGTTTATGTGTTATATTCCAAAGATTATCCTTGCTTCCATCGCACGGGAGTTTGGGTTGTCTCATCTTGGTATCAGAGGTTTGGTTAACCTTAGCTCAGGAATATAACATATTAACGAACTCGTTAGAAATGGAATCAACTATGTTCTAAGACGACTAACTCATTATAGATAGGACTAGTAATGTCCTAGAATGAGTATAGCAGAATGAAATACACAACAATAGATGCATTTACATTTAAATATCTGTCTCTATGCTTTACAATATCTTTTTGGTCGGCCTGACTCTTTGTCTGCTATTTGCAGACATAGTAGAAAATGAGTGGCAGAAGCAGAAGAAGTAATTTTATTGTTCAACAATCTAATGACCCTGTCATGCTCCCACAACCAGAACTATATCTTGATATTCTAGCAAAGAAGTATAGAAATTTGGGTGGAGTACCATTCTTGGGCAAAGAATCTGTTATTGAAACACAAGCATGGCTTCATTCTTGTGAGAAGATTTTTGAAGGCTTGGGATTGAGAGATGATCGAAAAAGATTTTTGGCATCTTGGCTACTTAAGGATGAAGCTTTAATTGGTGGGATTCGATCGTTATGGAAAATCTAAAAGGTAATATTACCTGGGATAGATTTAAAGAAATTTTCAAAGAAAGATTTATCCCCTCAGAAGCAGTTGAGCAGCTATATGATGAGTTCTACCATCCACTACGCCATAAATGATCTATCGCAAAGAAAAACCATGGTGTTGCTAGCTACAATGTTGCCATTGCTATGCTGTTTTTTGTCTATTGCAACGCACACTTCAATGTGTTAGCATAGATATCAAATTTTGTTGCAGTAGCTATAGATATATTCAGATTAAAAAAGTTAAAAAAATGATACCTCAGCGATCCATACCTTTGGTTAAAACGAAATCCCAACCATTCAATCAACACCCTTTTCCGCACCTCACCCATTTCTAATTCCAGTTGTTATTTTCCTTTACCCGCTTATTTTTATTTTCCCCAAATTTCCAAAATCAGTCAAAATTTTCATTTCGTTGAAATCCCCAAATTTTCAAATCTCGATCCCTAGTTTTTATTCAAATCATCCCCAAATTTCCATTTCATTTTCGCTCTCACCCTCTATGATTATCCGCTGTCTTCAAAGGAAGAAAAGAAAAAGCATTGAGTTGATTTCCAAACAACTGTGGCCTGCAATTTTTCCTTCTAGAAGTAATTGAAAGCCTCGAGGTATGACGCGGTTTGGCAGGGTCGGCAAAATTAGGGTTTGCAGTGGAAATCTCTGGAGTGGTTGATTACAGATGTTTGTAACACCCCGAATTTCAGTTAACGCTGATATTCACTAATTACAGAATTAATAATCTCAGATGTGAGAATCAGGGGAAACGGGTTATGTCATTGTGTTCGTCTCGGAAAAATACGCGAAATAGAGTCTGAAATTTTGTAAATCGGAGTCCGTATGACCCGGTTAAGGCCCAAAGAAGTTTTCGGGAAATTTGAATTTCGAAACATGCAGAAATGGGGGCCAGGCGGGAAAACTCCCGCCCAGCCAAGTCGACAAGGCTGTCGGCAGGGCTGTCGACTTGCCTGTCGACAGGGCTGTCGACTTGCCCTGTCGGCTGATTCTGGCCTGGGTGCACCTGGTTGAGTTTTGGGCTGGGTTGGAGGGCTTGGGACGAAATCTGACGGACCTAAACTAACCTAGGGTTAATCTAAGGGTCTAAAACACAACCTAATCCTATAAATACACCCTAAGACTACCCTAATCCATACTAAAAATAGGATCTATGCCATCATGCCGCCAAAATGCAACTTAGAAGGAGCCTCCACTAATTAGAGAAGAGGATTGCAAGCTAATCAACTACTAATCCACCTCTACTTCAACTCTAGCAACTATCTAAGGAGTTAATCTTGGAGTTTGTGAGTTTCTATCACTTTAATAACCAATTGCTAAACTAAGTAGATGAGATGTGATGAGATCATATGGTTTTGCTTGCGGATCAATGGGTTTTAGGTCATATGTTATGATGCTAGTTTGCTAATCACTATGTTTAACACTTATTCATGATGACACTATGTGTATGCAAGTTAAGTGTTTGGGTTTATGCATGTTAAGTGGTGGGTTTTATGCATGCTAAGTATTTGGTTTTATGCATGCTAAGTGTTTGGTTTTATGCAAGTTAAATGCTTGGTTTTATGCTAGAATCATGTGTGAAATAAGTGACATGACATGCAAGTTTAACCTATGAGTTTGGATCTATAATATGCATAATCTATGCAAGTTGTTTGGATTAGTGATATGCATAACATATGCGAGTTTACCTTTGTATGTCATACATACATATGCAAGTTCATATGTAACATGTTATGCAAGTTTGGTGGTTGATTATATGCAAGTTCATATGTAACATGTTATGCGAGTTTGGTGGTTGATTATATGCAAGTTCATATGTAACATGTTATGCAAGTTTGGTGTTTGATTATATGCAAGTCTATATATGACATGTTATGCAAGTTTGGTGGTTGATTATATGCAAGTAACATGTGCAAGTTTACACCTTTGTATGTCATACATACATATGCAAGTTTACCCCTTTGTATGACATAAGTACATGTGCAAGTTCATCCCTTTTAGACCTATGACATGTATGCAAGTTGACACCTTTATGATAGGTCTATGACATGAACATTTATGCAAGTTACCATCTTTATGACATATGTGATTCATGCAAGTTTGGCTTGGTTATTTATGCAAGTTGGGTTTATGGTCATATATGCAAGTTGACACCTTTTAAACCCATGATAATGCTAATGATATGCTAAGTTGAACCCATTGTGTGTATGATGAATCTTCTCTTTTAAAGTATGTCATGTTAACGTATTTACGTGGGGACGATGGGGTAAAAATTAATGAACACATAAAATTGTGTGAAGTGGGTATGATTAAACATACCATAAAGTGGATGGACATAATTGGGAATTTACCTATTAAGTTAGGTCTACCCATATTATGGAATTGGGAATTTACCTATTGAGTTAGGTCTACCCATATTCTTAAATATTTGTAATTAATTAGGGATAATTAATACAAATTATGGGGGTGATTAATTAGGTGTAATTAATCGACCAAGACACGAGGTTGGACCCTTTTGTAGCATAAGACTGCCCGGAACCGGCCGGCAAATCCAGCGGCTACAAATGATTGGCCCAATGTGAGAGGTCTTAGTCATAAACTAAATACGTGACAAGTGTAAAGACACGAGGTTAGACTCTGTTATGGTGTAAGGCTGCCTGGAACCAACCGGCATATCCAACTGCCATAAAAGACAGTCTAATGTGAGAGGTCTTTACAAAGGTTACGATCTTAATTAATTAAGAAACACTTAACCAAATTAGCATGTAGTGGGGCATGAGGGGTTAAGTGGGTGCCTTGGGTGGCATGTAGTAACTAGTGGGGGTGCCTTGGGTGGCATGAGGAAACTAGTGGGTTGCCTTGGGTGGCAATAGAAAATATGATTAGAATACTTAACCAAAGTGGAACATGTAATTAAACATGATTAAAGGGTTAAGTAAGTGCCTTGGGTGGCATGTGGGAATCAAGTAAGTGCCTTGGGTGGCATGTGGAAATTTAGTGGGTGCCTTGAGTGGCAATTAAAATATGATTAAAAGACTTAACCAAAATTTATAACATGTAAGTGGACATGGTTAAAGGGTTAAGTGGGATTCACTAGAAATGACAAGCTTAGGTGGGTAGCTTGTGGGGGCCCATTTCAACCAATATCCCAAACGTATCTTTGTGGGCTCGACCCAAGTCGAGGACGGGACACGCATATTGGGCTTGACTGTAAGAGGCCAAAACGGGTTAGCGGTGGCAACGCAAGTCCAACGGGTTTCATATGCGTGTGTGGACCCGGGCTGGTAAGTAAGACATTGTTGCATCGTGTAGGTATAAGCCGTGCACCGTTGATATTATCAGGTTGCCACTTTGGGGAATGATACACCCCACTGTGGGGCCAGCACGGGTATCTACGTTAGGGAGCCGATCGCTTGGGGAGTAGTGGGTACACCTAGTGGAGATAGGGGCAGACGGCACCTATGTAGTCAGCTAGGGGTATACGAAACTACTATTAAAAATTACTAAGTACACTTAGTGGGATCAACCTTTAAGTAGGAATTACCCTTGGGTGGGTAGAACTGGTGTGGTGCAGTGTAGGAATTACCCTTGGGTGGGTAGATCTGGGGTGGTGCAGTGTAGTAATTATCCTTGGGTGGGTAAATGCGTCTTTACGGTTATCTTAGTTCATCCTAAGTCTAGTTGGCTGCTTAGTGTAGCCATTTATCCCCAGTCGTTACCGTATATCAAGCTTATGTCTTACTCTGGTTACTTTAGTGATTGTATTGTTAAAGTTATAGGACTCGCTCAAACTTATGTCTGACCCCGTTGTTTTTATCTTTTTCCCAACCCTCAGGTTATCAGAGTGGGCCTAGCACTAGTGGGCTTTGATCAGACTGCTTTATCTATCTTTTGGAGCTTGGACCGTGGATGTAAAGCTCAGTTTATCTTTTCTATTATGGTTATTAAGTTATGTAGTGGAATTATGTACTTTTGCTTTATCAGGATGGATATTATGTACTTGACTCTTGTATATGGTTTTGGTGTAACCAAACATGTTTTACTTTCCGCTGCAATGAAATGATGTTTTAAATTCTCAAGTATTACTTATATCTGTCTTGTTGTAATTTTTCTGTTCTATATTCACTTAAAATACTCCACCGATGTTATGGCATTCCCTTAGTGAGTGACCGTAGCGGGTGTGGGGTGTTACACGTGGTATCAGAGCCAGGTTACCAGAACAGATAAAATTTTTAGAAAAACTATTTTCTAAGAATATTTTTGAAAGGAGTATTTTCAAAAACATGTCTTTTAAGAGAAAAGTTTTTGAAAGAAAAGCATAATCCCCAATTGCCATATCTATATCTTTCAAATTCTCCGTTTTGAATCTCTTCCTCTCTCGTTTTGAGTTTCCCCTCCGCGTATAGATGATCTTTCTAAGATAGATGAGAATGGAAAACCACTTCATGGGACTTAGACATTAGTCGGACTAGAAGTTGGTTCAAGAAGGAGGAGGACTTGTAGGTACCTATTGGATAGACGATGGGAGGAAGGCTCAAATAGTTGTTTGGTTAATGAAGAGCGAAACCTCATTTTGATGGGAGGTTACGAGTGGAGAATGGGAAGAAGAGGGCTAGTAGTTATCCTTTTGGGAGGAATAGGACACCTTATTAGGATTGTCCAAAGAGGCAAGGGCAAGGTACGGAATCTCCTGGAGGGTAGTTGTATTCCCTCACGGCTAGTGTACCAGATGGGGATAGGACCGTCTAGGTGGGAATTTGGATTTCTTTATTATCCGGTTCGAACTTTATTTGATTCTGACGCATCGAGTTCGTTTATCTCATCATTGTTAGTTGAGTCACTGCACTTAGACACCAATTTAGTAGATGATCCCTTAGTTGTTTCAAACCCAATTGGGGCTCCATGATGTGTTTGGGTTTGAAAGTTTCTATACTTAGCGTTGAGTTTAGATGTGATGCTTTTTGGGCTTCACGGGCTATGGGTTAGTTTTGGGCATGGACTGGTTATCCAGTAGTGGTGTCGTTCTTGATTTTGAAGGGAGAGTTGTTAAGCTTATGACCCGCTTGGGTAACACTCTCGAGATCTCTTGTAATCCCATGGAATCTGTTATGCTAAGTTATCTAGAATCGCTTGACACGTCGGTCGAGAGTTTGCGATCTGTTAGAGTGGTCCGGGAATACTCGGATGTGTTTGAGGAGGTGAAGGGATTACCTCCGGAGCGGGAGATTGACTTCCGAATATATCTGGTAGACAATGCCAAACCAGTATCTTGGCCAGTGTGCCACATGGCTCCTCGTGAGAGGAGGGAACTCCATAAGCAAGTAGGCGATTTGCTTGAGAAGGGGTTCATAAGACGAAGTATATCAGAGTGGGGTGCTCCAGTAGTTTTTGCTATGAAGGCGGATGGGTCCCTCAGACTTTGTGTAGATTATAGGGAGTTTAACAAGATAACAAAGAAGAATAGACACCCATTGCCGAGGATTGATGATCTCTTTGATCAGTTGGTTGGCGCCTCAGTGTTTTCGTAGTTGGACTTAGCCACGGGGTTTCATCAGTTGAGAGTGGCTGAGGATAGTATAGAGAAGACTACCTTTAGGACTCCGGATGGTTTTTATGAGTGGCTGGTGATGCCATTTGGTTTGACGAACGCCCCCGCATACTTTTTTGATTTGATGAGAAGGGTGTTCAGGGAGTACCTAAATAAGTTTGTGATGGTCTTTGTAAATGACATCTTGGTCTTTTCTAGGAGCGAATAAAGTTTTCGTGTGTGCTCAATAGGTTGAGCAAAGCCAGTTATGGGATAAACGGTGGTTTTGGAACGAGACTGGCGAGGATATCCAGAGTTGGACAAGGACTTAATTATTTAGCCGTTTTTACTAGTATCATCTCACGTAGGTCATCTGAATTCGAAGGAGGTATCCCTTGGGTGTTTGTCTGATATTGGTTTAGGCCTTTGGGGCTTGCATTTGGGGGATGTCGAGTTCGACTAGGGTGGTCTGCGTGAGAGATGGATAGTTGTGACGATTTTGCATGGGAGAATATCCTGATTTTCTCTAGAAGTGGAGAAAAGCATGCCCTACATCTTAGGGAAGTGTTGGAGACTCTTCGAGCGCATAGTCTTAGGACAGCAAAAGTGGATGGGATTCTTAGCATCCTATGAGTTTGAGATAGCGTATACCCATAGCAAGGGTAACGTGGTAGCGGACGCCTTAAGTAGAAAAAGGTTGTCCTTGAGTTCATTGTTCGTTGAACGACGGAGCTTAGAGTTTATTTCTATGTTTGACTTTAGACCTTCCGTTGACTTTGTACCCGGTTTGCTAGCCTCCTTGGAGGTTAGGCCTACTCTTTTGGGACGGATTGGCGAGGCACAGCGAGACGACCCACGGTTGGTTGAGTTAGTAGAGAAGCTCATAAGGGGGGAGTCGTCCAGCCATTTGAGTAGGTACACCCTAGATGGTAAGGGGTGGTTGCGTAGAGACGGTAGACTTTGTGTACCGCAAGACGAGGGTTTGAGGAAGGCTATACTTGATGATGCACATCGGTCGAAGATGACCATTCATCCCGGTGGGGACAAGATGTACCAAGACATGAAGCGAGTTTTCTTTTGGGCCGGTATGAAGAAAGATGTGGCCGAGTATGTCGCTAGATGCTTGGTGTGCTAGCAAGTGAAAGCGGAGCAGAAGAAACCCGGTGGGTTGCTTCACCCATTGGAGGTTCCGCTATGGAAGTGGGATAGTGTCTCGATGGATTACCGAGATCGAGGAAGGGTAATACGGGAATTTGGGTTGTGGTAGATAGACTTACTAAGAGCGCCCATTTTATACCCGTGAAGAGTAAGAGAACTGCTCCATGGCTAGCTTCAGTTTACATTCGAGAGATTATTAGATTGCATGGTGTACCTTCCAGTATAGTGAGCGATCGAGATCCTATCTTCACTAGAGAGTTTTGTAAGAGTTTGCAAGAGGCGGTAGGGACTCAGTTGTGTTTGAGTACCGCATATCATCCTCAGACGGACGGCCAGACCGAGAGGGTGAATCGTATTTTAGAAAACCTTTTGTGGCTATGTATCTTGGATTTTGGAGGTACATGGGAAGAGCATCTTCCATTGGTGGAGTTCGCATATAATAACAGCTTTCAGTCTAGTATTGGCATGGCTCCTTTCGAAGCTTTTTATGGAAGGCCTTGTCGATCACCTACATGTTGGTGGGAATCTACGGATAAGATCTTGCTTGGGCCCGATATGGTTAGGAAGACTTCGGAAAAGATTGATTTGATTCGAAGAAGGATGAAAGCGGCGCAAGACAGACAGAAATCTTATGCGGACAAGAGGAGAACAGAGCTTGAGTTTGATGTTGGGGACATGGTCTTTGTCAAAGTATCTCCGTTACGGAATGTGGTTCGCTTTGGATCTGTTGGGAAGTTAGCACCAAGGTTTGTTGGACCGTTTCCTATTAAGGAAAGGATTGGACAGATGGCCTATAGAGTGGAGTTGCCCGACAGACTTAGTGGTGTACATGATGTATTCCATGTGTCACATTTGAGGAAGTGCCTACATGAGACCGCAGAGGTGGTAGAGCCGAGCTTGCTTAGAGAAGTAGAGATAGAGCGTGATGCGACTATTCGACGAGCTCCTACACGCATCCTTGGGTCAGAGATTAAGAGGTTGAGAAACAGGGAGGTTCAACTAGTCAAAGCGCAATGGGGAGAAGATGAGAGCAACGCTACTTGGGAGACGGAAGCGAAAATGCGTTCATTATACCCATTCCTTTTTGAGGGTATGTCTTTTAACTTCTCCTTTATCGTTTGTCTAGTACTTATCTTATCTTTAGTATGTCCTCTTGTTAGTGCCTTTGACCTTTAGATAGGGTAAACCTATGGTTGAAACATGTGTTTGAGACATGTTATGATTGATGGATGCATGTGGATGCAAGTGTTTGCTAGTGGTTGCTCGTGGATACATATACACACACTCTAGACACTAGATCGGCTCAATCACTTCATATTGCATATTGCATATAATTGTGTGTAGGTAGCTATATTTATGGATGTATAATGGTTGTGTTATCATATGGATGATGCATTTTGGTGAATGATTGTGCACTCATGTAGATATAGTATGTGTCGATAGGGTTCTTTCGCATACATATTGGATGCATGGCACTATCACGGTTTGCATATGTTCATACATTAGACAGGGAACATATACACACACTTTTTGCATATGCTCATAGATCAGTAGAAATTGTTTTAAGGACAATGGATGCCCGTGTTTGATGGATTGAGTAGATGGTTGTTTGGATGGTAGGATATGCATTCTCCTTAACTTGGAGATTTCGGGGACGAAATCCTTTAAGGAGGGGAGAATGTAACACCCCGAATTTCAGTTAACGCTAATATTCACTAACTACAGAATTAATAATCTCAGATGTGAGAATCAGGGGAAACGGGTTACGTCATTGTGTTCATCTCGGAAAAATACGCGAAATAGAGTCCGAAATTTTGTAAATCGGAGTCCGTATGACCCGGTTAAGGCCCAAAGAAGTTTTCGGGAAATTTGAATTTCGAAACATGCAGAAATGGGGGCCAGGCGGGAAAACACCCGCCCAGCCAAGTCGACATGGCTGTCGATAGGGCTGTCGACTTGCCTGTCGACATGCCTGTCGACTTGGCAGTCGACAGGGCTGTCGACTTGCCCTGTCGGCTGATTCTGGCCTGGGTGCACCTGGTTGAGTTTTGGGCTGGGTTGGAGGGCTTGGGACGAAATCTGACGGACCTAAACTAACCTAGGGTTAATCTAAGGGTCTAAAACACAACCTAATCCTATAAATACACCCTAAGACTACACTAATCCATACTAAAAATAGGATCTATGCCATCATGCCGCCAAAATGCAACTTAGAAGGAGCCTCCACTAATTAGAGAAGAGGATTGCAAGCTAATCGACTACTAATCCACCTCTACTTCAACTCTAGCAACTATCTAAGGAGCTAATCTTGGAGTTTGTGAGTTTCTATCACTTTAATAACCAATTGCTAAACTAAGTAGATGAGATGTGATGAGATCATATGGTTTTGCTTGCGGATCAATGGGTTTTAGGTCATATGTTATGATGCTAGTTTGCTAATCACTATGTTTAACACTTATTCATGATGACACTATGTGTATGCAAGTAGTGTTTGGGTTTATGCATGTTAAGTGGTGGGTTTTATGCATGCTAAGTATTTGGTTTTATGCATGCTAAGTGTTTGGTTTTATGCAAGTTAAATGCTTGGTTTTATGCTAGAATCATGTGTGAAATAAGTGACATGACATGCAAGTTTAACCTATGAGTTTGGATCTATAATATGCATAATCTATGCAAGTTGTTTGGATTAGTGATATGCATAACATATGCGAGTTTACCTTTGTATGTCATACATACATATGCAAGTTCATATGTAACATGTTATGCAAGTTTGGTGGTTGATTATATGCAAGTTCATATGTAACATGTTATGCGAGTTTGGTGGTTGATTATATGCAAGTTCATATGTAACATGTTATGCAAGTTTGGTGTTTGATTATATGCAAGTCTATATATGACATGTTATGCAAGTTTGGTGGTTGATTATATGCAAGTAACATGTGCAAGTTTACACCTTTGTATGTCATACATACATATGCAAGTTTACCCCTTTGTATGATATAAGTACATGTGCAAGTTCATCCCTTTTAGACCTATGACATGTATGCAAGTTGACACCTTTATGATAGGTCTATGACATGAACATTTATGCAAGTTACCATCTTTATGACATATGTGATTCATGCAAGTTTGGGTTGGTTATTTATGCAAGTTGGGTTTATGGTCATATATGCAAGTTGACACCTTTTAAACCCATGATAATGCTAATGATATGCTAAGTTGAACCCATTGTGTGTATGATGAATCTTCTCTTTTAAAGTATGTCATGTTAACGTATTTACGTGGGGACGATGGGTTAAAAATTAATGAACACATAAAATTGTGTGAAGTGGGTATGATTAAACATACCATAAAGTGGATGGACATAATTGGGAATTTACCTATTAAGTTAGGTCTACCCATATTATGGAATTGGGAATTTACCTATTGAGTTAGGTCTACCCATATTCTTAAATATTTGTAATTAATTAGGGATAATTAATACAAATTATGGGGGTGATTAATTAGGTGTAATTAATCGACTAAGACACGAGGTTGGACCCTTTTGTAGCATAAGACTGCCCGGAACCGACCGGCAAATCCAGCGGCTACAAATGATTGGCCCAATGTGAGAGGTCTTAGTCATAAACTAAATACGTGACAAGTGTAAAGACACGAGGTTAGACTCTGTTATGGTGTAAGGCTGCCCGGAACCAACCGGCATATCCAGCTGCCATAAAAGACAGTCTAATGTGAGAGGTCTTTACAAAGGTTACGATCTTAATTAATTAAGAAACACTTAACCAAATTAGCATGTAGTGGGGCATGAGGGTTTAAGTGGGTGCCTTGGGTGGCATGTAGTAACTAGTGGGGGTGCCTTGGGTGGCATGAGGAAACTAGTGGGTTGCCTTGGGTGGCAATAGAAAATACGATTAGAATACTTAACCAAAGTGGAACATGTAATTAAACATGATTAAAGGGTTAAGTAAGTGCCTTGGGTGGCATGTGGGAATCAAGTAAGTGCCTTGGGTGGCATGTGGAAATTTAGTGGGTGCCTTGAGTGGCAATTAAAATATGATTAAAAGACTTAACCAAAATTTATAACATGTAAGTGGACATGGTTAAAGGGTTAAGTGGGATTCACTAGAAATGACAAGCTTAGGTGGGTAGCTTGTGGGGGCCCATTTCAACCAATATCCCAAACGTATCTTTGTGGGCTCGACCCAAGTCGAGGACGGGACACGCATATTGGGCTTGACTGTAAGAGGCCAAAACGGGTTAGCGGTGGCAACGCAAGTCCAACGGGTTTCATATGCGTGTGTGGACCCGGGCTGGTAAGTAAGACGTTGTTGCATCGTGTAGGTATAAGCCGTGCACCGTTGATATTATCAGGTTGCCACTTTGGGGAATGATACACCCCACTGTGGGGCCAGCATGGGTATCTACGTTAGGGAGCCGATCGCTTTGGGAGTAGTGGGTACACCTAGTGGAGATAAGGGCAGACGGCACCTATGTAGTCAGCTAGGGGTACACGAAACTACTATTAAAAATTACTAAGTACACTTAGTGGGATCAACCTTTAAGTAGGAATTACCCTTGGGTGGGTAGAACTGGTGTGGTGCAGTGTAGGAATTACCCTTGGGTGGGTAGATCTGGGGTGGTGCAGTGTAGTAATTATCCTTGGGTGGGTAAATGCGTCTTTACGGTTATCTTAGTTCATCCTAAGTCTAGTTGGCTGCTTAGTGTAGCCATTTATCCCCAGTCGTTACTGTATATCAAGCTTATGTCTTACTATGGTTACTTTAGTGATTGTATTGTTAAAGTTATAGGACTCGCTCAGACTTATGTCTGACCCCGCTGTTTTTATCTTTTTCCTAACCCTCAGGTTATCAGAGTGGGCCTAGCACTAGTGGGCTTTGATCAGACTGCTTTATCTATCTTTTGGAGCTTGGACCGTGGATGTAAAGCTCAGTTTATCTTTTCTATTATGGCTATTAAGTTATGTAGTGGGATTATGTACTTTTGCTTTATCAGGATGGATATTATGTACTTGACTCTTGTATATGGTTTTGGTGTAACCAAACATGTTTTACTTTCCGCTGCAATGAAATGATGTTTTAAATTCTCAAGTATTACTTATATCTGTCTTGTTGTAATTTTTCTGTTCTATATTCACTTAAAATACTCCACCGATGTTATGGCATTCCCTTAGTGAGTGACCGTAGCGGGTGTGGGGAGTTACATTGTTCATGGAAAGATGGTGTCAAAATTAGGGGAGACATTTTATCTTGTATTATTGCACTTCCTATTTCTTGAATTTTGGATGATATGTCAATAACAAATTGTTCAGGCCCTCTTCATTTTCAACCTAGTCATTTGAGTCACTACTATTCCAATCTTCGACTATGACATTGTTTGGAGTATTTGTGTCACAGGACTGTTTCCATGGACAGAACTTGTTGCAGTAGAGGAGATTATCCATTTCAGCTTCCTTGGCTTATTCATGTTTGCTGGTATAATGATAATCATGATGTTTGCATTCATTCAGGTATGCAGACTTGCTTCGTAATTTACTGAAATAAAGCAGGGGGGAAATCTCCATTGTGATACTGAAATAAAGATCTCATTTGCAATAGGTGATATATTTGGTGTTTGATTGTCCATACATTTTGATGTTACTTGATTTCGTGAATTAACAGTGCATAGAATAAATGATTTATCTATAAGTGAGTAAAATCACTGAATAGTTTAGAATTTGGGTGTATTCTCATAACGTGTCTTGCCATTTCTTTTGTTGGTTAGAACATAAATGAGCTCTCAGACGGGTAATTGTAATATAACTTGAAATATCTAGACCAACTAAATAACTTATGCAAATAATGATGAGAGTCAATCCTAAATGCCGACTTATATTTTGAAATAAGATGTTGGATCTTTTGATTTATGAACAAAAGTAGCCTTAACTAATAGATCCAAGGTCTAGGCTTTATGCAGGAACATATTTTAGTATTTTTAATGCATGTATAGTGAACTGTTCTTACAGTGGTTATCTCACAAAAATTGCTCATGAAACATAAATATGCTAATTGATACAAGGAGACGTTATTCTCAGATTTTTTGATGAAGAAGAATTTGATAGAAGAAGTCGTAGTGGGCAAATAACAGCCGAGGAGAAACTCAAGTACAAGTTGTTTGGAGAGGATGAAGATAATAACTTCTATCCTTTTGATGTATTTATTTATTTAAATTAACATTCCATTGATTCAACAGTTCACAAAATGTCTCTATCAGGTCTGCTACTGGAAGATAATGTTGAAGAAGAAGAAAAAGAGCAGGTTGATGAAGAGAACGCGACATTGGTGAAGATGACATGCGTGATTTTATCGTTGATGAGGACGAGGTTGATGAGAATGGGGTTGGTGTAAAGTAAGATGCTACTTTTACTACTATTCTTGATAACTAAATGTGTAATTATCGTTTAAGATCCCGATTTTTATGTTGTCCATCATAGAAGGAAAAAATCAAGCAAAAAAAGAATTAGGAAAACTTCAGGTGTATCATCATTGGCTATTCAGGAAGCTTATGAGTTCTTTGGTGATGTAGAGAAGTATATGACACCAAAGGATGATGCTATTAGAGAAACTGATGTACCAGCAGAGAGGACTCAGGTAATATTTATTGATTCAGTCTATAGTTGAGCTAACATGCTTTGCATAGATATTTTATCATTTTGCTGTCCTTTTATCTTGTTCATTTGATTATGCATGAACTCATGCTCAAGGCTGGTGCTAATATTAAGTTGTTTTTCATTCTTGAAAATCCCATATTTTCACGATTATTCATTTTTCGCTGCCCTAGTTCACATACAATCATAAATAGCTTACGTGTAAAAATTATGTGAATCTGGCATGCTCATTTCTGGTTTTTTGTTTTGTTTTTGTTTTTTTGGTTCACTTTCTAAAATTACAAGGATGTTGGATATAATTGCTATAAATTTGGGAATCACATGGCTATTGGTGTACATCACGTACATGTTGATTATTTTCATAAATTAGCTCTTGGACAGGTAATTGTAATATAACTTGAAATATCTAGACCAACTAAATAGCTTATGCAAATAATGATGAGAGTCAATCCTAAATGCCGACATATATTTTGAAATAAGATGTTGGATCTTTTGATTTATGAACAAAAGTAGCATTAACTAACAGATCCAAGGTCTAGGCTTAATGCAGGAACATATTTTAGTATTTTTAATGCATGTATAGTGAACTGTTCTTACAGTGGTAAGATGGTTGTTAGGAAGCTTGATGTTCTTGTTATTACCAGTAATACATTTGAATTGTAAATGGTAATATCGCAGCACTGGTGTTTGTTCTGTTCATCTGAATATGTATTTTTCCTGTTTCCGCAGGTTCCGAACATGCTTCCTCTTAACATAGAGTTTGGTGTGCATCATTCAGACTTGTTCACAATTTTGATGGAAGCAGTTGAAACTTGAAATATTTCAAAAAGAACTTATCAAGGTTTGCATCGATCATTCCTTGCTGTCTTAATTATCTATCTACAAACATTTACTAAACTGTATAGCTTTTCCACATGGTAAATGGTCATAGTGTATGAAATGTAAGGAAAACACATCCCTTGGTCTACGAGGAGAATTTTGTTACATGAAGTGCGTGATGGCTACAAATACAATAGTGAAAGGGATAAAGTATAGAGAGCCAGATCTGAAGTATAGAGCGCCAGGTCTGAAGTATATTTATCATTATTTAACTATTTTTGTGTATTTTTTCTTATTTATGGTTGTATGTTTGAGTCTGTATATGAGCGAATCGAGTGATAATGTAGTGAGAAATGTATGTAAATACGAGTGAATGTACAATAGTAGAGTCAAAAAATTTGTACCATTTGAAATGTTGAAATAAAATATTTATTTGAATAAAATACTGTGTGATAATAATATTTATTATAGTATTATTAAATCTTTGATTAATAGCACTTGAGATATAATTACATTGCAGTTGTAAACAAATTTTAACAACTGCTAGAAACGGTTGTAAAAAAGGTTGACTCTATTACGTTGCCAGCTGTACTAGATATATTACAACTGTTTTTGGCAGTTGTGAAAGGTTTTTTTTGTAGTGGTACTTGTGGCAACACCTTAACTGATGTTAGCATAGGATCACAAAGGTGTTGCCATTGACTCTAAGGCAACGCGGCAAAAGGCAACCCCGAAAAAGGGTTGCCACAGATCATTTTTTGCTTATAGCAACATTTTTGGCACTTCCTGCATCACTTCTCTGGGGTCGCCGTAGGCCATCTATGGCGTAGTGATCTAAAACAAGGAGATATGAGCATTCGGGAGAATCAGAATAAATTCCATGAACTTTCTTGTTTTGGCCCGAATCTAATTCAAGATCCTCTGAGGTAGAATCTGAGGTTTATTAATGGACTTCAAAGAAAATACGGAGGTAGAGTAACTGCACATGTGAGACTTCCTTTTTCTCAGATGATAGAAATGGCTTGTCGCTACCAGAATCTCGATAAGCAAGGTCTTTTGGAGGAAGAAGAGGAAGGCAGTTCTAGCAATAAGAGGAAGTTTGAAACTGATAGCTCTGAGGCAAGTACAAAGCTTAAGATCAATAAAAAGCCTAAAGTCAGTAAGAAGGGGGTCAAATCTAAGGAAGAACCATTAATGACTTCCACATGCAATAACTGCAATAAGAAAGGACATTTGTCGATAAATTGCAAATCTTTAGAGAAATAAAGAAATAAAGGATCTAAATCCAATAAGAAGGTTCAAGAGAGCAGAGAATGCAATCTTTGTCATCAGACTGGTCATGTAAAACAAGATTGCCGGCTTTTGGAAGCGACGAAGGAGGCTCAGATAAATGAAGTGGCAGAAACTCCAATACCCTCAGTTAGTCAACAAAGGCCAAACGTTTTGGAAGGCACCCTTACTGTCAACAATATTCCAGTTGAAGTATTATTTGATACGGGCGCTTCACAAAGCTTTATTTCTAGTAATGTGGTTAAGAATTTGAAGTTAAAATTGAGAAATCTTAAAGAAGCCATTAGTGTCCATAATCTGATTGGTGGTTCTTTCGTTCTTAGTTGGTATTGTAGAGTGCCTGTTTCCTTTTCTCGTTACCGGTTTTCTTTTAATTTGATTGTCAAGAATCTTTCTGAGTTTGATATCATTCTTGGAGTATATTGGTAAACTAAGTATGAAGCTGAAGTTAGATGTGCTGAGAGAATTGTTAAAGTTAGAACAAAGTTTGTAGACAGTATTAATATACCTATGAAGGTCCAAATTCAGGCAGAAAAGAATTTTGGTCGGCTCTTGATATTTCCCCCACCTCTATAGAGAATATTCCTATTGTTAAGAACTATGTGGATGTGTTCAAAGAAGTTGATAGCTTACCGCTGCGTAGAGAAATTGATTTCAAGATCGATCTAATGCCGAATGCAAGGCCAGTTGTGCACGCTATTCGAAGAATGACATTAAAGAGAAAGAAGAGTTAGGTGATCAAACTCGACAATTACTATGGAAAGGTCTAATCAGGCCTAGTTTTTCGAATTGGGGTGCAGTAGTAGTGTTTGTTCCAAAGTCAGATGGTGCCCTCAGGCTCAGCGTAGATTATCGAAACTTGAACGAGCAGACACTAAAGAATAAATACCCATTATCGTGGATAGATGCTTTATTGGATCATTTGAGTGTAGCTAAAGTATTTTCTAGAATAGACCAAGCTACAGGTTTCCATCAATTACAAATTGCAGAAGAATGTGTTCCTCTAACAGCTTTCAGAGGTCCAGACTTATTTTACGAGCAGTTACTGATGTCGTTCGGCTTATGTAACGCTCCAACTTATTTTGTCGAATTAATGAATTGAGTATTCCATGACGTCTTGAATAAATTTGTGCTCATCTTCATTGATGATATCCAGACTTATTTTTCGAGCAGTTAGTAATGTCGTTCGGCTTATGTAACGCTCCAGCTTATTTCGTCGAATTAATGAATAGAGTATTCCGCGATGTCTTGAATAAATTTGTGCTCGTTTTCATTGATGATATCCTGATTTTCTCTAAGTCAGCAAACGAACATGCAAAACATTTAGAAGAAGTCTTGGAAATTCTGAGAAAGAATATGTTGAATGTATATTCTGGCAAGAGGAGTGAAGTTCGTTGGTCACATAGTATCAAGTAGACCCAAGCAAAGTAACAGCTATTCAAGATTGGAAGCAGCCTAGTACTCCCACGTACAGAAGTCCGAAGTTTTTTGGGATGAGTAACGACCCGAATTTCCGTACTCTTTGAGTTGACTAACAACACCACATGCCCAACCCAAATTGTACAGAAATACGAATCATTATTAGAAAGAAATTAGAGGATGAGAATTAGAAAGAAAGAAATATTAGATAAAAGAAAACGAAGATCACAAACTCACAGCGGAAACGAATAAAATATATTAGATAACATAAACTTTGAAATACAAATCAGTAACTTTATATACATACCATTATCAGAGCACAACGGTTATCCCTGGAACAGTTATAAACACCTGTTTCTAGATACAAACATAATACACAGCGGAAAATATGATAGTCTATAACTAACTTGATGAAGCCTCCTTCTTCGAGCTCCTTCAAGTGAATCTGAAAAATCCCGATTACTTGACTGCTCGTACAAATTTGGGCACCCAAGAGTTTAGGGAAAACAAACAAAATAAACTCTGGGTCAGTCATGGGACTGGTGTGAGTAAACTCCAACCATTTGTTTAACTTTCAAATTCCTTTCGAAAGAAATGATAATCGTAAGACCGATCCACACGTAAACACGGATGGTTTTTACCTTACGATAACCAAAATATTTTGATATCAAAATCTGGTGATATTATAATAGTGTCTACAACAAATAAATAGAATCCAGCGGAACGCTTGCATCTCACGTTCCATATATAATATAAAATCGAAAATCGCAGGGCGCTTATTGGAGATTGGATTTCCAACATGACAAGGTATGGGACCATCTGCCGATAGTGCATCTCCAGAGGCGAATACACTGGGTTCAACAAGAACATCTTGCAACCCGGCCTACACATGACCGACCACTCATTTCGCTTGAGTGTATCAAATGTATATCACCAACGGTTGGGATCAGCAACCGTTTCCCGAGAGGGACAGGCTCAATAGATTAAAGAAGTAAATGGAATTTCTCTAGATAGGTGATTATACATTCTAATGGGAGCGACCCACATAGCCATGCTGCCTGCCCGATTTTTGTCAAATTCCCAGTTATGGGGCTTGAGGTTTGAATTATCTTGCAGAACATTTGGCCACCATTCACTTTGAATGTCACATCGTCAGATCCATCGGAAATCACTAATTGATTCCCACAAAAATACTCAGATTGTTAAGCTAAAGAAGTTTCCTTTCTTTGCCACCAACTTCGTACGTTTGAAAGAATCAACATACGTAATTCCTTTGGAAATACTCTGTCAAACACTCGTCCTTACAAGTTGTCCTGGATCTGGACAAACCGAAGGCACTATTCTATTAATCCATCTTGGGCGATTTCTACCTAGGGTTAATAGAACAGCCCTTGCATTTTACTCCGTCTTCAATTATTTTCAGCATAAGTTGATTCATAATGCTTATACCAATACGGAGTGGTTTTCAGATAATGAATCTGATCCCGGTCTCTCCGTATTGACGACGGAAAAATGGTCAAAAACTTCGATAGTCGGTGATTTAACTATCAAAGAAAAATAAGTGTACAACCAACGATCTTATTTCCAAGTAGGAATTCGAACGATCAATCATCAATCAACATTGGCCCCTTTAAATCAATTCCTTATTATAATATCATTTACAATTCTCATTTCCCATCTTTCCTATTCTTTTGAAGCTCGATTTCCCCTCTCGATTCTTTGAAAAAACATTTTTAATATTATAATTCCTTTATCAAGAAAATATCTCTTATTCCAGTTAGAAAACATTTCTAAATATTCATGAATCCTTATTTTCTATATTCAGAAAATATACATTATTAATATCGGAAAATATTTCCGAATTCCCTTTCTTAACTCCTCGTTGACCAATTCATTTCATTTTAACACTAGTGTTACAATCGCTGTTTCCAAATATTTGATTTATAAAACATTTCTTTTAACAACAGCGTTACAATTGCTGTTGAGAATTATAGAACACTTATTATAACAATAGTGTTAAGATCGTTGTTAAAACAGTTATTATAATGGCAGCGTTAAAATTGCTATCGAGATTTACCAAAACATTTATTATAATGGCAGCGTTAAAATCGCTGTTTCGATATATAAAGCATTTATTATGATAGTAGCATTACAATCACTGTTTATATTTTACAAACATTTTAATAAAGTTCGACATTGTCGAATTCTAAGTATACGCCCTTGAATTTAGCTTAATTTATTTAGATTCCAATCTTTGGGATAAAACCCATCGTTTCCCTTTTGAAACAACCTCCCACTTCCTTTCTCATTCAATTTTCTTTTTGAATTCATATTTTCAATTCTCCAGTTTTTCCATATAAATATACTCATTTACTAAATACTTGCTTTATATCCTTATTCACTTCAAACGTGAATATCATTTTATAAAATCAAATCAGTGGATGATATTATGATCAAATTTCCTTTCATACTTTATTTTTTTAACCTTTCATATACAATCTCTTTTTATTTCCAAATATTTAAAATCTCATTTTTTTATTCCAATCATTTAAAAACCTCCTTCAAAACTTCCTTTATAATTTTCTAAGTTCAAATCTTCTTTCAAATGTTGGTTTCGAATCCCATTTCCACTTTCCCATATAAATTCATATTTGGATTTATATTTCAAATTATCCAACGATAACTAATTTACTTAATTTATATACTCGTTTAAAATCAACTTCTTGTTTTAATAAAACAAGTTTCTACCTTTTTACTATATTCAAAATAACACTTAAATTTTTGGAATTTTTTTTTTTTAAACTTCAAATTTCATTTCTATTCAAGAATATTTCACGGTATTTAAATACTAAAATTCTAGGACCAGGGTAAATCAAACACAATAAAGTCAATCACTAACTATATATGTCACACCACACATCAAAATCAAGGAAAAACAGTAATATAATTATTGAGGAACCCAGTTGGGTCCCTCCAACTTGTTTCCCTGCATCAACAGATGTTAATCAACATTAAATTCACATAAATATAAAATATCATGGTGAACAGAATTATTAATCGATCAATGATATATCTATATCAAGCAATTCGACCAATTTATCGACCATTCAACCAATCAATCATCACACAATAAAAAATTGCTATAAATAAATTTAAAACTCGTTTATATAAAAATATAAATGAGACAGAGTTAGTGAGTATACTCACCTTGGTTTGCAGTTGATGATTCTGCTTTTGGTTTCGTTTACAATCAAACGAGCGTTTGATTTTATCATGAAATTCCTGTAGCTTTGTTCTCAGCGAAATAAATTCTTCAATGTAAACCGAGTCGCTGTGATTTCAACGTAACTTGTTCTGTTGAATTCACGTTTCAAATACTGAATCTTTCTCCTACGTTTAGCAAAAACGATGATACTCGTACCTCCTGCTACTTACAATTGAAATCCTCCATCATCCCTACGCATTCAAACTTCACCAAACCCATATCATTAAGCCATGCTTTTCAACCCTGATTACAGTTGATACTTCTTCTCAGCGAAACACAGTTTGTATAAGTTTTGACCGTCTCCAACTCCAGTAAAACTGCATTATTACTTTACCATAGTGCAATCGGCGCCTAACTCAACACCTAACAGTCACTTTTTTTTTTCTTTACAGGTCAAAGAAATTGAGTACCTTGATTTCACCCTTGCTCCAACGTAAAACATTCCCTGACCCTTTCAATCAATACCGGATACAACTTGACACCATCACGTTCTAGTTTCCAGGTGCAATTAGTACTAACCATTTTTTTTGTATTCAGCTTTCGAACTGAGATCACAAACCATGTTTTCAAATTCCTCATCCACCATTTCATCTGTCGTAACCACCACCCTTATAAAATCATCACCACTACCCTTAAACCATCTCCGATTTGCTGGTAATTTCACATCACCATTTTACAAACTAGGATCACCAGACTTCTCTTCTTCACATCACTCCCTCATCTTCACGTCGTCGATCCACAACACCACTGGAACACAATCAGCCCATTCCCCTCCGTCCCCTCTTCCACGGCTGACCTCCCTTAAGGTGGCGCTGATCTCTTCAGTACCCAAACCATTGGAAGAAAACGCAGCTTGGTTGATCAATCTCTCATTTAAAACATGATTATATCCTTCCAACCTTGGACTTCGGCAGTCCAGATTTGAAGTAACCACGCCTCCGACCTCAGGCGACCTGAAATCTACTCACTCCACCAAACCGACGCCCTAAATTTTTGATTGAGGAAAAATGCGACTGCGTTGAAATAGAAAACGTGAAGGAGCTTTGGTTCCAGTGATTAGAGATTTAAGTTTTACTGGGCTTACTTATCCATTTTTTTTAGAAAGGAAACGAAAGTGTTCAGTATTTAAAGAGTAAACCGCTTGGAAGTTATGGTATTTGATAGCTTGGTCAACACGGATTTTGGACAACTTGGAGAGCACGGAGTAAATAGAGTGGATGGCACGCACAGTTTCAAAACTTAGAGAGCACGGTTTATAATTGCCTTGTCACCCACGACACGCTGTTTGACGGAAACGAAAGCAGCTTTATGTATATATGTTGCTTTTAGTTTGATGTATATAGTTGTATAGGTCTGCTTTGCTTTAATAGGTACGGGTATGGTAAGGATTTTATTCAGACATAGGCTGTCTATTTTGATGAATGTTGCATGTGGAACATACGAAAAGAACTAAACATACTAACTGCTTGAACTTAGCATCGGTGCCATCGGTTTGCACATGGTACGTATGTAAATCTTCAGCTTAGATGTGGACGTTATTGTATGTGACGGCCCGCCCCGCACCAACCGACATTTACTCCAAAGGTGCGCTGTACACATGTCCAGTTAGCACGGAACGGGTCGTCAGAAGGAAAAGGAAGAAGGAAATGAACATACAAAGAACCTGTAGAATGTCTCACAGCGCATAGAACAAAATATAATAATAACATACTTGACATAAAACAGGAGAGACAGTGCATAAGCTGAAAATCAGAACTAAACATCATAACAGCGGAAATCCAAAATACAGCTTATTACAACTTTCAAACTGTCTCAAAGCAAAGTAAGATAAAGGAGGTACACTACTAATGCCCAAGTAGCGACCACCAACGACACAGGGAGAATGTGTGTATATATATCATACGTGGAAGCCTCCTGCCCGCCTCCGAATCAGCTACTCACGCATCACCAGCTAACCTGTCTCTAGTCTGCTCGTGTGAGCACCCAGAGTAATAAGAGGAGACATAAAACTCTGGGTCAGACATAAAGCCCGGTATGAGCGATAAGCATCTAAAGTGAACAATAACAGGTAGACTAAAACATACCTGAACCTGGACCTGCAACCAAAGAGTTAGCACTACATACTGTACAACACTCTAAGGTACCATATCAAACAGTGTAAAGATACGGAGGTGGGGGAGGTGTGCATGTCATAGGGATGGCAAACAATCAAACATAGCATCCATCCTCACATCTCTCACTAAGTGCGTAAAGCATACGATATTCACCACTTCGATCGCCCAACATACCTTGCTACGATCACTCTGCCCCATGAAGTCATAAATGGCTTCACTGCACTGATAACGTAGCCACTAATCCTTCGCTATGTCCACTTTGCCCCATGGAGTCACAAGAACCCCACTGCACTGGCTCATAGCCTTACCAATCCTTACTATGTCCACTTGCCCCATGGAGTTATTCACCCCATCTGCGCTGGCTCATAGTCTTACTACGCATCACCTTGCCCCTCAGGTCATAATGACCCTACTGCACTGATAACGTAGTCTTGCTACCATCACCTTGCCCCTCAGGTCATAATGACCCTACTGCACTGATAAGTAGCCCATCGTTCATTCTTAGTGGTGAATCGAAGTTATGAACATCGTAAACTCCTTAGCACACGTCCCGCAGCAAAGTCCAACCATGAAGTGAACTCATTGGTTCTCAACTGGATCCTGAGCTCTAACTTCCCATATTGGACTACCTTTGCATCTCGGGTTATTGGTCATCACCAGATCGGATCGGGTCGTAGCCTTCAGTTCATAGTGGTTCGGTTCGGAGTCTAGTTTTCCCTCGTCACCATGGTTCGGATCGAGTCACGTCATCAGCTCGTGGTCACCCATACAGATCGGGTCGTAGTCACCCTATCGGATCGGGTCGTGGCATCCATTCGGATTGGGCTGTGGTTTCTCCTTCACGTCAGTTCGTGTTCCCCCACTGGTCGGGTCGGGTCGGGTGCATCTTCCCAGGTCGTCAGCTCGTGAGCTTCTGAAGTGGATCGGGTCATGCTCCTCCCTTCGGATCGTGGCGCCTCATCAAGCTGAATCGGATCGTGGAGAGAGTTCGCGATCGGGGGTGGCCATACGAATCGTTGTCTTCGGGTCGGATCGCCCCTATGCCGACCGATCCGGTCTGGTTCGGGCAGATTCCTGCAGTTCTTCCAACGAACAGTTTACGCCCCTCGACGGCGTTTTCGACCATTCTAACTATTGAAATCAATCACAAGGCATTTCATACAGTCATAGCAACATGCATAATCAACCACAAGCATCAAAACATCAACATGATAGGTAAAAATGGATCAAACATACCCAAAACCTCATATTTCCCCCTAAGCATGTTTAGGTGAAACTAATGATAGGATTAGCAAAACTTAACCAAATTAACCCAAATTCATATCAGAGGCCTAAAACATCATTTAAGAATTTATGAACATTTTTCACGAATTTTATCATGCTTAAATTCGCTAATTAACACTAATCACCCCTAATTAGCCATAATTAGTGCAAAACTATGCAAATCACTCACCTTAGCCACAAATAAACTAAGATCTGAAATAATTCTCTGATTTGATGTGAATCTCAATGCCAAACAGCAGCTCCTATGTTGCTTTGGTGAAGATCTTCCTTGATTAGGGGTTGCTAAGCCAAATCCTTGACCAAGAGATGATTTGGAGGTGATTTAGAGGGTGGAGGCCATTTTTAGGGTTCCTTGGTGATAAGTGGAGGCTAGAAAACTGAAATGGAATGATCCTCTATCTCATTTCAGCCTCCCCATAACCCTAATCCCGAAATGGGTTATGGGTCTACTCACTAATCACCCGATTTGGCTCGGTTAAGCAGTTTTTCACCCTCCAAACCTTATTTTAGCCATATCTTCCAAACGGTAAGTCCGTTTGGCTATTATGACCACTCTACGGAAAGGTAAACCATCAAACGAATCCAATGGAAGTGGTTTCAGGTCAAAATTCCTTTCCAATCAAAAGTTATGGCCAAAACAGTACCAACTAAGGGCAAAATGGTCATTTAAAAATTGACAAAAATCATGAACATGGGAAATGACTCTAATAGATATTTCCCAAAGTTACATGACCATACAACTTCATACGGGAAAGAAATAAATATTCTACAATCCTATGATGTGTAGAATACGGGTCGTTACACTCTTCCCCCCTTAAGAAATTTCGCCCCCGAAATTCCCTAATCAAAACACACACAAAGGTCCCGCATGCCTATCAATCATAAAACAACAATAAAACATGCAAAACAAGTCTACCCTAGCATGCGGAAAACTAAATTACGAAGTAAATCTTACCAGGCAAAGAGTTCTGGGTATGCCTTCCTAATGCTCTCCTCTGTCTCCCAAGTACAATCATTCTCGTCCTCGCCCCACTGAACCTTGACTAGCCTCACCGCCTTCCTTCGAAGTTGCTTCGTATCGTGCCCCACAATACGAATCGGCTTGCGGTTCCCAACCGCCTCGGGTTCTACCTCGAAGTCTTTTAACTGATCAGGTGAAATAGTCATATCTGAGTCGTGAACGAACTTCCTTAGTTGGGAAACATGAAATACATTGTGAACTCCCGCCATTTTCTCTGGTAAGCCAACTCTATATGCCAAATTCCCGACTAGTTCAAGAACAGGGAATGGGCCAACAAATCTTGGTGCCAACTTGCCTTTCCTGCCAAATCGTATCACGCTCTTCAACGGAGAGATCTTGACAAACACCAAGTCACCAACGGAGAATTTCAAGTCTCTTCTCCTCTTATCAGCATAGCTCTTCTGCCTATCTTGGGCAGCTTTCATTCGTTGCTGAATGATCTTGATCTTATCGGAAGTTTCTCTCACCACATCTGGTCCAAGCACAAACTTCTCGCCAGTCTCTATCCAACATGATGGTGAGTTACACGGTTTTCCGTACAAAGCTTCATATGGAGCCATACCGATACTGGATTGGTAGCTATTATTATATGCAAACTCTACTAGATGCAAATGGTCATCCCATGATCCACCAAAATCCAATATACAAGCTCTCAAGAGATCTTCCAATATACGATTCACCCTCTCCGTCTGACCGTCGGTCTGAGGATGATATGCGGTACTGAGATGTAATCCTGACCCTAGAGCCTCTTGTAAGCTTTTCCAAAACCCACTAGTGAACAACGGGTCTCGGTCACTCACAATGCTTTTGGGTACTCCATGAAATCTCACTACCCACTTCATATACAATTCTGCCAACTTGGCTGCCGTCCTGGTCGATTTGACTGGTATAAATCTTGCGCTCTTAGTCAATCGATCCACAATTACCCAAATGCTATCATGTCCCGATCTAGTCCTTGGTAAGCCATCGATGAAGTCCATCGAGACTTGCTCCCATTTCCATTCGGGAATTTCTAATGGTTGCAACAACCCACTAGGCTTCTTTTGCTCGGCTTTAACTAGCTGGCAATTCATGCATTTGGATATAAACTTCCCAACGTCTCTTTTCATCCCTTCCCAGTAGTAAGTCTGTCTCATGTCTCGATACATCTTATTACCACCGGGATGTATAGTCAGTTTTGAGTGATGACATTCCCTAAGCACTTCATCCCTCAAATCATTTACGTTGGGTACAACTAGCCTTCCATTCCTTCTAAGCCATCCGTCTCGATCAAGCCCATACACATTCATCTCCTCACCGTCGATGTTCATCTCTAACTTGGAGATGATTTCTAATAGATTAGGATCGTCCCTCTGACTAGAACCAATCCTCTCTATCAAAGTGGGTCTGATCGTCAAACTAGCTAGCATGACTGGATCCAATTCGCACTTTGGTCTGAAATCAAACCCCGCGATATACTCCAGTTGCTTCCACTCAAGAAACATTGCCCCTAAGCTGGCATGTCTCCTACTCAAGGCATCGGCTACCGCATTACCTTTCCCAGGTGTATATGCGATATCAAAATCATACGAAGCCAAGAACTCTAACTATCTCTGCTGACGGAGATTCAGATCTTTCTAAGAGAAGAGATACTTCAACGATTTATGATCGGTAAACAACTCAAATCTTTCTCCCAAGAGATAGTTGATATACACGTAAATGTGTATATTTTATCCGCTTATTTATCTAGTTTTCTATTTAAAATAATTAATATTGTGTATTTATAGCTATGTTTTCAGATTGTTGATAAAAAGCATGGTTTAGAGCATTTGATGGATAAAGCATGAAGAATTGTCTTAAAAAGAGTGAAGTTTGAAATTGCTAAAGCTTGAAGAGTTTAAAGCTTGAAGAACGGTTGCAAATAGAGTTCATTTAGAAAGATTTGGCTCAGTGAATACTCATGCCGTGTTCACATTAGCTCCTTTGAAAGGCCTCTTACTCATGTTGCGTTCACATTAGCTCGTTTGCAAGACCACTCACTCTACAACTGCGTTCACATTAGCTTATGTGTTATTTGGGCTAATTCTTTAGTCCCACATTGTGTAATTTTCCAAGTAGCCTTTGTCATATCAGCTATAAATACACTTTATCTCATTCATTGTAAAAACACATTTAGTTTTATTCTGTAATCCTCTGCTTGGAATAAAACTCTTCTCCTTCTCTTCTCTGTTGTTATTTTATTTTATTTATGTTATTTATTTTCTTTTTCTCATTTTCTTTAGCCATGTCTAGCTAATCCCCTTTGATTAGGGGGTGATGACGCTAATAGATATGATTCGATATGAATCACATAGCCAAAGGATGAGGAATTCATGTATATAGATCTAGATCTGAACCAAGGGTTAGATCTGAACCTTAATATCCTGTGTCGTTTAAGAGCTATGCTCCTTCACAGGGTATATTCATGTTCGGTCTAACAATTATCAGATTTAGATCTAATTTTAGGGTTTTAGAAATTAATTAGTGAATCTGTCCTGATAGTCTATGGTTGTAGAGCTGAGCTCCTGCATAGGCTATGCTTGTCGTTATTTACATATTTGTTTCTAAAAACCTATTATCGTTGATTCATGTTTGTGACAGAAACATGTATTAGATCTGGTTAATCTTTTGGCTATTGATGATTATGAATCTGATTTATGTCATTATCCCCTAATTGCTTTCACTTATTGTTAAAACACTGTTTTATTTAATTTCTGCTATTTTCTTTGTTTTCAACCAATCAAAAGTTAGGGATAACTTGATTGGATTTATTAATAAAATAATTTGGTCTAAGAGTTCGACACCCTCTACAATGATCCTTGTTGTTTAGGAAAGACGAACGAATTTTACAGTTGTTTACAATTGTTTAATTAGTTCGCAAACAAATTTTGGCGCCGTTGCCGGGGACCAAAATTATTTTTATTTTTTACATCCTTCGAGTTATATTTTATTTTCTTATTTTTCCATTAAAAAAACACAATTTTTTTTTTCCTAATTGTGTTAGTTTTTTTTTATTTTTTTATTTTATTTCTTCTGTTGTCTTATATATATAGCAGAAAATTCTTGATTGGTTTGATTTGGTGTTAGTCAATGATACTGTAATCTTCCTACCAAGAGAAAAAAGTGCAATTTTTGATTGATTTGTTTCCCCTTTAATTCCCGTTTAATTTCTTTCCCATTCCACTGTATTCCATTTCTCAAAAATCTCTATTAAAAAAAAGTTGCTTCTTTTGATTGATTTGTTTCCTCTCTCTTATTTCTTTTCCTCCTTTCTTTCATTTACATTTTGATTTCTTTCTCTTTCCTAAAAAAAAACAAAAAATAATAATAATAAATCCTTTTCTGTTCTATTTTCTATTCACTGCCATCTTCTTACTACTGCACAATACATATTCCCTTTTCTATTTTCTTTTCCTTTTCTCCCTGCCATTTTTCACCAAATCTTCTTTTCTATACATCTCCACCGCCAACTTTCTGTTCTGCAGCCACCCAACATCATACAATCACCAGTTCTTCCATTACCCCCAAAGTCCCCTCAATCTCACAATTGTCATTACCAGTCCTGCACCTCTTAAACTACGTCCAAAACCTCTGTGCCCAACAGCTCGACACTTCTTCCACCAACTGACCACTTCAACATCCACGACTCATACACCACCCCAATTTTCACCATCTTCTAAACGCAATAATCCTCATCACATTGCTCAACTTCTCCAAGTCACATAACACCATCCTCTTATTCACATCTCCCTACTGTCATTCCATACACGTCTTCAAACCATCCGCAGCAATCACACTTTGTCTTCCACCCTTTACACCATCCTCACATCAACTACAAATACACGTCTCATCACCCTCTAGTCACCATCCGAACTCCACTGCCAAACCTGACAGTTGCATAACACTCTCACCACAACAAAGTCACTCCACTACAACCATCCAATCCAAAACTCCAACACTCCTCAAAGTTCACTACTCCATCACCAGTCCAAAGCTATTCCGCAATCCTCTCCCATCAATCATCTCCAGACCTCACACAGCAACCTGAACGCACCTCCCAATTCAAACACTTCAGCCTTTCACACAATCGCCCTGCGTCCTTCCACTCCAACTCACCGCCCATCCCCTTCTTCTCCCCCCATACACGCACTTGACACAGCCAAACCGTCTTCCTTCACAAAGACCTCCCTTTCTTCAACAATACCCACGTTCATCCACCGATTCACGCAATAACACACCCAATCCGAACCTCAATCAATCACCAGAAAAGCGAAGCACTCCAGTCCGCCGAAATCCCAAAATCGAAACAACCAAACTCCAATCGCCTCCTCCGAAACTGAAATTCGAACCATATATAAAAAAAAAGGTGCGATCGATTTTAATTTTGATCTCGAAAGAAAAGGAAAAAAGGCGGAAGTTGATTTGGTATTTTCGAGTCAGTTCATTTGGCGTTTTTGTTTACCTGCAAGTATCAATTTTCTAAGTTAGAAAAAAAGAAAAAGGGTGGGTCTGGACTATTGAACAAACTCAGTTGGGCCGTTGGGCTTTGGATTTAAGCTTTGTTCCTTTATTCCTTTTGGCAAGTGGTGTTTATTTGCTTCTTTGTTTAAGATTTTAGTTGTTGCTTTTATTTATTTCTCTCTTCATTTTATTTTTAGTTTTAGTTTCATTTTGATTGTTCTAAAAAAAAATATAAACAGGTACAGTTGAAATTAGAAAAAGGTCTTAAAAAAAATCGGACTCCTAGCCCGAACCCGTGCCGCAGCGCAGTCAAGCAAATAATAGGAGGCAACAACAACTGAAAGCAGCAGACAATTCACGGGTTGAGCGGTTGCACACCAAGTGGGGTGTGAACGCGCTAGCGCTACCCAATTGCACTGGACGGACTGTCGATCAAGGTGAGTATTTTCTATCTCTACAGGGACCGCTGCTGCAAATAAAAGTATATATATATAGACATTGCTTGTAAAAATCTTCTGTAGGGCATTGGCTTGCTTGTAAAAAAAAATATTTCTGCAATTTCCTATTCTGTGACGGTTTTGAGACTGTTCATTCTGTGACTGAATATTTTGCCTGTTGATGTGTGGTTTAAAATTTTAAAACAAACGTGGGATTAATTGAAAAGTTTATTTTTGAAATCGAACCGAGGATTCCCCAAAAGCTCATAGGACAAAATATTCATTAAATTGACAATTAGGATTGATACTCTCTGAGGTGTCTAAGGAACGGTAGAGTCTCGAACTCAAACAGGTTCTTAAACCTTCAGTTGTGTTTCTACGGTGATTCGTGGCACACTGATAACCCCTGTCCGGACCTGGCCTAGACTTGTATTCATATAATCCGAAGTTGTTAATTTTAACATATTTTTTAAAAGATCTTTCTTGAAAATGTCTCAATTCCCTTATTCCTACGGATTTTACGATAGTTGTGAAAATCAATATAATTCATATACTTTTACACCAAATTCATATGGATATTTTAATAACAACTATTGTACAAGTAATTTGGACTGTACACCACCAACTTTTCAAAATTTTCAGGATAATCCCGATTGTACATCATCAAATTTTCGAAATGATGATCAACCCTCTATTCTTGAAACACATGTTCAATTTTTACTTGAAATGAGCATACAACAAAATGAAGAAATAAATGAATTGTGTAATTTATACATGTGCAACAATTCAAGTGAAAGCTTTCAAAATAATCAAAATTCGATTTCACCTCCAAATTCAAATGATTCTGATTATAACCCTTGTCAATTCAATTTTGAACTCCAAAATGAATTTAAATTCGAAATGTAAATCACTTTCCAAATGATTTTGGCAATGGGAATAATTTCAATTATGGTGCTACTGAAAACTTTTGTTCTCAACAATTTCAAACTGAAAACTCTCGTGTAAATAACTATAAATTTGATTTTGTTGAGCAAACGAATGAAATTAATGACTACTTGAAATTTCGTGAGAAACAAAATAAAATCCAAATGTGTGATGAATCGAACGATAATCCACCTTTGCCCAGAATTAATGATTTTCAACTGACAACTTTTGAAATCGATGAAAATCTCAATGAAGTTGTTGAAAGCTCTGCGATTGATTTGAATTTAAATTCTCTTAAAAACAAAGACGTCAACCTTCGATTTGGCCTTCCTTTCTCAAATTCTGAAAATTTTGAAAATTTAGCAACTTTAGATTGTCAACTTGAAAGAAATGACGATGTGGGTAACAACTGCTTAGGTGAGGATGACTTTGATGAGCGAAAACTTCTTGAATCGATTGACGATAATGTTGTTGGGACTGAAATTGAAACTAAATCATTTGAAAACTTTGAAATTCTTGAGGTTGGACACAATGACAATTTTTCTGAAACTGTTGAAAACCCTTGTGACTTGATCGTTTCAACTGAATCTCACTTTGATCACGTGTTTTTCAATGATAAATTTCTGCAGTATATGAACTCTTTTTGGAATAACACTGTTTTTGAGAAAATACGATTTCGAAATTTACTGAAAATTCATTTGTTTGGTTTTGATTTTAGGTTTATGAATGAACCTTTAGTGAACAAAATTTCAAGTACCAAAGCAAAACTGAACAATATTTCTCAAAACAAGTGTGGGGGTGAGAGTGATGTGCACGTCTCTCAATTTATACATCATCTGAACAAATCGAATTTTGTTTTTGAAACTTTTACTGAACCCCAGCTCACTGACTTCTCTTTAGTTGCTATAGAAATTCAATTCGATTTTCGGATCAATTGTAAGCTCAAAATTTTAAAATTAGCAACTCAAACTTTTGAAAAAACCAAATTTGTTTTTCCAAATCTGAATTGTAATATAAAATCCTTTATGATTTGGTTTTCTATGCTGAAGCTGTGTCTCATAATCTTAATGAGGCTGATCCATTGGTCCATTGTGGATCGGTACATCTATTCGATGAATGCGTATTTTCTGCACACACATCCGGTAAGCCGTGCTGACCCTCTTATTTTTATTTCCCTTTCACTAAGATATGTCTGATTAACGACTGTGAGGACACAGTCACACTCAAGTGTGGGGGGAGTTTACATTACATCAGCAATCAAATTTTATGAACTAGGTCATTCATTGAACAAGGATTAACTTAAATTCATAAATAACACCTTGGTTCTTGTTTGATAAGTTGAATTGTTGGGTGTTGGGAATGAACATTATTTATTCATTGAGTCGTAATGTGTCTTTTTAAGATGCTAGCTTGAGACTGTGCAGACGTTAGTCATGTTCTGGAGTAAGAGTGTCAACCCTTGTTATACGTGTTAGAATGTGCAAGTAAAAATAATCAAAAAAAAATCAAGAAATAAAAATGAGTTTGCACCTACATATGTTGGATTTTCTGAGTTTGTTTTCATGCATAATATTTTCTTTTCACTCTAAATTTCAAAATCGTAAGTTCTAAAATCCACTTGGCCCAATTAAGGAGAAATGACTCATTGTAGCATTCTTCTTCGATACCCCACATTATTCAAACCCAAGTTTTAGTCGATTTACATCCATGTTTCGACAAGTTTATCTTATATTGGTATACTCAAGAACCTTTGTTTAAAGGTCAAAAATGTCACTTTTTATACCAATATTACACCACCCACTCCGTACTTGTTTTAAGGTAGGATAACCATATACCACATCTTATTTTTTATGGGTTATCTATCTTACGAAACTTTGCTTATCATTCCTTTCAGCTTTTTGTATAACATCAATCCAGACTTGTGTGTTGAATTAAGGTTATAGAAGTAAAGTAACTAGGGCACAAAACTTTCCTTTCATGAAGTGTTGGTAGTAGAGGAGGAATCAAATGAAATCATGTACGTCATCATTCCATCTCAATTCATCATTCATCATGCAAAAGAAAAAAAAGAAAAAAAAAGAAGAAAAAAAGAATAGAAAAAAAAGGAAAAGAAAAAAAATGAAATAAAGAGAGAGTCTCTCTGAATAAAATAGTCTTCATCATTCTTGACTATGAAGCATCCATTTCCATTCCATCCACATCCATCATACCGTACTTAGAAGCAAGGATTGTAGTAGAGGAGATGAAAGGAAATAAAAATGTTCATATGTGCCTTAGTATTACTTTATCTTTTGTAGCTTGAAGTTCAACTAATATACTAGCCCTCTTATCTATAACATTTTTAGAACTTACAAAATTTTCCTTCATCTATGCATAACTCACATCCAATACAGTACAGTTACAGTGGTGCAAAATTATTCAAAAAAAAAATGAATAAATGATTGGGTGCACATTGTCGATGTGTAGAACTTTGGTTGACACCACGCTCTTAACCTTCAAGACAATTACAGTGTTATCAAGGAATTACGATTCAGCTTGAAAATTTTTGTTCATTTTTGCACTAATTATGGGATGGACAATTTGGGGCTAAACTGTTATTATTGAAGTTAGGTGAAATCCTTGGAATGTGAAAGACCTTAAATATATTGTTAGATTAATCCGCGTACATAAGACGCTTTGGATTTTGTGGGTAGTATCCGCTGAAAACCCTCACGAGACAACACTCGTCCTACTGGGGACACCCAGAGGTTTAACGGCTTGTTGCATACGCTAAATGCAATCGTGTTTCCTACGAAAGTGTGACATATCTTAGTTTAGTTTATTCGAGGACGAATAAAAAGATAAGTGTGGGGGTATTTGATATACACGTAAATGTTTATATTTTATCCGCTTATTTATCTAGTTTTCTATTTAAAATAATTAATATTGTGTATTTATAGCTATGTTTTTAGATTGTTGATAAAAAGCATGGTTTAGAGCATTTGATGGATAAAGCATGAAGAATTGTCTTAAAAAGAGTGAAGTTTGAAATTGCTAAAGCTTGAAGAGTTTAAAGCTTGAAGAACGGTTGCAAATAGAGTTCATTTAGAAAGATTTGGCTCAGTGAATACTCATGCCGTGTTCACATTAGCTCCTTTGAAAGGCCTCTTACTCATGTTGCATTCACATTAGCTCGTTTGCAAGACCACTCACTCTACAGCTGCGTTCACATTAGCTTATGTGTTATTTGGGCTAATTCTTTAGTCCCACATTATGTAATTTTCCAAGTAGCCTTTGTCATATCAGCTATAAATACACTTTATCTCATTCATTGTAAAAACACATTTAGTTTTATTCTGTAATCCTCTGCTTGGAATAAAACTCTTCTCCTTCTCTTCTCTGTTGTTATTTTATTTATGTTTATGTTATTTATTTTCTTTTTCTCATTTTCTTTAGCCATGTCTAGCTAATCCCCTTTGATTAGGGGGTGATGACGCTAGTAGATATGATTCGATATGAATCACATAGCCAAAGGATGAGGAATTCATGTATATAGATCTAGATTGAACCAAGGGTTAGATCTGAACCTTAATATCCTGTGTTGTTTAAGAGCTATGCTCCTTCACAGGGTATATTCGTGTTCGGTCTAACAATTATCAGATTTAGATCTAATTTTAGGGTTTTAGAAATTAATTAGCGAATCTGTCCTGATAGTCTATGGTTGTAGAGCTGAGCTCCTGCATAGGCTATGCTTGTCGTTATTTACATATTTGTTTCTAAAAACCTATTATCGTTGATTCATGTTTGTGACAGAAACATGTATTAGATCTGGTTAATCTTTTGGCTATTGATGATTATGAATCTGATCTATGTCATTATCCCCTAATTGCTTTCACTTATTGTTAAAACTCTGTTTTATTTAATTTCTGCTATTTTCTTTGTTTTCAACCAATCAAAAGTTAGGGATAACTTGATTGGATTTATTAATAAAATAATTTGGTCTCAGAGTTCGACACCCTCTACAACGATCCTTGTTGTTTAGGAAAGACGAACGAATTTTACAGTTGTTTACAATTGTTTAATTTGTTCGCAAACAATAGTGTCTCCACATCTTCAGCGCAAATACAATCGCTGCCAATTCCAAATCATGGGTAGGATACTTCTTCTCATGCGGCTTTAGCTGTCGACTAGCATAAGCTACAACCCTACCTCCTTGCATCAATACTGCACCCAGTCTGGTACCACAAGCATCCGTGTATACCGTCATCTCTTCATTCCCTTTAGGAATGACTAACACTGGCGCATGCGTCAACCTCTCTTTTAGACTCTTGAAGGCATCCTCACACACTCCGTCCTAGATGAAGGACTGATTCTTCTTAGTCAATTGAGTCAACGGTGCTGCTATCTTGGAGAAGTCCTGGATAAACTTACGATAATATCCAGCTAATCCCAAGAAACTTCTTACATCCGTTGCATTCTTGGGTGTAGGCCAATCCTGTACCGTAGCCACCTTCGCAGGGTCCACGGCAATACCACTCTCGGAAACAACATGACCCAAGAATCTCACTTCCCCTCTCCAAAAATGACACTTTGAGAATTTCGCTTTCAACTGGTGTTTCCTCAACACCTCCATCACTATCCTCAAGTGTCCCTTGTGTTCCTCCTCTGTCCTTGAGTAAACAAGGATATCATCCACGAACACAAGAACAAATTTATTCAACTGATCTCTGAATACTCGATTCATAAGACCCACAAAGTAAGCTGGTGCATTGGTCAACCCAAACGGCATGTGAGACGACCCGATTTCCCGTTCTCACGGAAACAAGGTTATCTTTGGAATATAACACAGAAACATATAATAGCAGAACAGAATTAAATAAATACACCAGAATGAACAACAAAATATACTGGATAAAAATAATCATCAGAGTTACACAGTATACAGGATCTTACTTAGTACAAATACAGTTCAGCTATACATAAATGTCTACAGCGGAAATAAACAAAATATGTACAATAGGAGCTGAACAGCATAAAAAGAAATAAATGATAGAATCCATCTTCAGCTCCAGCTATCCAGAAGAGAACCAGCTAAACCTGAATACAAGGCTGCCCGTGTAGAAAAAGGGGCACCCGAGTTTGAGAGTGAAACAAACTACGAGTCAGTCATGGGACTGGTATGAGAAATCCACTCAACACATATATAATTGGCTAATCACAGGACCACGCCACTTTCGTGGAACGGGTTTACTCCATTGGATTGCCAGTGCTTTAAAACAAATCTTTCTTTTAAACATCGCTATGCTTTTTATAAAAATGAAGCCGTTATAAGACTCAGTTCCCATCACACAATGCAACGCAAACCGGAGGATAGAGTTTTTACCTTATAACGGCCAAAATATGCTTGATACGAATAAAACAAAGGCATTTGATATTATTGCTAGTGTATATATGTTTTGAAAACAATTTCAAATCATAACTATCAATCATAGACGGCATTAATGCCCCATACCACTATGTCGCCATATATAGGTATACAATCAAAACCGCACAATCACGTATTTGGAAATTGGATTTCCGTCATGAACCAAGGCAAAAGATAGTCCTTACCGAATTCGAGACGCTCTAGCCCGCCCCTCAGGAACAGCCGCAACTGCCCCCTGGATCGTCAGGGCCGGTCCACCGATGTGGATTATTATGCCTGAACAATACGTTTCCCCGCCCTTTGGGGCGTAAACGAGCCAACGAATGACTCCATCGGACCCGGATCGTCCGATCAAACCGAGGCGCCTCGCAACAGCAACAACCACATAGGTGAAAAGTATATAAATGTCAGGGCTGGTAGGTCACTGACACCACCCTAGCTAGAAAGAAACGCATGCCCTCCCTGAGGTCCTTCCTCCCGTTTTAGGTTCCTACCGGGGTGTGAGGCTCGCGAATTCACGTTACACACAAAGCTACGCCACACAGGCGGTGCTTTGATCATCACCACAAGACTTTGCTTTTCAACAGAAGCCCTGATCACTGCATCTTAGCATGCCACACAGAATAAATCCTATGTCAGACACACAGTCCATTTACAAGTCCGTTCTGGGTCTGAACGAAACCGGAGGCACTAAATACCTCGCAAACCCTTTGATCAACACGTACGTCTGAACGATCACCACTCATTATCCATATTTCGGGATGCCTCCCAATCAGGACCTCGGTTACCATCCAAACGAGGTGAAGATCTCCGGTCTTCGACCATCGTCTTCATCTTCGAATTTCAATCGTCGGTCGATTATTCGAAATGAGAATTAACTCGGCCTTTTCAAATAATTCACGTATATTCAGAATTTCAAATCGATTTATTTCAATGGTTAAATTATTCAACAACACCAATTGTGTTCTTTAATATAGTTTTCACACCAAACACATTCAACCATCAAACATCACATAAATCAAGCAAATTCAGTTTATTTCCATTCCATATCGCTTACGATATTTTATAACTATTTATCGCTATTTTTATTTATTTTAAAATAGCTAATATATTCAAAACGACGTTTCGGGCCATAACGTGGCCGTGGCGCTGTTTTTCTTCAGATTTGATTTACACATATCTGAAAATCTAACCGTTGGATCTTCACAAAATTTACATCATTAGAAATGTCTTTTCAAAACGAATCCAACGGTTCCAGTTTCGGGAAAATCCGACGGTCGGATCTCCCGGTACAATCGTTTGAAGTTTTGATTTCAAAATACGAACTGCAGCGTCGTTATTCGATTAAATATAATTTTATTTATATATATAAATAAATATAATCGTTTCTGGCGCTGTTTTTCTTCAGATTTGAATTAAACATTCCAGACAATCCAACCGTTGGATTTCTACAAGGTTGGTGCCGTTGGAAAGATTATTCCAAGGCGAACCCGACGGTTGAGGTTTCGGGAAAATCCAATGGTCGGATTTCCCGTACTAGTCGTTTGAAATTACGGTTTCGAAATACGAACTGCACGGCTTCGTTTCGTTTTAATTTTATTTATATTTATATAGTTATATAAATATAGTTCATTCAACGATTTCAATATCGTTTTAACTTCAAAAAATTTTCTAACTCCTTAAATTTTGGAAAAATTTCGCCATAACCTCCCCTGTACCGGGAGCGTCGGGAAATCGCAAATAGCGTCCCGGTCCTTCTAATCTCAAAAAGAAAAAAAAAAGAAAAAGCCAAGCGGCTAGCCAATAGGCTCAAAATCATCACCCAAACAAATCAGTAAATGTGTACCTATTTGTCGGGCACAAAATTTTATTCCTCTTCTCTAGCCCCTTTGCTATAACCTGTTCAAAGAATATTGCATGTACATATATATACAGTTCATATCATTTTTCATTTTCTATTCAACTTCATATTTGATTTCTATTAGGTTTTAAAAACACCATTCATTCTAATGTTACATAAATAGGTGCAAATCATTTCATTAGCTAATTAATGAATATTTCAACTCATATATGTTTATTTTGAACAAGTGGCTATTTTCAACATTTCACATTTCAACGATTTATGCATACAATAAAAATGTGATTTTTATTGTAAAACGATTCATTTCAAAACACTATTTTTCTATATAGTTCACATAGTCGATAAAAGGTGATATTTATTATCAAACAGTTTATTTCAAAATATGAATACCATTCAACACATGAATTTCTAAACAACGAATGAATATCAATTCAACACATGAATGTTTTCAATAGTTTTTATATATCGATAAAAATGTGATTTTTATTATCGAACGATTTATTTCAAAATATGAATACCATTCAACACATGAATTTCTAAACAACGAATGAATATCAATTCAACACATGAATGTTTTCAATAGTTTTTAGATATAGATAAAAATGTGATTTTTATTATCTAACAGTTTATTTCAAAATATGAATACCATTCAACACATGAATTTCTAAACAACGAATGAATATCAATTCAACACACGAATGTTTTCAATAGTTTTTAGATATAGATAAAAATGTGATTTTTATTATCTAACAGTTTATTTCAAAATATGAATACCATTCAACACATGAATTTCTAAACAACGAATGAATATCAATTCAACACACGAATGTTTTCAATATAAGGAATAAATATAGTTTAAGCATATGAAAATAATTCAAACACACAAATATTATTCAAAATTTCGGCAGCATAACGGCAGGGTAGTTACACCGGCACCGTCCCTAGTACGGCTCCTCGCTCTACCTTAAAACCTCGCGGTTTTTGACAATGGGAATCATGCATCTAATTCGCACGCAGGCGGCATGTTTATATTTTTTTTCCATTTCCACAAACTAATCCTATGTGGTTTCAACCAAATATTTTCCAATCACAATTGGGTATTTTTCAACCACAATCAACCAATATCAATCACAAACAATCCCAAACAATCAATCAATTCCAACCAATAAATATCGTCCATGGTTTGTGGACGAGGGGCGTATATATATATATATATATATAGATATTTATATATAGCAGTTCATTTTCAACTCATATATGTTTATTTATAAAAAGAATTTGAAGAGTGAGAAATCCTCACCAATAGCTATCCACTCACACGATTGTTCCTTAATAGAAACTTCGCCTACTTCGCCTTGTTGTTGCTTTCGTTTCCCGTATTCTCTACATAAGTAAAAATCGAATTTTTACCATGCTATTCAATATATATAAAAATATGATTTTTACTTTTGCTTTCACATATAAAAAATATGATTTTTGCTTTCACATATAAAAATATGATTTTTGCTTTCACATATAAAAACATGATTTTTACCTTCGCTTTCACATATAAAAACATGTTTTCTATTTTTGCTTTCACATATAAAAATATGTTTTCTATTTTATAAGTCATTTTTAAAATCAGTTTTTATATTCTTTAAAATTTCTTTAAAATCAAATCAGTTTTTATTTAAAAAAACAAAATCAGTTTTTATTCTTTAAAAAAATTCAGTTTTATTTCTTTATATTTTAAAACAGTTTCAGTTTTAAACTTTATTTAATTTATTCAGTTTTTACCTTTTTTTATTCCTTTTCAAAATCAGTTTTTCTCTTTTTTTTTTTTTTATAAATGCAGTTTTATTTTATTTATTTTTTATTTCAAAAACAGGTTTTTATACTTTTTATAAAATTCAGTTTAATACTTATTAAACAAATCACAGTATTTAAAATCAGAACTTAAAACAAAAATAAAATAAATAAATCAAATTAAAAAAAACTTACAGTGCTTCGAAGAAGGGGGGGGGATGCTGATGTCGGCGGCGGCACTTCTGGGGGGGGGAAATGAAGGCGTCGGAGGAGGTGGGCGTTCGCTGGTTCGAACGGTGGTGTCGCGACTGGATTCGACGGGGGGTGCTCGAGGTGGAGGCGGAGGCTGCGGGGAGGCGGTGAGTGGCTTCGAGATGGGGGGTGGCGGCGTGAGTTCGTCGGCGGCTCGAGGTTGGGGGGGGGGCGGCTCCGATTAGATTTAGGTTTTTGGTTTTTTTTTTCTTTTTTTTTTTCTTCTGTTTCGAATTATAACTAACGGGGGGGGGCCAATCAGAAGGGAAAAAGGGGGAGAAAGAGTACCCTTTTTTTTTTTTTTTTTATTTAATTTAAATTTGCAAAAGGGTTGACTTTCATCCACGACCTCGAAACGGGGCCCACCGCCTGTCGCCCATAGCGTTTCACCCCCATTCCGAACACAATGGGATATGTATCGCAAGCTGGTTTGATCATTACAATCGGTTTCCTTTTGAATTTACATTTAAATCACTATATTGAATTTTAAACGCACATTTCAAATTACCGGGGTCACATACTAACTAGAAAAATTCCAGAAAAATATTTTCTAGTTTCGTATTGACGATTCGGTCCTAACAAAACTAGTTTCGTCGAATTCTGAGACCGTTTGAAAAATGGCCAATTTCCAGTCGATTAAATTCAATAGAAACTGGTCAAACGCGTTTTCTTTTGCCACGCTCACATATTGATTCGAAAAATTATGAAATTTGAAACCTAGCAATAACTTGACACTGCGGACCCAACAAAAGTGGTTTCGTCGAAATCCGAGGTCGTTTGCAAAATGTCCATTTTTAAGGGCCTGAATTCCATAGCGACTATTCAGAATTTTTAACTGGACATATCTTTTGATTCCCGCTATCAAATTCCGATTGGTTAGATTCGTTAGAAAGATATTACCAATAAGATCCTAATGTTTTTGGTCTCACTAAAATCCGGATTGTTTTGCACCCGGTATATTCAATTGAAGTTTGAAATCGAATTATCGAACTACCGCGCCATTTTCAATTCTATATATAATTATAATTAATTATATTCGTTTTCAAATGTCGATTCAAACTCAGTTTTCATCGTCATTAACTAAAATATTTATTTTAAATATTTAAAATCCATTATTTTAGCCAATTTAAAATTTTTAAATTGGTTCAGATTTTCTGGGTCGTTACAATCTCCCCCACTTAAAACTTTTCGTCCCCGAAAAGGAATAAAGTCGAAAGTGGTTTGATAATTCTACGATCACACAATACAACAACCAATTTGTTTTTAATATTCAGAGTATAGAATAAACAATGCACATCCATGGGAAGAAAATAGCAACAGAATAGAGAATTAAATGGTAATGCAAAGTAGGGTAAATGTACCTTGCACCGGAGTCAATCAGAGATATCTACTCGGCATCTAGGATAAGCTTTCTGAATGCTCTCCTCAGTTTCCCAAGTACAATCTCGCGGATCTCCACTCCATTGCACTTTGACTAAGTGAACCTTCTTGTTCCTCAGCTCTTTGGCTTCTTTGCCGATAATCTTTAGCGGCTCTCGCCTCACAGCTAATTCTGGAGTAATTTCTATGTCCTGCTGAGCTGCTTCTTCCACGATCAAGTCTGGATCATGAACGTGCTTTCGAAGTTGAGATATATGAAATACATCATGCACACCAGGCAACCAGTCAGGCAATTTGACCCTATAAGCGAGAGTTCCAATCCGTTCCAGAATAGGAAACGGACCAATAAATTTGGGTGCTAGCTTTCCAGTTTTACCGAACCTGATAACTCCTCTCATCGGCGATACTTTCAAATATACATAGTCGCCAACCTCAAAGGATATATCTCTTCTTCTTTTATCGGCATAGCTCTTTTGTCGGCTTTGAGCGGCGAGCAATCGTTTCTTAATAAAATCGACTTTGTCGGCCGCTTCTCGAATCATATCAGGACCCAACACAAGTCTATTTCCTGGTTCGACCCAGCAAGCAGGAGATCGGCAAGGTCTACCATACAATGCTTCGAATGGCGACATTGTCAGACTCACCTGGTAGCTGTTGTTATAAGAGAACTCAGCCAAATGTAGATTGTCTTCCCATGATCCACCGAAATCTATAACACAAGCCCGCAATAGATCTTCTAGAATGCGATTCACCCTCTCAGTCTGACCGTCTGTCTGAGGATGATAAGCGGTGCTCAAGTTTAACTTCGTTCCCAGCTCGACTTGAAATGCTTCCCAGAATTTACTAGTGAATATTGTATCTCTATCACTGACTATACTGAGCGGCACTCCATGCAGTCTAACTATTTCCCTGAAGTATATCTGCGCCAGACTCTGAGCAGTTCTGTTTGATTTGACAGGTATAAAATGGGCGGTCTTCGTGAAGCGATCTACGATCACCCAAATACTGTCATTTCCTTTTCTGGTTCTGGGCAAACCATCAATGAAATCCATGGAGATATGCTCCCACTTCCAACCAGGAACTTCCAGCGGTTGTAATAATCCAGCCAGTTTCTGTTGGTCGCTTTTAACTAGCTGGCAAGTAGGGCATCGACTAACATATATCGAAACGTCTCTTTTCATAGCCTTCCACCAGAAAGTTCTTTTGAGATCGTTATACATTTTGGCCACACCAGGATGGATACTCAGCTTGGACTTGTGACACTCGTCTAACACTTCCCTTTTTAACTCTGGGATGTCAGGAACACAAATCCTTCCTTTTAATCTCAAGGTCTCGTCGTTATCTATTTGAAAACACGAGGGTTCGCCTTTCTGAATCCTTTTGATCATATCTTTAATAAAGTTATCCTCCTTCTGAAGAATAGATATTTTGTCAATCAAGGAAGTCGTGATAATAAAGCTGGCGATCATTACATTCTTTCGACTCAGCGCATCGGCCACGACATTGGCTTTCCCTGGAGTATATATAATTTCAAAGTCATATGCTGCAAGAAACTCCAGCCAACGTTGCTGCCTCAAATTCAAGTCCTTCTGAGTGAACAGATACTTTAATGACTGATGATCTGTAAACAGTTCGAATCTCTCACCGAGAAGATAGTGTCTCCAGATTTTCAAAGAGAATATGATAGCCAATAACTCAAGATCATGAGTTACATAGTTTTTCTCGTGCGGCTTCAGTTGACGGCTAGCATAAGCAATTACTTGGCCTCTTTGCATTAACACTGCGCCAAGGCCTTCTCTAGAAGCATCAGTCCAGACTTTTAGATCCTGGTTGCCATCAATGATGGTTAACACTGGAGCTGTTGTTAATCTTAACTTTAGCTCTTCAAAAGCCTCCTCACTCTTTTCAGTCCATTTGAACTTAGAATGCTTCTTTGTAAGCTTCGTTAAGTGGCCAGATATCTTCGAAAAGTCTTTAACGAACTTCCGATAATAGCTAGCCAGTCCAAGAAAACTGCGAACTTCAGTGGGAGTACTGGGCTGTTTCCAATTTTGAATGGCTGTGATTTTGCTTGGATCCACAGCGATTCCATCTTTCGATACGACATGGCCCAGAAATTTCACTTCATCTTGCCAGAATATACATTTGGAAAACTTTGCTTTCAATACATTCCTTCTGAGGATTTCTAACACTTGTTCCAGATGCTTTTCATGTTCGGCCTTTGATTTAGAGAAGATTAGAATATCATCAATAAAAACCAGAACGAATTTATTCAAAACCCCTCTGAACACTCTATTCATCAGATCGACGAAATAAGCTGGAGCGTTACATAAGCCGAACGGCATTACTAACCACTCGTAGAATAAGTCGGGGCCTCTGAACGCTGTCATTGGAACACACTCTTCGGCAATTCGAAGTTGATGGAAACCTGTAGCTAGGTCCATTCGCGAAAATACTTGTGCTCCATTTAATCGATCCAACAAATCATCTATTCGCGGCAATGGATATTTGTTCTTTATGGTCTGCTTGTTCAAATCACGATAATCCACACATAGACGTAGAGTACCGTCAGATTTTGGGACAAACACCACTGCTGCACCCCAATCAGAGAAACTAGGCCTTATCAGACCTTTCCATACTAGTTGTCTTGTTTGATTGTCTAATTCCTCCTTCTCTTTCAAGGACATTCTTCGAATAGCGTGAACTACCGGCCTTGCATTCGGAATCAAAGCAATCTTGAAATCTATTTCTCTCTGCGGAGGTAAGCGAACAACTTCTTCGAACACATCCGCATAGTTCTTGACAACAGGAATGTCTTTGATGAGGTCAGGAATATTCTCTGTGACTTCAGGGATATTTTCTATTTGGGCTGGAGAAACATTCAAAGCTGCCCAGAAGTCCTTTCTATTAGCATTCTGACCTTCACAGGGAATGGTTATATAATCACCTGATTTAATCTTCGCCTTTACGACCCTCTCGGCGCATTTGACTTCAGCTTCATATTTGGTCAACCAGTCTAACCCCAAGATAAGATCAAACTCTTTGAAATTCATGACGACCGCGATGGTAGGAAACCGATAACGAGAGAAAGAAACCGGCACTCCACAAATCCAACTGAGATCAATGGAACCCCCAACTGGATTCTGGACAGTCATTGGTTCCTTGAGCTTCTTCAAATTCAAATCCAGTTTCTTAGCTGCATCTTTGGAAATGAAGCTTCGTGACGCGCCTGTGTCAAACAGTACTTTAACTGGGATGTCTTTGACAGTTAGCGTGCCTTCTAAAACATCTGGCCTTTCCTGAATAGCTGAGGGCTCAGAAGTTTCTGCCACTTCATTCACTTGAACTATCTCAGTCTTTTTCAACTGCCAGCAATCTTGCTTTACGTGACCAAACTGGTCGCATTGATTGCACCTTTGCTTTCCTTGAAAATCCTTCTTTGCTTTAGATCCACTCTTTCTTTGTTCGTTCCAAGATTTGCAACTTATCGCCAAATGTCCTTTTCTATTGCAGCTTGAGCACGTGGCGGTCATTATTCGTTCGTTCCCAGATTCAGCCCTTTTTCTCTTGGCACTGGGCCTCTTATTGACTTCAGACCTCGTACTGGTTTCAGGAATATCAGTTTCTGACCCTGTTTTGTCACTAGAACAGACTTCTTCTTCGTCGCGCAACATTCCTTTCTTATGGAGATCTTCGTACTGATAAGCCATATAAATCATTTCTGAGAAAGGAAGCTTCACATGCCCCAATACCTTATTCTGGTATTTCCTTTGAAGTCCGTGAATAAATCTCAGATTTTTCCTCTTCGGATTTTGAATTAGATGAGGAGCAAAGTGAGAAAGTTCATTAAATTTCTTATGATATTCGGGAATTGTCATGTCTCCTTGTATCAGATAAGAAAATTCGTCGCATAGTCGCTCTGTCGCTTCGGGAGGAGTAAATCTTTCTAAGAAAATCACTTTGAATCTGTCCCAGGTGATATCACCTTCTGGATTATCCTTAACAACAGAATCCCACCAGAACAAAGCTTCATCTTCCAGTGCCCAGGAGGCCAGTAATCTTTTCTGGTCATCCCTAAGCTTTAATGCTTCGAATATTTTCTCAACCGAACGAATCCAAGCTTGGGTTCTCATAATAGATTCTTCGCCCGAGAACGGCTTTCCACCCAGATTTCTATACTTCATGAATAGAGCTTCAATATCCGGGCTAGTATTACTTCTTCTGTTTCTGGCACTCATTTTCTAGTTCTTCTGCAGATAGCAGATCAAGTGTCAGGTCACAGAAAAGGTATTTTAAAATATAGAGACAAATACTTGAAGTGTAAATGTGTCTATCGAAGTGTATTCATTCTGCTTTACTCATACTAGGATATTGCTGATCCTATCTGTATTGAGTTACCCGTCCTAGAACACTACTGGTTCTATTTCTGACGAGTTCGTTCAAATGTTATATTCCAGAACTAAGCTTAACCAAAGCTCTGATACCACGTTGAGACGACCCGATTTCCCGTTCTCACGGAAACAAGGTTATCTTTGGAATATAACACAGAAACATATAATAGCAGAACAGAATTAAATAAATACACCAGAATGAACAACAAAATATACTGGATAAAAATAATCATCAGAGTTACACAGTATACAGGATCTTACTTAGTACAAATACAGTTCAGCTATACATAAATGTCTACAGCGGAAATAAACAAAATATGTACAATAGGAGCTGAACAGCATAAAAAGAAATAAATGATAGAATCCATCTTCAGCTCCAGCTATCCAGAAGAGAACCAGCTAAACCTGAATACAAGGCTGCCCGTGTAGAAAAAGGGGCACCCGAGTTTGAGAGTGAAACAAACTACGAGTCAGTCATGGGACTGGTATGAGAAATCCACTCAACACATATATAATTGGCTAATCACAGGACCACGCCACTTTCGTGGAACGGGTTTACTCCATTGGATTGCCAGTGCTTTAAAACAAATCTTTCTTTTAAACATCGCTATGCTTTTTATAAAAATGAAGCCGTTATAAGACTCAGTTCCCATCACACAATGCAACGCAAACCGGAGGATAGAGTTTTTACCTTATAACGGCCAAAATATGCTTGATACGAATAAAACAAAGGCATTTGATATTATTGCTAGTGTATATATGTTTTGAAAACAATTTCAAATCATAACTATCAATCATAGACGGCATTAATGCCCCATACCACTATGTCGCCATATATAGGTATACAATCAAAACCGCACAATCACGTATTTGGAAATTGGATTTCCGTCATGAACCAAGGCAAAAGATAGTCCTTACCGAATTCGAGACGCTCTAGCCCGCCCCTCAGGAACAGCCGCAACTGCCCCCTGGATCGTCAGGGCCGGTCCACCGATGTGGATTATTATGCCTGAACAATACGTTTCCCCGCCCTTTGGGGCGTAAACGAGCCAACGAATGACTCCATCGGACCCGGATCGTCCGATCAAACCGAGGCGCCTCGCAACAGCAACAACCACATAGGTGAAAAGTATATAAATGTCAGGGCTGGTAGGTCACTGACACCACCCTAGCTAGAAAGAAACGCATGCCCTCCCTGAGGTCCTTCCTCCCGTTTTAGGTTCCTACCGGGGTGTGAGGCTCGCGAATTCACGTTACACACAAAGCTACGCCACACAGGCGGTGCTTTGATCATCACCACAAGACTTTGCTTTTCAACAGAAGCCCTGATCACTGCATCTTAGCATGCCACACAGAATAAATCCTATGTCAGACACACAGTCCATTTACAAGTCCGTTCTGGGTCTGAACGAAACCGGAGGCACTAAATACCTCGCAAACCCTTTGATCAACACGTACGTCTGAACGATCACCACTCATTATCCATATTTCGGGATGCCTCCCAATCAGGACCTCGGTTACCATCCAAACGAGGTGAAGATCTCCGGTCTTCGACCATCGTCTTCATCTTCGAATTTCAATCGTCGGTCGATTATTCGAAATGAGAATTAACTCGGCCTTTTCAAATAATTCACGTATATTCAGAATTTCAAATCGATTTATTTCAATGGTTAAATTATTCAACAACACCAATTGTGTTCTTTAATATAGTTTTCACACCAAACACATTCAACCATCAAACATCACATAAATCAAGCAAATTCAGTTTATTTCCATTCCATATCGCTTACGATATTTTATAACTATTTATCGCTATTTTTATTTATTTTAAAATAGCTAATATATTCAAAACGACGTTTCGGGCCATAACGTGGCCGTGGCGCTGTTTTTCTTCAGATTTGATTTACACATATCTGAAAATCTAACCGTTGGATCTTCACAAAATTTACATCATTAGAAATGTCTTTTCAAAACGAATCCAACGGTTCCAGTTTCGGGAAAATCCGACGGTCGGATCTCCCGGTACAATCGTTTGAAGTTTTGATTTCAAAATACGAACTGCAGCGTCGTTATTCGATTAAATATAATTTTATTTATATATATAAATAAATATAATCGTTTCTGGCGCTGTTTTTCTTCAGATTTGAATTAAACATTCCAGACAATCCAACCGTTGGATTTCTACAAGGTTGGTGCCGTTGGAAAGATTATTCCAAGGCGAACCCGACGGTTGAGGTTTCGGGAAAATCCAATGGTCGGATTTCCCGTACTAGTCGTTTGAAATTACGGTTTCGAAATACGAACTGCACGGCTTCGTTTCGTTTTAATTTTATTTATATTTATATAGTTATATAAATATAGTTCATTCAACGATTTCAATATCGTTTTAACTTCAAAAAATTTTCTAACTCCTTAAATTTTGGAAAAATTTCGCCATAACCTCCCCTGTACCGGGAGCGTCGGGAAATCGCAAATAGCGTCCCGGTCCTTCTAATCTCAAAAAGAAAAAAAAAAGAAAAAGCCAAGCGGCTAGCCAATAGGCTCAAAATCATCACCCAAACAAATCAGTAAATGTGTACCTATTTGTCGGGCACAAAATTTTATTCCTCTTCTCTAGCCCCTTTGCTATAACCTGTTCAAAGAATATTGCATGTACATATATATACAGTTCATATCATTTTTCATTTTCTATTCAACTTCATATTTGATTTCTATTAGGTTTTAAAAACACCATTCATTCTAATGTTACATAAATAGGTGCAAATCATTTCATTAGCTAATTAATGAATATTTCAACTCATATATGTTTATTTTGAACAAGTGGCTATTTTCAACATTTCACATTTCAACGATTTATGCATACAATAAAAATGTGATTTTTATTGTAAAACGATTCATTTCAAAACACTATTTTTCTATATAGTTCACATAGTCGATAAAAGGTGATATTTATTATCAAACAGTTTATTTCAAAATATGAATACCATTCAACACATGAATTTCTAAACAACGAATGAATATCAATTCAACACATGAATGTTTTCAATAGTTTTTATATATCGATAAAAATGTGATTTTTATTATCGAACGATTTATTTCAAAATATGAATACCATTCAACACATGAATTTCTAAACAACGAATGAATATCAATTCAACACATGAATGTTTTCAATAGTTTTTAGATATAGATAAAAATGTGATTTTTATTATCTAACAGTTTATTTCAAAATATGAATACCATTCAACACATGAATTTCTAAACAACGAATGAATATCAATTCAACACACGAATGTTTTCAATAGTTTTTAGATATAGATAAAAATGTGATTTTTATTATCTAACAGTTTATTTCAAAATATGAATACCATTCAACACATGAATTTCTAAACAACGAATGAATATCAATTCAACACACGAATGTTTTCAATATAAGGAATAAATATAGTTTAAGCATATGAAAATAATTCAAACACACAAATATTATTCAAAATTTCGGCAGCATAACGGCAGGGTAGTTACACCGGCACCGTCCCTAGTACGGCTCCTCGCTCTACCTTAAAACCTCGCGGTTTTTGACAATGGGAATCATGCATCTAATTCGCACGCAGGCGGCATGTTTATATTTTTTTTCCATTTCCACAAACTAATCCTATGTGGTTTCAACCAAATATTTTCCAATCACAATTGGGTATTTTTCAACCACAATCAACCAATATCAATCACAAACAATCCCAAACAATCAATCAATTCCAACCAATAAATATCGTCCATGGTTTGTGGACGAGGGGCGTATATATATATATATATATATAGATATTTATATATAGCAGTTCATTTTCAACTCATATATGTTTATTTATAAAAAGAATTTGAAGAGTGAGAAATCCTCACCAATAGCTATCCACTCACACGATTGTTCCTTAATAGAAACTTCGCCTACTTCGCCTTGTTGTTGCTTTCGTTTCCCGTATTCTCTACATAAGTAAAAATCGAATTTTTACCATGCTATTCAATATATATAAAAATATGATTTTTACTTTTGCTTTCACATATAAAAAATATGATTTTTGCTTTCACATATAAAAATATGATTTTTGCTTTCACATATAAAAACATGATTTTTACCTTCGCTTTCACATATAAAAACATGTTTTCTATTTTTGCTTTCACATATAAAAATATGTTTTCTATTTTATAAGTCATTTTTAAAATCAGTTTTTATATTCTTTAAAATTTCTTTAAAATCAAATCAGTTTTTATTTAAAAAAACAAAATCAGTTTTTATTCTTTAAAAAAATTCAGTTTTATTTCTTTATATTTTAAAACAGTTTCAGTTTTAAACTTTATTTAATTTATTCAGTTTTTACCTTTTTTTATTCCTTTTCAAAATCAGTTTTTCTCTTTTTTTTTTTTTTATAAATGCAGTTTTATTTTATTTATTTTTTATTTCAAAAACAGGTTTTTATACTTTTTATAAAATTCAGTTTAATACTTATTAAACAAATCACAGTATTTAAAATCAGAACTTAAAACAAAAATAAAATAAATAAATCAAATTAAAAAAAACTTACAGTGCTTCGAAGAAGGGGGGGGGATGCTGATGTCGGCGGCGGCACTTCTGGGGGGGGGAAATGAAGGCGTCGGAGGAGGTGGGCGTTCGCTGGTTCGAACGGTGGTGTCGCGACTGGATTCGACGGGGGGTGCTCGAGGTGGAGGCGGAGGCTGCGGGGAGGCGGTGAGTGGCTTCGAGATGGGGGGGTGGCGGCGTGAGTTCGTCGGCGGCTCGAGGTTGGGGGGGGGGGCGGCTCCGATTAGATTTAGGTTTTTGGTTTTTTTTTTCTTTTTTTTTTTCTTCTGTTTCGAATTATAACTAACGGGGGGGGGCCAATCAGAAGGGAAAAAGGGGGAGAAAGAGTACCCTTTTTTTTTTTTTTTTTATTTAATTTAAATTTGCAAAAGGGTTGACTTTCATCCACGACCTCGAAACGGGGCCCACCGCCTGTCGCCCATAGCGTTTCACCCCCATTCCGAACACAATGGGATATGTATCGCAAGCTGGTTTGATCATTACAATCGGTTTCCTTTTGAATTTACATTTAAATCACTATATTGAATTTTAAACGCACATTTCAAATTACCGGGGTCACATACTAACTAGAAAAATTCCAGAAAAATATTTTCTAGTTTCGTATTGACGATTCGGTCCTAACAAAACTAGTTTCGTCGAATTCTGAGACCGTTTGAAAAATGGCCAATTTCCAGTCGATTAAATTCAATAGAAACTGGTCAAACGCGTTTTCTTTTGCCACGCTCACATATTGATTCGAAAAATTATGAAATTTGAAACCTAGCAATAACTTGACACTGCGGACCCAACAAAAGTGGTTTCGTCGAAATCCGAGGTCGTTTGCAAAATGTCCATTTTTAAGGGCCTGAATTCCATAGCGACTATTCAGAATTTTTAACTGGACATATCTTTTGATTCCCGCTATCAAATTCCGATTGGTTAGATTCGTTAGAAAGATATTACCAATAAGATCCTAATGTTTTTGGTCTCACTAAAATCCGGATTGTTTTGCACCCGGTATATTCAATTGAAGTTTGAAATCGAATTATCGAACTACCGCGCCATTTTCAATTCTATATATAATTATAATTAATTATATTCGTTTTCAAATGTCGATTCAAACTCAGTTTTCATCGTCATTAACTAAAATATTTATTTTAAATATTTAAAATCCATTATTTTAGCCAATTTAAAATTTTTAAATTGGTTCAGATTTTCTGGGTCGTTACAGCATGACCAACCACTCATAAAATCCAGACGGCGTCCTAAATGCCGTTTTCGGAACACTCTCATCCGCTACTCGTAGCTGATGAAATCCTATCGCGAGGTCCAACTGGGAGAACACTCTTGCTCCTTCCAGCTGATCAAACAAATCATCTATCCGCGGTAGAGGATACTTATTCTTCCTCATCACCTTATTCAACTCGCGATAGTCCACACACAAACGAAGGGAACCATCTGCCTTAGTGGCAAACACAACTGGTGCTCCCCACTCGAAGACACTCCTTCTAATAAATTCCTTCTTCAAAAGATTGCTGACTTGCACCCCGAGCTCTCGCTGCTCCCTTGGTGCCATACGACGAAGTGGCATCACTTAAGGTCTGGCATCTTTCACTAAATCAATACGGAACTCAATCTCTCGGTGTGGTGGAAGCCCGGTCACCTCCTCGAAGACGTCCGGATACTGGCCAACCACGGGCACATCTGACAACTCATCCTGCGGGATGTCGAGGGAATTTACAAAACTAGCCATAACCCCATCACTAGGTAGACTACCAAACACTACCCTCCGCCCATCATCCGCCCTCACTGTCACCAAAAAGCCCTCACAGTCTACCACCACTCCGTATCTTTGGAGCCAATCGACTCCCAATATAATGCCATACCCAGTAAAGCCCAAAACAAAGCAATCACAAACAAACATACATCCATGACTCGATAAGACCAAATTCCTGCAAATCATACTAAGGCTAGTCGAACCACCAATCGGGTTCGTCACAACCAATGGTCTATCGACTATCTCGGGTTTCAGTCCCAACCTATCTACCAGGTCACTAGATATGAAGGAACGGGAAGCCCCAGTATCAAACAAAACTCGAACTGGTACATCATAAATAGAAAGCATACCTTGAATAACAACATTCTTTCCTTTCTCCGCCGCAGTTGGGGCATTCGACGAAGAAGGAATAGCATCAAGAGCATATGCTTTCACAATCTGCTTCTCCTTAAGAGGTTGCGGACACTTATCCTTCTGATGTCCCATTTGACCACAGTTGTAGCACTTCCTTTCCGCTGGCTTGGCCCGACATTCTTTAGCATAATGGCCCTTCTTTCCACAGCTGAAGCACTCAACATCCTTCTTGCTCTTTTTCTGATCACCTTTAGATTGGTCCTGCTTCCTCTTATTCTGAGAGCTATTCTTGCCTCCACCGCCTGCTTGCGGCTTTGGCCCTTCTGCAGATGCAGCCTCAGTCTTTGACTTAGAGTAAAGGCTCTCTGATCTCAAAGCTTTCCCCACGATCGATTCAAAAGTCTCATCGATGTGGTTGATAAGCCTTTCCCCCAAGTACCCATCCAAACCAGTAATGAACTTCTCATTCTTCTTTTCAGGAGTATCAATGAGAGACAGTCCATACTTCGACAACGTGTCGAACTCAGCAATATAATCAGAAAATGCCCTTCCGTTCTTCTTAAGTTCCAAGAACCTCTTAAACAACACTGACTTCTGGGCAGCTGGAATGAACTTCTCGCTAAAGCGAGCCTTGAACTGATCCCAAGTAACATGGTCCTCTGGAGTAGCTGTTTGTTTGCGAACAAATTAGACAATTGTAAACAACTGTAAAATTCGTTCGTCTTTCCTAAACAACAAGGATTGTTGCAGAGGGTGTCGAACTCTGGGACCAAGTTATTTTATTAATAAATCCAATCAAGTTATCCCTAACTTTTGATTGGTGGAAAACAAAGAAAATAGCAGAAATTAAATAAAAGAGAGTTTTAACAATAAGTGAAAGCAATTAGGGGATAATGACATAGATCAGATTCATAATCATCAATAGCCAAAAGATTAACCAGATCTAATACATGTTTCTGTCACAAACATGAATCAATGATAATAGGTTTTTAGAAACAAATAAGTAAATAACGACAAGCATAGCCTATGCAGGAGCTCAGCTCTACAACCATAGACTATCAGGACAGATTCACTAATTAATTTCTAAAACCCTAAAATTTGATCTAGATCCGATAAGTATTAGATCGAACACGAATATATCATGTGAAGGAGCATAGCTCTTAAACGACACATAATATGAAGGTTCAAATCTAACCCTTGATTCAAATCTAGATCTACATATATAAAGTCCTCATCCTTTGGCTATGTGATTCATATTAAATCATACTATCAGCGTCATCACCCCCTAATCAAAGGGGATTAGCTAGACATAGCTAAAGAAGAAGAAAAACAGAAATTAAATAACATGAACATAAATAAAACTAAAACTAAATAGAACAGAGGAAGAAGAATGATTTTATTCCAAGAAGAGAATTACAGAATAAAACCTAATGTGTCCCTTACAAGACTAAGATACAATGTATTTATAGCTGATATGACAAAGGCTAGCTAGCTAATTACATAATGTGGGACTAAAGAAATAACCCAAATAACACATAAGCCAGTGTGAACGCAGCTTTAGAGTGAGTGGTCTAGCAAATAGGCTAGTGTGAACGCAACATGAGTAAGAGGCCTTCCAAATGAGCTAATGTGAATGCAGTTTGAGTCTTTATTGAGCCAAATCTTCTTAACTGAAATATAATTGCAACCGTTCTTCAAGCTTTAGCAATTTTAAACTTCACTCTTTTTAAGCAAATTCTTCATGCTTTATCCATCAAATGCTCTAAACCATGCTTCTTGTCAACAATCTGAAAATACAGCTATAAATACAAAGTATCAATTATTTTAAAGGGAAAATAAGATAAATAAGCGGATAAAATATACACATTTACGTGTATATCACTGTTCTAATGGCATTCCACCAATTCATCGCTCGCCCTTGTAGCTGACGAGACGCTAGCCTTCTCTTCATCGCATCCTCAAGACCCAAGTCATCGAAGATACGGTCACAGCTATCCATCCAATCTTGAACATCTGTGGCCGACTCCGTTCCGTGGAACGGTTTTCCACCAAGATTAGTGTAATCCTTGCACAACTTGGCGAAATCGACCCTAGGCGCCTGCACTACTGGGCCAACACCAACTCCGGGATTGGGAACTGTCCCTTGCACTTCTCTGAGCATGTCTCTCATGAGGTTAGTAAACATCGCCCTCATGTCAGCGGCATTCCCTTGGTTGGTCCCTCTACCAGCACCCCTCGTGTCTCAGCTCATCGTCAATCTGAAAAAGGGAAACGATTAACGACCCCATAGTGGTGCTAGTGCAGTGCGACTTCATTCTCATGCTACTAATAGTATATATATACATAGCTTTTGAAAACCAAAGTAATCACAAATACGCGCTCTCATATACGTACTAACTCTCCCTAGTGTCTTTCCCTAGGTTAACTACGCAACCTAGGGCTCTGATACCAAGTGTGACGGCCCGCCCCGCACCAACCGACATTTACTCCAAAGGTGCGCTATACACATGTCCAGTTAGCACAGAACGGGTCGTCAGAAGGAAAAGGAAGAAGGAAATGAACATACAAAGAACCTGTAGAATGTCTCACAGCGCATAGAACAAAATATAATAATAACATACTTGACATAAAACAGGAGAGACAGTGCATAAGCTGGAAATCAGAACTAAACATCATAGCAGCGGAAATCCAAAATACAGCTTATTACAACTTTCAAACTGTCTCAAAGCAAAAGTAAGATAAAGGAGGTACACTACTAATGCCCAAGTAGCGACCACCAACGACACAGGGAGAATGTGTGTATATATATATCATACGTGGAAGCCTCCCGCCCGCCTCCGAATCAGCTACTCGCGCATCACCAGCTAACCTGTCTCTAGTCTTCTCGTGTGAGCACCCAGAGTAATAAGAGGAGACATAAAACTCTGGGTCAGACATAAAGCCTGGTATGAGCGATAAGCATCTAAAGTGAACAATAATAGGTAGACTAAAACAAACCTGAACCTGGACTTGCAACCAAAGAGTTAGCACTACATACTGTACAACACTCTAAGGTACCATATCAAACAGTGTAAAGATACGGAGGTGGGGGAGATGTGCATGTCATAGGGATGGCAAACAATCAAACATAGCATCCATCCTCACATCTCTCACTCAGTGCGTAAAGCATATGATATTCACCTCTTCGATCACCCAACATACCTTGCTACGATCACTCTGCCCCATGAAGTCATAAATGGCTTCACTGCACTGATAACGTAGCCACTAATCCTTCGCTATGTCCACTTTGCCCCATGGAGTCACAAGAACCCCACTGCACTGGCTCATAGCCTTACCAATCCTTACTATGTCCACTTGCCCCATGGAGTTATTCACCCCATCTGCGCTGGCTCATAGTCTTACTATGCATCACCTTGCCCCTCAGGTCATAATGACCCTACTGCACTGATAACGTAGTCTCGCTACCATCACCTTGCCCCTCAGGTCATAATGACCCTACTGCACTGATAAGTAGCCCATCGTTCATTCTTAGTGGTGAATCGAAGTTATGAACATCGACAACTCCTTAGCACACATCCCGCAGCAAAGTCCAACCATGAAGTGAACTCATTGGTTCCCAACTGGATCCTGAGCTCTAACTTCCCATATTGGACTACCTTTGCATCTCAGGTTATTGGTCATCACCAGATCGGATCGGGTCGTAGCCTTCAGTTCATAGTGGTTCGGTTCGGAGTCCAGTTTTCCCTCGTCACCACGGTTCGGGTCGAGTCACGTCATCAGCTCGTGGTCACCCATACATATCGGGTCGTAGTCACCCTTTCGGATCGGGTCGTGGCATCCATTCGGATCAGGCTGTGGTTTCTCCTTCACGTCAGTTCGTGTTCCCCCACTGGTCGGGTCGGGTCGGGTGCATCTTCCCAGGTGGTCAGCTCGTGAGCTTCTGAAGTGGATCGGGTCGTGCTCCTCCCTTCGGATCGTGGCGCCTCATCAAGCTGAATCGGATCGTGGAGAGAGTTCGCGATCGGGGGTGGCCATACGGATCGTTGTCTTCGGGTCGGATCGCCCCTATGCCAACCGATCCGGTCCGGTTCGGGCAGATTCCTGCAGTTCTTCCAGCGAACAGTTTACGCCCCTCGACGGCGTTTTCGACCATTCTAACTATTGAAATCAATCACAAGGCATTTCATACAGTCATAGCAACATGCATAATCAACCACAAGCATCAAAACATCAACATGATAGGTAAAAATGGATCAAACATACCCAAAACCCCATATTTCCCCCCAAGCATGTTTAGGTGAAACTAATGATAGGATTAGCAAAACTTAACCAAATTAACCCAAATTCATATCAGAGGCCTAAAACATCATTTAAGAATTTATGAACATTTTTCCCGAATTTTATCATGCTTAAATTCGCTAATTAACACTAATCACCCCTAATTAGCCATAATTAGTGCAAAACTATGCAAATCACTCACCTTAGACACAAATAAACTAAGATCTGAAATAATTCTCTGATTTGATGTGAATCTCAATGCCAAACAGCAGCTCCTATGTTGCTTTGGTGAAGATCTTCCTTGATTAGGGGTTGCTAAGCCAAATCCTTGACCAAGAGATGATTTAGAGGTGATTTAGAGGGTGGAGGCCATTTTTAGGGTTCCTTGGTGATAAGTGGAGGCTAGAAAACTGAAATGGAATGATCCTCTATCTCATTCCAGCCTCCCCATAACCCTAATCCCGAAATGGGTTATGGGCCTACTCACTAATCACCCGATTTGGCCCGGTTAAGCAGTTTTTCACCCTCCAAACCTTATTTTAGCCATATCTTCCAAACGGTAAGTCCGTTTGGCTATTATGACCACTCTACGGAAAGGTAAACCATCAAACGAATCCAATGGAAGTGGTTTCAAGGCAAAATTCCTTTCCAATCAAAAGTTATGGCCAAAACAGTACCAACTAAGAGCAAAATGGTCATTTAAAAATCGACAAAAATCATGAACATGGGAAATGACTCTAATAGATATTTCCCAAAGTTACATGACCATACAACTTCATACGGGAAAGAAATAAATATTCTACAATCCTATGATGTGTAGAATACGGGTCGTTACATTGTAGATGTGCATGTGGGACTAGTGAAAATAGGTAGGTGAAATTAGACATATGCAACTTCCCAGACATGTACGACCATAGGGCAAAATGTATATATTTAAAGATAGAAAATATAAACATCTCACACACCACTTCGTCTGTAGATGTGCCCCCGAAAGTCAGAAATAAAATACCGTTGAGTTGAACAATGGGCTACGATCTCAGAAATATAATCATATCGGTAGTTTACCTTATATTAGGAAACCCCAAAATACTGATATAGGGTGCAAAATACTCCAAATAAAAAGTCGCGTATTTAATTAATTAAAAATTACAGTAAAATTCTAAAAATTAAATTATAACTATGCCTCAAAAGAATCTTGTCCAAATTCAAGACCGATATTTAAATATATTTAAATAACCGTTATGGCTTATATACGATTCCTCAGCGACTTTCTGAAAATTTGCTTTGGATATAACTCCCAATATATAAGACAAAATCTCGAATTTTCTTTTTCGTTGGAAAGATATAGTTTAATAGATTCAAACGTTTCTTGTTTCAAAGAATTCTGACTTATATTGAATCATGTATACTCAATTAAATTTCAAAACGTTAAATTACGAACTATCGCGCCGCTACGAGCTCGATTATAATTATATTATAAATTATACGTTTAAATATCGTTTTATTAAATAATTTCTTATGAATTCCTATATATAATTCAAATAACAAATTTAAATATTCAGAATTCAACGGCTAAAAATCCGGGTCGTTACAGATTGGCTGGCTATTATCGGAAATTCGTCAAAGAGTTTTCGAAGCTATCTAGTCCACTAACGAAGCTTACTAAGGAACACACAAGGTTTAATTGGACTCCAGAATGTCAGGCAGCTTTCCAGGAGCTAAAACTAAGATTGACAGCTGCTCCAGTATTAACTATTATTGATGGCAATCAGGATTTGATAGTTTATATAGACGCTTCTCTTGAAGGTGTTGGTGCGATGGTAATGCAAAGAGGCAAGTAGTTGCTTATACTGGACGTCAATTGAAACCGCATGAGAAAAAATATGCTACTCATGATCTTGAGTTATTAGCTGTCATGTTTGCTTTGAAAATCTAGAGGCACTATTTATTGGGTGAAAAGTTCGAATTATACACCGATCACAAGTCATTAAAGTATTTGTTCACCCAGAAAGATTTAAATTTGAGACAACAGCGATAGCTAGAATTTCTCACAGCGTACGATCTGGATATTCTATATACTCCAGGGAAAGCCAATGTTGTTGCTGATATGCTCAGCAGAAAGAATGCGATCATCGCCAATTAATTATTATGCCTTCATTGATCGATAAAATTTCTGATCTTCAGAAAGATGATGAATTTATTCAGAGGATTAGTAAAAGAGTTCAGGAAGGCGAACCCTCTAGTTTCCAGATTGATGGTAAAGGGATTCTGAGGTTAAAGGGCAGAATCTGTGTTCTGAATATTCCCGAGCTCCGAAGAGAAGTGATGGATGAATGTCACAAGTCCAAACTCAGTATTCATCCCGGGGTAAGCAAGATGTATAATGACCTCAAGCGCACATTCTGGTGGAAATCGATGAAAAGAGACATTTCCATATATGTTAGCAGGTGTTCTACTTGCGAAAAAGTTAAGAGCGATCAACAGAAACTCGCCGGATTGTTACAACCATTGGAGGTTCCGGATTGGAAATGGGATCAGATCTCCATGGATTTTATTGATGGTTTGCCTCGAAACAGAAAAGGAAATGATAGTATATGGGTGATCGTAGATCGTTTCACGAAGACTGCCCATTTTATTCCTGTCAGATCAAGTAGAAATGCATGAGTCTTGCTCAGGTTTATTTCAAAGAGATTGTTAGACTGCATGGAGTTCTCAGCAGTATCGTCGTCATCGAGACCCGATTTTCGCTAGTAAGTTTTGGGAAGCATTCCAGGCAGAATTGGGAACGAAACTGAATCTTAGTACCGCATATCATCCTTAGACTGATGGCCAAACCGAGAGGGTGAATCGCATATTGGAAGATTTATTGTGAGCATGTATTCTTGATTTTGGCAGATCTTGGGAAGACCACCTACATTTGGCCGAGTTCTCATACAACAACAATTATCAAGCGAGCTTGAAAATGTCACCATTTGAAGCCTTATATGGTAGACCATGTAGGTCTCCTACATGTTGGGTTGAATCCGGAAATCGGCTAGTATTGGGTCCAGATATGATCCGAGAAGCTTTAGACAAAGTTGATTTCATTAAGAAGCGATTACAAGCTGCTCAAAGCCGATAGAAGAGCTATGCAGATTCTAGAAGAAGAGATTTGGCATTTGCTGTTGCTGATTATGTGTATTTGAAAGTTTCTCCTATGAGAGGAGTGGTTCAATTCAGGAAGACGAGGAAATTGGCGTCTAGATTTATTGGTCCGTTTCCTATACTCGAGCGGATAGGAACTCTTGCTTACATGGTTCAATTGCTATGTTGGTTGCAAGGTGTGCATGATGTATGTCACGTTTCTCAACTTCATAAACATGTGCATGATCCAGACTCGGTCGTGGAAGAAACATCGCAACAAGACTTGGATATTACTCCTAGTTTGGCTGTGCATAGAGAGCCACTAAAAATTATTGGCAAAGAAACCAAGGTACTCCAAAACAAGAAAGTGCATTTAGTCAAAGTGTAGTGGAGTGGAGATCCTAGAGACTGTACATGGGAGACAGAAGATAGAATTGAGCAAGCTTATCCTAAGTGCTGAGTGGACATCTCTGATTAGCTTTGGTGCAAGGTGCATTTATAATATTTTGCATTTCCGTTTTGTTTCCAACTTTACTATTGTTTCCTTTTCGGGGACAAAAAGTTTTAAGTATGGGAGATTGTAACAACCCGGAAAATCAGAACCAATTTAAAAAATTTATTTTGAGTAATTTTGTCAGAAAATACGTCAGAATTTAAAAATTGAATTTTTAAATAACAATAAAGCCTTAAAAATAGTCATTTTGCAAAAGACCTCCGTTTTCGACGAAACCACTTTTGTTGGATCCGGAATGTCAATTTATTGTTAGGTTTAAAATTCTATAATTTTTGTAATTAATATGTAAGCGTGGAAAAGGAAAAATGTGTTTTGCAAATAAAGTGCAAATTGGATCGACCAAGAAATGGCCATTTTTCAAACGGTCTCCAAATTCGACGAAATCAGTTTTATTGGGACCGTATTGTACCAACACAGCTAGATTTATTTTTCTGGAATTTTTGGAATCAGTATGTGGCCCCGGCAAATTAAAATGTACGTTCAAATCTAAAACTAAATGTTTTATATTTTAATTTGAAGAATAACTGACTGAAACAGTCGAATGGGCTTATGGAACATATTCCATTGTGTCCGAAATAGGGGTATTTAGCTAGGGGCGATACTCGTTGGGTTTGATTTGGAGTTCGGATAAGAAAACACTATTTTTGGAATAAATATATATATGGGCCAATCATATTTTTCCATTCATAAATTTAATTTCCTGGAAAAAATAAAAAAACCTGTAACCTATACAGTTCAACGACGAAAACACTTTCCAACCTTCTCTCCTCCGTATCACTCATTCCACTCATCGAATCCACTTGCTCTAGTTGAGGATTTTGTAGATCTCCTCCTCCTCTTCACATCCATACCAACTTCGCCCCTTTTCGTTGTGAGATTGTCGAGATCTGCTCCTCGAAACCTGCGCCGCTTCGACCGGATTTCCACCCCCAATGGACCACCGAGTTCAATGTGGTACCCAGCGCCGGGAAGCCGTTTCGTAGCTCGACGACGTGGTGGAGTCCGATCTTGACCTGGTGCAATGACTTGAGAGATAATCGCAGACCTAGGTTTGAATGAATTAGGAAAGGTATCGGCCTTGTTAATTTTAACTAATTTTAACAATTTAAAAGTGTTGCAAAGTTGATTTATTTTATAAAAAATCATATCTTTTTCGTATGTTGTCCAAATCCAGTGAAACAAGAGATCTTGGGACCATGACATCGTACACTACATTCTAGAAGAGACTAGAACACATTTGGAGCTCGCTATAATTTTAGAAGGAGTGGAACCCAATGTGAGATTTCTAATTTCAAATTAGAATGGAAAAGCATTGTATAAATTATATAAGCGATGTATAAATTATATAAACGTTGTATATCTCATATATGAGCCTTGTATAAGTTATATGAGCGATGTATAAATTATACGTACGTTGTATAAATTATATTCTTGCATTGAATAAAATTGGAATGGAAATAAAATATATTTAAATACATACATACATACATACATACATATATATATATATACATACTCCCCTCGTCCACAAACCATGGACGATATAAATTGTTTGGATTGTGATTGGGAATGATTGATTGTGGTTGAGAATGTGATGTATGAAAATACCATATTGAGAAATTTGGTTGAATATGGGTTGGCCTGTCAACCCTATGATTGAAAGAAACCCCTTGTAAACGCCGCGAGGCCTAGGCTAGCAGAGGAGCCATACTCGGGACGACGCCGGTTTTAATTACCCTACCGTTATAATGCCGAAATTTTCTGAAATATTCATGTGTTCAAATATATTCATGTGTTGAAAAACATTCATGTGTTGAATAAATTCTCTAAACAATAAAAATCACATTTTTATTATGTATATGAACTACTAAATATATTCATGTGTTGAATAAATTATTTGAACGTTAAATATCTCATTTTTATCATAAGTATGAACTACTAAAAATATACATGTGTTGAATAAAATGTTCGAAAAAAAAATTATCATATTTATGGCATGTATGAACTATTAAAATTATTCATGTGTTGAATAAAATGTTTGAACATAAAAATTATCATTTTTATGACATGTATGAACTATTAAAAATATTCATGTTTTGAATAAAATGTTTGAACATAAAAATTATCATTTTTATGACATATATGAACTACTAAAAATATACATGTGTTGAATAAAATGTTCGAACATAAAAATATCATTTTTTGTGTATGAATGAACCATTAAAAATATTCATGTGTTGAATAAAATGTTTGAACATAAAAATTATCTTTTTTATGACATGTATGAACTATTAAAAATATTCAAGTGTTGAATAAAATATTTTAACACTAAAAATATCATTTTTAGTGTATGTATAAACTATTAAAAATGCTCATGTGTTGAATAAAATATTTTAACACTAAAAATGTCATTTTTTGTGTATGAATGAACCATTAAAAATATTCATGTGTTGAATAAAATGTTTGAATGATAAATATATCATTTTTATCATATGTATGAAGTGTATAAAATAACCATGTGTTGAAAAATATTTTTGTTCGCCAAAAATATTATTTTTAGCATGCATGTGAAGTATTAAAAATATTCACGAGTTGAAATAAATATTTATTCACTAAAAATATTATTTTTAGCTTAGATTTGCATATATATATATATATATATACACATATGCTGAACAAGAAAATGGATTTGCTGCTGAGTAAAGAATTTATTTGCGTGCCCGACAAATAGGTAAGCCTTAATGAGTTGGCAGCGCAATTTTATTATTATATAAACTCCTGTGAGTGCCATTGGATGTTGTGTGCTGGTTGTCGTGTGTGAGATTATAAGCGTTGCCATAGGATAGCAACAATTAATTTTGAACTACACTACATGGCATATTACGTGAAGATAGCATACTCTATCATATACCACATAAGCATTTGGAGCTTATGTGACGATGTTGAAGATTACCATACGAGTGAGACGCTCGTACGGCGATGACTGTATTTCAGGTTGAACAGATTATGGACTGATATGGATTAAATAAATATAACGGTAAATTGCCAGATTCAATAAAAACCCCACAAGGGTCTAGAGTTGACAATAATCACGTCTCTCTAGTTATTAGATACGACACATGGACTATTTATTTTCCAACACTGGACGAGGTGACGAGATTTATCTCTGGAGTAAGGACCTACACTCTCCCTCGGACATCGAATAGGTCACCAGAAATTGTGTATGCTTATTCTGAATTTATTGGGTGCCTAATACGGCCAATAAATTTTTCAGACGCCTCCCGTACAAAGGAGGTTATGGCGAAAAATTTCGAAATTTAAAGACGTTAGTGAAATTTTCGAAGTGTAAACAGTTTGGAAATCATCGAATGAATTATATTTATATATATAAATATAAATATAAATTAAACGAATAGCGCGCGATAGTTCGCATTTTCGACTTGTAATTTTAAACGAGTATAGCGAGAAATCCGACCATCGGATTTTCCCGAAACTGAACCCATTGGATTCGCTTTGAAAAAATCTTTCCAAGATATAAAATTTGTTAAGATCCAACGGTTAGATTTTGAGAAATGTTTAATTCAAATTGGAATGAAAACAGCGCCATTGTCGTCGAATGACCTGAAACGTCATTCGACGAAAATAGGCTATTTTTAAATAAATAAAAATAGCGATAAATCGTTATAAAATATTATAAATGATATGGAATGGAAATAAACCGATTTACTTGGTTTATTGGATATTCTGATGGTTGTATGTGTTTGACATGAAAATTATAGTAATGAACTGAAATGTGGATGTCGAATAATTTAACCATGAAAAGAATTGTTTTGAATTCTATGTATACGTGAATTATTTGAAAAGGCTGAGTTAATTCTCATTCCAAATAATTGATCGACGATTAAGAGTCGAAGATATGAAGACGGTGCAAGACCGGTGATCTTCACATCGAATGGATTACTACTAATGCCCTGAATCGGTTAGCTCCCAGGAGGGGTTACAGTGGTAGTTGTCTGGACGTACTTGTTGATTGTCTGGATGTGCGAGGGCCTCTCCTGTATTGGACTTATGGGATGAGGAATAAGGTGCCTCCGGTTTTGTTCACACTCATAACGAACTTTTAAATGGACTGTGTGTCCGACATTGGATTTTATTCTGTGTTGATTGATCTCTATTAAATATATATCAGTTTGGTGGCGGAGAAATCATTCTCTTGCTTAACACCCTTCTTTGAGACGTACGAGCTCAGAGTTATATATCGAGAGACATCAATCGCATAGCGTGAATTGCCTGTGTGGCATGCCTAAGTGGCAAATGATCAAGGCTTTTGTTGAAAAGCAAAGTCTTGTGGTTGATGATCAAAGCACGGCCTGTGTGGCATAGCTTTGTGTATAGCGTTAATTCGCGAGCTTCACTCCCCAGTATGAACCAGAAACGGGATGAAGGACCTCAGGGAGAACATGCGTTTCTTTCTAGTGGTGTCATGGTATGGAGCCCGTACATTTTTACTTATGTGGATGATGGAAAGCGAGGTACCTCAGATTTGAGTACCTAGTGGCTCTTGATTTACGCCCCATAGGGCAGGGAGAACGCATTGTTCAGGCATTACTAATCCACTAAGTGTGGACCAGCCCTGGCGTTCCTAGGTGCAGTTGCGGCTGTAGCCTGAGGCTCGGGCTAGAGAGTCTCGAATTCCGTAAGGACGATCCCTTGCCTTGGTTCATGATGGAAATCCAACTTCCAATATGACATGTGCGGTTTTGATTGTAAACCTATATATAGCGACATAATATATGGTACCCATGTCGTCTATGATTGATATTATGTTTGAAATTGTTTTTAAAACATATATACACTAATAATAATATCAAATGATTTTGTTTATACGTATCAAGCATTATTTGGCCATTATAAGGTAAAACTCTATCCTCTGGTTTGTGTTGCATTGTGTGATGGGACCTGAGTCTTATAATGACTTCATTTTTCTAAAAAGCTTTGCGTTGTTTAAATTATTTACTTTATTTTATGCACTGGCGATCCAATGGAGTAAACTCATTCCGTGTTAGCGGCATGGTCCTGTGATTGACCGTATTATTAAATAAGTTAGGTAGATTTCTCATATCAGTTCTATGACTGACTCGTAGTTTGTTTCACTTGCAAACTCGGGTGCCCCTATTTCTACACGGGCAGCCTTATATTCAGGTTTTAGCAGGCTCATTCTGGATAGCTGTGGAGCTGGAGATGGACTTATATCATTTCTGTTTTACAGTTTCAGACTGCATTATGTATATTATGTTTGATTCCGCTGCAGATATTTTATATTAAGCTGAAACTATATCCTGTACTAAGTATGATCCTATTATGCTGTGTAACTCTGATGTTGATACTATTTCCAGTGTAATTTGATGTACATTATTCGTTGGCGTAATTCTATATTTCTGTTCTGCTTTTATTCTGGTGAGGTTTGGAGTTCAAACTGCTTCCGCACATATCAAATGGCTAATAAAAAATACACCATTGTACTAACTGTTCAAATGGTTCAGTTTTGGCTCAGCTTTATTGTAATACGGTCCGGTTTTTGTTTCGATCTGGTTTGAACCCTTATTAAATATGAAATAAGAGAATTACTTTCATCAATAACCAATTTACAATTGTGTGACGTTGTTACTTAATGGTTAAAACACACAGTGTTATGCTAAATTGAAGATTAGTTTCTAACTGTATGAATACTTCAATTTTAAATTTAATTAAAAGTAAAATTGTTCTAGTACATTAACCAAACATCAAGGTTAATTAATGAAAGCATTAAGTAAGATAAATCAAATAAGATTATGATTACCATTATAAATAAAATGATATGGAAACTATTATACTGAAACTATGAAAACTTTCCTTTGTGATAATGATTATTATTAGTATAACAACAACATATGCTGAAAATAGAATATACATCGTTAAAATAAAAAATTAGGTAGGATTTAGTTATATTTTTATCATAAGATTATCAGTGCAGTATTTGGTTCGGTTTGATTTAATACAGTTGGGTCAACAGTTCAATCCACAACCGAACCGTATCATTGCAGGTCGGTTCAGTTTGGGGTATTTTCTTTAAAGAGAGGATTCAGTTCGGTATTTCGCACCGTTTTTGCGGTCCGGACTTTGGACCGGGCGATTCCCATATTGCAGTATGGTTTATGTCCATCCTTAGCTATTTTGCTACTGCTTAAATCTAATCAAACTGACTGTCAGGGAGGTTTCCCCCCTAGTGTCTAAATCAATTTGTCCGGCCCAATAATAATCGGCACGAAAATCACTCGTTTTTACGCATCTATTTCATCCGCCCCAAATTCTCGGTCCTTTTCCACCTACGTTTCCTCAGCCTTAATTTCGCTATTCAATTTTTACTCCGTTCCTCGAAAGATCGTCCATACTCATCTGTTTCAAATTCCGTTCCCCCTAAAACCTCGTTCCAACCCTAAATGAATCGAAAATGGGTAAAATTTAACCGCTGCTCCTTCTCAGCGTAACTAAGGTAATTCTTTCTCTAAGTTAGATGTCAGATCTGGAAATTGATTCATTTTGGCATCATAGTTCTTTCTCTAATTTAGATGTCAGATCTGGAAATTGATTCATTTTGGCATCGTATTCTATTACAATCCAGAAACATTTAAATCTAGAAAAGCTAAAAATTGCTTAATGTTTCCAACATGTCAACTTACAATATGTTCGAATCTTGTTACTATTTGTTATTTATTTATTTGTTGGCAATAAGATTTAATTATGCAAACCATTTGACCCTTATTTCACAGTATGACATGAATTGGGAATGCTCAGTATTAAGGGAATCGCATTTCAATGCGCAATTAGCACCAAATAATGACCTTTCCGAATTAGTCAATATGACAGGCACTTTGTTTTCTTTTAATGTGGAAAGAGGGAGGGTTGGGGGGTTAAATTGAACATTTTCTTTGCCCTTTTTAGTTTGGGATTTGTTTCATTTGAATTTTACAGTAATTTTCCATCTCCACTTTGACTTTTTTCTTTTCATGGAACTGCACTAAATGATATGCAAGCTGGTTTCCAAGATGGACCGCAGTACGACCTTGTGTGCTTGGCTTAAGTTTTTATATAAAGAGTAGAATGCAGTGCACAAGGCATCTGTCATGCACTGATGTTTACAACTTGAATATAGTTTTCCTTTTGTGGACTGGAATCCATGATCAATAGAAACTACTGTGTCCGTCCCTTTATACGACCAGAGTCTAGGATGCCCGAAATCCACCCTCACTAAATGGATACTAGCAGGCTTGCCAAAAGCAAAAGCCTATTTACTCTTCTATGAATGGAAGATCCCAATTGTATTCTAATATGTTAAAAGAATTCAAGTATATAATGTGGTGGTTTTATATTTATAATTTCAGAATTACTCGGTATTATTTTATCGTTATTGATATTTTGTATGAATTTCTTTGTTGTCTACTATTGTAAGAGGAGTGATGGTCCTCTTACAGTGTCTTGAGCCTGCATGTTGTAGATGCTGCCATCATGTTGTAGAAAAGATGTTGATGATGGCAGTTGAGCCTGGACAATGTCTTCCTTCGCATTAACACTCTAGAATCTGGTTTAAGACCATTTTTCTTACATACTACATCTGATCTCGAATTTAACATACCCAAATTTACTTTTGCTGCTTTGCTCACACAAGAACTAATAGCATATGTAACAGGTTGGATATTACCTTCCGCTTCTATTTCACCCTCTTCTATATCATCTAACTCTTGAAACTTGTTACGAATCTCAATGGCCCCTTCATGTATTCTATTTTTGATTCTATTTGAGCACATACATACTTTTTCACTTCCAACATTTTTCTATTTACTTTGCACGGTTAAGGCATTCATTAGTTCAGGAGGTTGGGTTTCTACACCACAACTCTTACTATCAGTCCTTTACATTTTGTGAGAATGCTCTATATTATTAGCATTTGTGGTTTCATGTATATGTTCTTGGATGAAAAAAGATTTCAAAAATGTATATATATATTTGTAATAGGCAAATTACTTTGGATATGTACATGATATACAAATTGAAGTCTATGAAGATGCATAATGCATGTGATAGTTAATAGTTTCCATATAGATAAATCTGTTGTATATATTGGCTTTGAATGCACAAATATGTGATAGTTAATAGTTTCCATATAGATAAATCTGTTGTGTATATTGGCTTTGAATGCACAGATCTTTATATGTATGTGTTAGCCTGCTTTGTGACCAGGCTACCCAAAGCCAGGGACTTGAGTATGAACTTACATTGATTGGCGATCGCTTGGATGGAGTGATAGAAAGATGGAAAATTTGAATTATTCATGCAAATGTCACCGGATCGGATCGCCCATTCGGATCGGATCGGATCCCTCCTTTCGGATCGGATCGGATCCCCTCCCCGGATCGGATCGGAGTACCCTCTACCCCCTGAAGTATTCTGCACACAAGTGCGTGCAGGCATTCTGCTCGAACAACTGGTTCGGTTCGGATCCGATCCGAACCGACTGGACCTGCTTCTGCTCGCACAACTGGTTCGGTTCGGATCCGATCCGAACCGACTGGACCTGCTTCTGCACACGGAGTTTGACCTCTTCTCTTGGCATAACCGACTCCTACAATTGCGGATCGGACTCCACTTGGCAAAGCACGACCTGGTAACCACTTTTCCACGTTCTCCACTACTTCTGAGATCTCCTCCGGTCACGCCACGTGGCCCATCCGAACCGGAAGCGCCCAGAGCTTCTCTACAACTATAAATACACCACAACATGGCCATTTGAAGGGACTTTTTGGCATTTTCATTCATTCATGGTAGCCATGGCCGAATTCCCCCACCAATAACCACCTTCTTCTCCAATGGAAATCAATGAAAATCAATGAATTCAGAGGGAATTATTCATTGTATTTGAGCGATTGAGTGATTGAATTCCTTGTAATTGTAATCCATGAATGAAATGAGAAACTATGAAGTGGATGTAGGCTTGTTAACGCCGAACCACTATAAATCTCGTGTCTCTGCTTGATTTTTTACGTTTTAGATTATTATTCCTCGCAAATCCTAGACAATTGGGTGTTAGTGCCATTTTTTGGTCTAACATTTTGGTGCTTTCACTGAGAAATGAAGATTCTCAGCGTTTAAGGATTCTCCAATCTACTTATTGGATTGCCGAATCCGATGAGGAAATCCTATGAATTCTATTTACTTTGCAATTGTGGAGATTAACAGAAATGAAGTCGCCACCATGCCATGTAGAAGCAATCGCTGAAGATTGAAAACAGAGTCCAGCAAAGCTTTTGGATCAGATGTAGGCGAAGAGACAGGTTCGGATGCAGGCGAAGGGACAGGTTCAGATGCAGACGAAGAGACCGGATCAGATGCAGGCAAAGAGACCAGATCAGATGCAGTTGAAGCCCTTGGATCGGATGTAGATGAGGCGCAGTCCAATCTCCCACAGGGGGTCGGATCGGGTCTTACCCAACCTGAAAAAGAACGTCCGATCCGAACAGGAGGAGAAGATCCGAACCGGCTCTTTCATATATACCGAACCGACTAGCTAATGACGTCTCCGATCCGGCTCGGAGGAACTAGTCCGATCCGACCCGACCTGAAGACAATCTTCGAACCGCAAATTTGAAGGCATGATCTGATCCGACCCGACCCGAAACAGCTATTTTTGGAAAAAATACATTTTTAAGATCATTTCAGAAAAGGCTCCATCTTCCAAAATCAAAAAAATCGTGCGGTGCCCACATTTTCGACCTAACCGGTTAGGTCGATCACCGCCGGGACTGCGGGGCCCCGGACCCCCGCCGGCGCTGCGCCCGGACCCGCTGACGGCCTCGCCTTCGGCTCGGAGCACGGCTCGCCTTCGGCTCGACGTATATTTTGACCAACAGTAGTCATCAAAGTTTGTTAATGAAGATAAGGTGGATAGTCAAAGAATATGACAACCAAATGGCAACGACTAGGATTCCTCCAGAAGCCATAGCCTCTATTTGCCGATGCCATTCAATGGGAGAAGCTGTCAGTCAGATTCAGCTTGCTATCAACGACAGTATACGAGATAATGATTATCTAATAGTAGCCTCATCTTCTGGAACTCCGATAGTGTAGATTTCAGCAATGCAACTGATGTTGTTCCCTAATGAGTAGTGACCATCCCATTTATATGACTTAAACCTGTCCAATCGGCGGAGCATCGAATGACAGTTATATAGAACAGTTCGAACACTACTTCAAAGATGATTCATATGATCTTAGTGACCATGATTGTCAATAGTGGGATACCAGAAAGCAGCTAAGGATCCCAACATCCCAAAGCTACACTTCAATTGTATGATGTGATGAATAAAATGTCCTGCGTCTCACCTCCCGAAGAACTTAGCTAACCTTTGCAATGGCTATTTGCTGTCAATCGCATTGAGGAAGACTGATTTCCATCGAATAAGGGTTAGGTCAACATACTTTGGTGCCCAACGATAGGTAACAGCTGAACCCCTGCAGGCCATGATTGGACATATGAATCTTTGCTCGGATGATAGCAACTTGACTGCTCACCAGTCACCATATGACCTTTGTCAAGAGATGAGAGTTCGAGATCAAAACAAATATGAATCGACCGTTAGCTCTCGACTTCATACATAAATTGTGATAGAAAACGTGAACATTACTTCAAGCCTTGGAAGCCATGCTATTGTAGTCAAGTTTATCTGACTAAGGTCTAAACTGACCAGCTCTAGCGGCGATTAGAGCTTACATTACACCCTGATATCTATTGCTAAAATTCCTAATGAAAGATGAAATGGGAATGGTCCATGGCGACCATGTTACTGGAAGAGCCTGCTATTTAGCTAATTAGGAGATGCTACTCGATAGAGGTGGCAAGTTAAAGGTTTAGAGCACTTAAGCCTGGATGCTGATTGATTATCCGTGCATTAGATCTTATTCCCAACGTGGGACTAAAGGCATATCTGCGGATGGATGAGATATGACTATCCCCCTAGCAGCCATGACTCCCTCATACTCAATCCTTGCCCTTAGCATGGGGGCAAGAAGGCGATTCAAATAAGATGTGACCTCGTCATTCGCTTATAGTATTTACCTAATTGCCTTTGTCACTCCAAGTCCTCTTTCAAGGTCTGTTCATTCTTGGGACCGCCACCCCACAACGGTTTGAAAAGACGTTCATCGCCAGCTAAAGATTTTGACAGCCATCCCCTGACAGAGATGTAGTGAGGAAAAATGGACCTGCAAAGAGTGTGCAATGCCATCTTCGCACAGAATGATATTCATTCCTTTAACAGGATTACTTTTTAACCATGACTCTTATATTTCCATGCTTTATGAGTTATTGATGTAACTAACTCAGATGAATTTATATGTGGATGATGTAGGTACCCCGAATCTGGTACCGATCAAACTTTGAGCACCTACAGGAAGAATTATGGAGCATTGCCGTAACGAGCCCGATTGAACTGCTCGTTTACAGAGCCACGTCCTTCGCCTGAGAGAAGTTGTATACCTTAAGATGGATCCGAGGTGACCATCCACTCCTTGGCTCACACGTGGCAGATCTCAAGATAATTGTGCATCGATCATTGCATTTCAGAGTTGAGATCCGACTCCAGATGGACGCGGTTCGACCGTCCATACAATCAGATCCTGCAGTCGATGCCATCGAATTACATAAATCCAAATAAAGGAGGCAGCACCGCCTATCAACATACTTATTTTCCAATCATGCATTTTTCCTTTACATACTTCTTGAGTTATTGACATGATTAACTCATGCAAATTCGTATATGAATGTCGCAGGTACCCGAGGTTTAGTACCGACAACTCCTGTCATAGTTTGATCGGAGGAATGTAAAGCTTTGGCGAACGTGATTCGACCCTTCACCCGCTTACTATTGGCCTAACGACAACATTCTAAAGCAAAAGAAGTTCGACCATCCATTCACCGACTCTTTGCCCTTGACGTGGGGGCAAGAGAGTAAATGCACACGAGTTCGACCTGTGTTATCTATATATGGACATACTAATGAGGCCTCCTCATCATCTATCCATTGATTCGCCACGCAAGACATAGAAATGTATTCGAGTGTGACATAATCACTCGGTAGATCGACGACTCTATCCCTTGATCTGATGGGAAGAGTGCAACAATGACGGGTACAATACCATGAACGAGATAACTTTTACCTTCGAAGTGGGGGCAAAAGAGATATATTAAGACGAGGATGAGTATGGCTCGACCGCTCTCTAACGACATATCTAACTCTTTCCCATGCTTCGGAAGGGAGGAGTATAAACTCAATAGGGGTGAGAACCGATCATTCCAGATGGCGACCTTTGCCCTTGACATGGGAGCAAAGGGACGATGCCAAGGCAAATGTGACCCGACTGTTTGCCCGACTAACTCTAATCCTCAGAGCTTGGATATGAGTATAAACTTAGGATGAGTGTGACAGGCGCGCCAAGATTTAAGACCACTCGATCCACAACTCTAACCCAAACTGACTTTGGGAGAGTATAAAGGACGAACCGCGACGTCCATAACTCTAATTCTCACGACTTGAGAGAGAGTATAAATCTGTTGGGTTAGTGTGAATGGTGCACCATGACTTAAGACCACTAAACCCATAACTCTAACTCTCACGACTTGGGAGAGAGTATAAAGGACAATGCTGCGACGTGCATGCAATCTTCATTGCCCTCCGACTGAGGACAGGATTATAAAGGACTTACGGATCGGACATCTGAATGACTTAATCTGGTTCCCATCAACGCTGGGGGCACGGACATAGATTTCTGAATTAACTTCAAACACGCTTCGGACGCGACCCGTGTTTCAAAGTTAAATGGAGGCTACAGACACTATACCTCCAAACTACGACACCTGACACTTTGACATTTAATAATTCTATGCTAGATAGATTAGCACTCAACATGTTTTCATTTCGAGCTACAATTGCTTGTGACTTAAAGATTGACTTAGTAGCTTGCAAGACTAAGCTGACTATTCTTTTTCGAATTGCAAGATTATGTACAGATACAAAGCAAAGACACAAGGGATACTCGCGTACAACAACAAAGAGGTCGTGTTTGAAGGAATGACGTCGACTTCTAATGCTAAGCTTCCCACACGACTCAATGCAATCACCGAAAGGAGGTCCTAAGAGTGATATATCAAATCAACATACACACCCATGTGTGACTGGCCATAGCCCAAGTGCAACGACGAGTGCTACCTCGCAAATACGTTGAATGGAAAACGTGATAACTCGAGCACTTGGATAACTCGAGCACATAAGCTTATAAAGCAATGTCTCTTTTCCATGCATCCATGTCTAAATTTGAATGGGAGGTGATACAACTACCGACCTTTCGCCATTACCCCTGGACTGGGGCCACATTGTTGCTTGAGGGCCACGAAATGGATGCAGAATGAATGTCCATTTGCTAGTCCAGACCGAATTCCCGGTTGAAAGACCCCATATAAAGGAAGACGAGAGCATTCGAGAAAGCTATAGTCTAACTTCATTGCCATCCGACTCCGAACCTCAAAGCTTGGATGGGAGACCAAGGACTAACATGAGCTGGACACGAATAAATCATTTTCTATCAAACTCTAACTCACAGCTCGATGAGGGAGTATGAATTCAGAGAATACGTGGATTTGATGACCACCGTTTAGTAAAATCCCCATGGATGGGTAGTACGGGATAAGAGCTTCGAACATCATCATCTGACTATCCGCCATCTTTAGGCACATTTACGATTATCTGAGCTTCATAATAACCTAGACTATAAGCAGAAGAATGGCTCCTCAAGAACAACCTTCATACATCCAAGTAGCGGATCACCATCCAGAATTAAAAAAAAACAGAAGCCTGATTGACTGCTATTACATATGCGCAACCAAGAAGCCAGAAACCGGCTTCCACCCAATTTAAGACTTCATACCGGGGGCACTAGCGCTAAATTAGGTAATTAGCGACAACTTCTCAAGGATGAGGGCCAAATTGACAACATTAATTGATGCTTCAACAGAGATCAGGAGAGACCCTGCATGCATTCCTTGAAAGATTCAACGCCGCAGTGGCATCGGTAAATCGACCTGGACCATATATAGCGTTGATTGCTGTAGTATCCGGTATTCTGGATATCTCAAACTTCAAAATCTCTTTGCATCGAGACCCACCAAGAGGACTTGGTGGATTCACCTCTGAAACAAACCTCGGTATCTCTCTACCATGAGATTCTCCTAGAAACGTTGGAAAATCCTATCCTAAGACAGACAGATTCGTGCAATAAGAGTGTGCTAATGTTGAAATGGATGATCTCAATGTCTTCACGATAGAATGGAGCACCATCTGACTCTTGAAATAATAAAGGAAAAAGAAAAGTCCCAGGAAAGACTAACAGGAAGTTACAATTCTAGAAATGACCAATGTCATTAATCAGGCCCGCGGTCTTGATTGTCAAGCTTAATGGAACCAAGCATGGGAGATAGACTCAACAAGACTATGATGGCTATTTCGGATTATGCCAAAGCGTGAACGAAGGAGCTCGAATAACTCACTAACGACGTTCGCTCGCTTGCAAGATTGACGAGCTTACTCAACTCTGCAGCTGATGCGAGGTGAGTATCTAAGTTTGCTGATATACTCAATAAGGCGATCACTGCTTTCTGGCTAAACAGATGGTTTGACCCCAACGCGAATGTGATTCGACCATTCGCATATACGACTCCAACCCTTGATGACTTGGGAATGTGCACATAACGACACAGGGTGACTAAGATTGTTGAACCTACATATCTAACTCGATGCGGCAGAAAAAAGTATAAAGGCTAAAAGATTGGATGTCCGATTGACCTATCATAACCCCCAACAATGCTGGGGGCATAAGCACTGACTTCGCTCGTCCTCCACTAATGCTAGGAACATCAACTTCAACCGACAGATTGACTTTAAACATGACCCTGACTCAATGCATGATTCAGAACATATACATTATATCTTTAGAATATGACGTGATTCATCCCGACCATCCAAGTGAGCGAAATTACGGATCAAGCAAGAATTCAAAGACTTGATCTGCAACTGCATCAAACGGAGAGTATGATGAACTCCTCTGCTGCCTTACAATTGTGATAATCCTACCAGCTATTGGCTTGCATGTTTTCAACAACATCTCGTACTGACTCGTATGCGATCATGGGACTATAAAACAATCTGAAGTGATCATGGCTTTCGGATGCACTATTATTACGATTAGATGCAATCATGGAGTCCTAGATTAATATCCTGATATCGAGATAGTCCAAATCCAAGCAAAAATGACAAATTCATATGCCGACTCTGATGCGCTCTATCTGAACGGTCCAGATGCTAGCTCAAGATACGAAGATTCTGACACCATACTATGACTTAGACGGCTATTGTATACATTGACTTATACATTAAAGAAATCTTAGCTTAGTAATGCACTTGACTTGTTTAGGAAGATGGCGTCGTTTGGCATCAACTTTTACATGTACGATCTCACACGAGAGCCAAACATACCGCATGACCTATGATGAAGAAATTCTACCTCTTGATTCGACGAAGTCTAAACGATTACTTGATCATCTTGACCACGCTAGCCATGAAATTTGGCCCGATAAGCATCAACGGAAGCAATGCGGCATATGACAAGCCATTTATACAGAAAAAGATCCAAAAAGATTCATCTCGACTTATTCAAAGCACATCTTATTTGCAACAAGATGTACTTTGGGGGGCAAAATGTTAGCCTGCTTTGTGACCAGGCTACCCAAAGCCAGGGACTTGAGTATGAACTTACATTGATTGGCGATCGCTTGGATGGAGTGATAGAAAGATGGAAAATTTGAATTATTCGTGCAAATGTCACCGGATCGGATCGCCCATTCAGATCGGATCGGATCCCTCCTTTCGGATCGGATCGGATCGGATCCCCTCCCCGGATCGGATCGGAGTACCCTCTACCCGAACCGCCTGAAGTATTCTGCACACAAGTGCGTGCAGGCATTCTGCTCGAACAACTGGTTCGGTTCGGATCCGATCCGAACCGACTGGACCTGCTTCTGCTCGCACAACTGGTTCGGTTCAGATCCGATCCGAACCGACTGGACCTGCTTCTGCACACGGAGTTTGACCTCTTCTCTTGGCATAACCGACTCCTACAATTGCGGATCGGGCTCCACTTGGCAAAGCACGACCTGGTAACCACTTTTCCACGTTCTCCACTACTTCTGAGATCTCCTCCGGTCACGCCACGTGGCCCATCCGAACCGGAAGCGCCCAGAGCTTCTCTACAACTATAAATACACCACAACATGGCCATTTGAAGGGACTTTTTGGCATTTTCATTCATTCATGGTAGCCATGGCCGAATTCCCCCACCAATAACCACCTTCTTCTCCAATGAAAATCAATTAAAATCAATGAATTCGGAGGGAATTATTCATTGTATTTGAGCGATTGAGTGATTGAATTCCTTGTAATTGTAATCCATGAATGAAATGAGAAACTATGAAGTGGATGTAGGCTTGTTAACGCCGAACCACTATAAATCTCGTGTCTCTGCTTGATTTTTTACGTTTTAGATTATTATTCCTCGCAAATCCTAGACAATTGGGTGTTAGTGCCATTTTTTGGTCTAACAGTATGAATGTATAATAGCCTTAAAGTATAAGCCTTATAGATATGGTATATGTATTTAAGGTCTTTGATTTTCCAGAACTTATCTTTCATATTTGTAGTGCAGTATAGGATAATTTCGCTGATGTACACTGTACACACAAATGTTTTACATATAGTATACGAGGAATATGACTATTATGACACTGTAGTGATTCTGTTTTGTTATAGCATTAGTATTTACTAAAGATGTTATTCAGTTTTTTTAATGTACAAAGGAGATGAATGCACAAAACTTCTGCTTATCTAAGGAGCAAAGGCTCGAGAAAGCTAGAAAAAGACTCTGAGATAATTACGTAGCACACGAAATAGGTACTGCTAGTGCTATATGCTATCACATGTCTAATTATAATTTAGAGAATACCCTACGATCATCAGATGTTTGTATATACAGTGCTATATGCTAATTGCATCTAAACAGAAATAGATTCCTTTTGCTGTTAAATAGCGATTCTGGTTCACTATCTTGTCACATTTTGCATATCATTTGAAATAATTTGTTGAAATCATTATCATTTAATTTATCATCAAAATTCTACTATATATCATCAGAAATAATGTATCTTTATGTTTGCTGAATCCGGTTTGGTAGGTCAGGGGAAAATCACTCTTGGGCGGTTCAGCCATAGTAGTCCAAGAGTCAGGTTTTAGTTGCTGATGTTTTTTCACATTAAAGATTGATGATGTTTTGAAGTGTTTGTAACTTTATATAAATGTATTTGTATGTAAGTTAAACTAATTTTATGATGCTTGTATTGTGTAACTAATAGAAATCAAAATTTCGTGGTGAGATAAAAATAAATAAATGAGAGGAGTATATTTAACTAAATATCATTTCATGAGTTTTACTCTGACTTGATATTTAAGTTGATGTTGGAGTTACTTGCATATTTAAGTTGATATCTATAACTAAATTTCAGGCAACTGAAGGTGTAGATTTTTGATTAATATATGCAGATCTTTTATATGATTTAGGTTAGTTAATTACAGTTGGGTTCTCTTTGTAATGACTATTGGTTTTCACTATGCTTGTTTCTTGAAATTATCAGCTCCAAACTCAGGGTTAAGATAAATTTGTGAACATTTTGTGTTTGGTCAGTACATAATGTGTTTTTTATCAGTTATCCATTGTATTGCAATGTATTAGTATTTGGTGTGTAACCGTTCATTTTTGAAATAAGAACTCCAAACGTTCAAAACCAAATTCAAATTTATATGTTTACATGTTTAAACTTTAGTGTTATCTGATTTAAAATTTTCCAAATATTTTCATGTTATTGAATGCAACTAAATTTTCATCAAATCCAAGTTTAGAAGAAAAAAAATTAATAAAGACATTTTTCTTTGATAATATACAATTTAACGGTCGGTTTTTCCCACCGTTGTGCGGTAATACTAGTAATCAAACCGACCGTTAGGGAGGTTTCCCTACTGTAGGAGCCAAAAACAAATTGTCTAAGCCAATGAATTTCAGCATAATTTTCGCTCACCCAATATTTTCTCCGTCGTTTTCTTCTTTCTCAAATCTACCCAACTCTGATTCTTTCTACTTACGAAATTCATTTCCGCATTTTCCTTCTTTTCATTTTATTTCCTACGACTTCGTTCTTCCTCAAATCTGAATTCTGTGTTTTCCTTCCGTTCCTCATCTTCTATCGCCATTTCATTTATCGGGCGTTTTGCTGATTCGGATTCTCTAGATCTGCAAAAAAAAAGTCGATTTTTCATCAATTCATTCACGAATTCGGTGATATTTTGACTGTCGGTTGGATTTCACTGATTTTCGATTATCTCGGTATGCATTTTAATTTTCTTTTGCACTGTTGATTTTTTATTTCGGTTCTGATCTGCAAAAAAAAAGTCGATTTTTTCACTATCTGCAGAAAAAGTCGATTTTTTCATCAGTTCATTCACGAATTCGGTGATATTTTGACTGTCAGTTGGATTTCGCTAATTTTCAATCATCTGGGTATGCTTTTTTATTTCCTTTTGCATTGTTGAATTTTTATTTTGGTTCTGATCGTGCTATTTTACTCTTTTAAGTAAGCAGATATGAAGGCAATAGCTGGATAACTTCAGAATAATTTCTAAAATATTTGAAAGGATTATGATGACTCTTGATATGTACCTGCCAAAAATCAATATGAACCATTTTAGATGTTTTGTACTGTTGATTTTTCGCACATGATAGTTATCACCTAAGGTCAGCATATCTCGCCAAATTTGTAGTTTTGTATTTCTTATTTCAATTTACCAGTGCTGCAATCATTTCTATCCAATAATGAAGTTTTCACACATAATAAGTGTTACCAATGTGATAATGCCCAAAAAAAACATCATTGAAGTTGTAGTATTTATTTCTTATTTCTGTTTTACAATGACACTTTACAACTTCCATTGGTTTTATCATTCAATACAATATGAGTTTCCATTTAATTTTATTGTTATGTTTGTGACACATGTGAAATTGTTGTTCTATGTTAGGTTTTTATCTTTTTTGAACTACTTTACCTTTTTCTGTCACGCATCAAGGAATAAAATGGATTGACATATATGTTCAATAATTATTTCTAAAATATTTTCTACTTGTGGATTTGATGAAAAGATGCAAGAAACTTACGGTGCATACCAATGCTTACCAACCTGTGTTATTCATAATACATGAAATTATATTTTAATTTTTTTACTTACTTTTTTGTTAACTGCCAGCATACATTACTACATGCAGTGAGCAATAGTAATTGGAAACTATCCTCAACTAGCATGTTGTTTTATGCTAACCCATTGATTAGATATTTGTTGTGATTTTAAGTCATAGTTGATACCAAATGATCTTTAATATGTTTTGTGAGTAGTCAATTTCATACTGCTGCATTATCTGTACGTATATTTACAATTAGAATAGTAAAATCTGGCATACACTCTCTTTTATTTATCAGATTATATTACTATCGTTTTTTTGGTTACTTTCCGAGGGGGGTATCTCTTCATTGTACCACTTCCAAACATGCACTTTTTTTTTGTTAATATGTACTAAATGATCAAATGCTGATTTCAATCCTCTTTCTTGACAGTAAGATCGAACCTCAATTCAAGGAGAGTTCTCAGGATTTTATTTACTAAAAAATGATAGCTAATTGTTGTTCTATGTTATGTTCTTATGTTTCTTTAACTACTTTGTCTTTTTCAATCATGCGTCAAGAACAAAATGAATTGACATAGATGCTAAATAAATATTTTTAGTATCTTTCTACCCGTGCATTTGATGAAAAGACGCTAGAAATTGACAATGCATATCAGTGCATGCAACCTTTAGGTAATCATAGTACATAAAATTATATATCAGTTTTTTTTTCCCTTGCATATTAGTTAATTACAACATACCACATGTAGTGAGCGATGGTAATTGCAAATTATCCTCAACTGTCATGTTGTTCTAGCTTTGATTGTCATGGATGTACATTTTATTTTAATTGTGTTACCTTTTGACACAAGCAATTAAAAAAAATAGTAATTTGTGAATATCACAACAATATATCTCATTAATTCAAGCACATAATAACTATGTATTAGGCATTAACATAGTAATTATCCTGATCCTATGACATTTAGTAAATGTGCTATTTAAGATAGTGCTGAAATATGACGAGCAGATTTGGCAATATGTACTCATAAGTCATGTAGAGGTGCTTTCAAGGTATTGTTATTTTTAGAAACCTAATTTTAACAAAAATGTTAAATCTTGACATACCACGTTCCTGATATAATCAGTTTGAAACAATGTGTTTATAACAAGATATCTTTTCAATTTTAAAGAAGACCCACTTTATCCTTTCTGCATTAATCAACTTACTTAGAAGACTGCTAAAATTGTTTTGCCAGATTCCATATGCTCATTATCTTTACAGATCAATTGTCCTCGAAGCGCTCAAGTCAATGGGGAAACAACAGTCAGTAGGGACCTTGTTTCAGATCGGACTTTGTTGATGTGATTTTACAACGGAGCAGTTTTAATTAGTTTTCGCTTTGCATGGTTGTAATATTTCATTTATGATTTTGACATGTGATAGAGGTATCTAGTTTATTAATGATATAATCCACTTTATCAATTTTTTTTCAAATTGGCAAAATCGACTAATACAAATGTGTTTCTTTTCTTTTTCAAAATTTGTGATATGCTATAATTTCTTTTTTCTTATTTCATAATTATAAACTGAAAAAAAATGTTTTTCAAGGTTTGGGGTCATAATTGAAATAAAATTTATCAAATATTTTTTATTTTATATTATATATCTTAACGGTCGGTTTTTTCACCATTGTACGGTAATACTAGTAGAACCGAGTTCAAACCAAATCTTCTTGTCACACACACTCGAGGCTAGGCTAAGTCAATTTGTTCGTCCCAATAAAATTCGGCTGAAATATCTGAGTTTCGCATCTGCTCCGTTTCTTTCTCCCCAGATTCCTCTCTGCTCCTTTTTTTACTCTGCAATCCAGACTCCAAAATCAACACGCAAACTCCTCACCGTTTCATTTGATCGGGCTTTTACCTATTCACATATTCCTCCTCCAAAAATCAGATTTCCTCACCGACTCATTCATAATTCACCTTTTTTCAATCCAAAAAAACCGATTTTTAATCAAAGTTGAAAAACTGAAAGCCGATTTTGATTCGAGGTTATCGATTGAAGACCGTCGCTTGGGTAACCCACGATTATCGATTTTGATCCGACGTTATCAATTTTTAATCAAAATTGAGGAACTGAAAGCCAATTTCTTCAAACGAATCTGGTAAACGGCCACTATGGATATCCAAATGAATTAGTAATTATTTCAATCGATATAGATAGGCACCATGTTAAAAAGGGGATGGAAACAACTCTTCTAGAGTTGATACGGCATCAAGTGGTAATTAGTTAAATTTCAACATCAACATTGGGCAGTTCTTTGTAATTAATATTGATTTATCTTTTTAACATTTATTAACGTGCCTACAATTTGATTAAATACATATTTGGATTCTGAATGCTCTTTTTAGATAGTGATTCTAATGATCATGATGATGATAAATCTCGAGATGATGTTGTAAAAATATGTGTTCAGCTGCCGAAAAATATTATTTCATTTTAGATTTAGAATCAATGAATGGACTTAAGAGCGATTGTTTTTTTCAGTTGAAAAACGTTGTGCAGAACAATTGTCAATTGTCAGATGACTCAGATCCCAACTTTGCAGATTTTCTTTCTAATGGTCTTAATGTACTTATCTGTGGATATTTTAAAATATAGGCCAGCCATAACTGTTTAGACAAGGGTATAAACATACACGCACATATATCTATGATACACGCACAGAAGACATAATAGATGGTTATACTGTTAAAGGGTGGATCTTAAGTGTTTACCTTGTATTCATGGCATTCCTTGTTTTAACTTCCTGTTAGAAAGAACCAATTGTGATGATTAGGAGAGTTGATTAGAAATATATGTTCATATAGGCCATGTTGAGTTCATGTACTACTAGCTTCACAAAGCTTTGCATTACCATTTTCTCTACTCTATATACCATTCACGCCACCATGCTTTAATAGTTACAGAACCTATGACATATAAACTTCTTCATTTCACAATAATAACGCTCTTGTGTGACTGTAAGTAACCATGTTTCAAGCTCGTAATTGATTGATCTTGCAGCTGTTATACATCCATTCAAATTACTTATGGTATAAATTCCCTTTTTAAAATTACATACATACATATTTTCTAAATACTTGGTTTATTGATGCAACAATGCTGTTTTTTAAAATGCATAAACTGAATCTTGGATTTAAAGTTTGTTTATATAAGTTTTATATTTGATCATTTGAACATTTTTTTATTTGTTATGGTAGAGTTCTAATAGGACTTTTTTTTTGAATGTAACTCAAAAGAGTGTTCTAGGGACAATCTAAATTACATGGTTGTTTTAGATTAATGAAGTGCAAATATTATTGTTTTGATGCTAAGGAGCTCTTTTGTAAAAAAAAAAGAAAAAAAAAGAAAAAAAATCTGGTTTGATTCCAAAATATACTCTTTTTTGGCAAGTGTATATAAGTGCAAATATTCCTCATATAGAAAATATTAAATGCTAAACTTAAGATTCAATGTTTCATCATTTTATTATGATGGAAGGCCAGATTCTCATTGGTCTTTTTTTTTTTTTCAATTAAATATTTAGTGAAATGATAATATAGTTTGAGTTTATATTTGTTTTGTTTCTCCTTTTCTTTCTTTAACCCATTAATAGTTTAAAGATGCAAAATAAGTAAAGATCAATAGTATATTGATCATACTTAATATATAATAAAAACTTATATATATATATATATATATATATATATATATATATATGTGTGTGTGTGTGTGTGTGTGTGTGCGCGCGCGCACGCGCTTTTTGATTAATTCAAATCAATAAATTGATAGCATATTCTTAATTTTAAGTTGGTTTACATGTACAATTTAATGTAATTGGATTTACACTTTTTCAGTTATTTTCATTTTCTCTCAAACATGCTATAATTTTTTCATTTTAACTTAAAATAAATTTTAACAAATTGTTTTTATTTTATATTAAACACCTTAACGGTCGGTTTTTCCACCGTTGTGCGGTAATACTAGTTTAGAATACGAATTAGAATAAAAATAGTGTGCTAAAAATGTATGTTTGTAAATATTCAAATACTCGATGTTTTTCTATTTTTCGAGCATTGTCTGTCCATTGTTGAGTTAGTAGGAACGATATTCAAACCTAAAAGCTTATCCAATCCGTGCTCATTGGAATATTTTGTAGGACAAAGATAAGACACACCTGGTCCGACTTGGTTACATCTCTACCCGAGGCTAGTAATCGAGCTGGGATTGGTGGGTAGAGCTAAATCCTGGGCTGGGCTGGGCTGGCATGAGTCGACTCAGGGAAAAGCAGCAAACGGAGAGCAAACGTGAATCTAGGGTTTAGATTTGAAGCTTAATTCCAAGTTGATGGCGGAAGTGGTTCCTACGGAAGATGGGTCGCTTGAAATTAGACCTGGAATTTTGTTGATCGGTGCTCCAAACGTTGGCAAACGAACTATTCTCTCCAGTTTGTGCCTTTTAATTCTTTATTATGCATTTATTTTTCAATTCCATTTAGGACATTGCTAATTTATGCTTTTATCATTGGTTCACTTTATTAATCAGTTAGATGGAATTGGTGGCTTAGGATAATTTCTCACTAACGATACACTTATGTTTAATTTCCAAAAATTGATAATGCAAAAAGCTTAATTCGATGTTTATATCTATCTCATCTGTTTCTAAAGTTTGCATATCTGGTTTTGACAATTGCTACCTGAGATTACGTATTTTGATCTGAGTCCTGCACATGGAAATCATAAAATATTAAATTGTCGCTTGAATTTGTTTTCCTTGCACTCCATAAATTTCAACCAGTCCTCTAAAAGCAAATAAACAAAGTGAGGTATGATAATTGTCAATGAACCTCCTTCCCTAGCTATTAGCTCCATAATTTTTAGCATAGATGTCTAGTACATTCATCGTATATTACGTTCTAGTCGCTATGCATTTGTCCTCATATGTTTGATCCCCCCCCCTTTTGTTTTACTTCCTGTTGTCAAAGTGTGTCCTCATATGTTTGAATCCCCCCCCCCCCCCTCTTCCCTTTTTCTTTTACTTCCTGTTGTCAAAGTGTGTGCTAAGCTTTCTTTCAAATGTCAATTATCGACCTCATTCTTTTCCTTGAATACAGGGTTGCTTTCCATTGATATTGAAGACACTTCGGATTTATCTAAAGGGGTGCTTTGTCAAGGGCATGTTTTATATTTATTTTGATGCAGATAGACTTGATAACTCAGAGAAGTTAGTCGATAATATTGTTTAATATATTTATCAGGTGGAAAATAGAGACTAAATATTACTCAGCTGATATTTCTCTATGGACAGCTCATCTCAATGAAGATTTTTCATTGGGAACACTGCCAATCTCAAACCAGTTGGCCGGTTTAGTGATGATTTTTGACATGAATGATGTATGTCTTACTAACCTTTTACCTGTATTACATAGTTTTTGTTGTTTATGATTTTGACATATGTTATGTATCCAGGACTCTACATTTCTTGCTCTCAAAGACTGGGTCACCAAAATAGATCTTGAGAAGTTCGAAATATTGTTGTGCATAGGAAATAAAGTTGATCTGGTACCAGGTCATAGTGCTCATGTTGAATATAGAAGATTTATGCAGAAGCGTGGAGAGTCTGCTAGTGATTCCCATCCCAAATTTTGGGATTATGGGATAAATGAGGAAGAGGGTTGTAGTTTACTTGGAGATGATGGCTCAGTTGATATTAGTAAAGCTTGTAGAGAATGGTGTGTTGAGCACAACATAGAGTATGTTGAAGCTTGTGCATCTGACGCCAATTTTGATAAATGTAAAGCACCTTCCAATAAAAAAAATGCTTATAACTACACGACTCATATGTATTTTGAAGTTTTATGAAGGACTGCTTCGTATTTCATTTTGTGAAGCCCCTCGTGTTCATTTTTTTTTTTAAATTGTACCTGCTTGCAATGGTAGATAAGAATATATGAATATGATTTATATCATCTTAACTTTGTTATACAACATAGCTCTTCTTCATGATAGAGTATGTGCATCATCGTTCTTTGTTTTTCACCATTTCCTAACAATCTAGATGAAGTAGCAACTTTTATGACACTCATTTATTGCTTTCAAGGTTCTCATATGAAAATTTTCTTATCAACCTAAATCTAACAAAAAACACGTTTTGTAAGCTAGTTACTTTATCCAGCGAAATCAATAGTTGGTAGCATGATAATTTTATTTCTGTCAGGTCTTTCAATTGATGGGGATATTCAAGGAGTGCAACGCCTGTATGGGGCTCTGTCTGCTCATATGTGGCCTGGAATGGTCCTAAAATCTGGAGAAGCTGTAATCACTCAGTCACCCATTACTAAAGAAGGTAAACCTGTGGAGTCTTAGATAACCTATGGAACTTTAATTGACTGTTACTATACTGCCGTCAATGAGTACCTGCAAAATCCATAATTCACATGTATCCAAAACACAATAAAAAACTGATTTCCAAAAAGTTGATACGAATACAGATATGGCCATAACTGAATCCGATAATTATTCATCTCGTTTTTGTCAAGATTATAATTTTTTGCTGTGCAACTTTGGTACATAAAATCATTGCCATATACTATTTTATCTAGATAATTTGTCGTAATATGTATAAAAAACAATATTTTCGACTTAATTTTTTGTAGCATATCTACATTTTTTTTGTATTTTTAGTGTTGATGAATTTACAACGAATCAAAAATTTCTATTTGTTGTGAATTGGTCGAAGATATTCGATATTCGTTCGCATTCCGTGGATATAGATATCCAATATTCGTGATTTCAGATACGATTACAGATATGACACTATCTGAATCTATATCTGACCGTTCATAGGCCTGACTATACAGTTAGCATCCTTACGAATTTAAATGTCGACCCCCAAATTATGACCTACCATTTACGATTGAGACATTCTTATATTTCAAATTTTCGGTGATGGCATTAAGAACCGCTAGGCACTAGCTCAAGTGTCAAGTGCTATGATACTTCAGTATAGGGCTATCAGCGGATATTTTCGGATACAGATAGTGTTATATCCGCATCCGAATCATTTTCGGATATTGGATATATACATCTGCGGATACTACATATATCGGATAATTATCCTAATCCTATCCGTTTACAATCAACAAATTGAGAAACATAAATGGAAAATTTTATTTTAATATAAATAATTTTCAATTCCATTGACTGTTAAAATGTTAAAGAATGAAGGTAGACAAATATGATGATAAAAAATAGTTTTGAGTAGTTAATATGCATTGCAAATAATTTGAAATTCAAACTTAATAAAACAATTATAAAAATATCTTTCAACCAAGGTTCAAATTTCCGTCTTCAATTCCGGTTCCAGTCACTAAGAAAATTTCAAGTTCCGTTTTGGGTATTCCGGTATTTCTGCTATAATTCCGGTTATACAAATTCTGGTCTTTTCTTTGTACTAATATGTTAATAAATATAGTTTATACATAAATTGCTTGAACTTAATGCAAATTACAAAAAAAGGAAAAAAAGAAATATACATTTTATACAAATCATTTTAGGATAATAAGCAGCACATGTGTATGATCCAGTTAATAATGGATATATTTCTATGGGAATATATATGCAAGTATAATTAAATAATCAATAATGCTCCTAATTTACAAAAGCCCAGCCCAAATAAATGAAAATCAGCAATTTAGATCCAATAGATAAACGTCAGTGCCCATCTGAAACCCGAGGTAAGAAATAGAGTCTCTCTCTATCATATTCGCATCGCTTTCTCCTTCCACAACCGATGTTTCTTCTCCATTCTCAGAGGTATTAATCGATTCAAAATTACAAATCGTTTGATTATTTTCTTTTTCATTGCACTGCCCGGAACGACTTTATTGGCCAATTTCGGCCCAGCCACCGCCGGAACCGGGTCCGATCGGCGGAAATTCTGCCATGCCAGACGGACTCTTGAACAATGCTTTCAACGTGCTAAAGCAAAAATAATTTAAGCTATAATCTTGACAACCGGATGGATAATTTTTGGATATGGATGTCTTAGTATCCGTATCCGCATTTGTTTTTTCGAATATCGAATATTTATACTTTTTTCAGATACATATGCAGACGAATTTCGGATTTTTCGGGTATCCATTGACAAACCCTACTTCAGTATGAGGTTATGGAGGTCATGAGTTCGAACCTCAAGCTATCAGAATGAATGATCTTGCCGAATGAAAGACTGCTTTTCTTAAAAAAGTAAGAAATTTTTAAAAAAATTGAACAGACCATGGTGGCCAAATTTCAAGATGCATGATGGTTTATTGTTAAACATGAGAAATCGATGTTCGTTTTATATAGGAGCAATGACCAATGGAATATACTAGTTTACTATTAGGAAATTTCTACCTTTATGTGGCAACAACATTATCCATGGTGCTCCTATCAGATAACGCCCTTCTTTGTATTGGCTTCCGCTTTTCAGTCAGTAACATATTCTAAACATTTTGGTTGTGTTTGTTTCTTTTTTTTGGTTTGTTTTGGACTTTGTAATCCCAGCATATTTTTTTTCTGATTTTGAGTTGTGTAATGTTTTCTTATAATTTTACCGTTTTAAAATTAATAAATTTACCAAATTTTCAATGAGTATATATGAGAGGTTTTGAAACCTCAACGAGTAAACTATGGTGAACTTGTCAAAATGTTATTCATCCATGTATATATCAATAAATACATGGTTTTGTAGTGCTGCTCTTCAACATAATGCAAGATCCTAAATACATGATTTTAGCGGTTCATGTTGGTTTATTTACACCGGCACCACACATGCGATGTGCGCTTGCATAGGCACATGCTAGATTTATGTGTACATCACTTGTGTATTTAAATCAAGTTTAGTATTATGTACATAGATACAATATATTCAAAAAGACAAACAGAATATGTACGCTGGTTTCTGTTATTTAAATTGTAATTCAAATATTTGCATCTGGCTCGCATATGCAACAAAATCTTACTTTATATCACAGACTTATTTAAACAGGTATTAACAGGTTTTATGAATAAAAAATTATTTAATAATCTTGTATGTACAAAAAAAAGAAAGAGATACAAAGCATCATATGAAAGGCTAATAGCGAGTAAATCACAAATAAATTGACGGAAGGTTGAAATTTCAAGTATTAATTGTAATTGGCCAAAGATAAAGGTGAAATAGTAACGGAAGCTAGAAAGAGTGATTTTGTTGTTTCAAATATGACACGGTTGAATCATAGAAATGCATTCTCTTATGTTACCAGCTGGTAAAACTGCACGTGTGTGTAGATATTATTAAATGGGATTATATCAAGTTTATTTGACTTGATAGTAAAATTTGAAATAAACTATCAAAAAACATTAACAAATAAATGTAATATTAATACAGTTTTGATTATTATTTACTTATCTACATTTTAGCTGACATAATTTTTTATTCAATGTTATAAGCAGTGTCAATGAAATGGGAGTATAGTTTTACAAAGACAATTATTTATCATATGCATTGGAAAAAATATTACAAATGTAGCATCATATCAACATTAAGTTACAATTAGTGAAGCGTGAACCTTCTGTTGGGACCTTTGAAGTCTCGTGTAAAGGGAGCGGTAATGAATAATTTCATCGTTTTAAAAGACAACTTTAAATCTTGTAAACAAAAGTTCCATTTATTAATACACACAATGTGTGTATATGTAAATAATTTATTATATGTCATTTGGATTATTTTTATTTGATTCGTTTCAAAATATTATATCCACACCTGAAAGTTTACTAACGAAGTATGTACATTAGTTATGTAGACAATGTTGAAATCTTTTTCTTTCCCAGAATCGACGGATTCCGATTCCGATTATGAGGTTGAATATGAGGTGTTATCGAGAGGTTCAGATGAGCCTTGGGAATTCGTTGGTGTTTCTAGCAACGATCTTCCATCAACTAGCAAAGACACACAATTCATCGATGGAGAACTAATCACAAATACAGAAGCTCTCAATTTTGAAGAAGGGAATCTCGATGCAAATGTTGGAGTAGATGCCGTCAATACAAATTCTCAAACTAGCTCTGAAGGCGAGGAGGAACATGAAATTGTTGATGGGATTAAATCAAATTCTGAGACTGGAGTACAGAACAGTAATGGTAAGAAAATCGACTCTGATGATGAATCATTTTATGGCCATGAAGATATGGAGAAGTTGATGTGTGAAATTGGTAGCATGCGTGACAATTTGCGGCTTATGCCTGATTTTCAAAGGAGAGAAATGGCTGCGAAATTGGCTATGAAAATGGCTTCTATGTTCGGGTACAGTACTGAAGAAGGCATGAATGAAGATTAAATTAGCATGTAATTGTTCAACAAGAGTTGAGTCGAGGTTCTATTTCATGTGTTATTATTACTTAATCATTTTTGACCGTTTCTATGTTATATGCTGAAATATAGTTTGCGTTACCGACCGTGTGTTACTGTGATATATATATACGTGGTTACTTTCTTTGTGCTACAGTACTGATAAAGAATTTGTTGATCATCTGTATCTAAATCCGATAACTTAAATAGTTTCTTTTGTATGATAGAAAGCAACACTGATGGTTCTTAATTTTGTTGATATAATGATGGAAGCCGTAAGTTGGAAGTAATCTTCAGCAGTTTTAGTTAGTGGGGTTTTATAGAAAGAAAAATCATACAACAAGATGCGATTATTTAATATTATTATTTTTAGGTCATGCATGGTGAATGAAATTGAGTATAAATGTAGTTCTGTTCAAGACAATATTTTCAATTTGTTTTCTGTCTAATTAACTAATATTCATCGTTAGCATTGTCCTTCACCATTATTTGTCTGTAAACTAGTCTTTTCCTCTAATAAAAAAAGAATATGATAATTTATTTGATGAAGTTTAATGCTAATTATGCCGATTGGTAAAATATGGATAAACAGTGGTTTGTATGGTGAGAAGGTGGAGTAAACTAATTTCTAATCATATTTTAACTTTGAACAAAAAATTATAAAGAATAAAAAAGGGTAAACATGGATAAAAACATACATAATTGAAGTATATAAGTAATATTTAATACATTTTTAATGTTCATATGTTTAGATACAGTGGCGGAGCCACTATGATGCCTTAAAAGGCAAGTGTACGGAGCCGGAAATGGCAAATGGTCATACGGAAAATTCTGAATATTTGTTTAAAAAGTTGAAGTCTGTCATCTGAGTTTAAATTTCAGCAAGAAATGGTATCTGAAACAAGAAAACTTTGTTGCATTGAATGAAATTTATTTTTCTATTTTATGTCATATTCACATGCTTTCTTTTCGTGCACCGGTGGGGACTGTGACATCATGTCCTATGCTACATCATGAGACATGTTCACTTGTTTTTCGCTTTTAATTGTACAAGGAAGTTATGATTAGATGAAAAATATATAACTAAAATAACGTGTTCTGTTTTCAAGTAAAATGTTGCATTCTTATTATTAAAATTAGTTTGTAACATTGAAATTATTGTTTAATAAATTGTTGTATGGACGTTTTAGTTATGACTGTTTGATAATTTATTACGAATTATTTTATCGTATGGGCATTGTTTTCATTAATTCTTTTATTTGAGTAAATGGCTAAAAGTAACTGAAGGTATCATCTAGGAAACATTTCAGTGTTGTGATTGTGACCCGATGGCCATGCCAATGTTTTAATGTGTATAGATGTGTAATGTTTTACGATTGGTATCAGGTTATTCTTTACATGTTAAACGATAAAAATTCTTTTAGATTAATATGACAATAAATATGAAAAATAATTGAAAGCTTTAGGGCATTTTCACATATTATTCATGTGTTCAAACAATATTATCATGTTTTCAACTATGTTGGTGTTCATTCTTACATGTTATGATGTGTTTAAACAAAATTTAGCTAAGGCTAGCTATGCTCAAACAAATTTCAAATTTAAGAATATTTTGATATATTTTGATTGTTTAAACAAAAATAAAAAATTATTAAAATTATAATAAGTTATCTAAATACATTCGAAACTGTAGTTGTTAATTTGACTTCATTTTTGACATGAATAGACATAAAATTTGGTCAAAATCCGTCCTTATATATACATAATACAAACTTAATTTCTTTTTTATATGAATGGGCATTAAAAGGAAAGGCAAAGTACATGATGTACGTTAACCCTACACTGAAAAACGCATTCAACAATGATGATTTACTACCCAAACTCCCTATAAATACATAAAGGAAATTTAATAATAACTTTTAAAACTAAGACGTCTAATAGGTTTCTTAAGTTTGAAATAATAAACTTTAATTATTTTGAACACTATTTGGTTTAAGCGCAATGAACAAATATAAATATGTGTTTATAAAAACAAGTTTTATCTAACATGGTTAATAGATTTTAATCAAACAAGGTCGTAGTGCCTCTAAATAGATGATTTAACATCATGCGCAAAAAGTTATTCAAGCACAAAAAGAAGTCAGTGAAATAAATGGCTTACTTACAACATCAAAAAAACATATATGATAAAACGTAGAGATGATGGTTTGGCTAGTTCGTCGATCTTGCATGAAGGCCTACCTTTCTGACCGCTGGGAACGACAACTAATACATATTGTTGTCCAAATGTTCGAAAGACAAGTTGTCATGAGGTAAAAAGAAGAAGAACAGGGAAATAGAATCTCACATTCATAATGACAACATATAATATAACAATGATAGCCAACACCGTCGTTTTAAAATATAAAGTATACCAGAGTTGAACAAATTCTATTAGCTTGGACAGCTATAATATCCCGACCTTGCAAATATCGATTGCCAAATTCATAATATAGCAAAAATAAAATAATACAAACATGAACTATTAGCTTTACCCCATAAGCCCTATGTCTAACCAACGACAATCTAGGAAAAAAAAATCTCGGTCTGGCCAGCATTAAAATAACATCCAAGTTAGTTTGAAAAACCAACGTGAGTAAACTCAATAATAATGTCAAAACATAATAATTTTATGAAATCGCGCCACTAACGTGAAACGGATCTTACTTTATAAGAAAAATGCACACAAGCACATACATACATACATACATACATATATACATATATATATATAGTGTGTGTGTGTCTCTGTGTGTGTGTGTATAAAACCATGGTTACAAAATAGGAATACTGATATAAACAAGAAATATATGACATATATAGAAGCATAATTCAAACTTAAGAGAATAACTAGAATAATTAGGTAACACTCCGCATTTTTTCAAAATAAAGAATGAATATAATTTAATTACGAAACAAAGAAAAACATCTTTGAGATTTTCGGAATTTGGCCTCGAGACTTATATCACTGCATTCGTGGCGATTTTGTGATCAATCTACATATATAATACACTCCAAACGAAACATAGTTTGCGTTATTACTCCATCATTTTTAAACATTTCTATGTTATATGCTGAAATATAGTTTGCGTTACCGACCTTATGTTACTGTAAAATAAACTTGGTTACTTTCCCTGTGCTGATAAAGAATTTGTTGATCATCTGTATCTAAATATAATAACTTAAGTAGTTTCTTTTATATAATAGGAAGCAACGCTGACGGTTCTTAATTTTGTTGATGTAATGATGGAAGCCGTAAATTGGAACTAATCTTCAGCAGTTTTAGTTAGTGGGGTTTGAGGATTTTCTTTTAAAGGACAAACTTAGCAAATTATTTGGTGAAAAGTATGCAAAGTTTGGAATTTAGGGAAAAAGACACATTTTAGTGCAAAAATGGAATTCATCAACCCACAATTCTTTCCCCTTTTACACTTAAATGTGTTCACCCTAAATTTCAAGTTTTGCATACCTTTCACAAAAAAATTTGCTGTTTGTCCTTTAGCCTATTTTCCACGTGGGGTTTCATAGAAAGAAAAATCATATAACAAGATGCGATTAATTATTATTATTTTTTTGGGGTCATCCATGTTGAATGGAATTGAGTATAAATGTCGTTATGTTCAAGACAATGTTTTCAATTTGTTTTCTGTCTGATTAACTAATGTTCATCCTTCACCATTATTTGCTTATAAAATTTTCCTCCTTTAATTGAAAAAAAATATCATTATTTATTTGATGAAGTTTAATGCTAATTATGCAGATTGGTAAAATAGGAAAATACCGTGGCTCTTATGTTGAGATTGTGGAGTAAACTAATTTCTAACCATAATTTAACTTCGAACAAAAAATAACAAAGAATAAGAAATGAGAACATGTGAAACATTGATAAAAACTAAATATTTGAAGTATATATGTAACAACCTGGGATTTTGGAGATTACCGAAATATAAAACTATAATTTTAATATTTCGGTAATCTCCAAATTCCCCGATTGTTACAACATACGTAATATTTAATGTATGGTTGAAGCTGAGAAGACTTGCTTATATGTTCAAATAAGTTAAGGTGTGTTTAATGTTTTGCAACTGGTATCTAGTAATTCTTTACATGTTAAACGTTGATGATTCTTTTAGATTAATATGCAAATAAATATGAAAAATAATCGTGAAATATTCAAAATGTTCGAAAATTTAGGATATTTTCACATATCATTCATGTGTTCAAACAATATTATCATGTTTTCAACTGTGTTTGGGTTCATTCTTACATGTTATGATGTAAGACTGTCAATGAATACCCAAAAAATCCGAAATTTGCCTACATTCATATCCGAAAAGCGGATAAATATCCGATATTTGGATAAATGGATGCGGAAACATATACATCAGTATTCGAAAATTATCCAACCGATTTTTTTTATGATTATGCTTAAAATTATATGTATGTTAGTACAATGACTATTGATTTATTAAGTCATGGGTTTATATTACATGCACTGTATGCATATTAACTACTCAAATTTATTTATTTTTATCATATTTGTTTACTTTTAACACTTTACGATCAACGAGATTGAAAAACATTTATATTAAACTAAAATTTTACACTTATGTTTCTTAGTTTATCGATCGTTAACGAATATGATAATTATCCGATATTCGTCTGTATTCACAGATACGATTATCCGATATCCGAAAATGATTTTGGATGCGGATAAGGATATGACACTATCCGTATCCGAAAGTATGCGTTAGCAACCATATTATGATGGGTTCAAGCTATATTTAGTTAAGACTAAGTATATTCAAATAAATTTCAAATTTAAGAATATTTTGACATGTTTAGGTTGTTTAAACACAAAAAAAAAACCAAATTATATTAAGTTATCTAAATATATTCAAAATGGTAACAATTAATTTGACTGCAATTTTGATATGAATGGGCATAAAATTTGGTCAGAGTCCGTCCTTATATATAAGTAGACCCGCCTTTTGGTAAGGCCATCACCTTACGAGCTATCACGGACAGGGCCAATCAGGGTCGAGCATGGACTTGGACAAGCTTGGACACCACTGGCCCAATGTAACACCTCGCATTTTATGACAATTAAATATTTAATAGTGCATATGTGTATATATATGCATACACATAAATATATAAACGAAGAAAAAAATAATGGTAATGTATAATTGCATGTAATAAATACATGCATTGAAAAAAAAGAAAAGATTAATGCAAATAACAATGTAACACATGCATTAAAAGAAAGAAGAAATTGGTTGCATGCAGTGTAATTATGTTGCATGCAATGATTTACAAATATTATGCATAATAAGAAAAGAAAAATGAAAGAAAAAGATGCATGCAAATTGATAATGTTACGTGTAATAGTTTAAATGAAAAAGAGGAATAAGAAAAGAACAATGACCACCATTGTTCTAAGCCTGGTTAATAATTGCCTTAGTAGTTCAGTTGGTTAGAGCATGTAGCTTTCATGCAAGAGGTACAAAGTTCGATCCTCGCCAGTGCCACATTTTTATTTTAAGGGAACGGCTAAAATAACATATGTTCATAAGAGAAAATATGTATAAACGCACATACAAGGAAAAATATACATATAGGGAAGTATAGAAAAATATATGTATATCTATATATACGAGAATATATATGTATATATGTGCAAAAATATATACATAGAAGAGAAAAGTTCAAAATAAGGCTGCAATCAAAGAAATATGGTAAAAATTAAATAACGGTATAACACCGTTTGAATTTTGAAAACGAAATAAAAGTTGTGCGTATATATATATACGTGTAAAATGGTCATTAGAAGTTTTGTATACATATAAGAAGATTATATGTAAATATAACATGTAAATAAATCAAAGAGAGTATAACAGGATATTAATCAAACGTTTAAAATCAAAAACATCAAAACCAGTAAAAATTTGCACAAAAAGGCTCATGTGACCTCGAGAGGTCGACCCATGGGTCGACATACCCATAGGGGGGTCGGCCCAGGGGTCAACACACCCATAGGGGGGTCGACCCACCCCAGATCCGACCAGATTCGTTAATGAATCTGGACTGTTTTCTTAACCAAGTTCATTGCTGACTCAGCGCTGCGTGTATAGTAAGATCCTGAACACCTATAAATAGGCTAGCAGAGCCTAGCCTAAATCTTACATTTTCTGAGAGGCTTCCTAAGCTCTGCCATTCTTCTTCATCCTCAAATATCTTTAGAAAAATAGAATAATTAGTTTAGGAAAATTCCAATTCAAGATCTGAAGGAAAAGGATGTAAATTATTAATAAAGATGGTGTTCAGAATTCTATTTGAAATAAGGTAATTTCTTGGATTGGGTCTATTTGAATTTCTCCTCTTTCTTCCCTTCTTCTTTTAGTTAAAAATTGTGGATCCATGGTTGTTTAGGTTCTAAATCCAGTTAAGTGAACCATATAATGCTAGATCTGGACCAGATTCAGGATTTGGAAAGCAAATTAGGTGAGTGGATTTAAGTTATATCATTTCTGATAATGGTATATTTATCGTTTTACATTCCCCATTAATATGCAATGTAAATCTGCCATAATGTTAATATAATATGCTGAAATGTTGATTTGATGCATTGAAATGTTAATATGATAAACCTGCTAAAATATGTGGAACAATTACTATTGTATACATGCATGTTTTTAATTGGAAACTGTAAGTTAAGTTACAATGAAATTGGAATAATTACATGTTAATTTGTGGCATATTATGTAACAACCCGGACATTCTGAACCAATTTAAAATTTTATTTTAGCTATTTTAATGGATTTTGAATATTTAAAATGATTTTTCTAAATAATAACGAATAGAAATTTATTTAAATCGAAGTCAAAACGTATAAATTTATTTTAATTATAAAACGAGCTTGTAATGGCGCGATAGTTTGAAAATTCGATTTTTAATTTCAGTTGAGTATACAGAATTCATTTTAAATCAGAATTGGACGAAACAAGAAACGTTAGTATCTTTTTAATTATATCTTCCTAACAAATGTGAAAAATTTATATTTCATAATATAAATTTTAAGTTACATCCGGTTTAAAATTCATAATAGTCGCTATGGAATTTATATATATTTTAAATAATATATAGCCCTTAAAAATAGCCATTTTGCAAACGACCTCCGTTTTCAACGAAACCACTTTTGTTGGATCTGAAATGTCAAATAATTGTTAGACTTCAAATTTCATAATTAATTGGAATTAATATGTGAGCACAGTAAATTTAAATGTGTTTTTTCAATTTAGTTTAAATTTAATCAACTAGAAAATGACCATTTTTCAAACGGTCTCCAAATTTGATGAAATTTGTTTTGTTAGGACTGTATCGTCAAAACATAGCTAGATTTATTTTCTGTAATTTTTGGAGTCTGTGTGTGGCCTCGGTAAATTAAAATGTACGTTTAAAATAAAATATATTGATTTACAGTTTAATTTAAAGTAAAACTGGTCGAAACAGTTGAATTGGCTTATGAAACATATCCCATTGTGTCCGGAATATGGGTGTTTGGCTAGGGACGACGGTCGTTTGGTCTCGTTTGGGGTCCGGATGCAAAACCCTACTTTTTCGAATAAAATAATATATAAACCAGTTTCCTAAACCCTAATTGTTTAAACAGCAGCCGCTGCCACAAGGCTTTTGTAGGCTGAAATTCATCAAAACTTCCCATGCGAAATTGTCCCAATCCACTCAATAATTTCGGAAATCCCTAAAACAAAAATTAAAGAACTTCTCGAGATCTTTGATTCCACATGAGTTTGATCAATTATCATGTGGTATTTTCTTTGATTTTTGTCCTCAAAGGACGCGCGTTCGAGGTGAGTTTCGGGGAGACTAGCGGCTTTGAGTTCAGGGAGGTGAAGGGTGGTTGTCGGCGACACGTGGGGCTTTCGTGTGGTGAAGTCTGATCGGAGCCTGGAGGTTCAATAGTGGAGTGGCGGCGGTGATTTGGTGTTGAGGGGTTTCCAGAATTTGAACGGGAAGAGGAACGAAATAGAAAAGGTTTAAAATTAATTAATTTATAATAAGTGTAACTAATGACTCGTTAATTGTTCAAATACATTAAATGCGATAACTTCTTCATACGAGGTCGAAATCCAGTGATTTCAGTTGCGTTGGATTCGCAACAGCGAACACTACGAAATGCAACTGGCCAGAATAGAAATGGAGCTAGTTGGAATTTTTGACAAAATTAAATGTCTGTTTAATTTTGTTAAAATCATCGTCAATAAAAGAATGGCGGAGTGGAACCCAAAGTCAGAATTCTCTCACTAAAATTTTGTATAGTTATTTAATTTATTTTATAAATGTAAATATATAGAATTGGCCGGTATTGATTTTTATCTCTTGTATGGAGTTCAACACTCGAATTCGCACAAATTACATATATTGAAAGCGATGTATGTATATTACCGACACTCGGATTTCATACTCCGCGAATGGCCACTTATGGCGCCGTATATGGCATTGGGTAGTTGAGTATTTTTTTATATGGATGATTTGGTGATTTTTGTTGTGATTGTAATGTTCAACATATTAAAAATAATGTTAACATTAATGTGGTAGTTGAAATTAAATTATAAATATCCATTTGTAATTTAAACAGTGAAAATTGGTTAATTGGAATAAATATTCATTTGCAAGTCGGATGACTTGTTTATGTAAACCTATTTAACTGATATTGATTGGGACAATAAATTTTACACATCGCCCAACTGCACAAATAATAATCAGTATTTGTTGGTTGAAACCCACATGGGTATTGGGATGATATTTGACATACACAAATCCCAATATTTAGTTGTATGTCAATTGATTGGTTGACAGACTGTTGTAAGCATTATTTATTCATTTTAATGCTTATACAGTTGTAAAATACATTTTGGGTGTTGTTTGAATTGCTAATGATTGTTGATCATCATTGTGAATACATGCTATGTATGAAATCCATATAACCAAGATTATATGGTAATTGATTAAGTCTCATTCCGATTCAGAATATAAATGAATATTTTCATATAGTATTCAGGAGAGAATAAAAACGTGATTTTGATGTTCGATTTTGGATGGACACAAAATATTGAAATGTGAAGCCGAGTTTAGTTAACCGCCATTTTTACTCGAACGGGTTTATGAATCGATTTTATTCGTTTTATAATGAATCGAAAAATTAGATTTCAAAATCTGATATTTTGAAAATATTAGCATTTAAATATCATAGTGATATGGAATATTCAATTTTGATTTATAATTGAAAATGAAGTTAAAATCGTTTTAAAACGAATTTATAAACGTTTTGTAAAATACATTTTAATTGGAAATGAACGATATATATATTGTATATATATATGGTTTGAATAGAACGCGCCGCGCAGCGACTGTTCGCGAATTTCGACCATTAACTTCAAATTGATGTAACAGGAGATCCGACCGTCAGATTCTCCTAAAACCGGAATTTTGGGTTCGTATCGGAAAGAGCTTTCCAATGAATATAAGAGATTTGAAATCTAATGGTTAGATTTTAAAATATGTCCAAATCAATTTTCGAAAAGGTTGCTATGGATGCAGTTCGGTGGCCGTTATTGGAAACCGGCTGTATGAGCCTTAATAAAATTATTAAAAACATAGAAAAATTATGTAAAATCATAATCAATGATTTGGAAAGGTTTTGGATGAAAAATTCTAGTTTTGAAAAGATAAAAATATATTTTTATCAAAATGAACAAGTTAATAACTAGAATAAAATCCAATGTTTTTAAATAAATAAATTGGATTGAATGGGTTTTAATTAACCAGAATTTTCCAACGTATAAATTGGAATGGATTAAAATGGAAATAATCTTCGGAATATTTTGTAATTGGATTTCGTGATTATACGGATATTGTTAAGGGAATTTGGAAGATACATATATCGTTATTCCCAATATGATATCCGTTGGTTTCAGAATTTGATATTGAATATAAGTCGATATAATTTCCATTTAGAGCCTTATATTTAATATCAAAGTGGATTTTGGGTTTATCGTGGATAATGTTTTTAAATAACATTTGTTCTTTAACCCAATTAACAGTGAAGATATGATTTGGAATTTATAAATCTTTTTATTAAGATTTAATGGCAATTTTCCAAAGTAAAGTTTTCCAATTTATAATATTAAATTGGGATCGAATGGAATTCGAATGGGTAATAATCGAGATGAACTTCTGTGAAGGAAGACCTTTAATATATATGGAATTTAAAAGGCTTTGCCGATATTCCATTTATATTATTAGTCTGATACGGAAATTTATATCGATTATATATTGATCTATTTTCCGTGAAAGTTCCATTTTAATGGAAAATGATTTGGATTTATCGTGAAATGTGTTTTAGATGACAATGGTTCTTTAACCCAGTGAAAGACAACATTAATTTTCCTAAAAATTGAATAATCATTGAGTAATGATTTTTGATATTAAAACCAAGTTGGAGTTTTAATAAATCATTAATTAGATTGAAAGGTGAATGTGATAATTAAATTTACCGAATTCATGATAAGATCGAGAATGGAGTACTACCAGTTTTACTCCAGGCGATAGTTAAATCTTTAAATAAATTTGAACGTGAAATGGTAACTAATTTTACCGATAACACCGTGGGTGTTAGATATCGAGTACTACCAGTTTTGCTCCATGGAATGAATAAGTCAGGATTGAGATAATAAAATAATTATTACATTGGTAAGGTTCGCTAATCCCGACTAGTTTGATAAACCTTAATTTGGTTTAAGATTGTTAAAAGATAATACAAAATCTTTTGCAATGGTTTTTAAAGGAAGATTAAAGAATAAATTTAAAGAATTTATCTTTGATAAAATTAATGGGAACCTTTCCCTAAAAATGCGAATATTTGAATAAAGGAATATTCTGGATTGGAATGAGGCATATGATGTGTTTTTATATCACTTGTTTATAATATATGCGAGTTATTTCGAAAGACAGGGTTTAACCAATTCTGAATAATGAATACGTTGACTAAAAGACGATGAAGACGGTGGTTGCAGACCGGAGATCTTCACATCGTTTGGATGATTACTGATGTCTTGATTGGGATGTACACCCAAGACAAGGTAATAAGTGGTGATCGTCCAAACGTACTTGGAGATCGACCGGATATGCGAGGGCCTCTCTCCTGTATTGGACATATAGGACGAGGAATAAGGTGCCTCCTGTTTCGTTCAGACCCATAATGGACTTGCAAATGGATTGTATGTCTGACATTGTATTCCTTTATACTGTATTCCTTGATCTCTGCTAAATATATATATGTTTGGCGGTGGAGAATTTATTATCTTGCTTAACACCCTTCTCTGAGACGTACGAGCTTAGAGGTTATATATTGGTGGAAATCAATGGTATGGTATGGATTGACAATGTGGCATGTTGAGTTGCATGGATCAAGGCTTTTGTTGAAAAGCAGAGTCTTGTGGTTAATGATCAAAGCACAACTTTAATTAGCATAGCTTTGTGTAGCGTTAATTCGCGAGCTTCACTCCCCGGTATGATCCTAAAACAGGATTAGGGACTACAGGGAAATGGACATATGTTAGTTTCTAGCTACGAGTAACATCATGGTATGGAGCCCAGACTATTTACTTATGTGGATGTTGGAAAGATTTATTTGCGGAAAGCGAGGTACCTCGTATATGATTTGAGTCCCTAGTGGCTCTTTATTAGTCGACTGGACTGACCAATTTTGGAGGTTCGATAAAATCTGCTAACATATAGTTTATCGTATTGCCAATCATTGATGGATGGTCGTCCCTGAAGATCCAAGAGGTTGCCCAGAGTGTGTACCCCAGAGGCATTTACTAGAATGTCTCGAAACCGGAAGGAATATCCTTTACCCTGGTTCATAGATGGAAACCCGATTTCCAATACGTGATTTTACGGTTTTAGTTGTAAACCTATATGGCGACGTAATATAATGGTACCTACGCCACCTATGATTGATACATTTGTATTTGAAGTTGATTTCTTCACTTATAGTAATAATAAAAGATGAAATTTCGTGTATCAAGCATATTTGGCTATTATAAGGTAAAACCCTATCCTCGACTACGTTCATTATGTGATGAGACCTGAGTTTTAAAATAGCTTCATTTTTCTGTTTAGCATTGCGCTGTTTGTTTTATGCACTGGTATTCATGGGGGAAAACCCGTTCCGTGTTATACGGCTTGGTCCCGTGATTTACCTAACTTTAAAATAAAAAGCTAGTAATTATTTTAGTTCTCACACCAGTCTTGTGACTGACTCGGAGTTTATTGTTTTAACCTAAACTTTGGGTGCTCTTATTTTTCACACGGGAAGCCAGTAGTTTTGGTCTTGCAGATTTCTATTTAATAGGATCCTAAATTACAGCTGGAGCTATATTCAGAAAGCTTTGTATCCGTGTATTTCTTTCAGTTGTGCTAGATGATGTATTTCCGCTACGCCTTGTATTTATACATTTTATTTCCGCTGCTATGTATTTTAAATCTCTGATATTTTCCGTTGTGTAATATATTATTTGAACTCTGATATATTCTTGTACTCTGATGTAAATTGTTGTAATAGCAATGAAATGTTCTATTATTTGTGTCTGATGCATCGTGTTCTCAAAACAATCCAGGCTTCGAACGGTCCTAGTCGGTTTAGCGATCGATTCGGACCGAGCGAAATCCGTATTGTTACATATTATGTACTTGAACCCTTGACCATAAGAATTAGTACAATTACATGTTAAATTGTTAGATGCGAATAATTTCATGATTGGTAGTTACACGTTATTATTTTAAAATTAAGTTAACTACATGTTAGGAAGAACATGCTACATGATAATTAGAAATAGACTTAATATGCTATTAAGTGTGAAATGTAAAAATAGATAACAGTAAAATTTAGAAAGAATGAATATGCCTAAACTTACAGTAAATAAAAAATTGTAACCGCACTTGGACACGAGGTTAAATTCAACTTGTGATAGAAGTCTACCCGGAACCGCCTGACAAATCCAGCGTCCATGTAACACCCCGTATTTCTGTTAACACTAAAGTTGCTAATACAAAAATAAATGTGTAAAGGGGAGATGTATCTAATGTGCATGCAAGAATAATAATAAATGTGTAAAGGGGAGATGTATCTAATGTGCATACAAGAATAATAATAAATGTGTAAAGGGGAGATGTATCTAATGTGCATACAAAAATAATAATAAATGTGTAAAGGGGAGATGTATCTAATGCGTACGTATTTATATGGATTGACAAATAATAGTAAATGTACATTAAGAAAGAAATGGTGAACATAATTGGCTTCTCTTTACAACGGACGGCTCTGGTTAACCCTAGCTTCATCGACGGCTCAAATTAACTTGCAACTCTATAAAAAGACCCTAGGTCTCAAACTAAAAATTCACAAAAAAAAAGAATAAGAATTGGAGCCACCATGCTGTCTGCTGAGAACTAGAGGGAGCCTCCACTTAAAAGAGACGAACAACATAGCGAATACAAACTAAAAGATTAAAAAGCAACAACAAATTAGAATCAAAGCAACGTCTCCCCAAAGGAAAGCTTTGCAAATTCAGAATTTCAGAACTCCGAAAACAAGACCGTCTACGATTGTAAGTTTAGCTACATTTTTAGAATGCGAATTAATATGAATATCATGCGTTGCGATGAAATGATAATAGTACGATACTCGTTATGTTATTAATATATGTTTGTGATTTGATTCTATAATCATGTTGAATTGAGAATTATTAAGTATGATGTTTATTATGTTTTATAACATTAATCTATGCCAGTGACTTGATTCTATTATCATGTTAAATTTGGGATTATTGGATTAGATTATTTGTATAAGCATGGACTTGGATTGTAACATCTTATGAGAATTGTTAGTTTATTATGCAAGTTTATGTAGTGAAGTTATGTGACTAATTGTCAATTCTATATGTTCATGTTTATGCAAAACTTATGCCAAGTTCACACTTATCATATGTTGGGATTAATTTGCAAGTATGTTTAAATCTATGTTACTAATTAACACATGTGTATGTTGATTAGCCTTTGTTGCTAACTCACATATACGTATGTTGATTTGCCTATGTTGCAAATTAACATATGTATATGGATTAGTTCATATTGCTAATTCTCATGTATGTTGTTAATATGGCCTATGTTAAAAACACATATATGTTGAGTTAGCCTATAAGTGCAAGTTCATACCTATGACATTTTAATGTTTATGTTAGTCTTTTTGCAAGTTTGTACCTATGACATTATAATGTTCATGTTAGTTATTTTGCAAGTTCACCCCTAAAATGTTCGTGTTAGTTATTTTGCAAGTACACCCTATTATGTTCATAATGATTATGCCATCAATACCAAAGTTATACCCTTGTCATGTTTATGCTAATTTATGCCAATTTGCGTATATTAAATTAGGCTAAGCTTTTAGCCTAATACTTTACACCAAAAATCATGCGAACGTAAATTAGGCTGAGATGGTTAGCCTAATATTGGACGGGGTAACATTGGGTTAAAATGATAATTTTAGGAAAAGTTGCCATAAATTGGTCATTAATCACATAAGTGATTTATGGCATAAAAAGGCATTAATTACCTTAATTAATGAGATTAATTGGAAATGAATGTGACAGTAATTTGAATATTTTCTAATTTACATATTGGTCATTAATCACATAAGTGATTTATGGCATAAAAAGGCATTAATTACCTTAATTAATGAGATTAATTGGAAATGAATGTGACAGTAATTTGAATTTAAATAATTTACATAATTAAAATGTAAATTAGAAAATACGAACGCGCTTAACCCGAGGTTGGATTGAGTTGTGACGTAAACCTGCCCGGACCCGACCGGCTGTCCAGTTGTCACAACAATAGCTATCCAATGTGAGAGGTTAAGGCATGGGGCCCAATAAAGACCCGAGTTTAAACTGAGTTGTGGCGTAAGACTGCCCGGACCCAACCGGCATACATGCAGCCACAACAATATCTGTCTAATCTGAGAGGTTGGTGCTCTAATAAGACAATTAGAGCTGAGTTAGGACTGATAGGGTTAAGTCAATTTAATAAATACTTAACCAAATTCAACATGTTAAATAATTTGGATGGGTGGGGGTTAGGTTCATTCAGACACTTAACCACTTAACATGCTTGACTAGAAAACCTAGTAACGGGGACCCGTTTCAGCAGTAACCCAATTATGTATCATGGTACCCTGAACTAGGCAGGGTGGGGCACGATTACTGGGCTGATTGTAAGCGGTCAAAAGCGACGGCGGTTGGTGCACAGTGTGGGTTCTAACAGAGTGCGGGCGTGCACACACTCTGGAGCAGACAAGTCAGGGCACTGGAGCATCAGTAGTATACCTTATGCATGCTAGAATTGTGTCGGGGCCGCCACCATGGGTCTTGATTGATACACCCCATGGTGGGACCAGCATAGGTATCTACCATATTGGGCCGTAGGACACATGTGAATATACGAGTAGGAGCCGATCTTTTAAAGAAAGAGAAAGGGATCACTTCACCCCAATCACGGGGTGCCTATTGGTATAAGAATTAGTAGGTGCAGAGATAGAGATTTAAAATAGGGTGCGAAGGGATGTTCGTTTTAGGACACCTTATCTAGTCCTAGAATAGTCTATTATCCTGATATCGTCCTGTTCTCACTTTATGCAAGTCATGATCTTTTTATTATTAACATTCTAGGAATATAGCTAGACTTACCAGACTTATGTCTGACCCATTTTCCTTTCGTCTTCTTTTCTTCCATTTCCCCCCAGGTCCACAGGGAGGAAACACCGTAGCTTAGTCAGTTTTTCATCCAGCTTGAAGAGAGAGAATGTATTGCTTGGATTTCTTTCATTTGGACCATGGCTTTGGATATCATTTATGGGGATTATGCAGCTTTATTTATGTTTCATGCTTCTTTAACTTTTAAAATCAAGACAGTATTATGGTTGTAATAATTGGAAGTTTGTTTTGAGACAATGTTGGAAATGTTCTGTATGAACACGTATTTATGATAATAAAAGTCTGTTGGTTTTTCCGCTGCTTATTTATATGTGTTTATATCTGTCTTGTGTTTTATCTGTGTCTTTTACTTGTAAACCTCCACCAAAATTAAGGCATTCCCTTTGTGAGTGACCTTAACGGAGGTGGGGTGTTTCAGTCCACAAGTTGTTAATTTAATGTGAGAGGTCTAATGCATAATTTTACATGTAACGGTGCTAAGACACGAGGTTATGTCCAACTTGTGGTAGAAGTTTTCCCGGAACCGCCCGGCAAATCCAACATCCACAAGTGGTCAGCTTAATGTGAGAGGTCTAGTGCATATATATATATGTGTGTATATATATATATGTGTATATATATAAGGATAGAAATAAAAGGCAGTAATCGTGATTAATGGAAATGAATGAAAGTACAACAGTATAAGAAGTGGAATGAACGGGGAATGATAATAACCTATTTTAAATAAATTACATGAATGAGAATGTTATATAATAGGTAGGCTTGTTTAAGGGACAAGTGGAAATTATAACTTGTGTTATAATAAACGATAAAGAAAATAGAATAACTTATGTAATGAGATAAGTTGTACTTAATTTTAATTTAAATTATCTGTGAGAACGAGAATATGAAATCTACTGATAAGGACAACATAAGTTATATTTATGGAAAGGAAACTTATTAGTAAACATTAGCTAAAAGAACTAAGTTAATAAGTAAACAACGATAAGTTGTAGTGATAGTGTAAGATGAAATTATGATTAAATAAGAAAGAATGAGGCAAATTTACGAAATGAAATAAGTTACATTTGATCATAAATAATAAGTGACATGCTAAACAGAAAACATGTGAATTGAGATATACTTAATTACATATTAAGTAGAACATGTTATTGCAACTATGGAATCAGACAATGAATAATACGAAGAGATGGTAGATTACAGACCTTGAGTTACAATCTAGAGAAAACATGTTATGGGCTTATTAATAAACTTAAATGGGTTAAGTTATATGACTGAAATTAATAAGCAAGAGGGGTCCATTCCTTAGAGATATAAGGGGCTCAGAAAGAACTTGGTAACCTGGATAGGAAGTTAATATGACCTAAGATAACCAAGTTAAACTGGAAACCTGATAAGGTAGAGCAAGTGCATAATCAAATGTTTAGACATAGGGTCTAATAACACAGTAAAAATAGGCGCTTGGACCAGTCCGTACGTTTGAGGGTGAATAACCCAATGGGGTAGACCATCGCGATGTCATGGGACACAAGGGGAGCGCACGCCCATCTGATTATTCTTCATGCTTTGCTTGTTGATATTCTGGTGGCTGCGAAGGACTGGAAGAGGAAGCATGCGACTTCTTGGGACGTGGAGGGTACTGCTAGTAGCCCTCTTTGCTGTGACAATGTTCTACTATGCTCAAAGAGGTTAGGTCTGCGCATTTCTACCGGTGAATATGCCTTGATTGCCACGATAGTGGGCAATCAAAAGACTATAGGGTGACATAGGTGATTCGACGGTCCGAGGAGCCTTGTAACTAGGCTAGTTTACGACCATTCTTGAATAACCGACAGGTCTAACCTAGGTGATAGCAAGTCGTCGGGTACCTACCATCGACAATCATCTTGTTACGTGATGCGCGATGCGGAAAGGCGGAGAGCTAAACCAAGAGACCATAGACCTTTTGCTATCAAGGCTATGAGTGAGGGACATACTAATTAGGATTTGTTGGTTGTTTTTTGCTAGAGGGCCATGATATTAGTTCTCAATCTTGTTCGCCTTTCACTAGTTGAGGGAGGGGTCAGGTGGGACCATAGCCACTAAAAATGCAGACCTTGGCATCTGTGTCAACAGATATCTGAAAAGCTCCCGACCGAGTTCCGTGTTTCTTGTACAGCCCTGCCACGGGACTCGGTGCACAGTAGAGGTTTTGTGCAGTTAAGGCATCGAGTACGATTGACGATACCTACGTGGGAAAGTATAGATACATGCATGTCTTCTCTGGGTGGTGTATCGTAGACACAAGGGCATTACTCTGTGATCTAATTTGATCAAGGGTGGCAGTCCGTACGTTTACGTAGCATGGCGATGGCAGATCTATGCGGAACGTAGCATTGTTATATATAGATCCGTACGTCACTCCGGCGTAGGATGAGGGACTGCACATATTTCTATGGCAAAGACTGTGCGAGTGGGGTACTATGGGGTGTACCTTATTATAGGGGGTAACTACATATATATTGTATTAGGTTAATCCATTAGGAAGTTGATGTGTACGACATGTGTGTAAGCCTTGAGTGCTGTTAATCCAAGTGACCTAATAAATAAGAAAATGTAACCGAACGTTATATATAGTATTATCCAGGATGTGTAGTTTAAATCCATTCACCAGAACTTGTGTTCTGACCCCTCCTCATAACATACTCGCAGGTTAGATTTGTGGCAGAGATATGATAACTTTGGATACTGGTTAGGCAATATCATTACTACGGTAAGGTTGTATTTTGGTTATTATATTTTATCCATTCCGCCGTGAGATACTTTCTGATCTCTGATATATTTTATATCTCTGTCTTTTCTGCAGGATACAAGAGCAACCAACACTAGTTTCGATGGATTAGAATTCTGAAAAAAAACCGGTCTATCGAAATTCGGGTTGTTACATCTGGTATCAGAGCCTAGATTTAGGATTCCTGTATAGATAGTGAGTGAACATATTTGTATTTTTAAAAATATAAATATATTATATATATATACCTAGATCCACAGAGGAACCCACTAAATCAAAAGAGTATAATATGGTAAGAATTGGGATGTATGTTTTGTACACTAAAGGAATGAACATGGAAATATGAGACCCTTAGGAAATTTGGTGGGAAGTGTACAATATGTTTTGAAATAGGGAGAGGTGGATCCCATATGTTAATATTTCATATTAGTGGGTTTAGCAGTAAAACCTTATAAATTGGAAAAGGTTAAAAAGAGAAAAATGGATTAGGAATATACATATTTGAGAGAATTGACTTTGTAGGGGTGTCTAGGAAAGCCTAGTTAAAATTGGAAACCCGCTCTGAGTCTAACCCCATTGTTAACTTTTAAGAACTTGAAATTGTAACAGCTTTTGGGAAGTTGGTTTATTGTGTTTTCAAGTTTTGATCTCAAAAGTTGTAGTTTTAAAATATGTAAAGTAAATATTGATTTTGAAGTAAAATGAGGCATATTTTGTAAATAGTGATTTCTTGTGAAGAATTTTGTCTAAATTAAAATTCTCTCGCTAAAAGGTGCATATTATCGAGAATGTATAACTTGCTAGTTTTCTTGTTACATTGCATGAAAGGATTAAAAAGCAAAACTTAGAAAATATTGCATTTTGTTGAAAGTTAGAATTTTTAGTAAAGAAAGTCTTGAAAATCTATATTCTTTTGACAATCATTTTTGATAAATTATTTTAAAAGAGAAAATTTTGTTGGGTGGAAAAATAAATTGTAGAAATTAAGAATAGAGTAGATATTTGCACCTTTTAGTAAGTAGCTGAACCAACCTTATAGGCTAGAACAAGTTGTAAACCTGATTTAGAAATAGTTGCCCTTATCTACTCCAGTCTTTGTGATTTGATTTTTTTTGAATGATTTACATTTTTTTTAAAAAGGACATGTTTTATGGTTTTGCAAAAGTAAGTTTTGACGAGGAAAATAAAGTTTTAATACTTTTAACTTTTGAAAGAAAAGTGAAATGAAAGGCCAAACCATGTTTTAAAAGTATGGAGTAGGTAAGGATTAGTGCCTAGGGAAAACGGGAAAATTCCTTAAGACTATGGAGTAAATAGCGAGAATTGTCTTGGAATAATGGAAAGTTCCCATAGAATGCATAAGCATTTAGAAGCCTAGGGTGTTGCTTAAAAACTTATGTTAGTACACAACAAGGACTAGAGTTGACTGCTAGACAGTAGATGGCAAGTAAGTATTTACATCCTATTGTTTGAATTTTTCTGAGGGGGACATAGTCTTGAGATTCTTAGCCCTTAGTAGTAGCTGTATAGAGCGTTTGTTTTCCTGTTTTAGTTGAAGGACTAAAAGGATTATTTGAAGCTAAACTTAGATCTGAGGGTTAAGTCAAATAAGCTAAGAAAAGAGTAATCGCATAACAGTAAAGCAATAAACAAGACAGTTAAAGGAAGATGGAAAATTCTGAGTAAAGATTAATAAGAGTATAAATTTTCAAGATAAGTTGAAAAAAAGAGAAAATCAGTAACAAAGAAAAATTTCTTATGTGGGCTCTGCTTGGATAGAAAAATAGGGAATCTTTATAAATAGTTTCATAAAATCCAAGCACGAACAGAAAAAGTTTGAAAAAGAAAAACGGAAGATGTGAAGTTTTCCGTTTTCCACTTTTTTTACATAAAAAATCAAATTTAAAAAATTAGATTTTTCTGAAATTTGAAAAATAAAGTTGGTTGGTAGGATTTTGGACGCAACAATTAGATGAACTGCGCTCTTGCTATGTAAGATTGTGGGAAAATTTGGATGAAAATGTATTTTGATTTTTAAAATATTGCATTCATGTAGATTTGCCAGTATATTTAGGATGTGCACATCATGTTTTTAAAGGATTTTTGAAAAATTTGCATACATATAGGAGGTACCGCTTAGGCATACATGTATTATTATGTTGTATTACGCTTTACACAAGTGCACGATGTTTGCAAAAATTGGATGCACACATGATGGATGGATATTATGCGGGGGTTATTTGATTTTTACCCTTATCAAATTTCGGGGACGAAATTTCCTAAGAGTGGGAGAATGTAACACCCCGCATTTTATGACAATTAAATATTTAATAGTGCATATGTGTATATATATGCATAGACATAAATATCTAAATGAAGAAAATAATAATGGTAATGTACATGCATTGAAAAAAAGAAAAGATTAATGCAAATAATAATGTAATGCATGCATTAAAAGACAGAAGAAATTGGTTGCATGCAATGAGTTAAAATATTATGCATTAATAAGAAAAGAAAAATGAAAGAAAAAGATGCATGCAAATTGATAAGGTTACATGCAATAGTTTAAATGAAAAAGAGGAATAAGAAAAGAACAATGACCACCATTGTTCTAAGCCTGGTTAATAATAGCCTTAGTAGTCCAGTTGGTTAGAGCATGTGACTTTCATGCAAGAGGTACAAAGTTCGAGCCCCGTCGGCGCCACATTTTTGTTTTAAGGGAATGACTAAAATACACATGTTCATAAGAAAAAATATGTATTAACGCACATATAAGAAAAATATACATATAAGAAAGTGTAGAAAATATGTATATATATATATATATATGAGAATATATACATATATGTGTAAATATATATATATATATATATATATATATATATATATATACAAGCGAAAGTTTAAAATAAGCCTGCAGTCAAAGAAATATGGTAAAAATTAAATAACGGTATAACACCGTTTGAATTTTGAAAACGAAATAAAAGTTGTGTATATATATACATGCAAAATGGTCATTAGAATTTTTGTATACATATAAGAATATTATACGTAAATATAACACGTAAATAAATCAAAAAGAGTATAACATGATATTAATCAAACGTTTAAAATCAAAAACGTCAAAACCATTAAAAATCTGCACAAAAAGGCTCGTGGGACCCGGGGGGTAAAACCAGGGGTCGACACACCTATGGGGGGGAGGGGGTCGACCTAGGGGTCGACCCACCCTAGATCTAGCCAGATTCCTTAATGAATCTGGACTGTTTTCTTAACCAAGTTCGTTGCTGACTCAACGCTGCGTGTACGATAAGATCCTGAACCACTGTAAATAGGCTAGCAGAGCCTTGCCTAAATCTCACATTTTCTGAGAGGCTGCCTAAGCTCTTCCCTTCTTCTTCCTCCTCAAATCTCTTCAGAAAAATAGAATAATTAGTTTAGGAAAATTCTGATTCAAGATCTGGAGAAAAAGGATGTAAATTAATAAAGAAGGCGTTCAGAATTCTATTTGAAGTAAGGTAATTTCTTGGATCTGGTCTATTTGAATTTCTCATCTTTCTTCCCTATTTCTTTTAGTTAAGAATTGTGGATCCATGGTTGTTTAGGTTCTAAATCTAGTTAAGGGAACCATGGAATGCTAGATCTGAACCAGATTCAGGATTTGGAAAGCAAATTACGTGAGTGGATTTAAGTTATATCATTTTTGATACTGGTATATTTATCGTTTGACATTCCCCGTTAATATGCAATGTAAATTTGCCATAATGTTAATATAATAAGTTGAAATGTTAATTTGATTCGTTGAAATGTTAATATGATAAACCTGTCAAAATATGTGGAAACAATTATTGTTGTATACATGCATGTTTTAGTAACTTGTTAATTGGATACTGTAAGTTAAGTTAGAGTGAAATTGGAATAATTACATGTTAATTTGTGGCATATTATGTACTTGAACACTTAACTGTAAGAATTGGTACAATTACATGTTAAATTGTTAGATGAGAATAATTACATGATTGATAGTTACATGTTATTATTTTAAAATGAAGTTAACTAAAGGTTAGGAAGAATATGCGACATGATAATTAAAAATAGACTTAATATGATATTATGTGTGACATGTAAAAATAGATTATAGTAAAATTTAGAAAGAACGAATAAGCCTAAACTTACAGTTAATAGAAAACCGCACTTGGACACAAGGTTAAATTCAACTTGTGGTAGAAGTCTGCCCGGAACCGCCTGGCAAAGCCAGCGTCCACAAATTGTTAATTTAATGTGAAGGGTCTACTGCGTCAATATACATGTAACGGTGCCAAGACACGAGGTTTAGTCCAACTTGTGGTAGAAGTCTGCCCGGAACCGTCCGGCAAATCCAACATCCACATGTGATCGGCTTAATGTGAGAGGTCTAGTGCATATATATATATAATGGTAAAAATAAAAGGTACTAATCGTTATTAATGGAAATGAATAAGGAAATGAATGAAAGTTACAATAGTAAAGATGTGGAATGAACGGGGAATGATAATAAACTATTATAAATAAATTACATTAATGAGAATGTTATATAATAGGTAGGCTTGTCCTAGGGACAAGTGGAAATTATAACTTTGGTTATAATAAACGATAAAGCAAATGGAATAACTCATGTAATGAGATAAGTTGTACTTAATTGTAATTTAAGTTATCTGTGAGAACGAGAATCTGAAATCTACTGATAAGGACAACATAAGTTATATTTATGGAAAGGAAACTTATTAGTAAACATTAGCTAAAAGAACTAAGTTAATAAGTAAACAAAGATAAGTTGTAGTGATAGTGTAAGATGAAATTATGATTAAATAAGAAAGAATGAGGCAAACTTATGAAATGAAATATATTACATTTAATCATAAATAATAAAGTGCCATGTTAAACAGAAAACATGTGAATTGAGATATACTTAATTACATATTAAGTAGAACATGTTATTGCAACTATGGAATCAGACAATGAATAATCTGAAGAGATTGTAGATTACAGACCTTGAGTTACAATCTAGAGAATAACATGTTATGGGCTTATTAATAAACTTAAATGGGGTAATTTAAATGACTGGGATTAATAAGCAAGAGGGGTCCATTCCTTAGATATATAAGGGGATCGAAAAGAACTTGGTAACCTGGATAAGAAATTAATATCATCTGAGATAACCAAGTTAAACTGGAAACCTGATAAGGTAGAGCAAGCGCATAATTGAATGTTTAGATATAGGGCCTTATAACACATTAAAAAGAGGCGCTTGGACTAGTCCGTACGTTTGAGGGTGAATAACCCAATGGGGTAGATCATCGTGGTGGCATGGGACACGAGGGGAGAGCACGTCCATCTGATTATTCTGCCTATTTTCCTTGTTGATATTCTGCTGGCTCCGAAGGACTGGAAGAGGAAGCACGTGGCTTCTTGGGACGTGGAGGGTACTCCTGGCAGCCCTCTGTGCTGTGACAGTGTTCTACTATGCTCAAGGAGGTTAGGTCTGCGCATTTCTGCCAATAAGTATGCCTTGATTGCCATGATATTGGGCAATCAAAAGACTATAGGGTGGCATAGGTGATTCGACAATCCGTGGAGCCTTGTGACTAGGCTAGGATACGACTACTCTTGAATAACTGACAGGTGTAACCTAGGTGATAGCAAGTCTAACCTAGATCAGAAGCCCCGTTGTACGGAGGCAGAGTAGGATGAGTTAACTTTTTAGGAAACTCAGCTTTGCGGATCCTCTTTGTGAATGGATATTTGCTGGGGGGAGAAATCCCATTCCCTCTCAATATCTTTGTGAGCCATGCTATCTTTCATGATTTGCTTTACCATATCCGCGATATATTCCTTCGAGTTGTGTCGTCCAGCAGAGCGGACTTCGATCTCTTTTCCGTATGCTCGTCTTGGCGAGCAATCACGATTAGAGGATCTAGGTCTTTTACCTCCACTGTGGGGAGGTTCCTCCTTAGTGGGACTTGCAACTCGTCGGGTATTTCGGTCGGAATGACTTTTGGTTTTCGACTTTGAGTCTTGGACATCAGCATCGCCTTTGTCGCTTTCTCGACCATCAAGCCCTTCTATGTTATCGTTATGATGATGATCGGAGGCTGATGAATTCGTGTTATCCTCAAGGTTGATGTGAACTCTTTGAGGAGGAGTGTGATTCGCTTGTGTATACAGAGAAGCATTCATCTTGTCGATAGAGACTGATTAGCATTCATTAAAGTTTTAGTGGAAGTCTCCATGCGTTGATTTAAATTGGCGACAACAATATTTAGTTCAACTCTAGTAACTCCGGCTCCACCTATTGAGTTTTCTCCAACTTCAAAGTGGTTGGTAAGTGGTGTAGCTTCATCGTTAGCAACATTGTCAGTTTCTCCAACTGTTTTACTTGCTGTTTTCTTAGACTTAGCCATTATCTCGGACAAGGATTTGAACTTTGAAGAGAATTTGTCACTTGACCTGGATCTTAGATTTAGAGAATCTATAGTAGAAGCAGTCTTGGAACTTCAATGCAAAGCTCTTAAACTTGAGAGAAGTGTGAACGTGGCCCCACGGTGGGCGCCAAATGTTGAAATCAAAAAATGACTTCAACAACAAAGGGATTTTCACAATACTTCACCAAAAGGTATGAAATAGAAAAACAGAGCCACGAACTATAAAAACAAGTTAAAACACGAGAATTTAGAGTGGTTCGGTCAATTTAGACCATGTCCACTATAGAAGCACTTTTCATTATCTCTTTTGGATTTACAAAGTACATCAATTCACTCATATCTACTTTTCATTCCCTTTTCGCTCTAAATTTCACTTGAATTTGCGAAGGAATCGGTAAGATCTTTTGATTTGTGATAGTAGTCGTGTAGATTCAACCACTTAGACACTTAGATGATTTTCACTGGATCCATGATGATCTTGTGTTGTATCTAGGCTTTGGAGAGAATTAATAGTAGTTCGAGATCACTTAGATTGAGTTTGAGAGATTTCTAGTGGAGTTTGGTGAAGATTTGATCCCTTTGTTGTTGGAGAGAGATGGATTGATCTTGAGAAGCCGTTAATGGAGCTTGAAATGAAGCTTAGAGTGGTGGAGAAATGATTTGGCGGCCCTTTGGGGTAGAATTTTCGGTCCCCTTTCAAGTGAGTGGTATGGGGGTATTTATAGGAGGTGTTGAAGTGTAGTGGCATTTCTGTAATTTGGTGTGTACATCAGTCAATTGCACTTTACAGTTGTCATTAGCTGGCCATGACGTGCGCCATGAATTGCCTAACGACATGGGCACTTGTGGCATAAACTCTTGGTTCTAACGATATAGTTTAACGTCCTGATAATATGACTTCACAAACTAATGAATTCGATGCCGATGTTGTCATCATTTGATATTCTACCACATTGTATATATAATTCTATACTGGTTTGCAATCCCAAGACAAGACGATATGCTTGCCATGTGTCCACCTAATTGCAAGTGGGCATAACGACTTGTTTTTTATGTTACCAGCTGCGGAATGACCCCCAACAACATGAGATAATTACGTCATGTACTACTGAATGAACTTATAAATGTTGATCCATACGAGATGTAGAAGCACACGTGGAAGAGACTTGGTTTGAAATAAGATTGGCTAACGATATGCTTTTTGCTGCATGAATGTTCTAACGATTGGAGTATCACAACAGGCAACAGCTCTCACGTATCCTTTTTTGCTAACTTACGGCTTGACTGGGTCCAGCGACATACAACATGAATGGGGAACAACTTATATTTGTACTACCATGATACATTTTGATAACACCTCATGGACAGGCAGTCCTTGTTTAAGGTGCTATTCCATTATGCAAGCAAACGACTTGGTATGCTTCCTCCTTTTCGTGCCATGCAAGAATGACTCACGACATGCCATCTATACATCAGATTCATGCCGCATTTGAACCGACTCGTGCTGAAACAATGTCGTAATATCATATCATGCTGAAATCATGTTATGGAACCAGATTAACGCCATGCCGTGAGACCCCTTTTATGCATCCACATGTTATACTCTTTTCCCAGAATTTGGTCTATGTATTATTAAATATCCTTCATATTTACCTCGTGCCAAACTTGGTTGTGTATAGCTAACACTTTATATAACATGGGGCTTACATTTCATTCCAAGCTTTGGACTAATATGCGTTGCCTTGCCTTTTATATAATGTGTTGCAAGGATATCCTTTTTCCATGATTTAGCTAATATATGAACAATACCTAGCCGTCAATGTATCCATGTCATTTATTCAGTGCTAACGACACGATGTTCAGGCTAAGAACATCTTACGGCATGACTTGGCACAACATGGTGATGTTAACGTCTTGCGACTTGAATCATGTCGTATGGTCGACGTGCGGTATGAATATCATTTGACGACTTGAACCACGGAGGAAGCTTTACAAGACAACTGACATGTTATTTCCTAAACCGTGTTTTATAACGGGGTTAACATTTCCCCTCGAAGCTTGTATTTTTTGCTTGTGAAAAATGCGAGCTTCGAACTGAACATTGTTAATACAATTTGCGTTGAGATCCAGTCGTAGCTTTTTGTTCACTATGGTGAATTATGTTTTGATCCTTTGACTTGTTGATCCAAATGATCCAAGCACAAAACTTGTTAGTCGAATTTATATGCTCCATGCCGCCTATTCTGTAATTAAAACAAACACTTGCACAATTTTGGACTTATACTTTGTTATTGATCGTACACATCAATAACAGATCAGTTAATCATTAAAAATGAATTATAGTGAATTTTATGACTGGGATTGAATAATGCGCCTATACAGAACTATTTTGTTTAACTGTTTATAATTTGTCAAACATTGTCTGCACAAATACGATACTCTAATCCGAACTCACATCGACACTTGAGTTTTGCTAATCGATATGTATACCGAATACAAATTTCAAGCCTTACTCTTTTAATGACTTATATTATATTGTACGACGGTTTACGTTTTATGAAACGCGTACCTGTACAAATTGGAACTTTGGATTTTAGTTTTTGAAGCTAGAGCGACTACAGTTTTTGGATTATAAATGAATGTGTTTTTGATCATTCCTCATCTTCTTGACGATTTGCCGGAAAGATGCCCTTCTATGCTAACTGAATATGTTTTTAATCAAGAGTGAAGCTATTTTGGCGTTCCCAAATTTGTCGCGAGACTGCTAGGGAAAGAAGAATTTGCTGATTGACTATTTTTAGGCCTGCTGCAGTAGCTTAGTTAGATTTGGAAATTTGAATTTGCTCTGACACCTTGGATCATCCTAGGATATATAAAATTTAGAATCCTCGTTTTGCGATGGCTTGCCCCAGTGCATTATTATTGCTCAGTCTCCTTTTTATATCTCACATTGAAATCATCGATGGATATTAGCTTCAATTCCTTGAGAAGAGCTACTGCTCCATTAGATTTGAATTGTGCCATATTCACATAACCGCCTTTTAAGCATCGCTTATCTTTAGATTTGAAGCAAAATATCGTCAATTTTTTGTGAGATGTTTATAGTTGGAGCTTTTCAGATGAGGAAGCCTTTGCGTTGAGAGATTCTAATTGGGTTTCTCGGATTGATCTTTATCGGTGTAGTGAGTTTTATCGACATATCAAGCATATTGATTTTGCCGAATTTTTCAAATGCCCCATTTTGATGGAAAGATCAAGCCAAGTGTATTGGCTTTTTTGATGAGAGTATATCGGTTTCTGTTTTGTTGCAATGTCATAAAGGACTCGTGGTATTTTCCAAGCATTATTCAACTCTTATGTGGTTGTGTTGCCTCAGTACCGTAGGTCGCCACGAATCGCAAGATCTTGATGCGATCTGCTTGTCGAGTTTCCTTGATTGTAGTTGACATGCTAGAGGCTTCCACTTTATTGGCTAAAGTTGTTTAAACTTGCGAATCATGCGCAGAACCTCTGAACTTGTCAATTCAATAGGAATTCTGACTTTACTGACTAGTTTAGTGTTTCTTCTTGAAGAAGTTTTTATGTCTTTGTGCCCTAGTCGGGGAGGTCTTTGAATTTAGTGCCCCCGCTCGGGGAGGTCTTTGGATTTGGCCCAACACTTGTCACGTATGAGGTACTCATACACTATGCGAGTTAATTGGAGGCCCGACAATCTTCACATCTGAGATAATTACATGCTATGCAAATGGATTCCCTCATCATTCACATCTGAGATGATCAGATGCTATGCAAATGAACTTAATCATTCTTCATCAGATGCTACGAAAATGGATTTCATCATTCTTCACATATGAGATGATCAGATGTTACGCAAATGGATTTCGTCATTCTTCACATCTAACATAATAAGATGCTACGCAAATGGATTCCATTCTTCACATCTGAGATAATCAGATGCTACGCAACTGGATTTCATCATTCTTCACGTCTGAAATAATCAGATGCAATGCAAATGGATTTCATCATTCTTCATATATGAAATAATCAGATGCTACGCAAATGGATTTCATCATTCTTCACATCTAAGATAATCAGATGCTACACAAATGGACTCCCTCATTCTTCGCATCTAAGATAATCAGATGCTACGCAAATGGATTTCATTCTTCACATCTGAGATAATCAGATGCTTCGTAAACGGATTTCATCATTCTTTATATCTAAGATAATTAGATGCTACAAAAATGGACTCCCTCATTCTTCGCATATGAGATAATCAAATGCTACGCAAATGGATTTCGTTCTTCACATCTGAGATAATCAGATGCTACACAAGTGGATTTCATTCTTCACATCTAAGATAATCAGATGCTACGAAATGGATTTCATTCTTCACGTCTAAGATAATCATATGCTATATAAATGTATTTCATTCTTCACATCTGAGATAATCATATGCTATGCAAATGGACTCCCTCGTTCTTCGCATTTGAGATAATTAGATGCTACGCAAATGGATTTCATTCTTCACATCTGAGATAATCAGATGCTAAGCAAATGGATTTCGTCATTCTTCATATTTGAGATAATCAGATGCTACGCAAATGGATTGGACGGTTGTTGTATCGTTTCACGGGGCAGGCACCAGTTCCTTTGTTGGACAATTGACTCGGTAGGCTATCTTAGTTTAGGAACTGGGGCTTTTAACCTCTCACTTGGGGAAGTGCCCCTTCGACAAAAGTTACAACCCTCTTGTTTGTTTGTCGTGGCGCTTGTTCGTTGTATGAATCTTTTCTACAATTCCCATTCACTTTACAAGGTGGTGCTCTTCTATTTGTGCATGTTGACATTTATAGCATTTGGTGCTTGAACTAGTGTTGTTGGGGTCGCTATGTTTCGTCAGATTTTTAAGGAACAAGCACTCGACAGATAGCCCTTATCGGATTTGGTTCCGCATATCCTTCAGTTTGTTGCAAGAAAGATATTTTCAGGAGTGTCATTCAAAGGCATCATCTCTGATGAGCTAAAAAGGCGAGACTTCTTATAATCTTTGTTGCCCTTTCCATTATTGGTGCACTTCTGCCCTTGAGTGTTGTTCTGGTCACATTGAGTAGCAGCATTTTTGGGAGCTTTAAGAAACTGGTTAGCATCAACAATCTGAAGAGGCACAGGATTATTGTCCACTCTCATATACTCCTCTTCTTTTTTGTAAAATTTCTCAAGCATGTTTGGTTCTTCCATTTTGATCCATCTACGAAATTCGCTCTTCTCATCTATGGCGCTGATTAGAGACATTAGGATCATGCGGGGCTTAGGATTTCCCACTTCGGAAAAAGCAGTATTGAAACTCTTGAGGAAAGCTTTAGCAGACTCTCCTGGATTTTGCTTCATTGATGTTAGAGAAATGACATCCTTAACCTTTCGTAGCTTGCAGCCTAAACTGCTCTTTGAAATTTTAGAGTTAAATCATTAAATCGGTCAACGGATTTTGTCAGCAGCCTTGTGAGCCATAATGATGCCACACCTTCTAGATAGAGAGGGAAGCACAAGCACTTGATCTTGTATGTCGCTTTGACCACATTCATATGCCATTCATATCTGTATAGGAAGTGATTTAGATCAGAAGTCCTGTTGTATAGAGGCAGAGTAGGATGAGTGAACTATTTAGGGAACTCAGCTTTGCGGATCCTCTTCGTGAATGGATTTTTACTGGGGGAGAAATCCCATTCCCTCTCACTATCGTTGCGACCCATGCTATCTTTCATGATTTGCTTTACCATATCCACGATATATTCCTTCAAGTTGTGTCGTCCCATAGAGCGGACTTTGATCTCTTTTCCGGATGCTCGTCTTGGTGAGCGATTGCGGTTAGAGGATCTAGGTCTTTTACCTCCACTGTGGGGAGGTGCCCCCTTGGTGGGACATGCAACTCGTCGGATATTTCGATCGGAATGGCTTTCGGTCTTCGGCTTTGATTCTTGGACATCATCATCGCCTTTATCGCTTTCTCGACCATCAAGACTTCCACGTTATCGTTATGATGATGATCGGAGGCTGACGAATTCGCGATATTCTCAAGGTTGAAGTGAACTCTTTGAGGAGGAGTAAGATTCACTTATGCATTCAGAAAAGCATTCATCTTGTCGATAAGATCCTGATTAGCATCCATTAAAGTTTTAGTGGAAGTCTCCATGCGTTGATTTAAATTGGCGACAACGACATCTTGTTCAGCTCTAATTACTCCAGCTCCACCTATTGAGTTTTCTCCAACTTCAAAGCTGTTGGTAAGTGGTGTAGCTTCGTCGTTAGCAACGTTGTCCATTTCTCCAATGGTTTACTTGCAGTTTTCTTAGACTTAGCCACTATGTCGGACAAGGATTTGAACTTTGAAAAGAACTTGTCACTTGGCCTGGATCTTAGATTTAGAGAATCTACAGTTGAAGCGGGCTTGGAACATCAATGCAAAGCTCTTAAACTTGAGAGAAGTGTGAACATGGCCACACGGTGGGTGACAAATGTTGAAATCAAAAAAGGACTTAAACACCAAAGGTATTTTCACAATACTTCACCAAAATGTATGAAATAGAAAAATGGATCCACAAAATATAAAAACAAGTAAAAACACGAGAATTTATCGTGGTTCGGTCAATTTAGACCTGCATCCACTATGGAAGCACTTTTCATTATCTCTTTTGGATTTACAAAGCACATCAATTCACTCATATCTCTCTTTTACAGTGATCCTCTACTTTTCCCTCTCTTTTTGCTCTAAATTTCACTTGAATTTGCGAAGGAATCAGTGAGATCTTTTGATTTGTGATGGTAGTTGTATAGATTCAACCACTTAGACACTTAGATGATTTTCACCGGATCCATGATGTTCTTGTGTTGGATCTAGGATTTGGAGAGAATTAATGGTAGTTCGAGATCACTTAGATTGAGTTTGATGATTTCTAGTGGAGTTTGGAGAAGATTTAATCCCTTTGTTGTTGGATAGAGATCGATTGATCTTGAGAAGCCATTAATGGAGCTTGAAATGAAGCTTAGAGTGGTGGAGAAATGATTTGGCAGCCCTTCGGGATAGAATTTTTGGTCCCCTTTCAAGTGGGTGGTATGGTGGTATTTATAGGAGGTGTTGAAGTGTAATGGTTTTTCTGTAATTATGTGTGTATAGCTATCAATTGTACTTTACAGCTGTCATTAGCTAGCCATGACCTGCACCATGAATTGCCTAATGACATGGATACTTGCGGCATTAACTCTTGGTTCTAACGATATGGTTTAACATCCTGATTATATGACTTCATGAACCAATGAATTCAATGCCGATGTCATCGCCATCTGATATTCTACCACGTTGTATATATAATTCTATATTGGTTTGCAATCCCAAGACCAGACCATATGCTTGCCACGTGTCCACCTAATTGCAAGTGGGCATCACAACTTGTTTTTATGTTACCAACTGTAGCATGACCCCCAATGACATGAGATAATTATGGCATGGACTAATGAATGAACTTATAAATGTTTATCCATACGAGATGTAGAAGCACACGTGGCGAAGACTTGGTTTGGAATGAGATTGGCTAACGATATGCTTTTTGCGGCATGAATGTTCTAATGACTTGAGTATCACAACTGACAACAGCTGTCACGTGTCCTTTTTTGCTAGCTTACGACTTGATTGGGCTCAGTTACATACAACATGAATAGGGAACAACTAATATTTAGACTACCACAATACAACTGGATAACACCTCGTGGCCAGGCAGTCCTTGTTTAAGGTGCTATTCCATTATGCAAGAAAACGACTTGGTATGCTTCCTCCTTTTTGTGCCATGCAAGAATGACTCAGGACTTGCCATGTGTACATCAGATTTATGCCGCATTTGAACCAAGTCGTGCTGAAACAATGTCGTAATATCATGCTGAAATCATGTCGTGGGACCAGATTAACACCATACCGTGAGACCCCTTTTATGCATCCACATGTTATACCCATTTCCCAGAATTTGGTCTATGTATTATTATATATCCTTCATAATTACTTCATGCCAAACTTGGTTGTGTACAGCTAACACTTTATATAACATAGGGCTTACGGTTCATTCCAAGCATTGGACTAATATGCATTGCCTTGCCTTTTATATAATGTGTTGCAAGGATTTCTTGTTTCCATGTTTCAGCTAATATCCCACTAATACCCAGCTGTCAATGTATCCATGTCGTTTATTCAGTGCTAACAACCTGACGTTCAGGCTTAGAACATCTAACGGCATGACTTGGCACAGCATGATGATGTTAACGTCTTACGACTTGAATCATGTTGTATGGTAGGTGCGATATGAATATCATGTGACGACTTGAACCACGGTGGAAGTTTCATTGGACAGCTGATGTATTATTTCATGAACTGCGTTTTATAACGAGGTTAACTCGTGATACATAATTTTAATTCTAGATCCATAGATCATGATGAAGATAATTATATAGGACGCAAAATAGACAATAAAGTTGCTTTACTATTATTGCACATTTATATTAATTTTCATATGTCGAAGCCAAAAATTGAGATTTGTTTTGACTGTTATTTATAACCTACAACTTATTTGATAAGGAATGATGTATTATAGGTATTTATTATATTCCTTTTCTATATATTATTCCATCTAAGATAAAGGTTAATGTTATTGTTCATGTATTAAATTTCACCTTTTATTTTATATTATCACTCATTACATGACATATGTGGACATTCAATGTTTATATAATTAATATGACAAAAATGATGTGTCAATTTGAACAATTTATTATATATACTTTGTAAGAACATCGGCTAAATTATATAATGCGGTGACCTAAATAAAAAATTATTGGTAAAAAATAATGTGACGACTGCCCACAGCCCATGCACTAAACAAGAGAGATAATGCGCTGAAAGGTGTGCCAGGCAGCTATGGACGATCATCAAGGTAAGTTAACAATCGCAGAACCTATTGTAAACTCACAGCACAAGTATAAAATATAATCGAATATATACAACAGGTTGTGATAGTGAAGCTACAAACACCAAACTTTCTTAACAACTAGAAAGTAATAGCCATATACATGGATAACAACAATAGTGTTTGTACTATTTGCCTCACTACAACACTCAGGAAAATAGCAACAGCGGAAATCAAAATACTAGATAGTAGGTAAAATAATACACCAGCCTACTGCTCGCCTCCGAATATCATCATCGTCCTCACTAAGGTATCACTTGTCACATGCCATCTAGTCTGCCCATACAAACATTCGGATGAACAGCCTAAGGTAATAAGAGGGAAACATAAAACCTTGAGTCAGACAATAGTCATAATGAGCAATAAAACAACTAACAAACTTCACCAATAAAGTTTTTGAGAATGGGTCAATAAACAACTAATCTACCTAGCTCCAGAGAAGAACTCACACCTGCCTTGCCTACACCTGATAGTGATAGCCTTTACGATCCATATATTCAAATGAACAACAATTCAGCCATGCCAATTAGAACAACCATTCATACATGGCAAAAGAAACTCATGCAACGTCTAGTTATATCTCACGGAAACCACCCTAATCGAACTTGGCATCCCTTAAGCACAAGCCCCAGAGGCTGAAACCAATATCAGACAAGCATCCAAAAGATACTTCATTCGGAGTCAGATAATCTTCGTGAGACGGTACAATTAAATCAACCTAGCATCCAAACGTCCATGACTAACTCTGGCTATCACCGCCAACCTTGCTTTGAAACCATCGTCAATCGTATGACTGGCTACCAACTTGCCATCAACTATCAAGGACCATACATGATGCCCCGGTTCTAGAAAACCCCCACACGCAATACACAACACGTGCCTAGGCCATACACGATGCCCATGGCACTCGACCTACAACCGGTCTTCAATTGTACCCCTATTTTGAGCTTGCTGGAACCTATAATAATTATAATTCCTCGTCCTTCGCATCTTTAGTCGTTATCAATTATGCTATTTATAGGCACAAGACGCTTTAGAGCCACCACTTCACACGAACTCAATACATCCTTGAGTCGTTTCCACATTTGTCACATCCGACGAAAAAATCACCTCACTTCGTCATTCCCGATGGAATTCAATTCGAAGTCATCTTTCCTTTCGAACCAAAGAAAACATCAATCATGAGGTCTGAAAACAATCCATAGCATCACATCAATTTGCTAAAGAAAACAAACCACAACACTTATGCCAACCACTACAGCGTTTAAAGACATTGCTGAAAACCCATCACGACCGACCCATCACTTGGACCGACCGACCCACGTCTCCAGCTTGACCGACCCATAAAATTCTGCTCGACCGACCCGGTCTCTTCACAGCGGACCGACCCAACCCCTCCTTAAGGATCGACCGACCCACTTAAGACCAGATCTAACCAGTCTGCTCGACCCTACAGCAGCCGACCGACCTAACCACTTTGGAGTGACCGGCCCCTTTCATCTAGGAGCGACCGACCCCTTTCATCTAGGACCGACTGACGCACTGCTTCATCACTATCACTTCGTGACCGGCCGACCCGGTCACACTCGCGCGACCGACCTACACTAAGATCAACCGACTAGGGTATGGAACCAACTCCTCTTCTGACTTGTTTCCCAAGACAAGTTTTCGGCCCGATCGACCCAACCTCGACCGACCCAAAACCTACGCCACCCCAATGCAACTCCGATTTCGACCAAAATTTTGCCAGACGATAAATTCGATGAAACCAACTTGTCCAATTCATCAAATACGGCCACAAACATGGTATGAAACCATTATCAACATGAATACAACGACTTTCATCAAAATTATGCAAATCACTCCAAAATAATAATAATTTATTATATGCACAAAATTATAGATATAACTTGCATAATCATATTAATAGCATAAGAATTACCAGTCTAATCTTGCTAATTTAGATCCTATGGTTACTGAAGTGTTTATATAAGGAAAACGACTTGAAATAGATGAAAAACATGATCAACTACTCATACACTTGATTGAATCCATGTGAGATATGCATATCACTCACCGATTCTCCAAAACAAGCTAAAATGATAGAAATATGAATCTGGACAGCGAGCAATTCGAACCAAACTCCTCGGTCTAATGAATTCGCCTTTGAAACGATGTAGATCTAGCCTCGAATGGTGCAGATCTTCGATTTCCCAAGCTTGGATCTCGATTTTACTGGTGGAAAGGTGTTAAAGGAAGGAGGAACACAAGGCCACCAAATGAGAGAATGGATAGACTAAACCATTTCTCATATCCCTCACCCTTTATTATTAGCATCCACCAACCCACTAATGGGCCTTTCCAATTCAGCTCATTATGGCTTAATAAAGATGGACAACCAACTGTTAAACCTTAAAACATCGTTCGTCCCAAACCGTAGAGCCAAATTTTTAATGTAACCTTCTACGAAAAGACAATCATCATTTCCTTTCCAATGGCACAGGTCTCACCCTCTGATGCGACCTGAGTCAAAAGTTATGCCTTGTACAAGATTGACATGGGTAAAATGGTTACAAACAAAATCGGTCAAAATTATGGACATGTCTCACATCCCTATAAGCAGCATATTAAAATATGAGAATGATCCAACCCTCAGGGAGTAAAATAAAAATATTTTACAATCCTCTGATACGTAAAACGCGGGATGTTACAAATAAAGCATGGGCTAAATTTAACTATAATTCTTGGCTGCATCTTTTCTACCTTCTGCGCCATGACTCCTTGCAGATGTGTCTTCTCCTCTAACTTAGAGTCATCCAATCTTCCTACTGTACAACTTAAATCACCATTAACAAGATATGTATGTTCAAAGCAAGCCTAAGATCTATTGTTTTGCCTGTTAATTGTCTCAATTGGAATTGTATTATTGTTTATTTTTTACCTTGCTAGGGATTTGGGGATTGAAACCGAATCTTTTTCTTGAAAATTTAAAATGAGTTTTTGATTTAAATTAATTAGAAAAAATAGACTAAGTTCAACAGGGAGCATTATGCCAAATTAGAAGGAAAATTTTTCTATTTGACAAGTTGATTCTATTATAGAGTGAAACTGAAACTCTTACTTAAAAATACTTGATTATAGTGTAGTCAAGTTCTACTTTAGTAAAAAAAATGTAAAGTGATAAGCTTCCTGCCTATTTTATAAGTAAAAAGTCCAAATTGTACCATATGATAGGTATATATTATCAGTCATTACATGATATATGTGAACGTTCAATGTGTATATAATTACTATGAAAAAATTAATGTGTCAATTTGAATAATTTGTTATTCATACATTGTAAGAACATGGGATAAACTAAATAATGTGCTGGTCTAAATTTAATATTACTGGCTAAAAATAGAGCATGGGTTAAATTCAAACTATAATTCTTGGCTACATCTGTACTGCCCTTCATATCATGACTCCTTGTAGATTTGTCTTCTCCTCACACTTTGAGTCATCCAATCTTCCTACTGGACAACCTAAATCAGGACCGCCGCATGACATTAACAAGATATTTGTGTTTACAAACTTGCCTAATATCAGTTGTTTGATATCTAATTGTCTCAGTTGAAATTTGTTATTGGTAATTTTTATGCTTGCTAGGATTTCCGTATTGAGATTGTTTTTTTTCCCTTGATAATTTAAAATGAATTTTTTAATCTAGTTAATTAGAAAAAAATAGGCTGAGTTCTGTAGGGAGCATTATACCCAAATTATAAGGAAATTTTTTATGCTTGACAAGCTAATTCTAGAATGAAATTGAAACTCTTTACTTAAAAATACATAATTATAGTGTAGTCAAGTTTACTCTGGTCAAAAGAATGTAAAGTGATAAGTTCGCCGCCTAACTTATAAATAGAAATTCCAATTTTTACCATGTGTTAGGTATATAATGGTGAGCAATAACAGAATTAACTTTTATCACCCATGATATTTCATCAATATTTGCATGATGTTATTCATTTCCATGTTATATAAATGCCAATGAGATGAAATATTATATTTATTTATACTAGCATATTATTATTTTATGTAAACCAAGCGCTAAAATTAAATATCTTAACATTAATGGATAATATATTTTATTGTAGATTTTCAGCTAATAATATTTTTCCAAAATTACAGTGGATCAACAGTATATGTTATAGTCCCTATCTAGGATTTTAATTTGATGATTTTTGAGTTGTTAGGATCATTTTTCTTGTTCTAAAATAACTTATAACAAACCATAATATTTTACAATATCACCTGCAAGCCATGTTTTGCTAACTAAATTGCCATTGAAATATATTTTGTTACAATTGAGGCATTGATCTATTTTTCATTGATATTAACGCGCATGTACTCTTAAAATAAGTAAAATACTACTTATTTCTTTGCATTAATGTTAAAATATTTCATTGTCTATTAGTTTTTTCAGAATTTTGGAGTATGGTTTTTTTTTGTTCTTGTGCGCCGTAGATCATAGGAAGGGAAGGTAGTCTAGCGTGATGATTTGTACAATGTAATTATAGTTTGTTTCTTCCTTATACATATTTCCATTATATGTATTGCGTCTTCTTCTTTACTATGTCTGTTATAAAATCGGGTATTGATTTGTCTATGTTAACTAAAAATTTAGACATTAATTATGTTCATTACTTTTAAAAAAAAATTAGTAAGTACATTAATCTTCAATGAAATTTTTTCAAACGATTTTCCTTATGTTTGCCTTATACATTCGCTTAATAATTCAAACCCTTGCTATTTTTCATGATGTTATCAACTATCCAGCACAGAATAAAATGATCAAGACACTTCTTATGTGATTCATCATTATCGATTAACCATAAAGAAGGATTTTTAACAAAATTTGACACCAGTTTTATACAGTGGATGTTATTTCCTTTTCACTACTTTTTTGCATGAATACTTCAACATATTTTCAAGATAAAGAATTTTATTATTTTATATATAAACTTCCTCAATCATACAACCATGTGATATGTCTTATAATTTGCATCATTCATAATGCTTATGTTCAACCAACAGGAGCACGACCATGTTGTTCAAAATTCTAGACTTTACTTTCCTCTTTAATTATGGTTCTTATGCAAGTTACCATATTCATTTGATTAATATGTTATATCTTTGCTTTATGACAAGATGTTTGCAACGTTAACTCATATATTTCAACTCAGATACAAAAATTCATCCTGGTCTTAGAATTTCTGAGCTAGAATGCGTTACTATTTCGAATATGACTTTTGAGTCTTTTATTTATTTTTGATGATTTTATACCTTTGGAAAGCTAAAACTGTAAGCTACAATGTTTTTTAAGCATATTATGAAATTTCATCATTTTTTGTGCTAAGAACGTGAATAACATAGATGGGCCTACGCCTTTAAAAAAATCCATTATGGGTGTGTATATTGTTTCTCCTATAATCTGAGTTATATTCCACGTATTTGTAATTTGAAAATTTATTTGGAAAGCCAACTTATTATGTATCAATTTACTTCCAAATGTTATCAGTTGATTTTGCATTTGAAACCTATTAAATTTGGTTTTAGGCTACTTGAACCAAGATGTCATATTGTTTACACATGCTAAACCAAATTTATATTCATCTCCTTTATATGTAATTAATATTTAAATGTGATTTAGTTTAAAAGTGAACTAATATTTTTATGAATTTTGATCCTATGATTGTATTTTGCGTTTGTGTCATACTATCGGCTTGAAATTATTTGCTTGACTTTTTGTTAGCTCTCTGAGGATTAACTTCTATTTAGATTCCGTAACAATTCAGAGTGCTTTGGAACACATATTTGTTACATATTTAATTTTCTCCAACAATATACTACAAAATAAATGGTATGGTTATTTGATTTTAATTTGTTTTAAATTGCTTATCAAAAGCATTGTCTTGATTTATCATACATACAATTTTCTAAGCATTTTTGGTTGTATTTACACAGAAGCAAATACATACATCAGATGTATATACATTACTCATTTATGAATTCAATATATGATTTGTGCAGTTTATAATTATATCAGGTACAGATTAAAATGAAGTCCAAAATTATTATCAATTATTTGTTTGATATAATAGATATTCCTTAAAAAAATCAACTGCGTGGTTTGTGCATACTTATGCTCATCTTAAACATGTTAACATTGTATTGATACATCTTTCCTCTTCCTACTCATGTAAACATCTAATGTGAGGTTATGATTCTATTATTGACCAGCGCATCCATTCTATTATTTTATAACTACAGAAAACTAGCTTTACTGTGAATCAACACTTAATACATGAGTTGCTAGCAAACATTATGGATACCATCTGTGTAACGGCCCTGAATTTTAGTGATTAATAATTAATTAATTTAATTATTTGTTTGATAATTTAAATGGTTTAAGTCCAAATATTTGAATACTTAAGTAATATAAATAATGAAATAATAGTATTTGTTTCCGAAATAGTCAGAAATAGCTGAATTGGCTATATTGTGCAAATTGGATAATTTAATAGATATAATTCAGTTTCGAATTAAATTATAATAATGAATATATTATTTAAACGACAATTTGAACGTATTAATTTTAATATAATTATAATCGAGCCCGTAACGTCGCGATAGTTCGTAATATTGAGTTTGAACTTCAAACAACTATATAGGATTCCTTATAAGTTGGATTTCTTTGAAACAAGAAACGTTAGAATCGGTTGAACTATATTTTTCTAATAAAAGTGAAAAAATTGAGATTTTGTCTTATATATTGTAAGTTATGTCCAAATTAAATTTTCAAATAGTCGCTATGGAATCGCTTATGGACCATAGCGGTTTATTTAATATAATTAGATATTGGTTTCGATTTTGGACAAGCTCTTTGAGTCGTAATTATAGTTTAATTTTTAGAATTTTACTATAATTTTTATTTAGAAAATAAGGAACTTTTTATTTGGAGTGTTTTACATCCTATAGCAACATTTTTGGGATTTCACAGAATAAATTATCTTGTCTATTTTATTATAGTTTTGAATCATGACACACTGCTTGACACAATGATATTTTTATTTTTGTCGATAGGGTCTGTAAACGGACGAAATTTCATGCAACAGGTACCCTTAATAAATATCTAGTTTAAAACAAAAACATATACATCAATCTTTTGCGCAGTAGCCCTTAACCTATATATACATTCCTTCAAATGAAAGAAAACGCAACGCCCAAGACATCCCTAATCAAATTAATAGGTTGTCTGCATTTTCAAATCAAGCATAACCTAACATACCATAGGTTGAAACTGTGAAAGCTACTGTGTACCAACTGAAAGGACTCTCTTCTTATCCCTTTTTCTTTGTTAATATATATACAACCTCAGCTGTAATTCGATAGCATCTCTGTATTCTCCAAACAAGCAAAACGCACCTCACCAGAAATATATATTAAATAAATCCTTACATATCCAAAGTCCTTTTTCGTTTGTCTTCACCCTTGCGCTTAGTTTCTGAATTCGATATATTTCTTTCTGCACTAATAATAAGATAGCCTCACCCCAATTCTCGGTTTTTGGAGAGCATGAAGCATTAATACATGTAATCGTTGTCACCTTTGGGTTCGGAAAATTGAACTGCGTCAAGAGAGAAATTCTGAGGGGATTCGGTGTTTGTTGTTATCACACTTATTGTATACGGGGAGAAAACGGTGTGAGTCACGGTCTTCATGAGGGTGTGTTTGAGTGTCGTAAAGTGAATGGAGTCACGGCAGTAGGTTGACGAAGGTGCTTGCTTTTGCAATTGTCCAAAAGCATTTCAGTACATCTCTGTCGAAGCTGTTGGAGAAGTGTGCTGACCGACTCTCTAGCCATGGGCTAGTGTGACACCCCACGTCTGTTAATGTCACTCACTAAGGGAATGCATTAAGTTTCATGAAGCGTTATTGGTAAACAAAAATAAAAATATTACAAGACATATATAAAAGCAACAACAGAATTTTAAATTTTATTTCAAAACATAAACCATAACATCGTGGTCCAAAATACCATAAGTCTGAAACTACATAAAACCCATTACAATAAAATAAAACTTTTGTCTTGTACCATCAGAGTACAGAAAACACATAAAAAGCATAATTCCCCAAAAAGAAGCAAAGTCATAGTAACAAAGGACAAAGTCTTGAGTTATACATCGAAGCAGCTCCAAATCAAGCAGAATCCTGATTAAGCCTAATTATTCCCTCCCTGAGAACCTGTTTGGGGGGGGGGGGGGGGAGGGAAGGGAAGAGAAAGAAGAGGAAGCAAAAAGAGTTAGACATAAAGTATGGCGAGTCCAGTTACTTTTATAAAATAAATAAGCAAAAGTAATCATGACAGCCATATAAAGCGGATAAGAGAGATACCAACATAAAAAGCAGGTATGACAAGGTAAATAGGAAACTCTTAATAGGGTATACCACACTTCTCTAAGGGTTTCTCTGCACTACTACTAGTATAATCCAGACATGAGATGATCCCCAACATGTATACAACGGTAGACTTAAGTGTACTTTCTGGTGAGAGGTTTTATCCCCATAGAATCTACCGGCAGCCACCATGTCGGACTCCTAATTTACCAAAGTCTAGATGTACCGTACCAATACCGTAATCGATCGGCTCCCTACTCCGTATATATCAAGTGCTGGCCCCACAGTATGATGTATCATGTCCTAAAGTGGAAACCCCTCGGTGATGTGCACAACCATATCTACGGGTGTCACAGTTGTCTTATCCCCTTTTGCTCGACTCATGTACGCACATTGCCCGGTCGGTTTGCACCACCAACACTGTCCTCCACGTTTGGATCACTTACAATCAGCCTAGTAAGCGTGTTCCTACTTCGACCTAGTTCGGAGTGCTCGTTTGATACCGTCGTATGGGTTACTAACTGAAACGGGTCTTACACAAATGATGCAAGCTCTCCCCTTTGTCTTACATCCCCACTACTAGGTTTTCCACTGGTTATGTTTATCTAACGGTGTTTTTAATTACATAACCCCAACAGGTTAAGTTTGTAGGCCTATATATACCGATATTACACACCAACCCAAAATGTAGTTAACCCTCCCACTTAACCCTTAATCAAGTTAACATGTTCATACAATCCTTATGGATTCAACTAGGTTAAGTGTTTTATTTCATTATCATGTATAATTATGGTTATAATGGGCTAGACCCCCCACATTAAGCCTACAACCTGTGGATGTTGGATATGCCGGTCGGGTTTGGGCAGACTTATTCCACAAGTTGGGCCTAACCTCGTGTCTTAGCCAGTTTCATATTTGTACGCTTAGACCTCTTATATTAGATTCAACGCTTGTGGTTGCTGGATATGTCTGTCGGGCCCGGGCAGACTTCCACCACAAGTGCAATCTAACCTCGTGTCATAAGTGTAATTACAGTTTCTAATTATTGTAATCGTAGGCATTTCCATTATTAATAATACCTATGTCAATTATAGGTTTTATGCCCCTTTTCCCCCCAATTATATGTCCAAATTCATGTTCACATCCATTACTCAAATTATGCCAAAATTTCCTTTTACAAGTTATGCCCAATTTTACCATTTTCCCTTCATTCCCAATCTATCATATTCGCGCAAATTAATGGCATGCCTAGGCTTAAAATAGCTAGGTTATAAATAAAAGGGATATGATGAAGGGAAGGTGACAGAAATGATAACTAACAAGATTTGACATAAACAAGTGGTGACATGAACATATAGTGACATAAAGGGACAAATTTAATAAACATATGATAATGGAGCTGGTTTAACATAATAGAAATGTCATAACATGCATAGTAAGATCTAAATAATAATTTAGATGTTTAACTAATGACAGATCCCAAAGCTAATCATAAATATGATACAAGGTGAACACAACAGTGATCTAGATTATACTCAAGGTAGATCTAATAGGGTAAAAGGTTAAGATTCAATTTAACTACAGACAAAAGATGATCTAAATAGTAAGTAAGATCTATATAAAAAAGTAAATCTGTATTGATAGAGGTTTAATATCCAAATCATAGTTATGTCCATATGTCATGGATTCACAAATTACAATAAATCTGATGTGATAAAGATTTAGATCCAGGTCATAAGCAATTCGGAATATCATAGATTCACAATTTAATATAGATCTGTAATGATTCAGTCATAGGCATAATTCCACATTACAGTCATATCATGGTTCACTTTTAACTAATTAATTCTAAAAGCAACTAGAACTCACAATGATTGGTTCTAGAAAGATAGAAGGAGAAAAGTGGAGGTTGAATCTCAGATCTATGCTTGAAACACTTGAATCTCTAAATTTGATTTGCGGAAGAAGAAGAAAAGGATTAGATCTAGTCCAGGAACTGACAGCATTTGGCCTCCATTGATTTCTAGTGGACAAAACAAGAGAAATGAGCCTTTATTTATAGCTGCCAGCCCCAGAAACCGACTTAACCACCCCTAGAAACCGACTTAGCCACCTCTAGAAACCGACTTAGCCATGTCATCCCTAAGTGGGTCGACCCACCCCTTTGGGGGTCGACCCATGGGTCGACACCCCCCTTGAGGGGACGACCCCGGGGTCGACACCCCTCCTATGGGGTCGACTCCCCTAGGCGGGATTTTTTCCGCTCACCCCGAATTCTGGAATTTGAACGATTTTGAACTTTCTGGTCCTAATTTTTAATTCTGGACCCTATCTATATATAATTATCTTGCGCGTATAAAAACTTTAAACCTTCATTACTTCTTCATACGGCGCAAACCAAATGTCCATTTTGACCAGAATTTCGAGCCTGTCGCAATGGCGTAGTTTGTTTCCCTTAATTCTGATTATTAAATTAATTATTCTTTAATTTTTCCTTTTTAATGTTTGTTAAAATTACGGGGTGCTACATTCTCCCCTACTCAAAGGATTTCGTCCTTGAAATCTCTAAGTTTAGAAGAATGTATCCTACCATCCATCACCCATCTACTCATCCGCCAATCACTTGCATCCATTGTCCTTAAAAAGTTGTCTAATGATTATATGAACATATGCAAAGGTGTGTGTATATGTCCTAACACTAATGCAAATGATCAGGCGGTCTACTGATTTAGTCGACCTCCTTAATGAAATGTATGTCAGTATTATGAATCCAACATGTATGCAATAATCCTATTATAACATGTAAGTTCTATATGAGTGCACAAACATCCATCCAAACGCAACATCCATATCATGATACATCCAGTTTCACTCATTAAAAGAAGAAAAATGCACACACATCCATATGCAGTGTGAAAAGTGATTGAGCCGATCTAGTGCCTAATGTATGTGTGTATGCATCCACGAGCAACCACGAGCAAACACTTGCATCCACTTGCATCCATCAACCATAACATGTCTCAAACACATGTTTACAATCATGAGGATTCCTACCTAAAGGTCGAAAATTCGATCGATGGGATAAACTTGAATGATAGAAACAAGCATAAATAAAACTTTGGAAAAAGGAGTTAAGAGCATACCCTCGAAAAGAAAAGGGTACGAGGCATAAATCTTGTCTTCGGTCTCCCAAGTCGCATCTTATGGTTATCTCCCCACTGAACCTTCATCAACTTGATTTCTTTATTGCGTAGCTTCTTAACTTCTGTTACAAGAATACGGGTAGGGACTCGTCTGACTGTCGCCTCCCGTTCCACCTTTAGTTCTTCCAACATACTTGGCTCAACTACTTCCGCGGTATCATGCATGCACTTCCATATATGAGAAACATGGAAAACATCCTGAATGCCAGATAATCTTTCTAGCAACCTTATTCTATAGGCCATTTGGCCAATCCTTTCTGTTATGGGAAATGGCCTTATGAATCTTGGAGCCAATTTCCCTACAGGCCAAAAGCATACCATATTTCTCAAGGGTGATACCTTAATAAAAACCATGTCTCCCACTTCGAATTCAATGTCGGTCCTTCTTTTGTCTGCATAGGACTTCTTCCTTTCTGAGCGATCTTCGTTCATCGCCTAATAAGATCAATCTTCTCGAATGTTTCCCTAACCATATCAGGTCCAAGTAATAGTCTTTCTGTAGATTCCCACCAACAAGTTGGTGATATACAGGGTCGCCCGTATAATGCTTTGAAGGGCACCATACCAATGTTGGCTTGAAAACTATTGTTGTAGGCAAACTCTACTAAGGGAATATGCTCTTCCCAAGTCCCTCCAATGTCTAGGACACATAGCCTCAAAAGATCCTCTAAAACTCTGTTTACCTTCTCCGTCTGTCCATTGGTCTGAGAATGATAAGCGGTGCTTAAGCACAGCTGTGTGCCTAAGGCTTCTTGCAAGCCTCTCCAAAATTCACTGGAAAAGATGGGTTCACGATCAATTACGATGCTGCAAGTTACTCCATGAAGATGGACTATCTCTCGAACATAAACTGTCGCCAACCAAGTTGCCGTCCTCTTGCTCTTAACCAGAATGAAGTGAGCGCTCTTAGTAAGTCTATCTACAACAACCCAAATACTAGTGTTTCCTTTCTTTGATCTAGGCAAACCATCTATGAAATCCATAGAGATGCTCTCCCATTTCCACTGTAGAATCTCTAAAGGATGAAGCAAACCACCGGGCTTCTTTTGCTCAGCTTTTACTTGCTGGCAAACTAAACATTGAGATACAAACTCTGTCACATATTTCTTCATCCCGGCCTAAAAACCCTCGCCACCTGGATGAATAGTCATCTTAGAATGATGAGCTTCTTCTAGGACTGCCTTTATCAAGCTCCCAACTTGGGGGACACAAAGCCTTCCGTCTCGTCGTAACCACCCTTTATCATCAATGGAATATCTGCTGAGGTGACTAAAAGTCTCCCCTTTATTGAGCCTATCCAAGGTGTCTAGAATCTGTGGATCATCTCGCTGTGAAGTTTCAATCTGATCCATAAGAGTAGGCCGTATCTCTAGCGATGCAAACAGACTAGGCAAAAATTCGATGGAGGGTCTAAAGTCAAAAGTCAATATAAACTCCAAGCTTTTCTTTTCTACAAAAAAGGACTTAAGACCATTCTGTATCTACTTAGTGCATCTTCCACCGCATTACCCTTGGAAGTAGTATAAGCAATCTCGCAATCATAAGAAGCTAGGAACTCCATCAACCTTTATTGCCTTAAATTAAGGTCCTTCTGCGAGAACAAGTACTTGAGAGATTTATGATCGGTATGCAACTCGAACTTCTCTGCAAGCAAATAATGGCACCATGTCTTGAGCGTGAATGCTATAGCAGTAAGCTCTGAGTCGTGGGTAGGGTAGTTCTTCTCATGAACCATTAGCTATCTACCCCCCATAACATATTACTTTTCCTTCTTGCATCAAAACCGCACCAAGCCCTATGCCGCATGCATCAGTGTACACTGTAAACACTTTGCTTCCATCAGGCAAGGCTAAGACTGGGGCTATTTTTAGAGCCCTCTTCAATCATTGGAAAGCAACATCACAGTCTATATCCCATGAAAACGCCAAATTCTTCTTTGTAAGCCTAGTAAGTAGGGATGATATTTTTGCGAAGTCCTTAATGAACTTCCTATAATAGCCTGCCAACCCAAGAAAAATTATCACCTCCGTTGCATTCTTTGGAATTTGCCAATCTTGAAATGCAACCACCTTCGCGGGATCCACAGCTATCCCTTCTTTAGAAACCACATGCCCTAAAAACCTCACCACTTTTCCCTAAAAATGGCATTTGGAGAACTTTGCCTTAAGTTGGTGCGCACGGAGGGTCTATGCAAGGCATTCTCTTCCTCATCCTTTGAGAAGATTAAGATATCATTAACAAATACCATGAAAAATTTGTTTAGAAACTCCCGAAACACCCTACTCATCAAATCAACAAAACAGGTGGGTGCATTTATTAGTCCGAAGGGCATAACGAGCTATTCAACGAAACCATCCAGAGACCTAAAAGTGGTCTTATCAATATTGTCCTCGACTACCCTCAACTGATGAAACCTCGTGGCCAAATCTAACTGAGAAAATTCTGATGCCCCAACAAGCTGATCAAATAAATCATATATCCTAGGGAGTGGGTGCATATTCTTCTTAGTGAGTTTATTCAACTCCCTATAGTCCACACATAAGCAAAGCGAACCATCCGCCTTAGTTGCGAATACCACTAGAGCACCCCATTCGGAAATGCTTTGCCTAATAAATCCTTTCTCAAGCTCCCCTACTTGTTTACTAAGCTCCCTCCTTTCCCTTGGAGCCATATGGCGCACTGGCAATGCAACTAGCTTTGCATTGTCCATTAAATATATATGGAAATCGATCTCGCGCCTTGGGGGTAAACACTGAACCTCATCAAAGACATCAAGATACTCACGGACTACTGGAACAGATCGGAGATCATCAATAGATGCGTCGAGTGACTCTAGAAAGCAAAGCATGACAGACCCTTGCGGGTCACATGAAATCTCGAGGGCCCTACCATGACATGTCAGAAGCTTAACAACCCTCCTCTAATAATCCAGAATGGCGCCATAACTGGTTAGCCAATCCATCCCCAGAATCAACCCATAGCCCATGAACCCAAGCACATATGCATCACATTCGAGTTCGATGCCCAATATAGATATTCTCAAACCCCGACAAATCATGGATAAATGAGCCGATCCACCAATGGGGTTGGAGACAACTATGGGATCCATTACCATACTAGTATTTACATGTAGAGACTCCACTAAACGAAGGTAAAGCGCCAGAATAAAAAAGAGTTCTAATAGGTTAATTGGAAAGAGAAATCAAACCTTCCACAAAAACTTTCCTACCTCTTTCTGGAGACACTGATAGAGGGAGCATTCACCTGCCCCCCAGAAGTCCCTCCCCTCTGACCTTGTCCCTGCTTCTTTGGGCACTCCTTAGAATAGTGTCCAGTCTCCCCATAACTGAAACAAGCGTTCTTCCTTTTCTTGCAGTCTTTGACCAAGTGGCCCTCTCGCCCACAACTAAGGCATTTCCTCTTATCCTTAGCCTTGTCATTCTTTCCACCTTTCTTCTGTAGCTATTATTGTTGCTGTCCCTTCTTGGGCCAGACTTTCTTGTTCTGCGTTGGTTCCTCAGCCTTAACTTCCTTCTTTTCTCCTTTGTCTTCCTCATGCATCAAGGCCATATCTACAAGCCTTTCAAAAGTAGCTCCCATTGGAATATGGGACATAGCCAACCCATGAAGGGATTCATTTAGGCCTTTAGCAAACCACAACGCCTTCTTATGCAGAGTATCAACTAGCTCCAGCCCAAATCTCGCTAGTTGGTTGAATTCGTTAACATATTATTTAACCGTCATGCTTCCCTGCTGGAGTGTCAAGAATCTTTCCATTTGCATACTTTTCTCGTCTTGGGAAAGAAACTTCATTTCAAACCTCATTTTAAAATCATCCCATGTCTCCACCGGATACCCTGCCTGGGTTACTTTCCACCAGAACAAAGGTTCATCTTCTAGCAACCAAGTAGCTATCTGAATCTTCCTCCGATCATCCACTTCAGAAATCCCAAATAGATCCTCCGTTTCTTTTAGCCAATTTCTCACCTCTACGAACGTCTCAGTCCCGCGGAACGGCTTTCTGCCTATGGCACAGAAATCTTTGCAGACCTTAGCAAAATTATCTCGTCTTGGAGGAGGACGAGGAATGACGGTGCAGTTGGGGGAGGACGAGGAATGACGGTGCAGTTGGGGGAGGAACGCCAGCTTGACCACTAGTAGGCGTCATGGCCTTTAGATACCTACGAATCCATCCTGGTATCGTGACGCCCTCAGGAATATTAGGAATATTTGGCCCCTCAGACATGCTGAAAAGAAAAGAGGTTCACACAAAGAATCGAAAGATATTACATATGGCTTTTGGGGAATATGTTTTTCAAAACAGACCTTTCTTTTTGAAAATGCTTTCTTTTAAACCTTTTGAAAATAATTTCAAAAACTTTTATCTACTCTGGTAACCTTCAGCTCTGATATCAAGTGTGACACCCCACGTCCGTTATTGTAACTCACTAAGGGAATGCATTAAGTTTCATGAAGCGTTGTAGGTAAACAGAAACAAAATTATTAAAAGACAAATATAAAAGCAACAACGGAATTTTAAAATTTATTTCAAAACATAAACCATAACATCGTGGTCCAAAGTACCATAAGTCTGAAACTACATATAACCCATTACAACAATATAAAACTTCTGTCTTGTACCATCAGAGTACAGAAAATACATAAAAAGCATAATTCCCCAAAACGAAGCAAAGCCATAGTAGAAAAGGACAAAGTCTTGAGCCATACATCGAAGCAGCTCCAATTCAAGCAGAATCCTTACTTAGCCTGATTATTCCCTCCCTCATAACCTAAGGAGGGGGGGGGGACAAAAGAGAAAGAAGAGGAAACAAAAAGGGTAAGACATAAAGTCTAGTGAGTCTAGTTACTTTTAGCAAATAAATAACCAAAAGTAATCATGACAGGCATATAAAGCGGATAAGAGAGATAACAACATAAAAGGCAGGTATGATAAGGTAAATAGGAAAATCTTGATAGGGTATACCGCGCTTCTCTAAGTGTTTCTCTGCGCTAATACTAGTATAATCCAGATAGGAGATGATCCCCAACATGTATACAATGGCAGACTTATGTGTATTTTCTGGTGAGAGGTTTTATACCCATACAATCTACATGCAGCCCACATGTCGGACTCCTAACTTACCATAGTCTAGTTGTAACCTACTACTACCCTAATCGATCGGATCCCTACTCCGTAGATATCCTGTGCCGGCCCCATAGTAGGAAGTATCACGTCCTAAAGTAGCAACCCCTCAGTGATGTGCACAACCATATCTACTAGTGTCACAGTTGTCTTATCCCCTTCGGCCCGACTCATGCATGCACATGGCCCAGTCGGTTTACGCCGTCAACACCATCCTCCACGTTTGGATCTCTTACAATCAGCCCAGTAAGTGTGTCCCTACTCCGACCTAGTTCGGAGTACTCTTTTGATACCGTAGTATGGTTTACTGACTGAAACGGGTCCCACACAAATGATGCAAGCTCTCCCCTTTGTCTTACATCCCCACTAATAGGTTTTCCACTGGATATGTTTACCTAACGGTGTTTTTAATTACATAACCCCAACAGGTTAAGTTTGTGGGTCTATATATACCAATATTACCCACCAACCCAAGATGTACTTAACCCTCCCACTTAACCCTTAACCAAGTTAACATGTTCATACAATCCCTATGGATTAAACTAGGTTAAGTGTTTTATTTTATTACCATGTCCAATTATAGCTATAATGGGTTAGACCCCCCCCACATTAAGCCTACAATTTGTGGATGTTGCATATGCTAGTCGGGTCCAAGCAGAATTCTTCCATAAGTTGGGAGTAACCTCGTGTCTTAGCCTGTTTCGTATTTGTACACTAAGACCTCTCACATTAGATTCAACACTTGCGGTTGCTGGATATGCTAGTCGGGTCCGGGCAAATGAGACGACCCAAAATCCCGTTCTCACGGAAACAAGGGTTATCTTTGGAATATAACACAGAAACAGAATATAGCAGAACATAATTAAATAAATAAATACACCAGATAATGAACAATAAAATATACTGGATAAAAGTAATCATCAGAGTTACACAGTATACAGGATCTTACTTAGTACAAATACAGTTCAGCTATACATAAATGTCTACAGCGGAAATAAACAAAATATGTACAATAGGAGCTGAACAGCATAAAAAGAAATAAATGATAGAATCCATCTTCAGCTCCAGCTATCCAGAAAGAACCAGCTAAACCTGAATACAAGGCTGCCCGTGTAGAAAAAGGGGCACCCGAGTTTGAAAGTGAAACAAACTACGAGTCAGTCATGGGACTGGTATGAGAAATCCACTCAACACATATATAATTGGCTAATCACAGGACCACGCCACTTTCGTGGAACGGGTTTACTCCATTGGATTGCCAGTGCTTTAAAACAAATCTTTCTTTTAAACATTCGCTATGCTTTTTATAAAAATGAAGCCATTATAAGACTCAGTTCCCATCACACAATGCAACGCAAACCGGAGGATAGAGTTTTACCTTATAATGGCCAAAATATGATTGATACGAATAAAACAAAGGCAATTGATATTATTGCTAGTGTTTATATGTTTTGGAAACAATTTCAAATCATAACTATCAATCATAGACGGCATGGGTACCATATATCATGTCGCCATATATATATACAATCAAAACCGCACGATCACGTATTTGGAAATTTGATTTCCGTCATGAACCAAGGCAAAAGATAGTCCTTACCGAATTCGAGACGCTCTAGCCCGCCCCTCAGGATCCAGACTCAGGTGGGCCCTTGGAGCGACAGGGCCGGTCCACCGATGTGGATTAAAATGCCTGAACAATGCGTTTCCCCACCCTTTGGGGTGTAAATGAGCCAACGAATGACTCCATCGGACCCGGATCGTCCGATCAAACCGAGGCGCCTCGCAACAGCAACAACCACATAGGTGAAAAGTATATAAATGTCAGGGCTGGTAGGTCACTGACACCACCCTAGCTATAAAGAAACGCATGCCCTCCCTGAGGTCCTTCTCTCGTTTTAGGTTCATACCGGGATGTGAGGCTCGCGAATTCACGTTATACACAAAGCTACGCCACACAGGCGGTGCTTTGATCATCACCACAAGACTTTGCTTTTCAACAGAAGTCCTGATCACTGCATCTTAGCATGCCACACAGGCAATTCATGCCATGCGACTGATGTCCATCGATATACAACCTCTGAGCTCGTGCGTCTCAGAGCAGGGCGTTAAGCAGAAGAATAAATTCTCCGCCGCCAAACAGATGTATATTTAACAAAAATCAATCAACACAGAATAAACTCCAATGTCAGACACACAGTCCATTTACAAGTCCGTTCTGGGTCTGAACGAAACCGGAGGCACTAAATACCTCGCAAACCCTTCGATCACCACGTACGTCTGGACGATTACCACTCATTATCCATATTTCGGGATGCCTCCCAATCAGGACCTCGGTTACCATCCAAACGAGGTGAAGATCTCCGGTCTTCGACCATCGTCTTCATCTTCGAATTTCAATCGTCGGTCCATTATTTGAAATGAGAATTTACTCGGCCTTTTCAAATAATCCATGTATATTTAGAATTTCAAATCAATTTATTTCAATGGTAAAATTATTCGGCAACACCAATTGTGTTCTTTAATGTAATTTTCACACCAAACACATTCAACCATCAAAAGCCACATAAATCAAGCAAATTCAGTTTATTTCCATTCCATATCACTTATGATATTTTATAACTATTTATCGCTATTTTTATTTATTTTAAAATAGCTATTTTATTCAAAACGACGCTTCGGGCCATAAAGCGGCCGTGGCGCTGTTTTTCTTCAGATTTGATTTACACATATCTGAAAATCTAACCGTTGGATCTTCACAAAATTTACATCATTAGAAAGGTCTTTTCAAAACGAATCCAACGGTTCCAGTTTCGGGAAAATCCGACGGTCGGATCTCCCGGTACAATCGTTTGAAGTTTCGATTTCAAAATACGAACTGCAGCGTCGTTATTCGTTTGAATATATAATTATATTTATATATATAAATAAATATAATCGTTTCTGGCGCTGTTTTTCTTCAGATTTGAATTAAACATTCCAGACAATCCAACCGTTGGATTTTTACGAGGTTGGTGCCGTTGGGAAGATATTTCCAAGGCGAACCCGACGGTTGAGGTTTCGGGAAAATCCAATGGTCGGATTCCCCGCACCAGTCGTTTGAAATCACGGTTTCAAAATACGAACTGCACGGCCTCGTTTCGTTTTAATTTTATTTATATTTATATATTTATATAAATATAGTTCATTCAATGATTTCAATATCGTTTTTACTTCAAATATTTTTCTTACACCTTAAAATTTTGGAAAATTTCGCCATAACCTCCCCTGCACCGGGAGCATCGGGAAATCGCAAATAGCTTTCCCGGTCCTTCTAATCTCAAAAAGAAAAAGAAAAAGCCAAGCGGCTAGCCAACAGGCTCATAAAATCATCACCCAAACAAAGCAGTAAATGTGTACCTATTTGTCGGGCACAAAATTTTATTCCTCTTCTCTAGCCCCTTTGCTATAACCTGTTCAATGAATATGCATGTACATATATATACAGTTCTTATCATTTATCATTTTCTATTCAACTTCATATTTGATTTCTATTTGGTTTAAAAACACTATTCATTCTAATGTTACATAAATATGTGCAAATCATTTCATTAGCTAATTAATGAATATTTCAACTCATATCTGTTTATTTTGAACAAGTGGCTATTTTTAACACTTCACATTTCAACGATTTATGCCTACAATAAAAATGTGATTTTTATTGTAAAACAATTCATTTCAAAACACTATTCTTCTGTATAGTTCAAGTTGGTGATAAAAATGGGATTTTTATCTTAAAACAATTTCTTTTAAAACGAGGTTATTTTACACAGTTCATATAGTCGATAAAAGGTGATTTTTATTATCAAACAATTTATTTCAAAATATGAATACCATTCAACACATGAATTTCTAATCAACGAATGAATATCAATTCAACACATGAATGTTTTCTATAGTTTCTGTATATAGATAAAAATGTGATTTTTATTATCAAACAATTTATTTCAAAATGTGAATACCATTCAACACATGAATTTCTAATCAACGAATGAATATCAATTCAACACATGAATGTTTTCTATAGTTTCTGTATATAGATAAAAATGTGATTTTTATTATCAAACAATTTGTTTCAAAATGTGAATACCATTCAACACATGAATTTCTAATCAACGAATGAATATCAATTCAACACATGAATGTTTTCTATAGTTTCTGTATATAGATAAAAATGTGATTTTTATTATCAAACAATTTATTTCAAAATGTGAATACCATTCAACACATGAATTTCTAATCAACGAATGAATATCAATTCAACACATGAATGTTTTCTATAGTTTCTATATATAGATAAAAATGTGATTTTTATTATCGAACGATTTATTTCAAAATATGAATACCATTCAACACATGAATTTCTAATCAACGAATGAATATCAATTCAACACATGAATGTTTTCTATACAATGAATAAATATAGTTTAAGCATATGAAAATAATTCAAACACACGAATATTATTCAAAATTTCGGCAGCATAACGGCAGGGTAGTTAAACCGGGACCGTCCTTAGTACGGCTCCTCGCTCTACCTTAAAACCTCGCGGTTTTTGACAATGGGGATCATGCATCTAGTTCGCACGCAGGCGACATGTATATATTTATTTCATTTCCACAAACTAATCCTATGTGGTTTCAACCAAATATTTCTCAACCACAAATGGGTATTTTTCAACCACAATCAACCAATATCAATCACAAACAATCCCAAACAATCATTCGCTATCAATCAATTTTCACAACAATTTCAACCAATAAATATCGTCCATGGTTTGTGGACGAGGGGCGTATATATATATATATATTTATATATAGCAATTCACTTTCATTTCACACATATATATATAGAAAAAGAAATTGAAGAGTGAGAAATTCTCACCAATAGCTAATTTAATCCCACGACTCTTCTTTGCATAAAATCTTCGCCAATCTCTCTTTTTGTCGCTTTGTTGCCCGTATTCTCTACATATGTAAAAATCGAATTTTTACTATGTTATTCAATATATAAAAACCTGTATTTCAAAAATATATACTCCGCCTTTTCAAAAATAAAGATTATATTTTTGTTATTCCTATGATGTAAAAATTATATTTTTATTACTTTAAAAATACAAAAATCATATCTTACTCCTACCTAATAAAAATTCCGTCTTTTTCTCTTTTTAAAATATGATCTTTATTTTTGCAAGTTCAAATCTTTTTCTTTTAAAAGATTAAACCTTTTTCTATTTCAAATCTTAAAATAAAATCAGTTTTTATTTCCTTTAAAAATAAGTTTTTATTTCCTTTAAAAATCAGTTTTTATTCCCTTTAAAAATCAGTTTTTATTTCCTTTAAAAATCAGTTTTTATTTCCTTTAAAAATCAGTTTTTAATCTTTCTCAAAATCCGAATTTACAGAATAAAAATAAAAATAAAATTAAATAAAATACTCACCGTAATCTGCGAAGGGGGGGGGGGGGGGGGGCTGCTGCTGCTCTTGGCGGCGTCGGGGAGGCGTCGCGATGCTCAGGGAAGGCGGCGGCTTCAGCGTCTCGAACGGGGGGGGGGGGGGGGCTCGTCTTCGTCGGAGCTGGCTTCGAGGTGGGCGGATGCTTCAGCGCCTCGAACTGGGAAGGCGGCTCGTCTTCGTCGGCGGCGTTCGCTTGAGGGGGGGGGCTGCTCGATAGGCTTAGGGTTTTTTTTTATTTCTGTTTAATGAATCGGGGGGGCCAGAACGGGAGATAAAGGGAGGGAGGGAAATATATAATATATTTTATTTATTTATTTTATTAATTAATTTAATTGCATAAAGTTGACTTTCACATACGACCTCGAAACGAGGCCCACCGCCTGTCGCCCATAGCGTTTTACCCCCATTCCGAACACAATGGGATATGTATCGCAAGCTGATTTGATCGTTACAATCAGTTTCCTTTTGAATTTTCATTTAAATCATTATATTGAATTTTAAACGCACATTTCAAATTACCGGGGTCACATACTAACTAGAAAAATTCCAGAAAATTTTTTTCTAGCTTCGTATTGACGATACGGTCCTAACAAAACTAGTTTCGTCGAATTCTGAGGCCGTTGGAAAAACGGCCAATTTCCAGTCGATTAAAATCAACAGAAACTGGTCAAACGCGTTTTCCTTTGCCACGCTCACATATTGATTCGAAAAATTATGAAATTTGAAACCTAACAATAACTTGACCCTGCGGATCCAACAAAAGTGGTTTCGTCGAAATCCTAGGTCATTTGCAAAATGTCCATTTTTAAGGGCCTGAATTCCATAGCGACTATTCAGAATTTTCAACTGGACATATCTTTTGATTCCCGCTATCAAATTTCGATTGGTCAGATTCGTTGGAAAGATATCATCAATTAGATCCTAATGTTTTTGGTTTCACTAAAATCCGGATTGTTCTGCACCCGGTACAGTCCGACAAAGTTTGAATTCAATTTTTGAAACTGCCACGCCATTTCAGGCCTTGTTTATAATTATAATTAATTATATTCGTTTTCAATTGTCGATTCAAACTCAGTTTTCATCGCCATTATTTAAAATATTTATTTTAAATATTTAAAATCCATTATTTTAGCCAATTTATTTTTTTTTAAATTGGTTCAGATTTTCTGGGTCGTTACAATCTCCCCCACTTAAAACTTTTCGTCCCCGAAATGGAATAAAGCCGAAAGTGGTTTGATAAATCTACAATCATACAATACAACAACCAATTTGTTTTTAACCTTTCTAAAATATTCTGATCAAATCCTATTTTCCTTTAAAAATCATTCAGAGTATAGAATATAAAAGTGCACATCCATGAAAAGAAAATAACAATAGAGTAGAGAATTGAATGGTAATGCGAAGTAGGGCAAATGTACCTTGCACCGGAGTCAATCAGAGATATCTACTCGGCATCTAGGATAAGCTTTCTTAATGCTCTCCTCAGTTTCCCAAGTACAATCTCGCGGATCTCCACTCCATTGCACTTTGACTAAGCGAACCTTCTTGTTCCCCAGCTCTTTGGTTTCTTTGCCGATAATCTTTAGCGGCTCTCGCCTCACGGCTAATTCTGGAGTAATTTCAATGTCCTGTTGAGCTGCTTCTTCCACGATCAAGTCTGGATCATGAACGTGCTTTCGAAGTTGAGATATATGAAATACATCATGCACTCCAGGCAACCAGTCAGGCAGTTTGACCCTATAAGCGAGAGTTCCAATCCGTTCCAGAATAGGAAACGGACCTATGAATTTGGGCGCTAACTTTCCAGTTTTACCAAACCGGATAACTCCTCTCATCGGTGATACTTTCAAATATACATAGTCGCCAACTTCAAAGGATATATCTCTTCTTCTTCTATCGGCATAGCTCTTTTGTCGGCTTTGAGCTGCGAGTAATCGCTTCTTAATAAAATCGACTTTGTCGGCAGCTTCTCGAATCATATCGGGACCCAACACAAGTCTATTTTCAGGCTCGACCCAACAAGCAGGAGATCGGCACGGTCTACCATACAATGCTTCGAATGGCGACATTGTCAGACTCGCCTGGTAGCTGTTGTTATAAGAGAATTCAGCCAAATGCAGATGGTCTTCCCATGATCCACCGAAATCTAGAACACAAGCCCGCAATAGATCTTCTAAAATGCGATTCACCCTCTCAGTCTGACCGTCTGTCTGAGGATGATAAGCGGTGCTCAAGTTTAACTTCGTTCCCAGCTCGACTTGAAATGCTTCCCAGAATTTGCTAGTGAATATGGTATGTCTATCACTGACTATACTGAGCGGCACTCCATGTAGTCTAACTATTTCCCTGAAGTAAATCTGCGCCAGACTCTGAGCAGTTCTGTTTGATTTGACAGGTATGAAATGGGCGGTCTTCGTGAAGCGATCTACGATCACCCAAATACTGTCATTTCCCTTTCTGGTTCTGGGCAGACCATCAATGAAATCCATAGAAATATGCTCCCACTTCCAACCAGGAACTTCTAGTGGTTGTAACAATCCAGCCAATTTCTGTTGGTCGCTTTTAACTAGCTGGCAAGTAGGGCATCGGCTAACGTATAAGGAAATGTCCCTTTTCATCGACTTCCACCAGAAAGTGCGTTTAATGTCATTATACATTTTGCTTACTCCCGGATGGATACTGAGTTTCGACTTGTGGCACTCATCCAGAACTTCTTTTCGAAGCACAGGAATGTTAGGGACACAGATTCGACCTTTGAGCCTTAAAATCCCATCTTTGTCTACTTGAAAACTCGAGGGTTCTCCTTGTTGAATTATCCCTCTGATCTTCTGAATGAAGTGATCATCCTCCTGAAGAGCAGATATTTTATCTAGCAATGAAGTCGTGATAATAAAACTGGCGATCATTACATTCTTTCGGCTTAATGCATCGGCCACGACATTGGCTTTTCCTGGGGTATATATAATTTCAAAGTCATATGCTGCAAGAAACTCCAGCCAACGTTGCTGTCTCAGATTCAAGTCCTTCTGAGTGAACAGATACTTTAACGACTGGTGATCAGTAAATAGTTCAAATCTCTCACCCAGAAGATAGTGTCTCCAGATTTTCAAAGAGAATATGATAGCCAATAACTCAAGATCATGAGTTACATAGTTTTTCTCGTGCGGCTTCAGTTGACGGCTAGCATAAGCAATCACTTGACCTCTTTGCATTAACACTGCGCCAAGGCCTTCTCTAGAAGCATCAGTCCATACTTTTAAATCTTGGTTGCCATCGATGATGGTTAGCACTGGAGCAGTTGTTAATCTCAACTTTAGCTCTTCAAAAGCTTCCTCACTCTCTTGAGTCCATTTGAACTTAGAATGCTTCTTTGTAAGCTTCGTTAAGTGACCAGATATCTTCGAAAAGTTTTTAACGAACTTCCGGTAATAGCTAGCCAATCCGAGAAAACTGCGGACTTCAGTGGGAGTACTAGGCTGTTTCCAATTCTGAATGGCTGTGATTTTACTTGGATCCACAGCGATTCCTTCTTTCGATACAACATGACCCAGGAATTTCACTTCATCTTGCCAGAATATACATTTGGAAAACTTAGCTTTTAATACATTCCGTCTCAGAATTTCTAGAACCTGTTCCAGATGCTTTTCATGTTCGGCCTTTGATTTAGAGAAGATTAGAATATCGTCAATAAAAACCAGAACAAATTTATTCAAAACTCCTCTGAAAACTCTGTTCATCAGATCGACGAAGTAAGCTGGAGCGTTACATAAGCCGACCGGCATTACTAACCACTCGTAGAATAAGTCGGGGCCTCTGAACGCTGTCATTGGAACACACTCTTCGGCAATTCGAAGTTGATGGAATCCTGTAGCTAGGTCCATTCATGAGAATACTTGTGCTCCATTTAATCGATCCAACAAATCATCTATTCGCGGCAATGGATATTTGTTCTTTATTGTCTGTTTGTTCAGATCTCGATAGTCCACGCATAGCCGTAGAGTACCGTCAGATTTTGGGACAAATACCACTGCTGCACCCCAATCAGAGAAACTAGGCCTGATCAGACCTTTCCATACTAGCTGTCTTGTTTGATTGTCTAATTCCTCCTTCTCTTTCAAGGACATTCTTCGAATAGCGTGAACTACCGGCCTTGCATTGGGAATTAAAGAAATTTTGAAATCTATTTCTCTTTGCGGAGGTAAGCGAACGACTTCCTCAAACACATCCGCATAATCCTTGACGACAGGAATATCTTTAATGAGGTCGGGAATATTCTCAGTGATTTCAGGGATATTTTCTATTTGGGCTGGAGAAACATTCAAAGCTGCCCAGAAGTCTTTTCTATTAGAAGTCGGGCCTTCACATGGTATGGTTATATAATTTCCCAATTGTGCCTTTGCCTTAACAACCCTCTCGGCGCATCTGACCTCCGCTTCATATTTGGTTAGCCAATCCAATCCCAGAATAATATCGAATTCATTAAAATTCATGACGGTACAGATAATAGGGAATTTATAGCAAGAAAAAGAGACTGGTACTGCACAAACCCAACTGAGATTTATGGAACCCCCAACTGGATTTTGCACCGTCATTGGTTCTTTGAGCTTTTTCAACCTCAGATCCAACTTCTTGACTACACTCTTTGCGATAAAGCTTCGTGACGCGCCTGTGTCAAACAGTACTTTAACTGGAATGTTTTTGACATTGAGCGTGCCTTCTAAAACATCAGACCTTTCCTGAGTAGACGAGGATGCAAGTATTTCTACCACTTCATTCACTTGTACCGCTTCAGATTTCTGAGATAGCGGGCAGTTTTTCGCGATATGCCCAGCCTGATGGCACTTATGGCATCCTCTGCCTTCAGGAACCTTCTTACTGGGTTCTAATCCTCTCTTTCTTCGTTTGTTCCAAGATTTGCAACTTATCGCCAAATGTCCTTTTCTATTGCAGCTTGAGCACGTGGCGGTTGTTATTTGTTCGTTCCCAGATTCAGCCCTTTTTCTCTTGGCACTGAGCCTCTTATTGACCTCAGACCTTGTACTGGCTTCAGGAATATCAGCTTCTGACTTTGCTATGTCACTAGAACTGACTTCTTCTTCGTCGCATAACATTCCTTTCTTATGGAGATCTTCATACTGATAGGCCATATATATCATTTCAGAAAAAGGAAGCTTCACATGCCCCAATACTTTATTCTGGTATTTCCTTTGAAGTCCGTGAATAAATCTCAGATTTTTCCTCTTCGGATTTTCAATTAGATGAGGGGCAAAGTGAGAAAGTTCATTGAATTTCTTATGATATTCGGGAATTGTCATGTCTCCTTGTATTAGATAAGAAAATTCATCACATAATCGCTCAGTTGCTTCGGGAGGAGTAAATAATTCTAAGAAAATCACTTTGAATCTGTCCCAGGTGATATCACCTTCTGGATTATTTCTGATGATTGTTTCCCACCAGATTAAAGCTTCTTCTTTGAGCGCCCAAGATGCTACTAACCGTTTCTGGTCATCTCTCAGCTGGATATGCTCAAAGATTCTTTCGACAGAACTCATCCAAGCTTGAGTTTGAATAATAGATTCATTGCCCGAGAATTGTGCTCCACCCAGATTTCGATATCTCTTAAATAGAGCCTCTAGATCGGGTTCTGTATTCCTTCTGTTTCTGGCACTCATTTTTCTAGTACTTCTGCAATTAGCAGATCAAGTGTCAGGTCACAGAAAAGATAGTTTAAAATATAGAAACACATACTTCAATGTAAATGTGTCTATCGAGGTGCAATTTCATTCTGCTTTACTCATACTAGGATATTACTGATCCTATCTGTATTGAGTTGCCCGTCCTAGAACACTACTGGTTCTATTTCTGACGAGTTTGTTCGAATGTTATATTCCAGAACTAAGCTTAACCAAAGCTCTGATACCACGTTGAGACGACCCAAAATCCCGTTCTCACGGAAACAAGGGTTATCTTTGGAATATAACACAGAAACAGAATATAGCAGAACAGAATTAAATAAATAAATACACCAGATAATGAACAATAAAATATACTGGATAAAAGTAATCATCAGAGTTACACAGTATACAGGATCTTACTTAGTACAAATACAGTTCAGCTATACATAAATGTCTACAGCGGAAATAAACAAAATATGTACAATAGGAGCTGAACAGCATAAAAAGAAATAAATGATAGAATCCATCTTCAGCTCCAGCTATCCAGAAAGAACCAGCTAAACCTGAATACAAGGCTGCCCGTGTAGAAAAAGGGGCACCCGAGTTTGAAAGTGAAACAAACTACGAGTCAGTCATGAGACTGGTATGAGAAATCCACTCAACACATATATAATTGGCTAATCACAGGACCACGCCACTTTCGTGGAACGGGTTTACTCCATTGGATTGCCAGTGTTTTAAAACAAATCTTTCTTTTAAACATTCGTTATGCTTTTTTATAAAAATGAAGCCATTATAAGACTCAGTTCCCATCACACAATGCAACGCAAACCGGAGGATAGAGTTTTACCTCATAATGGCCAAAATATGATTGATACGAATAAAACAAAGGCAATTGATATTATTGCTAGTGTTTATATGTTTTGGAAACAATTTCAAATCATAACTATCAATCATAGACGGCATGGGTACCATATATCATGTCGCCATATATATATACAATCAAAACCGCACGATCACGTATTTGGAAATTGGATTTCCGTCATGAACCAAGGCAAAAGATAGTCCTTACCGAATTCGAGACGCTCTAGCCCGCCCCTCAGGACCGAGACTCAGGTGGGCCCTTGGAGCGACAGGGCCGGTCCACCGATGTGGATTAAAATGCCTGAACAATGCGTTTCCCCACCCTTTGGGGTGTAAATGAGCCAACGAATGACTCCATCGGACCCGGATCGTCCGATCAAACCGAGGCGCCTCGCAACAGCAACAACCACATAGGTGAAAAGTATATAAATGTCAGGGCTGGTAGGTCACTGACACCACCCTAGCTAGAAAGAAACGCATGCCCTCCCTGAGGTCCTTCTCCCGTTTTAGGTTCATACCGGGATGTGAGGCTCGCGAATTCACGTTATACACAAAGCTACGCCACACAGGCGGTGCTTTGATCATCACCACAAGACTTTTCTTTTCAACAGAAGTCCTGATCACTGCATCTTAGCATGCCACACAGGCAATTCATGCCATGCGACTGATGTCCATCGATATACAACCTCTGAGCTCGTGCGTCTCAGAGCAGGGCATTAAGCAGAAGAATAAATTCTCCGCCGCCAAACAGATGTATATTTAACAGAAATCAATCAACACAGAATAAACTCCAATGTCAGACACACAGTCCATTTACAAGTCCGTTCTGGGTCTGAACGAAACCGGAGGCACTAAATACCTCGCAAACTCTTCGATCACCACGTACGTCTAGACGATTACCACTCATTATCCATATTTCGGGATGCCTCCCAATCAGGACCTCGGTTACCATCCAAACGAGGTGAAGATCTCCGGTCTTCGACCATCGTCTTCATCTTCGAATTTCAATCGTCGGTCCATTATTTGAAATGAGAATTTACTCGGCCTTTTCAAATAATCCACGTATATTTAGAATTTCAAATCAATTTATTTCAATGGTAAAATTATTCGGCAACACCAATTGTGTTCTTTAATGTAATTTTCACACCAAACACATTCAACCATCAAAAGCCACATAAATCAAGCAAATTCAGTTTATTTCCATTCCATATCACTTATGATATTTTATAACTATTTATCGCTATTTTTATTTATTTTAAAATAGCTATTTTATTCAAAACGACGCTTCGGGCCATAAAGCGGCCGTGGCGCTGTTTTTCTTCAGATTTGATTTACACATATCTGAAAATCTAACCGTTGGATCTTCACAAAATTTACATCATTAGAAAGGTCTTTTCAAAACGAATCCAACGGTTCCAGTTTCGGGAAAATCCGACGGTCGGATCTCCCGGTACAATCGTTTGAAGTTTCGATTTCAAAATACGAACTGCAGCGTCGTTATTCGTTTGAATATATAATTATATTTATATATATAAATAAATATAATCGTTTCTGGCGCTGTTTTTCTTCAGATTTGAATTAAACATTCCAGACAATCCAACCGTTGGATTTTTATGAGGTTGGTGCCGTTGGGAAGATATTTCCAAGGCGAACCCGACGGTTGAGGTTTCGGGAAAATCCAATGGTCGGATTCCCCGCACCAGTCGTTTGAAATCACGGTTTCAAAATACGAACTGCACGGCCTCGTTTTGTTTTAATTTTATTTATATTTATATATTTATATAAATATAGTTCATTCAATGATTTCAATATCGTTTTTACTTCAAATATTTTTCTTACACCTTAAAATTTTGGAAAATTTCGCCATAACCTCCCCTGCACCGGGAGCATCGGGAAATCGCAAATAGCTTTCCCGGTCCTTCTAATCTCAAAAAGAAAAAGAAAAAGCCAAGCGGCTAGCCAACAGGCTCATAAAATCATCACCCAAACAAAGCAGTAAATGTGTACCTATTTGTCGGGCACAAAATTTTATTCCTCTTCTCTAGCCCCTTTGCTATAACCTGTTCAATGAATATGCATGTACATATATATACAGTTCTTATCATTTATCATTTTCTATTCAACTTCATATTTGATTTCTATTTGGTTTAAAAACACCATTCATTCTAATGTTACATAAATAGGTGCAAATCATTTCATTAGCTAATTAATGAATATTTCAACTCATATCTGTTTATTTTGAACAAGTGGCTATTTTTAACACTTCACATTTCAACGATTTATGCCTACAATAAAAATGTGATTTTTATTGTAAAACAATTCATTTCAAAACACTATTCTTCTATATAGTTCAAGTTGGTGATAAAAATGGGATTTTTATCTTAAAACAATTTCTTTTAAAACGAGGTTATTTTACACAGTTCATATAGTCGATAAAAGGTGATTTTTATTATCAAACAATTTATTTCAAAATATGAATACCATTCAACACATGAATTTCTAATCAACGAATGAATATCAATTCAACACATGAATGTTTTCTATAGTTTCTGTATATAGATAAAAATGTGATTTTTATTATCAAACAATTTATTTCAAAATGTGAATACCATTCAACACATGAATTTCTAATCAACGAATGAATATCAATTCAACACATGAATGTTTTCTATAGTTTCTGTATATAGATAAAAATGTGATTTTTATTATCAAACAATTTATTTCAAAATGTGAATACCATTCAACACATGAATTTCTAATCAACGAATGAATATCAATTCAACACATGAATGTTTTCTATAGTTTCTGTATATAGATAAAAATGTGATTTTTATTATCAAACAATTTATTTCAAAATGTGAATACCATTCAACACATGAATTTCTAATCAACGAATGAATATCAATTCAACACATGAATGTTTTCTATAGTTTCTATATATAGATAAAAATGTGATTTTTATTATCGAACGATTTATTTCAAAATATGAATACCATTCAACACATGAATTTCTAATCAACGAATGAATATCAATTCAACACATGAATGTTTTCTATACAATGAATAAATATAGTTTAAGCATATGAAAATAATTCAAACACACGAATATTATTCAAAATTTCGGCAGCATAACGGCAGGGTAGTTAAACCGGGACCGTCCCTAGTACGGCTCCTCGCTCTACCTTAAAACCTCGCGGTTTTTGACAATGGGGATCATGCATCTAGTTCGCACGCAGGCGGCATGTATATATTTATTTCATTTCCACAAACTAATCCTATGTGGTTTCAACCAAATATTTCTCAACCACAAATGGGTATTTTTCAACCACAATCAACCAATATCAATCACAAACAATCCCAAACAATCATTCGCTATCAATCAATTTTCACAACAATTTCAACCAATAAATATCGTCCATGGTTTGTGGACGAGGGGCGTATATATATATATATTTATATATAGTAATTCACTTTCATTTCACACATATATATATAGAAAAAGAAATTGAAGAGTGAGAAATTCTCACCAATAGCTAATTTAATCCCACGACTCTTCTTTGCATAAAATCTTCGCCAATCTCTCTTTTTGTCGCTTTGTTGCCCGTATTCTCTACATATGTAAAAATCGAATTTTTACTATGTTATTCAATATATAAAAACCTGTATTTCAAAAATATATACTCCGCCTTTTCAAAAATAAAGATTATATTTTTGTTATTCCTATGATGTAAAAATTATATTTTTATTACTTTAAAAATACAAAAATCATATCTTACTCCTACCTAATAAAAATTCCGTCTTTTTCTCTTTTTAAAATATGATCTTTATTTTTGCAAGTTCAAATCTTTTTCTTTTAAAAGATTAAACCTTTTTCTATTTCAAATCTTAAAATAAAATCAGTTTTTATTTCCTTTAAAAATCAGTTTTTATTTCCTTTAAAAATCAGTTTTTATTCCCTTTAAAAATCAGTTTTTATTTCCTTTAAAAATCAGTTTTTATTTCCTTTAAAAATCAGTTTTTAATCTTTCTCAAAATCCGAATTTACAGAATAAAAATAAAAATAAAATTAAATAAAATACTCACCGTAATCTGCGAAGGGGGGGGGGGGCTGTTGCTGCTCTTGGCGGCGTCGGGGAGGCGTCGCGATGCTTCAGGGAAGGCAGCGGCTTCAGCGTCTAGAACGGGGGGCTCGTCTTCGTCGGAGCTGGCTTCGAGGTGGGCGGATGCTTCAACGCCTCGAACTGGGAAGGCGGCTCGTCTTCGTCGGCGGCGTTCGCTTGAGGGGGGGGGGCGGCTGCTCGATAGGCTTAGGTTTTTTTTTTTCTGTTTAATGAATCGGGGGGGCCAGAACGGGAGATAAAGGGAGGGAGGGAAATATATAATATATTTTATTTATTTATTTTATTAATTAATTTAATTGCATAAAGTTGACTTTCACATACGACCTCGAAACGAGGCCCACCTCCTGTCGCCCATAGCGTTTTACCCCCATTCCGAACACAATGGGATATGTATCGCAAGCTGATTTGATCGTTACAATCAGTTTCCTTTTGAATTTTCATTTAAATCGTTATATTGAATTTTAAACGCACATTTCAAATTACCGGGGTCACATACTAACTAGAAAAATTCCAGAAAAATATTTTCTAGCTTCGTATTGACGATACGGTCCTAACAAAACTAGTTTCGTCGAATTCTGAGGCCGTTGGAAAAACAGCCAATTTCCAGTCGATTAAAATCAACAGAAACTGGTCAAACGCGTTTTCCTTTGCCACGCTCACATATTGATTCGAAAAATTATGAAATTTGAAATCTAACAATAACTTGACCCTGCGGATCCAACAAAAGTGGTTTCGTCGAAATCCTAGGTCATTTGCAAAATGTCCATTTTTAAGGGCCTGAATTCCATAGCGACTATTCAGAATTTTCAACTGGACATATCTTTTGATTCCCGCTATCAAATTTCGATTGGTCAGATTCGTTGGAAAGATATCATCAATTAGATCCTAATGTTTTTGGTTTCACTAAAATCCGGATTGTTCTGCACCCGGTACAGTCCGACAAAGTTTGAATTCAATTTTTGAAACTGCCACGCCCTTTCAGGCCTTGTTTATAATTATAATTAATTATATTCGTTTTCAATTGTCGATTCAAACTCAGTTTTCATCGCCATTATTTAAAATATTTATTTTAAATATTTAAAATCCATTATTTTAGCCAATTTAATTTTTTTTTTAAATTGGTTCAGATTTTCTGGGTCGTTACAGCAAACTTGCACCACAAGTGCAATCTAACCTCGTCTCATAAGTGTAATTACAGTTTCTAATTACTGTAATCCTAGGCATTTGCATTATTAATAATATCTATGTCAATTATAGGTTCTATGCCTCTTTTTCCCAAATATATTCATAATGAATTATACGTCCAAAATCATGTTTACATCCACTACTCAAATTATGCCAAAATTTCCTTTTACAAGTTATGCCCAATTTTACCATTTTCCCTTCATTCCCAATCTAACATATTCGCGCAAATTAATGGCATGCCTAGGCTTAAAATAGCTAGGTTATAAATAAAAGGGATATGATGAAGGGAAGGTGATAGAAATAATAACTAACAAGATTTGACATAAACAAGTGGTGACATGAACATATAGTGACATAAAGGGACAAATTTAATGAACATATGATAATGGAGCTGGTTTAACATAATAGAAATGTCATAACATGCATAGTAAGATCTAAATTATAATTTAGATGTTTAACTAATGATAGATCCCAAAGCTAATCATAAATATGATAGATACAAGGTGAACACAATAGTGATCTAGATTATACTCAAGGTAGATCTAATAGGGTAAAAGGTTAAGATTCAGTTTAACTACAGACATAAGATGATCTAAATAGCAAGTAAGATCTATATAAAAAAAGTAAATCTGTAATGATAGAGGTTTAATATCCAAATCATAGTTATGTCCATATGTCATGGATTCACAAATTACAATAAATCTGATGTGATAAAGATTTAGATCCAGGTCATGACCAATTCGGAATATCATAGATTCACAATTTACTATAGATCTATAATGATTCAGTCACAGGCATAATTCTACAATACAGTCATATCATGGTTCACTTTTAATTAATTAATTCTAAAAGCAACTAGAACTCACAATGATTGGTTCTAGAAAGATAGAAGGAGAAAAGTGGAGGTTGAATCTCAGATCTATGCTTGAAACACTTGAATCTCTAAATTTGATTTGCAGAAGAAGAAGAAAAGGATTAGATCCAGTCCAGGAATTGACAGCATTTGGCCTCCATTGATTTCTAGTGGACAAAACAAGAGAAATGAGCCTTTATTTATAGCTGCCAGCTCCAGAAACCGACTTATCCACGTCAGCCCTAGGGGTTCGACCCACCCTTAGGGGTTGACCCATAGGTCGACACCCCCATTCAGGGGTCGACCCCGGGGTCGACACCCCTCCTATGGGATCGACTCCCCTAGGCGGGAATTTTCCCGCTTACCCCGAATTTTGGAAATTGAACAATTTTGAACTTTCTAGACCTAATTTTGAATTCTTGACCTTATATATATATATAAATAATTATCTTGCGCGTATACAAAATTTAAACCTTCATAACTTCTTCGTACTTTGTCCATTTTTTGCAAACCAAATGTCCATTTTGACTAGAATTTTGAACTGGTCGCAATAGCGCAGTCCATTTACCTTAATTCTGATTATTAAATTAATTATTATTTAATTTATCCTCTTTTAATGTTTGTTAAAATTATGGGGTATTATAGCTAATTTCCTCAACAACTTTGGGGTATGTGAAGTTGTTTGAGTTCGATGATGCGTCGCGTTATATTGAAATTTTCTGAGAAACCTTGCGTTTTCAGTAGCAGTAGAATGACATGGTAAACTTGATAGTGTATGTGAGAATTGGAAGGGAAATATTGGTGCATGGTTTTCCAACCAAATGTGAGAATAGAAGTAAAAAGAAAGAAAAAACGTGAGGTTGTTGCATGGATGGGAAGAACCGTGTATATGAGGGAAGCTTGTTGTCTGTGCGCACGTGAATTAGCAGGGATGGAGAAATGGATATATTGGAAGTATGTATGCGTTTTAACGGGGAAGAACAAAGGACGTGACAAGGAAAATCAAGGTCGGCTATGGTATTTGAGATTTTTACAGTAGCGGTTTTCTTATTTAAGGACATTGGTTTAATAATGGCGTCATATGTTAATTTAAATAATTAAAATTATATGCTCGATTTAAAAGTAATGGAGTTTTAGAACGGAGCAGCGAATGGAGCAGCAGATTTATTTGTTCATAAATGGAAGGAGATGCAACTGTTTAACACGTAGATTGGAGCATGGTAATATTCGTTACTGGTATTCAAAATGCCTGGAGGAAAGCGACGTGGTATTTGAAGAAGAAGAAAGTACGGTAGGTTAAGACTTGGGCCGAGGTGACAAGGTGAAGCCAATTAAATATTATTAGTTTATTTTTAATTTAAATTAGTGTAAATAAAATATCTCGTGTATACGAACTCAGAATGTCAAACTGTTTGTCACGTTGGAGTTGTATAGACGCAGGCTACGGGGTAAAGCTAGTTTGGAGTGATTGGAGCTCATTGCGAATTATAGCAGAATTAAATGCCTGATTGGAACAATCAGACATTAATCACTATTTAACGGTTAATAGCCAAGTTGAGTAAACTCACTAACTCTGTTCAGTTCTAAAACTTTATAAATAGTCTTTAGCACTGCTAAATAATGGTTGAATGTTGTGTGATGGTTGTTTGGATGATTTGCTAATAAAATGGTTGAGATTATATATAGTTACGTATATGAACCATTGACAGAATATTGATTTTGTTTATTATTATATTCCATCTTGATATGAATTGATGTTGTTTATGTTGACTAACATTTGTGGATGCAGGGAAACAGGTTGGAGGGATCCAACTGGATTCCTCAACAATTATAATTTTTGTTTTTCATATATTACGTTATATGAGGTGACAAATAGTCTGTGGTTAATTATTGTTTATTGTGATGTGAAATTACACTAACATGAAATAAATTGGTATTTAAAATACCGTGAAACATATTAGAAATGAATTTGAATTTTGAAAGGGAAAAAATATATTTTAAATTGAAATTCGATTGGGCTATATATAATAACGGGTTTTAATTATATAAGAACGAGTGGTTTTGTTTATAAAACGATGATTATTTATGTGATGAAATAATTATTTAGAAATATAAATTCAAGAATGATTAATGGAAATTGGAAATATTTTACAATGTAAATAGTGTATATTTTCTAAAATATAGAAAATAAGAAATTGTGGATATGGAAATGTTTTCGAACGTTAATAATGTATATTTTCTAGAATCTGGGAAAGATAGGAGTTTATAAATAATAGAAAATGTTTTTTCCAAGAAGCATGAGGGTTAAAAGGGTTTTGTGAAATATCCGAGAAGATATCGGAAACTGGAAAATTAATGTTAAATAAAAAGGGCCAGTGATTGTGTGATTTTTAGTTGTACATTTGAATGGACGTTTTTTTTACTTCGGCAGTTAAATAATCGACTATCGAAGTATTTTGACCATCATTGTCGATATGGGGAGACCGGTTGGATTTATTATTCGAAAACCACTCCGTATAGGCATAAGCATTACAGATTAGATTATGCTGAAGATAATTGAAGACAAATTGAAATGCAAGGGTCGTTCTGATCCAGAATAGTGCTTTCTGTTTGTCCTGTCCCAGGACAACTTATTTGGACGAATGTCTGACAGAATATTCCTAATAGATCACATAAGACGATCTTTTCAAAGTATTACATCTGGTGGCGGAGGGATTCGTTTCTCTTAGCTTTTATACCCGTAATATTTTTGAGAAAATCAACTAGTGATAGACGGGTCTGAAGATGTGCCATTCAAAGTGAATGGTGGCCAAATGTTCTGAAAAGATAGACGTAGCCTCTAGCCTCATAACCGGGAAATGACAAAAATCGGGCAGGCACCATGGCTAGTTGGTTCATACCAAAGTAGGGTTTATTGTTACCGATATAGAGAAGATTCATATTTGTTCTTCTTTCGATTCTGTATCTTACGAGTTACGGTTGAACGACCAAAAACCGTGGGTGACAATATATTTTCTACACTGAAGCTAAATGAGTGGGCGGTCATGTGTGGCCGGGTTGCAAGACGTTCTTGTTAAACCCCTGTGTATCCCCTCTAGAGTACACTGATTGGAAGGTGATCCCATGTCTTGTCTGTTGGAATCCAATCTCCAATAAGAGCCCTGCGGTTTTTGATTTTATATTATATATGTGGAGCGTGAGATGCAAGCGTCTTGGTTATTTATTTGAGTGGACATTATTATAATATCACTGGATTTTGATATCAAAATATTTTGGGTAAAAACCGTCCATGTTTATGTGTGGGCTGGTCTTACTATTATCCTTTTCTTTGAAAAGAATTTTCAAAGTTAAACAATATGGTTGGAGTTTATTCACACGAGTCTTATGACTGACCCAGAGTTTTATTTTGTTTGTTTTCCCTAAACTCTTGGGTGCCCAAATTTTTATGGGTAGACAAGTGTTTCAGGATTTTATAGATACACTTGGAAGAGGTCGAAGCAAGAGGCTTCACCATTAGTTATTTGGAGTTATTTTCCGCTGAGATGCATATGGGTAATAATCTGATATGGTATGTATATATACAAATTCAGATTTTTATTTCAAACTTATATTACATAAAATATTTTGTTCGTTCCGCTGCGAGGTTCGTGCTTACTCTGATTCTGTTTTTGTAACACCCCACCTCCGTTAAGGTCACTCAGAGAGGGAATGCCTTAAGTTCGGTGGAGCATTATAGGTAAAAGACGCAGATAAATTATAAGAAAGGCAAATAAAGCAGCAGAAAATAAAGTCATTTTATAAACAACTTAATTCAGTCAAGCTTTTACAACAATTTCCTCAATCATACTTAAATGTAATACATAGAACTTCTGTCTTGATTTAAAAACCTCCAAGAATAAAAGAAGCATAAAAACAATGATATTCCCTGATAAAGCATGAACCAGCCATAGTAGTGGAAGAGAGAGAGAGTCCAAAGCGATACACCAACTAATCTTCAAGCTTGGAAAGCGAAGAGGTCCAAGTTAGGCTGAGCTATTCCCTCCCTAACTACCTGGGGGGGGGGGATGACGGAAGAAAAGAGGCAAAAAACAAACTAGGTCAGACATAAGTCTGGTAAGTACAGTGATCTTTCATCATGCAAACAAGATAAAGGATCATGTCATGAATAAACCGAAAATAGGACAATACCATAAAAACAAGGTAACTAAAGACAAGATAAGTGCAAGGTGAACTGAATGCGCTTCTACTTTTTCTCTGCTTCGCTACTACTCTGTTAATCTGATTTCTATATTTATCTCTGCACCACCTAACACAACTAGTAATCTGTATAAAATGATAATCGTGATCCCAACCCCCGTAATTGTGGTAGCCTTCAGTTGTACATCTATCTAGAGGATTCCACCTCAGTCAGCCTAATTGCCATTAACATGTTAGATGTACCCTTACTACCCTATCGATCGGCTCCGTACTTGTATTCATGTTCCATGTGTCTGTGTCAATCGACCCTCTCTTGCGTGTAGATACCCTGTGCTGGTCCCACCATAAGGTGTATCAATCCTTATGATAGCGACCCGACTTGATTCAAGATGCACAGTGTATAACTACTGGTACCCAGTGCCTGCTTTTTCCCACTCCAAAGTACGTGCATGCCCGTAAATCATCGGAACCTACACTGACATACCCCCTGCCGCTGGTTTGACCGCTTATAATCATCCCAGTAATCGTGCCCCACCCTGCCTAGTTCAGGGTACCGTGATACATCCATGTGGGTTACTGTTGAAATGGGTCCCCGTTACTAGGGTTTCCTATTGGTTAAGTTTGTGGGCCTTTATTTACTAATATTACCCACCAACCCGATATGTACTTAACCCTCCCATCGGTTCAAGCATTTTTAATGAACAGTTAAGTTTTGTGGGCCTATATGTACTAATATTACCCACCTACACGAGATGTACTTAACCCTCCCATCGATTCAAGCATGTTTATTTAATAGTTAAGTTTTGTGGGCCTATATTTACTAATATTACCCACCAACCTGATATGTACTTAACCCTTCCACTAATTCAAGCATGTTTATTTAATGGTTAAGTTATGTGGGCCTATATTTACTAATATTACCCACCGACCCGATTTGTACTTAACCCTCCCGCACATTACGCCATATTAGTTAAGTGTTGTTTGCTCATGTTGACTTAACCCACTCATTCATCATGTCATGTTGGTTAAGCATTTCTTATTAACTTGACCCTCCTTACTTATCATGTTGGATCGGTTAAGTGTTTCCTATTAACTTAACCCCGTTCGTTCATCAAGTTATATCGGTCAAGTGTTTCTTGTTAACTTAGCCCCACGTATTCATCTTGTTGTATTGGTTAACTGTCATCAATCAATTCAAGTTAACTTAACCCACCTACGTGTCATGTTACTTTGGTTAAGTGTTGCCTTCTTTTGTTAACTTAACCCTACTACAAATCAAGTTATATTGGTTAAGTGTTGCCCTCTTATTTTAACTTAACCTTTCCATAAATCAAGTTATATTGGTTAAGTGTTTCTAAATTAACTTAACCTCACCCACTTGTCTAATTAACATGTTATAAAGGTTAAGTGTTCTAAATTTACTTAACCTCACCCACTTGTCTAATTAACATGTTATAATGGTTAAGTGTTAGAAATTTACTTAACCTCACCCACTTGTCTAATTAACATGTTATAACGGTTAAGTGTTCTAAATTTACTTAACCTCACCCACTTGTCTAATTAACATGTTATAATGGTTAAGTGTTCTAAATTTACTTAACCTCACCCACTTGTCTTATTAACATGTTATAACAGTTAAGTGTTCTAAATTTACTTAACCTCACTCACTTGTCTAATTAACGTGTTATAACGGTTAAGTGTTCTAAATTTACTTAACCTCACCCATCAGTTTAGTTAACATGTTGAATTGGTTAAGCGTTTCCTTAATTGACTTAACCCTACCAATCTTGACTTAGCTTTATTAAAGCACCAACCACTCACATTAGATAGGTATTGTTGTGGTCACTAGATGTGCCGGTCGGTTCCGGGCAGTTTTACAACACAACTCAGTCTAACCTCGGGTTAGGCATATTCGTCTTTTCTAAATTTACATATTTCTTATTTATGACAAATTCCATATGTAAATTATTCCCAATTTAATTATGCCATAATTATCCTTTTAATTATGCTCACAATTAATGGTATGCTAAATATACCATTTCATGAGCCAATTTATGCCATGTAATTTTTCATGTTTATCCTACATATTTACATGTAAATTATAAATAAATTATTGTCATGACCCACTTTCCTTCTAAATCACGTTTAAAATTTTAGGTATATAGATTATACCATTTTCATGCCACTTATCATGCTTATGTGTCAAACATGCCAATTACATGTAATTTCATGTTTTCCCCAACGTTACCCCCGTTGTACGTTCGCAAAATTACATAGAATGTTAGGCTCGATATTTTAGCCTAACTTATAAAACAAAAAGGGGAAGAGAGGAACTTTGCAACATTCCAACATCATACAAAAGTATGGATCTAACTACACATATGTCACATGGATTTGGCATAGAACAATATACTTTTAACTATGAACTTGCAAATTTGATCTATGCAACATGAACCACAAGCATATGAATTTACATAAAAATATACCAAGTTAGACTTAGCATGTAGTGGTGAACTTGCAAATTAGATCTATCATAAAGGCATATGGATTTAACATATAAAGTTGTAGATCTAAACATATAAGGTCGTAGATCTAAACATGTATGCATAATGGCTCTAAACAATTAGGCATAGACGACATAACTTAGCCTAAAACTTGTATGTATCATAATATCACCAAACTTACATATGATAATTTCATTCCCAAATTCCTATACAACATCATAGGTTTACTCACCAATTTCCACATAACATGATAGGTTCGATAGACCACAATAGTTCATAGGCATATATGATAGAATAGACATGAATAAACATGAATCAGCATCACATACAACTTGATACAACTCTATTTTACAATTCATGTCTTTAATTTATTCACATCTGAAAGATAACTACACTTACAATCAAAAGGAAAAACTTGATTTCAGGGATCTGTATTCTGAAACTGAATTGCTCGCCTTTGATGTAGATCGTTGAATTCTCTTAGTTGAATTAGATTAGTTTTGATTTGATTTTGATGTAGCTTCTATCTTGCCTTTGAGTTGAAAGAGATGACAGCAATTCTAGGTTCACCATTGACGGCATGACGGCTCTACGAATATTTTTGTGTGGCTTAGGGTTTAGATTTAGGTTTCTTATATAGAAGTTTGATTTAGTAGGAACCGTCAGATTAACCTAGAGCAAATCAAAGCCATTCAGACAAGATAGAATAGCCACATCAGCCCTAATGACTCAGCAAGGAGTCCATTAGAACCAATCAGATGCCACATCTGCCTTAGAGCGAATCGACCCGCGGGTTGACAGCTAAACACCCTAAATCAACTCCTAGTCGACCCAACGAGGTTCGGATCGACCTCAAAAATGGGCCGCTTCTGTTATTCCCACTCCCGATTTGCTGTTTCGAACTTTTTTGCATATTTATTTATTTAATATATATATATATTTTTTTCTCATATGCATACAAACTTCAAGACTTAATAACTTCTTCATAAGGTATCCTTTATATGCAAACCAAATGTCTATCTTGACCAAAATTTTGAGACGAACGTAATAGCACAACCCATTTCACTTTATTGTTCTTCTAAAAATTAAGTGTTCTTGAATTTGTCAATTTTAATATTCCCAGAAAATTCGGGGTGTTACAGTTTTATTGTGTTCTTCTTTTTCTGTTCTGATTTTCTCTCTTTCATTCTCTCACCCTCCAACTTATTTCTATTAATGACCCAGTATTTTCGACACTTGAATAACTAACATGGTGTTTATGCTGATTTTCGGGGTCGAAAATCTCCGTGGCCACTACAATCTGGGTAATAAATAAATTCATATTGATTAATAGATCACTCATGTTGTCTTTGTTTTCCACTCTTTCATTACTTTCAAGTCTTGACCGACTTTGTAACATGAATATTTGATATAAATTATATAAGTGTAGGTTTCTTTACCAGAATATGAAGGAACGTACTGAATTTTTTTTAGCTATGTGGCACAATAGTTTAGTTGCCCATATTTTTTATACTGTTCTTTTTTAACCTTAGATGTTTATAGTTATTTCACATGTAAAATTCTGCGGTTGTTTCAGGACACCCATTCCTACCTAATTATTAGTAATTGTGCTTGAATATTTACGTGAAGTTAAAAGGATTGATACCAGGTATATTACATACTTTTTTCAACTATTATTATTGTGTTTTATATTTTTACATTGGAAAACATGAAAATCAACAAACCACATATTTATATCATTTGATTATATACATATATGCATATATATATATATATATATATATATATATATATATGTGTGTGTGTGTGTGTGTGTGTGTGTGTGCGCGTGCGTGTGTGTGTTTGTTTACGTGCGTGCACCTACATATTTAAGTTAATTATAGTAACCTAAGGTTAGAGTTTTGTTTTTTTAAACCATTTTTTAGTTTGTTTACCATGGTATGTTTATACATTAATAAGCATTTATTAGGAGTATAATCTTTTAATTTGGAGTAATGGATTCATATTTTAAGTTACACATTTACACCTTAAGATGATCAGATTAATTAAGTTTTTTAATTTATGCATGTTTTAGTCAATGCAAAACTTCCTATGCATTATACTTTTTTTATTGATTAATTATTCTACTGAATTGTATGAGCATAAAATTGGAATTTCTTCATTTAGTCCACTTATTGGAAACCAATACAATAGTGCCATTCCACTTTTAAAACAAATTACCCCCACATTTAACCATGCTAGGCCTAAGTCATTAGTGCGTGGTGGTGCAAGTCTCAGTTGTGCAAGCGCAAAAAATTTCAACACGTGTATATTTCTTTTCTTGAATCTGCACTGATGTATATTAGGCTGGGCAACTATGAATTAGGGTTTGATGCAGAATCATTAAAAGTGGCTAAGTTTGCAGTTTTCAAGTAAGCATGAGTTTCTCATATTTTTGAAACTAGACCAAGTTCATAAATTTCCAACCACAAATGCACGAAGCTATTGTGTAGTTTATACTTTATATATTAGGTGATTTCTACTGTCTGTCAAAAAGAAACATTTTCCTTTTATATTTCATTTTTTCCCTATACGTTCCTTCTACATGATACACAAGGGCACTTAGTTATGCGATACCTCAGTGTTTATATCCTACAAGAACTCGTATTAAAAAAAGTAGATTTGTTTTTGGTTCAACGTAAAGAAAATGCAAATCATGGTTGATGTTTAATACATAATACTCTTACTGATAATTTTGGAAGAAGAAAGGGAACTCACAATTATCATGGATATTACCTTTGTACTACGATCGGTAGATTTTCTTAGCTAGAATTCGTAGTGTTTGATGTAAATAACAAATTTCTAAATAAAGATTCCGAATCAAAGAACTAAGCTTTCAACAACAAGCATCGAACTTTGAAAATACAGTTGCATTTTTTTTAAATTTTATCGACATTGTTCTGCATTTTATATATTCGTATGCAATTAGATATATATATATATAATATGTTTTTCATTTACTGCAAACTAATTTGGTTAAATTTTACATCGGTAAACGTAAATATATATTATACAGTTAATTTTTTGGACTAAACCAATAAGATAGCAAACTAAAGTTGAAGGTTTTAAGACTTATATAAGCTTACAGTTCATTTAAACGAACCGTCGGTCTGATGGTAGATATAGGTTTTAAGAAAAAAATTGTAGTACCATAGCCACTTAATGGGAATAACACTAATCCAGTCCTATGATACTGTATACTCACCTACTTTACTTTCTAAATTCTAACAACGACATGATGGTAAGAATAAAGTCATAGTTAAAACAAAAAATAATTAAAATATTGAATTAATAACCTTTGGTCCTCGAGCCATTATTCTAATATTCCTACATTTGAGTTCTGGATTAATATCCTATGAAATTACACCCCAATAACTAATTATCCTATAACTTAAATAACAATGGACCAAGATTTCATTGCAATATGCATTATATGTCCTATTTATACATATGGATATATAGCGCTAAAGAGAAATCAAATTTTTTGCAATACCTAAATCTTGCAAATTATGTGGTTTAACAAATACATAAATTAGATTGTTTAGTCAATTTATGTAGGGTCACTACTAAAGAAGACTAATTATTATATATTTGTTTTATGTACCAACCATGAAGTCTTTTATACATGCTTGGGTTTCATAATATAAGTTTGTTTGCATTCACCTTACTTCACTGCCAATTTCTCATATAAATTGATAACTGTTTTAGATGGTCAGTCCTTTGGTTGTTTGCCTTCTTTTACCCATTTTTTTTACATTATGTTGTCTTCATCAGTGGTGTGTTTCCAAATGGAACAACCAATGCCATTTGTAATTAAAATTAATCGTCCGTTTCCTTTGTTGAATACAACCTTTAAGTGTTATCTTTTAAGGTTATAGGTTTTGGAAAGAATCAGTTAGTCTTTCTATGTCTTATTGAATGAATTTTCAGTATCGGGTTCAACCGATTACCAATACACAAAAGTTATCTGTCGGTGGAAATTAGGATCTGACCTTTATTTTTAAAGTTTCGTACTTGGCAATCCTTTTCCCAAAACAAGATTTAAACTACAACCTTATTCTTAATTTCAATGAAAAAATAGGCGATCAAATGTTAACCACATGTTTTTATGATTAAAACAATTTTCTTGTTAGAAAAATCAAATATTTTCACGTTTCTACACATATTCATAGTTCAGAAACATACCTTTTTTTATCGAAAAAAGGAAATTATTTGTAGATTTCTCCATGCATATGTGCGGATACTCTTAAACTTAAATATTAGGTTTTGAAACTAGGTTTTAAGGAGGAGCAGTTATTTAGTTTGAAACTTAAACATGGTGTTTTCCTAAAAGTTACATAGGCATATAAAAGGATGGTTAACACAATTTATTTATAGTATTAGAAGGCACACTATCTTTTCCCATTCAAGAATTTTTTGGACTTGTGCGTTATTTAAAATTGTTATTTGTGCTTTTTTACACTAAAAGTTAAATTACTTTTATGAGAAAATTAATCAGGGATATTGTATCATGCATATCGAGTGTATGAACACTCTTTTGTGTTTGATTTCTTTGTGTTTGGCTTCTTTACTCTTAAAACAATTAGATTTTTAATCCTTATGTTAGGTTACTTGGGCTCTAAAATAATAATTTTTTTATTAGAAACAATTTATGATAAGGTTAGATTGAAAATTTTTTTTTACGTATTTTTTGAAGATCTGTAATGGGAAAAATGTTGTTAACTAAAATATGGAATCTTTCTGAATGGAAGCTCACATCTTAAACATGGATAGGATTTTTATTACTTATACATAACCTACTTTTTTAAATCTATTTGGTATCAAGGCATATGAATTTGCAGGTGTATTGAGCATGAATTAGTATGAGATAGAAAGTAAGATCTGCCAACTTTATTAAGCTGAATTCATGCCTCTTTATTACAACTTGATCCAGAATGGAGTTAATACCTATATTTTTGTTATCTTATTATATGTCCATTGTTTTATTGATTTGTGCTTGGTAGCCTGACACTATTAACCTTCACATCAGATATTACATGTATCATCCACAGTATTAAACAGTGTACAAACTTGATCTCCATATCATTAGTGATAGCAATAAATTTATATCAGAATCTAATTCTAAACTTAGTAAAGGCATAACCAAAGCAATGGATTTCAACAGCTTACAATTCGTATGAGTGATTCGAAAATCTGAGAGTAGTTCCACTATTAGCATAAATGTTTGATATTCCCTCTACTTTTGAAAGGTCAATTTGTATGCTACTCATCGCGTTTTCTTAGATCTTCTCATATATGTTAGCATGATATATGATTATTAAAATTTGTTCCTATTTGCGAGTTATATTAACTCAGGTGTCATGGATGTCTTGGCAGATCAATTTATAAGAGAAATGGTGGACCACAAAATAATTCAATGCCTACTGTAATGTATTAAACTCAATTTTTATATCTAAACAACTTGCAAAAGATGAATTGTGACATGTAAATGATATCTATTTATTGTTATGTGTAAAGGTATTTCCTTTTGACTTTTATTGTTTTTGAAATATCAATACACTAATTATTCAGATGCACCATTATTTTTTTAGAGCACATAGGGTATATGATGTATGTTGTTTGTGAATATAACTTTAAAAATGCTACTTTAAATGTTTGTATTTAAATAATTAACATTTAATATACATAACTCACTCTGTGTCACTTGCAGAGTCCGATTTTGGACTTTTGAAAACAATTCTATAGCCTTATATGTACAAAGTATGCATATAAGGTAATCAAGATTTTCTATAAGGATCACCCGTGTCTATGATAAAAATGGAACAAACACCCCCGAGGAGTAAGTTTATATTTCACATGAATAAAGATATAAAAGTGATAGCCACAAACAAAGAGAAAATTAAAGACAAGGAGATTTAGGGTAGTTCGGCCTAGAATCGGCCTACATCCACTAAGGAAAGAATGCCCATTATCACCATTGAAATTACAAGGCTACTCTCTCTCATTTCACTCATTTTCTCTCTATTTTGCATCAGTTTTCTCTACTTCTTCTCTTTTACTTCTTAGTTCACTCAAATCCACCAGGGAAATGGCTAGATCACTCTAATTATGATGATTGTTGATGTGGATCTCCAACGATTGGACAATTGGATGATCCTAAATTATTTCATAGTTGCTTTGATGTTGAATCTAAGCTTGGAGAAGGATTAATGGAGGTTGAATTGGTTTGGAGGAGTTTAGAAATGATTTTGGCAGCACTTCGTAAAGTGAAATTCGGTCCCTTTAATGGTGGAAATATGGGGGTATTTATAGGAGTGGTTGTGAAGTGAAGAGGTCTGAAAATGGTGTGTACAGGCCACTAGGTTGTTGGAACAACCTGATCTTTAGTCGGTTACGACCTAATTTGCTAGGTCGGTAACGACCTGATTTCTTTCACAACCCGCTCCTATGGCCTTGCCACGACCCAATTTAGCTATGCCAGAACGAATTGCTTCTGTTTTTTTGCAAACAGCCTGTTTGTATGCATATGAGCTTGACGGTCTGATAGGACCCGACTTTATCGCTAGTACTTTTTAGCGACCCGAGTTTCAATGCAAATAATGACATGCCCTTTTGGATGGCCTAAAGGCTTAGCGGCTTAAAGACCTTCTGCTGAACGAGCTAGCAAGCTACGATCTAATGAGTAACAATCTACTTTTAGCTTTGCAATGACCTGACGCTCTTAAAGGGCGAACGGCCTAACTCCTTAACAAAGAAAACAACCTAAGGTTAAACGACCCATGATTGCAACCCTATCTTTACGGGTTAACATTTTCCCCTCGAAGTGTGTGTTGTAAAAAACAACTTATGCTTCGAAATTAATATCACCTCAATGGGTCGTGCTATGTTTGTTTCAAACATATTTTACTCAAACCATATTAGGTCGTTTGGGCTTTGAATGAATTGGGCTTGGCCCGGTTTACACATTACGCCTTTATAATTTTTCTTAGGTCACACGTCTCTTCACTTTACCTCTTTCTGCAAACGAAGCTTCGTTAATGGTGGTCTGTCTTTGAAAGAAGCCGTCAGCAAACTCGAACAATCATGTTCTAATCAAATCCATACCACCTATGCTCGTCAGAAACTTGTAGCATCTCAACACCCAATCACATTCTCTAATTCAATTGGATTGATTTGCCTTGCGGTTGATTTGCAATTGGTTTCATCAGATCTGCACTGCTCTACTATGATCGAGCTTCTAGAGGCTGTTACGAATCAATCATTTTTTAATCAATCAGGTGATTTATTCCCTTTCTTGCTTTTTGATGTCAAATTCGACTTTTGGGTTTTAGAACTTACTTGGGGATCTTGTACGTGACACAAAAATTTGATTCAGTGCTAAGAATTGATGTTCTTCATGTATAATATTGGATCGAATCCATTTTAATGACCGGTGTTGTAAATCCCTATTTGGACATGTATCTTTACACTTTGTAATTGAATTTTGTACGTTGACAATATGATTTTTATGTTAGTTTTTTGGTCGAAATTTTTGACATCTTTGCGTGTTGAAATTATGTCATGATCTGCTCATTGTTGATGCTTGAACTCTCGAACTTGTGATGGTAATCTTAGAGTACAGTATGTATATTGTAGACTGTCAATGTGTGAATCCATGTGGTTTGAATTAATCGATGCGTTTGAGTGCCTTTGAACAGCTTCAGAACTAGGCTAAGAATCAAATTATTCTGTCAGGTTGTATGCACGACCTGAAGCTTTGGATTGTGGCACGAATTAAACTCATAAGCCAGAAAACGACCTAAGCTTTGGATCGTTGATGTCATACGATCTTTTTTGACTTGCGACCCATAAGCTTTTGAGATGGTTGATCGACCTACGTTCCGGAGCAATGCAACAACCCTAGTGTGCTAGACCATGGGGTGACCTAAGGCTCTCAATAGTCATATGACTTGACCTTTGGATTTGTCATGACGACCTGGAGACTAGATCGTGGTACGACCTGGCCATCAGACCGTTTAGTAATTCACTACCCAAAGCTTAGAGCAACAAAGCATTTTAATGATCCAAGCATTTTAAGTCACTGAACAACTTGAGACTTTGAACGGCTCGAGCTTAAGACCGTTGAGACGACCCATGCTTTCTGCGACCTGAGACCTCCAACGACCTATGATCTGAAGCTTTCGAACGATCTAAGCTTTCTGATGACCAGAGTCTTTAATGGCCTGAGTTTCTTAAGCATGAGGATGACCTGACCCTTTCCGATCATTGGCGACCTAGGCTTTTTATGTAACGAAACGATCTAAGCTCTAGGTCGTGAATGCCCTGACTAGTAGGTGGTGAAGGCTTTATTTTTCCATGAATATGTTTTGAGAATTTGAACACTTCCATGCCCTATCCTCTGCCTTATAGCAATAGCAAACATTTTCATGTTTTGGACCCATATGTCATTATCGGTCATCCATTTCGATAATGTATTAGATGGATAATAAGCCATATCACAATAAGTTTCAAGACTTAAACTAAATGACGCATATATACAAGCTTGTTTTGTTAAACAATTTATAACTTGACAACTCTTGCTTGCATATACACGACGTTTTTTGTTTAAGTTAGTAGCGACGCTTGAGATCAATTAATCGACATAAGCTGGATTGTAGATTTCAAGCCTCACTTTAATATAACTTGTAGAATTCCATATAATATTTCTTATTTAAGGAATGCGCACCTGTGATATGTTTATAAAAAAGTATATTTGTGTAAGATGACTGCTAGGCAGCAATCTCGCCTTCAAACTGAAGGGACATCTTCTACTCAAGTCGATAATTCTTCTACCACTACATCTGAGACCATAATAACTACAGCCGCTGGCCAAGTTCCTGCTCAACCATTTCTAAAGCCTCACCTCTTAGTGCTCCGCCTTCAGAAAGGCATTCTACCACTATAAATTAGGACCAATTCGAACAGCTGTGCAGTCAATATAATTTCCCCTATTACTGATGCGATACTGCCGGGCGAGGGCGTATTCGCCGATCAACCTCCAACTGGATACTGGCTATAAATCGTCATATGTTAGCGAGTGGCGCCATCCCTCCCTTTAATCCTTTCTTAGACTGAATCATGAACCGTATGGCCATTTCCCCTTTCCAATTTTATCCAAATGGATATGTTATTCTGTTAGGACTTTACATGTTTCTGTGCAAGAAAAGGAGCGTGAGCCTACCTTCCAGGAGATTCACTACTTATGCTCATTTAAAAGGAAGAAAGACACTTCGTCTATTATACACGTCGAGGGTGCCCGGAACCGGAAACTCGTACTTGATTTGCCAGAGAGTGTTTCAGGATTCTTAACCCAATTTTTATTCGTTTGTTGCCCTGAAACCTTTCACGGGAATTAGGCAGAAGGAGGTGAACATTATTTTCACAGAAAAACTCTTATATAATTCCCTATAAGTCTCGGCTATTGAACTTTACGTTCATATTTGCAGTTGTTCCAGCTCCAATCAAGGATAAAGATGCTTCCCCTTACCAGCCTATTTACGAAGCTTTAAAGACCATCAATTAAGTAGATTGAACGAACAAGGGAAGTTCAGACAACTCCTAGGGACAACTTAAATGTCAAGAAAGTTGGCGAGGATCTCATTATTCCAGAAACCCGTGAGGAGAGTTCCATGGGTATTTTTAGGAACTTTAGTGATCTCAGCTCTGCGAAGGACCTTCAAAGTGAGATTGTGACTTCACAGCTTGTACCCAAAGTCACAAAAACAGGAATTGATATAGTTGTAGCTTCAACTCCTCCGTCATGGAGAACATTTGCAGACATAGGGATTCCGCTAGCTTCACCACCTAGGAGCGGTGCGTTATTAGATGCATGTGAGATTACACGCGCTTTAAGCTTTTTCCTTTTTTGCATATGCCTTACAATTTTTCCTAGTACTTTTGATTTAAATACTGAAATCTTGCTTTTCCTTATTTTAGATCCAAATATGAATCGCCGATATTTGAAGAGCTTCAAGCAACAAACTGACTCTTACAATCGAAGACATCTCATATAGTCTTACCATTCTCAGCGCTCACAACATTCCCAACAATCTCAGTATTCCCACCGCTCGCAATATTCTCATTAGCCTCAGCAAACCCATGGCTACATATTGACTGATGAACAAAGGAGGTGGAGGCATGAGGCCCAAGATCAACTAGAGAAAGAAGAGAGAGATCGAGTCTGTAACACCCCACCTCCGTTAAGGTCACTCACAAAGGGAATGGCTTAACTTTGGTGGAGCATTTTAGTAAACAGAACAGAAACTTACAAGACAGATAAAACAGTACTTGAAATTTTTTAACTTTATTACAGCGGAAACAGAAATCAATATGGTTACATCCTTTCAAATCTCAGAATTCAAGTACAAAATATCAGTCTTGTACAAAAGCCTTCAAAATGCATGGTTTAAAATCATAATCCCCATGGAACGGAAGCTATACAGAGCCAAGCCATACTTCAAGCACTTCAAGCAAAGAGAAATCCGGATCAAGCTAAAGTATTCCCTCCTTGGATAACCTGGAGGGGGGGGGGGAAACGGTAGAAAGGAGGCGAAACAACAAGGGTCAGACAAAAAGTCTGGCAAGTCCAGTGACTTTCAGCATATGAACAGATAATAATAATAATATGACATGAACATAAAACCGAATGAGGGATAACTGTAACAGGTGTAGCAGATATAACAGAAGAACAGAATGACATAAACTATTGCTTTACACTTCTCTGCACTAATACTAGTATAACAGAATTAGGTGTCACCCTAATTTCTAAATTGAAGCAGGAACGGGTACAGAATAATTTAACAGAAACATAATGCTAATAATGGGCCTTTACTACCCGATCAGAAACAGACAGAAGCAGAAACAGATTAATCCCTACGGAAACAGAATGTAGAATTAGGTGTACACTAGTAATGGGCCTTTACCACCCGAACAGACGGTACCACACAGAAACAGACAGGTGTTACCACCCAACAGAAACAGACGGTACCAACAGAAACAGACAGAACTAAGTGTACCCTAAAACCCTACCCCAAGCGATCGGCTCCCTAATACATAAATATCCTGTGTCGGCCCCACAGTAGGGTGTATCACTCCCTAAAGTGACAACCAATTGGCACAGACCTATTTACAGATGTCACGGCGTCTTACATCCTCAGAGGCAGACCGGGATCCATGCACGCACATGACCCGGTTGGAACGCACCATCAACACCCCTCGCCATTATCAGAATGAACCGCTTATAATTAGTTCAGTAAGCGTGCCCGGACCCTACCTACTGTTGGGTCAAAGTTTTGATACCAGAAAGGGTTACTGACTAATATGGGTCCCAAACAACAGATGACACAAGTAATTCCCCTCCTAACCTTGTGTCCCCAGCCTAACAGATTTCAGATTAACTTGTTTAGAAGTTCAGACATACAGAGTTTAGATCAACCAGTTCAAAGATCAGACAAACAAGTTAACCGGTTTTCAGACTAACGGATCAGATGTTCGGATTAACAGGCTTACAGATTAACTGGTTACAGACTTACGGATTAACCGATTACAGATTATCTAACTTTGTATTGGGCCTACGGATTCATGAAACGGGTTTATCAGATTCATTGGTCCAATTGGTTTAGCCTTACCCACCCAACACGTTTTAGACATCATATTTATCTCAGATTTTCATTAATTAAATATTAATGCCCAAAACCTCTCACATTAGACTGACAGTTTGCGGCTACTGGTTAGGCCGGTTGGTTCCGGGCAGGTTTCTGTCGCAAACTGAGTCTAACCTCGGGTTTTCAAGCACGTTATGACTAACTTCTCACATTAGAACCTATTGTTTGCGACCACTGGAATATGCCGGGCGGTTCCGGGCAGAATTACGCCGCAAACTCATTCTAACCTCGAGTTAGCCATGTTTATCTTTGTGGCCAATTAATTAATGATTTACCATTTATACCCACGCCTAATATACATGTCAATTATTCATAACTATAGCCAATTCAGATTATGTCAATAGCGGACTAATTATACCAACTCAACAGATATAGCAGATAACAGATTTCTCAGATTAGGCGACTTAGCAGATTAAGCAAACTAGCAGATTTAGTATTTTCAACAGACTTAGCAGATGACAGATTTGGCAGATGTACAAATCTAGCAGACTAGGCAGTAGAGCAGAACTAGCAGATTAAGCAATATAACAGAATTAGCAGATTAGGCAATGTGACACAACTAGCAAATTAGGCAAATATAACAAATTTACTCATTTCTTAAAGTTTCATACCTTGCCTAATTATAAATCTTGCCTAAGTTCACGTGCATAAATAATAGTCTTGATTCACCATATTATCATATACCCTATGTTTGTATTAAATTTACATAGAACAGATTATGGTCATAACTTTACCATATATCATATGTTCCAAATTTTTATTAAACTTGCATAGTACAGAAGATCCATATAATTTATACCAAATATAGCCATAGATTACTATGCATGTCAAATATCCCAAAGGTCCCTTACTTAGATGTTTATTTACATTAATAGATATCCTACTTTCATGTAAATCTTTATACCTAGGCCATATTCTCTTTATCCTAAATCATGTGTTCAATACAGTCTATATTTATGTTCAATTATATACCTTTTTACGTCATGTCCACAAATCATATGTTCAATACCTTTTTATGTTATAAATATAACATGTCCAATCATATGTCTCAGATTCATGTTCTAGCTACAGTCCATGTTCTTTCCTCAAATTAGTCACCTATTGGTCATGCCCAATTTATGCATCATTCATTTTACTGTCCCAAACATTTTAGCGCATGTTAATCTCTTATGAGATTGGCTCAGGCTCGTGGTAGCCTGGCTATAGAACAGAAAGAGGAAAGAGGTACAGAATAAGATAAATCAAATCAGAACATAGCAGATATAATCTCAGATTCAGTTTCACAATTCATGTCAAAATTAGAAATAATGTTTATAGCGGAAAATAACTGTACTTGCCTTAATTGGATTAAAGAAAGAACTCTAGTTGTTGTAGAACCGTTGTAGAAGCTCTAATCTCTAATTGAATTTAGGTTGATGTTGATGGTCTTCTAGTTTTGATTTCAGCAGAGTAGCAACGCCATTTTTATTTTTAATTTAGAACAGAGGCAGAGTAGAAGCAGAATAGAATTGTGTGCAGAGAAGGCTGGGTTTGGGGCTGTTTAAATAGGTTTAGGCAGACGAATCTAGACAGAAAACGAGACCAGATACATCAGAACGCACCCAAGCAGAAAAGCAGATTCGGGAGGCAGGTCAACCCCCAGGTCGACACTAGGGTCGACTCTAGGGTCGACCCCCTGGGGGCAGGTCGACTCTAGGGTCGACCCCCTGGGGGCAGGTCGACTCTAGGGTCGACTCCCCAGTCGACCTGGTCTGTGCTGTTTAATTTTTTTCTTAACTTTGGAAGGCCATAACTTGGTCATATGGACTTCGATTTACGAAATTTCGGACTCTATTTCGCGTATTTTTCCGAGACAAATGCAATGGCATAGCCCGTTTCCCTTGATTATGATTTTATATTTTAATTATACTCAGATTTGTAATTCTTAAGTTCACAGAAAATACGGGGTGTTACAGAGTCTCTCATGGTGACGAAGACAGATATGAATAATCTTGATGATCGATATGATGATCGTCATGAGCGGAGTGGGCGGGAAGAAGAGGAAAGCCGAAGGAGGGAGAGAGAGACGGGGATGGTTAGGGAAGAGATGGTCCTCAGAAGCGTCCCAGATCAGATAAACTTCGGTACCCACTGTTCAGACTACTTCTAGCTACTTACCCCTTTAGTACTCCATCTACTACTCCGCCTCCCGTCAACATTCAAACGATCATACATAGGCCCCGCTATGAGCCTGAACCAGCTAACACTACACTTGCTGAACGATTCAAGGGTTGGTGCTTGAAAGGGATGTTCTTTGATTTGGAAGTATACCCATCTGACAGGAAGGATATGCTTAAGGAGCTGGATACCTTGAAGAAAAATATCACTAAGCAGATGGATATCGCCAAAAGTCAGTTCGAGACACATCTAGATGTGGTTAGGAGCCAAGGTTCGTACAAGTTTGCCGATGATATCCAGAGACTTAACATGCTCAGCCTCAATCGAATTGCTATGCTGGAGAATGATAAGGTTGAATGGGCCAAGGTTTTTGAATCCCAGGATGCTAACATTGCATCTGTCACGTAAAGGAATACAAAACTGGAAGGGCTAGAGGCTGAGAATCGAAGGATCAAAGAAGAGTTCGCTGCTTCTAAATTGAGAGAAATTGGGCTTATAACACAGGTTAAGGATGCTCAGTTTGCCCTACAAATTGCTGAATCCCAACTGGCCGTGGAAAAGCATGCTTCTGCGACATATCAACAAGAGAATGCCAGTCTCCATGAGATGAACATTGCTCAAAAGTTGGCTATTTCTACGTTGACAAATAAGGCTGAACTCCTTGAGAAGGATAAAAATAAGGCATTGGCTGGTAAAGCAGTTGCAAAAAAGGCTTTTAAAGATGATGAGACAGATGCTAGTGCCACTTTATTCAGATTTTACGTCTTCAGCGTTATGAGCCGAGGGAGCTTACGCTAATTGGGACCTGATTTTGCAGCGACTTTGGCCGTTGTTTGGGAATCTGCACTTGCATAGGTTGTAGATAATTACGATAAACAATACATTTTGCACAGTCTCTTAGATGAAAAATCCCGTGAAGCCTTGGCCAAGGGGAAGAAAAAGCTTATGAGCGAGCATGGGTTATTAGTTGATGAAGCTGGATCCTCTGGAGAGCAAGCCCAGGAGACAACCACTATCAATGCCCATAGCAATCCTGTTAATATTGAGGTTTCCAATTCTCAAACTCCAACCGTGTTGTCCACTGATCCTTTTATTGTCCATAACGAGAAAGACACAAATGCTAGGGAACATACTACTGAGAAGGATGCTATCGAGGAGCATACTAGGGTGGCGGGGGAGACGGCGATAACCCAGATAAATACGAAGTTGGGCAAAAAAAATCTTCAAGCCGTAGGTAAAGCCGAGATTGACCGAGTTATGTCATACTTGGATTCTCTTTGTACTTCACCTGGGTCAGTTGCTTTCCATGCTAATTGTTCATTTGTATTAGGGTTGATGTCGCCACAGTCCCCTTCTGTAGTGTTCGAAACAATGACCAAAGCTATTATGACCTCCCCGATTCGGGTGTCCACTACTACCGCTTTGATTACTACTCCCACTTCGGGTGACGCATCTTTACTTGGTGCTTCTACTCCTGCTTCAGAACCTAGGTCATAAGATATGAAGATTAGTACAATCATTGATTTAGATGACGTTGAATACACTCTTAGTGACGAAGCAGAGGATCTTGGTGATTCTGATAAGAGCTCGGAGAAGAAAGTCAAAGGCAAGCGGAAGAAAAAAGTAAAGTCTTCCTCTTCAAGGCGTGGAGGAAAGCGCACTGTTTCGAAGAAGGGAGGATGTATCTAGACATCTCTTGAGGAACCGACGAATGATGAAGAAGCCAAAGATGAGAGCGATTTTGAAGCCATACCTTCTTCTCCCAAACTCCCAAAGCCCATACTCAGATCTTACAGTGCTTCTAAAAGAGGGAAGAAGAATGCTTAGGACTTTTAACTATTTGCTCTACCTTTTGTTGCTTTATTACTTGTTATTTTCTTTGACCGGATGTTTATGCGAGTGTCGGTTCTTGCTTATTAGTTTATTCATATTCGTACTTGAGACTTGTGTTGATGTTGTCCTGAAGCTTATTACTGCATTTCTAGTACTTCTGCCAATAGTTGTTACTCTAGCTTTGTTGTACATTTCTGTCTGTGTACTTGTCTTCTTCACATATTACAAGTCCTTTGTTTGGCGTGAAGTCGTGAAAAGCTTGTGGTATGTATTGCGAGCATTATTAATTCAACTTAATGCGATGGCGGTGCCCCATACCAAAGGTTGTTGCAAACTTCTTATGCCGGATGCGATCAACTTCGCTGGGTCTTCTTGGTTATGGCTAAAATACTGGAAGTTTCTTCTTTAATAGCTAATTAACCATGAAATCCAGCTTGGTTGATCGAACTCATGCCTTTTAGTTGAAGAATTTTTTTTGTTAGCTTCCATGCCCTACTTGAGAGGACTTATGTTTTTGGCCCAATATTTATCTATTATCGAGCTAGTTAATTCAGGCATTGGAGACTCTCATCTACAATTGGACTGATTAATTCTAGCAACGGTGATTTCACTAGGTGCCCCCTGAGAGGTCTTTGGTTAAAGCCCAACAGTCGTCGCATCCTGAATGAATCAAGCACTAGTAGACTTAATCGGACGCCTCCGGAGAGGTCATTTAAGCTTGCCGATCGCCGATTCTGGGATTAGCAGACACTAACAGACTAATCAGACGCCTCCGAATAGGTCATTTAAGCCTGCAGATTGATGAGTCTGTTATTAGCAGACACTAACGAACTAATCAGACGCCTCCGAAGAGGTCGTTTAAGCCCGCCGATCATCGAATCTGGGATTAGCAGACACTAACGAACTAATTGGATGCCTCCGAAGAGGTCATTCATTCCCAATGTTTGTCATGACCGGGTCAGGTACTTCTTGACATTGATGATCTTATTGGGTACCCTATTTGGGCTGGAAATTCTTATGAACTCAAACATGCGACTCTCTAACCTGGTTCCAGGCCCTTCGGAGACTGGTTTGAATTCATGCCCCCTTTCGACTAGGACTTCATATGAACTCAATTTGTGACTCTCTAACCTGGTAACCCCGGTCCTTTGGAGACTGGATTCACTTCATTCCCCCTTTCAGCTAGGATTTTGATGAGCTTCGCTATGAGAGACTTTATTATTGTGTTGTCTCACGCGGTGGACGCTAATTCCTTTACCGAACGCCTGATTTAACAAGCTGTCCTAGTGACAGAACTAGGGCCCTGGACCTCTTGTCTTAGAAGATGCGCCTTTTGTGAAACTTTCAACTTTTTTCTTTAATTTGAACTTTGTACCTTTTAACCTCATGACGCTTAGTTTCCTTTATTTTTTATTTTTTTATTTGCAAGGGGGTGTTTCACATCTTCGTATTTAGTTCGAATGAAGGGAACCGGTCTTATTAGGTTGTCGGTGAGTAAACGTGCTTTTAATGGCCTGCAATCAAAATCGACTTTTCGCAACTTTTAAGTAATTAATCAAGAGTTTGCAAGTGTTCAATTTAGGCAAGCAAATCAACTTCTTTCATTCATATATACAAAGTTCAATTATAATGCTTGCAGAGAATTTACAACTTTTATAGGAAATATGAATGAAAAATCAAGTGAAATAACAATGGAGGTGATTGCTGTTCTATGCTCTGGGAATTTGATTTCCATCCGCCGTTTTTAATTTGAAGGTGTCATCTAGGAGCTTTTGGCTTATGATGAAGGGTCCTTCCCAATTCATCCCAAAAACTCCACTCTCGGTCATTACTCGCTTCAATACAAGGTCCCCAATCTCAAAGGTCCTTTGCTTGACTTTGGAGTTGAAATGCCTGACAATCCTTCTTTGATGAGCAGCAATTCTGAGCTTTGCTACATTTCTCCTTTCTTCCAGTTGGTCAAGCGCTGCCAGCTGTAGCTTCTCGTTCTCTTCATAGTTGAAGTGAATCCTGCGGTGAGTGGGAACTTCCAGCTCTACCAGGACCATTGCTTCGGACCCAGATGCTAGAGAGAACAGAGTGTGCCCAGCCGTAGATTTGTGAGTCGTGCGATACGCCCATAATGCAAGTGGAATCTCGTCAACCCGACCACCTTTGGCTTTCTCAAGAGAATTTTTGATGGTTGACTTTATGATTTTATTCACTGCTTCGACCTTCCCGTTGGCTTGCTGATGGACCACAACTGCAAAACTCTTATGAATCTTTTATTTAGCACAGAAGCTCTTGAATTCATCCATTTCAAATTGAGTCCCATTGTCCGTGATTATCTTCTATGGCACACCAAACCTGAAAATGGTATTCTTTAAGACAAAGTTGATAACTTTCTTTGAGGTAATGTGTGACGGCCCACCCCGCACCAACCGCCATTCCCCTTGAAATGCGCCGTATCGATGTCCAACTAGCACAAGATGGTCGCCAAAGAAAAGGGATTTGAAACTATGAATCACCAAAGAACCTGTAGTATAACTCACAGCGCATGGAATAAAATATAATAGTAACATATCTTGATATAAAACATGCAAGACAGTGCATAAGCTGAAAACTAAACCATCATAGCAGCGGAAATCCAAAATATAGCTTATGTTCCAAACTACCATTATTACAGCTTTTAAAACTGTCTCTAAAGCAAAATAGGAAGGTACACTACTAATGCCCTAAGTAGTGACTAGCAGCGACATAGGGAGAATATGTATGGAAGTAATACGTTGAAGCCTCCTACTCATCCGGACAGCTAAACGTGCACAACCAGCTAACCTGTCTCTAGTCTGCTTGTTTAGGAGCACCCAGAGTAATAAGAAGAGACATAAAACTGTGGGTCAGATAAAAGTCTGGTATGAGCGATAAGCAGCGAAAACAGAACAATAACAGGTATACTAAACAAGACCTGAACCTGGACCTGCAACCAAAGAGTCAGCACAACAAGATGTACAATACTCTAAGGTAACACTAACACTTGGTGTAAAAATACGGAGAGGGGGTGTGCTTGTCATGGTGATAGCAAACAATCAAGCACAACAACCATCCTCACATCTCTCACTCAGTGCGTAAAGCATACGATATCCACCGCTTTGATCACCAAATCCATTGCAATAATCACTCTGCCCCATGGAGTCATGACGACTCCATTACACTGATCCATAGCCACCAGTCCTTTGCTATGTCCATTCTGTCCCATGAAGTCATGACAACTCCACTACACTGGCTCATAGCCTTGCTACAATCACTTTGCCCCATTGAGTCACGGCGACTCCACTGCACTGATCCATAGCCAGTGATCCATCCCTCAGTGGTGAGTCAAAGATATAGCCATTGATAACCCGTTTGCATACGTCCCGCAACAAAGTACAACTCATGAAGCTAACCTGTTGGTTCCCATCTGGATCCTGAGTTCTAACTTCCTATTTGGACTACCTTTGCATCTCGGGGTTTGGTCTTCATCTTGGTTCGATCTCCATTTGGTTCGCGATACACAAGTGGCTCGCGGTTCGTGATCATCTCCAGTTCGTGGGTCCTTGCCTCCGGTTCGTGACTCGTGGTCGACTCATGGACCACCTTCGGGTCATGAGATCCACTCGTGATCCCTGTCCTGGTCATCGGCTCGTGTTTCGTGATTCCATCTCGGGTCGTGATGCTTCATGGCGGCTTGTGATCCAATCCTTGCATCGGATCGTGAGAAGTTATCCGGGTCGGTTCGTGAGGAGTGATTTGTGATCAGGTGGCTCAGAGGAGATGCATGGGTCAATCCCGCTCGTGGCTTGCCCCTTCATTGGCTCGTGAGACATACCCCACGAGTGGGTGGTGGCTCACGAACGGCCTGACCAATTTCCTGCAAACTGCTTCCAGCGAGCTATTTACGCCATACAACGGCGTTTTCGACCAATCTAACAATTCTAAGCAATTACAAAACATTCCAAACAGTAATAGCAACATGTACCATCAACCATAAACACTAAAAGAACAATTTAACATGATAATATAGATCAAACATACCCAAAAACTCATGTTTTCGCCTTAATCATGTTTAACAATAACTAATGATAGGATTAGCAAAACATATCCAAATTAATCCAAATTTCTAACAGAGGCCTAAAATAATATTTCAGAAATTCTAAACATTTTTCCAGAAGTTTATCATGTATAATTTCACTAATTAACACTAATCACTCCTAATTAGCTGTAATTAGTGAAAAATAATGCAAATCACTCACCTTAGCCACAAATAAAACATTAGATCTAAAACTCCATTTTGGGGTAGTTTCCAATGCAGCACAGCAGCTCCAACCTTGATTTGATGTTTATTTGCCTTGATTTGATGTTGATTAAGCTAATACGCGACTAAAAAGCGGTTTGGGATGAAATTAGAGGGTGGAGGCCATTGCTGGGGTTTCAAGGTGGTAAATGGTGGCTGGAAAACTGAAATAAAATGATTTCCTAACTCATTTCAGCCTCTCCATAACCCTAATCCCGAAATGGGTTATGGGCCTAGCTGCTAATCACCCTAATTAGGCCCGGGTAAGCAGTTTTTCACCTTCTAAACCTTGTTCAAGTCATATCTCCCAAACGGTAAGTCCGTTTGCTAATGTGACCACTCTAGGGAATGGTAAATAATCATCCGAATCCAATGGAAGTGGTTTCAGGTCAAAAATCTGACCAATCAAAAGTTATAGGTGAAACAAGATTCGTTAGGGGCAAAATGGTCATTTAAAAATCGGGAAAAATCGTGAATATGAGAAATGACTCCAATAGTCGTTCTCTAAAGTTACTAACCATAAAACTTCGTATGTAAATGAAATAAATATTGTACGATCCTCGATGTGTGGAATGCAGGTCGTAACATTCTCCTCCCCTCCCTTAAGATATTTCGCCCCCGAAATTCCTTAGTTAAGAAACAAGCAATGGGTCCCGCATGCCTTCCAGCCATTCACAAACAATTAAACATACATAATAGCACAATAAGTCTATCCTAGCATGTATAATAACTAATTCACAATTAAAATCTTACCAGGCAAAGAGTTCTGGATACGACTTCCTTATGCTCCCCTCTGTCTCCTAAGTACAGTCATTCTCATTCTTGCCCCACTGAACCTTGACTAATTTCACCGCCTTTCTTCAAAGTTGCTTCGTATCATACTGACAATAGGGATCGGCCTATGGTTCCCAACCGCCTCGGGTTCTACTTCGATATCATCTAACTGATCAGGTGAAATAGGCATATCGGGATCGTGCACGAATTTCCTTAATTGGGAAACATGAAATACGTTATGAACTCCCACCATCTTGTCAGGCAACTCAACTTTATACGCCAAATTCCCAACTTACTCGAGAACTGGGAATGGACCAACAAATCTTGGTGCCAATTTGCCTCTCCTGCCAAATCGAATCACATTCTTTAGCGGAGAGATCTTGACGAATCCTAAGTCGCCAACGAAGAATTTCAATTCTCTTCGTCTCTTATCATCATGACTCTTCTTCCTATCTTGGGCAGCCTTCATTCGCTGTTGGATAACCTTGATCTTATCTGAGGTTCCTCTTATTATTTCTGGCCCAAGCGCAAATTTCTCACCAGTCTCCAACCAACATGATGGTGAGTTGCACGGTCTTCTGTACAATGGTTCAAATGGAGCCACACTAATACTGGAATGATAACTATTATTGTATGTGAATTCAACCGGATGTAAATAGTCATCCTATGATCCACCAAAATCCAATATGCAAGCCCTCAAGAGATCTTTTAATACTCGATTAACCCTCTCCGTTTGACCGTCGGTTTGAGGATCGTATGTGGTACTGAGATGTAATTCTGAACCTAAAGCCTCTTGTAAGCTCTTCCAAAACCCACTAGTAAACAACGGATCTCAGTCATTCACAATGCCTTTAGGTACTCCAAGAAATCTCACTACCCACTTCATGAATAGCTCTGCTAACTTAGTTGTCGTTCTACTCGACTTGACTGGTACGAACCTTGCACTTTTAGTCAATCGATCCATAATTACCCATATCATGGCACGATCTAGTCCTTGCTAAACCGTCTATGAAATCCATCGAGTCTTGTCCCATTTCCATTCTGGAATTTCAAATGGTTGTAACAAACCACTAGGCTTCTTTTGCTCGGCGTTGACTAGTTGGCAATTCATGCACTTAGCTATAAACTTCCCAACGTCTCTCTTCATCCCTTCCCAGTAGTAGGTCTACTTCATGTCTCCGTACATCTTATTACCACCGGGATGTATAGTCAGCTTTGAGTGATGACATTCTCTAAGCACTTCATCTCTCAGGCCATTAACATTGGGTACAACTACTCTTCCAATCTTTTGAAGCCATCCTTCTCGATCAAGCCCATACTTGTTCATCCCCTCACTGTCGATACACATCTGTAACTTGGAGATGATTTCCAGTAAGTTTGGATCGTCACTCTGAGTGGAAACAATCCGCCCGATCAAAGTGGGTCTGATCGTCAAACTTGCTAACATCTCTACAACCAATTTGCATTTAGGTCTGAAGTCATATCCAATGATATACTCCAATTGCTTTCATTTAAGAAACAAAGCCCCTGAAATGGCATGTCTCTTACTTAAGGCATCAGTTACCCCATTGCCTTCCCCGATGTGTATGCGATATCAAAATCATATAAAGCCAAGAATTCTAACCACCTTTGCCGATGGAGATTTAAATCCTTCTAAGAGAAAAGATACTTCAACGACTTATGACCGGTAAACAACTCGAATCTTTCTCCAAAGAGATAACATCTCCACATCTTCAATGCGAACACGATCGCTGCCAATTCCAAATCATGGGTAGGATACCTTTTCTCATGCGGTTTCAGCTGCTGACTCGCATAAGTTAAACGCTACCTCCTTGCATTAGTACAACACCTAGCCCGGTATCACAGGCATCCGTGAGTATCGTCATCTCTTCATTCCCCTTAAGAATAACTAATACTGGTGCACATGTCAACTTTTCTTTCAGACTCTTAAATGCATACTCGAACCTTTCATCCCAAACAAAAGCTTGATTCTTTCTGGTCAACTGAGATAACAGTGCCACTATCTTGGAGAAGTCATGGATAAACTTACGATAATATCCAGCTAACCCCAAGAAACTTCTCATGTCTGTTGTATTCTTGGGCATAGACCAATCTTGCACCATAGCCACCTTCGCAGGATCCATGGCGATATCATTCTCTGAAACAACATGGCCCAAGAATCTCACTTCCCTCCTCCAGAAGTGACACTTCGAAAATTTCGCTTTCAATTGGTGTTTTCTCAACACCTCCATCACTATCATCAAATGTTCCTTGTGTTCTTCCTCTGTCCTCGAATAAACCAAGATATCATCCACGAACACAAGAACAAACTTATTCAATTGATCTCTAAATACTCCATTCATAAGATCCACAAAGTATGCTGGTGCATTGGTCAACATGAATGGCATGACCAACCACTCATAGAATCCAGACGCGTCTGAAATGTCGTTTTAGCTATACTCTCAGCTGCCACTCGGAGCCGATGAAATCCTGTCGCGAGGTCCAACTGGGAGAACACTCTTGCTCCTTCTATTTGATCAAACAAATCGTCAATCCGTTGGAGAGGATACTTATTATTCCTCGTCACCTTATTCAACTCGCGATAATCCACACATAAGCGAAGGGAACAATCTGCCTTAGTAGCAAACACAACTGGTTCTACGCACTCGAAAACACTTCTTCGAATAAATCCCTTCTTCAAAAGATCACTTACTTGCACTTCAAGCTCTCGCTGCTCCCTTGGCGCCATACGACGAAGTGGCATCACTATAGATCTGGCATCTTTCACTAAATCAATACGAAACTCAATCTCTTGGTGTGGTGGAAGTCTGGTCATTTCCCCGAAGATGTCCGAATACTGGCTAACAATGGGAACCTATGATAACTCGTCATGCGGGATGTTGAGGGAATTTAGAAAACTAGCCATCACCTCATCACTAGGAAGGCTACCAACCACTGCCTTCCACCCATCGTCCCCTCTAATAGTCATCGAAAACCCCTCATAATCTACCACCACCCCATATCTTTGGAGCCAATCGACTCCCAAAATAATGCCAAACCTAGTAAATCCCAAAACAAAGCAATCATAAGCAAACATACATCTATGACTCGATAAGACCAAATTACGACAAATCATACTGAGGCTAGTCGAACCACCAATCGGGTTTGTCCCAACTAATAGTCTATCGACTATCTTGGGTTCCAACTCTAACCTATCTACTAGGTCACTAGATATCAAGGAACGGGAAGCCCCGGTATCAAACAGTACTCGAACAGGAACATTATAAATAGAAAGAATACCTTGAATAACAACTTTCTTTCCTTTCTCCGCCGCTGTTGGGGCATTCGACGAAGAAGGAACATCACTGATAGCATATGCTTTCACAATTTGCTTCTCTTTAGGAGGTTGTGGACAATTATCCTTTTGATGTCCCACTTGTCCATAGTTGAAGCACTTCCTGCCCGCTGGCTTTGCTCGACATTCTTTAGCATAATGGCCCTTAATGCCACAGCTATAGCACTCTACATCTTTCTTGTTCTTCTTTTTCTGACCATCCTTGGTTTGATTATGCTTCCTCTAATTTTGAGAATTATTCTTACCTCCACCGCTTGCCTGCGGCTTTAGCTCCTTTGTAGATGCAACAACAACTTCAGTCTTTTGAATTAGGGTAAAGACTCTTAACCTCATTGCTTTTCCCACAAGAGATTCAAATGTCTCATCGATGTGGTTTATAAGCCTTTCTCCCAAGTACTCATCCAATCCAGTTATGAAATTCTTGTTCTTCTTCTTGGTAGTATCGATAAAGGACAATCCATACTTCAATAAAGTATTGAACTCAGCAATATATTCCGAGACTGCCCTGCCATTCTGCTTAAGCTCTAAAAACTTCCTAAACAGTTTTGATTTCTTAGCAGCTGGAATAAACTTATCACCCAAATGAGTCTTAAACTAATTCCAAGTGATATGATCCTCTGGAGTAACTGCCTTAATAGCATTCCACCAATTCATGGCCCATCCTTGAAGCGGACGGGATGCTAGCTTTCTCTTCATTGCATCCTTGATTCCCAAGTCTTCGAAGATACACTCACAACTATCAAGCCAATCATGAACATCTGTAGCTGATTCCGTTCCGTGGAATGTCTCCCCACCAAGACTAGTATAATCTTTATTAATCTTGGCAAAATTGGCCCTAGGTGCCTGCACTACTGGAGCCCCACCATTGCCAACATTGAGAACTGCTTCCTGAGCATCCCTAAGCATCTCCTGCATGAAAGCAGTGAACATCATCCTTGTATCAGGGGCATTCCCTTCATTGGCCCATGAACCTGGTCCTTCCTCAAATCTAGTTGCAGGATTCCTCATCGTACTCCTTGTATTTCGGCTCATCGTTCAAACTGTAAAGAGAAACGATTAGCCATCTCTTTAGTGGTGCCAATGAACTGCGACTTCATCCTTAGATATACTAATAGTATATATATATAGCTTTTGAAAACCAAAATATAACAAATACACGCTCTCATATATGTATACTATCCCTCCCTTGTGTCTTTTCCTCGGTTAACCATGCAACCTAGAGCTCTAATACCAAATGTGACGGCTCGCCCTGCACAAGCCGCCATTTCCCTTGAAATGCGCCATACCGATGTCCAACTAGCACGAGAGGGTCGCCAAAGAAAAGGAAAGGGAAGGAAAGGGATTTTAAATTATGAAACATCAAAGAACCTATAGTATATCTCACAGCACATGGAATAAAATATAATAGTAACATAACTTTACATAAAACAGGCGAGACAATACATAAATTGAAAACTAAACCATCATAGCAGCGGAAATCCAAAATACAGCTTATGCTCCAAACTACCATTATTGAAATTTTTAAAACTATCTCTAAAGCAAAATAGGAAGGTACACTACTAATGCACAAAGTAGTGACCAACAGCGACACAGGGAGGATATGTATGGAAGTAATATGTGGAAGCCTCCTACTTGTCTCCGGATAGCTACTCGTGCACAACAAGCTAACATGTCTCTAGCCTGCTCGTTTAGGAGAACCCAGATAAATAAGAGAGATATTAAACTCTGGGCCAGACAAAAGTCTGGTATGAGCGATAAGCAGCGAAAACAGAACAATAACAGGTATATTAAAACATACCTGAGCCTGGACCTGCAACCAAAGAGTCAGCACAACAAGATGTACAATACTTTAAGGTAACATTAACACATGGTGTAAAATACGAGGAGTGGGTGTGCATGTCATGGTGATAGCAAACAATCAAGAATAGCAACCATCCTCACATCTCTCACTAAGTGCATAAAGCATACGATATCCACCGCTTTGATCACCAAATCCTTTGCTATGATCACTCTACCCCATGGAGTCATGACGACTCCACTACACTGACCCATAGCCACTAGTCCTTTGCTATGTCCACTCTGCCCCCATGTAGTCATGACAACTCCATTGCACTAGCTCATAGCCTTGCTACAGTCACTTTGCCCTATGGAGTCATGGCGACTCCATGCACTGATCCATAGCCAGTGATCCGTCCTTCAGTGGTGAGTCAAAGCTATAGACATCGATAACCCCTTTGCAAACGTCCCGCAGCAAAGTCCAACTCATGAAACTAACCCATTGATTCCCATCTGGCTCCTGAGTTCTAACCTCCTATTTGGACTACCTTTGCATCTCGGGTTTTGGTCTTCATCTTGGTTCGATCTCCATTCGGTTTGCGATACACAGGTGGCTCGCGGTTCGTGATCATCTCTGGTTCGTGGGTCCTTACCTCCGGTTCGTGACTCTGGTCGACTCGTGGACCACCTTCGGGTCATGAGACCCACTCATGATCCCTGTCCTGGTCATCGGCTCGTGGTTCGTGATTCCAGCTCGGGTCGTGAGGCTTCATGCTGGCTCGTGATCCAATCCCTACATTAGCTCGTGAGAAGTCATCCGGGTCGGTTCGTGAGGAGTGTTTCATGATTAGGTGCCTCGGAGGAGATGCATGGTCAATCCGGCTCGTGACTCGCCCCTTCATTGGCTCGTGACACATACCCCACGAGTGGGGGGTGGCTCACGAATGGCCTGACCAATTTCCTACAAACTACTTCCAACGAACTATTTACGCCATACGACGGCGTTTTCGACCAATCTAACAATTGTAGGAAATCACAAAACATTCCAAACAGTAATAGCGACATGTATAATCGACCATAAACACTAAAACAATAATTTAACATGAAAATATAGATCGAACATACCGAAAAACTCATGTTTTCCCCTTAATCACGTTTAACAATAACTAATGATAGGATCAGCAAAACATATCCAAATTAATCCAAATTTCTAACAGAAGCCTAAAATAATATTTCGGAATTTCTAAACATTTTTCCAAAATTTTATCATATATAATTTTGCTAATTAACACTACCCCTAATTACCTGTAATTAGTGAAAAACAATGCAAATCATTCACCTTAACCACAAATAAAACTTTAGATCTGAAACTCTACTGTTTTTGGGTGGTTTCCAATGTAACACGGCAGCTCCAACCTTGATTTGACGTAGATTAAACTAATACGTGATTAGAAAGCGATTTGGGGTGAAATTAGAAGGTGAAGGCCATTGCCAGGGTTTCAAGGAGGAAAATGGCGGTTGGAAAACTGAAATGAAATGATTTCCAAACTCATTTCAGCCTCCCCATAACCCTAATCCCGAAATGGGTTATGGGCCTAGCTGCTAATAACCCTAATTAGACCCGGTTTAGCAGTTTTTCACCTTCTAAACCATGTTTCAGCCATATCTCCCAAACGCTAAGTATGTTTGGCTAATGTGACCACTCTACATAAAGGTAAACCATCATCTGAATCCAATGGAAGTGGTTTCAGGTCAAAATTCCTTACCAATCAAAAGTTATAAGAGAAAAAAATTCATCAGGGGCAAAATGGTCATTTAAAAATCGGGGAAAATCTTGAACATGGGAAATGACCCTAATAGTCGTTCCCCAAAGTTACATGACCATACGACTTCGTATTTAAATGAAATAAATATTCCACGATCCTCGATGTGTAGAATGCAGGTCGTTACATAATGTTGGCTAACGGTTCTGTTTCAGCCGAAGTAATCCATGACTACAATGTCATACTTCATGTTACATTTTATTGTAGGTAATTCTCCAATCAAATCAATTACCCATACAGCAAATGGCCATGGGCTGACCATTTGAGTCAATTAAGTGGATGGTTCTCTTGGAATCTTTACAAATCTCTGATATCTATCACATTTCTTGGTGTAGGTTGCAGAATCAAGGTTCACATCGAACCAGAAATAACCATATTGCAGGACTTTCTTGCCTAATATCTTCCTACCTGTGTGAACTCCACATTCACCTTTATGTAACTCCGCTAAGATTGCTTTAGATTCCTCCTTGGTTACACACCGAAGCAAAGGCATAAAAAAGCCTCACCCATATAGTCTACCATCCTGGATAAGGTACATTAGAGCTTTTCGCAAAATCTTCCTTCGCTTTTTCGATTCTTCTAGGAGTGTTCTGTTGGGAAGATACTTTTTGATCGAGGTCATCAACGAATCTGGTTCTTCAATGGTCTCCATAATCCAATCAACATCCACATTTTTAGTGCTAGGATTTGAGAGGACTTCGACGGGTACTAATCCCAGTAAATGTGCATCTCCCGAACTTGCATAATTAGCAAGCGAATCCGCTTTCATATTCTCCTCTCTGGGGATATGGGTTATTATGTAGTAGCCGATGTCATTAAGAAGTTTCCAAGTTTTAGACAGATAAGCTGGAAGATTTACATCCTTGGTCTGGAACTCTCTTCGGACTTGACATACCACTAACTGCGAGTCATTGAAGATTTGCAAAGTTTTCAAGCTTAATTTCTTTGCAATCTTTATCCCTACGATTAGTGCTTCATACTCGACTTTGTTGTTAGTTGATGGGAATTATAACCTCAAAGCATAGCATACAGAGCGTCCTTCGGGAGTTTCTAGGACCACTCCTACCCCGGAGCAATATTCATTCATGGATCCATCAATGAACAACTTCCATCTAATTACTGCCTCAGTTGGTTCCTCCTTCTCCTCCTCTCTATCTATAAATTCAGCAATAAAATCTGCTAAAGCCAGCCCAATAATAGCTCTTCGGGGATGGTAAGTGACGTCATACTGACCGAGTTCAATATTCCACTTTAACAATCTTCCCAAAGTCTTTGGACGGAATAAAACTTGCTTTAGAGGTTGATCTGTGAGAACTTTGATAGAGTTGGCTTGGAAATATAGCCTAAGATTTTTTGAGACGACAAGCAGACAATATGCAAGCTTCTCTAACTTGGGATAATTCAGCTCTGCCCCGGCAGGCCTTTCACTGATATAGTATATTGGCCGTTGAACCTTTGCATTTTCTCGAACCAATGTTGCGCTTAAGGCATAAGATGAAACTACCAAATAAAGAAATAGCCCTTCCCCATCCTTAGACTTTGACAACATTGGTGATGATTCCATGTGCTTGATTAGCTCCTTGAAAGCCTCTTGACATTCGGGAGTTCACAGGAAGTCCTTCTTTCCTTTCTTCAATGCATCGAAAAGCGGAATGCACTAATCTGTTGCCTTTGAAATGAATCGACTCATTGTAGCTACTTTCCCATTCAAGCTTTGAAGTTCCTTCTTTGTTCTAGGAGAACGCATCTCTCGCAAAGCTGTGACTTGAGAGGGATTGACCAGATGCTCCTACCATTGACCATAAATCCGAGAAATTTTCCTAATGCGACCCCAAATGAGCATTTAAGAAGATTCAATTTATTCTCGTACTTCTTGAGGATATGAAACATTTCAACCAAGTTTTCTAGGTAATCAACACCCATTTTCGACTTCACCGTCATATCATCAACATACACCTCCATGGTTTTGCCGATTTGCGATTTGAACATTACATTCACAAGGTGCTGGTAAGTCGCTCCAGCATTCTTCAATCCCAATGGCATGACCTTGTAACAGTAATTCATGCCCTGCTATTGCATCAACGAGCTGATCGATTCTGGGTAGTAGAAAGCTATCTTTGGGGCATGCTTTCTTGAGGTCCGAATAATCGATGCACACTCTCTACTTGCCATTGGATTTCTTTTCAAGCAATGGATAGAGACTCAATCTGGATATGCGGATTTCCGTATGAAATCATTCTCAATTAATCTTTCCAATTCCTCTTCGAGAGCTCTGGATCTTTCAGGTCCTTGGATCCGTCTTTTCTACTTTACTGGTGTTACGCTTGGATCAATATTCAACCTATGAACCGCCATACCAGGAGAAATGCCGCATATGTTGGAATGACTCCAAGAGAATACATCCAGATTAGCCTTTAAAAATACAGTTAGATCTTTCTGCAACTTCGGGCCCAGCTGAGAGCCTATCTTTAACACTCTATCAAGATCTTTATCATGAACCGTAATCGAGATTGTAGCTTCAGCTGGCACCACTCGACCTTCCCTTGAACTCGCCTTCCTTGGATCCATCTTCTTTTGGGCCCAACTATGCTCGCCAGTGCAGGGGTCATGGCCTAATTGCTATAAGGCATTTTCGCGGATGCGGAGGAGGACTTCCACATCCTTTCCCTTGTCCTTCTTACTTGCTTCCCTTAGCTCATTAATATAGCATTCTCTAGCAATTTCCTGGTCTGCTTTCACAACACCAACCCCTTATCTGTTGGAAACTTCATCGTTAAGCACCAGGGGCCCCGCACAATCCTGAAAGCTGCCAGAGCTGATCTTCCCAGGAAACGTTAGACAAAGAGAATTCATCCACAAGAACAAAAGATTGCACCAAAATATTTTTATTCCCTCCATCTCCAAGTTCCACAAGCAAATCAATAACCCCAATGGGCTGCTTCGGTTCCCCTGTGAATCCTTGGATTTTCTTCTTGCAAGCTTGCACGCCCGACATAGAAAACTTCATCTTATCGAAAGTATTTTTGAACAACATATTTACTGAGGCTCCACAATCAACCAGCACTCTTTTCACAGTGGCTAGGCCTATCCCAACAGTTACCACCATAGTGTATTGAGTTCGAGTGACCACCCCTTCCTCATCTCTTCCATTGAACATGACATCTCTAAAGGAAGTCTTCTGCTGCTTTGCGTACATGGCATTGTTTACAATCAGACACTTTTTTTCCTTTGAAGCATTCTTGAATCTATTGGCATATCTTTTGATGTCTCCCCAACTTCCCCCTGCTGGATAGGGACCCCCAGAAATAGTGTTAATCACAGGCCTCTGACTAACTAGTGTCGGGGCCTTATCTCCCGATCCAGATGCATTTAGCTCTTGGGTAGGTTGAGGAGGATTGGCAGGCAGCGGCTTTTTCACATACTGTTGCGGCCTATTCTTCCTGATTAGTTCCTCAATCAATCTTTTGAGATGCTTACACTCATTCATGTTATGACCTGGTTGGTTGTGGAATCAACAAAACCTCCCTGAGTTTGCCTGGTTATCACCCCCCTTTTGCGGCTTCAGCTTTGGGTAATCTTCGGTACCCTTGGTGGTGATAAAAATGTTTTCTGGAGTCTCTGTTAATGGGGTTAATTCAGCGTCTTTAAAGAAGCGTGATATCTTTTCGTTCCGGTTATCCTTTCCGTCATTCCCTCGCTTTTGACCTCCATTGTTCTTCTGACCGCCTTGAACAACATTATCTTTCTTCTCTGGTACCGAACTACTCTCAGCGACATCCACAGCATAAGATGGATCATCGTCCACATCGATGTACTCTTCCTTTGCATAGAACCTTTCCAAGGTGTTAGGCTTCTTCTTTTTGAGCCACTTTCCGAACTCCGATTTCTTGTCTATAGCCCGCTTTAATGCCATCAAAACCAGTCGAGGTTCTGGATCCCCAACTTCTGCTACGGCAGTAGTAAGTCGTGTAAGGAAAGCTTTGACTTACTCCCTTGGTTTATGTTCCATGTCATTTAATGACATCACATCTTTAGCCTTCATGGACTGCAGCCTGAATATCTCACTGAATTTCTTAGCTAGGAAGGAAAAGTTATCCACAGACCTTGGGGGTAGCTTGGTGAACAAGAGGGAAGCCACTCCATCCAAATATAGCAGTAAGTATAAGCATTTGAGTTCATTAGTAGCTCGCAAACCACCCATGTGCTGAACGTACTCATACAAGAAGAAATTAGGATAACCAACTCCATTATATGCTTGAATCGACGACGGATTGAACTTCCTTGGGAACTTGGTCATTTTGATCCTTTTAGAGAGCGGAGTCTTCATTAGAGCAAACTCCCATTCCTTCTCATCATCATTTCGCTCCGCACTTTTCTTCATAATCCGCCGGGCCATTTCTTCGCGATGCTGCTTCTTGCCGTGCCGATCCGTGGGGTGGATGTCGTCTCCTTCTTCGGATGTTCGCTTAGGCAAATGGTCGCAGCTAGGGATCCCAGGCCCTGTGCCTCCCTCATGGGGAAGTGACACTTTGGCAGAACTATTCACTTTTGGAGAAGTAGCTCTTTCAGAATGGTTACTAGAAGATGACTTAGATTCTTCATGACCAGCATTGTTCGGGTCGTTGATCTCTTGAATAGATTGGTCACGATTTTGGTCTTGAAGCAGAAGAGTAAGCACCCTCTGCACGGGTGACATTCGTATTGACTTTCGCCATAGTGGATTGGAGAGCAAATAAAGTTTCTAGCCTTTTCATCATGGCATTAGTTGAGATCTCAATTTGTTGAGTCAACCCAGCGACGGATTTATGCGGTTCATCTCCAGTCACGCCAACTCATGTTCTGGAGGATTGGCCAACATCAAAATTAGTTTGCAGAGTGATAGGATCATCCGCTACATTTCCAAAGCCTGAAGCTATAAAGGACTTACTAGTTGGCGGCTTTTTTGATGGCATTATCTTGGACAAAGCTCTAAACTTCGAAGAGAATTAGTCAACTGACCTAGATCTTAGATTTGGAGAATCTATCATAGAAACAGGCTTCGAACTTCAATGCCTCCACAAAGCAGTTAATCTTGATAATGTAAACGTGGCCCCACGGTGGGTGCTAAAAAGTGTTTATGCTAAAAATGGCACTACCACCCACGATGAGAAAGTTTATATTTCACAAGGAAAAAAGATCTTAAAGTGGTAGCCAAAAACACAAAGAAAAGTAAAGATAAGGAGATTTAGAGTGGTTCGGCCTAGAATCGGCCTATGTCCACTATGTGAAGAATTATCAATATCACCACTGAAATTACAAGGTACATGCTCTCTCTCATTTCACTCATTTCCTCTCTATTTTACATCGTTTTTCTTTACTTCTTCTCTTTTACTTATTAATTCACTCAAATCCACCAAGGAAATGGCTAGATCTCTCTAATTGTGATGATTGTTGATGTAGATCTTCAACGATTGGACATTTGGATGGTCTTGAATGATTTCATAGTGGCTTTGATGTTGAATCTAAGCTTGGAGAAGGATAAATGGAGGTTGAATTGGTTTGGAGGAGTTTAGAAATGATTTTGGAAGCACTTCGTGAAGAGAAATTCAGTCCCTTTAATGGTGGAAGTATGTGGATATTTATAGGAGTGGTTGTGAAGTGGAGAGGTCTGAAAATGGTGTGCACAGGCCACCAGGTCGTTGGAATGTCCTGACCTTTAGTCGGTCTGATTGGATCCGACCTTATCTCAAGTACTTGTTAGTGACCTGAGTTGTCAATGAAAATAACGACTTACCCTTCGCGATGGCCTAAAGGCGTAACAATTTAAAGAGTTAGCAAGCTACGATCTAATGAGTAACGATCTACTTTTGGCTTTGTAATGATTTGGCGCTCTTAAAGGGTGAACGACCTGCTTTACACGACCTAACTCCATAATGAAGAAAATGACCTGAGGTTTAAACGACCCATGATTGGAACCCTATCTTTACGGGTTAACAAACCGTGTGCGAAGCACAAATTCACAAATAGTATTATACGAAAGCACAATCTTTTCGCAGAGTCTTTCCATTTCCACTTTTAGCAAAAAATCATGATGCTGTCATCTGTCTGCATCTAATAACCAATGGCTCCCCTCCTATTTACCCAAAGTCCCATCTTCTCCCCATTGTAACGCTAAATCAGTTTCACCCAAATTCGTTCCCTTCCCTTTCTGCCTAATGCTTAATATATATATATATATATATATATATATATATATATATATAGTTGTCCTCAACATCGCCTTACTCTCCAGTTTGAATTTCTGCTATATTTTCTTATTCACCCCTTGGTTAGTGGTTACCTACAAAAACTTAAGACATAAAATCTAATGTGAGTAAGAATATGTAAGAACACATATTGTTAATATGATTTGGTATACTAAAATTTCTAGTATGCATATTTTTATTGTGTTCGCATTAATATTCCATAGAAAATTGATTGGCAATGACTCTTAGGAAAAAATATTCCATTCAGTTTAACATTTGAAATTGTCTTCTTAATAGTCTTCCAATCGAGTTCTCGAGAGATGATTATGATGGTTTAATTGTTTTTATTGATATATGCATTAATTAATGAAGAATTTTCTTCCCATACATACAAATTCATAAATCAATTGTTAATTAGTAACAAAGGGACTGGGTTCTAATGTCAGATTGGTATATGGTGAATGCATATGTTTCTTCTAAGGCTTATTTTAGATTTCCGTTAATATTTGAACAATCAATCATCTGACTTCATATCAGAAGTTGAAGTTTAGTTTAGTTTAGGCTATTTTATCCATTGATATCAACGCATAAAACCCTTTCATTAAGATGCTAATTTGAAGTCAAATGATTGAATATTTAAATCCAAATGGAATCCTAAAAATAAGCATGCGAAAAAACATATATATTTTCTTGATATTAGAAACTGACCCTTTAGTCGTTAATTAACAATTAATTTGTGAATTATTACGTATGGCCAGAAAATTATTAACCATTCAATGCATGCATTATCCATATTTGATAATCGCCTTACAACTGATAGACATTGGAAATAACAAAATATGAAAGAAAATAATTTTTCGCTGTAACATGTCAAACTATCATAACCATCTTCTTAAAACTCAATGTTTCGAAGGCCTCCCACGGAGATGAAATTTTAAATACTAATTCAATATTTTTTGATTTAAAATATAAAAGGTGAAGGTTAAGTAGAAACCGAGGGGGAGTCTCTATAAATATGCTTATAAAAATGTACATTTTAGCATGCATAACATAAGCAATTAAAAAAAATATACCTTAGCCCATAAGTTTATATTCATAAATATCTGAGTATATTCACGTAGATATGTCACCAAATAATATGCCTTGCACTAAATAATGTATATATTATTATCTCAGTCCATAAGCTTTATTATATTGGAATGTAATAATAGAGGGTGGGAGTACTATGTTTGTTAATCTGTTATGCAATACCAAAAGATGAAAATATTATATCTGATAAATATGCTCTAAAGCAAGTCTGGGCCAGGCATCCATATATTCGATGCTTTTTAAACTTCATTATAACAGTGTGGCAGTAATAAAGGGTGGTAAAACTATATTTTAATTAGAAAATTATATAGTTGTATCAAATAAAAATCCTAAATTATATGGTATTAGATTTGAAATGTAATCTCTACCACAGAATTTAATTTATTGCAGCCCTTCTTCTTCTTCTTCTTTTGTAGTGTACCTTAATATTGGGGGTAGCTACATATATACTACATTAGGTTAATCCACTGGGAAGTAAATGGGTACGACGTGTGTGTAAGCCTTGAGTTAAGTTAACCCAAGTAACCTAATAAATAAGAAAATATGGTCAAACGGTATATGTAGGGTTATCCAAAATATACAGTTTAAATCTAGTCACCAGAACTTGTGTTCTGACCACCTCCTCATAACATACTCGCAAGTTAGATTTGTGGCAGTGATATGATAGCTTTGGATACTGGTTAAGCAGTATTATTACTATGGTAAGGCTATACTTTGATTATATTATACTTTATCAGTTCCGCTGTGAGATATTTTCTGAGCTTTGATATATTTTATATCTTTATCTTTTCTGCAGGATACCAGAGCAACCAACACAGGTTTCGATGGATTAGAATTTAAAAAAAAAATCGGTCTATTGGAATTCGGGTTGTTACAACTAGCTGATGTACTTCCCCTTATCATTCCTCTATTTAATTTTCAGTTTACATTGTTGTGCATGTTAGTGGGGAGTTTAGTTGTACTACCACATTGTTTATCATTCATTCAGTCTTCCATGTTTGATTTTGAAAATTTTAAATAAACTGTCGTATAGATACGTTTCTACAAAGACTTCTACCACAAGTTGACTTAACCTCGTGTCTTAGCACTACTACATGTTTTATTTATGCACTTAGGCACTCACATTAGATTTAACACTTGTGGATGCTGGATATGTCGGGCGGTTCCGGGTAGATTTCTACCACAAGTGTAATCTAACCTCGTGTCAAAGCGCGGCTACAGTTTCCTATTTACTATAAATTTTCTATATAATTTGGGCATATCCATTCTTTCAATTTCTTTACTGTAATCTATATTTTACATGTTATCATATTAAGCCCATTTTATGTTGCATATCCTTTTCAACATGCATTTAACTCTATGCCAACATGAAACCATTTAATCATGTAACTATTCTAATTCATACAAATAAGTGTTCATGTATATAAATGCCACAAGTTAACATGTAATACGAGCAACAGTAACTGCTACCCGTATTCTAACAAGTTTATTTTTTTCAACATGTAAACATTTCAACACTCTAACTGATTCAACATATTCATATTAATATCTCAACATGTTATAACATCATTTTAACACTTCTAATTATTCTGGTAAATTCACATTTCATAATAACGGGGAATGCTAAACGATAATATATCATTATCTAAAATGATATAATTTGAGTCCACTCACCTCATTTGCTTTCCCAATCCTGGATCTGGTCCAGATCTAGCATTCCATGGTTTTTCCCTAATTGGATTCAGAACCTAACAACCATGGAATCATAATTTTTTTACTAAAAGAAAAAGGGAAGAAAGAGGAGAAAATTTAAATAGACTAGATCTAAAAAATTACCTCATTTCGAATATGATTCTGAACACCTTCTAATTAATATTCATTCTTTTACTCCAGATCTTTATTCAGAATTTTCCTAAGTTAATTATCTTATTTTTTGAAGAGATTTGAGGAGGAGAAAGAATGGCAGAGCTTAGACGTTGTCTAAGAGAATGTGATATTTAGGCTAGGCTTTGCTAGCCTATTTATAGGTGTTCAGGATTATTGTCCCTCTCATATACTTTTCTGCTTTTTTATAGAAATTTTCATGCGTGTTTGTTCTTTCATTTTAATCCATTTCCCAAATTCGCTTTCATCTATGTCGCCAATTATAGACATTAAGATCATGCAGGGTTCTGGATTCCCACTTTGAACAAAGAAGCATTGAACCTCTTGAGGATTGCTTTAACAGACTCTCCTTGATTCTGCTTCGTTGATGTCAAAGAGATAAAATCCTTGGCCTTCGTATCTTGCAGCCTAAACTACTCTTTGAATTTAAAGTCAAATCGTCAAATCGGTCAATGGATTTTGGCAGTAACCTTATGAGCCATAATGATGCCACGCCTTCTAGGTTGAGAGGGAAGCACAGGCACTTGATCTTGTCTGTCGCTTTGGCTGCATTCATATGCCACTCATATTTGTATAGGAAGTGATTCGGATCAGAAGTACCCTTGTATGGAGGCAGAGTAGGATGAGTGAACTTTTTAGGGAACTCGGCTTTGTGGATCCTTTTAGTGAGCATATTTTTGCTGGGGGAGAAGTACCATTCTCTTTCACTGTCATTGCGAGCCTTTCTATCTTTTATGATTTGCTTTACCATATCCGTGATATACTCCTTTGAGTTATGGCGTTCCACAGAGAGGACTTCGATCTCTTTGTCGGATTCCCGTCTTGGCGAGTAATCGCGATTAGAGGATCTAGGTCTTTTACCTCCATTATTGGGAGGTGCCCTCTTGGCGGGACTTGTAAGTCATCGGGTATGTAGATCGGAGTGGCTTTTAGCTTTCGACTTTGATTCCCGAACTTTAGCTCCATTCTTATCGCTTTCCCATCCATCGAGGCCTTCCATATTATCGTTACGATTATGATCAGAAGCTGCCGAATTTGTGTTCTCTTTAAGGTTGACATGAGCCTTCTGAGGAGGAGCAGGATTTGCTTGAGAGTTTAGAAGAGCATTCATTTTCTCCATCAAAGCATCATTAGCATCCATCAAAGCTTTATTTGAAGTCTCCATTCGTTGGTATAAATTGGCAACAACAACATCCATCTTAACTCTAGTTAGTCTGGCCCCACCTATTGAGTTTTCTCCAACTTCAAAGCAGTTGGTACGTGGTGTAACTTCGTCGTTAGCAGCGTTGTCGTTTTCTCCAACGGTTCTACTTGCAATTTTCTTAGACTTAACCATTATCTCGGACATGGATTTGAATTTTGGAGAGAATATGTCACTTGGCCCAGATCTTAGATTTAGAGAATCTATAGTAGAAGAGAGCTTAAAACTTCAATGCAAGGCTCTTAAGCTTGAGAGGAGTATGAACATGGCCTAATGGTGGGCGCCAAATGTTGTAACCAAAAAATGGCCACAACACCAAAGGTATCTCTATGATACTTCACCAATGGTATGACTTGAAATCATGGAGCCACAAACACTAAACAAAAAAGCGGAAAGTAAAGAACAAAGGATTTTTAAAGTGGTTTGGCTTAGAAATAGCCTACATCCACTATAGAGTCACATCACATTATCATATTTGAGTTTACGAAGTACATCGTTTTTAAATTTCACTCATTTTATGATATTTTTCTCTTTTCTCTCTCTTGAATATACCAAAGGAATGGTTTGATCTTTCTATGTATGGTGGAGATTGATGAATATCTTCAATACTTGAGTGATTTTCAATGATTCCATGGCGGTTTTGTGTTAGATCTGAGCTTTAGAGAGGATCGACGGGGATTAGAGAAGTTTGAATCGAACTTGAGAATTTTTTAACAGAGTTTAGGGAAGATTTGATCCATTTGTTATTGTAGGAAGATGAGGTGAGCTTGAGAAGCCATTAAGGGAGTTTGGAATGCTTGAGAGTGGTGAAGAAATGATTTGAGCAGCTCTTCGGGGTGGAAAAATAGGTCTCTTGAATGGTTGAGAAGTGGGGGTATTTATAGGTGTAATTTGGTGGTAGTGGCAGTGTTGTAATTACCGTGTGCAGGCTATGGGTCATTCGTAAGAGTATTTACGAAACTGCCATTGGATAGCTGTACACAGCTGACATGCATGACCGAAATATGATGTGCGATCGACCAAGTGCCTCATAGTGCACGACTCCATTTCTTCAATTGCGAGCGACCATTGTTGTATATATATGCACGACCAGGAATTACAACTTTTCCACTACTGTTCTTTCTTGTAATAACTGACCAAATCTATTAACGTTATATGCCCGACCCTTCATATGATCTTTCACGTGTATTAATCCATGAACACGTATGAAACCACCATTTCATGTTTCTCGAATTATCATAACAGATCCTCGTCAACAACCACTTCGAAATAATGTTCCATTATCATTCTTTTATCATCAAGATGCCACGTGCACATTTGGTTCACAATATGGGAACAAATATTACAACATTACCATTGTTGCACAAATAATGGAGACCCTTCCTGTTTTTAGCATGCTCGAGCATTGGCACAAGGAGACGTTGCTCGACCCATAGCAATTAAAGAGCGTGCTCGATCCTTTGTTTGCGAACGCTGCTCGATCCATGTGGCGGTTGTAGCTGATCCCATATGGCACTATAATAGGGTATGCACGGGATAACTATTTCATAGAGCTTCATGTGTGATATGTTACTTTCGTATCATTACATGTCAAGTTGACCAACCTTTTGTTCATAATATATGCTAAACCATATATGTCCTTTATATAATATAATGTGTACATCTTCGTTCATATGACATGTGGCATGAAGTATATATACTCTAGTCAATGTTCATACTTTATAACATAGATCAACCAACCCAAATGTGATGAGCTGACCGACCATAGGTATGCAGCACGACCATTCATGCGTGCGTGACCAAGACTTAGTGCGAAACCGGGTTTGTGAGCTTGCACGACCGACCCTTTAACAAAGATGCGACCGACCGTATAGAGGATGACCGACCCTTGTAGTGTATGGTCACTTGTGACCAAGCAAATGATGCACGACCGTACCCTTATGTTGCACGACCATCTTGCGCTCATATGCTTTGAGATGCGTTTGAACCATTGTTTTCCGAATCGCATTTCACAACGGGGTTAACGATATAAAATTTTAATTCAAATGAATCAATGGTTTTAGCAATAAATAAAAGATGAGCGGACGTTTAAGGCAAATAAATAAATAAAATTAGAATAAAACTGGAAATAAAAGTTAATGAAAGATTTTGAGAATATATGTTTAACAAATGATTCTGCCAATCAAATAATAGATGGTATCAAAGGAATATGAATTTGATAAGTAAAATTTGGCAATGTTTGCATCAACAACAATCAATACGAATGGCAGATCTACAAGAGAAATAATTTGAAATTAAATCATATATATAATTGCATTAGTATTGATAACATATTATATAATTATACAAGTTTAAATATTTAAATAAAAATTCAAGAATGAATTCACATTCAAATAACTCGATTAAAATTTCCCATAAATAAGATTCTAGAATAGCAAATATTGATTTGTATTATTAAATCATATTCATATCGAAAAAAAATTCATTTGTTTTATAAAATCAAATTCATTTATTTTATAAAATCAAAAATCAATATTATTTCAAAAAATCCAAACAAATAAAATTAAAAAAACCAAAATTTAAATTAAATCATTAAATAAAATACCCTAAAAATTTGAGGTTGTTACAATCAACCTATTTAGCACATTCTCCTCCCATTAGTCTTACAGCCCAACTACTCATTCGCTCCTGTTTCGTTTAGACCATGATTTGAGTCCCTGCTAGTAATCAAAAGCTTTATCTGCACCAAGATCTGTACATGCCATTTGTTTCTCACATTCTCACTTTGACCTGCAACCCAGTGTACACAGTAGCTGCTGCATCAATCTCATATCCCTAGCTGACGTGCTTGCTTCTGTTACTAATATATGGCTCAAGAATTAACAAGATTCTCCTTGGCTTTTTGATATCTCAGTAGCATGCAACAACTCTTTAACTCTCGTTGAACCTTAGATCCTGTAACACCTCACATTCATTAAGGTCACTCACAAAGGGAATGCCTTAACTTCGGTGGAGCGTTTTAGGTAAAAGATGCATATAAATTACAAGACAGACAAATAAAGCAGTGGAAAATAAAGTCATTTTATAAACAATCTGGTCCAGTCAAGCTTTTTACAACAATTGTCTCAATCATACTTAAAGATAATACATAGAACTTCTGTCTTGATTCAGAAACTTCCAAGTATAAAAGAAGCATAAAAATAACAATAATATTCCCCAAATAAAGCCTGAATCAGCCATATTAGTGGAAGAGAGAGTCCAGAGCAATACATCGACTATCTTCAAGCTTGGAAAGAAAACTGAGCTAAGTGGTAACATTTCCTCCTTGTGAACCTTTAGGGGAGGGGGGAACGGAAGAAAAGAGGCGAAACAAACTAGGTTGACATAAGTCTAGTAAGTCCAGTGACTTTCAGCATGTAAATAGGCAAAGGCATCATGACATGAATAAACTAAATATAAGACAATACCATGATAACAAGGATAGCAAGATAACATACGATTAGCATAGATATGATAAGGCAAGATAAAATCAATGCACTTCTACTCTTTCTCTGCTTCGCTACTACCCTGTTATTCTGATTTCTATATCTCTGCACCACCTAACTAGTGTCCCAACTAGTAATTTGTATAAAATGATCATATGATAATGTGATCCCAATCCCCGCAATTGTGGTAGCCTTCAGGTGTACATCTATTGTGAGGATTCCCCTCAATCTGCCTAATTGCCAGGAATATGTTAGATGTACCCTTACTACCATATCGATCGACTCCTTACTCGTATTAATTTTTCTTGTGTCTGTGTCAGTCGGCCCTCTCTTGCATGTAGATACCCTATGATGGTCCCACCATAAGGTGTATTAGTCCCGATGATAGCAACCCGACACGATTTTAGATGCACAGTGTATAACTACTGGTACCCAGTGCCTGCTTTTTCCCACTCAGGAGTACGTGCACGCCCGTAAACCGTCGGAACTTACACTAATGTACCCCCTGCCGCTATTTTGACATCTTATAATCAGCCCAGTAATCGTGCCCCACCCTGCCTTGTTCAGGATACCATGATACATCTATGTGGGTTATTGCTGAAATGGGTCCCAGTTACTAGGGTTTCCTACTGGTTAAGTTTGTGGGCCTATATATACAAATATTACCCACCTACACGAGATGTACTTAACCTCCCACCGATTCAAGCATGTTTATTTAATGGTTAAGTTTTTGGGCCTATATATACTAATATTACCCACCTACACGAGATGTGATTAACCTTCCCACTTATCAAGTCAATACGTATTATTTGGTTAATCTTGCCTTAACCCTATCCGCTTCGTTCATGTAATATAGGTTAAGTGTTGTCTATTTATGTTAACTTAACCTACCCACACATCATGTTGTATTGGTTAAGTGTTTACTATTAACTTAACCCCACTCGTTCATCATGTTATATTGGTTAAGTGTTGCCCTCTTGTGTTACTTAACCCTACCCACACATCATGTTATATCGGTTAAGTGTTGCCTTTTTTTGTTACTTAAACCTACCCACACATCATGTTATATCGGTTAAGTGTTGCCTTAGTTAACTTAGCCCTATCGTTTGTTTAATTAACGTGTCCTGTTCATTAGCATTAATCGATTTATTATTGCACCAACCTCTCACATTAGATCTGTGTTGTTGCGGTTAATGGATGTACCGGGCGGTTACTGGATGTACCGGGCGGTTCCTGGCATTTTTGCACCACAACTCAATCTAACCTCGGGTTTTTCTTGGGCATGATGCACTAACCTCTCACATTAGATAGGTGTTATTGCGGTTACTGGATGACCGGGCGGTTCCGGGCAGTTTTACACCGCAACTCAATCTAACCTCGGGTTAGGCTTGTTTATCTTTTAGCACATTTACCATACATGTTCAAATCTAGATTTCATATGCTAATCATCCCAAATTAACAAAATTATTCATGTTCCAATTCTCAAGTTATACCCCAACAAAGCTAATTGCAAGTTATATCCACAAATTCAAATTCAGGTTATTACTCAAAATAGGTTACACCCAATCTTCCCTAACTTGCAATAATAGTCATGCCAAAATCACAATATACATTATGCTTGGCGTCCCAACCAATAGTTATGCCTAATCTAGATTAATATCCCAATTTACAGTTTACGCCCAATCTGGATTTAATATTTCAATTTTACCCCAAGTTCGCAACAATAACAGTTATGCCCAAAACTTGATTTATATGCCAATTAACCCAAACTAGCAGTTATAATGATAATAATGTCGCAATACAAGTTATACCCAAATCTCAATTACAAGTTACGCCCAATAGTACATAAAATAGATTAGGCCCAATTCCCCGTATTCCAATAATATATATATATATATATATATATATATATATATATATAACAAGATTTCGTTTAGTTTCGAGACAACCTAGATCCATAATAAAAAGGGAAGGAGAGGAAACACAAAAGATTAGGCATAAAATAGCCATACGACGCTTGATTTGTTAATAGCAATATCATGAACATAAAAGAAGTATAGATCTGAATAAAATTACATCGCAGGCATAAATCTGATAGATTAGATTTGAATAACATCGTAGGTACAAATCTGATAAAATAGATTTGAATAACATCGCAGGTACAAATATGATAAAATAGATTTGAATGACATCGCATGCACAAATCTAATAAAATAGATTTGAATAACATCGCAGGTACAAATCTAATAAAATAGATTTGAATAACGTCGCAGGTACAAATATGATAAAACAGATTTGATAAATCTAAAAGGATTATCTCATGATCAGATATAGCTTTGATTCAGATTATTACATGCCAAGAATTTCAATTAAAAAGTCACATCTGAAAGTAACTTGAACTTACAGTGCTTAGATTAGGAGAAAATAGGTGTGCAGATGTAATTCATTTCCAAGGTTGATTGTTGATGAAGATCTTCTAATATGATTTAGTTTTTTTTAAGGCGGCGGCTAAGAGGATTGAGAGTTCAGCAGCATAGAGGCGTCAGAAGGAATTGTAATGAATTAGGTTAGGTCTAGGCACTAATTTATAGATGTGGAGAGTGTTTTAGAGCCTTCAGATCAGTCTAGGAGTCATCAGAATCGTCCGTAGCAGAAAAATACATCACATAACGAACCAAGGAACGACACATCATCCAAAACACGTCGGTCCAGAAATTTCGTCCAGATCTGGAAAAGGGGTCGACACCCTATAGGGGGGTCGACACCTATGTCGACTCCCCTAAAGGGGGGTCGACTCCTATGTTGACTCCCCTATAGGGGGGTCGACTCCTATGTCGACTCCCCTTAAGGGGATCGACACCTATGTCAACTCCCCCTAGGGGGATCGAAACCTGTTGAGCGGGAATTTTCCCGCTCACTTCCCTTTGGCTGATTTCGAATTTTAGACCTATTTTGAACCTTCTGGACTTATAATATTCATATATAATCTTCCTAGTGCGTATACAAACTTCTTAGGCTTATAACTTCTTCATACGGTGTCCGATTTACGCATACTCGGACTCTATCTCAAGCAGAATTCCGAGACTAACGCAATGGCGCAACCCGTTTCCCTTAATTCTTCTTTTAAAGATTAATTACTTTTTAGTTATATCTTATGTCTTGTTTTAAAATTACGGGGTGTTACATTCTCCCCTCCTTCGAGGATTTCGTCCCCGAAATCTTCAAGTCAAGAAGAATGTTTATCCTACCATCCAACATTCATCTACTCAACTATTCAATCACAGGCATCCATTTTCCTTAAAAGGTCTCTAATGCTTTTCATGAACATATGCATAGTGTGTGTATATGTCCTTACCTAAATGCAAAATCAGGTGGTCTACTGATTCAGTTGACCTCCTTAATGCTAATTATGTCAGTGCCATGAGTCCATCATGTATGCAATTATTCCTAATCATACTTTATAACTTCTACATGAGTGCACAATCATTCATACAAATGCAACATCCATATGATAACACATCAAGTTTCAATCCATATATAAAAATTCACTCATACATATGTAATATGGAAGCAACGGAGCCGATCTAGTGCCTAATTTGTGTATATGCATCCATGAGCAACCACTAGAAAACACTTACATCCACTTGCATCCACCAAACATAACATGTCTCGAACACATGTTTACATCCATTGGCTTCTACCTAAGGATCGAGGATAGGATCGAGAGGATATACTTAAAAGACAAAGACTAGCATGCAAATAAACTTTACAAAAAAAGAGAGATCAAGGATATACCCTCAAAAAGGGTATGATGCGTGTATCTAGTGTTCAGTCTTCTAAGTTGCATCTTCTTGAGCTTCACTCCATAGTGCTCTGACTGTCTCAACTTCACGATTGCGTAGCTTCTTAATTTCTATTTCCAGAATATGTGTTGGAACTCATTTCACTGTCGCCTCTCGTTCCATCTCTTCTTCTTCTAGTACACTCGGCACTACAACTCCTGCCGTGTCATGTTTACATTTCCTCAAAAGGTCTTCCAAAATCCTATTAACCCTTTCTTTCAGAGGATGTTAAGCAGTGCTCAAACATAACTGCGTACTCATGGCTTCTTCCAAAATTCACTAGAGGGTATTTCATGTAGAAGAACTATCTCTTGAAAATAAACAGATGCTAACCATGTTACTAGGTGTACTTATTAAGGTGATTAGAGGTCTCTTCTCTACTTAACTTATCCATTGCGTCAACTATCTGAGAGTCTTTTCTTTGTGAAGTCCCTATTTGATCCAAAATCGTAGGTTTTACTCCTAGCGATGCCAACTGCTAACTTAACCGAAGGTTTTAAAATCAAAGGTAGATGTGCATTCTGAACTTTTCCTTTTCACATAAAGAGGACTTGAAGTCAACCTTTTTATTCTTAAGGCATCCGCTACGACCTTACCCTTCCTTTTCACATCACAATGGTGCCTAGTTCCGTGCCGCATGCATCCGTGTATACCGTAAACCTTTTACTACCGTAAGGTAAAAGTCAAAACTGTGGCCGTTGTAAGAGCCCTCTTCGATTGTTGGAAAGCGACATCACAACCAATATCCCGAGCAAAGGTTAGATTCTTCTTCGTCAATTTTGTAAGTGGGGCTAATACCTTCGCAAAGTCCTTAATGAACTTTCTATATTAGCCCACTATTCGAAGAAAGCTTCTTACTTCTGTTGCATTCCTTGGGACCTTCTAGTCTTGCACTACAACTACTTTTGCGGGATCTACTGCTATCCCTCCTTTGGACGCCACATGTCCTGGAAACCTTACTTCTTCTCTCCAAAAATGGCATTTTTGGAGAAATTCGCCTTAAGTTGATGCGCTTGGAGGGTATCCAAGACTTCCCTTAGATGCAAAGCATGTTCTTCATCATTCTTAGGGAAACCAAAATATCATCTATGCATAAGTGAAGTGAACCATCCGCCTTTGTAATGACAATGATTGGAGCACCCCATTCAGAAATGCTTTGCCTTATGAACCCTTTTTCAAGTAACTCTTTTACTTTTTTACTGAGCCCTTCCTTTCCCTTGGATTCATGTGTCGTACAGGTAATGCAACTGCCTTTGCATTGTCAACTAGATATATGCGGAAGTCTATCCCACGTTTTAGGGGACAAACCCCTAACCTAATAAAAAACATCTGCGTACTCATTGACTACTCCAATGGATCACAAATTGTCGATAGATGCATCAATTGATTCTAGATAGCTAAGATAAACTGATCCCTTAGTGTAACACCCCATGTATTTTATAACTGTGAAATTCATAAATTAAACAATAAATAATTTTAAATCAAAGAATTAAGGGAAACGGGATACGCCATTGCGTTCGTCTCGGAATTCTGCTTGAGATAGAGTCTGAGTTTGCGTAAAACGGATATCGTATGAAGAAGTTATGGACGAACGAAGTTGGGCGAAAAACCGGAAAACGGGTCAGAATGCACTGGCGCACTTGGGAAGTGCGCCAGAACAAAAATGCACTGGCGCACTTGGGAAGTGCGCCAGTACATTTTTGACCTGGCGCACCTGCCAAGTGCGCCCAGGTCAAAAATGACCTGCTGGTCAGGTCTGGTCTAGTCCTGGCTGGCCAGGTCTGTGTTTGGTCGATTTTCAGAAGCTTGCTTTGTCATTAGGGCTAGGTGGCAGGCTCTAATTGGTCTCTCTTTCGAATGAATGGCTACGATCAATCCAAGCAACATCGATGGTCCTAATCAGTTCATAAACTCTATAAAAATGACCCTAGACTGTACCTAATCTATTCATTCAAAAATAAGAACGAGGCCATCATGCTGCAGAGGAGCGACTAGGAGTAGCCACCAATTTGAGAGAAGATTAGGAGGCAAATTCTAAAGCATAAAGCAACTTAAACAAATCAAATCAACAAGGAGTCGCATCTCCAAATTCCTGAATTGGAGAATTCGCCACACGATTGTAAGTAGAGTATTATTCCGGTATAAATAAATAACTGTGTTGATTTGTATACTTGATTTGTGGTGATAAGTAATTCATATTTGTGCGTTACTATGATTCTTATCGATTTGGAATATTGTATAACGATTGGATATTCGCAAAATATGTTATTCATTATAAAAACTACATGTTTGCGGTAGTTTTATGCAAGTATATGTTTGGATATTCGCAAAGTATGTTATTCATTATAAAAAATACATGTTTGCGGTAGTTTTATGCAAGTATACGTTTGGATATTCGCAAAGTTTGTAATTCATGTTGAAGCTACATGTATGTAGTTCTTTAATTGAAATTCATGCAAGTTTGTGGTTTTGCTACTATGCCATCATAATGTGTATTTTTGTACAAAAATCATTTTGTGTGTAATTGGAACAAATTTGGGTTATTATAATTCATATGAAATTATGTTAAAAATTTGGCATCGTGATCTATGTATTAAGCCATACTTTTGTACTAGAAAACCTCTTTGCGAACTTATGAATATGACTAGGCTATGATTGATATTTTGCATAATTGAAAAACATGTTAGGTCTATATTGTTAACAAAAATTATATGATGACACATGTGGTACATAGCTAGGTTAGATTCAAAATCCCATTTGCAAGTTTGCATGACTAAAGTAAAAATCATGATTTCATGTTAGAAATATTTATGCCATAAGTATATGTGTGCCATGGTTATGTGAATAGATTTAGAATCATGATTAAGTTGGATTAATTCTAGTTGAATTATACTTTTGTATTAGTCACAAAAGTAAGCACCTTTGTAAACATGTAGTAATCTTATAAACATGATTTGCTTATGTTTGACATTATGCCTAAATAAAATATAGGTTTATGTTGTAGTTAAGCCTATGTGTCAATAGTGATATTCTTAACTTAACTACAAGTTTACATGGTTTGATTCATGTCACTTATGCTTTATGACCAAAGTATATGTTACTACTATGCAAGTACACCAGTTTCTATTTTGTAGTTCCAATGTTATGTTGCAAGTTCATGCGTTCACATTCCCCTTTTTGTGTATGTAATCACGCTTTAAGCCTCCCCTCTTTCGCATGGCTAAGTTGGGCTTAAAAAGGCTAAGCCCAACATATATATAATAAACGGACGCATTAAACGGGGGGAAATAACGTTGGGTTAAATTTATTAATAAATGAAAAGATAAAGTAAAGTGGCCCAAATTCAAGAACGGGTTGGGCCCATGATTGGTGTAACCTTTACACCATTGATTTTTAATGGGCCGCAAATATTTACATATAAGAAAGTAAAGAAGAAAGACAAAATATGTAAATGTAGAAAATACGATATGTTTACCCCGAGGTTGGATTGAGTTGTGATGTAAACCTGCCCGGAACCGCCCGGCTGTCCAGTAGTCACAACAATACCTATCCAATGTGGGTGGTTAAACATGGAGCCCAATAAGGACCCGAGGTTAGACTGAGTTGTGGTGTAAGACTGCCCGGAACCAACCGGCAACAGGCAGCCACAACAATACCTGTCTAATGTGAGAGGTCAAGGCTTTAATAAGACAATTAAGGCTGAGTCAGGATTGTTAGGATTAAGTGAACTAAAGACTTAATCAAAATGGAACATGCTAAACTAAACAGACTGATTTGGGGGGTTAGGTTTATAAAACACTTAACCAACTTAACATGTTGGCTAGAAATAGAAAACCTAGTAGCGGAGGACCCTTTTCGCAGTAACCCTACAAGGTATCACGATACCTTGAAACTAGGCAGGGTGGGGCACGATTACTGGGCTGATTGTAAGAGGTCAAATTGACGGCGGTGGTGCAGCAGTGTAGGTTAAAACGGGGTGCGGGCGTGCACACACTCCGGCGCAGAAAAATAAGGCACTGGGCACCAGTAGCATACCTGTGCATTCTAGGATTGTGTCGGGCCGCCACCATGGGACTTGATACACCCCATGGTGGGACCAGCACAGGTAACTACAACATCGGGGGCCGTAGGACACATGTAACTATGCGAGTAGGAGCCGATCATCATGAAATGGATCACTTCACCCAGATTATGGGGTGCCAGTTGGAAACTAGTTTATATGGGTTCAGAGATTGATATGGGGTACGATAGTATATTCGTCCCTAGACAACTTAACTAAGTTTATAGTACTTTCCCATTTCGAGTTTATACTTATCATACCCAGTTCTTTATTCATAGACTGAATAGTCCTAGACTTACTCAGGCTTTATGTCTGACTCTACTTTTCTTTCGTCTTCTTTTCTTCCGTTCCCCCCCCAGGTACACAGGGAGGGAATACCGCAGCTTGACCAGCCTTCACATCCAGCTTGAAGAGAAAGAATGTATTGCTTGGATCTTTTCGTTTTGGACTATTGCTTTGGACAACAACTATGGGGCTTTTGCAGTTTATTTATGTTTTCTTTATGCTTCTTTAAATGATGTAATCAAGACGGTTATGAAGATGTTATGTTTTGAAGTATTGTAAGACAATTATGGCATGTTGTTGAAACACGTATTTTCTTTATGAAATAAAAGTTGTTATTTTTCCGCTGTTTAAAAATATGTGTTCTTATATCTGTCTTGTATATCCGTGACTTATACTTATAAACCTCCACCAAAATTAGGGCATTCCCTTTGAGAGTGACTCTAATGGAGGTGGGGTGTTTCACTTGGTATCAGAGCATAGGTTTACCCGATAAGATAAAAAGTTTTGAAAATTTATTTTCAAAAAGGAAATTTAAAGAAGCATTTTTAAAAGATAAAATATTATTTTGTTTTAAAAGGCAAAGTCCCCCCAAAGCAATAGGTACTATCTTCTATCCTTCGTTTTGAATCTATCCTTTCTGTTTCAGCATGTCTGGAGACCTTACTCCCCAGCTATTGACGCTTTCACTCCTCCTCCACGTGAACCAGAAAGCGGAAGAGTCCCAGAGTAGGAAGACGAATAATAGTCAAACAAGAAAGGATCTTAACAGTAATAATAAGAAACGGGAAAAAAGGAAATGCAATTTTTGTGGTACGGAGGGGCACATAGCCAAGGATTGTAGAAAGAGGAAAAGAAAGCAAGGAGAATGTTTTCATTGTGGGGAGACTGGACACATCAACAAAGACTGCCCTGAGAAGACAGACTTTGAGAAGGGCGGGAAAGACAACAAGTCCCGAGAGAAGAGGAAGTGTAAATTCTGTGGCAAAGTGGGGCATTTAGTGAAAGATTGCCGGAAAAAGAAGGCCAAGATGAATGGTGGGTGCTTTTCTTGCGGTGAGACAGGCCACATGGCTAAGGACTGCCCAAAGAAACGAGGTATAAATACTTCTATAGAAAGTGTAGTTTATCTTTATGATCACCCCGTTCACACTTTATTTGATTCTGGTGCATCACACTCCTTTATCTCGTCTGCTTTAGTAGAATCTCTGCACCTAAAAAAACTAGTACGGTAGAGGACCCCTTAATTGCTTCAAACCCAATTGGGGGCCCGGCTCATTTGTCTATGATCTGTGTGGGATTGAAAATTTCTATTCTAAGCGTAGAATTTAAATGTAGTGCCTTTGTTTTGGGCTTTTCGGGATATGGTTTGATTTTGGGCATGGATTGGCTATCCAGTAATGGGGCCATCCTTGATTGTGAGAAAAGGGTTGTCAGGCTCCTGACCCAGCTCGGTAACACTTTGGAAATTTCTTGTAATCCCTCGTATGCGGTTATGCTTAGTTATCTTGAATCGCTAGATGCCTCCGTTGAAAAATTTGCAATCGATTAGAGTGGTCCGGGAATATCCGGATGTCTTCGAAGAGGTGAAGGGCTTGCCTCCGAAGCGGGAGATAGACTTCCGCATATATCTCATAGATAATGAAAAGCCTGTTGCGTTGCCCGTTAGACACATGGCTCCACGGGAAAGGTAAGGGCTCAGTAAACAGATTGAAGAGCTTCTAGAGAAGGGGTTCATTAGAAGGAGCATTTCAGAATGGGGCGCTCCAGTAGTGTTCGCCACTAAGGAAGAAGGTTCATTTCGCTTATGCATGAGTTGTAAAGAATCACCTTAGTAAGTACATTTGGCAACATGGCTGGCATTTATTTCCAAGGGAAGGTTCTGCTACGTGGAATACCTGATAGTAAGTGGACGAGGTCTAGAATTCACTAGTGAATTTTTGGAGAGCTTGCATGAAACCATGAGTACGCCGTTATGTTTGAGCCAAGTATACTAGATGTAGAGTAAGTGAAAGAGGAACGAGAGGCAACAGTGAAATAGGTTCCAACTCATATTTTGGAAACAAGAATTAAGAAGCTACGAAATTGTGAAGTTAAAGACGGACAAAGCATAATGGTGTTAAGCTCAAGAAATGCGACTTAGAAGATTTAAGACTAGATTCGTGCATCATATCTCTTCTTAAGAGTATATCCTTGATCCCTCTCTTCCTGTAGAGCTTACTTGCATGCTATCTTTTGTGTATATCCTCTCGGTCCTATTCTTAATCCAATTTCTGTTGCAAACCCCATAGGGAGTATAACTCATCTGTTAGTAACACATGTTGGGGCTTGAGGGTGTTCGTTGGTTTGACTAAACTTTTTGGGTTTTATAGGATACGGGTTGGTCTTAGGAAGGGACTCCCATGTGACCTAAAAGGAGTCCATCATACTTAGTTTCCTAGAATCATATATAGTGGTTGGGTTGAGTAATTCTTTGGGTGTCAGTCTGATGTTGATTTCGGTCTTCGGGGCTGATGCTTAGAGAGTTCTTCTCCTAATCAATATATATATGGCATAGATTTTCAGTTTTGACATTGCCTAATGGGCACAAAGTTTTTACTTGCTTCTATCATTCGACTATACCTTTAGGTAGGACCATTTCCTATCATTGAGAAAATTGGGAAAATGGCCTATAGATTAGAGCTACCCGAAAAATTGGCCGGAGTTCACAACGTTTTTCATGTTTCACATCTCCGAAAATGTCTACATGAGTCTGCTGAAGTGGTAGAGCCAAATATCCTAGAAGAAGCTGAAGTGGAACGCGAAGCAACCATAAGGAAAGTTCCAACCCGCATATTAGGAACGGAAGTGAAAAAGCTACGCAACCGCGAAGTCAAACTCGTCAAAGTTCAGTGGAGCGACGCCGAGGGAGACTCGACTTGGGAAACTGAAGCTAGAATACGCACTGCCTACCCTTTTCTTTTCGAGGGTACATCCTTGATCTTTCTTTTTCCTTAAGTTGCGCTTTTATCTATCTTTTTTTAGGTATATCTCCTCGACCCTATCTTTTAGGTAGAAACTCTTTGGATGAAAACATGTAATTGAAACATGTTATGGATGATGGTTGCAAGTGGTTGCAAGTGATTGCTAGTGGTTGCTCGTGGTTGCATATACACACACAATCTAGGTTTTAGATCGGCTCAGTCACTTCATATTGCATATGCATATATGTTTGCATTCATATATGGTTGAACTTTAATGTGTTGTCATATGGATGTTGCATGTGTATGAATGATTGTGCACTCATGTAGAATCATGAATTGGGGGATTTGCATTCATAACGGATTCATAGCACTTACATAATTCGCATTAAGGAGCTCAACTTATTCAGTAGACCGCCTGATTTTGCATTAGATAAGTACATGTACACACACACTTCGCATATGATCATGAAGCATTAGAAGTCTTTTAAGGACAATGGATGCTCGTGTTTGATGGATGAGTAGATGGATGTTTGGACGTTAAGATGTACATTCTTCCTGAACTTGAAGATTTCGGGGACGAAATCCTTTTAAGTGGGGGAGAATGTAACACCCCATGTATTTTATAACTGTGAAATTCATAAATTAAACAATAAATAATTTTAAATCAAAGAATTAAGGGAAACGGGATACGCCATTGCGTTCGTCTCGGAATTCTGCTTGAGATAGAGTCTGAGTTTGCGTAAAACGGATATCGTATGAAGAAGTTATGGACGAACGAAGTTGGGCGAAAAACCGGAAAACGAGTCAGAATGCACTGGCGCACTTGGGAAGTGCGCCAGAACAAAAATGCACTGGCGCACTTGGGAAGTGCGCCAGTACATTTTTGACCTGGCGCACCTGCCAAGTGCGCCCAGGTCAAAAATGACCTGCTGGTCAGGTCTGGTCTAGTCCTGGCTGGCCAGGTCTGTGTTTGGTCGATTTTCAGAAGCTTGCTTTGTCATTAGGGCTAGGTGGCAGGCTCTAATTGGTCTCTCTTTCGAATGAATGGCTACGATCAATCCAAGCAACATCGATGGTCCTAATCAGTTCATAAACTCTATAAAAATGACCCTAGACTCTACCTAATCTATTCATTCAAAAATAAGAACGAGGCCATCATGCTGCAGAGGAGCGACTAGGAGTAGCCACCAATTTGAGAGAAGACTAGGAGGCAAATTCTAAAGCATAAAACAACTTAAACAAATCAAATCAACAAGGAGTCGCATCTCCAAATTCCTGAATTGGAGAATTCGCCACACGATTGTAAGTAGAGTATTATTCCGGTATAAATAAATAACTGTGTTGATTTGTATACTTGATTTGTGGTGATAAGTAATTCATATTTGTGCGTTACTATGATTCTTATCGATTTGGAATATTGTATAACGATTGGATATTCGCAAAATATGTTATTCATTATAAAAACTACATGTTTGCGGTAGTTTTATGCAAGTATATGTTTGGATATTCGCAAAGTATGTTATTCATTATAAAAAATACATGTTTGCGGTAGTTTTATGCAAGTATACGTTTGGATATTCGCAAAGTTTGTAATTCATGTTGAAGCTACATGTATGTAGTTCTTTAATTGAAATTCATGCAAGTTTGTGGTTTTGCTACTATGCCATCATAATGTGTATTTTTGTACAAAAATCATTTTGTGTGTAATTGGAACAAATTTGGGTTATTATAATTCATATGAAATTATGTTAAAAATTTGGCATCATGATCTATGTATTAAGCCATACTTTTGTACTAGAAAACCTCTTTGCGAACTTATGAATATGACTAGGCTATGATTGATATTTTGCATAATTGAAAAACATGTTAGGTCTATATTGTTAACAAAAATTATATGATGACACATGTGGTACATAGCTAGGTTAGATTCAAAATCTCATTTGCAAGTTTGCATGACTAAAGTAAAAATCATGATTTCATGTTAGAAATATTTATGCCATAAGTATATGTGTGCCATGGTTATGTGAATAGATTTAGAATCATGATTAAGTTGGATTAATTCTAGTTGAATTATACTTTTGTATTAGTCACAAAAGTAAGCACCTTTGTAAACATGTAGTAATCTTATAAACATGATTTGCTTATGTTTGACATTATGCCTAAATAAAATATAGGTTTATGTTGTAGTTAAGCCTATGTGTCAATAGTGATATTCTTAACTTAACTACAAGTTTACATGGTTTGATTCATGTCACTTATGCTTTATGACCAAAGTATATGTTACTACTATGCAAGTACACCAGTTTCTATTTTGTAGTTCCAACGTTATGTTGCAAGTTCATGCGTTCACATTCCCCTTTTTGTGTATGTAATCACGCTTTAAGCCTCCCCTCTTTCGCATGGCTAAGTTGGGCTTAAAAAGGCTAAGCCTAACATATATATAATAAACGGACGCATTAAACGGGGGAAAATAACGTTGGGTTAAATTTATTAATAAATGAAAAGATAAAGTAAAGGGGCCCAAATTCAAGAATGGGTTGGGCCCATGATTGGTGTAACCTTTACACCATTGATTTTTAATGGGCCGCAAATATTTACATATAAGAAAGTAAAGAAGAAAGACAAAATATGTAAATGTAGAAAATACGATATGTTTAACCCGAGGTTGGATTGAGTTGTGATGTAAACCTGCCCGGAACCGCCCGGCTGTCCAGTAGTCACAACAATACCTATCCAATGTGGGTGGTTAAACATGGAGCCCAATAAGGACCCGAGGTTAGACTGAGTTGTGGCGTAAGACTGCCCGGAACCAACCAGCAACAGGCAGCCACAACAATACCTGTCTAATGTGAGAGGTCAAGGCTTTAATAAGACAATTAAGGCTGAGTCAGGATTGTTAGGATTAAGTGAACTAAAGACTTAATCAAAATGGAACATGCTAAACTAAACAGACTGATTTGGGGGGTTAGGTTTATAAAACACTTAACCAACTTAGCATGTTGGCTAGAAATAGAAAACCTAGTAGCGGAGGACCCTTTTCCCAGTAACCCTACAAGGTATCACGATACCCTGAAACTAGGCAGGGTGGGGCACGATTACTGGGCTGATTGTAAGAGGTCAAATCGACAGCGATGGTGCAGCAGTGTAGGTTAAAACGGGGTGCGGGCGTGCACACACTCCGGCGCAGAAAAATAAGGCACTGGGCACCAGTAGCATACCTGTGCATTCTAGGATTGTTTCGGGCCGCCACCATGGGACTTGATACACCCCATGGTGGGACCAGCACAGGTAACTACAACATCGGGGGCCGTAGGACACATGTAACTATGCGAGTAGGAGCCGATCATCATGAAATGGATCACTTCACCCAGATTATGGGGTGCCAGTTGGAAACTAGTTTATATGGGTTCAGAGATTGATATGGGGTACGATAGTATATTCGTCCCTAGACAACTTAACTAAGTTTATAGTACTTTCCCATTTCGAGTTTATACTTATCATACCCAGTTCTTTATTCATAGACTGAATAGTCCTAGACTTACTCAGGCTTTATGTCTGACTCTACTTTTCTTTCGTCTTCTTTTCTTCCGTTTCCCCCCCTGGTACACAGGGAGGGAATACCGCAGCTTGACCAGCCTTCACATCCAGCTTGAAGAGAAAGAATGTATTGCTTGGATCTTTTCGTTTTGGACTATTGCTTTGGACAACAACTATGGGGCTTTTGCAGTTTATTTATGTTTTCTTTATGCTTCTTTAAATGATGTAATCAAGACGGTTATGAAGATGTTATGTTTTGAAGTATTGTAAGACAATTATGGCATGTTGTTGAAACACGTATTTTCTTTATGAAATAAAAGTTGTTATTTTTCCGTTGTTTAAAAATATGTGTTCTTATATCTGTCTTGTATATCTGTGACTTATACTTATAAACCTCCACCAAAATTAGGGCATTCCCTTTGAGAGTGACTCTAATGGAGGTGGGGTGTTTCACTTAGGATCGCACGAAATCTCGAGGGTATTCCCAAGGAAAGTCGAAAGTCTAACTACCCTCCTTTCACAATTACTAGCTAACTAATCCATGCCTAGAATCAACCCTAGCCCATGAAACCAAAAACATAAGCATTACACTTAGACTCAATACTTAATATAGCTATTCTCAAATCCTTACAAGCCAAAGATAAATGAGCCGAACCACCAGTTGGATTTGAGACAATAATGGGATCTTCTACTATACAAGCACTAAGGTTCAGAGACTCAACTATGGAAGCAGATATAAACGAATGTGAAGCGCTAAAATCAAAAAGAGTACTAATAGGATGATCAAAAAGAAAAACTAGACTTTTTCAATGGAAACTTTACTACCTCTCTCTCAGGTATGCTGGCGGTGAGAGCATGCACTTGCCCTCCTGAAAATCATGTCCTTTGTTCTTGTAATTATCCTTAATTATATGACCCGTTATTCCGTAATAACGACACTTCCTCTTGTCTTAGATTTTTCTATTCTTTCCTCCTTTGTGAACCAAGTCCATATCCATGAGTTTCTCATCCTTGGGTTGTGCTCTTTAGCCAAACTCCCTCATTCTCATCTTTGCCATCCTTGAGTGGATTGTTGACAAGTCTCTTGAAAGCTTCCTCCATCGCACGGAAAATCCTATAAAGCTTGAAAGAAAATTAGCCACATGTGAAACTACTGTGGCTATATGAAAGTTGGGCACTTCTTCACCCTTTGACAGGTGTCGTAGTCTCATCAAGCCTACGGAACCATGCCGCGATGAGGTCACCTCCCAGAAAGCCAGGAGCCCCGGAAACTCAGTAAAGAAGGAAAACAAGGATTCAAATAGAGGATCAAAGGATAGTGCATATGGCTTTGGGGAATATGCCCTAAAACAAAACTTTTCTTTAGAAAATGCTTCTTTTAAAACCGTCTTGAAAATATATTTTTTCAAATCTTTTTTCTGATCTGGTAATCTTTAGCTCTGATACCAAGTGTAACACCTCACGTTCATTAAGGTCACTCACAAAGGGAATGCCTTAACTTCGGTGGAGCATTTTAGGTAAAAGATGCAGATAAATTACAAGATAGACAAATAAAGCAGCAGAAAATAAAGTCATTTTATAAACAATGTGGTTCAGTCAAGCTTTTTACAACAATTGTCTCAATCATACTTAAAGATAATAAATTGAACTTCTGTCTTAATTCAGAAACTTCCAAGTTTAAAAGAAGCATAAAAATCACAATGATATTCCCCAAATAAAGACTGAACCCGCCATATTAGTGGAAGAGAGAGTCCAGAGCAATACATCGACTATCTTCGAGCTTGGAAAGAAAACCGAGCTAAGTGGTAACCTTTCCTCCCTGTGAACCTTGGGGGGGGGGGGACAGAAGAAAAGAGGCGAAAAAAACTAGGTTAGACATAAGTCTGGTAAGTCCAGTGACTTTCAGCATGTAAATAGACAAAAGCATCATGACATGAATAAACTGAATATAAGACAATACGTGATAACAAGGATAGCAAGATAACATACGATTAGCATAGATATGATAAGGCAAGATAAACTGAATGCACTTCTACTCTTTCTCTGATTCGCTACTACCCTGTTATTCTGATTTCTGTATCTCTACACCACCTAACTAGTGTCCCAACTAGTAATCTGTATAAAATGATCATATGATAATGTGATCCCAATCCCCGCAATTGTGGTAGCCTTCAGGTGTACATCTATTGTGAGGATTCCACCTCAATCTACCTAATTGCCAGGAATATGTTAGATGTACCCTTACTACCATATCGATCAGCTCCTTACTCGTATTAATTTTCCTTGTGTCTGTGTCAATCGGCCCTCTCTTGCGTGTAGACACCCTGTGTTGGTCCCACCATAATATGTATCAGTCCCTATGATAGCAACCCGACATGATTCAAGATGCACATTGTATAACTACTGGTACCCAGTGCTTCCTTTTTCCCACTCCGGAGTATGTGCATGCCTGTAAACCGTCGGAACCTACACTGACGTACCCCTGCCGCTATTTTGACAGCTTATAATCAGCCCAGTAATCGTGCCCCACCCTGCCTAGTTCAGGGTACCATGATACATCTATGTGGGTTATTGCTGAAATATGTCCCCGTTACTAGGGTTTCCTACTGGTTAAGTTTGTGGGCCTATATATACAAATATTACCCACCTACACGAGATGTACTTAACCCTCCCACCAATTCAGGCATGTTTATTTAATGGTTAAGTTTGTAGGCCTATATATACTAATATTACCCCCCTACAGAGATGTACTTAACCTTCCCACTGATCAAGTCAATACGTATTATTTGGTTAAGCTTGCCTTAACCCTATCCACTTCGTTCATGTAATATTGGTTAAGTGTTGTCTATTCATGTTAACTTAACCCACCCACATATCATGTTGTATTGGTTATGGGTTTTCTATTAACTTAACCCCACTCGTTCATCATGTTATATTGGTTAAGTGTTGCCCTCTTATGTTACTTAACCCTATCATACATCATGTTATATATATTGGTTTAGTGTTTCCTTCTTGTGTTACTTAAACCTACCCACACATCATGTTATATCGGTTAAGTGTTGCCTTCATGTGTTACTTAAACCTACCCACACATCATGTTATATCGGTTAAGTGTTGCCTTAGTTAACTTAACCCTATCATTTGTTTAATTAACCTGTCTTGTTCATTAGCATTAATCGATTTATTAATGCACCAACCTCTCACATTAGATCTGTGTTGTTGCGATTACTGGATGTGTCGGGCGGTTCTGGGCATTTTTGCACCACAACTCAATCTAACCTCGGATTTTTCTTGGGCATGATGCACTAACCTCTCACATTAGATAGGTGTTGTTGCGGTTACTAGATGTGCCGGGCGGTTCCGGGAAGTTTTACACCGCAACTCAATCTAACCTCGGGTTAGGCTTGTTTATCTTTTAGCATATTTACCATACATGTTCAAATCTTGATTTTATATGTTAATCATCCCAAATTCACAAAACTAGTCATGTTCCAATTCTCAAGTTATACCCCAACAAAGCTAATTGCAAGTTATGCCCCACAAATTCAAATTCAAGTTATTACTCAAAATAGGTTACACCCAATCTTCCCAAACTTGCAATAATAGTCATGCCCAAAATCACAATATACATTATGCTTGGCGTCCCAACCAATAGTTATGCCCAATCTAGATTAATATCCCAATTTACAGTTTACGCCCAATCTAGATTTAATATTTCAATTTTACCCCAAGTTCGCAACAATAACAATTATGCCCAAAACTTGATTTATATGCCAATTAACCCAAACTTGCAGTTATAATGATAATAATGCCCCAATACAAGTTATACCCAAATCTCAATTACAAGTTACGCCCAATAGTACATAAAATAGATTAGGTCCAATTCCCCTGTATTCCAATCATATATATATAACAAGATTTCGTTTAGGTTCGAGACAACCTAGATCCATAATAAAATAGGAAGGAGAGGAAACATAAAAGATTAGGCATAAAATAGCCATACGACACTAGATTTGTTAATTGCAATATCAGGAACATAAAAGAAGTATAGATTTGAATAAAATTACATCGCATGCATAAATCAGATAGATTAGATTTGAATAACATCGTAGGTACAAATCTGATAAAATAGAATTGAATAACATCTCAGGTACAAATCTGATAAAATAGATTTGAATGACATCGCAGGCACAAATCTGATAAAATAGATTTGAATAACATCGCAGGTACAAATCTGATAAAATAGATTTGATAAATCGGAAAGGATTATCTCATGATGAGGTATAACTTGGATTCATATTATTACATGCCAAGAATTTCAATTAAGAAGTCACATCTGAAAGTAACTTGAACTTACAGTTCTTAGATTAGCAGAAAATAGGTGTGTATATGTTAATTCATTTCCAAGGTTGATTGTTGATGAAGATCTTCTAATATGGTTTAGGTTTTTTGTTTAAAGGCGATGGCTAAGAGGATTGAGAGTTTAGTAGCATAGAGGCGTCAGAAGGAATTGTTATGGATTAGGTTAGGTCTAGGCACTAATTTATAGGTGTAGATTGTTTTAGAGCCTTCAGATCAGTATAGGAGTCAATAGAGTCGTCCATAGCAGAAAAATAGGTAATACAATGAATCAGGGAGTGACATATCAGCCAAAACACGTCGGTCCTGAAATTTCGTCCAGATCTGGAAAAGGGGTTGACACCCTATAGGGGGGTCGACACCTATGTCGACTCCCCTATAAGCGGGTTGACTCCTATGTCAACTCCCCTTAAGGGGGTTGACACCTATGTCGACTCCCCCAAGGGGGGGTCGACATCTGTTGAGCGGGAATTTCCCTGCTCACTTCCCGTTGACTGATTTCGAATTTTAGACCTGTTTTGAACCTTCTGGACTTATAATATTCATATATAATCTTCCTAGTGCGTATACAAACTTCTTAGGCTTATATCTTCTTCATACGGAGTCCGATTTACTCATACTCGGACTCTATCTCGAGCAGAATTCCGAGGCGAACGCAATGGTGCAACCCGTTTCCCTTAATTCTTCTTTTAAAGATTAATTATTCTTTAATTATCTCTTATATCCCGTTTTAAAATTATGGGGTGTTACAGATCCTATTTAGCTGCTGAGCGCTCGCCATAGCCCTCATCTCCAGTGAAACACTCATCTTAGCTCTTCTACAAGCCAACATACCATAACGTTAACTTTTGCTGGCTGATGCCGCTAAACACCATTATTATGAAAAAAACAAAAATTGTGCCTTTCCAGATTTATTCGATCATTGTAGTGATGATTTACCTTGTTTGTAATAGTTAAGTCCCTTTAAACTATTTTATAGCCTCTTACCAAAAAGGTGTATATATTTTAAGCGTGTTTTATTTAATATAACTATGGTCGAAAATTACATTAGTATTCTATTGTGCTCATTTATTGAAAAATGGTTTTACTAATTTATTGTAATTAATCTTTGGTTTATAAAATATTTTACACTGTTTCAACCTGTTATTTCAATTAAAAAATATTGAGGATAAATATAGAACCATATAGAAAACATAGGTAGGAATCCACTAAATATATCAATTAATATGAATTGCAACTTCAAACTTCACTGTAAATTTTATATGAGAAAATGTTGCACTTACAACATAATATTTGTTTAATAAAATTGGGCCAAATCAATGAATGACATAAATGCAAAAACAACATTCATACACATTCCAAAAAATTAACTTAAATAAATATGACGAAGAAGAAGCAAAAGATAACAAATCTGAATATTTGTATCATTATATTGAAGAACTAACCTAATGGAACTGAATCCTCCAATCCATGTTAGGTTGTGTATTTGCAATAGCTTTTTGCAATAGCTTTTTTCCCACTCTTTCGTTACTTGCCTGCAAAATTAACCGCTCACCTGTTAGTGTTTAAATTTTTTCAAATTTTAAGCATGTAAAATTTAGGCTTTAAACTCAATAAGTAAGATATTTGAAATTGACTTGTCATATAGGAGCTATGCTTCTGTTGTTATCACAATCAACAAACTAACGTTCGTTGAATAAAAATGAAATGACGGTAGTTTCAATTCAATCAATTATTCAAGGTACACTTAAGGATAATAAGCGATATTAATTAAGAGTCCAACAAATAGTGATGACTTTGATTACTGAATTTATAGGAGAACAATTATTTCAAAAATAGCCGCTTACGAATAATAAGTAATGTTAAATAAGTGTTCAAACAAACATAGATGTATTTAACTGTTGTTAAATTTGCATAGAAATAACTTTTTAAAAATTGTCACTTACTGATTGTATTAGCTAATTACACTGTGCAAAATTTATATAAAGCTTGGATAGCTTCCAATGTACAAAAAAATGAAATTATAAATGAACTGTCATCCAAAATAACCAAAATTTGGCTTCTTGTATTATTGAGATCCTTCATTCTTTTATGCTTTAAAGTAATTAAATTTGAGATAATTACAACAACCCTTTTTTTTCAGTTTTTCCACTTTAAAATTAAGACAACGCGAAAACACATCAGTTTATTAGTTTTAATTAAATCAAGTACACTAATTAGATTTTTACGCCAATAGATAAATTTGATGATGGACCTAAAATAGTCGAATTAAATCTCTTTGAGACTTTCACTGCATGTTCTTCCATATTCATCCTCCCCCTCCAACATCCCATGGATCGAAATTAAAAAAAAACTATAAACCTGGGGATTAGACATATAATATTATCATCGTTGAAAGACAAAGCTGAACCTTAACCAAGTCTTAATTGGGTCATATGAAGCCAACTCCAATCTACTTATCTTAAGCAATCAACTAATTTTTAATCACATACTTATGCATCCCAAAAAAGAGATTTTTATGCTATGGATATAAAATAAAAACATTTTAAAATCGTCTTTTACATCTACATTGTTTGCTCCAAATTTGGGATCAAACACCAAAGGTGTAAAAGTCACACTTCACTGATTCGGTAAGAATATGGAACTGTGTAATCACAAAACAAACGGATAAAAACAAGTAAGAACACAAAGGAATTTTTATAGTAGTTTGATTCAATATGAATCTACGTCCACTTTTAGTCAATTCTTATTATGATATTCGAGCTTACAACATATGAATTTTCCCTCATTACATTCATCTCTTTCTTTTACTCTCTTCTCACTCTTTTTATAATCTAATTTCAATCGATTTTGGCGAAGAAAATGTAGGGATCATTTAGCTTTGAGATGAATCTTCGATCACTTGTACGCTTTGATCCTTTTCCATGATCTTCATAGATTTCATATTGACTTCGCATTCAGTTTAGACTTCGGAGAGGACTAGAAAAGATAAGAGACCGTTTGAATGGTGTTTGAGAGATTTATCATGTAACTTGAATGAGAACCCACACGCTTAGATTCACTTGGAGAGAGCTTTTATGATCATTGACTCAGATTTGTCTTTCATGAAGTTAGAAAAGTGTTGTTTAATCCATAGAAGCCATTAGAGAAGTTGTAAGTGAGTTTTGAATATGGTGGAGTCTCCTCCTTAGAATCAATTTTTTCCTCTCCCCCTCAAATGAATTATGAGGGGTATTTATAGGTGTTTTTAGCCCGGGTGGCAATTCTGTAATTATGCATAAAAACGCCATGACTCAACTCACCATGACTTCATCTCGCCATGACTCATGTTGTCGCGCGCCATGAGTCAATTTCGACATGACTCACTATAATAATGCATGGACCGATATGGATGAACACGCCATGAATTCGATTGCTCTCCGCGACATGAATTCACGGTTGGCAGAAATACAGCATTCAACATTAATAATATATTATATAACTTGGTTGTTGGCACATATATATAAACCAGAGAAATCGACATAAATCATTTATTCCTTCTCAAGGAACGACTTGGTTTCAATATGCCATTCACGACATGCTTATGACAGCTGTCTCTCTATCCTTTCCATACGACATGAATTGTCAAGCGCCTTGCATACCACGACATGGTTGTATACTTCAACTTGCGGCATGCTCTCGCACTATGACTTGGTTCAAAAACGGAATTGCTCCAATTATCCTCAGTAATTCACGCCATGAATACTAAGGAACCAACTACGCCATTAATCTTGGAATGCCATGCTTCTATAAACATTGGATCCACTTTATAGCTGGCGATCTCAAAAGGAAATGGTCCATGTTCTCCTGAAATCATTCCACCTGTCCTCCAAACTCATCCACTTTATATTAAATATGAACCCACTCATGTTGTCAGCTTAACGGCATGAAACATAGAAGATGAACGACATGTTTTAACTGCTCACAAAGGACATGAGTACCCTTGCACGTGAACGCCTTGATTTTATACTGTGTGCTTCTTTGCTGTGTGAACGTCATGGTGCATGCGATACGAATGAAGCGGCATGACATGACTTCATTCAACGATGTCTTGACGGCGTGCTTTCAAGTCGCGATGAAAGGCTTGACTCCATGTCGCGCTGATGGTCTTACGCCAGGTCGTGTGAGCGACTTTTAGTCATGTCGCCAAGATGTTTTTTTTGTGAAACCGCCTGGTCCGTTGTGCATTACGTCGCTGTCGTATTCTTTTTGAACCGCACTGAACAAATGGTGTTAACATTTGCCCTCGAAACTTGTATTTTTTGCTTGCAATAAATTCAGGCTTCGAAATGAACGTTGTTGTTGATATATTCTTTATTCAGATTCAGTTATAGCTTTTTGTTTGCTAAGGCGAATCTTGCTTCAAATTTAGATGCTTCGTGTATAATCATGGACTTATACATTGTCATTGATCGCCCATATCAATGACAGATTAGTTTAATCATTAGAAAATGAATTATAGCGAATTTTATTTTCGAACTGAATGAAGTATCTGCACAGAATTGTTCTACTCAGCGATTCATAACTCACTGAATACGATTTGTACAAATACGATATTCTAGTTCAAATTTGCGTTTATGCTTAAAATCAACTAATTGACTAAAGTCAACTGCGGATTTCAAACGTTACCGTTTCAGTGACTTATATGATAATGTAAAATATTTCTTATTTGAGAAGTACGTATTTGTGATTTATTCCCTGCCTCTTTTTGGAGAAGTCTTTGATTATTGGTGCCTCGATTTAGGAGGCCATTGTTAGCATTCATTATGCAAAGAATTTCATTGCTCAATGTTTGTTTGTCATGCTGATCAGCTTTGGCATTGAAGATTCCATTGAATGCCCCATGTTTAGTGAGGTCCTTTTAATCCAACGTCTTTTCTTTTTCTTGCGATTGAATCAACATGACGGATTTCATGGAACGTTGTTGATATCACCTATGGAGAAGTCGCTTTCTCTCTGTAAAGGGATTTTTGGTTGTTGCATCGTTTCGCAATGCGAACAGCCGCGAGGTTTGGGTTAAGGCTGCATCGCTCCGCGCTTACGAACTCCCATGCTTCGTCTTGCTTTAGCAAGCTCCCGCGCTTCGTTTCGTGCCTACGGATTCCCGTGAACCATTGGGTTAAGGTCGCATCACCCCGCGCTTACGAACTCCCACGTTTCTTCTTGCTTTAGCAAGCTCCCGCGCTTCGTTTCGCGCCTACAGATTCCCGCGAACCATTGGGTTAAGGTCGCATCGCCCCGCGCTTATGAACTCCCCCGCTTCGTCTTGCTTTAGCAAGCTACCGCGCTTCGTTTTGCACCTACGGATTCCCGCGAACCATTGGGTTAAGGTCGCATCGCCCCGCTCTTACGAACTCCCATGCTTTGTCTTGCTTTAGCAAGCTCCCGCGCTTCGTTTCGCGCCTATGGATTCCTACGAACCATTGGGTTAAGGTCGCATCGCCCCGCACGCCTACGGATTCTTGCGAACCATTGGGTTAAGGTCGCATCGCCGCGTGCTTACGAACTCCCACGCTTTTTCTTGCTTTAGCAAGCTCCCGCGCTTCGTTTCGCGCCTACGAATTCCCGCGAACTTTTGGGGGATGAGGTTTCAGATCCGTGACAGCTTGTTGCTCTATTTTTTGTTTGATTCATTGGGACTTCCTTAATCAACCGTCGAGTTGATATTATCGGAGTTGCCTCATTTCATCGAATCTTGACGAAGCAAACGCCTATGGAATAGCCTGCAACGAGAAAATCGCATTTTAGCAAATTTTTCATATATATTTTGCAAGTCAGAGATTTACACAAGCAGGCAACATTTCATTCGTAGTACTTCTGTTCCGTACAACATACGTAAACCATTATAGACCTTTTACAAGAAAGTAAAACATAGTAAAGAGTAAAGTAATGCAAAGAGGTGATAATGATCGCTTATACTGAGCCGTAGATATTTGATCATCATCAATGGTTGTCAGTTGATTATCAGCCTTGGAATGATTTGGGCAGAAGCTACATTGCTTGGACCAGACTGATCATTTGATGCCCCTTGCCCTTGGCGAGCTGCAGAAGGATTTCCATCTTAAGAGTTCTTCACAAATTGTTGCAGATGGTTCTTCCTAATCAACTCTTCAATTAATGATTTCAGGTGCCTGCATTCATTGGTGCTGTGGCCCTGCTGATTATGATATCGACAGAACTTCCCGGATTTAGTCAGATGTTCATTCATTTTTATTGGCCGAGGCTCTGGGTAATCTTCTGCATCCTTTGTGGCAAGGTAGATGTTCTTGGGAGTGTCATTCAGAGTAGTTAACTCAGACAAGTCAAGAAGATGAAACTTTTTATTAGCTTTGTTGTCGTTCTTGTCATTTGCTCGCTTCTGCCCCTGAATACTCTTTTGTTCGCACTGAGTAGCAGCATTTTTGGGAGCCTCAAGGAGTTGGTTACCACCGATGATCTGAAGAGGTATAGGATTGTCGTCGACTCTCATGTACTCCTCCGCCTTCTTATAGAACCTGTCAAGTGTAGTCGGTTCCTTCATTTTTATCCATCTTCCAAACTCGCTCCTCTTGTCTATGGCACTGAGTAGAGACATGAGGATTATGCGGGGTTTCGCGTTCCTTACTCCAGATAAAGCAACATTGAATCGACTGAGGAAGGCTTTGACAGTTTCCCCTGGATTTTGTTTTATTTCTGAAAGCATTATAACATCCTCGGCTTTGGTAGCGTACAAGCGGAACTGCTTCTTAAACTTTTTGGTCAGGTCAGAGAATCGATTGATTGATTTGGATGGCAACTTTGTGAACCATGGTGATGCGGCACCTTCTAAGTAGAGAGGAAATTATCTCATCTCATCGGTCGCCTTAGCTGCACTCATATGCCATTCATATTTGAATAGGAAGTAGTTCGGATCAACGAGACCGTTTTACGGAGGCAAAGTCAGAGGATTGAACTTCTTCGGACTTTCTGCTTCAAGGAATCTTTAGGTGAATGGAGTCCTATCGGGAGAGCAGTCCCATTCTCTTTCGTCGACCTTGCTAGCTTGATTCTTTTTCATGGCTCGTTCTATCATGTCTGAAATGTATTGTTCTGTGCTATGGAACTCTGTGAAGCTGAGCTCTTTACCAAATGATCGCCTAGGAATTCGACCTCGATTAGTGAGTTTTGGCTCTTTGCCTTCTCGACGTGGAGGTGCCCCCATGACAGGATTAATTACCTTTCGAGCATTCACTTCGGAATGGTCCTTAACTTTTGATCTCAAATTCTCGATGTTAGATTCGTCCTTATCACTTGCTCTATCATAATCGTCTTCCATATTGTCGTTGCGGTTATGATCGGAAGTGGGCGATTTATCATTCTCCTCGAGATTCACATGCACTTTCGGAGGGGCTGTATTTGATCGAGCATTAAGGATGGTGTCGAGTTTTTCCATCATCATTTTGGTAGAGGTATCCATTCGGTTGTTGACATTGGCAATAGCGATTTTTAATTCATTTCTGGTCACACCAGCTCCGCTTTCCGAATTTTCGCCAACTTCGAAACGATTATTAAGCGGTGTTTCTTCGTTAGCGACATTATCGGCTTCTACCACGGTTTTGCTAGTGGTCTTCATAGATTTGGCCATAATTTGGGAGAAGGATTCAGTTTAGAACCTTAATGCAAGGAACTCAACTTTGGGAGAGTGCGAGAAGAGGTAGGAGATGCGAGCGCGGCCCCACGATGGGCGCCAAATGTTTACTCCAAATTTGGGATCAAACACCAAAGGTGTAAAAGTCACACTTCACCAATTCGGTAAGAATACAGAACTGCGTAATCACAAAACAAATGGATAAAAACAAGTAAGAACACAAAGGAATTTTTATAATGGTTCGATTCAATATGAATCTATATCCTCTTTTAGTCAATTCTTATTATGATATTCGAGCTTACAACATATGAATTTTCCCTCATTACATTCATCTCTTTCTTTTACTCAGTTCTCACTCTTTTTATAATCTAATTACACTCGATTTTGGTGAAGAAAATGTAGAGATCTTTTAGCTTTGAGATGAATCTTCGATCACTTGTACGCTTTGATCCTTTTCCATGATCTTCATAGATTTCATATTGACTTCGCATTCAATTTAGACTTCGGAGAGGATTAGAAAAGATAAGAGACCGTTTGAATGGTGTTTGAGAGATTTATCATGTAACTTGAATGAGAACCCACATTCTTAGATTCACCTGGAGAGAGCTTTTATGATCATTAACTCGGATTTGTCTTTCACGAAGTTAGAAAAGTGTTGTTGAATCCATAGAAGCCATTAGAGAAGTTGTAAGTGAGTTTTGAATTTGGTGGAGTCTCCTCCTTAGAATCAATTTTTCCTCTCCCCCTCAAATGAATTATGAGGGGTATTTATAGGTGTTTTTAGCCCGGGTGGCAATTCTGCAATTATGCAGAAAAACGCCATGACTCAACTCGCCATGACTCATGTAGTCGCGCGCCATGAATCAATTTCGACATGACTCACCATAATAATACATGGAGCGATATGGATGAACGCGCCATGAATTCAATTGCTCTCCGCGACATGAATTCACGGTTGGTAGAAATACAACATACAACACTAATAATGTATTATATAACTTGGTTGTTGGCACATATATATAAACCAAAAATCAACATAAATCATTTATTCCTTCTCAAGGAACGACTTGGTTTCAATATGCCATTCACGACATGCTTATGACAGCTGTCTCTCTATCCTTTCCATACGACATGAATTGTCAAGCGCCTTGCATACCCGACATGGTTGTATACTTCAACTTGCGGCATGCTCTCGCACTACGACTTGGTTTAAAAACGGAATTGCTCCAAATATCCTCAGTAATTCACGCCATGAATACTAAGGAACCAACTGCTCCATTAATCTTGGAATGCCATGCTTCTATAAACATTGGATCCACTTTACAGCTGGCAATCTCAAAAGGAAATGGTCCATGTTCTCCTGAAATCATGCCACCTGTCCTTCAAACTCATCCACTTTATATTGAATATGAACCCACTCACGTTGTCATCTTAATGGCATGAAACATGGAAGATGAACGACATGTTTTAACTGCTCACAAATAACATGAGTACCCTTGCACGTGAACGCCTTGATTTTATATTGTGTGCTTCTTTTCTGATGATTTGCGATGTGAATGTCATGGTGCATGCGATACGAATGAAGCGACATGACATGACTTCATTCAACGATGTCTTGACGGTTTGCTTTCAAGTCGCGATGAACGACTTGATTCCAAGTCGCGCTAATGGTCTTACGCCAGGTCGTGTGAGCGACTTTGAGTCATGTCGCCAAGATGTGTTTTTGGCGAAACCGCCTGGTCCATTGTGCATTACGTCGCTACCGTATTCTTTCTGAACCACGTTGAACAAACGGTGTTAACATACATGTAACAAAGCTCACTATATATGTAGACCAGAAAATATCAACGACCATTAGACATTTACCTCATTAAAAAATATACACAATTTTTGATACAGTTACATTAAGTTTAAATGCCTCAATGACAAATGCAGATTATTAAGGCTGTTTTTGAGAAACCAAAAAAGGGGCAGATTCATTTCAATGGGAAAACATGAATTTAAGATAAAAACTATACTGGTTGAGCAAGGAGAATGGTAAACTCTTGTCGATGTATTGATTAAATGAGTACACAAATAAAAATAACCAAATAAAAGAAATAATAATAAACTGAAGAAAAAATAAATCATAGGCAACAACAATTTCAATGTTCGCTTGAAGCCAATGAGGATGGATAAAAAGAAGAAGCACAATATAAATAGGGGAAATTATATATGTTGACCCGTTTTTTAGTCAAAGCAGTCACACATGAAATCTCTGATCAACAATACGCTCCAGTGTTGGGAATATCGTCAGAAGACATGAAGTGATTTGGTTGAAATCGCATCACAAACAAAGAAAGGCCCGGAACTCCTACCAGATGACCTTTTTTGGGCCTGAAAACAGCGATTACGGAGCAATACTCTATAACTCTTGTAGATCTCTGAATCAGCTTCAGTTTGAGCTTTGGTTTGGATCAATCGGACTTACTGTTTGAAAGTTATGCCCGTTTCTGTGAATGCATGCAGAACCAGAAACTTGGAATTTGGAAATTGGCTTGACCTCCCGGATCGGATCGGACCCGCTCCGACTCCTCTCTTCGAAAAAGTATAGCATTGGATGGTTTTGGCAGAGCTCGGACTCGGTTCGGATGGGTGGAATGGAGCAATCCGACCCGCTTCGCATCGAATCCTCACAAGAGCACAAAGTCTTCGTGTTGAAGACACCAACTCGGTTCGGATCGGATAACCGAACCGACCTACCTTACACACTGCACTGAAGTGCTTCCACTCTTCGGATCGAAGACACCAAATCGGTTCGGATCGGAAGTCCGAACCGACTCGCCTTGCACCAGATGTATAACAACACGTCTCACCTTCGGTTGGAATGCTCCGGATCGGTTCGGAAGGAAGAGGACCCGAACCGAACCGCTTCGACCTGCTGCTACACCTCAACTTTGACCTGTTCTTAAGGAGTAACTACCTCCTATTAATCCGGATCGGCTTACACCTATCCTAGCACGATCTGAAGACCACTTCTCCACTATCTCTGAGATGACCTCTCCACAAGCCACGTGCCCCTCCGATCCGATCCGGTTCAGAGCACTTACCAGCTTCTCTACGCCTATAAATACACCACGAGATGGTCATATCAAAGGACTTTCCCGGCACTAACACCTCCCGACCTCCATTACCAAGTATTCAAGGACTTTGGGTACTCCTCAACTCAATCAAACACGAGGCTATCGTGCATAAATTCAATCTCTTTTCTCCTCTTCTTCATTAAAACACAAGGCTATTGTGTATAATCGAATCTCACAGATTGTGAGATTCCATTGTAATTGTAATTCCTCAGGATATGAGAAACTATAAAGTGGACGTAGGCTTGGATTGAGCCGAACCACTATAAAAATCTCGTGTGTTCCCTGTTTTTACTGCTTTTTATCTATAATCTGTGATTTGTGAGGATTTCACATAGAGTTTGGGTGTTAGGCCCAAATTTCGGTCTAACATTTTGGCGCGCCAGGAAGGGGGGCACACGATACAACTTCTTCTACTAGCTTGAACGGAAGCGGATTATTTGGCTATTGGATCAATGGTCAAGCGAAAGAAAGACGAAACCTTCTCTCTTGCTGTGGATGTTGGCACTGAAGGCAAAAGGAACGAGGCAAGCCAGGAGGCTTCCTCTCATGAAAATCCATCAGCATACTTAACCAGAGATGAAATGGATGGCGTTCTCGCTGAATTGAGAACTCAAAAGGCAAGGCAAGTTGATCTGCTCCGCAAACAACAGGAGATGATCGACCAATTCTTCGCTCGGATGGAAGGAAGGCCGAGCGGCAATGCGCAACTCACTGGAAATGGTACTGAAATGGCTCCAGCAGGAATAACAAACCGGATCGGTTCGGATCCGATCCGAACCGAGGGCCAAAATATGAATCCAACGCAGATGGAAATGGGGGACATTCCCCACCGGATCAGTTCGGACCCGATCCGAACAGCAACCCTGCATGAGCCTGGGGACAGCAGCCTCCCCTCTGGAAATCAAGGCTTCGCTCCTGTTCGACCTACATCCGCACCGGTTCGGGTCGGAAATACCACACAAATTCAGCATCAAGCTCCCCTGTTCGGAACAGGCGTACATGTTCGGATCGGCACCACCGATCCGAACCGTGCACCTCTCCATAACCTCCCTTGCTTCTCCGATCTGCAGCAAGGGGGCACCTCCGAACCGAACCGGATGACCTGCCAAGCTCCTTATACTCTTCCACACTCTTCTGAACTCAACGCTGGGGGCACCAGCTCTGGCTTTAGCAACTTGCAACAGCTCTTTGAAGGCGATCGGCTCGCCAACCTCATTGAACGCCTCTCGAGAGGCCGCACTTATCAGAATGACATGGATGATGTCAATCACAATCCATTCACACAGGAAATCAGGAATTCCCGCAATCCTCCGGATTTCAAACTTCCACAACTGGAACCCTACAACGGCAGGGCAGATCCTACTGTGCACCTAATGCGCTATAAACGACATATGGAAGTTCAATCGGCGTCAGAAAACGTCATGGCTAAATGCTTTCCCCTCTTTTTGACTGATATTGCTGCTATGTGGTTTCGGCAACTAGAATCTGAATCGATCAACAGCTGGAACATGTTGGTCGCTCGCTTTATTGAACAGTTTCGGGTCCATATCGCTCGACCCAAGAATGTAATGTCACTAACTACAATCAAGCAGAGGCCCAAAGAAACTCTGCGGTCATTTTTGGAAAGGTTCAACATTGCAGCAACATCAGTTGATCGACCTGAGCCATCTATGGTATTGATGGCGGCAGTATCCGGTGTTCTGGACAACTCGGAGTTCAAAAAATCCTTATACCGGGACCCACCAGAGAATCTCAGCGAATTCTACCTTGAATCGGATAGGTTTTTGCGTGAAGAAGACGCAACCTCCGAGAAGAAAGTTCTTGATGTTAACATGCTCAAAGACGGAGAACCGTCTGATTCTGATAAAGGCAAAGGAAAAGCTGCCGTCAAGAATAACCCCAACGCTCAGCCCCGGAGAGGGCCCAGATATGAAAAGTACACAGAACTCAACTCGTCACTAACTGACATCTACGTGAACACAAACGGTGACGTCTCCTATCCAAAGCCTCCCAGGAGGGAGCCATCACAAAGAGAACGCGATTCTGGGAAATATTGCATATTTCACGATATGGACGGTCATGACACAAATGACTGTAGACACTTGCGAGATCTGATTGAGGAACGGGTTAGACGTGGAGCGCTACCCGAGTATGTGAAACAACCAACAACACCTGTACCTGTGCTGCCACCACCTGCTCCCTGGAGAGGGAATGACCCTGGAACGAGCTCCCATCGGCTCGTCATCAACTGATCTGGGTTGGATCACTCTGCGTTTTCAGCATTTCTTAGGATTTAAGATATGTCTCTTTTCTTTCTTTAGGTTTTCCGATTGGCTAAATCGGAGTACACACGTTCGGGGTTAGGATTTAGCTCCAAATCGTGCTCTGCACTCGATGACAAACCAATCAGGATTTGCTTTGGTTTTGTACTTTGGATTGAATAAGGAAGGACTTTCCGAGCATGGATTATGTTTGGCAATTTATGTATCTTGTCAGGTTGTGGCAGGATTCTCGATCTCAACTAAAGTATGGCTTATACTTATCTCGGACCACTAGGCATGGATTATGCTTAGGGACAGACTGTCTTGTCAGGTCTTGGCAAGCATAGCTCTATCCCGACATGGGTATGGATTGTACTCACTAGGACTATTAAGTATGGATTATACTCTGGAACGGCTTATTGTTTTGTCAGGATTTGGCAAAGGAACTCAATAAAACTCGAGTATGGTTTATGCTCAGCTTGAACTTCCTGGTATGGCTTATACCCGGAAGGTTAGGTCCCTCATCAGGTTTTGGCAGGATGATTCGAACGTGTCTTGAGTATGGTTTATGCTCAAACAAGCGCCCAAGCATGGTTTATGCTCGAAAGTGTAATTACTTTTTTCAGGATTTGACACACCATTCTTCTCTCTTTTCTTCGCAGGTATGGATTATACTTGCAGCTGGCAGGCCCGACATGGCCTAGCATTATCCAGAACACATCTTCCATCATTCAGCAAGATATGTTCTGAGGGGCAAAATGTTGACCCACTTTTTAGTCAGAGCAGTCACACATGAAATCTCTGATCAACAATACGCTCCAGTGTTGGGAATATCGTCAGAAGACATGAAGTGATTTGGTTGAAATCGCATCACAAACAAAGAAAGTCCCGGAACTCCTACCAGATGATCTTTTTTGTGCCTGAAAACAGCGATTACGAAGCTGAGCTCTGTAATGCTTGTATATCTCTGAATCAGCTTCAGTTTGAGCTTTGGTTTGGATCAATCAGATTTACGGTTTGAAAGTTATGCCCGTTTCCGTGAACGCATGCAGAACCGGAAACTTGGAATTTGGAAATTGGCTTGACCTCCCGGATCGGATCGGACCCGCTCCGACTCCTCTCTTCGAAGAAGTATAGCATTGGATGGTTTTGGTAGAGCTCTGACTCGGTTCGGATCAGGTGGAATGGAGCAATCCGACCTGCTTCGCATCGGATCCTCACAAGAGCACAAAGTCTTCGTGTTGAAGACACCAACTCGGTTCGGATCGGATAACCGAACCGACCCACCTTACACACTGCACTGAAGTGCTTCCACTCTTCGGATCGAAGACACCAAATCGGTTCGGATCGGAAGTCCGAACCGACCCGCCTTGCACCAGATGTATAGCAACACGTCTCGCCTTCGGTTGGAATGCTCCGGATCGGTTCGGAAGGAAGAGGACCCGAACCGAACCGCTTCGACCTGCTGCTACACCTCAACTTTGACTTGTTCTCAAGGAGTAACTACCTCCTATTAATCCGGATCGGCTTACACCTGTCCTAGCACGATCTGAAGACCACTTCTCCACTAACTCCGAGATGGCATCTCCACATGCCACGTGCCCCTCCGATCCGATCCCGTTCAGAGCACCTACCAGCTTCTCTACGCCTATAAATACACCACGAGATGGTCATATCAAAGGACTTTCCCGGCACTAACACCTCCCGACCTCCATTACCAAGTATTCAAGGACTTTGGGTACTCCTCAACTCAATCAAACACGAGGCTATCGTGCATAAATTCAATCTTTTTTCTCCTCTTCTTCATTACAACACAAGGCTATTGTGTATAATTGAATCTCACGGATTGTGAGACTCCATTGTAATTGTAATTCCTCAGGATATGAGAAACTATAAAGTGGACGTAGGCTTGGATTGAGCCGAACCACTATAAAAATCTCGTGTGTTCCCTGTTTTTACTGCTTTTTATCTATAATCTGTGATTTGTGAGGATTTCACATAAAGTTTGGGTGTTAGGCCCAAATTTCGGTCAAACATTTTGGCGCGCCAGGAAGGAGGGCACACGATACAACTTCTTCTACTAGCTTGAACGGAAGCGGATTATTTGGCTATTGGATCAATGGTCAAGCGAAAGAAAGATGAAACCTTCTCTCGTGCTGAGGATGTTGGCACTGAAGGCACAAGGAACGAGGCAAGCCAGGAGGCTTCCTCTCATGAAAATCCATCAGCATACTTAACCAGAGATGAAATGGATGGCGTTCTCGCTGAATTGAGAACTCAAATGTTAAGGCAAGATGATCTGCTCCGCAAACAACAGGAGATGATTGACCAATTCTTCGCTCGGATGGAAGGAAGGCCGAGCGGCAATGCGCAACTCACTGGAAATGGTACTGAAATGGCTCCAGCAGGAATAACAAACCGGATCGGTTTGGATCCGATCCGAACCGAGGGCCAAAATCTGAATCCAACGCAGATGGAAATGAGGGACATTCCCCACCGGATCGGTTCGAACCCGATCCGAACAGCAACCCTGCATGAGCCTGGGGGCAGCAGCCTCCCCTCTGGAAATCAAGGCTTCGCTCCTGTTCGACCTACATCCGCACCGGTTCGGGTCGGAAATACCACACAAATTTAGCATCAAGCTCCCCAGTTCAGAACAGGCGAACCTGTTCGGATTGGCACCACCGATCCGAACCGTGCACCTCTCCATAACCTCCCTCGCTTCTCCAAACCGCAGCAAGGGGGCACCTCCGAACCGAACCGGATGACCTGCCAAGCTCCTTATACTCTTCCACACTCTTCTGAACTCAACGCTGGGGGCACCAGCTCTGGCTTTAGCTGCTTGCAACAGCTCTTTGAAGGCGATCGGCTCGCCAACCTCATTGAACGCCTCTCGAGAGGCCGCACTTATCAGAATGACATGGATGATGTCAATCACAATCCATTCACACAGGAAATCAGGAATTCCCGCAATCCTCCGGATTTCAAACTTCCACAACTGGAACCCTACAACGGCAGGGCAGATCCTACTGTGCACCTAATGCGCTATAAACGACATATGGAAGTTCAATCGGCATCAGAAAACGTCATGGCTAAATGCTTTCCCCTCCTTTTGACTGATATTGCTGCTATGTGGTTTCGGCAACTGGAATCTGAATCGATCAACAGCTGGAACATGTTGGTCGCTCGCTTTATTGAACAGTTTCGGGTCCATATCGCTCGACCCAAGAATGTAGTGTCACTAACTACAATCAAGCAGAGGCCCAAAGAAACTCTGCGGTCATTTTTGGAAAGGTTCAACATTGCAGCAACATCAGTTGATCGACCTGAGCCATCTATGGTATTGATGGCGGCAGTATCCGGTGTTTTGGACAACTCGGAGTTCAAAAAATCCTTGTACCGGGACCCACCAAGGAATCTCAGCGAATTCTACCTTGAATCGGATAGGTTTTTGCGTGAAGAAGACGCAACCTCCGAGAAGAAAGTTCTCGATGTTAACATGCTCAAAGACGGAGAACCATCTGATTCTGATAGAGGCAAAGGAAAAGCTGCCGTCAAGAATAACCCCAACTCTCAGCCCCGGAGAGGGCCCAGATATGAATAGTACACAGAACTCAACTCGTCACTAACTGACAACTATGTGAACACAAACGGTGACGTCTCCTATCCAAAGCCTCCCAGAAGGGAGCCATCACAAAGAGAACGCGATTCTGGGAAATATTGCATATTTCACGATATGGACGGTCATGACACAAATGACTGTAGACACTTGCGAGATCTGATTGAGGAACGGGTTAGACGTGGAGAGCTACCTGAGTATGTGAAACAACCAACAGCACCTGAACCTGTGCTGCCACCACCTGCTCCCCGGAGAGGGAATGACCCTGGAACGAGCTCCCATCGGCTCGTCATCAACTGATCTGGGTTGGATCACTCTGTGTTTTCAGCATTTCTTAGGATTTAAGATATGTCTCTTTGCTTTCTTTAGGTTTTCCGATTGGCTAAATCGGAGTACACACGTTCCGGGTTAGGATTTAGCCCCAAATCGTGCTCTGCACTCGATGACAAACCAATCAGGATTTGCTTTGGTTTTGTACTTTGGATTGAATAAGGAAGGACTTTCCGAGCATGGATTATGTTTGGCAATTTAAGTATCTTGTCAGGTTGTGGCAGGATTCTCAATCTCAACTAAAGTATGGCTTATACTTATCTCGGACCCCTAGGCATGGATTATGCTTAGGGACAGACTGTCTTGTCAGGTCTTGGCAAGCATAGCTCTATCCCGACATGGGTATGGATTGTACTCACTAGGACTCTTAAGTATGGATTATACTCTAGAATGGCTTATTGTTTTGTCAGGATTTGGCAAAGGAACTCAATAAAACTCGAGTATGGTTTATGCTCAGTTTGAACTTCCTGGTATGGCTTATACCCGGAAGGTTATGTCCCTCGTCAGGTTTTGGCAGGATGATTCGAACGTGTCTTGAGTATGGTTTACGCTCAAACAAGCGCCCAAGCATGGTTTATGCTCGAAAGTGTAATTAGTTTTGTCAGGATTTGACACACCTTTCTGCTCTCTTTTCTTCGCAGGTATGGATTATACTTGCAGCTGGCAGGCCCGACATGGCCTTGGATTATCCAGAACACATCTTCCTTCATTCAACAAGATATGTTCTGAGGAGCAAAATGTTGACCCGCTTTTTAGTCAAAGCAGTCACACATGAAATCTCCGATCAACAATACGCTCCAGTGTTGGGAATATCGTCAGAAGACATGAAGTGATTTGGTTGAAATCGCATCACAAAAAAAGAAAGGCCCGGAACTCCTACCAGATGACCTTTTTTGGGCCTGAAAACAACGATTACGAAGCTGCGCTCTATAGCTCTTGTAGATCTCTGAATCAGCTTCAGTTTGAGCTTTGGTTTGGATCAATCAGACTTACGGTTTGAAAGTTATGCCCGTTTCCGTGAACGCATGCAGAACCGGAAACTTGGAATTTGGAAATTGGCTTGACCTCCCGGATCGGATCAGACCCGCTCCGACTCCTCTCTTCGAAGAAGTATAGCATTGGATGGTTTTGGCAGAGCTCTGACTCTGTTCGGATCGGGTGGAATGGAGCAATCCGACCCGCTTCGCATCGGATCCTCACAAGAGCACAAAGTCTTTGTGTTGAACACACCAACTCGGTTTGGATCGGATAACCGAACCGACCCACCTTACACACTGCACTGAAGTGCTTCCACTCTTCGGATCGAAGACACCAAATTGGTTCGGATCGGAAGTCCGAACCGACCCGCCTTGCACCAGATGTATAGCAACACGTCTCGCCTTCGGTTGGAATGCTCCGGATCGGTTCGGAAGGAAGAGGACCCGAACCGAACCGCTTCGACCTGCTGCTACACCTCAACTTTGACTTGTTCTCAAGGAGTAACTACCTCCTATTAATCCGGATCGGCTTACACCTGTCCTAGCACGATCTGAAGACCACTTCTCCACTATATCCGAGATGGCCTCTCCACATGCCACGTGCCCCTCCGATCCGATCCGGTTCAGAGCACCTACCAGCTTCTCTACGCCTATAAATACACCACGAGATGGTCATATCAAAGGACTTTCCCGGCACTAACACCTCCCGACCTCCATTACCAAGTATTCAAGGACTTTGGGTACTCCTCAACTCAATCAAACACGAGGCTATCGTGCATAAATTCAATCTCTTTTCTCCTCTTCTTCATTACAACACAAGGCTATTGTGTATAATCGAATCTCACGGATTGTGAGACTCCATTGTAATTGTAATTCCTCAGGATATGAGAAACTATAAAGTGGACGTAGGCTTGGATTGAGCCGAACCACTATAAAAATCTCGTGTGTTCCCTGTTTTTACTGCTTTTTATCTATAATCTGTGATTTGTGAGGATTTCACATAAAGTTTGGGTGTTAGGCCCAAATTTCGGTCTAACATTTTGGCGCGCCAGGAAGGGGGGCACACAATACAACTTCTTCTACTAGCTTGAACGGAAGCGGATTATTTGGCTTTCGGATCAATGGTCAAGCGAAAGAAAGACGAAACCTTCTCTCGTGCTGAGGATGTTGGCACTGAAGGCACAAGGAACGAGGCAAGCCAGGAGGCTTCCTCTCATGAAAATCCATCAGCATACTTAACCAGAGATGAAATGGATGGCGTTCTCGCTGAATTGAGAACTCAAATGGCAAGGCAAGATGATCTGCTCCGCAAACAACAGGAGATGATCGACCAATTCTTCGCTCGGATGGAAGGAAGGCCGAGCGGCAATGCGCAACTCACTGGAAATGTTACTGAAATGGCTCCAGCAGGAATAACAAACCGGATCGGTTCGGATCCGATCCGAACCGAGGGCCAAAATCTGAATCCAACGCAGATGGAAATGGGGGACATTCCCCACCGGATCGGTTCGGACCCGATCCGAACAGCAACCCTGCATGAGCCTGGGGGCAGCAACCTCCCCTCTGGAAATCAAGGCTTCGCTCCTGTTCGACCTACATCCGCACCGGTTCGGGTCGGAAATACCACACAAATTCAGCATCAAGCTCCCCAGTTCGGAACAGGCGAACCTGTTCGGATCGGCACCACCGATCCGAACCGTGCACCTCTCCATAACCTCACTCGCTTCTCCGAACCGCAGCAAGGGGGCACCTCCGAACTGAACCGGATGACCTGCCAAGCTCTTTATACTCTTCCACACTCTTCTGAACTCAACGCTGGGGGCACCAGCTCTGGCTTTAGCAGCTTGCAACAGCTCTTTGAAGGCGATCGGCTCGCCAACCTCATTGAACGCCTCTCGAGAGGCCGTACTTATCAGAATGACATGGATGATGTCAATCACAATCCATTCACACAGGAAATCAGGAATTCCCGCAATCCTCCGGATTTCAAACTTCCACAACTGGAACCCTACAACGGCAGGGCAGATCCTACTGTGCACCTAATGCGCTATAAACGACATATGGAAGTTCAATCGGCGTCGGAAAACGTCATGGCTAAATGCTTTCCCCTCTTTTGACTGATATTGCTGCTATGTGGTTTCGGCAACTGGAATATGAATCGATCAACAGTTGGAACATGTTGGTCGCTCGCTTTATTGAACAGTTTCGGGTCCATATCGCTTGACCCAAGAATGTAATGTCACTAACTATAATCAAGCAGAGGCCCAAAGAAACTATGCGGTCATTTTTGGAAAGGTTCAACATTGCAGCATCATCAGTTGATCGACCTGAGCCATCTATGGTATTGATGGCGGCAGTATCCGGTGTTCTGGACAACTCGGAGTTCAAAAAATCCTTGTACCGGGACCCACCAAGGAATCTCAGCGAATTCTACCTTGAATCGGATAGGTTTTTGCGTGAAGAAGACGCAACCTCCGAGAAGAAAGTTCTCGATGTTAACATGCTCAAAGACGGAGAACCGTCTGATTCTGATAAAGGCAAAGAAAAAGCTGCCGTCAAGAATAACCCCAACGCTCAGCCCCGGAGAGGGCCCAGATATGAAAAGTACACAGAACTCAACTCGTCACTAATTGACATCTACGTGAACACAAACGGTGACGTCTCCTATCCAAAGCCTCCCAGGAGGGAGCCATCACAAAGACAACGCGATTCTGGGAAATATTGCATATTTCACGATATGGACGGTCTTGACACAAATGACTGTAGACACTTCCGAGATCTGATTGAGGAACGGGTTAGATGTGGAGAGCTACCCGAGTATGTGAAACAACCAACAGCACCTGTACCTGTGCTGCCACCACCTGCTCCCCGGAGAGGGAATGACCCTGGAACGAGCTCCCATCGGCTCGTCATCAACTGATCTGGGTTGGATCACTCTGCGTTTTCAGCATTTCTTAGGATTTAAGATATGTCTCTTTGCTTTCTTTAGGTTTTCCGATTGGCTAAATCGGAGTACACACGTTCGGGGTTAGGATTTAGCTCCAAATCGTGCTCTGCACTCGATGACAAACCAATCAGGATTTGCTTTGGTTTTGTACTTTGGATAGAATAAGGAAGGACTTTCCGAGCATGGATTATGTTTGGCAATTTAAGTATCTTGTCAGGTTGTGGCAGGATTCTCAATCTCAACTAAAGTATGGCTTATACTTATCTCGGACCCCTAGGCATGGATTATGCTTAGGGACAGACTGTCTTGTCAGGTCTTGGCAAGCATAGCTCTATCCCGACATGGGTATGGATTGTACTCACTAGGACTCTTAAGTATGGATTATACTCTGGAACGGCTTATTGTTTTGTCAGGATTTGGCAAAGGAACTCAATAAAACTCGAGTATGGTTTATGCTCAGTTTGAACTTCCTGGTATGGCTTATACCCGGAAGGTTAGGTCCCTCGTCAGGTTTTGGCAGGATGATTCGAACGTGTCTTGAGTATGGTTTATGCTCAAACAAGCGCCCAAGCATGGTTTATGCTCGAAAGTGTAATTACTTTTTTCAGGATTTGACATACCTTTCTGCTCTCTTTTCTTCGCTGGTATGGATTATACTTGTAGCTGGCAGGCCCGGCATGGCCTTGGATTATCCAGAGCACATCTTCCTTCATTCAGCAAGATATGTTCTGAGGAGCAAAATGTTGACCCGCTTTTTAGTCAAAGCAGTCACACATGAAATCTCCGATCAACAATACGCTCCAGTGTTGGGAATATCGTCAGAAGACATGAAGTGATTTGGTTGAAATCGCATCACAAACAAAGAAAGTCCCGGAACTCCTACCAGATGATCTTTTTTGGGCCTGAAAACAGCGATTACGAAGCTGAGCTCTATAACGCTTGTATATCTCTGAATCAGCTTCAGTTTGAGCTTTGGTTTGGATCAATCGGATTTACGGTTTGAAAGTTATGCCCGTTTCCGTGAACGCATGCAGAACCGGAAACTTGGAATTTGGAAATTGGCTTGACCTCCCGGATCGGATCGGACCCGCTCCGACTCCTCTCTTCGAAGAAGTATAGCATTGGATGGTTTTGGCAGAGCTCTGACTCGGTTCGGATCGGGTGGAATGGAGCAATCCGACCTGCTTCGCATCGGATCCTCACAAGAGCACAAAGTCTTCGTGTTGAAGACACCAACTCGGTTCAGATCGGATAACCGAACCGACCCACCTTACACACTGCACTGAAGAGCTTCCACTCTTCGGATCGAAGACACCAAATCGGTTCGGATCGGAAGTCCGAACCGACCCGCCTTGCACCAGATGTATAGCAACACGTCTCGCCTTCGGTTGGAATGCTCCGGATCGGTTCGGAAGGAAGAGGACCCGAACCGAACCGCTTCGACCTGCTGCTACAGCTCAACTTTGACCTGTTCTCAAGGAGTAACTACCTCCTATTAATCCGGATCGGCTTACACCTGTCCTAGCACGATCTGAAGACCACTTCTCCACTAACTCCGAGATGGCCTCTCCACATGCCACGTGCCCCTCCGATCCGATCCCGTTCAGAGCACCTACCAGCTTCTCTACGCCTATAAATACACCACGAGATGGTCATATCAAAGGACTTTCCCGGCACTAACACCTCCCGACCTCCATTACCAAGTATTCAAGGACTTTGGGTACTCCTCAACTCAATCAAACACGAGGCTATCGTGCATAAATTCAATCTTTTTTCTCCTCTTCTTCATTACAACACAAGGCTATTGTGTATAATTGAATCTCACGGATTGTGAGACTCCATTGTAATTGTAATTCCTCAGGATATGAGAAACTATAAAGTGGACGTAGGCTTGGATTGAGCCGAACCACTATAAAAATCTCGTGTGTTCCCTGTTTTTACTGCTTTTTATCTATAATCTGTGATTTGTGAGGATTTCACATAAAGTTTGGGTGTTAGGCCCAAATTTCGGTCTAACATTTTGGCGTGCCAAGAAGGAGGGCACACGATACAACTTCTTCTACTAGCTTGAACGGAAGCGGATTATTTGGCTATTGGATCAATGGTCAAGCGAAAGAAAGACGAAACCTTCTCTCGTGCTGAGGATGTTGGCACTGAAGGCACAAGGAACGAGGCAAGCCAGGAGGCTTCCTCTCATGAAAATCCATCAGCATACTTAACCAAAGATGAAATGGATGGCGTTCTCGCTGAATTGAGAACTCAAATGGCAAGGCAAGATGATCTGCTCCGCAAACAAGAGGAGATGATCGACCAATTCTTCGCTCGGATGGAAGGAAGGCCGAGCGGCAATGCGCAACTCACTGGAAATGGTACTGAAATGGCTCCAGCAGGAATAACAAACCAGATCGGTTTGGATCCGATCCGAACCGAGGGCCAAAATCTGAATCCAACGCAGATGGAAATGGGGGAAATTCCCCACCGGATCGGTTCGGACCCGATCCGAACAGCAACCCTGCATGAGCCTGGGGGCAGCAGCCTCCCCTCTGGAAATCAAGGCTTCGCTCCTGTTCGACCTACATCCGCACCGGTTCGGGTCGGAAATACCACACAAATTTAGCATCAAGCTCCCCAGTTCAGAACAGGCGAACCTGTTCGGATCGGCACCACCGATCCGAACCATGCACCTCTCCATAACCTCCCTCGCTTCTCCGAACCGCAGCAAGGGGGCACCTCCGAACCGAACCGGATGACCTGCCAAGCTCCTTATACTCTTCCACACTCTTCTGAACTCAACGCTGGGGGCACCAGCTCTGGCTTTAGCAGCTTGCAACAGCTCTTTGAAGGCGATCGGCTCGCCAACCTCATTGAACGCCTCTCGAGAGGCCGCACTTATCAGAATGACATGGATGATGTCAATCACAATCCATTCACACAGGAAATCAGGAATTCCCGCAATCCTCCGGATTTCAAACTTCCACAACTGGAACCCTACAACGGCAGGGCAGATCCTACTGTGCACCTAATGCGCTATAAACGACATATAGAAGTTCAATCAGCATCAGAAAACGTCTTGGCTAAATGCTTTCCCCTCTTTTTGACTAATATTGCTGCTATGTGGTTTCGGCAACTGGAATCTGAATCGATCAACAGCTGGAACATGTTGGTCGCTCGCTTTATTGAACAGTTTCGGGTCCATATCGCTCGACCCAAGAATGTAATGTCACTAACTACAATCAAGCAGAGGCCCAAAGAAACTCTGCGGTCATTTTTGGAAAGGTTCAACATTGCAGCAGCATCAGTTGATCGACCTGAGCCATCTATGGTATTGATGGCGGCAGTATCCGGTGTTCTGGACAACTCGGAGTTCAAAAAATCCTTGTACCGGGACCCACCAAGGAATCTCAGCGAATTCTACCTTGAATCGGATAGGTTTTTGCGTGAAGAAGACCCAACCTCCGAGAAGAAAGTTCTCGATGTTAACATGCTCAAAGACGGAGAACCGTCTGATTCTGATAAAGGCAAAGGGAAAGCTGCCGTCAAGAATAACCCCAATGCTCAGCCCCGGAGAGGGCCCAGATATGAAAAGTACACAGAACTCAACTCGTCACTAACTGACATCTACGTGAACACAAACGGTGACGTCTCCTATCCAAAGCCTCCCAGGAGGGAGCCATCACAAAGAGAACGCGATTCTGGGAAATATTGCATATTTCACGATATGAACGGTCATGACACAAATGACTATAGACACTTGCGAGAGCTGATTGAGGAACGGGTTAGACGTGGAGAGCTACCCGAGTATGTGAAACAACCAACAGCACCTATACTTGTGCTGCCACCACCTGCTCCCCGGAGAGGGAATGACCCTGGAACGAGCTCCCATCGGCTCGTCATCAACTGATCTGGGTTGGATCACTCTGCGTTTTCAGCATTTCTTAGGATTTAAGATATGTCTCTTTGCTTTCTTTAGGTTTTCCGATTGGCTAAATCGGAGTACACACGTTCCGGGTTAGGATTTAGCTCCAAATCGTGCTCTGCAGTCGATGACAAACCAATCAGGATTTGCTTTGGTTTTGTACTTTGGATTGAATAAGGAAGGACTTTCCGAGCATGGATTATGTTTGGCAATTTAAGTATCTTGTCAGGTTGTGGCAGGATTCTCAATCTCAACTAAAGTATGGCTTATACTTATCTCGGACCCCTAGGCATGGATTATGCTTAGGGACAGACTGTCTTGTCAGGTCTTGACAAGCATAGCTCTATCCCGACGTGGGTATGGATTGTACTCACTAGGACTCTTAAGTATCGATTATACTCTGGAGCGGCTTATTGTTTTGTCAAGATTTGGCAAAGGAACTCAATAAAACTCGAGTATGGTTTATGCTCAGTTTGAACTTCCTGGTATGGCTTATACCCAGAAGGTTAGGTCCCTCGTCAGGTTTTGGCTGGATGATTCGAACGTGTCTTGAGTATGGTTTACGCTCAAACAAGCGCCCAAGCATGGTTTATGCTCGAAAGTGTAATTAGTTTTGTCAGGATTTGACACACCTTTCTGCTCTCTTTTCTTCGCTGGTATGGATTATACTTGTAGCTGGCAGGCCCGGCATGGCCTTGGATTATCCAGAACACATCTTCCTTCAGTCAGCAAGATATGTTCTGAGGAGCAAAATGTTGACCCGCTTTTTAGTCAAAGCAGTCACACATGAAATCTCCGATCAACAATACGCTCCAGTGTTGGGAATATCGTTAGAAGACATGAAGTGATTTGGTTGAAATCGCATCACAAACAAAGAAAGGCCAGGAACTCCTACCAGATGACCTTTTTTGGGCCTGAAAACAGCGATTACGAAGCTGAGCACTATAGCACTTGTAGATCTCTGAATCAGCTTCAGTTTGAGCTTTGGTTTGGATCAATCGGACTTACGGTTTGAAAGTTATGCCCGTTTCCGTGAACGCATGCAGAACCGGAAACTTGGAATTTGGAAATTGGCTTGACCTCCCGGATCGGATCGGACCCGCTCCGACTCCTCTCTTCGAAGAAGTATAGCATTGGATGGTTTTGGCAGAGCTCTGACTCGGTTCGGATCGGGTGGAATGGAGCAATCCGACCCGCTTCGCATCGGATCCTCACAAGAGCACAAAGTCTTTGTGTTGAAGACACCAACTCGGTTCGAATCGGATAACCGAACCGACCCACCTTACACACTGCACTGAAGTGCTTCCACTCTTCGGATCGAAGACACCAAATCGGTTCGGATCGGAAGTCCGAACCGACCCGCCTTGCACTAGATGTATAGCAACACGTCTCGCCTTCGGTTGGAATGCTCCAGATCGGTTCGGAAGGAAGAGGACCCGAACCGAACCGCTTCGACCTGCTGCTACACCTCAACTTTGACCTGTTCTCAAGGAGTAACTACGTCCTATTAATCCGGATCGGCTTACACCTGTCCTAGCACGATCTGAAGACCACTTCTCCACTATCTCCGAGATGGCCTCTCCACATGCCACGTGCCCCTCCGATCCGATCCGGTTCAGAGCACCTACCAGCTTCTCTACGCCTATAAATACACCACGAGATGGTCATATCAAAGGACTTTCCCAGCACTAACACCTCCCGACCTCCATTACCAAGTATTCAAGGACTTTGGGTACTCCTCAACTCAATCAAACACGAGGCTATCGTGCATAAATTCAATCTCTTTTCTCCTCTTCTTCATTACAACACGAGGCTATTGTGTATAATCGAATCTCACGGATTGTGAGACTCCATTGTAATTGTAATTCCTCAGGATATGAGAAACTATAAAGTGGACGTAGGCTTGGATTGAGCCGAACCACTATAAAAATCTCGTGTGTTCCCTGTTTTTACTGCTTTTTATCTATAATCTGTGATTTGTGAGGATTTCACATAAAGTTTGGGTGTTAGGCCCAAATTTCGGTCTAACATTTTGGCGCGCCAGGAAGGGGGGCACACGATACAACTTCTTCTACTAGCTTGAACGGAAGCGGATTATTTGGCTATTGGATCAATGGTCAAGCGAAAGAAAGACGAAACCTTCTCTCGTGCTGAGGATGTTGGCACTGAAGGCACAAGGAACGAGGCAAGCCAGGAGGCTTCCTCTCATGAAAATACATCAGCATACTTAACCAGAGATGAAATGGATGGCGTTCTCGTTGAATTGAGAACTCAAATGGCAAGGCAAGATGATATGCTCCGCAAACAACAGGAGATGATCGACCAATTCTTCGCTCGGATGGAAGGAAGGCCGAGCGGAAATGCGCAACTCACTGGAAATGGTACTGAAATGGCTCCAGCAGGAATAACAAACCGGATCGGTTCGGATCCGATCCGAACCGAGGGCCAAAATCGGAATCCAACGCAGATGGAAATGGGGGACATTCCCCACCGGATCGGTTCGGACCCGATCCGAACAGCAACCCTGCATGAGCCTGGGGGCAGCAGCCTCCCCTCTGGAAATCAAGGCTTCGCTCCTGTTCGACCTACATCCGCACCGGTTCGGGTCGGAAATACCACACAAATTCAGCATCAAGCTCCCCAGTTCGGAACAGGCGAACCTGTTCGGATCGGCACCACCGATCCGAACCGTGCACCTCTCCATAACCTCCCTCGCTTCTCCGAACCGCAGCAAGGGGGCACCTCCGAACTGAACCGGATGACCTGCCAAGCTCTTTATACTCTTCCACACTCTTCTGAACTCAACGCTGGGGGCACCAGCTCTGGCTTTAGCAGCTTGCAACAGCTCTTTGAAGGCGATCGGCTCGCCAACCTCATTGAACGCCTCTCGAGAGGCCGCACTTATCAGAATGACATGGATGATGTCAATCACAATCCATTCACACACGAAATCAGGAATTCCCGCAATCCTCCGGATTTCAAACTTCCACAACTGGAACCCTACAACGGTAGGGCAGATCCTACTGTGCACCTAATGCGCTATAAACGACATATAGAAGTTCAATCAGCATCAGAAAACGTCTTGGCAAAATGCTTTCCCCTCTTTTTGACTGATATTGCTGCTATGTGGTTTCGGCAACTGGAATCTGAATCGATCAACAGCTGGAACATGTTGGTCGCTCGCTTTATTGAACAGTTTCGGGTCCATATCGCTCGACCCAAGAATGTAATGTCACTAAGTACAATCAAGCAGAGGCCCAAAGAAACTCTGCGGTCATTTTTGGAAAGGTTCAACATTGCAGCAGCATCAGTTGATCGACCTGAGCCATCTATGGTATTGATGGCGGCAGTATCCGGTGTTCTGGACAACTCGGAGTTCAAAAAATCCTTGTACCGGGACCCACCAAGGAATCTCAGCGAATTCTACCTTGAATCGGATAGGTTTTTGCGTGAAGAAGACGCAACCTCCGAGAAGAAAGTTCTCGATGTTAACATGCTCAAAGACGGAGAACCGTCTGATTCTGATAAAGGCAAAGGAAAAGCTGCCGTCAAGAATAACCCCAACGCTCAGCCCCGGAGAGGGCCCAGATATGAAAAGTACACAGAACTCAACTCGTCACTAACTGACATCTACGTGAACACAAACGATGACGTCTCCTATCCAAAGCCTCCCAGGAGGGAGCCATCACAAAGAGAACGCGATTCTGGGAAATATTGCATATTTCACGATATGAACGGTCATGACACAAATGACTGTAGACACTTGCGAGAGCTGATTGAGGAACGGGTTAGACGTGGAGAGCTACCTGAGTATGTGAAACAACCAACAGCACCTATACCTGTGCTGCCACCACCTGCTCCCCGGAGAGGGAATGACCCTGGAATGAGCTCCCATCGGCTCGTCATCAACTGATCTGGGTTGGATCACTCCGCGTTTTCAGCATTTCTTAGGATTTAAGATATGTCTCTTTGCTTTCTTTAGGTTTTCCGATTGGCTAAATCGGAGTACACACGTTCGGGGTTAGGATTTAGCTCCAAATCGTGCTCTGCACTCGATGACAAACCAATCAGGATTTGCTTTGGTTTTGTACTTTGGATTGAATAAGGAAGGACTTTCCGAGCATGGATTATGTTTGGCAATTTAAGTATCTTGTCAGGTTGTGGCAGGATTCTCAATCTCAACTAAAGTATGGCTTATACTTATCTCGGACCCCTAAGCATGGATTATGCTTAGGGACAGACTGTCTTGTCAGGTCTTGGCAAGCATAGCTCTAACCCGACATGGGTATGGATTGTACTCACTAGGACTCTTAAGTATGGATTATACTCTGTAACGGCTTATTGTTTTGTCAAGATTTGGCAAAGGAACTCAATAAAACTCGAGTATGGTTTATGCTCAGTTTGAACTTCCTGGTATGGCTTATACCCGGAAGGTTAGGTCCCTCGTCAGGTTTTGGCAGGATGATTCGAACGTGTCTTGAGTATGGTTTACGCTCAAACAAGCGCCCAAGCATGGTTTATGCTCGAAAGTGTAATTAGTTTTGTCAGGATTTGACACACCTTTCTGCTCTCTTTTCTTCGCAGGTATGGATTATACTTGCAGCTGGCAGGCCCGGCATGGCCTTGGATTATCCAGAACACATCTTCCTTCATTCAACAAGATATGTTCTGAGGGGCAAAATGTTGACCCGCTTTTTAGTCAAAGCAGTCACACATGAAATCTCTGATCAACAATACGCTCCAGTGTTGGGAATATTATCAGAAGACATGAAGTGATTTGGTTGAAATCGCATCACAAACAAAGAAAGGCCCGGAACTCCTACCAGATGACCTTTTTTGGGCCGAAAAACAGCGATTACAAAGTTGAGCTCTGTAACTCTTGTAGATCTCTGAATCAGCTTCAGTTTGAGCTTTGGTTTGGATCAATCGGACTTACGGTTTGAAAGTTATGCCTGTTTCCGTGAACGCATGCAGAACCGGAAACTTGGAATTTGGAAATTGGCTTGACCTCCCGGATCGGATCGGACCCGCTCCGACTCCTCTCTTCGAAGAAGTATAGCATTGCATGGTTTTGGCAGAGCTCTGACTCGGTTCGGATCGGGTGGAATGGAGCAATCCGACCCGCTTCGCATCGGATCCTCACAAGAGCACAAAGTCTTCGTGTTGAAGACACCAACTTGGTTCGGATCGGATAACCGACCCACCTTACACACTGCACTGAAGTGCTTCCACTCTTCGGATCGAAGACACCAAATCGGTTCGGATCGGAAGTCCGAACCGACCCGCCTTGCACCAGATGTATAGCAACACGTCTCGCCTTCGGTTGGAATGCTCCGGATCGGTTCGGAAGGAAGAGGACCCGAACCGAACCGCTTCGACCTGCTGCGACACCTCAACTTTGACCTGTTCTCAAGGAGTAAGTACCTCCTATTAATCCGGATCAGGTTACACCTGTCCTAGAACAATCTGAAGACCACTTCTCCACTATCTCCGAGATGGCCTCTCCACATGCCACGTGCCCCTCCGATCCGATCCGGTTCAGAGCACCTACCAGCTTCTCTACGCCTATAAATACACCACGAGATGGTCATATCAAAGGACTTTCCCGGCACTAACACCTCCCGACCTCCATTACCAAGTATTCAAGGACTTTGGGTACTCCTCAACTCAATCAAACACGAGGCTATCGTGCATAAATTCAATCTCTTTTCTCCTCTTCTTCATTACAACACAAGGCTATTGTGTATAATCGAATCTCACAGATTGTGAGACTCCATTGTAATTATAATTCCTCAGGATATGAGAAACTATAAAGTGGACGTAGGCTTGGATTGAGCCGAACCACTATAAAAATCTCGTGTGTTCCCTGTTTTTACTGCTTTTTATCTATAATCTGTGATTTGTGAGGATTTCAAATAGAGTTTGGGTGTTAGGCCCAAATTTCGGTCTAACATTTTGGCGCGCCAGGAAGGGGGGCACACGATACAACTTCTTCTACTAGCTTGAACGGAAGCGGATTATTTGGCTATTGGATCAATGGTCAAGCGAAAGAAAGACGAAACCTTCTCTCGTGCTAAGGATGTTGGCACTGAAGGCACAAGGAACGAGGCAAGCCAGGAGGCTTCCTCTCATGAAAATCCATCAGCATACTTAACCAGAGATGAAATGGATGGCGTTCTCGCTGAATTGAGAACTCAAATGGCAAGGCAAGATGATCTGCTCCGCAAACAACAGGAGATGATCGACCAATTCTTCGCTCGGGTGGAAGGAAGGCCGAGCGGCAATGCGCAACTCATTGGAAATGGTACTGAAATGGCTCCAGCAGGAATAACAAACCGGATCGGTTCGGATCCAAACCGAACCGAGGGCCAAAATCTGAATCCAACGCAGATGGAAATGGGGGACATTCCCCACCGGATCGGTTCGGACCCGATCCGAACAGCAACCCTGCATGAGCCTGGGGGCAGCAGCCTCCCCTCTGGAAATCAAGGCTTCGCTCCTGTTCGACCTACATCCGCACCGGTTCGGGTCAGAAATACAACACAAATTCATCATCAAGCTCCCCAATTCGGAACAGGAGAACCTGTTCGGATCGGCACCACCGATCCGAACCGTGCACCTCTCCATAACCTCCCTCACTTCTCCGAACCGCAGCAAGGGGGCACCTCCGAACCGAACCGGATGACCTGCCAAGCTCCTTATACTCTTCCACACTCTTCTGAACTCAACGCTGGGGGCACCAGCTCTGGCTTTAGCAGCTTGCAACAGCTCTTTGAAGGCGATCGGCTCGCCAACCTCATTGAACGCCTCTCGAGAGGCCGTACTTATCAGAATGACATGGATGATGTCAATCACAATCCATTCACACAGGAAATCAGGAATTCCCGCAATCCTCCGGATTTCAAACTTCCACAACTGGATCCCTACAACGGCAGGGCAGATCCTACTGTGCACCTAATGCGCTATAAACGACATATGGAAGTTCAATCGGCGTCGGAAAACGTCATGGCTAAATGCTTTCCCCTCTTTTGACTGATATTGCTGCTATGTGGTTTCGGCAACTGGAATAAGAATCGATCAACAGTTGGAACATGTTGGTCGCTCGCTTTATTGAACAGTTTCGGGTCCATATCGCTTGACCCAAGAATGTAATGTCACTAACTACAATCAAGCAGAGGCCCAAAGAAACTATGCGGTCATTTTTGGAAAGGTTCAACATTGCAGCATCATCAGTTGATCGACCTGAGCCATCTATGGTATTGATGGCGGCAGTATCCGGTGTTCTGGACAACTCGGAGTTCAAAAAATCCTTGTACCGGGACCCACCAAGGAATCTCAGCGAATTCTACCTTGAATCGGATAGGTTTTTGCGTGAAGAAGACGCAACCTCCGAGAAGAAAGTTCTCGATGTTAACATGCTCAAAGACGGAGAACCGTCTGATTCTGATAAAGGCAAAGAAAAAGCTGCCGTCAAGAATAACCCCAACGCTCAGCCCCGGAGAGGGCCCAGATATGAAAAGTACACAGAACTCAACTCGTCACTAACTGACATCTACGTGAACACAAACGGTGACGTCTCCTATCCAAAGCCTCCCAGGAGGGAGCCATCACAAAGACAACGCGATTCTGGGAAATATTGCATATTTCACGATATATACGGTCTTGACACAAATGACTGTAGACACTTCCGAGATCTGATTGAGGAACGGGTTAGATGTGGAGAGCTACCCGAGTATGTGAAACAACCAACAGCACCTGTACCTGTGCTGCCACCACCTGCTCCCCGGAGAGGGAATGACCCTGGAACGAGCTCCCATCGGCTCGTCATCAACTGATCTGGGTTGGATCACTCTGCGTTTTCAGCATTTCTTAGGATTTAAGATATGTCTCTTTGCTTTCTTTAGGTTTTCCGATTGGCTAAATCGGAGTACACACGTTCGGGGTTAGGATTTAGCTCCAAATCGTGCTCTGCACTCGATGACAAACCAATCAGGATTTGCTTTGGTTTTGTACTTTGGATTGAATAAGGAAGGAATTTCCGAGCATGGATTATGTTTGGCAATTTAAGTATCTTGTCAGGTTGTGGCAGGATTCTCAATCTCAACTAAAGTATGGCTTATACTTATCTCGGACCCCTAGGCATGGATTATGCTTAGGGACAGACTGTCTTGTCAGGTCTTGGCAAGCATAGCTCTATCCCGACATGGGTATGGATTGTACTCACTAGGACTCTTAAGTATGGATTATACTCTGGAACGACTTATTGTTTTGTCAGGATTTGGCAAAGGAACTCAATAAAACTCGAGTATGGTTTATGCTCAGTTTGAACTTCCTGGTATGGCTTATACCCGGAAGGTTAGGTCCCTCGTCAGGTTTGGCAGGATGATTCGAACGTGTCTTGAGTATGGTTTACGCTCAAACAAGCGCCCAAGCATGGTTTATGCTCGAAAGTGAAATTAGTTTTGTCAGGATTTGACACACCTTTCTGCTCTCTTTTCTTCGCCGGTATGGATTATACTTGCAGCTGGCAGGCCCGGCATGGCCTTGGATTATCCAGAACACATCTTCCTTCATTCAGCAAGATATGTTCTGAGGGGAAAAATGTTGACCCGCTTTTTAGTCAAAGCAGTCACACATGAAATCTCTGATCAACAATACGCTCCAGTGTTGGGAATATCGTCAGAAGACATGAAGTGATTTGGTTGAAATCGCATCACAAACAAAGAAAGGCCCGGAACTCCTACCAGATGACCTTTTTTGGGCCTGAAAACAGCGATTACAAAGTTAAGCTTAATAAATCTTGTAGATCTCTGAATCAGCTTAAGTTTGAGCTTTGGTTTGGATCAATCGGACTTACGGTTTGAAAGTTATGCCCGTTTCCGTGAACGCATGCAGAACCGGAAACTTGGAATTTGGAAATTGGCTTGACCTCCCGGATCGGATCGGACCCGCTCCGACTCCTCTCTTCGAAGAAGTATAGCATTGGATGGTTTTGGCAAAGCTCTGACTCGGTTCGGATTGGGTGGAATGGAGCAATCCGACCCGCTTCGCATCGGATCCTCACAAGAGCACAAAGTCTTCGTGTTGAAGACACTAACTCGGTTCGGATCGGATAACCGAACCGACCCACCTTACACACTGCACTGAAGTGCTTCCACTCTTCGGATCGAAGACACCAAATCGGTTCGGATCGGAAGTCCGAACCGACCCGCCTTGCACCAGATGTATAGCAACACGTCTCGCCTTCGGTTGGAATGCTCCGGATCGGTTCGGAAGGAAGAGGACCCGAACCGAACCGCTTCGACCTGCTGCTACACCTCAACTTTGACCTGTTCTCAAGGAGTAACTACCTGCTTTTAATCCGGATCGGCTTACACCTGTCCTAGCATGATCTGAAGACCACTTCCCCACTATCTCCGAGATGGCCTCTCCACATGCCACGTGCCCCTCCGATCCGGTTCAGAGCACCTACCAGCTTCTCTACGCCTAAAAATACACCACGAGATGGTCATATCAAAGGACTTTCCCGGCACTAACACCTCCCGACCTCCATTACCAAGTATTCAAGGACTTTGGGTACTCCTCAACTCAATCAAACATGAGGCTATCATGCATAAATTCAATCTCTTTTCTCCTCTTCTTCATTACAACACAAGGCTATTGTGTATAATCGAATCTCACGGATTGTGAGACTCCATTGTAATTGTAATTCCTCAGGATATGAGAAACTATAAAGTGGACGTATGCTTGGATTGAGCCGAACCACTATAAAAATCTCGTGTGTTCCTTGTTTTTACTGCTTTTTATCTATAATCTGTGATTTGTGAGGATTTCACACAGAGTTTGGGTGTTAGGCCCAAATTTCGGTCTAACATTTTGGCGCGCCAGGAAGGGGGGCACACGATACAACTTCTTCTACTAGCTTGAACGGAAGCGGATTATTTGGCTATTGGATCAATGGTCAAGCGAAAGAAAGACGAAACGTTCTCTCGTGCTGAGGATGTTGGCACTGAAGGCACAAGGAACGAGGCAAGCCAGGAGGCTTCCTCTCATGAAAATCTATCAGCATACTTAACCAGAGATGAAATGGATGGCGTTCTCGCTGAATTGAGAACTCAAATGGCATGGCAAGATGATCTGCTCCGCAAACAACAGGAGATGATCGACCAATTCTTCGCTCGGATGGAAGGAAGGCCAAGCGGCAATGCGCAACTCACTGGAAATGGTACTGAAATGGCTCCAGCAGGAATAACAAACCGGATTGGTTCGGATCCGATCCGAACCGAGGGCCAAAATCTGAATCCAACGCAGATGGAAATGGGGGACATTCCCCACCGGATCGGTTTGGACTCGATCCGAACAGCAACCCTGCATGAGCCTGGGGCCAGCAGCCTCCCCTCTGGAAATCAAGGCTTCGCTCCTGTTCGACCTACATCCGCACCGGTTCGGGTCGGAAATACCACACAAATTCAGCATCAAGCTCCCCAGTTCGGAACAGGCGAACCTGTTCGGATCGGCACCACCTATCCAAACCGTGCACCTCTCCATAACCTCCCTCGGTTCTCCGAACCGCAGCAAGGGGCACCTCCGAACCGAACCGGATGACCTGCCAAGCTCCTTATACTCTTCCACACTCTTCTGAACTCAACGCTGGGGGCACCAGCTCTGGCTTTAGCAGCTTGCAACAGCTCTTTGAAGGCGATCGGCTCGCCAACCTCATTGAACGCCTCTCGAGAGGCCGCACTTATCAGAATGACATGGATGATGTCAATCACAATCCATTCACACAGGAAATCAGGAATTCCTGCAATCCTCCGGATTTCAAACTTCCACAACTGGAACCCTACAACGGCAGGGCAGATCCTATTGTGCACCTAATGCGCTATAAACGACATATGGAAGTTCAATCGGCGTCGGAAAACGTCATGGCTAAATGCTTTCCCCTCTTTTTGACTGATATTGCTGCTATGTGGTTTCGGCAACTGGAATCTGAATCGATCAACAGTTGGAACATGTTAGTCGCTCGCTTTATCGAACAGTTTCGGGTCCATATCGCTCGACCCAAGAATGTAGTGTCACTAACTACAATCAAGCAGAGGCCCAAAGAAACTCTGCGGTCATTTTTGGAAAGGTTCAACATTGCAGCAGCATCAGTTGATCGACCTGAGCCATCTATGGTATTGATGGCGGCAGTATCCGGTGTTCTGGACAACTCGGAGTTCAAAAAATCCTTGTACCGGGACCCACCAAGGAATCTCAGCGAATTCTACCTTGGATCAGATAGGTTTTTGCGTGAAGAAGACGCAACCTCCGAGAAGAAAGTTCTCGATGTTAACATGCTCAAAGACGGAGAACCGTCTGATTCTGATAAAGGCAAAGGAAAAGCTGCCGTCAAGAATAACCCCAACGCTCAGCCCCGGAGAGGGCCCAGATATGAAAAGTACACAGAACTCAACTCGTCACTAACTGACATCTACATGAACACAAACGGTGACGTCTCCTATCCAAAGCCTCCCAGGAGGGAGCCATCACAAAGAGAATGCGATTCTGGGAAATATTGCATATTTCACGATATGGACGGTCATGACACAAATGACTGTAGACACTTGCGAGATCTGATTGAGGAACGGGTTAGACGTGGAGAGCTACCCGAGTATGTGAAACAACCAACAGCACCTGTACCTGTGCTGCCACTACCTGCTCCCCAGAGAGGGAATGACCCTGGAACGAGCTCCCATCGGCTCATCATCAACTGATCTGGGTTGGATCACTCTGCGTTTTCAGCATTTCTTAGGATTTAAGATATGTCTCTTTGCTTTCTTTAGGTTTTCCGATTGGCTAAATCGGAGTACACACGTTCGGGGTTAGGATTTAGCTCCAAATCGTGCTCTGCACTCGATGACAAACCAATCAGGATTTTCTTTGGTTTTGTACTTTGGATTGAATAAGGAAGTACTTTCCGAGCATGGATTATGTTTGGCAATTTAAGTATCTTGTCAGGTTGTGGCAGGATTCTCAATCTCAACTAAAGTATGGCTTATACTTATCTCGGACCCCTAGGCATGGATTATGCTTTGGGACAGACTGTCTTGTCAGGTCTTGGCAAGCATAGCTCTATCCCGACATGGGTATGGATTGTACTCACTAGGACTCTTAAGTATGGATTATACTCTTGAACGGCTTATTGTTTTGTCAGGATTTGGCAAAGGAACTCAATAAAACTCGAGTATGGTTTATGCTCAGTTTGAACTTCCTGGTATGGCTTATACCCGGAAGGTTAGGTCCCTCGTCAGGTTTTGGCAGGATGATTCGAACGTGTCTTGAGTATGGTTTACGCTCAAACAAGCGCCCAAGCATGGTTTATGCTCGAAAGTGTAATTAGTTTTGTCAGGATTTGACACACCTTTCTGCTCTCTTTTCTTCGCCGGTATGGATTATACTTGCAGCTGGCAGGCCCGGCATGGCCTTGGATTATCCAGAACACATCTTCCTTCATTCAGCAAGATATGTTCTGAGGGGCAAAATGTTGACCCGCTTTTTAGTCAAAGCAGTCACACATGAAATCTCTGATCAACAATACGCTCCAGTGTTGGGAATATCGTCAGAAGACATGAAGTGATTTGGTTGAAATCGCATCACAAACAAAGAAAGGCCCGGAACTCCTACCAGATGACCTTTTTTGGGCCTGAAAACAGCGATTACGAAGCTGTGCTCTATAATTCTTGTAGATCTCTGAATCAGCTTCAGTTTGAGCTTTGGTTTGGATCAATCGGACTTACGGTTTGAAAGTTATGCCCGTTTCCGTGAACGTATGCAGAACCGGAAACTTGGAATTTGGAAATTGGCTTGACCTCCCGGATCGGATCGGACCCGCTCTGACTCCTCTCTTCGAAGAAGTATAGCATTGCATGGTTTTGGCAGAGCTCTGACTCGGTTCGGATCGGGTGGAATGGAGCAATTCGACCCGCTTCGCATCGGATCCTCACAAGAGCACAAAGTCTTCGTGTTGAAGATACCAACTCGGTTCGGATCGGATAACCGAACCGACCCACCTTACACACTGCACTGAAGTGCTTCCACTCTTCGGATCGAAGACACCAAATCGGTTCGGATCGGAAGTCCGAACCGACCCGCCTTGCACCAGATGTATAGCAACACGTCTCGCCTTCGGTTGGAATGCTCCGGATCGGTTCGGAAGGAAGAGGACCCGAACCGAACCGCTTCGACCTGCTGCTACACCTCAACTTTGACCTGTTCTCAAGGAGTAACTACCTCCTATTAATCCGGATCGGCTTACACCTGTCCTAGCACGATCTGAAGACCACTTCTCCACTATCTCCGAGATGGCCTCTCCACGTGCCCCTCCGATCCGATCCGGTTCAGAGCACCTATCAGCTTCTCTACGCCTATAAATACACCACGAGTTGGTCATATCAAAGGACTTTCCCGGCACTAACACCTCCCGACCTCCATTAACAAGTATTCAAGGACTTTGGGTACTCCTCAACTCAATCAAACACGAGGCTATCGTGCATAAACTCAATCTCTTTTCTCTTCTTCTTCTTCATTACAACACAAGGCTATTGTGTATAATCGAATCTCATGGATTGTGAGACTCCATTGTAATTGTAATTGTAATTCCTCAGGATATGAGAAACTATAAAGTGGACGTAGGCTTGGATTGACCCGAACCACTATAAAAATCTCGTGTCTTCCCTGTTTTTACTGCTTTTTATCTATAATTTGTGATTTGTGAGGATTTCACATAGAGTTTGGGTGTTAGGCCCAAATTTCGGTCTAACATTTTGGCGCGCCAGGAAGGGTGGCACACGATACAACTTCTTCTACTAGCTTGAACGGAAGCGGATTATTTGGCTATTGGATCAATGGTCAAGCGAAAGAAAGACGAAACCTTCTCTCGTGCTGAGGATGTTGGCACTGAAGGCACAAGGAACGAGGCAAGCCAGGAGGCTTCCTCTCATGAAAATCCATCAGCATACTTAACCAGAGATGAAATGGATGGCGTTCTCGCTGAATTGAGAACTCAAATGGCAAGGCAAGATGATCTGCTCCGCAAACAACAGGAGATGATCGACCAATTCTTCGCTCGGATGGAAGGAAGGCCGAGCGGCAATGCACAACTCACTGGAAATGGTACTGAAATGGCTCCAGCAGGAATAACAAACCGGATCGGTTCAGATCCGATCCGAACCGAGGGCCAAAATCTGAATCCAACGCAGATGGAAATGGGGGAAATTCCCCACCGGATCGGTTCGGACCCGATCCGAACAGCAACCCTGCATGAGCCTGGGGGCAGCAGCCTCCCCTCTGGAAATCAAGGCTTCGCTCCTGTTCGACCTACATCCGCACCGGTTCGGGTCGGAAATACCACACAAATTCAGCATCAAGCTCCCCAGTTCGGAACAGGCGAACCTGTTCGGATCGGCACCACCGATCCGAACCGTGCACCTCTCCATAACCTCCCTCGCTTCTCCGAATTGCAGCAAGGGGGCACCTCCGAACCGAACCGGATGACCTGCCAAGCTCCTTATACTCTTCCACACTCTTCTGAACTCAACGCTAGGGGCACCAGCTCTGGCTTTAGCAGCTTGCAACAGCTCTTTGAAGGCGATCGGCTCGCCAACCTCATTGAACGCCTCTCGAGAGGCCGCACTTATCAGAATGACATGGATGATGTCAATCACAATCCATTCACACAGGAAATCAGGAATTCCCGCAATCCTCCGGATTTCAAACTTCCACAACTGGAACCCTACAACGGCAGGGCAGATCCTACTGTGCACCTAATGCGCTATAAACGACATATGGAAGTTCAATCGGCGTCGGAAAACGTCATGGCTAAATGCTTTCCCCTCTTTTTGACTGATATTGCTGCTATGTGGTTTCGGCAACTGGAATCTGAATCGATCAACAGCTGGAACATGTTGGTCGCTCGCTTTATTGAACAGTTTCAGGTCCATATCGCTCGACCCAAGAATGTAATGTCACTAACTACAATCAAGCAGAGGCCCAAAGAAACTCTGCGGTCATTTTTGGAAAGGTTCAACATTGCAGCAGCAACAGTTGATCGACCTGAGCCATCTATGGTATTGATGGCGGCAGTATCCGGTGTTCTGGACAACTCGGAGTTCAAAAAATCCTTGTACCGGGACCCACCAAGGAATCTCAGCGAATTCTACCTTGAATCAGATAGGTTTTTGCGTGAAGAAGACGCAACCTCCGAGAATAAAGTTCTCGATGTTAACATGCTCAAAGATGGAGAACCGTCTGATTCTGATAAAGGCAAAGGAAAAGCTGCCGTCAAGAATAACCCCAACGCTCAGCCCCGGAGAGGGCCCAAATATGAAAAGTACACAGAACTCAACTCGTCACTAACTGACATCTACATGAACACAAACGGTGACGTCTCCTATCCAAAGCCTCCCAGGAGGGAGCCATCACAAAGAGAACGCGATTCTGGGAAATATTGCATATTTCACGATATGGACGGTCATGACACAAATGACTGTAGACACTTGCGAGATCTGATTGAGGAACGGGTTAGACGTGGAGAGCTACCCGAGTATGTGAAACAACCAACAACACCTATACCTGTGCTGCCACCACCTGCTCCCCGGAGAGGGAATGACCTGGAACGAGCACCCATCGGCTCGTCATCAACTGATCTGGGTTGGATCACTCTGCGTTTTCAGCATTTCTTAGGATTTAAGATATGTCTCTTTGCTTTCTTTAGGTTTTCCGATTGGCTAAATCGGAGTACACACGTTCGGGGTTAGGATTTAGCTCCAAATCGTGCTCTGCACTCGATGACAAACCAATCAGGATTTGCTTTGGTTTTGTACTTTGGATTGAATAAGGAAGGACTTTCCGAGCATGGATTATGTTTGGCAATTTAAGTATCTTGTCAGGTTGTGGCAGGATTCTCAATCTCAACTAAAGTATGGCTTATACTTATTTCGGACCCCTAGGCATGGATTATGCTTAGGGACAGACTGTCTTGTCAGGTCTTGACAAGCATAGCTCTATCCCGACGTGGGTATGGATTGTACTCACTAGGACTCTTAAGTATCGATTATATTCTGGAGCGGCTTATTGTTTTGTCAAGATTTGGCAAAGGAACTCAATAAAACTCGAGTATGGTTTATGCTCAGTTTGAACTTCCTGGTATGGCTTATACCCAGAAGGTTAGGTCCCTCGTCAGGTTTTGGCTGGATGATTCGAACGTGTCTTGAGTATGGTTTACGCTCAAACAAGCGCCCAAGCATGGTTTATGCTCGAAAGTGTAATTAGTTTTGTCAGGATTTGACACACCTTTCTGCTCTCTTTTCTTCGCTGGTATGGATTATACTTGTAGCTGGCAGGCCCGGCATGGCCTTGGATTATCCAGAACACATCTTCCTTCAGTCAGCAAGATATGTTCTGAGGAGCAAAATGTTGACCCGCTTTTTAGTCAAAGAAGTCACACATGAAATCTCCGATCAACAATACGCTCCAGTGTTGGGAATATCGTCAGAAGACATGAAGTGATTTGGTTGAAATCGCATCACAAACAAAGAAAGGCCCGGAACTCCTACCAGATGACCTTTTTTGGGCCTGAAAACAGTGATTACGAAGCTGAGCTCTATAACTCTTGTAGATCTCTGAATCAGCTTCAGTTTGAGCTTTGGTTTGGATCAATCGGACATACGGTTTGAAAGTTATGCCCGTTTCCGTGAACGCATGCAGAACCGGAAACTTGGAATTTGGAAATTGGCTTGACCTCCCGGATCGGATCGGACCCGCTCCGACTCCTCTCTTCGAAGAAGTATAGCATTGGATGGTTTTGGCAGAGCTCTGACTCGGTTCGGATCGGGTGGAATGGAGCAATCCGACCCGCTTCGCATCGGATCCTCACAAGAGCACAAAGTCTTCGTGTTGAAGACACCAACTCGGTTCAGATCGGATAACCGAACCGACCCACCTTACACACTGCACTGAAGTGCTTCCACTCTTCGGATCAAAGACACCAAATCGGTTCGGATCGGAAGTCAGAACCGACCCGCCTTGCACCAGATGTATAGCAACACGTCTCGCCTTCGGTTGGAATGCTCCGGATCGGTTCAGAAGGAATAGGACCCGAACCGAACCGCTTCGACCTGCTGCTACACCTCAACTTTGACCTGTTCTCAAGGAGTGACTACCTCCTATTAATCTGGATTGGCTTACACCTGTCCTAGCACGATCTGAAGACCACTTCTCCACTATCTCCGAGATGGCCTCTCCACATGCCACATGCCCCTCCGATCCGATCCGGTTCAGAGAACCTACCAGCTTCACTACGCCAAAATAAACCACGAGATGGTCATATCAAAGGACTTTCCCGGCACTAACACCTCCCGACCTCCATTACCAAGTATTCAAGGACTTTGGGTACTCCTCAACTCAATCAAACACGAGGCTATCGTGCATAAATTCAATCTCTTTTCTCCTCTTCTTCATTACAACACAAGGCTATTGTGTATAATCGAATCTCACGGATTGTGATACTCCATTGTAATTGTAATTCCTCAGGATATGATAAACTATAAAGTGGACGTAGGCTTGGATTGAGCCGAACCACTATAAAAATCTCGTGTGTTCCCTGTTTTTACTGCTTTTTATCTGTAATATATGATTTGTGAGGATTTCACATAGAGTTTGAGTGTTAGGCCCAAATTTCGGTCTAACAATATACATGTGTGCATCAAAAGCAAATCGGTGGCATCCTTAACAACGTATTGAATCCTAGTAGAAAACCTATAGGATATTTGGGAAATTTGCTATCGTTGATGATAAATCGACAACTTAAGATGGAAGTGTCTTATGCGATGTTAGGTTGGAGTTAGATGTCGGTTACTTTGTACGAGGCAAAGGAGGCCATTAGCAGTTCTGCCGATGAGTCGGAGTCGACTGGGATGGCGATAACATTAGGTGGGGGATGATTGCGGTAGAGCGGTGGTATGTAGGATGAGCATAATCTAAGGGTACAAAGATGCTGCGGTTGTCAGATGAGTTGGAGTCAATCAGCCTGCGGTGATGGTGGGAGGGGAGGTGTGACGGCCCGCCCCGCACCAACCGACATTTACTCCAAATGTGCGTTGTACACATGTCCAGCTAGCACGGGACGGTCGCCAGAAGAAAGGAAAGAAGAGAGTAAAACAAACAAAGAACCTGTAAAATGTCTCACAGCGCATGGGATAAAATATAATCATAACATATACTTGACACAAAACTGGTGAGACAGTGTATAAGCTGAAAACAAACTATCATAGCAGCGGAATATCCAAATACAGCTTATGTTTCACAACATCATTATTACAACTTTTAAAACTATCTCTAAAAGCAAAGCAAGATAAGGAAGGTACATTACTAATGCCCAAGTAGTGACCACCAACGACACAGGGAGAATATCTATATATATCATACGTGGAAGCCTCCTGCTCGCCTCCAGATCAGCTACTCGTGCATCACCAGATAACCTGTCTCTAGTCTGCTCGTGTGAGCACCCAGAGTAATAAGAAGAGACATAAAACTCTGGGTCAGAAAAAAGTCTGGTGTGAGCGATAAGCAAAAAAACAAAACAATAACAGGTATAATCCAATCATACCTGAACCTGGACCTGCAACCAAAGAGTTAGCACTACATACCGTACAATACTCTAAGGTGCCACTAACATACAGTGTAAGAGATACGGGGGTGGGGGTGTGCATGTCATAGTGATGTCAAACAATCAAGCATAGCAATCATCCTCACATCCCTCACTCAGTGCATAAAGCATACGATATCCACTGCTTTGGTCACCTAATACTTTGGGCCATGACGAAATCCAATCCCGTGTAACTATCACTACAAGCCCACTATCCATCTCTCAGTGGTGAACCAAAGTTATGAATACCGACAACCCCTTTGCACACGTCCCGCAGCAAAGCCCAATCATGAAGTGAACTCATTGGTTCCCGTCTGGATCCTGAGCTCTAACTTCCATTTGGACTACCTTTGCATCTCGGGTTATTGGTTTCCTCCTGTTCGGGTCGGTCGGTCAAGAACCTTTCATTCTGGTCGGTTTTCATCATCTCTACCCTGGTCGGTCGGTATTGCCCCCCTGGTCGGTCGAACACTTCACCATTCCTGGTCGGTCGTACTTCACCATCCCTGGTCGGTCGGTATTGCCCCCCCGGTCGGTCGAACACTCCACCATTCCTGGTCGGTCGTACTTCACCATCCCTGGTCGGTCGTACTTCATCATCGTATGGGGTCGGTCGAACATCGCATAGTGGTCGGTCTTGCCCAGCCTGGTCGATCTCCCTAGTCGGTCGGACACTTCATACAGGGTCGGTCGTGAGCTCGGGTCCGTTGGTCAAAACCTTCCCCTGGTCGGTTTAACTCGACCCAAAGAAAACCTGCACCATTTCAGCAAGCTATTTTCGCCTCTCGACGGCGTTTTCAACCATTCTAACTATTCTAAACAATCATAAAGCATACCATACAGTCATAGCAACATGTATAAACATCCACAAACAGCAAAACAACAATATGGTATGTTAAAACGGATCAAACATAGCCAAAAACCCCATATTTTCCCTTAATACCTCTTAATCACGTTTAAGCAAATCTAATAATAGGATTAACAAAACTTAACCAAATCAGCCAAATTTTCTAACAGAGGCCTAAAACAATATTTCAGAATTTCGGAATATTTTTTTCAGATTTTAATCATGCATAAATTCGCTAATTATCACTAATCACCCCTTAATCCCCTAAATTCCGGGATTTGCAAAATTAGTCGAAATTAACCCTAATTCATATCAGAGGCATAAAATGATGTTTTAGAATTTTAGGAATTTTTCTAGATTTTTTCTGAGCCATATATTCGCTAATCTTTGCTAATTACCATAATTAGCCGTAATTAGCGAAAAACAATGCAAATCACTAACCTTTGCCACAAAGTAAACTATAGATCTGAAATAATCTCTGATATGGATCCAATCTCTATGTGTTCCAGCAGCTCTATCCCAATCCTTATGCTAATCCGCCTTGATTTGATGTAGATTAGGCTAATATGTGATTAGAGATGACAAAATGGTGTTTTGGAGTGTTTTAGAAGATGAAGGTCATTGCTAGAGCTTAAGGAAGGTTTGTGGCGGCTGAGAAAACTGAAATGAAATGATTTTCCTAACCCTTTCAGCCCTCTCGTAACCCTAATCCCGAAATTCCCCTTTGGGCCTAGCTGTTAATAACCCGGTTAAGCCCAATTAAGCTGTTTTTCACTATCTGAAACTTGTTTCAGCCATATCTCCCAAACGGTGAGTCCATTTGGCTAATGTGTCCACTCTACGGAAAGGAAAACCATCAAACGAATCTAATGGAAGTGATTTCAGGTCAAAATTCCTTTCCAATCAAAAGTTATGGCCAAAACAATATCGGCTAGGGGCAAAATGGTCATTTAAAAATCGGCAAAAATCATGAACATGGGAATTGACCCCAATAGTTGTCTCCCAAAGTTACACGACCATACGACTTCATACAAAAAAAAAAATCTACGATCCTAGATACGTAGAATGCGGGTTGTTACATTGCCCCCCCCCTTTAAGAAATTTCGTCCCCGAAATTCCTTAACCCAAAACATACAAAGGATCCCGCATGCCTACCAACCATATACAACAATCACACATGCAAAACAAACAGAACCATTCTGCCCTAACATGCGGTTTACTAACAAGGGAAGAATCATCACTGCTAAAATCTTACCAGGCAAAGAGCATTGGATACGACTTTCTTACATCATTCTCTACTTCCCAAGTACAGTCGTTCTCTCGCCATCGATTCTCATCTCTACCCTAGAGGTAGCTTCTAATAGGTTGGGATCGTTCCTCTAACTGGAACCGGTCCACGTAATCAAGATCGATCTAATCGTCAAGCTTACTAGCGTTTCTGAATCCAATTCACACTTAGGTCCGAAGTCATATCCCGTGATATACTCTAGTTGCTTCCATTCCAGAAAAATAGCCTCTAAACTGGCATGTCCCTTACTCAATGCATCAGCTATCGCACCTAGTCCGATACTATGGCATTCGTCTATACTGTCATTTTCTTAGGTAATCCAAACCTATACGCCAAATTTTCAACTACATTCCAAATGTCCTTTCAAGTCCAACTTGAGTCCTTCTTACATTCGTATTGCACGTCCAACGTACATTCACTTCCTAGAGGCAGACTAGACCCATCTAATGACCCTAGGCACTACACCAACATCTGCATTATACGTCTAACGTACATTCACCTTCTAAAGGTGAACTAGATTCATCCAATGAACCTAGGTACCCTACCCATATTCATACTGCACGTCCAACGTACATTCACCTTCCAAAGGTCAACTAGACTCATCCAATGAATCTAGGTACTCTACCTATATCTGTACTGTACGTCCAACGCACATTCACCTTCCAAAGGTGAACTAGACTCATCCAATGAATCTAGGTACTCTACCTATGAGTCCAAGTCCAACTGAGACTCCTATATCCGTTGAATCTCCAAGACAACGGACGCTCCACAATGCCCAACATACTTCAAGTCTAACGTAAAGTATCTTACACCCGTCATATCACCATGATCAACGAATTTATCTATTTCCATTCAACAGGATCCTACAGGTGATACTCAAGAGAAGAAAAGTAAGAAAAAACACAACAACCATAGCATCCATCAAACAAATCCTGTCTATCACCTGCTAAAGCCATGAATACGTCGACACCTACATGACTGGTCTAACCAATCCCAATATGTCGATTCTTATATGTCTGGTCCAACCAACATCAAGAACCAATGGAAGCCCAGCCTCCAGACGGACTACCGTACGTCCAACGTACGTTTATCCTCCAAGGATAACTAGATCACGTCCAACGGATCCAAGGTAACGGGCATCCCCAGATACCCCTGCTTTTAGTCCGCCTAAAATACTTGAGTCCAACCCAAGTCTATCCATTGTCTTGCTGCCCTCTCGAGTCCAACTCAAGCCGAATCCAATTCCTTGCAGCCTTCTCGAGTCCAACTCGAGTCAATCTATAACTCAGACCCAGTCTTGAGTATCCATTACCGACAAACTCTAGTCCAACTTGAGTCGTCTCCCTATTCGTTGCATCTCCAAGATCAACGAACACCCTTTTTCTTTTTACGAGTTCAAGTCCTACTTGAATCGTCCTAATCTTCGTTGCATCTTCCATGATCAACGAACACATCCTATTTCTTCAAGTTCTACTATCCGAAGAGAACATCAGCATAGGGTCCTAAACAATCCATTACTTTGCATCTTTCTCGAGTCCCAGTCGAGCAATCTCATAACCCTATCGAGTCTAACTCTGGGCAGTCTATACCATTGAACAGTCTTATCATGTTTCGTCTTCCCATCACTCCTCGAGTAAACCAAGATATCATCCAATGAAAAATCACAACAACTATTTACCCCTCACCCAAACCATCCTAGTCGAAATCGACATTCCCCAAGCACAAGCCCCAAAGGCCTAAACCAATATCAGACAAGCACCCAAGGAACATCTCCTCCGAGTTCAGACAACCCACGTGAGGTGATACTAGCAAAACAATCTAGCACTGGAGCACTCATTTGCCTCCCAGAGACAACTAGAACTTACTACAACGATAACCTCTTAGCTTCCTTAACTCCACTTACTATCACCATCATTAGGTAGGTACGTAATACCACCCTATTCATTTGGAGTAGATCGACTCCCCAAAATAATGCTAAACCCAGTAAAGCCCAAAACAAAGCAATCACAACAAACATACATCCATGACTCGATAAGACCACATTACAACAAATCATGCCAAAACTAGTCAAACCACCAATCGGGTTCGTCACAACTAGAGGTCTATCGACTATCTCGGGTTTGTCAAACAATACCCGAACAGAAACATCTTAAATAGAAAGCATACCTTTTATAACGACACCCTTTCCCTTCTGTGCCGCACTTGGAGCATTCGACGAAGAAGGAACATCGTTGATAGCATACGCTTTCACAATCTGCTTCTCCCTAGGAGGTTGTGGGCAATCATCCTTGTGATGTCCCACCTGGCCGCAGTTAAAGCACTTCCTTTCCCCAGGCTTTTCTCGACAATCTCTGGCATAGTGGCCCTTCTTGCCACAACTAAAGCATTCGCCATCTTTCTTATTTTTCTTATTCTGACCATCCTTGGTCGGGTTCTGTTTCCTCTTGCTCTGAGAATTCTTCTTGCCTTCACCGCCTGCTTGCGGCTTTGGCTCCTCTGTAGATGCAATAGCAACTTCGGTCTTCGACTTAGGGAAAAGGCTCTCTGATCTTAATGCCTTTCCTACAATAGATTCGAACGTCTCATCGATATGGTTTATAAGTCTTTCCCCCAAGTACCCATCCAAGCCAGTTATGAACTTCTCGTTCTTCTTTTCGACTGTATCGATAAGGGACCATCCATATTTCGGTAAAGTATCGAATTCTGCGATGTACTCCGAGACTTCCCTACCATTCTGCTTAAGCTCCAAGAACTTCCTGAACAATTCTGATTTATGAGCAGCTGGAATAAACTTATCACAAAAGCGAGTCTTAAACTGATTCCAAGTAACTTGATCCTCTGGAGTAGCTGTCTTAATGGCATTCCACCAATTCATCGCTCGTCCTTGCAGCTGACGAGACGCTAGCCTTCTCTTCATCGCATCCTCGATACCCAAGTCTTCGAAGATACGATCACAGCTATCCAACCAATCCTGAACATCCGTGGCCGACTCTGTTCCATGGAACGGCTTCCCACCAAGGTTAGTGTAATCCTTGCACAACTTGGCAAAATCGACCCTAGGCGCCTGCACTACTGGACCACCACCATTACCGGCATTGGGAACTGCTCCCTGAACATCCCTAAGCATCTCTCTCATGAAGTTAGTGAACATTGTCCTCATGTCAGGAGCATTCCCATGATCGGTCCCTCTACCAGCACCCCTGGTGTCTCGACTCATCGTTCAATCTTTAAAGAGAAAACGATTAACGACCCCATAGTGGTGCTAGTGCAATACGACTTCATCCTTATACTACTAATAGGATATATATAGCTTTTGAAAACCAAAGTAATCACAAATACGCGCTCTAATATACGTACTATCTCTCCCTAGTGTCTTTCCCTAGGTTAACTACGCAACCTAGAGCTCTGATACCAAATGTGACGGCCCGCCCCGCACCAACCGACATTTACTCCAAATGTGCGCTGTACACATGTCCAGCTAGCACGGGACGGTCGCCAGATAAAAGGAAAGAGGAGAGTAAAACAAACAAAGAACCTGTAATATGTCTCACTGCGCATGGGATAAAATATAATCATAACATATACTTGACAAAAAACTGGTGAGACAGTGCATAAGCTGAAAACAAACTATCATAGCAGCGGAAAATGCAAATACAACTTATGTTTCACAACATCATTATTACAACTTTTAAAACTATCTCTAAAAGCAAAGCAAGATAAGGAAGATACACTACTAATGCCCAAGTAGTGACCATCAACGACACAGGGAGAATATCTATATATATCATACGTGGAAGCCTCCTACTCGCCTCCAGATCAGCTACTCGTGCATCACCAGATAACCTGTCTCTAGTCTGCTCGTGTGAGCACCCAGAGTAATAAGAAGAGACATAAAACTCTGGGTCAGACAAAAGTCTGGTGTGAGCGATAAGCAACAAAACAAAACAATAACACGTATAATCCAATCATACCTGAACCCGGACCTGCAACCAAAGAGTTAGCACTACATACCGTACAATACTCTAAGGTGCCACTAACATACAGTGTAAGAGATACGGGGGTGGGGGTGTGCATGTCATAGTGATGTCAAACAATCAAGCATAGCAATCATCCTCACATCCTTCACTCAATGCGTAAAGCATACGATATCCACTACTTTGGTCACCTAATACTTTGGGCCATGACGGAATCCAATCCCATGTAACTATCACTACAATCCCACTATCCATCTCTCAGTGGTGAACCAAAGTTATGAATACCGACAACCCCTTTGCACACATCCCGCAGCAAAGCCCAATCATGAAGTGAACTCATTGGTTCCCATCTGGATCCTGAGCTCTAACTTCCATTTGGACTACCTTTGCATCTCGGGTTATTGGTTTCCTCCTGTTCGGGTCGGTCGGTCAAGAACCTTTCATTCTGGTCGGTTTTCATCATCTCTACCTTGGTCGGTCGGTATTGCTCCCCTGGTCGGTCGAACATTTCACCATTCCTGGTCGGTCATACTTCACCATCCCTGGTCGGTCGGTATTACCCCCCTGATCGGTCGAACACTTCACCATTCCTGGTCGGTCGTACTTCACCATCCCTGGTCGGTCGTACTTCATCATCGTATGGAGTCGGTCGAACATCGCATAGTGGTCGGTCTTGTCCAGCCTAGTCAATCTCCCTAGTCGGTCGGACACTTCATACAGGGTCGGTCGTGAGCTCGGGTCGGTCGGTCAAAACCTTCCCCTGGACGGTTTAACTCGACCCAAAGAAAACCTGCACCATTTCAGCAAGCTATTTTCGCCTCTCGACGGCGTTTTCAACCATTCTAACTATTCTAAACAATCATAAAGCATACCATACAGTCATAGCAACATGTATAAACATCCACAAACAGCAAAACAACAATATGGTAGGTTAAAACGGATCAAACATAGCCAAAAACCCCATATTTTCCCTTAATCCCTCTTAATCATGTTTAAGCAAATCTAATGATAGGATTAACAAAACTTAACCAAATCAGCCAAATTTTCTAACAGAGGCCTAAAATAATATTTCAGAATTTCTGAATATTTTTTTAGATTTTAATTATGCATAAATTCGCTAATTATCACTAATCACCCCTTAATCCCCTAAATTCCGGGATTTGCAAAATTAGTCGAAATTAAACCAAATTCATATCAGAGGCATAAAATGATGTTTTAGAATTTTAGAAATTTTTCTAGATTTTTCTGAGCCGTAATTTCGCTAATCTTCGCTAATTACCATAATTAGCCGTAATTAGTGAAAAACAATGTAAATCACTCACCTTTGCCATAAAGTAAACTATAGATCTGAAATAATCTCTGATTTAGATCCAATCTCTATGTGTTCCAGCAGCTCTATCCCAATCCTTATGCTAATCCGCCTTGATTTGATGTAGATTAGGCTAATATGTGATTAGAGATGACAAAAAGGTGTTTTGGAGTGTTTTAGAAGATGGAGGCCATTGCTAGAGCTTAAGGAAGGTTTGTGGCGGCTGAGAAAACTGAAATGAAATGATTTTCCTAGCCCTTTCAGCCCTCTCATAACCCTAATCCCGAAATTCCCCTTTGGGCCTGGCTGTTAATCACCCGGTTAAGCCCAATTAAGCTGTTTTTCACTATTTGAAACTTGTTTCAGCCATATCTCACAAACGGTGAGTCCGTTTGGCTAATGTGACCACTCTACGGAAAGGTAAACCATCAAACAAATCTAATGGAAGTGGTTTCAGGTAAAAATTCCTTTCCAATCAAAAGTTATGGCCAAAACAATATCGGCTAGGGGCAAAATGGTCATTTAAAAATCGGCAAAAATCATGGGAAAGAAGGAAGACCAGATAGTGAGGTGGTATAGGAAAGAAGGAAGACCAGATAGATCTGAAATATTCTACGATCCTAGATACGTAGAATGCAGGTTGTTACAGCAGGATACGATAGTGAGGTGGTATAGGAAAGAAGGAAGACCAGATAGAGCAGAAAAGGTACGAATGAAGTGTGCTTTAGTTGAAATCATGGGAAAGAAGCTATGTTAATATTAAGGGTTTGGTTGACGTCGGCGGATGGGAAAACACAAATTTGGTGAGGATAGTATTTTTGGGTAGTGTGATGCTAAGAGCACCGCAATATGTTCTTCCTAATACCACGACTAAAAAATACCACAAGAATTAGTATTACATTCTTCTTAATACCACACTTAAAAATTAGGGGCAACCACAATTTTTTACCCTTTTTCTATTTTGCTTGATATTCGTTCGTCCTCATTTGTAAAACCGATTAATGAGTTAAACCCTAGATCTATAACCGATCAACGAATTCAACGCCGCAATATACAAAAGCCGTGAATAAGTTTTGAATTAAGCAAACTAGAAGAGGAAGTGAGAGATTCGAGTTTTCAGATCACCAAACAATTAAGAGATTATCGTATGAATTTGAATTTTCTCGCGAGAGAGGCAAAGAAGACAGCGATTACGAGAGATTAGGGTATTCAGATTAGCTTGATACGTGATTAGTTCGACAAATAATGATTGAGTGGGAGATTAGAATGGAGTGGTAATGTGGTATCAGGAAGCATACAAAATTTAATGAGTTTTATTTTTTAATTGTGGTATTAGGAAGAACACATTGGGGTGCCCTTAGCACCACACTTAGGGTATGGAGGATGAAGAACAAAGGGAAAAGTTGGGCTCGTTCAGATGGAGAGTGGAAAAAAGGGGAAACTACATGGCAGTTCATTTCAGTTTTCAGAGACGTTTTAGTTTTACAAATGAGCTAGAGCAAAGGAGATTGCAGCATTTGATACTCATAGTATAGATTAGAGAAAATATTACTAACTTTTATCTTTGCGGTATTTAGTTTTAAGGACATATTTCCAAAAAAATTAGATCAAAGGACAACTAAGTTTAATAATTAAATAAAGTACAAAGACCAAATTGTATTATATCGACATGGAGTTCACTTTAATTTATCATCACTACTAAATTAATTAAAAAAATTAAAAATTGCCCTTAAAATTGAAAAAAAAAGCGATTTCAAAATTATTTTTGTCAATTGATGTTATTATAAACATATATAAATAATCAGCTCGGAAAGCTAGATGAATATAGCTTTATTACTGAAAATATAGCTTTATACTATATAACCTAAACAAAAAATCATGTCATTTTAAAGCTAATGTCGTTTACACCTGAAAAATCTGTATGTAAAAAACGAAGCTATGTGCATTTACCTTTCTGATAGAATTTTCTTATATTTTTTTTTCATATTTACAAAAAAATATACATTTTCTAAATAATTTTTTATTAATTTTAATATTATAACCATAGAAAAATATTTTTGTATTAATTTTTGTTATATGTGAAATGTCAACTTGTGTCCTTAGTTTAAAATGTTTGGATTTTTTCCAATTAAAACATGAAAGTTGTCCTTGATTTACATAGCAAAAGATGCTTGTCCACATCCACTTTATCTTAATATGTTGTTTATTGCACCGTCTAATGATCCATTGTTACTTTCCAATAAAGAAAGTGGAAAATAGACTAAAGGACAAACATCGTCTAATGATCCATTGTTACTTTCCATTAAAGAAAGTGGAAAATAGAATAAAGGACAAACTTAGCCAAAAATTTGGTGAAAAGTATACAAAGTTTGGAATTTAGAGAGAATGACACATTTTAGTGCAAAAGGGGAAATGATAGTGGGCCCCCTGAATTCCTCTTTTACACTTAAATACGTCCTTCACCCTACCAACATTTTCTTTAAGTTTTTCTTTTAAACTACAAACTTTTACAATAGTATGTTTATTTCAGGTGTAATCATTTAACTTAGCACTACTAGCTATTAAGACATTCCCTTTTGAACTTCATCTATTTACACATTCACTGACGGACATAGGCACACATCTAATGGCAACTGAAATGGTATGTGTAGACGATGTAATGCAAAAAAAAAAAACAATAAATAAATTCTAGTTGCAGCAGTGGTAATGCATTAAAAAAAAGGGATGATGGGCTCTGAAACTTTAGGAAAAATTGGGGAAACTTTGAGATTACATAGAGTACCATGACTCTACCAGCACTTGCATAATTTTAGCACACAACTAGTAAAACATTTTGGGGAAATTTGGCTAGCATGCTTATTTCCAGGTTTCATTTGAACAACATCTCTCCCAAACTTGTGATATAAATTAGGTCCTTATTTTTCGAAAATCAGCAAAAAAGAATAATCATGAAAATTCATAATTAAATTCAATAAGTAATCATCATCGAATTCATGCAGTAAAACTACCAAAAACAAATCAAAAACAAAAAACAAAAAAATGACGAAGCTCCAGTATATTGCAGCAAACAATGCAATTATTTGCAATTGTTGCTGATATTTCAGCAACTATTGCAATTATTGCATCGACCGCAGTATTATTGCTAAAATATCAGCAGTATAATGTAATAATTGCAGTTTTTGATGTGATACTTCATCCGCCATCTGTTTTTTCAGCTCTACACCATTTTTAAACATAGTTGCTGATATTTCAGCAATTATACAGGATAATTGCTGACATATCAGCAACAATTCACCATGTCTTGCAAACAGTTCAACTTTATTTGTTGATATATCAGTAGGAATGCACAATAATTTCTGACATATTAGCAACAATTCATCTCGATTTTCAGCTAAAACTTAGGATGAATTGTTGCTGACTTCTTAGCAATTATTGAGTATAATTGCTGATTTTGCCGATTTTTTTTTCTTTTTTCAAAATACTCCCATGAATATTTGCAAATTTTTTTATGCATCAGCGCTCAAAGTTTGTTAAAAAAAATGAAGAGGGCAAAAACAGGGACCCGCTTTACATGAAACCTTAGGGTAGGAGGCTGTTCGAATGGAACTTTGAAATAAGGACGTGTGACAAACTATCCCAAACATTTTTCTACCCTGCAAATTATTGCACTACCACATGACTCGTAAATAAATAAGACTTTTCGGTTTGCATACAACTGTGATTATTGATTTCTCTTAATTATTTGATGGCATAACTCCAACAACTAGCGTAACACCCGCATTTTATGATAATTTAATAATTAAATAATGCATATGTGTATATATATGAAAAATAAAATAAAGACAATATGTGATTGCATGTAATAAATACATGCACTGAAAAAGAAGAAAATATTAATGCAAATAAAAATGTAATGCATACATTAAAAGAAAGAAAGGATTGGTTGCATGCAGTGTAAATATGTTGCATGCACTGATTTATAAATATTATATATTAATAACAAAGGAGAAATAAAAGAAAAAGATGCATGCAATGGTTTAATTAAAAGATTACATCAAACATGAAAAAGGGGAATGAGAAAAGAACAATGGCCACCATTGTTCTAAGCCTTGTTAACGAAAGCCTTAGTAGTCTAGTTGATTAGGACATGTGGTTTGCATACAAGAGGTGCAGAGTTCGATCCCTGCTGCTGTTATATTTTTGTTTTAAGGGAACGGCTAAAATGACACATGTTCGTAAGAGAAAATATATATAAATGCATATTTAAGGAAAAATATACATATAAGGAAGTGAAGAAAATATATGTATGTGTGTTTGTGTGTATATATGAGAGTATATTGTGCAAAAAAATATATATACAAGAGATAAAGTTTAAGATAAGGCTGTAATTAAATAAATATGGCAAGAATCAAATAACGGTGCAACACCATTTGAATTTTGAAAACCAAATATAAGTTGTATATATATGTATATATACATACATATACGCATAAAATGGTCATTAGAAGTTTTGTATACATATAAGGACCTTATATATGAACATATCCAAATTAATTCAAAACTGAAGGCTACATGCAGAAAAGAAAAAATAATAATATTATAGCCGGGGTCGACCCGGGGGTCGACCCAGGCATGGGGGTCGACCTTGGGGTGGGGGGGTCGACCCACATGAAGGCGGGTCGATACCGGGGTCAAGCAACCCTAAATCCAGTAAGGTTCATTAACTATCTGCACTGTTTTCTTAACTGGCTTTAATACTGACACAGCGCTACATGTACGATAAAATCCTAAACACCTATAAATAGGCTAGCAGAGCCTAGCCTAAATCTCACATTCTCTGAGACATCGTCTAAGCTCTGCTATTCTTTCTCCTCCTCAGATCTCTTCAGAAAAACAAGATAATTAATTTAGGAAAATTATGAATCAAGATCTGGAAGAATAGAATGAATATTAATTAGAAGGTGTTCAGAATCATATTTGAAGCGAGATAATTTTCTAGATCTGGTCTATTTCAATTTTCTCCTCTTTCTTACCTTTTTTTTATTAAAAAAATTATGAATCCATGGTTGTTAGGTTCGGAATCCAATTAGGGGAATACCATGAAATGCTAAACCTGGACCAGATCCGGGATTGGGAAAGCAAATGAGGTGAGTGGATTTAAATTATATCATTTTAGATAGTGATATATTATCGTTTAGCATTCCCAGTTATTATGAAATGTGAATTTTCCAGAATAATTAAAAGTGTTAAAATGCTGTTATAACATGTTGAGATATTGATAAGAATATGTTGGAAAATTCATATGTTGAATCGGTTAAAGTGTTGAAATGTTTACATGTTGAAAAAAATAAACTTGTTAGAATACGGGTAGAGACTACTGTTGTTTGTATTACATGTTAACTTGTGACATTTATATATATGAACCCTTATTTGTATGGATTGGAATAGTTACATGATTAAATGATTCCATGTTGGCATAGAGTTAAATACATGTTAAAAAGGACATGCGACATAAAATGGGCTTAATATGATGACATGTATGTTAGCCTGTTTTGTGACCAGGCCACCGAAAGCCCAGACGATCAAGGTTACATGTGTAGAGGTTAAAAGCTCTTGTACGTTCTATAACCAGAGATTGGATCGGATTAGAGAGCTAGGATCGGATCGTGTCAGATGCTCGATTTAGAGATAAATGGCTTATATGTGGTTTACCTCATAAAAGGATAAGTGGCTCGGATCAGATATAGATAGACCCAATCCAACCCCATGCTTTGGAGTTTCAGCACAAAGATTCGGCCACTGGTCTGGTTCGGATATTGGTGGACCTAAACCCAAGCCACCACACACGAAGACCTTCGAGCTTCTGACAAAGTCGCATCAGCTCAGATCGGTCCCTAACCGAACTGCCTGAAGCATCCTTGCGCACTATGAAGTTTACCTTTTCTCTAGCCTATTAATCTGGATTGTTGTATACGTGTCATCGCACAATTAAGAGACAATTTCTCTACTCTCTCCACTACATCCCGAGATCTACTGTATGCATGCCACATGGCCACTCTTCCTTAACCGAATTTCTTCCTATAAACACATGAATTCACAGCCATTTGGGGGGGCTTTTGGCAGTTTGTTTCTCAATGTATGTCATGGCTGAATTCTTCACAAATAACCGCCTTGTCCAATATAAATCAAGGAATTCGGAGAGAATTATTCATTGTATTCGAGTGCTTGAATGTCTATGTTCAATGTAATTGTAAAATCTGAATGAATTAAGGAATCATGAAGTGGATGTAGGCTCGTTAACGCTGAACCACTGTAATTCTTGTGTGTTGATTGATTTTCTATGATTTTAGATTATTATTCTCGATCATTCTCTACGAAACGTGATCAATTGGGTGTTAGTGCCATTTTTTGGTCTAACATTTTGGTGCTTTCACTGAAAAATGAAGATTCTCAGCATTTAAGGATTCTCCAATCTACTTATTGGATCGCCAAGTCCGATGAGGAAATCCTGTCAATTCTATGCTGACTTTGCAAGAGATGACCAGATGTGTAGCTACCTCCACACCATCTAGTCGCAATCGCTAAAGATTGGAAATCAAGTCCATAAAAATTTCTGGATAGGATCAGATATACTTCCAGTTTGAATGGCCTTCAGATCAGTTGCAGATGAAGGGATCGGGTCGGATGCAAATGAAGCCTCGGATCAGATAGAAAAGAGGGGTGCCGGTTTGAATTAACAAAGGATAAGTTACGGATCGGATGGAGTCGACCTGACCCACTCGTGCTAGAGAGTTGACCTGATCCGCTCAAATGAATTAGGACCGACCCGACCCGAAGTGACTTGCCCGATCCTACACGAGTGCTCAACTCCGATCCGGTGACATACCCGAACCGCGACCCGAAAACATCTCCGAACCGTAGCCTGAAGGCAAATTCTGATCCGACACGAAACAACTATTTTTGGGAAAAATACATTTTTCAGATCATTTCAGAAAAGCCTCCATCTTCCAAAATTTAAAAAATCGCGTGGTGCCCACATTTTCGACCTAACCGCTTAAGTCGATCGCCGCTGGGACTGTAGGGCCCCGGACCCCCACCGGCGCTGCGCCCGGACCCGCTGACGGCCTCGCCTTCAGCTCGGAGCACGGCTCGTCTTCGGCTCGGAGCACTGCTCGCCTTCGGCTCGACATATATTTTTGCCAACAGCGGTCATCAAAGCTTGTCAATGAAGATTAGATGAATAGTATGAGAATATCACAGCAAAATGACAACGACTGGGATTTTTTCCTAGAGCCATGACACCTACTTACATCAGTAAGCTAGTGTGAGGAGCTATCGATTAGATTCAGCTTGTTATCATCGACAATATAAGAGACAATGATTATCTCATAGTATCTTCCTCTTCCATAGCTTCGATGGTGTGTAGATTTCACCGATGCAACTGATGTTGTTCCCTAGCGAGCAGTTTCCACCTTATTTATGTAACTTAAACCTATCCAATTGACGGAGCATCGAATGACGGTTATATGGAACAGTCCGAGCACTAATCCGAAGATGATTCATATGATCTTAATGACCATGATTGTCAATAATGGGATACCAGAAAGCAGCTAAGGATCCCAACATCCCAAAGCTACACTTCAATCGTATGATGTGATGAACGAAATATGTTCTGTGGTTCACCTACCGAATAACTTTGCTAACCTTTGCAATGGCTATTTGTGTCAACAGCACCGAGGAAGACTGATTTCAATCGAATAAGGGTTAAGTCAACATACTTTGGTGCCCAGGGTTAGGTACTAGTTGAACCGCCACATGCCATGATTGGACCTATGGATCCTTTCCCAGATTATAGCAACTTGACTGCTCCCCAGCCACCATACGACCTTGGTCAAGTGATGAGAGCCCGAGATTAAAGCAAATATGAATCAACCATTGGCTGTTTACTTCTTATTCCCGTTGTGACATAACGCATGAATATTACTAAAGGTCTCACAAACTATATTGTCGTATTCAGCTTATCTGATCAAGGTCTAGACTGAACGGCTCCAACAAAATTCAGAACTTACATTATAGCCTAGTTTCTACTGCCAATATTCCCAACCAAAGCTAGAGTGGGAATGGTCCGTAGTGACTAAGTTACTAGAAGATCCTGCTATTTGCCTAAATGTAATATGCTACACATTTGAGATGGAACCCAAATACGCTTCCCCTTCTGATGAGATGAAGTGTGAAGGAGGCATCGACTTAGCAAGTAAAGGAAACATCACATAAAGAGTTGCCCGATGATCTACCCGAAGATGTAGATTTCAGAGAAGATGAAGACTTGGGATGCAGGAGGGCGACATCTAACGAAGCAACTGCCCAAAGATTGAAAAGTTCGCTTACAGTTTGTTGATTGCCTCAAGAAAACTCCGACCATTAATCAGATGGAAGTTGATCCAGTGATGGAGACCGAACCCGAAAGAGATTCATGGACAACCCCCATAAAGAATTTCCTACAGCACAGACTGCATCCAGCAAGGAGAAGTGAAAGGCGTGCCACCATTCGTTATGCCTCAAGATATGACAAGCAAGATGACATTGCTTATTTCCTTTGGAAGGCTGTCCTAAGATTGACAGTAACAAGTCCTATTGCTGAATATACCATCCTGAATGATTAGACAAAAGCATTCATCAGCTTCCCACTAGATGGGAGATGTACACGAATGACGCTTCTGACGAAAGACGTCTCGAAGTTAGAAAATGAAGATTCAAAATTCCACTCCATTGATCGATTATCTTCCAAGTAACTCATGCCCCAAATGTTGGGGGCAATAGGAGAATCAAGCGAGGAATGCTCATGATTAGATCATCTAATTCAATGCTGATACATCATAAGCCTGCATGACCGATTGCCTCAGTCTTTCCCGAAGAGTGGAGAGTTAAGGATTTGGAACACTTGAATCTGGATGCTGATTGATTGTTTGTGTATAAACTTTTATCCTCGACGTGGGATCGAAGGCGTGTCTACAGACGGATGAGGCATGTTTATCCTTATGGCTCCCGCACAAACTTCCTGACATGGAAGGGGAAAAAAATCCTTTAAGCATCGACCCATTTTCAGCCATGTCCTACTTCATAGCATGGAGAGTGCAAAGTTCCTCTGACCATAGATTTATTGTTCTCCTGCCAACCACCGTCCTAGAACTAATATGATGATGTGTTACTATTACCAGTACAGACACGACTCCCTGACACTCAATCCTTGCCTTTGTCATGGGGGGGGGGGGGGCAAGAAGGCGATTCAAAGGAGATGCAACCTCGTCATTCGCTTACAGTGTTTACCTAGCTGCCTTTGTCACTCTAAGACTCCAAACAATAGATTAGGCGAGGCAAAATTGACCTACAAAGAAACTACAGTGCCATTATCTCTGCGGATGATATTCATTCCTTTAAGAGGATTACTCTTTAACCATAACTCTTATATTTGCATGCTTTATGAGTTATTGATATAATTAACTCAGATGAATTAATATGTGGATGGTGTAGGTACCTAGGATTTGATACTGATCAGAATTCTAGCACCCACATATAGAGTTATGGAGCAATATCATGACAAGCTTGACTGAACCGCTCGTGTACAAAGTCACGCCCTCCGCCTGAAAGAGGTTGTATAGCTCAAGGTCGATCTGAGATGACCATCCACTCCTTGGCTCATACGTGGTAGAGCTAAAGATAATTATGCATTGAATTTTTCATTTCAAAGTCGGAATCCGATTTTAGATGGTTGCAGTTCGACCGTCTGCATGGCTCAATCCTATATTTGACACCACCAGATTACATGAATCCAAATGAAGGAGGAAACACTGCCCCTTGATATGCTTACTTTTCAATTGTGCAATCAACTTTTACATGCTTCTTTAATTTTTGACATGACTGACTCATGCAACATAAATGAAGCAGGTATCCAAATTTCGGTGCCAATCACTCCTCCCATAGATTGAATGGAGGAACGCAAAGATTTGGCAAATGTGGCCCGACCACTTGCCCAATAATGTACATCCGCTAGAGCGAAGCAAGAAGTATGGATTAAAATCGAGTTCGAGAATGACATTCGAGCCGAAAGAATCCTGCTCTTGGGATTAGAGCGCAGAAGGAAAGCCGGGGCGAATGACATGAACATTCGCCTGATTAACTCTAACTCTCATGATTCGAGATAGAGTATAAAGGACGGGAAAACGACGTCCTCAGGGCATGATGGTGCACCACGACTAAAGACTGCCTTGATTCAACTCTACCATTGGTATTCGGCGGGAGAGTATAAAGGCGTCAGGGATTGAGCGCTGCAAATGAACTCCTGCCCCACTGAAGGATTGGGGGGCAGACTGAAAGCTGAGTTCGAACTCTATCCTGGGCATACGACAGGAGAGTATAAAGGCATTGTGATTAAATGCCATGGAATGGCTCCTACCCCGCTGCAAGATAAGGGCGAAAAAAGAAAGGTGAGCCTGAACCCCTTATTTCTAGACATGGGGGGCAACACGTTGTCGATCCTAATCAATCCCAAAAGCCCTGGCTAGGCACCTATTCACTATTGATCGGGGGCATACACACACATCACACCCCTATGATGACCGCAATATCATATGCTATTTATTTGCAGGGATACTAAATTGAAACCCTTATCTGATTTGTGATGCGATTTATTGCTTGCTACTCAGTGTAGTAATGCTATGACTACAAGTATATTTGATTGAAATATATATAAAAAACTTGCAAATGTATGATATTTCAGGAATACCGCTTTGTTTGCTGATGGTAGATTTACAGAGGATAACAAGTCAAGAACACGAGGCCCGCACTCGCAATAACAACAGGCTAGTAGAAAACAAGTAAAGGGCCATGTCCAGAAGGCTAATGCTTATGCCCAATGCTAAACATCTCACGCGACTCAAGGCGATGACCAAAAGGAGGCGATGACCAAAAGGAGGCGTTGAGAGTGAGTTGTTTAATGACATGTCACACAACTTAAGGCAATGACCAAAAGGAGACCCTAAGAGTGATATATCAAACCAACATATGACTGGACATATCTTAAGTACAACGACAAATGCCACCTCGCAAATACATTGAATGGAAAATGCAATAACTTGAGCACTTGGATAACTCAATCACTTAAGCCTTGAAAGTAGTTTCTCTTTTCCATGCATCCATCTATAAATTTAAAAGGCCGCTTGAGGACTACAAAATGGATGCAGAGTGAACGTCCATTTGCTAGTCTTAACAGACTTCCCAATTGAAAGATCCCGGATAAGGGGGCACGCCATTACTTTGACTCCTAGCTTGTAAGGAAGCGAATATCCTGATACTCCAACTCAAGGGCTAAGAAGAAGGAAGATAGAAATTTCTTCCATGCTGAGGATGTTGGTGCAGAAGGCGCTAGGAACGAAGGAAGTCAGCAGATTTCTTTTTGCAATGATCCCTCAGCATGTCATATTAGATACAAAATGGATGGTATCATTGCTGAACTGAGAACCCAGATGCTTGAAAAGATGAACTTCTCTAGAAATGACAGAAAATGATGGATAACTTCTTTACATAGATAGATGGAAGGCTGAGCAACTACGACTTACTCGCTGGAGCGAGCACCATAGGAATTCAAGCGATAACGAATTTTGCTCACGAACTACCTGTTCCGCGGTTCAGAGTACATGACACCCCAGGATGAGTGGGCAATGTTGTCTTGAATGAAACATGGTACAATCAACCTCCTCCCAGACATTTGCAGCATGTAACTTCTGACTGCAACATTTTGGATGAAAGCGACGGCAATGCAAGAGCCACTAGAAACTTAAATGCTGTCCAACCAACCTATGCTCCAATTCAGATGAATGCTTCAAATCCAAATCAACTTCAACATGAAGCTTCCCATTCCTTAGTGTAAGGACAAGTGGAAACATTCGAAGTGACTATAATTTGACCTTATCGCTACCCGACTCCGATCCCCAGAGCCTGGATAGGAGACCAAAGAAAACATGAGCTGGACACGAATAGATCATTTTGTATCGATCTCTAAATCACCGCTTGATGAGGGAATATGAATTCATAAAAGACATGGATTTGATGCACACCACTTAGCAAAACCTCTGTGGATGATGGGCACGAGATATTAGTTCCGAACAGTGGATCACCGTCCAGAATTAAAGGATAGAAGCCTGATTAACGACTGCTACATATGTGGAACCAAGAAGCCAGAACTGGCTTCCACCTACACAAAGACTTCATGCTAGGGGCACCTGCTCTAAATTGGATAATTGGAACAATTCCTCAAAGACGATGGCCAGAATGCCAACGCGAATTGATACTTCACCAGAGGCGTCACACGTCAAAGGCGGCTTGAGCAACGTCAATCAAAACCCTTTCATATGAGATATCTAGGACTTCAGCAATCCTCACACTTCAAGCCACCATTTCAGACTCTTGACTTACATTTTTCATAAACAAATTAGGTGGAATGCATCTGAATCAACCATTCGCCTATACAAATCCATCTCTTGAAGACTTGAGAAAGAATACAGAACGACATGAGTCGATTAAGATTGATGAATCTGTAGCTTTAACCCGATGCGATGAAAGAAAGTATAAAGGCCAGAAGATTGGATGTCCGATTGACTTGGCGTAAGCCCATCGATGCTAGGGGATATAAGCACTGACATCGCTCGTCCTCCCCTGAACTGATTTTGAACATGACCCTGACTCAATATGTGATTCTGAACATAGACACTATATCTCTGGAACCTGGTACGATTCGTCTTGACCGTTCAAGAAAGCCCACTAATAGATCAAACATGACTTCAAAGACTTGATCCACGATTGTATCAAATAAAGAATGTGGAAAACTCCCCAACTACCTTATGTTTGTGATGATCTTACGAGCATTGCTTTGTATGACTTCAACGACGTCCCTTGCCGATTTGTATGTGATCACGAGACTCTGAAAGGACTCAGAACGGTCGTGGATTTCTTTTAATATTATCTAACCAATATCCTAATGCCGGGATAGATCCAATACAAGCGCAAATGAAAGATTCATGTACCAATTCTATTGTGGTCTATCCCAATGGTCTAGATGCTAGCTCAAAGCCAGAAGATTCTTATACTACCCCATGATTTGGATGGCTTGCTCATACATTGATTTGTGTGTGTAAAAGAAACCCTGAATCGATAATACGCTTGATTCATATGGGAAAACAACGTCGTTTGGCAACGACCCGTGTATGTACGATCTCACACTAGAGCCAGCAATACTATATGACTTATGATGAAGGAATTAGAACTCTTGGTTCGACGAAGTTTAAACGGTTACTTGATAATTTCGAATACTGCTCCAATAGAATTTGTACTAACTAGCACCTTGGAAGCAGTGCAACAATTTGATAAAACCTTCTCAAGGGAGGATGACTTTCCAGAGATATTCACCTCGACATATTCAAAGCATGCCTCATCTTCAATAAGACATAATTTGGGGGGCAAAATGTTAGCCTGTTTTGTGACCAGGCCACCGAAAGCCCAGACGATCAGGGTTGCATATGCAGAGGTTAAAAGCTCTTGTACGTTCTATAACCAGAAATCAGATCGGATTGAAGAGCTCGGTTCGGATAGGGTCGGATGCTCGATTTAGAGATAAATGGCTTATACGTGGTTTACCTCATCAAAGGATAAGTGGCTCGGATTGGATATAGATAAACCTAATCCAACCCCATGCTTTGGAGTTTCAGCACAAAGATTCAGTCACTGGTTTGGTTCGGATATTAGTGGACCTGAACCCAAGCCATCACACACGAAGACCTTCGAGCTTCTGACAAAGTCGCACCGGTTTGGATCGGTCCCTAATCGAACTGCCTGAAGCATCCTTGCACACTATGAATTTGACATATTCTCTAGCCTATTAATTTGGATTGTTGTACACGTGTCATCGCACAATTAAGAGACCATTTCTCCACTCTCTATCCTACATCCCGAGATCTACTGTACGCATGCCACGTGACCACTCTTCCCAAACCGGATTTCTGCCTATAAACACATGAATTCACAGCCATTTGGTAGGACTTTTGGCAGTTTGTTTCTCCATGTATGTCATGGCCGAATTCTTCTACAAATAACCACCTTTGCAACGACCCGAATTTTAATAACATGTTAAAACAAGAAATCAAGGTATAATTAATTATTAAAATAAGAGTCAAGTGAAACAGGTTGTTCCATTGCATTCGTCTCGGAATTCTGCATGAAATAGAGTCTGAGTTTTCGAAAATTGGAGTCCGGATGAAGAAGTTACGGCCTGTAGAAGATTCAGCAAATTTTAGGCAGCACAGGACCAGGCAGGTCGACCTGGGGGCTAGATCGACCACATGGTCAAACTTAGGGTCGACCTACCCCCCAGGTCGACCATATGGTCAACCTCCCCCCCTTACAGGTCGACTTGGTCGGCCTATTTTGACCCAGAACCCATTTTTGAAGCCTGAGACGTGTTTTGATGGTCCGGATTGATTCTAGGGTTAATCTAAGGGCCTAAACTAGTTACTACCCATATAAATACATCCTAAGACCTAACCTAATTCATACAAATCATTCTTACACTGCTATGCTGCTAATTTACCCCTTGAACCATGACCGCCGCCTCCAAATTAAAGCTTAAGCATTCAAACTCGATTCAAATCAAAGATCAACGCTTCTACAACAATTCAAGAGAATAGACCAGCGACACCGCAACGTTCTATGACAAATTTCTAGACTTGACTTCTACATCTAAATTTCTTAGACAACGATCTGTAAGTTCCAGTTACTTTTAGATAAAAACTATAAATCTAATATGGGCATGTTAAATTGGAAATGATTTATGTATGATTCATATCTATTCTTGTTTTCTTCTTGGATCTTGACAATTGGGAATATTGTCTACGATGTTGAAACTATTGTTAATGGCATAAGACTATGACTACGTATTTGACTGTGAACATAAGACCATGACTATGCCTATGATTGTGAACATAAGACTATTACTATGCCTATGACTGTGAACATTAGACTATGACTACGCCTATGACTGTGAACGTAAGACCATGACTATGCCTATGACGGTGAACTTAAGACTATGCCTATGACTATGGCGGTGATCATAAGACTATGCCTATGACTATGACGGTGAACATAAGACTATGCCTATGCCTATGAATGTGAATATAAGACTATTGCTTATAACTATGACAAGGACAATTGTGGCTAATCACCTACGATTCATGACCATGAGGTTATTGCTTAGTATTATGACTATGAAATTGGATCTAAGCTTGATTTTCTATTCAGACCTATTTTCTTTGTTTGTCTTGATTTTGGGGATTTTTCTATTTAAGTTAGATCTATCCGTGTTCTTGAATCTAGATTATTATTCAAACCTTTTTCATGTTCATAATGTTATGCCTGCGATGTTTTAATCAATTTATTTAGTTAGGTCATGCCTTGGAAATAAATTGATAATAGAGCAATTTTTATTATGTTGATCTATGTCTATGGTTCTATTTTATCATCATGTTGAATTGGGAATTAATGAATAAGTCCATTCATATGTATATGAACTTGGAGTATAACCCGTGATGACAAGTTGTGTAGTTTATCATGTTATGCAAGTTTTAGGTTCTAAAATCATATCACATATGTGACTAAATGTTAGATCTACATGTTTATGTGTATATGTTAAACCTATGTCATATTTCAAGTTCACACTTATTCATATGCTCGTGATTGATTTTCAAGTTCACATATATGTAAGTTGATTTAGTCTCTGTTGCAAATTCACATATATGTATGTTGATTTAGTCTACGTTGCAAGATCACAACTATGATATTCATGTTGATTGTTTTGCAAGTACACACTTATGGTGTTCATATTGACTATGCTAAGAATGCCAAGTTTACACCTTTGTCATGTTAATGAATTTCTAGTATGCAAATTTTTGTGTACGTTAAATTAGGCTAAGTTTTTAGCCTAATATTATACCGAAAATCATGCAGACGGAAAATTAGGCTAAGATTGTTAGCCTAATATTAAGACGGGGTAACGTTGGGAAAAATTGGTAATTATAGGAAACTTGGTATGAAACTCGCCATGAAACTTGAACATTGTTATAACTTGAATCTGGATGTGGGCATGAAACTTGCCTTGAAAACTTGACACGAACTTGACATGAAAATATGAACATGGACATGACACTAGAATGAACTTGAAAATGGCCAACTCGAGGTTGGGTTGAGTTTGTAGTGTAATTCTGCCCGGAACCGCCCGACAAATCCAGTTACTGCAAACAATAGGAACCAATGTGGATAGTTGGTCATACCGCACTTGAAAACCCGACGTCAGGCTGAGTTGTGGTGTAAATCTGCCCGGAACCGCCTGGCATATCCAGTGACCACAACAACAGGTCTGATGTGAGAGGTTGGGGTGCATTAATGAATTAATGCCACATGATAGGGTTAAGTCATGAACATGAAAGACAACACTTAACCAACTTGACACATGATTCGTAGGGCTAAGTCATGAACTTGAATGACAACACTTAGCCAATTTGACATGACCCGTAGGCGGGTTAAGTCACGAACTTGAATGACAACACTTAACCAATTTGACATGCTAGACTGATTAGGGTTAAGTCACGAATTTAAATGACAACACTTAACCTATTGGACGAAAACCCTAGTTACGCGGTCCATTTCAGTAGTAACCCACTAGATGTATCATGGTACCCTGGAACTAGGCAGGGTGGGGCAAGATTACTGGGCTGATTTTAAGCGACCAGAACGACGGTTGTGTTGGTGCGCCAGTATAGGTTCAGGCGGGCTATGGTCGTGCACGTGGTCCGGAGTTGAAAAAGCAGGCATTGGGCATCAGTAGGTTTATCTGTGCATGCTTGATTCGTGTCGGTGGTTGGCACCATAGGGCTTGATACACCCTATGGTGGACCTAGAACGGGTGACTACATTAGTGATAGGGCCGTATGGCACAGACACATGACGAGCTAGAACTTGTAGGGAGCCGATCTACTAGTGGATCATTTCGTTGGACCTAGAAATGGGTCATTTCATGATATTGGGCCAAGGGATTTTTTCATGATTTATACAAGACATGGGTTTGGGATTCTAGTACAGTTGATGCAGCGAACCTTGAATATGTGATGCTATACTTGATTTATACTTGATTTATCTTGTTATCTTAGTCTATCTTTCCCATCTTGACAGTATCCTTATGTTTACTTTCAGTTTATACTTGTCATGTTACCTTTATCTGTTTTTATGCTGAAAGTCACTTGGACTTACCAGTCTTTATGACTGACCCTAAGAAGCAAGGGCAAGCTCCGCAAGCAGGACCTTTTAGGGGTACATCTTTAACTTCTTCTCCTAGATGCTCTGTTTTATCTTGCTTATCTTCTCAATCCTATCTTGAGAACCTTAGGTAGAACCCTTTTGGATGTAAACATGTGCTTGAAAACATGTTATGGTTGATGTTTGCAAATGGTTGCAAGTGGTTGCTCTGGTTGCATAACACACATTAGGCACTAGATCGGCTCAGACATATTTTCACATTGCATATGCATGAGTGTTTATACTTGTTTATGGATGAAATTGAATGTGTTATCATGTGGATGTTGCATATGGATGGATGTTTGTGCACACATATAGTGTTTATGTGACAAGGACAATTTGCATACATGTCGGATTCATGACACTAAACATATTTTGCATTAAGAAGATCAATCAGGCCTGACCATTTGGTTTAGATAAGGAACATATACACAAACTTTTTGCATATGTTCATATAGCATTAGAAATCTTTTAAGAACAATGGTTGCTTGTGGATGATGATTGAGTAGATGGATGATTGGATGGTAGGACACATTCTTCTTAACTTGAAGATTTCGGGGACGAAATCCTTTAAGGAGGGGAGAATGTAACAATCCGAATTTTAATAACATGTTAAAACAAGAAATCAAGGTATAGTTAATTTTTAAAATAAGAATCAAGGGAAACGGGTCATGCCATTGCATTCATCTCGGAATTCTGCATGAAATAGAGTCTGAGTTTTCGAAAATCGGAGTCCGGATGAAGAAGTTATGGCCTGTAGAAGATTCAGCAAATTTCAGGTAGCACAGGACTAGGCAGGTCGACCTGGGGGCCAGGTCGACCTTAGGGTCGACCTACCCCCCAGGTTGACCATATGGTCGACCTCCCCCCCTTACAGGTTGACCTTGTCGGCCTGTTTTGACCCAGAACCCATTTTTGAAGCCTGAGACGTGTTTTGATGGTCCGGATTGATTCTAGGGTTAATCTAAGGGCCTAAACTAGTTACTACCCCTATAAATACATCCTAAGACCTAGCCTAATTCATAAAAATCATTCTTACACTGCTATGCTGCTAATTTACCCTTTGAACCATGGCCGCCGCCTCCAAATTAAAGCTTAAGCATTCAAACTCGATTCAAATCAAAGATCAACGCTTCTACAACAATTCAAGAGAATAGATCAGGGACACCGCAATGTTCTACGACAAATTTCCAGACTTGACTTCTGCATCTAAATTTCTTAGACCACAATCTATAAGTTCCAGTTACTTTTAGATAAAAACTATAAATCTAATATGGGCATGTTAAATTGGAATTAATTTATGTATGATTCATATATATTCTTGTTTTCTTCTTGGATCTTGGATCTTGGCTGTTGGGAATATTTTCAACGACGTTGAAACTATTGTTAATGGCATAAGACTATGACTATGCCTTTGACTGTGAACATAAGACTATGACTATGACTGTGAACATAAGACTATGACTATGCCTATGAATGTGAACATAAGACTACGACTACGCCTATGACTGTGAACGTAAGACCATGACTATGCCTATGACGGTGAACATAAGACTATGCCTATGCCTATGACTATGACGGTGAACATAAGATTATGCTTATGACTATGACGGTGAACATAAGACTATGCCTATGCCTTTGCCTACGACTGTGAATATAAGACTATTGCCTATAACTATGACAAGGACAATTGTGGCTAATCACCTATGATTCATGACCATGAGGTTATTGCCAAGGATTATGACTATGAAATTGGATCTAAGCTTGATTTTCTATTCAGACCTATTTTCTTTATTTGTCTTGATTTTGGGGATTTTTCTATTTAAGTTAGATCTATCCGTGTTCTTGAATCTAGATTATTATTCAAACCTTTTTCATGTTCATAATGTTATGCCTGCGATGTTTTAATCAATTTATTCAGTTAGGTCATGCCTTGGAAATAAATTGATAATAGAGCAATGTTTATTATGTTGATCTGTGCCTGTGGTTCTATTTTATCATCATGTTGAATTGGGAATTAATGAATAAGTCCATTCATATGTATATGAACTTGGAGTATAACCCGTGATGACAAGTTGTGTAGTTTATCATGTTATGCAAGTTTTAGGTTGTAAAAACATATCACATATGTGACTAAATGTTAGATCTACATGTTTATGTGTATATGTTAAACCTATGTCATATTTCAAGTTCACACTTATTCATATGCTCGTGATTGATTTGCAAGTTCACATATATGTAAGTTGATTTAGTCTATGTTGCAAAGTCACATATATGTATGTTTAGTCTACGTTGCAAGATCACACCTATGATATTCATGTTGATTGTTTTGCAAGTACACACCTATGGTGTTCATATTGACTATGCCAAGAATGCCAAGTTTACATCTATGTCATGTTAATGAATTTCTTTATGCAAATTTTTGTGTACGTTAAATTAGGCTAAGTTTTTAGCCTAATATTATACCGAAAATCATGCGGACGGAAAATTAGGCTAAGATTGTTAGCTTAATATTTAGATGGGGTAACGTTGGGAAAAATTGGTAATTATAGGAAACTTGGTATGAAACTCGCCATGAAACTTGAACATTGTTATAACTTGAATCTGGATGTGGGCATGAAACTTGCCTTGAAAACTTGATACAAACTTGACATGAAAATATAACATGGACATGACACTAGAATGAACTTGAAAATGGCCAACTCGAGGTTGGGTTGAGTTTGCAGTGTAATTCTACCCGGAACCACCTGGCAAATCCAGTTACTGCAAACAATAGGATCCAATGTGGGTAGTTGGTCATACCGCACTTGAAAACCCGAGGTCAGGCTGAGTTGTGGTGTAAATCTGCCCGGAACCGCCTAGCATATCCAATGACCACAACAACAGGTCTGATGTGAGAGGTTGGGGTGTATTAATGAATTAATGCCACATGATAGGGTTAAGTCATGAACATGAAAGACAACACTTAACCAACTTGACACATGATTCGTGGGGCTAAGTCATGAACTTGAACGACGACACTTAGCCAATTTGACATGACACGTAGGCGGGTTAAGTCACGAACTTGAATGACAACACTTAACCAACTTGACATGCTAGACTGATAAGGGTTAAGTCACGAATTTAAATGACAACACTTAACCTATTGGACGAAAACCCTAGTTATGCGGTCCATTTCAGCAGTAACCCACTAGATGTATCATGGTACCCTGGAACTAGGCAGGGTGGCGCATGATTACTAGGATGATTGTAAGCGACCAGAACGACGGCTATGTTGGTGCGCCAGTGTAGGTTCAGGCGGGCTATGGTCATGCACGTGGTCTGGAGTTGAAAAAGCAGGCATTGAGCATCAATAGGTTTATCTGTGCATGCTTGATTCGTGTCGGTGGTTGGCACCATAGGGCTTGATACACCCTATGGTGGACCTAGCACAGGTGACTACATTAGTGATAGGGCCGTATGACGTAGACACATGACGAGCTAGAACTTGTAGGGAGCCGATCGACTAGTGGATCGTTTCGTTGGACCTAGAAATGGGTCATTTCATGATATTGGGCCAAGGGATTATTTCATGATTTATACAAGACATGGGTTTGGGATTCTAGTACAGTTGATGCAGCGAACCTTGAATATGTGATGTTATACCTGACTTATACTTGATTTATCATGTTATCTTAGTCTATCTTTCCCATCTTGACAGCATCCTTATGTTTACTTTCAGTTTATACATGTCATGTTACCTTTATCTGTTTTTTTGCTGAAAGTCACTTAGACTTACCAGTCTTTATGACTGACCCGTTTTCTTTCGCCTCTTTTTCTTCTGTTCCCCCCCAGGTTCTAAGGGAGGAAACTCTAGCACTTAGCTTGGATTTCACTTGCTTTCAGTTCCGCTCATGTACGGTTTGATCTTGAGCTATGCTATGGCTGCATTTCTGCTACCATTGGGGAATTAAGCTCCTTTTGTTGTTTCAAGTTTATGCTTCTTTGTTTATGCCAGACAAAATTTGTTGTAATGGAAAATAATGACTTTGGCTATTTGCTACTTTGAATGAAAAAAGGCTTTGACTATTTTGAAAGTAATGAAATTTATCTTTTGATTATTCCGCTGTTTTATTTATGTTCTATCTTGTAATAATTATGTGATTGTTTACCTCGATAACGCTCCTCCAAAACTAGTGCATTCCCTTTGTGAGTGACCCTAACAGAGGTGGGGTGTTACAGCCTTCTCCAATAAAAACCAAGGAATTCGGAAAGAATTATTCATTGTATTCGAGTGCTTGAATGTCTATGTTCAATGTAATTGTAATTTCTGAATGAATTAAGGAATCATGAAGTGGATGTAGGCTCGTTAACGCCGAACCACTATGATTCTTGTGTGTTGATAGATTTTCTATGATTTTAGATTATTATTCTCGATCATTCTCTACGAAACATGATTAACTGGGTGTTAATGCCATTTTTTGGTCTAACAATGTGAAATATAGATTACAATAAAGAATTTTAAAGAATGGACATGCCCAAATTATATAGAAAATTTACAGTAAATAGGAAACTGTAACTGCGCTTAAACACGAGGTTAGATTACAATTGTGGTAAAAGGTTGCCCGGAACCCCCGGGCATATCCAGCATCCAGAAGTGGTAAATCTAATGTGAGGGGTCTAAGTGCATAAATAAAACATGTAATGGTGTTTAGACATGAGATTAAGTCAACTTGTGGTAGAAGTCTTCTCGGAACCACCCGACAAATCCAGTATCCACAAGTGTAGGCTTAATGTGAGAGGTATAGTATATAAACATATATATGTGTGTGTATATATATGCATATAAAAGTATATAAATAAATTGCATTAATTGTGATTAATGGAACTGAAAGGAAATGGGTAAGGAAATAAATGGAAGTTACAACAGTAAAGAAGTGAATGAACGGGAAATGATAACAACCTATTATAATTAATTACATTAATAAGGATGTTATATAATAGGTAGACTTGTTTTAGGGACCAGTGGATATTATAACTTAGGTTATAATAAACTAGCGAGAAAATGAGATAACTTGTGTAATAAGATAAGTGGTACTTAATTGTTAATTAAGTAATCAATAAATGGGGGAAAATTTAGGAAATAAAAGAAGTTGTACTTAATTATAAATTAACTATTTTGAAAACTTGGAAATATGAAATATGCTGATAAGAATAATATGTTAAGGTTTGACCTAGGGACAGGAGGAAATTGTAACATAGGTTATAATAAATGGAAAGGAGACTTATTAGTGAACCTTAGTTAAGAAAACTGAGTTAATAAGTAAACAGTGATAACTTATAGTGACAGTGTAAGATAGAATCATGATTAAATAGGAAAGAGTGAGGCAAAATTATGAGATGAAATAAGTTATATTTAATTTTAAATGATGACTGACATGTTAAACAGAAAATATGTGAATTGAGATATACTTAATTACATATTAAGTAGAACATGTTATTACAACTATGAAATCAAACAAGAGTATAAAAAGATTGTGGATTACAGAACATGAATCACAATCTAAAGAATATCATGTTGTGGGCTTATTAATAAACTTAAATGGGTTAAGTTATATGACTGAAATTAATAAGCAAGAGGAACTTGGTAACTTGACTAAGAAGTCAATGTGAATGGGAATAACCAAGTTAAATGGAAACCTGATGAAGTAAGGCAAGCACATTAAAGAATGTTTAGACACAGGGTCTAATAACATATTAAAATGAGGTGCTTGGACCAGTACGCACGTTTGAGGGTGAACAACCCAACGGGGTAGATCATCGCGGTGTTATGAGGCACGAGGGGAGCGCATGTCCATCTAATTATTCTGATAGCTCTGAAGGACTGGAAGGGGAAGCACGCGGCTTCCTAAGATACGTAAGGTGCTCCTGGTAGTCCTTTGTGCGGTGGCAGATGTTTAGGTTGTGCTCGCAGAGGTTGGGTCCGTGCGTTACTACCATGTAGGTGGGCCTTGACTGCAAAAGTAGCATGGTACTCAGTATTCCGTGACAGGGTGACCCTAGGGTGATTCGGTGGTTGCCTCAGCGGGGAGGCAGAGGTTATGACCAACAAGAATAGTAGATCGTCGGGTACCTGTCATCGGCAGCTAGTGGGATGCGAAAAGACTAGAGCTAAACCCAATAGACCATTCACCTTTCACTATCGAGGTATGGTGGTTAAGGGGAGACACCAACAAGATGTTTAGATGGTTTGTTAAAGGCAAGTCGCTTAGCTCTTGTAGTCTTTACTAGTTGAGGAAGGAGCTGAGGTGGGGCCATAGCCACCATGAAAAACATACCCGTGGGATATCTGTATTTTGAGGCTCTTAAAGGCGGGCCTGTAGAAATATGGAAAAGCTCCTGACCGAGTTCCGTGTTTCTTGTGTAGCCCTACCACGGAACTCGGTGCACATTAGAGGTTATGTGAGGTTAGGACATCGAATACGATTGACGATACGTACATGGGAAAGTTTAAATACATGCATGTCTGCTCTGGTTGGTGTATCATAGACTTGAGGGAAATACTCTGTGATGGAATCTGATTCGATCGAAGGTGGCAGTTTGTACGCTTACGTAGCATAGTAATGATAGATATATGTGGAATGTAACATTGGTATGTATAGATCTGTACATCACTCCGACGTAGAATGAGGACTGCATACATTTCTGTGGCATTATGATGGAGATCGTGCGAGCAGGGTACCATGGGGTGTACCATAATATTAGGGGTAGCTACATATATACTTTATTAGGTTAATCCAATGGGAAGTAAATGAGTACGACGTATGTGTAACCCTTGAGTGCAATTAACCCAAGTAACCCAATAAAAAAGAAAATATGATCGAACGGTATATGTCAGGTATCCAAAATGTATAATTTAAATCAAGTCACCAGAACTGTTGTTCTGACCCCCTCCTCATAACATACTCGCAGGTTAGATTTATGGTAGAGATATGATAGCTTTGGATACTGGTTAAGCAGTGTTATTACTACGGTAAGGCTATACTTTGATTATATTATACTTTATCCATTCCGATGTGAGATATTTTCTAAGATCTGATATATTTTATCTCTCTGTCTTTTCTGCAGGATACCAAATCAAACAACATAGGTTTCGACGGATTAAAATTTTGAAAAAAAACCGGTCTGTCTGAATTTGGGTTGTTACATCTGGTATCAGAGCTTAGGTTTAGGATTCATGTACAAATAGTGAGTGAACGTATTTGTGTTTTTAAAATTATAAAAATATTATATATATATATATATACCTGGATGCATAGAGGAACCCACTAAATAGAAAGAGCGTAATATGGTAAGAATTGAGATACTCGTTTTGTAAACTAAAGGAATGAATACGGAAATCTGAGACCCTTAGGTAATTTGGGTGGGGAGTATACAATATACTTTGTATGGAAGGAAGGTGAATCCCATATGATTAATACTTTGGGTTATTGGGTTTGGCAGCAAAACCTTATAAAATTTGAAAAGGTTAAAAAGAGAAAATGGATTAGGAATATATATAGTTGAGAGAATTGAACATGTGGGAGTGTCTAGAAAATCCTAGAAAATTGGAAACCCACTTTCAGTCTAACCCCATTGTTAACATTTAAGAACTTGAAATTATAAAAGTTTTTGGAAGATGGTTTATGGTGTTTTCAAGTTTTAATCTAAAAAGTTATAGTTTTAAAATATGTAAAGAAGTACATATTGGCTTTTGAAGTAAAATGTGGTATATTTTGTAAATAGTAATTTCTTGCAAAATTTTTGTCTAAAATAAAATTCTCTCTGCAAAAGGTGCATATTATAGAGCATGTATAGCTCACTAGTTTTCTTGTTATATTGCATTTTGTTAAAATTCTCGGTAAAGAAAGTTTTGGAACCTCGATTCTTTAGATAATCATTTTTGATAAATTGTTTTAAAAGAGAAAATTTTGTTGGGTGGACAAAATAAGTTGTAGAAATTAAGAATAGAGTAAATGTTTGCACCTTGTAGTAAGAGACTGAACTAACCTTATAAGAAAAAACAAGTTATAAAGCCGATTGACTAATAGTTGACCTTATCTACTCCAGTTTTTGTGATTAAAAAAAATGATTTACATTTTTTTAAGATGACATGTTTTTATGGTTTGGCAAAAGTAAGTTTTCATGAGGAAATTAAAGTTTTGACACTTTTAAATTTTTGGAAGAAAATTTAAATGAAAAACGGCCAAGCTGTGTTTTAAAAAGTAAGGAGTAGGTAAGGATTAGTGCCTAGGGAAGATGGGAAAAGTTTTGAGGCTATGAAGTAAATAGCGAGAATTATCTTGGAATAATGGTAAGTTCCCGTAGAATGCTTAAGTATTGAAAAACATAGGGTGTTGCTTGAAATAATTATTGGTACATAGCTAGGACTAGTGGTTGTTGAATCATGGAATTCATGGAATTTTGATTAATGACAAGGAGAAGTTTCAAGATCGACAAAAAGAAGAGATTCAATGGTATTGAAAGTTAGAGGTTGATTATTAAGTGATTTAGTTGTGTTAAAAATGTTAAAATCTATCCTCAAATAATCATATATCTTAATAGTTTGAATATATATATATATATGTATATATATATATATGAATGCACATTCATTGTGCATAATGCCAGAAACCGGTCGACAGGTTTCAATACATGCGATCGACCGTTTCTGGGCAGAAATGCACGATGAACGTGCACACATGTATATAACGTATATATATATTCAAAGACTAGTCTACTGGTTATTTTTTATCTGTCGACTGGTCTTCGAACTGAAAGCAACTCTTCATACAGACATCTTCATTCATCAATGGTTGCTTCCTTTTCCTTTCATCTAAAATCATTTCTATTCAATACTTCTCTTCACCAATGTTTACAACTCTTTATCTTCTATAAATATAACATGAAATCATCAATTCAACTAACAAATTCTTTCTATCTATTCTATCTATTGCTGATTTCATTCTTGATCATTCAAAGCACTCAAAAGTTCATAATCTTCTTATATCGCTGTTGAATCCTAGAATCTACATACTATTCTTTTGATTCAAACACGATATCATCTTCCAAATCTTCACGAATTCAAATTCTATTTGAGGATAAGATTATAAGAAGGTTGTACAAGAATTGACAAATTCGTGTTATTAAGAACACACATTATCAAATTACAAGTCTACTCATCTTGTGTGAAGTCCTCCCTGTTGTGAGTGGCAAAGTTGTGAAGTCCTCGAGTTGTAAGAGGCGTGAAATCCCATTGGGCTGCTCGGGTATTGTGAACCTGTTCCTCCGGGTGAAGCGAGGTAGTTGATTAGTGAAAATCCATAGAGAGGTCTGGGACTGGATGTAGGACGGTGCTCCGATCTAGTATAAAAATCCCTGGTGTGATTTTCCTTCTACTGCATTTACTTATCTGTGATACTGTTTCTGTGATTAGCTATTACTTCTTACTTGAATATTGTTCGTCATATTACACGATCCTTGTGTGTATCATACTTGACAAACACGCACATCGAACCTTCAATTGGTATCAGAGCAAGGTTATCTCAAAACCGTAACATAGTTATTTGATATATTCTAGTAATATGGAAAATAACCCAAGTAGTAGCACTAACACCACTTACACTGAAGGACAATCGACACAAAGACCTCCTTTCTTCAATGGTCTTAACTATAGCTATTGGGCAACACGTATGGCTTTTCACATGCAATCAATTGGCTATGATGCTTGGAATGCTACTCAGAAAGAAATAGTGAATCAACAACTGAGTATACAGAATGGACACCTGTTGAGAAATCAGCAGCAGCTGTAAATGCAAAAGCAATAAATATGTTGTTTTGTGCATTAGATTAAAACGAATATAACCGTGTTAGTATCTGTACCACTGCATATCAAATTTGGCAAACGCTAAAAACCACTCATGAACGTACTAACAAGGTTAAACAAGAAAAAATAGCATTGTTGAAAAGTCAATTTCAAAATTTTAAAATGAAGCCGAATGAAACAATCAATGAGATGTATTCACGGTTTAAAACCATTCATCATGCACTTATCGGATTTGGGCAAAAATATTCTGATTTTGATGTAGTTTCAACAGTCCTACATTCTTTGATTAATGAATGGGAAGGAAAAGTATTAGCAATAGAAGAAGCTAATGATCTTTCCACCATGAAGCCAGATGATTTGATAGGAAATTTTATGTCCAATGAAGCTAGCTTGCATGATAGAAAAGAACAAAAAGAAGAAATGAAAAATGTAGCTTTTCATGCTGAAAAGGATGAAGACATTTCAGATTCCGAAGATGAAGATCTAGCGTTCATTGCAAAAGGATTCAATAAATTCTTAAAGCAACGAAAAGATAGTCGATACAACAGAAAGAAGTTCGGATCAAGTAAACTATCATCATCAAATATAAAATGCTTCAATTGTCACAAAAAGGGACATATGCAAAAGGATTGTCCGGAACAAAAGAAGAAATCAGAAAATGAAAAATTCAAACACAAGAAGGACAAGTCAAAGAAACGAGCATTCTCAGTGACATGGGATGATTCAGACTCATCTTCATCTGATAATGAAAGTGACTCAAACAATGAACAAGCTAATTTATGTTTCATGGCGACAAAAGATGAGGTACAAATTCCTTCTTTTGAAGAAGTTCTTGAAAGACGAGAAGAAGATATTAGAAGAGGAACTTGAAAAAGCTCAAGAATCATCATCTAATGTTGATTCTCAACTATCTCTTTTGAGTCAAGAAACTGAAACTCAAAAAGAGAAAAATGATGCTCTTACTACTGAAAATCATGAGCTTAAGGCAAAAGTCAAAATTTTAGATCTAGAAAAAGCTAGCTTACAAACAAAGTTAGACGACATTACTCAAAATGTTTCTAACTTTAACAAAGGTCGATTAAATTTGACAAAAAATATTGAAAGTTCACAATCTGCTAAAAATAAACATGGTTTGGGATATAATAAACAAGCTATCAATAAAAATCTTGGTAATAAAAGAAAAAGAAAAAATAAAGTAGTACAAGAAACTAAAGCTAAGAAAAATCTTAGTTTATTATATTCCAAACCAAAACCGGTTGTGAAATTTCAAAAGAAAATTGTCAAGACTATCAAAATATGGGTTCCTAAAACAAATAACAATTTGATTATGAACAAATACATTCAGAATTTTTTGAATACTATGCATCGTAATTTCAATTATTTATATAAAGGGGATACCGGACCTGTATGGGTTTGGACTCCTAAGACCTAACTCTTAGGACCCTATGAAAAGGTGGGTACCATGAACTTAATTTTATTTTTTGCAGGTCCCACTTAAGAAAAGAGGAAAGTGGATATTGGACAGTGGTTGCTCAAAGCATATGACGGGAGACAAGAGCTTATTGACAAATATCACTTACTCTGATGGTGGCTCCGTCACTTTTGGAGATAATTCAAAAGGCTATATCATCGGCAAAGGCGAAGTGAGCAATTGCGCTACATCTAATTTACCTCTTATTACAAATGTCATGCTAGTTAAAATTTAAAACACAGTTTACTTAGTATTTGTCAACTATGCGACAAAGGTTTTATTGTTTCCTTTTCGGATAACAAATGTAGTATTTTAGATAAAGATCGTAATTTAGTTTTCGAAGGTTATAGAAACAGAAATATTTATATTCTGAATATGAATATTAATCATAATTCAGATATGTGTCTTGTAGCAAATGATATTGATCCATGGCTATAGCACATATGTTTCTGTCATATAAACTTCAGAACTATAGACAAGCTAGCCAAAAATGATCTAGTTAGAGGACTACCCAAAATGAGCTTTATGGTTTATAATATTTGTGATGCATGTCAACTCGGAAAATTGACTAAATCGTCATTCAAATCCAAGAAAGTCATATCAATGTTACAACCACTTGAACTATTACATATGGATTTATTCGGACAAACACAGGTTCACTCAACAAATCATAGTCGATATGTGTTTGTAATTGTTGATGATTACTCTCATTATACATTGGTGATTTTCTTGAAAAACAAAAGTGACACTTTTAATCATTTCAAATCCTTCATCAAGAGAATTCAAAAATCAAAAGGGCTTAAGGTTAAGAATATAAGAAGTGATCACGGTGGAGAGTTCGAAAATAATGAATTTGAACATTTTTGTAAAAAGAAAGGTATAAATCATAATTTTTTGTTTCCTAGAACTCCACAACAAAACGGAGTTGTAGAACGGAAAAATCGGACTTTACAAGAATGTGCAAGAACATTAATAAATGGATCCACCTTACCAAAGCATTTTTGGGCAGAAGCTGTTGCAACTGCGTGTTATGTTTTGAATCGTGTATCCATTCGACCTCTTACCAAGAATACACCTTATGAGTTATTTAATCAAAGAAAGCCAAATATTTCATACTTCAAAGTTTTCGGTTCTAAATGCTATAGTTTAAATACGAAAGACCATCTTGGAAAATTTGATCCAAAATCTGATGAAGGTATATTTGTCGGATATTTGGAACGAAGCAAGGCCTATCGTATATTTAATAAGAGAACTAAAACTATTGAAGAATCACTTCACGTATCTTTCGATGAATTCTATAAATCGTCTCATAATATATCAAATGACGAAGAAACTATAATCACTGATAATCCTATCATCACAAATAATGACTCTGACTTTGAAATTGTTGAGGATATTCCTCAGTCTGTTGTGGCACCTTCTCCACCAAGATTTCGATCTCCTCCGAGAATTCTAAGAGATCATCCGGTTCAAAATGTTATTGGAGAAGTAACATCACAAATAAAAATAAGGAGTTAACTAAATCAAATGGGTCAAGTCGCGTTTCTTTCAAATATCGAACATAAGAATCCGAAAGAAGCTGCTACTGATGATTACTGGATCATTGCCATGCAGGAAGAACTAAATCAGTTCGAGCGCAATGATGACTGGGAATTTGTTCCAAGACCAACTAATCAGTCAGTTATTGGTATGAAATGGGTATATAAAAATAAGGTCGAAGAACAAGGAAATATAACCAGAAATAAAGCAAGATTAGTAGCACAAGGATACAATTGGGAAGAAGGTACGATTTCAAAGAAACTTTTGCGCCCGTTGCTCGACTAGAAGCTATTAGAATCTTATTGTCCTTTGCTTGTCATCATAATTTCAAACTTTATCAAATGGATGTCAAAAGTGCTTTTCTAAATGGGTTTATCAAAGAGAATGTATATGTCGAACAACCTCCCTTGTTTGTACATAAGAAACATCCAGATTATGTATATAAACTTAAGAAAGCTTTATATGGACTAAAAAAAGCACCTCGTGCTTGGTATGAACGTTTACGAAGCTATCTCATTGATTCTGGATTTCAAATTGGTAAAGTCGATCAGACTTTATTCATCAAACATTCTCAAAAAGATATATTAGTTATCCAAATATATGTAGACGATATTATCTTTGGCTCAACAAACGATAAACTCTGCAAAGAATTTGCAAATATTATGACCAAAGAGTTTGAAATGTCTCATATGGGAGAACTATCGTATTTTCTTGGTGTACAAATCAAACAGCTTTCTAACGGTGTTTTTATTAATCAAGAAAAATACTTTGGAAATCTTATCAAATGCTATGGTTTAGAAAATACATCTGGTAAACCGACTCCTATGAGTACGACTACACATCTTGAAAAAGATGAACATGGTAAGAATGTTGACCAGAAGTTATATCGAAGCATGACTGGTTCTCTTCTTTATCTTACCGCAAGTCATCCTGATATAATGATGAGTGTTTGTTTGTGTGCAAGGTTTCAAGCAAATCTTAAAGAATCACATTTACGAGCTGTAAAACGTATAATACAGTATCTTAATAAAACCAAAGACTTTGGTCTTTTCTATCCAAAAAATTGTCCATTCGAACTAGTGTCTTATAGTGCTGCTGATTTCGGCGGCTCTCGTACGGATAGAAAGAGTACAAGTGGTATGTGCCATTTTATTGGAAAATCACTTGTCTCTTGGTTTAGTAAGAAACAAAATTGCGTTTCACTCTCGACATGTGAAGCTGAGTATATATCAGCAGCTCTAGCTTGTACTCAAGTACTATATATGCAAATAACACTTCGTGATTTTGATATTCATTTATCAAACTCCATCATATACTGTGATAACACAAGTGAGATCAACTTATCGAAAAACCCAGTCAATCATTCTCGAACAAAGCACATTGATATTCTGCATCGTTTCTTAAGAGATAATATTGAAAAAGGAACAATATGTCTCGAATATGTCCAGACTGAACATCAACTAGCGGACATTTTTACTAAGCCTCTACTGGAATCAAGTTTTATTTCTCTGTATAGAGAGCTTGGATTGATCTCTAGAACTGAACTTGATATATAAAGACTAAACGATAAAAATACATTGTCAAGTTCTTTTCTAAACGGTACTTTCATTTTTTTATCTTAGCTATTAAGTAGCTTTTGTTATTATTAGTAAAAAATTATGAGCTTTACATTTTTCTAATAGTATATATGCTTTGAATGTTTTTAACCATTTTTTTATTTAGAAAACCCTATATATATATATATATATATATATATATGTTCCTTCCTTCTCCTTTCTGCATCTACTTCCTTTGAGTCCATTTTTAAACGAGTTTAGTTATATCCAAAATGGCACACATCTGCGACGAATGTGCTCAGAGATCACATATCTCTGCCACTAGTTCTGAACCGGAGGAATACTATTCTCCGGAGACACCTAAAAGTAGACCAGAATGTTCGCATACCCCCAGATATACACCAAAGTCCAAACGTGCTAAGAAAGCATTATTTTATTCCCCATGGACTAGAGAGAAGATAACTGAGATTCACCACTACCAGAAACATCAGATGGATCTCCAGCGTCAACTACATTACGAACAAAAAATCACATCCGATCGCTTAACTCTCTTAGAATGCATGGCGTCATTTTTCTGTAGCACGGACAAACACGGAGTTCATGAACCAATGCCACATGCTCCGTCTTCTTCTAGGAGTCCTAATTCTTGGGATCGTAACTACATGAGAAATGAAGGAGCAAAGGAAACTTGGTCACCATTGACACCAAGAGTTACCAATATCAAAGAAATTTCTGAAGACAATTCATCCACCTCCCATTGATCTTATATTACTTTTTACATTGTTGAATAATGATTTTTTTCAATATCTTAAAAGATTTCTTTTGTTTGTTTTTTCATGTATTTTGGCTGAATCTTTCATGTGTTTGAAATAAATTCTTTTTATACAATGTTGTAGAGTTCCTAAAAATCTCATAAAACAGGAAAAACAAAGCTCAGGAAAAACAGTCAACTGCTAAAAATCCACCAGTCGACCGGAAAAGTCTGTGGAAAACAACTTTTCATTTATCGGTCAACCGGTATGAACTTTACAGTCGGCCGTTTACCTTTCTGAAAAAATATGACTTTTTCAACCAGTCGACCAGATGGAATTTCACCAGTCGACCAGAAAAGTTTCTGTTTGAAACCAGTCGACCGGTGAAATCCACATGGTCGACCAGTTACGTGTTTTTTCTGTTTTTAAAAAATCCCAATCCACACGTCGGTTCTATCAACTCACCCATTCACTTCCTTTTATTTCTCTCATACTCTCAAACACTTTGAAAACTAAAAAAAATCACAAATTTCTTTCTCTTACAAAATCAATGGCTCCACCACAAAAGAGATTAAGGAAATCAAGTTCTACTCGACTCCAACCCATTGATTCTGTGACGGCCCGACCCGCACCAACCGACATTTACTCCAAAAGTGCGCTGTACACATGTTCAGTTAGCACGGAACGGTCGTCAGAAGGAAAGAAAGAAGACGAAGAATCAACAAGGAACCTGTAGAATGTCTCACAGCGCATAGAACAAAATATAATAACAATATACTTGACATAAAACAGGTGAGACAGTGCATAAGCTGAAAACAAACTATCATAGCAGCGGAAAATCCAAATACAGCTTATGTTCCACAACATCATTATTACAAATTTTCAAACTGTCTCTAAAGGTAAAAGCAAGATAAAGGAGGTACACTACTAATGCCTAAGTAGTGACCAACAACGACACAGGGAGAATATATATATACATATCATATATACATATATCATACATGGAAGCCTCCTACTCGCCTCCAAATCAGTTACTCGTGCATCACCAGCTAACCTGTCTCTAGTTTGCTCGTGAGAGCACCCAGAGTAATAAGAAGAGACATAAAACTCTGGGTCAGACAAAAGTCTGGTATGAGCGATAAGCAGCTAAACAGAACAATAACAGGTATACTAAACTATACCTGAACCTGCAACCAAAGAGTTAGCACTACATACTGTACAACACTCTAAAGTTCCACTAACATATGGTGTACAAGCATACGGGGGTAGGGGTGTGCATGTCATAGTGATGGCAAATAAATCAAACATAGCAACCATCCTCACATCTCTCACTCAGTGCGTAAAGCATACGATATCCACCACTTCGATCACCCAATACTTTGCTATGATCACTTTGCCCCATGAAGTCACAACGACTTCACTGCGCTGATCCATAGCCACTAATCCTTCGCTATGTCCACTTTGCCCTATGGAGTCACAACGGCTCCACTGCACTGGCTCATAGCCTTACTAATCCTTTACTATGTCCACTCTGCCCTATGGAGTCACAAAGGCTCCACTACATTGGCTCATAGTCTTCCTACGATCACTTTTCCCCTCGAGTCATGATGACTCTACTGCACTGATACGTAGTCCATCATCCCTTTTCAGTGGTGAATCAAAGTTATGAATGTCGACAACTCCTTAGCACACGTCCTGCAGCAAAGCCCAATCATGAAGTGAATTCATTAGTTCCCAACTGGATCCTGAGCTCTAACTTCCATTTGGACTACCTTTGCATCTCGGGTTATTGGTCATCACTAGATCGGTCTTCATTCAGTTCATGATCATTATATAGACTTGGGTTCATCTCAGTTCGTAGCACCCTCTTCAGATCAGTTCGGATCGGATGACCTTTCCCCATCGGTTCGGATCGGATGGCCTCCCCCATCGGTTCGGATCGGATGACTTCCTCCCATCGGTTCGGATCCTTCTCCCCAAGCACTCCGGATCGGGTCGAGCCTCTCGATCTTCTCCATAGTGTACTGGTTCGGATCGGAGTGGCACACAAAGGCAGGTCGGGTCAGGGTTCGTGTCCAGATCGTCTCATGGATAAAACAACTTGGAGGGCGGTTCGGTTCGGACTCTTTCCTCCGATCCGATCCGGATCGACCAAATTCCAGCACTTCCTTCCAACGACTGTTTACGCCACTCGACGGTGTTTTCGACCATTCTATCTATTCTAATCAATCACAAAGCATATCATACAGTCATAGCAACAAGTAGAAGTGACCTCAAACACCAAAACATAAACATGATAGGTTAAAATGGATCAAACATAACCAGAATCCCATATTTTCCCTTAAGCATGTTTAAGCAAAACTAGTGACATGATTAGTAAAACTTAATCAAATTAGCCCAAATTTCTAACAGAGGTCTAAAACATTATTTAAGAATTGATAAATATTTTTCCAGATTTTATTAGTGTATAAATTCGCTAATCAACACTAATTACCCTTAATTAACCATAATTAGTGAGGAACTATGCAAATCACTCACCTTAGCCTCAAATAAACCTTAGATCTGAAATAAATCTCTGATATGGCGCGAATATCAATGCTAAACAGCAGCTCTAATCTTGATTTGGTGAAGATCTCCCTTGATTTGATGTTGCTAAGCTTAATCCTTGATTAGAAAGTGATTTAGAGGTGATTTAGAGGTTGGAGGTCATTTTTAGGGTTTCTAAGAGGTAAGTGGAGGCTAGAAAACTGAAATGGAATGAATCCCAAACTCCTTTCACCCTCCCCATAACCCTAATCCCGAAATAGGTTGTGGGCCCATTCACTAATCAGCCTATTTGGCCCGGTTAAACAGTTTTTCACCTTCCAAACCTTATTTCAGCCATATCTCCCAAACGGTAAGTCCGTTTAGCCATTATGACCACTCTACGGAAAGGTAAACCATCAAACGAACCTAATGGAAGTGGTTTCAGGTCAAAATTCCTTTCCGATCAAAAGTTATGACCGAAACAAGATCAACTAGGGGCAAAATAGTCATTTTAAAATCGACAAAAATCATGAACATGGGAAATGACCCCAATGGTCGTCTCCCAAAGCCATATGACCATACAACTTCATATAAGAAAGAAATAAATATTCTACGATCCTCCGATGCGTAGAATGAGGGTTGTTACATTCTCCCCTCCTTAAGAAATTTCGCCCCCGAAATTCCCTTACCAAAACACACAAAAGGTCCCACATGCCTATCAGCCATAAAACAGCAATCAAACATGCAAAACAAGCAAAACAAATCTATCCTAGCATGCGGAATAACTAAATGGCAAAGTAAATCTTATCAGGCAAAGAGTTCTGGATACGTCTTCCTAATGCTCTCCTCTATATCCCAAGTACAGTCATTCTCGTTCTCGCCCCCATTGAACCTTGACTAGCTTCACCGCCTTCCTTCGAAGTTGCTTCGTATCGTGCTCGACAATACAAATCGGCTTGCGGTTCCCAACCGCCTCGGGTTCCACTACAAAGTCATCTAACTGATCAGGTGAAATAGTCATATCTAGGCCGTGCACGAACTTCCTTAGCTGGGAAACATGAAATACGTTGTGAACTCCCGCCATCTTCTCTGGTAATTCAATCCTATATGCCAAATTCCCAACTTGTTCGAGAACTGGGAATGGGCCAACAAATCTTGGTGCCAACTTGCCTCTCCTTCCAAATCGTATCACGCTCTTCAACGGAGAAATCTTGACAAATACCAAGTCACCAACGGAGAATTTTAAGTCTCTTCTCCTCTTGTCAGCATAACTCTTCTGCCTATCCTGGGCAGCCTTCATCCGTTGTTGGATGATTTTAATCTTATCTGAAGTTTTCCTTACCACATCTGGTCCAAGCACAAATTTCTCACCGGTCTCTATCCTACATGATGGTGAGTTGCACGGTCTTCCGTACAAAGCTTTATATAGAGCCATACCGATACTGGATTGGTAGCTATTATTATATGCAAACTCTATTAGATGCAAATGGTCATCCCATGATCTACCAAAATCCAATATACAAGCTCTCAAGAGATCTTCCAATATATGATTCACCTTCTCTATCTGACCATCAGTTTGAGGATGATACGCGGTACGGAGATATAGTTCCGACCCTAGAGCCTCTTGTAAGCTCTTCCAAAACCCACTAATGAACAACAGGTCTCGGTCACTCACAATGCTTTTAGGTACTCCATGAAATCTCACTACCCACTTCATATACAATTCTGCTAACTTAGCTGCCGTTCTGGTCGATTTGACTGGTATAAATCTTGCACTCTTAGTCAATCGATCCACAATTACCCAAATGCTATCATGTCCCGATTTAGTCCTTGGTAAACAGTCAATGAAATCCATCGAGACTTGCTCCCATTTCCATTCGCGAATCTCTAATGTTTGCAAAAAACCACAAGGCTTCTTTTGCTCGTCTTTAACTAGCTGGCAATTCATGCACTTGGATATAAACTTCCCAATGTCTCTTTTCATTCCTTCCTAGTAGTAAGTCTGTTTGATGTCTCGATACATCTTATCACCACCGGGGTGTATAGTCAGTTTCGAATGATGACATTCCCTAAGCACTTCATCTCTCAACCCATTCACGTTGGGTACAACTAGTCTTCCATTCTTTCGAAGCCATCTTTCTCGATCAAGCCCATACAAATTCATCTCCCCAGCGTCGATATTCATCTCTAACTTGGAGATGATTTCCAGTAAATTAGGATCGTCCCTCTGGCTGGAACCAATCCGGTCAATCAAATTGGGTCTGATCGTCAAACTAGCTAACATCTCTGGATCCAATTCGCACTTTGGTCTGAAATCATACCCTGCGATATACTCCAGTTGCTTCCATTCAAGAAACAAAGCCCCTAAACTGGCATGTCTCCTATTCAAGGCATCGGCTACTGCATTGTCCTTCCCAGGTGTATATGCGATACCAAAATCATACGAAGCCAAGAACTCTAACCATCTCTACTGACGGAGATTTAGATCCTTTTGAGAGAAGAGATACTTTAACGATTTATGATCGGTAAACAACTCAAATCTCTCTCCCAAGAGATAATGTCTCCACATCTTCAACACGAACACGATCGCCGCCAGTTCCAAATCATGGGTAGGATACTTTTTCTCATGCGGCTTTAGTTGCCGACTAGCATAAGCTACAACCCTACCTCCTTGCATTAATACAGCACCTAGTCCGATACCACAAGCATCTGTGTATACCGTCATCTCTTCACACCCTTTAGGAATGACTAATACTGGCGCACGCATCAATTTTTCTTTAGACTCTTGAATGCATTCTCACGCACTCCGTCCCAGACGAAGGCTTGATTCTTCTTAGTCAACTGAGTCAATGGTGCTGCTATCTTAGAGAAGTCCTGGATAAACTTACGATAATATCCAGCTAACCCCAAGAAGCTTCTTACGTCTGTTACATTCTTGGGCGTAGGCCAATCCTGTACCGTAGTAACCTTCGCAGGGTCCACGACAATACCATTCTCTGAAACAACATGGCCCAAGAATCTAACTTCCCTCCCCCAGAAGTGACACTTAGAAAATTTCTCTTTTAATTGGTGTTTTCTCAACACCTCCATCACTATCCTCAAATGCCCCTTGTGTTCTTCCTCTGTCCTCGAGTAAACAAGGATGTCATCTACGAACACAACAACGAACTTATTCAACTGATCTCTGAACACCCGATTCATAAGATCCATGAAATATGCTGGTGCATTGGTCAACCCAAATTGCATGACCAACCACTCATAGAATCCAGACGACGTCCTAAATGCCGTTTTCGGAACACTCTCAGCCACTACTCGAAGTTGATGAAATCCTGTCGTGAGGTCCAACTGGGAGAACACTCTTGCTCCTTCCAGTTGATCAAACAAATCATCTATCCGCGGTAGAGGATACTTATTCTTCCTCGTCACCTTATTCAACCTGCGATAGTCCACACACAAACGAAGGGAACCATCTGCCTTAGTGGCAAACATAACTGGTGCTCCCCACTCGGAGATATTTCTTCTAATAAACTCCTTCTTCAAAAGATCGCTTACTTGCACCCTAAGCTCTCACTGCTCCCTTGGTGCCATACGACGAAGTGGCATCACTATAGGTCTAGCATCTTTCACTAAATCAATACGGAACTCAATCTCTCGATGTGGTGGAAGCCCGGTCACCTCCTCGAAGACGTCCGGATACCGGCCAACCACGGGCACATCTGACAACTCATCATGCGGGATGTCGAGGGAATTTATAAAACTAGTCATTACGCCATCACTAGGTAGACTACCAAACACTACCCTCCGCCCATCATCCGCCCTAACTGTCACCAAAAAGCCCTCACAGTCCACCACCACCCCATATCTTTGGAGTCAATCAACTCCCAATATAATGCCATACCCAGTAAAGCCCAAAAACAAAGCAATCACAAACAAACATACATCCATGACTCGATAAGACCAAATTTCGGCAAATCATACTAAGGTTAATCGAACCACAAATCGGGTTCGTCACAAACAACGGTCTATCGACTATCTCAGGTTCCAATCCCGACCTATCTACTAGGTCACTAGATATGAAGGAACGGGAAGCCCCAGTATCAAACAAAACTCGAACAGGTACATCATGAATAGAAAGCATACCTTGAATGATGACATTCTTTTCTTTCTTCGCCGCAGTTGGGGCATTCGACGAAGAAGGAATGGCACCAATAACATATGCTTTCACAATCTGCTACTCCTTAAAAGGTTGTGGACATTTATCCTTATGATGTCCCACTTGGCCACAGTTGTAGCACTTCCTATCCACTGGCTTGGCCCGACATTCTTTGGCATAATGGCCCTTCTTACCACAGCTGAAGTACTCAACATCTTTCTTGCTCTTTTTCTGGCCATCCTTAGTTTGGTTTGGCTTCCTCTTGTTCTGAGTGTTATTCTTGCCTCCACCGCCTGCATGCAGCTTCAGCCCTTCTGCAGATGCAACCTCGGTCTTTGACTTAGGGTAAAGACTCTCTGATCTCAAAGCTTTTCCCACAATCGATTCAAAAGTCTCATTGATGTGGTTGATAAGCCTTTCCCCCAAGTATCCATCCAAACCAATAATGAACTTCTCATTCTTCTTCTCAGGAGTATCGATAAGGGATAATCCATAATTCGACAAAGTGTCGAACTCAGCAATATAGTCCGAGATTGCCCTACCATTCTGCTTAAGTTCCAAGAACTTCCTAAACAACTCCGACTTCTGAGCTGCTGTGATAAACTTGTCGCTAAAGCGAGCCTTAAACTGATCCCAAGTAACCCGATCCTCTTAAGTGGCTGTCTTAATAGCATTCCACCAATTCATCGCTTGCCCTTGCAGCTGACGAGACGCTAGCCTTCTCTTCATCGCATCCTCGATAACCAAGTCGTCGAAGATACGATCACAGCTATCCAACCAATCCTGAACATCCGTGGCCATCTCCTTTCCGTGGAACGGCTTCCCACCAAGGTTAGTGTAATTCTTGCATAGCTTGGTGAAATCGACCCTAGGCGCCTGCACTATTGGACCACCACCATTACCGGCATTGGGAGCTGCTCCGTGCACATCCCTAAGCATGTCTCTCATGAGGTCAGTAAACATTGCACTCATGTCAGCAGCATTCCCATTATTGGCTCCTCTACCAGCACCTCTTGCGTATCGGCTCATCGTTAAATCTGTAAAGAGAAAACGATTAACCATCTCCGTAGTGGTGCTAGTGCAGTGCGGTTTCATCCTTAGTTATACTAACAGTATATATATATATATAGCTTTTGAAAACCAAAGTAATCACAAATACGCACTCTCATATACGCACTATCTCTCCCTAGTGTCTTTCCCCAGGTTAACTACACAACCTAGAGCTCTGATACCAAATGTGACGGCCTGCCCCGCACCAACCGACATTTACTCCAAAAGAGCACTGTACACATGTCCAGTTAGCATGGAATGGTCGTCAGAAGGAAAGAAAGAAGACGAAGAATCAACAAGGAACCTGTAGAATGTCTCATAGCACATAGAACAAAATATAATAACAATATACTTGACATAAAACAGGTGAGACAGTGCATAAGCTGAAAACAAACAATCATAGCAGCGGAAAATCCAAATACAACTTATGTTCCACATCATCATTATTACAACTTTTCAAACTGTCTCTAAAGGTAAAAGAAAGATAAAGGAGGTACACTACTAATGCCCAAGTAGTGACCACCAGCGACACAGGGAGAATATATATATATATATATCATATGTGGAAGCCTCCTGCTCGCCTCCGAATTAGCTACTCGTGCATCACCAGCTAACTTGTCTCTAGTCTGCTCGTGAGAGCACCCAGAGTAATAAGAAGAGACATAAAACTCTGAGTCAGACAAAAGTCTAGTATGAGCGGTAAGCAGCTAAACAGAACAATAACAGGTATACTAAACCATACCTGAACCTAGACCTGCAACCAAAGAGTTAGCACTACATACTGTACAACACTCTAAGGTTCCACTAACATATGGTGTACAAGCATACGGGGGCGGGGTTGTGCATGTCATAGTGACGGAAAACAAATCAAACATAGAAACCATCCTCACATCTCTCACTTAGTGCGTAGAGCATACCATATCCACCACTTCGATCACCCAATACTTTGTTATGATCACTCTGCCCCATGAAGTCACAACGACTTCACTGCACTGATCCATAACCACTAATCCTTCGCTATGTCCACTTTGCCCCATGGAGTCACAACGGCTCCACTACACTGGCTCATAGCTTTACTAATCCTTTACTATGTCCACTCTGCCCCATGGAGTCACAACGACTCCACTGCACTGGCTCATAGTCTTGCGACGATCACTTTACCCCTCGAGTCATGATGACTCTACTGCACTGATACGTAGCACATCATCCCTTTTCAGCGTTGAATCGAAGTTATGAACGTCGATAACTCCTTATCACATGTCCCGCAGCAAAGCCCAATCATGAAGTGAACTTATTAGTTCCGAACTGGATCCTAAGCTCTAACTTCCATTTGGACTACCTTTGCATCTAGGGTTATTGGTCATCACTGGATCCGTCTTCATTCATTTAATGATCATCATATAGACTCGGGTTCATCTCAGTTCGTAGCACTCTCTTCAGATCGGTTCGAATCAGATGACCTTTCCCCATCGGTTCGGATCGGATGGCCTCCCCCATCGATTTGGATCGGATGACTTCCTCCCATCGGTTCAGATCCTTCTCTCGAAGCACTCCGAATCGGGTCGAGCCTCTCGAGCTTCTCCATAGTGTACTGGTTCTGATTGGAGTGGCATACAAAGGCAGGTCGGGTCGGGGTTCGTGTCCAGATCGTTTCATGGATACCACAACTTGGAGGGCGGTTCGGTTCAGACTCTTTCCTTCGATCCGATCCGGATCGGCCAAATTCCTGCACTTTCTTCCAGCGACTGTTTACGCCACTCGACGTCGTTTTCGACCATTCTATCTATTCTAATCAATCACAAAGCATATCATACAGTCATAGCAATAAGTAGAAGTGACCTCAAACAACAAAACATAAACATGATAGGTTAAAATGGATCAAACATAGCCAAAATCCCATATTTTCCCTTAAGCATGTTTAAGCAAAACCAGTGACATGATTAGTAAAACTTAATCAAATTAACCCAAATTTATAACGGAGGTCTAAAACATTATTTAAGAATTTATAAATATTTTTCCAGATTTTATTAGTGTATAAATTCGCTAATTAAAACTAATTACCCTTAATTAACCATAATTAGTGAGGAACTATGCAAATCACCCAACTTAGCTTCAAATAAACCTTAGATCTGAAATAAATCTCTGATATGGCGCGAATACCAATGCTAAACAGCAGCTCTAATCTTGATTTGGTGAAGATCTCCCTTGATTTGATGTTGCTAAGCTTAATCCTTGATTAGAAAGTGCTTTGGAGGTGACTTAGAGGTTGGAGGCCATTTTTAGGGTTTCTAAGAGGTAAGTGGAGGCTAGAAAACTGAAATGGAATGAATCCCTAACTCCTTTCAGCCTCCCCATAAGCCTAATCCCGAAATGGGTTATGAGCCCATTCACTAATCAGCCTATTTGGCCCGGTTAAGCAGTTTTTCACCTTCCAAACCTTATTTCAGCCATGTCGCCCAAACGGTAAGTCTGTTTAGCCATAATGACCACTCTACGGAAAGGTAAACCATCAAACGAATCTAAGGAAGTGGTTTCAGGTCAAAATTCCTTTCCAATCAAAAGTTATGGCCGAAACAAGATCAGCTAGGGGCAAAACGGTCATTTTAAAAATCGACAAAAATAATGAACATGGGAAATGACCCCAATGGTCGTCTCCCAAAGCCACATGACCATACGACTTCATATAAGAAAGAAATAAATATTCTACGATCCTCCGATGCGTAGAATGAGGGTTGTTACATTCTCCCCTCCTTAAGAAATTTCGTCCCCGAAATTCCCTTACCAAAACACACAAAAGGTCCCGCATGCCTATCAGCCATAAAACAACAATCAAACATGCAAAACAAGCAAAAAAATCTATCCTAGCATGCAGAATAACTAAATTGCAAAGTAAATCTTACCAGGCAAAGAGTTCTGGATACGTCTTCCTAATGCTCTCCTCTGTATCCCAAGTACAGTCATTCTCGTTCTCTCCCCACTGAACCTTGACTAGCTTCACTGCCTTCCTTCGAATTTGCGTCGTATCGTGCTCGACAACATGAATCGGCTTGCGGTTCCCAACCGCCTCGGGTTCCACTTCGAAGTCCTCTAACTGATAATGTGAAATAGTCATATCTGGATCGTTGGTCATCCAAGAAAGCACTTCGTCTAAGGCCTCCAAACCTAAACCGGAAGAGGTTAAACTCCTTCAACCATCCTCGTCAACCAAAGATTCACTTGAGCAAATTGCACGGAATCAATTCCTTCTTCAAGCAAGATTTAAGCGTACCGACAACAAAATCGAACGTTTAGATACAAAGCTTGACAAATGATTCTCAAAGCTTAAGTCTTTCATTGGTACTCTTTGGGATGCCATTTCATGTGCATCGTCATCCTCCTCTACGCACATACAAGACCCAGGCAAACATTTAATGCCTCCTACTTTTACATGGTCATCTTCAAAGGAAGGCTCAAGTTCTAGAGCAACTGTTGGACGTGGTCATGGGGAAACCGAGACTGAGGAAGAAGACATTCAAGACGAAGGAGACAAGGAAGAAGAAGGAAATAAAGAAATCGATTGGGGTACAACTGAATCCGATTATCCACCATAGTAGTTCTTTTCATCAACATCTTTTGGTATTATATTTTATTTTAGCAAGACTTAACTCAGCACTTGTACATAAATAGTGCTGCATTTCATTTTGGGTTTGTACGTATTAATTCTTAGATACATGACTTGTTTGGCTATGTCCGGTGTGTATTGTATGCTATAATCCTTGTGCATTTCATGCTTAAGTTATGGTATTTGTATGATATCTACTCCTTTTTGTCGATGACAAAGGGGGAGAAAAATGTTACTAACAATATGTTTTGCAGATTTGTTTAATATATATTTCAGGGGGAGTACATATTCGGGGGAGTTAGAAACACTTTTAGAGCATGTTGTCATCAATCAAAAAGGGGGAGAATGTTGAATCAAGGAATTCATGGCATTTTGATTAATGACAAGGAGAAGTTTCAAGATCAAAAAAAAGAAGAGATTCAATGGTACTGAAAGTTAGAGGTTGATTATTTTGTGATTTAGATGTTAAAATCTATCCTCAAATAATCATATACCTCGGTAGTTTGAATATACATATATATATATATATATATGTATATATATGAATGCACATTTATTGTGCATAATGCCAAAAACCGGTCAACCGTTTCTGGGCAGAAATGCACAATGAACGTGCACAGATGTATATAATGTATATATATTCAAATACCAATCTACTGGTTATTTTTTACCTGTCGACTGGTCTTCGAACTGAAAGAAACTCTTCATACAAACATCTTCATTCATCAATGGTTGCTTCCTTTTCCTTTCATCTAAAATCATTTCTATTCAATACTTCTCTTCACCAATGTTTACAACTCTTTATCTTCTATAAATACAACATGAGATCATCAATTCAACTAACAAATTCTTTCTATCTATTCTATCTATTGCTGATTTCATTCTTGATCATTTAAAGCACTCAAAAGTTCATAATCTTCTTATATCGCTGTTGAATCCTATAATCTACATACTATTCTTTTGATTCAAACACTATATCATCTCCCAAATCTTCACGAATTCAAATTCTATTTGAGGATAAGATTATTGGAAGGTTGTACAAGAATTGACAAATTCGTGTTATTAAGAACACACATTGTCAAATTACAAGTCTACTCATCTTGTGTGAAGTCCTCTGTGTTGTGAGAGGCAAAGTTATGAAGTCCTCGAGTTGTAAGAGGCGTGAAATCCTGTTCGGCTGCTCGGGTATTGTGAACCTGTTCCTCCGGGTGAAGCGAGGTAGTTGATTAGTGAAAATCCAGAGAGAGGTCTGGGACTGGATGTAGGATGGTGCTCCGAACCAGTATAAAAATCCCTGGTGTGATTTTCCTTTTACTTCATTTACTTATCTGTGATACTGTTTCTGTGATTAGCTATTACTTCTTACTTGAATATTTTTCATCATATTACACGATCCTTGTGTGTATCATACTTGACAAACACGCACACCAAACCTTCAGTGGTGACTACTAGATAGTAAGGGGAAGTAAGTATGTAGATCCTGTTGCTAATTTTCATGTTAGGGGTACAACCCGTTATTGGATTTCTGTTGGGATCATTCCGTTATTTTGTTCTTGTTTGGTAGTTAGTGTAACACCGAAACCTGTCGTGGATCCTATAGTTTGGACTTTTCTGTCTAAGAGGGACATAGTCCCGAGATTCTTGGTCCTTAGAAGTTGCTGTGTAGAGTGTCTGTTTTTTAGTTTTAGTTGAAAGACTAGAAGGCTTATTTGAAAACTAAACTTAGATCAGATGATTAAATATGCTAAGAAAAGAGAAATGGTACAACTAAAATGGAAAATCCCGAGAAAAGATGGATAGAAGTAAAAATTTCCAAGATAAAATGAAAAAGAAAAACTGTAACAAGGAGAATTTTCTTATGTGGGCGTGCTTGGATAGGAAAATAGGGAATCTTCTTAAATAGTTACATAAAATCCAAGTAGGTTGGAAAAAGGTACACAAAAGAAAAACGGAAGATGTGAACTTTTCCTTTTTCCACCCTTTTGTAACATAAGAAATCGAATTTAGAAAATTTTATTTTTTTGAAATTCGAAAAAATAAAGTTGTTTGGTAGTGTTTTGGATGCAAAAATTGGATGAATTACGTTCTTGCTCAATAAGAGTGTGGGAAAATTTGGATGAAAATGTATTTTGATTTTCAAAATACTGCATTCATGTAGAACTACCAGTATATTTAGGATGTGAGTATCATGTTTTTGAAAGAATTTTTGAAAACTTTGTATACACATAGGAGGTAGCGCTTAGGCATACATGTATTATTATGTTGTATTTCACTTTGCACAAGTGCACAATGTTTGCAAAAATTGGATGCACACATGATGGATGTATTTTATGCGAGTGGTTAATTGATTTTTACCCTTATCAAATTTCGGAGACAAAATTTCCTAAGGGTGGGAAAATGTAGCACTCCGCATTTTATGTTAATTTAATAATTAAATAATGCATATGTGTATATATATGAAGAATAAAATAAAGATAATATGTGACTGCATGTAATAAATACTTGAACTGAAAAAGAAGATAATATTAATGAAAATAAAAATGTAATGCATGCATTAAAAGAAAGAAAGGATTGGTTGCATGCATTGTAAATATGTTGCATGCACAAATTTACAAATATTATACATTAATAATAAGGGAGAAATAAAAGAAAAAGATGCATGCAATGGTTTAATTTAAAGATTACATCAAACATGAAAAAGGGGAATGAGAAAAGAACAATGACCACCATTGTTCTAAGCCTTCTTAACAAAAGCCTTAGTAGTCCAGTTGGTTAGAACTTGTGACTTGCATACAAGAGGTGTAGAGTTCAATCCCCACCGCCGTCGTATTTTTGTTTTAAGGGAATGGATAAAATGACATATGTTCATAAAAGAAAATATATATAAACGCACAAATAAGGACAAATATACACATAAGGAAGTAAAGAATATATATATATATATTTATAAATATATATGAGAATATATATGTATATGTTAGCCTACTTTGTAAACTAGGCTATACAAAGTCAATAAGTCAGAGGATCAAGTGAACAGAAGACGCTATGTTACACATCCGGTTCGGATCGGAGTTACAGAGGTAGGAACAGGAGCATCACAAAGCTGAAAGATCAAGCCGGATCGGATCGGGGGTAATCGAAGAAAAGCAATGCAAGACAAAGTGAGGAAGGCAAGACTCAAGCCGGATCGGATCGGATGGGATGACCCGATCCGAACCTCACGTTGTTTGCCTACCCGATCTGAAGCCCATTTTGTTAGCCTATCCGATCCGAAGCCAGTTCACCCTGCAACTCCGCACCATGATCTCCTGAATATTCGGGGCAGTTACGCCCACTTTCTACCCACGATGGCCACTCACCTGATGTGCTGGCAACACCAGAGCTCATCCGATCCCGAAAGTCATGGAATGGAGGACACGTGCACCCGATCCGAACCGAATTCTGGAGAATTTTCTACCTATAAATAGACCCCCAAGGGTCATTTGAAAGGATCTTTTTGGGCACTCTTACAGTTCAAACGTCAAAGAGAACCGAATTCCAACATTCCAAACAATCCAAAATCATCATTCAAAGTATATGTTGAGATAGTTAAGTGAATGTATATGAAAAGTGAGTAAATTTGAGTGAATATCTTATTGTATTTTCATCTACATCATCAAGCAAAGTGATTATAAAGTGGACGTAGGCTTTTCAACGCCGAACCACTATAAATCCTGTGTCTCCTTTTTATTTTCGATCTTATTTTATTTTGATTTTAGTCAATTTGGGTGTTAGAACCACTTTTTGGTCTAACATTTTGGTGCTTTCACTGAGAACATTTGAATTCTCTGTTTTTCTGGATTATCGTTCTACTTTTTGGACCGTTGAGTTCAAAGAAGTTAATCCCCAATTTTTGACGCTTTTGAATACTTGTTGGTTGATTGTCGAATAACTATGGCCAAAGGAAAAGGCAAGAAAGCTCAAACCAATCGAGGGAACGAAGTTGGTGAAGATCAGCAAAACCCGATCGTGACAAGGTCTCGTGGGCAGAGTTCGGGAGCGGATCGGACAGGTTCAGGAAATACGAACCGACCTCAAGGAGAAAGCTCCGATCCGAACCGAGTAGGAGACATTGAAGAAGTTCACTCCCCTAACCCGAACCGATCCGAACAGGTTGCTCAGCTCCGATCCGATCTGATACTAGGTGACGCTGGAACCTCTACTCGGGCTCCTCCAAATGCTCCGACTCTAGCCACCAGGACCAATGACCAGATCAGTCCATCTGCGCCTGTCACCCAAGGAGATTTTTTGCACCTTTTTGACATGCTTGAGAGCACTAGGGAGGCTATGAAAATCCACGAGCGCACCAATCTTATGATGTAAGAGAATATGAGAATCATGAGTAGGGAAATTGGCGAACTCCGCAGACAAAGAACTCCATCCCCGGTTCATCACACTGCAATGGATCAGTCTTCTTCTTCTGAGGAAGAACGGCCCTGTGAAAGAAGGCCGCTCAAACGACCTCAGAATTTGGAGCAAATGACTTTCGGATCTTTGGGATCCCGCGAGGACGCTGCTCGGGTACTAGGACCCAATGATCCGAGCTTGAGAGAGCCTATGCTATTACCAATGCGGGGATCCCATGTTTTTCCTAGAGACCCTAACCTTACCAATCCCACTCAGGGACAAATGCTTCAGCCCCTTCCTCTCGAGATCGACCGGGAACGTAGGGAGCAAAGCAGAGCAGAAGCGACTAGAAGAAGGAGGGCGTCCCCTGATCAGGAGCTCAGAGGAAACCCGAACATCAGAGCCAGGGAGCCTGAACGGTCCTTGACCAATGCTGACGTATGGACTATGGTACGCTAGATCATGTCTGAGAGTCGAAACTACACCAATGAAGATTATGGCATTGAGCGAAGCCATACTCCCTTTACTGATGACATCCTTGACTTTCAGTTCCCCCGACGTTTTAACCTGCCGCAGATGGACAGGTATAACGGGTGAACCGACCCGGGACAACATTTGATGCGATACGCATGGCTTATGAATGCTGTCGCTGCCCCTGACGCAGTGAAGTGTAAGGCTTTCCCGATTTACTTAGAAGACGTGGCATTACTATGGTTTACCCGACTTCCTCCTCGATCGATATCGAATTTCAAGGGATTAAGTGAACGTTTTATGAATCAATTCCGACTTCACACCCGAAAGTATAAGAATGTTATTGAATTATCGAGAATTAAGCAAGCGCCGGGTGAGTCTCTGAAGTCGTACCTTGACCGTTTCAACTTAGCTGTAACAGAAGTCAGTGACCCGCATGAGCCTACCATCTTGATGGCTTTAATGGAAGGAGTTGATCCTGATTCCGAATTTGGAGATTATCTTTCTGGGAAGCCACCTCCCACAAGAGAGTTGTTTTATGAGAAGGCCAATATTCAGTTAATACGAGAGGAAGCAAGGGCAAACAGAAAGAGGAAGTCCGGAGCAGCTTCAAAAGAAACTGTTCAGAGTAATGTTGCCGTAAAGCAGTCTGGAGAAAGTTTTGGGAAAGTCGAAGAGAATGTCGGAAACAAGAATGGAAACAATAATAATGGAAACGGGGGCAACAACAACCGTAATGCGAATGGTAACAGGAGAAATAAGAACCTAGGAAGTAATTCTGACAAAAGACCCCGATTCTAGACCTTTGAGAATTATTCACCGCTGAATGACGCTTGGAGAACATTTATTTGGATACATACAATGTTTTGCAATACAAAAGACCGCTGCCACGAGATTCAACAGAGAAAGAAATCGCAACTGGAAAATTTTGTTTATTTCATGGAACTCATGGGCATTCAACGAATGAATGTCGACACTTGAGAGATGTAGTTGAGAAGCTGTTGCGCGAAGGAAAATTGGATGAGTATAAGGCTACCCCAAGAGACAGGGGGCAAGGAGAACAGACCCCAAACCAGAATCAGTATGCTCCCAAGCCTACAGCGCAACAGAAAGGCAAAGGAATTGTTATTAACACCTTAGTAGGTGGACTCCACCCAGCTATCCATAGTTTCAGAGCAATGGACCAATACGTTAATGCAGTTAAGCACGTAGATGTGGATGAGTGCGACAATTTGGAAGATATCACCGCTGTGAAACAACAGAAGACAATGTTCAATGACGTAGTGTTCCGTAGCAGAGACGATACCGGAATCCAGTCACCTCCCGAAGATCCGCTGGTCATTACCACTACCATTGGAACGGCACTGGTTCATAAGGTACTAGAGGACAATGGAAGCTCTGTCAATATTTTGTTTAAGAAGTCATTTGATCAGATGAAACTTGAGTCTGAAGATTTGAAGCCTTGTGAAGGTTGGATCCGAGGCTTCAACGGGGCATCGAAAGCTCCAATGGGGTATATAGAATTGCCCGTAACATTGGGGCAAGGGGATCGTCGAAGAGTACGAATGCTTCAGTTCGTAGTGCTGGACGTAGATTCGCCCTACAACGCATTTTTAGGAAGGCCTGCCCTTGCAGAGTTCAGGGCTTGTATCGCCCCGTGGTGTTTATTGCTTAAGTTCCCAACTGAAGCCGGAACAGGAGTAATGAGAGGAGATCAAGTCTCCGGATGGGCTTGCTATATTGCCAAGTTAAAGATGCTGATGAAGGGACTCAACATCGAGATTAAAGGTATCTCACCTCATCCAAAGGAGGGTTCGACGTAGCAATTAGAGGGATCAGCCCCGAATGAGTTGCCCAAGGGAATGCCTGAAGACTTGGATCCCAGAGAAGATGAGGAACCAGAGGCTAGAAATGCAACTCCTAATGAAGTGACAGTGGACATACCCATTGATGAAGCTGATCCAGCAAAAGTTTTGAAGATTGGATCCCAGTTGGATCCACGTCGAGCTAAAGAACTGACTGACTTCCTGAAGGCAAACCTGGATGTGTTTGCCTGGACCCACGCCGACATGTGTGGGATATCGCCATCCATCATGAGTCATTCACTAAGTATAAACCCAAAACACCCGCCTGTAAAGCAAAAGAGATGTGTGCTGGGCCCAGAGAGGTCGGCAGCTCTAAAAGAGGAAGTGGAGAAGTTGAAAGAGAAAGGATTTATTAGAGATTCGACATATCCCGACTAGATATCAAATCCTGTTTTGGTAAAGAAGTCAAACGGAAAGTGGCGGACATGCATTGATTTTTCAGACTTGAACAAAGCTTGCCCGAAAGATAGCTTCCCACTCCAGAATAGACCAGCTTGTAGATTCGACAGCGGGACATGAGCTTCTTTCTTTCATGGACGCATATTCTGGGTACAACTAGATTCCCATGCATGTGCCCGATCAAGAGCACACGAGCTTAATTACAAATTTGGGGTTGTATTGTTATGTGGTCATGCCGTTCGGATTGAAAAACGCTGGAGCTATCTACCAACGCTTGGTGAACAGGATGTTTTATAACCAAATAGGGAAGACTATGGAGGCTTATGTGGATGATATGCTTGTCAAATTGAAACAGTCCTCTAGCCATACACAAGACTTGGCAGAGAAGTTTGGTATCCTGCGAAAGTATCGGATGAAGTTAAATCCTTTGAAATGCTCATTTGGAGTGGCATCTAGAAAGTTTCTAGGTTTCATCGTGAGCTCTTAAGGGATTGAAATCAATCCCAGTCAAATAGCAGCGATAAGAAACATTGAAGAACCAAGGAGAATCAAAGATGTCCAAAGTCTTGTAGGGAAAGTAGCTGCGTTGATTAGATTTATCTCTAAAGCAACAGACAAATGCATCCCATTTTTTGACTTAATAAAAAGGGGAAAGAAAAATTTTGAATGGACTCCGGACTGTGTTGAGGCCTTTCGAAATTTATTGGAATTACTAGAGAAACCACCGATTTTGTCGAAGCCAGTGGATCATGAAGAGCTGTTTGTTTATCTAACAGTGTCGGCTCATGCTGTTAGCACCGCCTTGGTCCGAGAAGAAGACAAAGTGCAAAGGCCGGTATATTATGTAAGTAAGAAATTGGCAGCTGCAGAACGCAACTACCCAAGGATTGAGAAGCTTGCTTATAGCCTCCTGATCGCCTCCCGAAAAATTCGCCACTATTTTCAAGCTCACCCAATAACCATATACACTGATCAGCCTCTGAGGCAGGTGTTGCAAAGACCCGAAGCATCGGGACGGTTGATCAAATGGAATATTGAATTAAGTTAGTTTAATTTAAATTTTCAGCTGCGGAGATCGATCAGGGTGCAAGCTCTGGCTGACTTTATAGCAGAGTTCACAATTCCAGAGGAGGAAATGATCAATGACAAGGTGGTCAAGTCAGAGGAGGAATTAAAATTAGATCCATGGAAGCTGTACACAGATGGAGCCAAGAACGACTGAAGGTCCGGAGCTAGAGTCGTCTTAGTTACTCCTGAGGGACGATCGTTATATTATGCTCTGCGATTAGAATTTTCAGCGACTAATAATGACTCTGAATATGAAGACCTGATTGCCGGGCTGAAACTTGCTAAGGAATTCAGAATAAAGGCATTGGATATAATCAACGACTCCAAAATAGTCGTCTGCCAAGTGCGGAAGGAGTTTGTGGCTCGGGGACCACGACTTATCGCCTATCTCGGGAAAGTGGAGGAGCTGTTGAGCAACTTGGAACGGTATAACATAACGCATATCCCAAGAGATGAAAACCAGAAGGCAGACGGGCTAGCAAAGCTAGCTAGTTCCAACAATCCGGAGGAAACCGAAATGATTCCAATTGAAACTTTGGGGTCGCCAAGCTTTGAGTCGATGGAAATTGAATTAGCTTTCGAAGCAGAACCGGAGAAGGAGTCGTGGATGACCCCAATTAAGAATTTCCTTAGAAATGGGATACTCTCGTCAAAGAAGAGTGAGAGGCGGGCCATAGTTCGCAAGGCCACCAGATACATCCTTCAAGATGATACTCTCTATAGACAAGGATTTTCTATGCCCCTGTTACGATGTATAGCACACGACGACATCAAGCGTGTACTAAGAGAAGTACACGAAGGTGAGTGTGGAGATCATACGGGAGGTCAGATCTTAGCAAAGAAGGTATTGCGATATGAATACTTCTGGCCCACAATTTATAAAGATGCAGCTGACTATTCACGACGCTGCGACAAATGCCAGAGATTCGCCAAGATCCCCAGAGCACCACCGACCCAGCTCAAATCGATGGTGAGTCCTTGGCCGTTTTCCATGTGGGGAATTGACATCATCGGAGTTCTATTGATTGCCAAAGGAGGAGCGAAATATGCAATAGTCGCCGTGGAATATTTTACGAAGTGGGTGGAAGCTGAGCCCTTAACCAAAATCACAGTGAGAAAGGTGATAAATTTCGTGGTTAGAAATATCATATGCCGATTTGGGATTCCAAGGACCATTATAACTGATAACGAAACCCAGTTCGATGGTGCCGAATTCAGAAATTTCTGTCAGAAATATAAGATCGACAAATGGTACACTGCAGTCGCCCATCCACAGTCGAACGGGCAAGTAGAAGCAATAAACAAAGTCATAAAGTCCATCCTCAAGAAGCGATTAGAACGTGCAAAAGCAAAATGGGTGGAGGAATTGCCCTTAGCTTTGTGGGCATATCGGACAACGTTTAAGACAACCACCAGTCATACCCCTTTCTCTCTCTCATTTGGCTCAGAAGCAGTAATCCCGGTAGAGCTTGAAGTTCCCTCTCACAGGGTGACATATTATGACCCGATGACGAATCGGGCACTCCTCCTCGAGTCTCTTGATGAAATCGAAGAGAAAAGGGACGAGGCAGACTTACGTGCGTCGAGACATCGACGTCAGATGGCACGCTATTATGACAAAAAAGTTCGTTTTAGGACCTTTGAACCAGGAGATTTGGTTCTTAAGCGAGATTTTCCATCCCTTCCTCACCTCGGTCCAAAGTGGGAAGGACCGTTCGTCATCCAACGGAAACTTGAGACAGGAGCCTTCAAGTTAACGACCGTAGATGGAGAGGAAGTGCCTAGGGCTTGGAATGCCCAACACTTGATGCGATATTTAAATTAAGGATGTTGTATTTTCTGTTGTTTTCCTTATGAACTCTGTAAAAAGGCACGACTTGCCTTAGAAAAGTCTGTTGATATGAACAAAGAACTATAAAGTGGATGTAGGCTACAACTTAGCCGAACCACTATAAAAATATCGTGTGCCATTTACTTTCCTGCATTATTTATACCTTCAACTACTATTCCATTATGATTGTGGAATATAATATGTTAATTTAAAATCTGAAAAGTTGAAAACAGCTTATATGCAGGAACAAACACAACGACTGTTTGTGCAATAAGACATGAAAGAATGGGAAGACGACATTCTTAACTCTAACTCTCAAGGATTGAGAGAGAGTGTAAAGGACGGGAAGACGACGTCCTCTGAGGCGTGAAGGTGCACCCAAACAAGAGACCGCCTCAGCAAGAACTCTAGCACGAATAAAAGACGGGAGAGTATAAAAAATGCCAGAAAAGAACATGCATCAATGACACAAGGAATGTGACCCCCGTCGGAGAATCGGGGACATTCAGACTTTGTGACTAAATCTTGAATAGTTTTTCAAGACTGAACGGGGGCATATATATACACACATATTCCCCCCCACTATGACTCCATTACACAACTATAGTAGGACATGCATTTGCATTTTTACATAAGTACAGAACCGACGACTAACAGACATTGCAGGAAATGAATTATTTTTATTCACAAATGAATGAATTTGTACAGGAAAACAGGTAAAAAGAAGGTGCGAGGGCCGCACTCGCAGCAACAATTATGGGCCAATCAAATGCTAAAATAAAGCAAGACACTCCATCAACTAGACTTCGAAGTGGACTTGGACTTCTTAGCAGCCTTCTGCGCATCCTTCGCCTCTTTTTCAGTATCAGTCAAGATGCGCTTTGATTTTTTCTTCCTTGAGGCTGAAGTGCCGGAATCAGTCGACTTTTTCCTTGAAGGCGGAACGCTGGAATCAAGAGAAGACTTTTTAGCAAGTTCTTCTATAATAGATCTAGTCGAAAGCTTAACAACTAACCTTGATCCAGCATCCACTACTGCGAGGGGCTTAAGGCTTTCGGGGTCTAGGTCTTCAACTTTAAGCTGCATGCGTTTGTCTTGATCGGCTTTCAGTGTAGCTAAAGTAACGTCATCAGCGCTTTTTGATTCCCCAATTATAGCCACCTCATGATCCTCCTCACGTCCCTCATCATCACCATCATCTTTTAAGGCGTCTATCATCTCGCCATCATGAGGAGCGTCAGCTTTACCCTTGTCTCCTTCATCCTTCTCCGCTGACTTTGTTTCGGCAGTGGTTCCTTGGGGCACGTCTGCCTTCTCGGCTGGTTCAGCACCTGCGGAATGAGAAGTAACGGTTATTAACTCGGGAGAAAATAAAGGGCTCTTCATTGATTGTCCGACTATGCGATGGAAAGTTGAAACAGCTTTGACGAATTGGGGTGAAAAGGTAGAAATACCTTCCGATGAATTCTCAGCCGGAGTAGCTGCCGTCTCTGAAGCCGATTCAGGAATAGGAGATAAAAGAGATGTCTGAGGGATCGCCGGATTTTCGGGGTCGTATTCCTCTACTTCAGGAGTTTTAGTGGCAGTGGAAGAAGAGCCAAACTCCAAGGCGTCCTTTTTTTTAGCCTTCCGCTTTTCCTCATTCATGGAGGCAGCAATTAGGCGACGCCCCTCGGCTAGACTCGCCGGCTCATCATCTCTCAAGTACTTTTCCATAAGTTTGTCCTCGTCGATGGAATCTACCTTGAGTACTTTTTTCTCCCATTCGACGATTTGGCTCCATACATGAACCAAGGTAGTCGGGTAATCGTCGATCCAAGAGATGTTCCGGTAGCGGATTATGTGTGCGAAAAATTCAATCAATAATTCACCAAAACCCCGCACCTCATCCTGGGCCTCCGCTAGCTGTTTGCGAGATTCTTCGGCCGATTTGATGATGCTTTAGACATTACCCTCTGCCAGGGAACCCTGTTTTCGGCCTTCATCAACTTGGAAGCCAAGTCAACATTTTTCTTTTCCAATTCGGCATTCTTCTTCGCTAACTCGGCCTTTTCTCGCTCAAGGTCAGCATAAGCAAGTTGCATTTTGGCAGCATATGACCTGGCATCCTCTTCTTGCTTTTTCAGCTCCGAGCGCTCTTGAGAATGGGACTCGAGTAAGTCATGATAGCGTTTTTGTAAATCTTCAAATTGTTGCTTGAAGCTGGCAGCGTCCCGTTGAGCAACAGCAAGTTGAGCCTGTGTATCCTCGAGGTCTTTTCCTAAATTTTTTAAGGCCCTTGCATCGTCTTCTGCGGTCTTTTGCATCGAGTCAGTATTCGTGATTAAAGTTCGGATGATTCTGGAGAGGTTGCGCGAATACTTGAACATCTCTGAATATTGTTTCTCGACCGCGTCTATTTTTGCTTTGGCCTCATCTGCCCACCTCGAATAAATAGGCTCAAGAGCAGGTAAAAGAGTCAATTTTTCGAAGTAATGATTAGGAAATTGCTCCTCCAGATACGCCCGCTTAACTGCAGTTTCAGCATCCAGCGGTGGAGGTGCAGGGAATGTCAGCTCGTATCCCTGTGCGTGGAGGGATCAATGGCCTCTTCATCCCTTCTAGGCCGTTTAGCGGGAACCTTGCGCTTGCTTCGTGATTCGGTATCTCTTGGCGGGCTCCTCTCCCTACTGCACTTTTCTTGAGAAGAAGTTGAGTCTTTTGATTGCGGCCTGTCCTCTTCTCGGCGACCTTGGTAGCCCTTATATCGCTCTGGATCTGACCGGACGGGAGAGCGAGAGCGCGAGGACCGTGAATGATAAGAATCATAGGGCCTTCTGTTCTCCCTACCGTGATCTTCGCGACGATCATACTCAACATCGTGAGGGGGTTTGGTCATGCTGCGACGTAACTTCTTGATGTCATAGTAAGCGCGAGACATTGTACCTGCACAGTAATGTAAGTGGAATTCAGAATCAGTATTCTCACGAGACGTAAGTGTTGTGAAGTGGGGTGCAATTGTGTTAAGTGCATCCTATGTGGTGTCCCCCCTCCGACAAACCAGAGTCTGGAGCTGAGCTAGTACGAGAGGGCTCTTTGGCCTTAATAGGAGTGGCCTCCTCCGAAGATGTAAAAACTAAAGGATTTGTGCCAAAATCCTCAGAAGTGTAAATAGTGTCAGGAAGTGGAAGATCTCCCAGGCCCTGAAATGTGGAATCATCAGAAGTAGAAGCATCTCTTTGGGAAGCGCCTGTTGGCTATTGTTCAGGAGATGGTGATTTCTCAGGAGAAACAACATCCCCAGGAGTGATGTATCCCTCTTGGTGCTTTTCGGGTAAATTAGCCAACTCATCGTCTTGAGTCGAACTTGGAGAGGGTGAAGTTTGAAGTGGCACGGTGGGACCTTTCGAGCTCTCACCCATTTTTGGAATTACATTCACCGGAGGGATATACACATATGGACCTGGCCCGTGACATATACTACGGGTAATGGATAGCAGCCTGTGGTGATGGAGATATTCGTCCTTGAGGACTTCATCTATAGTTAAAAACTTTTGATCACCATTAAGGGGCCGATGCATACGATCAAAGAACACTTGGCCCGATATCTATTTTGGATTGTCAACTGCAAACAAAAAGAAAACGAATTCGTATGGTGGCACGGACATTCAAAGTCGAGGTTTAGAAAATCGGTGCCTTACTCGATTTTGTCCATCTCCTAGCACACCCCGGCTGTTGCCTTATATAAAACCATTCCAGCTTGGAGTCGCCGGCCTTGCTATTGAAGGGCGCTGAAATTATCTTTCTTTTTGGGACAGACTCGAAGTAAGAGAAAGAAGGAGTTTCTCGAGTCCGGTGCTTGAATTTGTAGAAGAAATGAACGTCGTCAAAAGTGAGCTCTATGCCTAGGATCTCATGGTATGCTACATATAAGGTATGCAGGTAAGCATAAGAGTTGGGATGCAGCTGCATGGGGGCAATCCACATCTGCCTTAAAAAGTCGACGACAAAGGGAGAAAACGGTGGAATAGCTCCGGCCATGCACATCAATCGAGTGATTGCCATAAATCCCTCCGGAGGATTATGAGGACCGTCGGTTTTAGACGGCACCAGGGTATCTTTTTTATGTATCCCGTACTTTAAACATATTCGAAGGAGCCTATCATAGTCAATTGTCGATTCAACAGAATCTTGAGGTGATTCCAATATGACGGCAGATTCAAATTCGTCAGGAGCTCGGGTATCCCCGACCCCTCCTTCCTCTTCGTAACCCAGAGAAACTTCACTGTTAGAAGATGTTCCACTGCTATGCGCCCCCAGTTCATAATCCGATCCCTCGTCACCCCATTCAGGATCAGAGGAAGAAGATATGTCATCAAGAGCAACTTTGTCGGATGTCTCTGGGACCTCTTTCTTTTCTGCCAGTCTAGAAGAATGTCTTTTGGCCATGATCACTAAACTATCGAAGAAGTAATAACAGAAGTTAAAGTAAATTAGCCCGTGTCCCCCTGTGCATATGTGTGAACTAAAGTGTGTACGGTGTGTGCAGCAAAATGTAAAGTTAACACTCGAAAGTGTAAGGCAAAATCTTGGCAACGCAATGATGTTAAGAACAGTTCTTGATGTTCGTTTATGTTCGCGAGGCACTATCCTAACTGTCCATTAAGTTGAAGATTATGCCAAGAGTTGATTGGACCAGTTAAATAAGTTCTTATGTATTAGGTTGAACTGCTATCCGATTCGGTTCGGATGCATTCATTGGGATCAGATCGGAGGCACAACCTAGCCGTGGACTCAGGCAAATATTGAAGCCCAGGATTCAAAATCGAATCGGTTCGGAAATAGGCTCCCCGACCGGTCCGGATCAAATTAAGTGACCATGCCCCTCTCCTCTTTTATTCCACTTTCCGATCCGCTCCGATTGTTAGAGTACTATCCGACCCGATACAGTTAAGCTTTGTCTCCCTCTTCAACCTTTTCCCCGACCTGATTGGATTTCTGAGCCCTTTTTCTTCCTTTTCTTCTCCTCCGTTTTCTATATCTCCACACTCGAACCGACTCCTTATGCCCTTTGTCTTCCTCCTCCTCCTCAGTCAGAACCGAACTCAATCCCTTATCCAAGACCCTACTTAAAATCAAACGAGTACCATCTTCTACTTCCCAGCGCTTCGAGGTGATGGCGAAGCCACCAGCGACGACGGCGAAGGAGGAAGGAGATACGGCGTCGAAACCGAGAAATAATCGCATCCAAACAATTTAAATCGACTGCAAATTTCGATTGAAACTAATTATTATGAAGTTAATCGAAATCTTAAACCTACCGAGATGTTAAAATTGAAAATCGATGAAAGAATTTCATAGTTTTCGAGCTTTCAGAGAACTAGGGATTTGACGTGAGAACTTCTGGGCAAGATTAATAAGGGAAAAGGAAGAAGAAAGAAGCAGGAAGCGGGTTAATATATGTACGAGTAGTGACTACTCGTCTTCCCGTCTTTCTCGCCCTGTTCGGACCAGGAAATCGGTCCACGAACTTGAGCCTGACCTGTTGATTCGATAATCAAGCAAAACAAGGAGGAAATCCCTTCGGATCAGGTCCGAACCGAGTGAATTGAACACAACGACCTGGTGTGCAAATTGAATTCAAGAAAAAATGAAGAAAAAAGATTACCTGGAAGAATAATTAGATGTTAACAAAAATTCTCCAAATTGTTTGAAGATAAAAGGGATCCACACACTATGCAACATATATATAGGCGATAAAAGACGTGACTTTATGAAATAACGTGTCTTTTGCAAACAAATGGGAGCGACTCCTCAATGATTCAAAATGGAAGATTGATGTGCAGATAACGTCAAAGCACGCTTCGTCTTCAACAGAAGCATCCTTTGAGGGGGCAAAATGTTAGCCTACTTTGTAAACTAGGCTATACAAAGTCAACAAGTCAGAGGATCAAGTGAACAGAAGACGCTATGTTACACATCTGGTTCGGATCGGAGTTACAGAGGTAGGAACAGGAGCATCACAAAGCTGAAAGATCAAGCCGGATCGGATCGGGGGTAATCGAAGAAAAGCAAAGGAAGACAAAGTGAGGAAGGCAAGACTCAAGCCGGATCGGATCGGATGGGATGACCCGATCCGAACCTCATGTTGTTTGCCTACCCAATCCGAAGCCCATTTTGTTAGCCTATCCGATCCGAAGCCAGTTCACCCTGCAACTCCGCACCATGATCTCCTGAATATTCGGAGCAGTTACACCCACTTTCTACCCACGATGGCCACTCACCTGATGTGCTGGCAACACCAGATCTCATCTGATCCCGAAAGTCATGGAATGGAGGACACGTGCACCCGATCCGAACCGAATTCTGGAGAATTTTCTACCTATAAATAGACACCCAAGGGTCATTTGAAAGGATCTTTTTGGGCACTCTTACAGTTCAAACGTCAAAGAGAACCGAATTCCAGCACTCCAAACAATCCAAAATCATCATTCAAAGTATATGTTGAGATAGCTAAGTGAATGTATATGAAAAGTGAGTAAAATGAGTGAATATCTTATTGTATTTTCATCTACATCATCAAGCAAAGTGATTATAAAGTGGACGTAGACTTTTCAACGCCGAACCACTATAAATCCTGTGTCTCCTTTTTATTTTTGTTCTTATTTTATTTTGATTTTAGTCAATTTGGGTGTTAGAACCACTTTTTGGTCTAACAGTATATATGCGCATATATACATATACATACATACATACATATATATATATATATACAAGATATAAAGTTCAAGATAAGGCTACAATTAAAGAAATATGGCAAAAATCAAATAACGATGCAACAATTTGAATTTTGAAAACCAAATATAAGTTGTACATATATATATATATATATATGCATAAAATGGTCATTAGAAGTTTTGTATACATATAAGGACCTTATATGTGAACATATTCAAATCAATTCAAAACTGAAGACCATATGCAAAAGGAGAAAAAAATTATAGCCGAGGTCGACCCAGGCATAGGGGGGTCGACCCACACGAAGGGGGGTCGACCCACCCTAGATCCAGTCAGGTTCATTAACGTATCTGGACTGTTTTCTTAACTGGGTTCAATGCTGACCCAATGCTGCATGTACGATAAGATCCTGAACATCTATAAATAGGCTAGCTGAGCCTAGCCTAAATCTCAGAATCTGAGACAACATCTAAGCTCTGCCATTCTTTCTCCTCCTCAAATCTATTCAAAAAAATAAGATAATTAATTTATGAAAATTTTGAATCCAGATCTAGAGGAAAAGAATGAATATTAATTAGGAGGTGTTCAGAATCATATTCGAAGTGAGGTAATTTTCTAGATCTAGTCTATTTCAATTTTCTCCTCTTTCTTCCCTTTTTCATTTAGTAAAAAAATTATGAATCCATGGTTGTTAGTTTCTGAATCCCATTAGAGGAAAACCATGGAATGCTAGATCTGGACCAGATCCAGAATTGGGAAAGCAAATGAGGTGAATGGATTTAAATTATATAATTTTAGATAATGATATATTATCGTTTAACATTCCCCGCTATTATGAAATGTGAATTTGCCAGAATAATTAAAAGTGTTAAAATGTTGTTATAACATGTTGAGATATTAATATGAATATATTGGAAAATTCATATGTTGAATCGGTTAAAGTGCTGAAATGTTTACATGTTGAAAAAAAATTAACTTGTTAGAATACGTTTAGCGGGTACTGTTTTTCGTATTACATGTTAACTTGTGACATTTATATACATGAATCCTTATTTGTATGAATTGGAATAGTTACATGATTAAATGGTTTCAGGTTGGAATAGAGTTAAATACATGTTAAAAAGGACATGAGACATAAAATGGGCTTAATATGATGACATGTAAAATATAGATCACAGTAAAGAATTTGAAAGAATGGACATGTCCAAATTATACAGAAAATTTACAGTAAATAGGAAACTGTAACCGCATTTAGACACGAGGTTAGATTACACTTGCAGTAGAAGTCTACTCGGAACCGCCCGGCATATCCAGCATCCAAAAGTGGTAAATCTAATGTGAGAGGTCTAAGTGCATAAATAAAACATGTAATGGTGCTAAGACACAAGGTTAAGTCAACTTGTGGTAGAAGTCTGCCCGGAACCGCCCGGCAAATCCAACATTCACAAGTGTAGGCTTAATGTGAGAGGTCTAGTACACAAACATATATATAAATATATATGTGTATAAAAGGGTAGAAATAAATGGCATTAATATTGATTAATGGAATTAAAAGGAAATGTGTAAGGAAATAAATGGAAGTTACAACAGTAAAAAAGTGAATGAACGGGGAATGATAACATCCTATTATAATTAATTACATTAATAAGGATGTTATATAATAGATAGACTTGTCTTAGGGACCAGTGGATATTATAACTTAGGTTATATTAAACTAGCGAGAAAATGAGATAACTTGTGTAATGAGATAAGTGGTTCTTAATTGTAAATTAATTAATTAGTAAGCGGGGGAAAATTTAGAAAATAAAAGAAGTTGTACTTAATTATAAATTAAGTAATTTGAAAATTTGGAAATCTGATATGCTGATAAGAATGACATGTTAAGGTTTGTCCTAGGGACAAGAGGAAATTGTGACATAGGCTATAATAAATGGAAAGGAGACTTATTAGTGAACCTTAGTTAAGAAAACTAAGTTTATAAGTAAACAATGATAATTTGTAGTGACACTGTAAGATGGAATTATTATTAAATAGGAAAGAGTGAGGCAAACTTATGAGATGAAATAAGTTATATTTAATCATAAATAATCACTGACATGTTAAACAGAAAACATGTGAATTAAGATATACTTAATTACATATTAAGTAGAACATGTTATTGTAACTATGAATCAAACAAGAGTACAAAGAGACTGTGGACTACAGAACTTGAATCACAATCTAGAGAATAACATGTTGTGGGCTTATTAATAAACTTAAATGGGTTAAGTTATATGAATGAAATTAATATGCAGGAGTAACTTTGTAACTTGATTAAGAAGTCAATGTGAATAACCAAGTTAAATGGAAACCTAATGAGGTAAGGCAAGCGCATAAATGAATGTTTAGACATAGAGTCTAATAACATATTAAAATGAGGCGCTTGGACCAGTCCGCATGTTTGAGGGTGACTAACCTAACGGGGTAGATCATCATTGTAACAACCCGGAAAATCTGAGCCAGTTTAAAATTTTTATTTTGGCAATTTTAGCAAATTTTGAATATTTAAAATGAATTATTTTAAATAATAACGGCGAGAAATTTATTTTGAATAGAATTAGAACGTATATATTTATTTGAATCATCGTTAGAATATAAATATATTATTTCAATTATAAAAGGAATTAAAAAATGGCGCGGTAGTTTGAAATTTCGATTTCAAAATTCAAATGAATGTACAGGATTCAAAATAAACCGAATTTTGGCGAAACCAAAAATATTAGAATCCAATTGAGAATATCTTTCCAACGAATCTGAAAAATCGAAATTTCATAGCGAGGATAAAAAGTTATGCCCAGTTGAGAATTCAGAATACTAGCTATGGAATTCAGGCCCTTAAAAATGGAAATTTTGCAAACGACCTCAGTTTTCGACGAAACCACTTTTGTTGGATCCGAATTTCAAGTTATTGCTAGATTCCAAATTTCATAATTTTCTGAATCAATATGTGAGCGTGGCAAAGGAAAATGCGTTTGACCAGTTTTAATTGATTTTTAATCGACTGGAAAATGGCCATTTTTCAGACGGTCTCAGAATTTGACAAAATTAGTTTTGTTAGAACCGTATCGTCAATAAGAAGTTAGAAAATATTTTTTGGGAATTTTTTAGAGTCCGTATATGGACCCGGTAAATTGAAATACGCGTTCAAATTCAATATATATATTTATATTTTGATTTTGATGGAAATTGAACGAAACGATCGAATCAGCTTACGATACATATCCCATTGTGTTCAGAATGGGGGTATTAGCTAGGGATGACAGGCAGTGGGTCTCATTTCGTGGTCAAAATAAAAAGGTACCTTTTGACATAAAATAAAATAAAATAAAAACCTCCCTCCCTATACCTAGTCAACGCCCCTCCCCAGTTTCATTTCAACAGAAATCGAAAATAAAAAAAAGGAAAAAGGGGCGGAGCCCTGCCCATTGACGTCGCGCGCCACCAGAGGAGGCGACGCCGCACCCCCAACCGCCTCCCCTCCGTCCAGCCTCACCCCCCTCCTCGACCTCCACCTACTCCGAAACCACATACCCCAAAAACGACGCCCAATCCCTAGAGATCCACGTTCGCCTCCCTCCCCGACCTCCGATCCCTCTCCTCCACCTGCTCCGCCTTCTCTCCTCCTCCCCCTCTTCTAAATCGACAGCACCCCCATTCCACCCAAAACAGCCCACCATCGCACCACCTTCACACCCCCCTACGCTACCTCCGGCCACTGCTCTAGCCACCAGAGCCTCCCCTCTTCGTTCAGCAGCTGTAAGTCGTTTATTCCCGTTTTTATTCATGTACACAATTTAAAAATATGATCTTTGTTGGTTTAAAAATAGAAAAATCAGTTCATATAATTAGTATTGTTTTTAAAATAGAATAAAGAGATGATTTTTATAATAAAAATATGATTTTTATTATAAAGATATGATTTTGAAAATAAGATCTTTATTGGTATTAAATAATACATGAATAAAAATATGATTTTTATATCATAGGAAGAATAAAAATATGATTTTTATTTATGTAGAGTAATAAAAATATAATTTTTATTATATTACTAGCAAGATAAAAATATAATTTTTATCATGGAAGTAGCGATGTAAAGGAGTGATTTTTACATATGTAGCAGAGATATAAAAATATGATTTTTATATAGAAAATGGCGAGAGAAAAATATGGTTTTATTTATACGAATACCGTTATAAAAATAGAATTTTTATCTATACAGTAGCGATATAAAAATAGAATTTTTATCCATATAGTAGTGGTATAAAAATGTGATTTTTATCCATATAGAGTGATTATAAAAATGTGATTTTTATATACATAGCAACAATATAAAAATGTGATTTTTATATATGTAGTGGCTACGGACAACGAAATTAACAAAAGGCAAGCACGACGAAGATTCCTATATATGAAGAGTCGCGGTGATTTGGTTTAGCTAGTCGGTGAGAACTTCTCACTTTAAATCTTGTTTTCTAGTTAAAATATATACCAGGATGCAGACGGTGCTTAGCAGCACCCGACACCCGTCGTCCACAGACCATGGATGACTTGTATGCTTGTTTGATGTGTTGTGAAGTTTGTTTGTGATGTTGATGTGAAATGGATAATAAAACATTCATGTGTTGAAATAAATTAATCATCGTTAAAAATATAATTTTTAACGTGAATGTGAATAAATAAATATTCATTTACAAACCGGATGGTTTGTTTATGTACACCCATTTTGAGGATATTGATTGAGACGATAAATTTTACACGTCGCCCAACTGCACAAATAATATTCAGTGTTTGTGGATTAAAACCCCACACGGGTGTTGGGATGATATTTGGCGTAAACTAATCCCAATTATTTAGTTGTATGTCAATCGATAGGTCGACAGACTGTGTAAGCGTTAATTATTTATATTTAATGCTTATTCAGTTGTGTAGTGCACTTTGGATGATGGTTGATTATTTATAGTTGCTATTATATAAATGTGTTGTATGGAATCCATATAATTAACATTATATGGTAATTGATTGGGCCTCATTCCAATTTGAAAAATAAAGAATATTATAAAAGAAAATTCATGTGTTGAATAAAAGAAAATTCATGTGTTGAATAGAAGAATAGTCATGTGTTGACGATACTCATGTGTTGAGAATATTCATGTGTTGAAAGAAATATAAATTCATGTGTTGAATAGAATAAATATTCATTTGTTGAATAGAATAATGAAGTTATTGAAATATATGAAGCCGTGTTGGTTAGATATGCGCCATTTTGACGTGAACGATATTTATATCGATTTTATTCATTTTTATAATGAATATAGAAAAGGAAGTGATTTCAAAATATAACGTTTTGAAAATATTATCATTTATATATTAATGATATGAAATATTCAATTTTGATTTGAAATTGAATATGAAGTTGAAATTGTTTTGAAAACGAATTTAAAACGATTTATAAAATAAGTTTTGAATTGAAATCGACAAAATATATATAATATATATATTATATATATTAAATGGCCTGAAAGGAACGCGCCGCGGTAGTTCTCGAATTTGGCCATTGACTTCGAATTGACATTGCGCGAGATTCGACCGTCGGATTCTCCTGAAACTAGAACCGTTGGGTTCGTATCGAAAAGAGCTTTCCAATGAATATTAGAAATTTGAAATCTAATGGTTGGATTTGGAATTATGTCCAAATCAAATTTGGAAAAGGTCGTTGTAAGTGCAGTTTGACGACTGTTATTGGAAATCGATTGTACGAGCCTTGATAAAATTATTAAAAATATTAATAATTTGTGTAAAACATAATATTTGAATTGGAAAGAATTTGGGTGAAAAATTTCACATTTGAAAGGATAAAAATATTTTTTATCGAAATGAACTAGTTTTGAACTAGATTTGAAATGGTTTTGAAAATAATCAGAATTTCCAATACGTGAATTGGAATTGATTTGAATCGAAATTATCTTCGGAATATTTCGATGTTGAATTTTGTGATTATATAGATATGGTTGTGGAAATTTGAAAGATATATTTATATCATTTTTTCCAATACGATATTTGTTGGTTTCAGAATTTGATATTGAATATAAGTCGATATATTTTCTATTCAGAGCCTTGTATTTAATATCAAATGGGATTTTGGGTTCGTCGTGAATAGTGTCATGAATAACACTGTTCTTGTACCCAGTTTAGAAAAAGAATAAATCTTTTAATTGAGAATTAGTGAAATTGTCCAGTTAATTGGTATTTAATTGGAATTGAATTTAAATTGGTTTTTTGGGTTTATCGTGAGCGGTTTTGTGAATAACACCTGTTCTTTAACATGATTAACAATGGAAAGTGATTTTGAGTTTATCGTGAACCGTGTTTTAGATGACATTGGTTCTTTAACCCAGTAAAAGTCAAGATATTATTTTTGGGAAGATTAAAACTAAGTGGAGTTTTAATGAATCTTTAATTAGATTGAAATGATCGAGAATGGAGTATCACCGGTTTTGCTCCAAAGCGATAGTTAAATATTTAATTAGATTTGAACGTGAAATGGTAATTAATATTTACCGATAACACCGTGGTGTTAGATATGGAGTATTACCACTTTTGCTCCATGGGATGAATAGGTTGGAATTGGGAAATAAAATCAATAATTACTTTGGTGTGGTTCGCTAATCCCGACTAGTTTGGACAACCTTAACATGGTTTGATATGATATCCAAAGGAAGATTAAAGAATAAATTTAGAAGAATTTATCTTTGATAAAATTAATGGGAACCTTTCCCTAAGAATGTGAATATTTGAATAAAGAATATTCTGAGTTGGAATGAGGCGTATGTTGGGTTTGTGTAACATTTGTTTATTATATACGCGGGTTATTCGGAAAGGCCGGGTTTATACCCATTCTGAATAACCGATTCGACGATAAGTCGAAGATGAAGATGGTGGTTGAAGACCGAAAGTCTTCACATCGTTTGGATGATTATTGATGATCTTGATTGGGCTGTACACCCAAGAGGAGGGAATCAGTTGGTGATCGTCCAGACGTACTTGGAGATCGATGGATATGCGAGGAAAGTGCCTCCGGTTTCGTTCAGACACAGAACGAACTTGTAAATGGACTGTGTGTCTGACATTGGATTTTATTATGTGTTGATTGATCTCTATTAAATATACATCTGTTTGGCGGTGGAGAATTTATTCTCTTGCTTAACGCCCTTCTCTGAGACGTACGAGCTGAGAGGTTGTGTATCTATGGACATTAGTCGCATGGAGTGAATTGCCTGTGTGACATGCCTAAGTGGCAAATAATCAAGCTTCTGTTGAAAAGCAAAGTCTTGTGGTTGATGATCAAAGCACGGGCGTGTGGCATAGCTTTGTGTATGGCGTTAATTCGCGAGCCTCACACCTCGGTATGAGTCAAAAACGGGATAAGGACCCAAGGAGTGCACGACGTTTCTTTCTAGCTATGGGTGATGTCAGTGACCTACCATCCCTGACATTTATATACTTTTTACCTGTGTGGTTGTTGGATGCGAGGCGCCTCGAATATATGGTCGATAACCGGCACTATGTGAGCTGACGTACAAACCATTATATAGGTCCTATATGACCAGGAAACGTGTGTTCAGGAATTTTCAATCCTCAACAGTTAGAGAGGACCGACCTTGGAGGATCCAAGGATCGCTGTGTGTGATCCTGAGACATTTTCTAGAGTGTCTCGAACGGAGAGGAGCTCGCCCCTTGCCTCGACTCATGATGAAATCCAATTTCCAATACGTGATAATTCGGTTTTATTTGTAGAACCTAGTATGGCAACATAGTAGATGGTAGCTATGCCGCCTATGATTGATACTTATGATTAAAATTGTTTTGACACTATACATTTATAGTTTATCGAAATAATCTGTTTTTAAACTTATCAAGCATTCTTTGGCTATTATAAGGTAAAACCTTATCCTCTGGCTTGCGTTGCATTGTGTGATGGGACCTGGGTCTTATAATAGCTTCATTTTTCTTTATTTAGCATTGCGCTATTGTTTTATGCACTGGTATTCTTGGGAGGAAACCCGTTCCGTGTTATACAGCGTGGTCCCTTGATTCACCTAACTTTAAAATAAATATCAATAACTGTTTTAGTTCTCACACCAGTCACATGACTAACCTGGAGTTTATTGTTTTAACCTAAACTTTGGGTGCCCCTATTTTCCACGGGTAGCTAGTAGTTTTGGTTTTGCAGATTTATATTCACAGGATCCTGGCATACAGCTGGAACGATACTCGGAAAGCTCTGTATCCATGTATTACTTTCAGTTGTGTGTTGTATTATTTTTCCGGTGCTATGTATTTAAATGTAATTTAAATCTCTGATATTTGTCAAATGTATAATATTTCATACTCTGTATATTCTTGTATTCTGATGGAATTGTTGTAATAAACAATGAAATGTTCTTCTGTTTGCGTTCCGATGTTGTCGTTCTCAAAGCAATCCGTGCTTTCCTTACCGGGGAAGTTCGGGAGATATAAGCATTGTACACCTCATGTATAAGCATTGTATAAGTTGTATGTTCGACGTATAAGTCATATATGTATTGTAAAAACACCCGAGTTTGCAAGTGAAACAAATTACAAGTCAGTCATGGGACTGGTATGAGAAATCTACTTAACACATTTTATAATATGGCCAATCACATGACCATGCCACTTTCGCGGAACGGGTTTACTCCATTGGATTGCCAATGCTTTAAAACAAGTAAATCTTTTAAACATCTCAATGCTTTTTATAAAAATGAAGCCATTATAAGACTCAGTTCCCATCACACAATGCAACACAAACCGGAGGATAGAGTTTTACCTTATAATGGCCAAAATATGCTGGATACGAATAAAACAAAAGCATTTGATATTATGACTAGTGTTTATATGTTTCAAAAACAATTTCAAATCATAAGTATCAATCATAGATGCTATGGGTACCATATATCATGTCGCCATATATATATACAATCAAAACCGCGCGATATCGTATTTGGAAATTGGATTTCCGTCATGAACCAAGGCAAAAACATAGTCCTTACCGAATTTGAGACAATCTAGCCCATGTCTCAGGCTACAGCCGCAACTGCACCTAGGACCCACAGGGCCTGTCCACACACAGCGGATTGAAATAAAACCCTGAACAATACGTCTCCCCGCCCTATGGGGCGTAAATGAGCCAAATGACTCCATATCCGAGGCGCCTCGCAATCCAACAACCACACAGGTGAAAATAATATAAATTTCAGGGCTGGTAGGTCACTGACACCACCCTAGTTAGAAAGAGACGCATGTTCTCCCTGGATCCTCTCCCGTTTGTGGTTTATAATGGGGTGTGAGGCTCGCGAATTCACGATATACACAAAGCTATGCCACACAGGCCGCACTTTGATCATCAACCACAAGACTTTGCTTTTCAACAGAAGCCTTAATCATCTGCCACTTAGACATACCACACAGGCAATTCACTCCATGCGACTGATTTCTATCGATGTATAACCTCTGAGCTCGTACGTCTTAGAGAAGGGCGTTAAGCAAGAGAGTAAATTCTCCGCCGCCAAGCAAATATATATTTAATAGAGATCGATCAGCACAGAACAAAATCCAATGTCAGACACACAGTCCATTTACAAGTTCGTTCTGGGTCTGAACGAAACCGGAGGCACTTAATACCTTGCATATCCGTACAATCAACAAGTACGTCCGGACGGCTACCACTTCAGCCCCTTCAAGGTAGCTACTCCCATCATGAGCATCAGTAGCACCCCTCCATTCGACGTGAAGATCATCGGTCTTACACCGTCTTTATATCTTCGACTTTCAATCGTCGATCAGTTATTTGAAATGAGAATCAACTCGGCCTTTTCAAATAATTGACGTATATTTAGAATTTCAAATCAATTCATTTCAATGGTTAAATTATTCGATATCACTAATTCTGTTCTTTAATGTAATTTTCACGCCAAACACATTCAACCATCAAATAGCACATAAACCGAGCAAATTCAGTTTATTTCCATTTCATATCGTTTATAATATTTTATCATGATTTATCGCTATTTTTATTTATTTAAAAATAACCAATTCACTCAAACGACGCTTCAGGCCATAACGCGGACGTGGCGCTGCTTTTCTTCAGATTTGATTTACATATATTTGAAAATCTAACCATTGGATCTTCACAAATTTTATATCATTAGAAATATCTTTTCAAAACGAATCCAAGGTTTCAGTTTTGCGAAATCCGACGGTTGGATCTCCCAGTACAATCATTTGAAGTTTCGATTTCAAAATACGAACTGCAGCGTCGTTATTCGATTTAATTATATATATATATATATAATCGATTCTAGCGCTGTTTTTCTTAAGATTTGAATTAAACATTCCAGACAATCCAACCGTTGGATTTCACTAAGTGGGTGTCATTGGAAAGATATTTCCAAAGCGAACCCAACGGTTTCGGTTTCTTGAAAATCTGATGGTCAGATCTCCCGCACTAATCGTTTGAAATCACGGTTTCAAAATGCAAACTGCAACTTCGTTATTCGATTTAATTATATATATATATAATTCATTCTTCGATTTCAAAACCATATTCACTTCATACATTTGATAAAAATGATATTTTTATCCAACTGATATTTATTTCAACACATCGCTATTTTTAACACTTTATATTCACAATAAAAATGTAGATTTTATTGTTCAATCTATATAATCAACACATGAATGTTTTTGACTTCACACATACAATAAAAATATGATTTTTATCGTTCTAGTCCTTAATTCAACAATGAATGTTTTCTATAGTTTATATATATGAATAAAACGTGATTTTTATTGTAAAACAATTTATTTCAAACACGATTATCTTATATAGTTCATATATGAGGTAAAAATGTTATATTTATATTTCAAAGAATTTATTCAACACATGAATTTCTAACATGAATTCCTATTCAACACATGAATTTTTATTCAAAACATGAATATGGTTTCAACACATGAATTTTTATTCAACACATGAATTTCTATTCAACATATGAATTCCTACTCAACACATGAATTTCTATTCAACACATGAATATAGTTTCAACACATGAAAATAACTCTAACACATGAATATTATTGAAAATTTCGGCAGCATAACGACAGGGTAGTTAAAACCGTCACCATCCCTAGTACGACTCCTCGCTCTACCTTAAAAACTCGCGGTTTTTGACAATGGAGACTTCATGCATCTAATTCGTATGCAGACGAGCATGTTTATTTTTCTTTTCCACAAACTAATCTTATGTGGTTTCATCCAAAATAATTCTCAACCACAAACAGGTATTTTTCAACCACAATCAATCATTCATGATTTTCACAAAATTTCACATCAACCAATAATCCAAACAATATCACAACCAATAAATATTGTCCACGGTCTGTGGACGAGGGGGTATATATATATATATATATTCGTATATAAATATATTTCAATTTCATTTCACTTCAATGTAAATGTGTCTATCGAGGTGTATTTCATTCTGCTACTCATCCTAGGATATTACTGATCCTATCTAAGATGAGTTATTCATCCTAGAACACTACTAGTTCTATTTCTAACGAGTTCGCTAATATGTTATATTCCAGAACTAAGCTTAACCAAAGCTTTGTTACCATGGTGTAGAGCTTCGGAATATTTCAAATAGCCTCCCATGGCCCTCACCAATCCAAAAGAAAAAGGAAAGCCAAGCAGCTAGCCAATCGGCTCATAAAATCATCAAATCCCGATAAATACAATAGACATGTACCTATTTGTCGGGCAAACAATTTTATTCCTCTGCTTAGCTGTTTATCCATAACCTGCTCACACATATATTCGCGATGTCATGAGGCACGATGGGAGAGCACGTCCATCTGATTATTCTAATAGCTCCGGAGGACTGGAAGGGGAAGCACTTGGCTTCCTAAGATATGTAAAGTGCTCCTGATAGTCCTCTGTGTGGTGGCAGATGTTTAGGCTGTGCTCGCTGAGGTTAGGTCTGCGTGTTGTTACCAGGTGGGAGGGCCTTGACTGCGAAAGTAGCTTTGCAATCCGAATGCTGTGATGAGGTGACACTAGGGTGATTCTGTGACCACCGCCCCCAGCCCCTGCACGATACAAGAAGAATAATGCACTGAAAATTGTGCACGGCAGCTATAGATGATCATCAAGGTATGATACATAAGCGGAACCTGTCGTAGAACTCACATCGCAAGAATAAAATATAATAGAACATATACAACAGGTAATAGTAATGAAGCATCATATAGCGAACTTTTGAAACTTTCTCAACATCCTGAAAGATTATCCCACCATCATAGGAAATATCATGTATGTACATAAAGCCTCACTACAACACTTATAGAGCAACTCAAACAGCGGAACCAGAAATACTAGATAGTAATAAAACTGGTACGTCAGCCTCCTGCTCGTCTACACACAGCAGCATCATCCTCACTAATCACCTGTAATCTGCTACTTAGTCTACCTATCCACAACCGGATGAACAACCCAAGGTAATAAGAGCACATATAAAACCTTGAGTCAGACAACAGTCTTAGTGAGCGATAAAACAGCTAACAGACTTCAACAATAAAGTATATGAGCATGGATAGATAAACATACTAATCTACCCACAATACCAGAGAAGAACTCAACCTTATCTTCCCCACATCGTACAGTGATAGCCTTTACAAAAAAGAAGTCAACCATCCATCCATGGAAACCAAAACGCCTATTCAATCATGGTAAGCACTCATAACATCCAGAATATAGATATCTCATGTAAACCATCCTAATCGACTTCGACATCCCTCAAGTTCAATCCCCAGAGGCCTAAACCAATATCAGACAGGCACCTAAGAAACGTTCCTTATACTTTGGACAACCTACATGAGATGGTATAAATAGAACAACTAATCATTCATGACTGACTCTAGCTATCACCACCAATCCTGCTTTGAAACCATCATTAATCATATGACGACCAACCTTGCCATATGTCAAGGACTAACGGTAACCTCGGTTCTAGCATAAACTCCATATGTCCAACCTTGACAATGTCCAACCTTGAAAACTAGGCCTTTACCCAAGACCTAGGGTACTCGACCTACAACTGGTCTATTAGACGTCTCAATCGTACCCCTGCTTTGAGCCTGCTAGAACTTATGACAACGACAATCTCTCGGCCTTCGCATCTCTAATTATCCAACCCGATGACTTTTCATAGCTCAAGCATCTTTCTCGAGCAACCATTATCCACCAACTCACAACCTTTGAGTTGTCACCTCATTCGTTTTTATACACTGATCAACGAACACAATCAACACTTCGAATATTCCCACTTGAATTCTCCTCGATGTTATCACCATCATCGAGCCAAGTTACACCACAGCGCTACGGCTTGAGTAGGGTTTGAAGGGTTACCCCCAAAAATATTTTTTTCAGACCTTTTCTTCAAATCTGAGTCATACCTGAAAAATGCACTTTTTCAGAAAATAACCCAGGTGCGACCGACCCCACCCTGGTATAATCGACCCCCATATGGGCGACCTAACATGTGCGACCGACCCAAACTTCTTGGCTCGACCGAACACTCTTATTTGGACCACACGTCCATGCTTCAAAACATGTGCGACCGACCAGCTCATCCTTGCATGACCTGTAGATGACCGACCGATCATATTAATTCATTCATAGGCTCGCTTGAACCAAACAACCATCTAGGAATGCACGACCGACCCAACACCAGGAGCAACCGATCACCTCCTTCCTAAGGCCAAAACCCCAGGCCTTTTTCCACTTGCACGACTGACCCTGATCGCTTCTGCTACATGCGATCGATCCCTGTTTCTGTCTTGTCCTCCAAGAAACTACTCCAGGTGCGAATAATCCCCTGCGTGCGACCCAAAGCCTGCACTTCACCGATCCCACTCCGATCTCCACAAAAACTCCTCCAAATGGTAGATTCAACGAAACCAACTTGTCCAATCCATCACGTATCATCAAAAACATGGTATGAATCCGCTAACAACATGAAAAAAATAGTTTTATCCATATCATGCAAATCACTCCAAAAACCATCATGAATGAACATATGAACAAAACTAAAGATCTAACTTTCATAATCATATGGAATAACATGGAATCAATGATTTAAACTTACTAAATGAGGTCATAAGGTGATTCATATGAAAATGGACTAAACATAGCATAGATCTATGGAAAAACACCTAATTATGATGAAAAATATGATCAAATACCCATACACTTCTTTGAATCCACATGAGAGATGTAAACCACTCTTTCTCCAAAACAAGCTAAAATGGTGGAAATAAGAATATGGACAGCAAGCACCCCGCACCAAACACCTTGATCCGATGAATCCTTGCCTCAATTGATGTAGATCTAGCCTCCAAGGTTGTAGATCATCAATTTCCCTCCTTGGATTTGGATTTTTAATGGTGGAAAGGTGTTAGAGGAAGGAGGAGCACAAGGTCTCCAAATGAGAGAATGGAAAAATAAAAACATTTCCTATAACTCGTATCCTCTATTTATAGCTTCCACCAACCCACTAATGGGCCTCTCCAAGTCATCCCATTAAGGCTCCCAAAAGCTGAACAACCAACTGAAAAACCTTAAAATAGCGATTCCTCCCAAACCGCTGAACCAAATCCTTAATGCAATCACTCCACGGAAAAGCAATCATCATTCCTTTCAAATGGCTCAGGTCTCACCCTCTAATTCGACCAGAGTCAAAAATTATGTCCTGTATAAGACTAACGAGGCCAAAATGGTCACAAACAAAATCGGTAGAAATTATGGACTTGTCTCACATCCCCATAAACAACATATTAAAAGATGAGAATGATCCAACCCGTAGGGAATAAAATAAAAATATTTTACGATCCTCCGATACGTAAAATGCGGGATGTTACAGATTCGGGGGTCGCCTCAACGGGGAGGCAGAGGTCAGGACCAACAAGGATAATAGATCATTAGGTACCCGTCATCAGTAGCCAGTGGGATGCGAAAAGACTAGAGCTAAACCCAATAGACCATTCACCTTTCACTATCGAGGTACGGTGGTTAAGGGGAGACGCCAACTGGATGTTTCGATTGTTTGTTAGGGGCAAGTCACTTAGCTCTTGTAGTCTTTACTAGTTGAGGAAGGGGCCGAGGTAGGGCCATAGCCACCATGAAAAACAGACCCGAGGGATATCTGTATTTTGAGACTCTTAAAGGCGGGCTTGTACAGATATGGAAAAGCTCCCGACCAAGTTTCGTGTTTCTTGTGTAGTCCTACCACGGAACTCGGTGCACATTAGAGGTTATGTGCGGTTAAGGCATCGAATACGATTGACGATACATACATGGGAAAGTCTAAATACATGCATTCTGCTTTGGTTGGTGTATCGTAGACTTGAGGGTAATACTCTCTGATGGAATCTGATTCGATCGAAGGTGGAAGCCCGTACGCTTACATAGCGTATTATTGACAGATATATATGGAACATAACATTGTTATGTAGAGATCCGTACGTCACTACGGCGTGGAATAAGGGACTACGCACATTTTTGTGGCATTACGGTAGAGAAAGTGCGAGAGGGGTACCATGGGGTGTACCTAAATATTGGGGGTAACTACATATATACTGTATTAGGTTAATCTACTGGGAAAGTAAATGGGTACGACGTGTGTGTAAGCCTTGAGTGAAGTTAACCCAAGTAACCTAAAAAATAAGAAAATATGATCAAACGATATATGTAGGGTAATCAAAAATGTATAGTTTAAATCCAGTCACCAGCACTTGTGTTCTGACCCCCTCCACATAACATATTCGCATGTTAGATTTGTGGTAGAGAAATGATAACTTTTGATTGTTAGGCAATATTATTACTACGGTAAGACTATACTTTGATTATATTATACTTTATCCATTCCATTGTGAGATATTTTCTGAGCTCCGATATATTTTTTTCTCTGTCTTTTCTGCAGGATATCAGAGCAACCAACACAGCTTTCGATGGATTACAATTTTGAAAAAAAAAATCGGTTTGTCGTAATTCGGGTTGTCACATCTGGTATCAGACCTTAAGTTTAGGATCCTTTGTAAATTGTGAGTGAATGTATTTATGTTTTTAAAATTATAAATATTATATATATATACCTAGATCTATAGAGGAACCCACTAAATATAAAGAGCGTAATATGGTAAGAATTGGGATACTTGTTTTGTACACTAAAGGAATGAATATGGAAATCTGAGACCCTTAGGCAATTTGGGTGGGAAGTGTACAATATACTTTGTATGGAAGGAAGGTGAATCCCATATGATTAGTATTTTGGGTTAATGGGTTTGGCGGCAAAACCTTATAAAATTGGAAAAGGTTAAAAAGACAAAAATGGATTAGGAATATATATAGTTGAGAGAATTGAACTTGTGGGAGTGTCTAGGAAAGCCTAGAAAATTGGAAACCCGCTTTAAGTCTAACCCCATTATTAACATTTAATAACTTGAAATTATAAAAAAATTTGGAAGATGGTTTATGGTGTTTTCAAGTTTTAATCTTAAAAGTTATAGTTTTAAAATATGTAAAGAAGTACATATTGGGTTTTGTAGTAAATGCGGTATATTTTGTAAATAGTAATTTCTTGCGAAAATTTGTCTAAAATAAATTTCTCTCTGTAAAAGGTGCATTTTATAAAGCATGTACAGCTCGCTAGTTTTCTTGTTATATTTCATTTTGTTAAAATTCTCGGTAAAGAAAGTTTTGGAATCTCTATTCTTTAGACAATCATTTTTGATAAATTGTTTTAAAAGAGAAAATTTTGTTGGGTGGAAAAAATAAGTTGTATAAATTAAGAATTGTAACAGCCCACAAATCCATACTATTTGAGTTGACTAAATACACTACATGTCCAACCCAAATTGCACAGAAATACGAATCATTATTTATAAAGAAGAAAAAGGTAGAAGAAGAACAAAAATAAAAATACAGAATCTCACATCGCTGCAGAACAAAATATAATCTATACATCAGCTTTTGGAGTAAAATTTTTTCTGTATACATATACATATCATCATCAGAGTACAAAATACAACACAACGGAATAAATTTTAAATACCTAAATAACACTCAGGCCTCCTGCTCCAAGCTCCTTTAGATAAATCTGTAAAATCTTGAACTACTTGACTACCCGTACAATTTTGGACACCCAAGAGTTTGGGGAAAACATAGAAAAATAAACTCCGGGTCAATCATGGGACTGGTATGAGTAAATAATTTAAAACAGTTTGAGAAAATATATGATATCTCATAAGGCCAAGCCGTATAACACGGAATGGGTTTTCCTTTATGAGAATCCAAAACACTTGATTCAACTTTCAAAATCCTTTTGAAAGAAACGATAATCTTTATATCAAAACTCTTTTGATATTATAAGAGTGTCTAAATCAAATATACAACAATCTAGTGGAACACTTTCACCTCATGCTCCACATATATAATATACAATCAAAACCGCGAGCACTTATTGGGTAATGAATTTCCAACTATGACAATGAAACACCCCACCTCCGTTAAGGTCACTCTCAAAGGGAATGCCTTAACTTCGGTGGAGCATTTTAGGTAAAAGATACAGATAATTTACAAGACAGACATATGAACAGTGGAAAAACTAAATTTATTTCATAAGTACGTGGCTCAGTTATTACATCAACTGTCTCAAACTAACTTCCAAATCATTACAACAAAATCTCTGTCTTGAATTAAAACATAAAGAAGCATTAAAACAACAGTAAGGCTGCATAAATCCCCAATAAGAGAGTATCCAAAGCAATAGCCCAAGGAAAGAGAATCCAAACAATACATCTACTCTCTTCAAGATGGAAATGGTCCGAACTAAGCTGAAGTATTCCCTCCCTGCGGACCTGGGGTGGGGGGGGGGAACGGAAGAAAAGAAGACGAAAGAAAATGGGTCAGACATGAGTCTGGTAAGTCCAGTGACTATTTAGCATGTAAACAAGAAAAGGGATTATGACAAGAATAAACTGAACTTAGGACAACACCCTAGAAATAAGATAATAAGACTAAATATGCTATCACAGTCATTACTATTTCCATACAACCACTTACAAGTGTTTCAACTAGCACCATGTGTTCAAGATAAATGATCCCCTTTTTATTGATCGGCTCCTACTCGTATACGTTTACCACTTGTGTCATTTGGCCCCGCATGTTTGTAGATACTTGTGCTGGTCCTACCATGGGGTGTATCAAATCCTATGGTGGCAACCCGACACAATTCAAGATGCACAGTGTATAACTACTGATGCCCAATGCCTTCTTTTTCCACTGCGGAGTACGTGCACGCCTGCACTCCGTCGGAGCCTACAATGACTCACCACCCACCATTGTTTTAACCGCTTATAATCAGCCCAGTAATCGTGCCACACCCTACCTAGTTCAGGGTACCATGATACATCTATATGGGTTACTGCTGAAATGGGTCCCCATTACTAGGGTTTCCTAATCAACATGTTAAAATGGTTAAGTGTTCTCAAATTAACCAAACCCCACCCATCAGTTTAGTTAACATTTTGTATTGGTTAAGTGTTACCTTAATTAAATTAACCCTACCATTCATGTCTTAGCTTTAATTCATTCATTAAAGCACCAACCACTCACATTAGACATGTATTTGTTGCGGTCACTGGATGTGCTGGTCGGTTCTAGGCAGTTTTACACCGCAACTCAGTCTAACCTCGGGTTCTTTTGGGCTTAATGTGCTAACCTCTCACATTAGATCTATATTGTTACGGTTGCTGGATTTGCCGGGCGGTTCAGGCAGTCTTATACCATGACTCAATCTAACCTCAGTTTAGACATATTCGTCTTTTACTAAATTTACATATTTATCCTTCATGTTTATATGTAAATTATCAATAATTATTTCCATTCAAGTCATGCCCCATTACCTACTAAATCATGTTCATAATTTTTAGGTATATAAATTATACCATTTTTATGCCATTAATCATTCATATATTTGTGGGCCAAATTATCCCAGTAATAATAATTTTAAGGTTTCCCCAACGTTACCCCCGCCATACGTTCGCAAAATTCACATAGAATGTTAGACTCGTAACTTAGCCTAACTCATATACAAAAGGGAAAAGAAGGGAGCATGTACCATTTCTACAACATAAAATAATAAGGATCTAACCAAACATGTGTCATGTAAATTTGGCATAAACAATGAACTTGCATTTTTGGATCCAATTAACATGAGTCTTAAGCATATGAAATTACCCAAATCCAACTAGTTGTGTAAATGTAAACTTGCAATTTGGATCTGATTAATATGAGTCTTAAGCATATAGAATTACATAAGTTCAACTAGGCATGTGAATGTGAACTTTTGTTTTGGATCCAATAAACATGAATCTTAAGCATATGGTATTATACAAGTTCAACTAGGCATGTGAATGCAAACTTTTATTTTGGATCCAATAAACATGAATCTTAATGTAGATCTAAACATAATACATATCTTAGCCTAACAACTTGCATGTAACATAATATGAAAAGTCACCAAATTTACATAATACACGGTTGGTTTAACATCAACATAATAACCGCAATAGTCTCATAAGCATATACAATAGAATCGTTACAAGAATAGACATGAATCAGCATCACCATTATCTTACAACTAGGAATAACTCTAGTTTTCACTTTATTACAAATCATAACTTTTAATCATTCACATCTAAATAATAACAGGTATTATAAACAAAAGAAAGTCTTGTTTCTTGGTATCTGTTTTCTGAAACTGAAAAGCAATCCCTTGACGAAGACTACCAATTCTCTAAGTTAGTTTTGATTTGTAGCTTTTAACATGCTTTCTAGTTGGAGAAGGAATGTTGGCTAGGATGATCATGGACATCATGGTGGCTCCTTGAAATGAATTTGTGTGATTTAGGGTTGAGGAATAGGGTTGCTTTTATAGAGGTTTAAACTTATGTGAGCCGTTAGATCATCCTAGGAGCAATCACAACCGTCCAGACTAGATAAAGTTATCCATAATTGCCACCTATGCCCTAGTGACTCCGCAACAGGTCAGAAAAGACTCAGCAACAAGTCAGAATCGTCACTGTTTTGGATCTGGGCGAGGGGGGTAGGTCGACCCCCAGGTCGACCTGTATAGGGGAGGTCAACCATTGGTCTACCTGGCCTAGGGCACGAAAAATCCCGCCCAGCCCGCATCTTTGTTTTTCGTTTGAATTTCGAATTTAAATCTGAGTTATTTTAATTTATTCAAATTCCTGAAACTTCTGAGGGCCATAACTTCCTTATACAAAGCCCAATTTACGAAAACTTGGACTCTATTCCAAGCAGAATTTCGAGGCGAATGCAATGGCGTAGCCCGTTTCCCTTAATTCTCACTTTAAAAATTAAGTATTCTTTAATCTGTTCCTTTAATAGACATAGAAAATTTAGGGTGTTACAGACAAGGTCTGGAACCACCTTCTGATAGTTTATCTCTAGAGAGGAATACACTGGGTTCAACAAGAACATCTTGCAACCCGACCAAACATGACCGACCACTCATTTCTCTTGAGTGTATCAAATGTATATCACCAACGGTTAGGATCATCAACCATTTCCCGAATGGGACAACATCAAATAGAATAAAGAATGAAATGAATTTCTCTAGATATGTGATAATACACCCTAATTGGGAGCTACCCACTTAGCCATGCTGCCTGCCCGATTTTTGTCATTTCCCGGTTGTTGAGGCCTGAGGCTACACTTACTATTCATTGATAGCACAATCACTTTGAATGCCATAATGTCAGACCGGTTAATCATTAATTGGTTTGAACAAATATATTCTGGATATTATGCTAAGAGAATCAATTCTCTGCCACCAAATATATTTATACAGACCAACGTATGCGATCATTGGAAATATTCTGTCAAACATTCGTTTATATATGTTCGTTTTGGGATTGAACGAAACCGAAGACACAATCTCCATTAATCCATCTTAGGCAATTTCTACCTAGGAATAACAGAAAAATTCCTTGCACTTTACTCCGTCTTCGATTATCTTCACATAATCTAATTTGCAATGGTACTGCCAATACAGAGCGGTTCTAGGATGATAATCCAACCGGTCTCTCCATATTGAAAACGATATTGGCAAATACTTTGATAGTCGGTTATTTAACTATTGAAGAAAAACAAACATTCGCCCAAAGCAAAAAACAATCACTGGGCCCCTTAATGAGTATTTCATTAATTAAATCACTTCTCCATTTCCTTATCAATATTTGTTAACACGATATTTTTGTCAATCGTCTTAGCTTCTCACTATTTGGAAAACATTTCCATATATCAACTTCTTTTATTTTCTATATTTAGAAAATATATTTTTATTCATACTTGGAAAATATTCCAATTATTTCTCTTTCCTGAACTCCTTTATTTCTATACTTAGGAAATATTCGTTATACTTCCAAAATTCCACTTACTTGGGTTAAAACGAATGATGTGTAAAACATCGTAATAACAACCCAAAATACTGCACCCAACCTAATCTTATTCAAACATTTATCCTCGATACTGAATCTTGTTATTTATCAGTTTAAAATGAAATCAATCAAGTTGGGGTATAACTACCTCTTAGACCTTGACTGAATAACATTCTTAACTTCAAAACGGACAAGGCTGCTTATCTTGAATAATCAATATCATAAAAACCAGTTATTCATTTTTAAACCATATATACGATTCTCTATTCTATTTTTACCAGATTTAATTATAGATTTCCTTTTTGTTTATAATATTCTATTTTTAAGTTCGTTTCCTTATCGAATTCTATATATATCGATATATTGATTTCTAGTTATAAATTTTGTCAAAAATATTCTAACTCCTTAAATTTCCAAAAATTTTCGCCAGCACCTCCTTTGTACCAGCCAATAGTTCGAACCTCCACTCGCCTCTCTAGGCCCTTTCCATTCAAAAAGAAAATAAAAAAGCCAAGCAACTTGCCGATTCAGCGCATAAAAACTCATATGGAATTTAAACATGTACCTTTTTGTCGGGCACTTAAATTATAATCTTCATATACTTCATTCCATACTTGTCTAACCCATATACCTTTATTCCTAATTTATTCCAACTCAATCCGATCATTTTTAACTCAATCCGCTAATTTATTATTTAATTAGCTCTTTTGTCTATTCCACTTTTATTTGAACATATCATCTTCATATACAATATAACTTTCTTATAAACCAGTCAAATTCTATTTTTAATTCAAGTTTCATATTCGATTTCAAATTTAAATTCACTAGTTCAATTTACTTAACCAAAACCCTATTTCGATTCAATATCCCATTAAGTAATTATTCTTCAGATTAGTTAGTTCTATTCAATAATTAAAAATATGATTTTTGTTCCAAAAATCATTTCATTTACACAGCTTGAGTTCGTATTTATTTTACAACTCAAATCTCGATTTTTCTAATGGAAATTAGGATTTTTATTTGTTTAAAATCCTTTTATTTATTTAAATAAACCGTTATGGTTTTATATGGTTATGGCGCTATTTTTTTGAAATTTTGATTTTGACATAACTCAAAATCTATACCACGAAACTCAGAGTTTTCTCCTCCATTAGAAAACTATTATCAAATCAGTCCTGACGATTCTTGTTTCAAAGAATTCCGACTTAAATTGAGTTCTATATACTCAATTGAAGTCCGGAATACTAATTTATGAACTGCCGTGCTGTGGTTAGTTCGTTTTAATTATATTTAAATATAAATGTTTAAACTTCGTTTATTATATAATTCCATTTCTAATATATATTAGATCGGCTTTCCAGATCTAACTTAAACATTTCAATTCTTCTACATCGTCGATTTTTCATAACTCAGTTGTAAATTTATTTAACACTGTATTTTCTATTTTAATATTTCAATTCCTTTATAAATAAATTATTTATAAAATTCGATATAATCTAATTTAAATTATAGATTCGTTGGATTTTTCTCAATTCAATTTATATTCCGAATTCCGGAATATAATCAATCTTTCTATTTCAAATCATTTTCTAATTCACTTTTAAATTCATACTTGAATTTAAACTTCTAAATTATGTAATGATAATTTATTTCATCAGATTTATAAACATCGTTTATAAATCCAACTTCCTTGTTTTATTAAAACAAGTTTCATTTCAAAAGTCTAATTGAAACTCAATTCATTTTATATTCCGAATTTCGGAATAAAAACCATCATTCCCTTTTTCGAAATGATTTCAACTTATATTTTCAAATTCATACTTCAATTGAAAACGATAAATTATCTCTTGATGATTAATTCACTACATTTATAAACATCGTTTATAAACTTACTTGTTATATATATATATATATATTCAACAAGTTCTATTTCGAAGTCTATTTAAAAACCAAAATCTTATTTTGGAATATTCTACTTATTTTAACTTACCTATGTATAACATAGAATCTATTTTTATATTTAATTTCAAATCTTAGTTTCTAATTAATATAATTCCCGTATCCTTTCTGGATATAATTTATTTTATAAATTAGGCATAATCTAATTTAATTATCCAATTAAATTTACATTCCGAACATCGGAATAGATTTCGCTGTTTTATATCTAAAACGATTTATAATTCTTATTTTAAGTTCACATTTGAATTTAAATTCCCCAATTATCCAATGATAATTATTCCGTTTCATTTATAAACACCTTTTATAAATTCAACTTCCTGCATTATTTAATTTATAAACTTGTTTTATAAATTTCTTCAATTTCTGCATTAATTAGTTTATAAACATCGTTTATTAATTTGTTTACTTGTTTTTATTATTCAAACAAGTTAATATTCTCAGCACATTCGAAATTCAAATTCTATTTTTAGAAAATAGAATTTCCCGTTTAAATCTCAAAATCTCTTTTCACAATATTTTTATAAATCAACATTTTGGCCCAGTGATATTTAAACATTCAAAAACACCTAATTATCAATCACAGGTTTTTTAACACATCATATATGATAATATATATGAAAACAAACAATAATATTTTTGAGGAATACAGCTGGATCCCTCCAACCTGTTTTTCCTGCATCCACGGACATTAGCCAACATAAATAATACGCATCTTGCTTCAAGCCAGGATGTCGCGGTATAGAATGTCATCCACTATCATAGCATAGGGCGCATAGGGTCTTCCACTAATGAGACTACGGGCATCCGCTAATGGTACTGCGGTAAATAACCAACCACCAGTATATGTATAATAACCACAAACACCAATCCTAAATAACTAATATATTTATAATAGCCACATAAATATTTAGATGCATCCAAAGAATCAACGCTTTATTTTTGATGATAAAATAAATTCTGAGTGAGCTTTAATCACCGTGAATTTTTATCTTGAACTATTCTGATTCCAAATAAATTTCCAGCTTGTGAAATCCACAGTTATGCATTACATGATCGACTCTTGTTTGATTAAATCTTGCATATATTTAAGTATGACTTTTACTAGTGAACAAGCCAACACACATATATATATAAATGAATTTTTAGTAGAAAATTATTTAAATTAATTGTCTAAACTATACCTTACCGTAAAAGGTCTTTTACCTTCCTCGATTAAAAACCCACATCCTGTTCCTCTTAGCCTCATCATAGCCAAACTCCATTGTTTTCCAACAACCCAAAAACAACCACTTCTGCCTAAACCTTGTAGTGAAATCTCAAAACAAAATCATTGTTGAACTCTGAGTCTCCCTAAATTTGAAGCTTGAACACCTACTCCTATTTTCTTCGTGATTCTCCTTCCTGACAATACCATTCAACTGAAACTGTGTTTCGACCATTCCCTCCACCTCAAGACAGACGCCAGTACACCCAACCCTCACTTACAAGCCAATGTTGATCGCCACTTCCTGTCTCGGCCCTCCAGTCTCCCCTGAAACCCATCGCATCTGCATCCCGAGCCATCTCGTTCAAACGTCGGCCACCCCATCAAAAACAACAGTCATTTTCCCATTCCACTTCGATGATTACAGGGATGCGCGATCCCTGTTTTTACCCCCAAAATCGATTTTTTTGCTCGAGGTTGGCCTCTCACGAACTCGCGACAACCCTCATCGATAAATGGAGAACCCAAATATTTCTGTGTCGAAGTCAACACTGATCGTACGACATAAATTCCATATCAAATTGAATTAATGATTTGAACAAAGCTGATGGATCGATCGTTGTTCGATTTCATTTGAGGTAGGGGTGAAGGAATCGAGTTTTAATTGTTGAGGAAAGAATTAAAAGGGGAAATAGCCTTTTAATTGGATTTGTAAATAAAATGAAGAGTGGCATTGTGATTTTTTCCCTTCTTTGCAGAAGATCGAAATGGAAGAACATATAGGGAATGTCGTGGTTTTATAAACAGAATACTTTGGCATTAAGGATTAAGGTCTGCGCAAGGTACAGATAGGTTAGGGTAGGTAAGTACATCGTTATTAAATGCGATTTGATTTCATACCTATCCATGAATAACAAAATTAACATATCTCGTGGTTCCGAACTCCTATCGAGGCGTAGCGACCGATGTTTTTAGGATTATACCGCTATTTCGAACACATTGGAATAGATTCTGAAGTCTAGTTTGATCGTTTGGAGGAGATATTAATTTAAATCGAGATAAATTAAATTCAAAACAATTAATTCCTTGATAATAAATTAGTGTTATTATTCTAATACAAATAGAATTTTGTTTTGATCATCTGATCTGTTTTGATTTAGTTTTAACTTCGATTTCAATTATACTTCGTATTATGATAATTATTTTGAAACGACCCGAAATCCCCCTTATGGGAAATCGTGGATTGAGTTGAGAACAAGCCACATCAGAACGCAGACGGAAGAACATTTCATTGTTTATTACAACAATTCCATTAGAATAAAAGAATAAACAGAGTATGAATAAATATTACACAACAGAAAAATATCAGAGAATACAATAAATTACAAAGCAGCGGAAAATAATACAATACACAACTGAAGGAGATATACGGATACAAAGCTTTCTGGATATCGTTCCAGCTGTAAACCAGGATCCTGTGAATATAAATCTGCAAAACCAAAACTACTAGCTGGCCGTTTCGAAAATAGGGGTACCCAGAGTTTAGGTTAAAACAATAAACTCCAGGTCAGTCATGGGACTGGTGTGAGAACAAAAACAGTTAATAATCTTTATTTTAAAGTTAGGTAATTCAAGGGACCACGCCGTATAACATGGAACGGGTTTCCTCCCAAGAACACCAGTGCATAAAACAACAGCGCAATGCTAAATAAAGAACAATGAAGCTATTATAAGACCCAGGTCCCGTCACACAATGCAACACAAGCCGGAGGATAGGGTTTTACCTTATAATAGCCAAGATTGCTTGATACGTTTAAAACAAATCATTTATTATTACTATAAGTGTATAGTGTATAAAACAACTTCAAATCATAAATATCAATCATAGACGGCATGGGTACCATATATCATGTCGCCATACTAGGCTCTACAATCAAAATCGCAAATGTCATGTATTTGGAAGTTGGTTTTCCATCTGTGAACCGAGGCAAGGGATCGTCCTCTACCGAATTCGGGATAATCTAGCCCATGTCTCCGAAACAGCCGCAACTGCCCCTTGGAGCGACAGGGCTGGTCCACACGGAGTGGATTATTATGCCTGAACCATACGTCTCTCCGCCCTATGGGGCGTAAATGAGCCAACAAATGACTCCATCGGACCCGGATCGTCCGATCAAACCGAGGCGCCTCGCAACAGCAACAACCACATAAGTCAAATTCGTCAGGGCGTGTAAAACCACTGACGCCACTTCTAGCTAGAAAGAAACGCATGTCCCCTGAGGTCCTTCTCCCGTTTCTGGTTCACAACCGGGGTGTGAGGCTCGCGAATCAATGCTACACAAAGATACGCCACATAGGTCGTGCTTTGATCATCAAACACAAGACTCCGCTTTTCAACAGAAGCCTTGATCATTTGCATCTTAGCATGCCACACAGGCAAACCACTCTATGCAACCGATATCAGTCACACAGAATGAAATCCGATGTCAGACACACAGTCCATTTACAAGTCCGTTCTGGGTCTGAACGAAACCGGAGGCACCTAGTACCCCGCATATCCATCGATCTCCAAGTACGTCTGGACGATCACCAACTGATTCCCTCCTCTTTGGTGTACGGCCCAATCAAGATCATCAGTAATCACCCAAACGACGTGAAGACTTCCGGTCTTCGACCACCGTCTTCATCCTCGACACCACGTCGAATCAGTTATTCAGAATGGGATAAACCCGGTCTTACTGAATAACTCGCGTATATAATAAACATGTGTTACACAAACACAACATACACCTCATTCCAATTCATCAGTCACTAACCGTAAATTAACAAGAGAATAATTCCCCAAATATTAACCCCGAAGGCCGAAACCAACATCAGATCAATACCCAGGAAACCGTTCTGCTTAGCTAACCTACAGTTAGTTTCTAAATTTCACATTCTTAGGGAAAGGTTCCCATTAATTTTATCAAAGATAAATTCCTTTAAATTTATTCTTTAATCTTCCTTTGAATATCACTTCAAACTAGTCGGGATTAGCGAACCTTACCGAAGTAATCATTTGTTTTGATTTCCAAATCCCAACCTATTCATCCCATGAAGTAAAACTGGTAATACTTCATATCTAACACCATGGTGTTATCGGTAAATTCAATTACCATTTCACGTTCAAATCTAATTAAAGATTTAATTATCGCCTGGAGCAAAACTGGTGATACTCCATTCTCGATCTTTTCAATCTAATTAAAGATTCATTAAAACTCCACTTAGTTTTAATCTTTAACTGGGTTAAATAATCAGTGTCATTTAAAACATGGTTCACGATAAACCACAAAATCACATCACATTTCAATTAGTCCCTAACCGTAAATTAGCAAGCGAGAAATTCCCTAAGTATTAACCCCGAAGGCCGAAACCAACATCAGATCAATACACAGGAAACCATTCAACTTAACTAATCTCCAGTTAGTTTCTAATTTTCTTAACTCCTTTGGGTCTAAGAACAGTGTTATTGAAGATACCGTTCACGACAACCCAAAATCACATTCCATTAATTATCGGGTTAAAGAATAAGTGTTATTTAAAACACTGTTCACGATAAACCCAAAAATCAATATCAATTCAATTCTAGTTAAATATTATTTAATCTGTACACTTCATTAAATCCAAATAAAAATATTTAATCTTTTTCTCAACTGGGTTCAAGAACAGTGTTAATGAAGACACCATTCACGACAAACCCAAATCACATTTGATATTAAATACAAGGCTCTGAATAGAAAATATATCGGCTTATATTCAATATCAAATTCTACGACCAACAAATATCGTATTGGAAATAACAATATATATATCTTTCAAATTTCCATAACAATATCTGTATAATCACGAAATCCAACATCGAAATATTCCGAAGACAATTTCGATTCAAATCCATTCCAATGCAATTATTGGAAATTCTGGTTATTTTCAAAACCATTTCAAATCCAATTTATTTATTAAAATAAATAAATAAATTATTATTCTAGTTCAAAACTAGTTCATTTCGATAAAAATCTATTTTTATCTTTTCAAATATGGAGTTTTTCATCCCAATTCTTCACAAATCATTTCTTATGATTTTACACAAATTATTGATATTTTTAATAATTTTATCAAGGCCCGTACAATCGATTTCCGTCAACGGCCACTGAACTGCACTTATAGCGACCTTTTTCAAATTTAATTTGGACATAATTCCAAATCCAACCGTTAGATATCAAATTTCTAATATTCGTTAGAAAGCTCTTTTCGATATGAACCCAACGGTTTTGGTTTTAGGAGAATCCGACGGTCGGATCTCCCGAAATATCCATTCGAAGTCAATGGTCGAAATTCACGAACTACCGCAGCGCGGCGCGTTCTATTCAGGCCATTATATTATATATACAAAATATATAATATATACTTCGTCGATTTCCTTTTAAAACATATGTTATAAATCGTTTTAAATTCGTTTTCAAAACGATTTCAACTTCCTTTTCAAATTCAAATCAAAATTGAATTTTCCAATATAAATTCATTTTAAAGTCATTTCAATTCTATTTCAATTCAAATCCATTTCAGTTCAATTTCAATACGTTTTAAATTCAATTCAAAACGATTTCAATTCTATTTCAATCTAATTCGAATTTCAATTCTATTTAGTTTAATTCGAATTTGCTTTCTTTTCAATTTAATTCGAATTTCAATTCTTTTCAATATAATTCGAATATCATTTCAAAATATTCGATTTTGAAATCACTTTTCGATATTCATTATAAAAACGAATATAATCGATATAAATATCGTTCACGTCAAAATGGTGTCAATCTAATCAACACGGCTTCATATATCCTATTTTCAAATATTCTATTTCAAATATTTCTTTTTCAAATATTTCTATTCAAATATTTCTTTTTCAAAACTGGAATGAGGCCCAATCAATTACCATATAATGTTAATTATATGGATTTTCTACAACACATGTATACAATAACAACGATGAATAAACAACCATCATCCAAAGTGCATTCTACACTGTATAAGCATCAAATATAAATATTTAACGCTCATAACAGTCTGTCCATCAATCGATCGACATACAGCTAATTATTGGGACTAGTGTATGTCATGTATCATCCCAATACCCGTGTGGGGTTTTCAAACAATCAAACACAGATTTTATTTGTGCAGTTGAGCGATGTGTAAATTTATCGTCCTAATCAATATCAGTCAAATGTGTGTATATAAACAAATCGTTCGATTTGTTTATATTAATTTATTTTGTTTCATATACACGTTAAAAATTCTATTTTCAACTATAAAATATTTTTAACTATATAAATATTTTATTTCATTTCACATCACATCACACTATCAACTACACATCAAAATCAAACAAACAAGCATACAAGCCATCCATGGTCTGTCGACGATGGGTGTCGGGTGCTACTAAACACCGTCTGCATCCTAGTATATATTATAACTAGAAAAGAAAAATTAAAGTGAGAAGTTCTCACTGAATAGCTAATCCAATGCCACGACTCTTCCTATGTAGGATATCTTCACCGCGCTCGCCTTTTGTCAATTTCGTTGCCCGTAGCCACTACATATATAAAATCACATTTTTATATCCTCTATTATATAAAAATCACATTTTTATATTGCTACTTCATAAATAAAAATCAAATCTTTATAGTTGCTACTTCATAATAAAAATCGAATTTTTATAGTTGCTACTTCATAATAAAAATCGAATTTTTATAGTTGCTACTTCATAATAAAAATCGAAATTTTATTTCTAATTTCTATATATAAAAATCATTACTTTATGTAACCAAAAATCATATCTTTTCACAATCAAAAATCATCACTTAAGATCAATAAAAATCTAATCTTTACCTTAACCAAATATCTAAAATCTCCTAAACAAAGGTTTAAACTTTATATAGGAGAAATCTTAACTTTACAATCACAAAAACTAACTTTAAAGGCACGATTTAAACATATAACTGAAGTTAAAATAAATAAATTAATTAAATAAAAGGGGGCTCACTGATTTCGTCGCTCGGAGGATAGGGCGGCTGCTGCGCTCGAGGGGGGAGGCTGCATCGGGCTCGCAATGGCGGCGGTCAGTGCTGTAGATGGTGGGGTGCCACGCAGTGGCGGTTTTGGGTGCGGAGGATCTCGATTTGGGGAAGGGGGGCTCGCGGTCTTCTCAGGCGAGAGGGAGAGAGGGGGCAGACGGAGGAGGTGAGGGCGAACGAGGGGGGAGGCTGGCGGTGGAGGATCGGGCGATGGAGGCGATCGTATTATTTTTTTTCTTTTTCTTTATTACTGCGTAGAACGAGAAAGTGAAGGAGGGAGGAGGGCGTTGACCAGGTTAGAGAAAGGATAGGGCTTTGGCCCATTTTATTTTATTATTTTATTTTATTTTCAAAAACGTTATTTTAAAATTCGAACTCAAAATTGAGCCCACCGACTGTCGCTCCGAGCTAATTACCCCCATTTCGAACACGATGGGATATGTTTCGTAAGCCAATTCGGCTGTTTCGATAGGTTTCCGTTGAATTTACATTTAAATCATTATACTGAATTTTAAACGTACATTTCAAATTACCGGGGTCACATACTAGCTCGAAAAATTCCAGAAAAATTATTTCTAGCTTCGTATTGACGATGCTATCCTAACAAAACTAATTTCGTCGAATTCTGAGACCGTTTGAAAAATGGCCATTTTTCAGTCGATTAAAATCAACGGAAATTGGTCAAACGCGTTTTCCGTTGCCACGCTCACATATTGATTCGAAAAATTATGAAATTTGGAATCTAGCAAAAACTAGACATCCCAGATCCAACAAAAGTGGTTTCGTCGAAAACCGAGATCGTTTGCAAAATTTCCATTTTTAAGGACTCGAATTCCATAGCGACTACTATTCTGAAAATTCAACTGGACATAACTTTTGATTCCTACTATGAAATCTCAATTTTTCGGATTCATTGGAAAGATATTATCAAATAGATTCTAATATTTTTGGTTTCACTAAAATCTGGTTTATTTTGCACCCGGTACGTTCATTTGAATTTTGAAATCGAATTATCGAACTACCGCGCCATTTTCAATTCCTTTCATAATTATAAATAATTATTTATATTCTAACGACGATCTATATAAATATATTCATTCGAATTCCATTCAAAATAAATTTCTTGTCGTTATTATTTAAAATAATTCATTTTAAATAATTAAAATTCTCTAAAATTGCCAAAATAAAAATTTTAAATTGGTTCAGATTTCCGGGTTATTACATATTTATAATCGAAATAAATCGTATTTCGATTATTAAATCGATAACTCAATATAAAATACCATTTATATTATCAACTCAATATTTAAACCATATTAAATATTTAAAATAAATCGTCCTCAAATATGGGTCATTACAAGAATACAGTAAATGTTTGCACCTTGTAGTAAGAGACTGAACTGACTTTATAAGCAAGAACAAGTTATAAACCCGATTGAGAAATTGTTGACCTTATCTACTCCAGTTTTTGTGAATTGAAATAAAATGATTTACATTTTTTTTAAGATAACACGTTTTTATGGTTTGACAAAAGTAAGTTTTCATAAGGAAATTAAAGTTTTGACACTTTCAAATTTTTGGAAGAAAATTTAAATGAAAAAGAGCCAAACCATGTTTTAAAAAATTTGGAGTAGGTAAGAATTAGTGCCAAGGGAATACGGGAAAAGTTTTGAGGTTATGAAGTAAATAGCGAGAATTATCTTGGAATAATGGTTAGTTCCCGTAGAATGTGTAAGCATTGAAAAGCCTAGGGTGTTGCTTGAAATAATTGTTGGTACACAGATAGGACTAGTGGTTACTACTAGATAGTAAAGGGCAAGTAAATATGTAGATCCTATTGCTAATTTTCATGTTAGGGGTACAACCCGTTATTGCATTTCTGCTGGGATCGTTCCGTTATTTTGTTCTTGTCGGGTAGCTTGGGTAACACCTAAACCTATCATGGATCCCATAGTTTGGACATTTCTGTCTGAGCGGGACATAGTCCCGAGATTTTTGGCCCTTAGTAGTAGCTGTGTAGAGTGTATGTTCTCCGTTTGTAGTTGAAAGACTAGAAGGCTCATTTGAAAACTAAACACAGATCAGATGATTAAATAAGCTAAGAAAAGAGAAATGGTACAACTAAAATGAAAAATCCCGAAAAAAGATGGATAACAGTAAAAATTTCCAAGATAAGATGAAAAAGAAAAACTGTAACAAGGATAATTTTCTTATGTGGGCTATGCTTGGATAGGAAAATAGGGAATCTTCATAAATAGTTAGATAAAATCTAAGTATGGTTGGAAAAAGTTACATAAAAGAAAAACGGAAGATGTGAAAATTTTTGTTTTCCACCTTTTTGTAACATAAAAAATCAAAATTAGAAAATTAGATTTTTTTTTAAATTCGAAAAAATAGAGTTGTTTGGTAGGGTTTTGGATGCAAAAATAGGATGAACTACGCTTTTGCTTAGTAAGAGCGTAGGAAAATTTGGACGAAAATGTATTTTGATTTTCAAAATATTGCATTCATGTAGAACTACCAGTGTATTTAGGATGTGATCATCATGTTTTTAAAAGAATTTTTGAAAAATTTGCATACACATAGGAGGTACCTCTTAGGCATACATGTATTATTATGTTGTATTTCACTTTGCACAAGTGCACAATGTTTGCAAAAATTAGATGCACACATGGTGGATGTATTTTATGCGAGGGGCTAATTGATTTTTACCCTTATCAAATTTTAGGGACGAAATTTCATAAGGGTGGGAGAATGTAACATCCTGCATTTTATGACAATTTAATAATTAAATAATGCATATGTGTATATATATGAAGAATAAAATAAAAATAATATGTGATTGCATGTAACAAATACATGCACTAAAAAAGAAGAAAATATTAATGCAAATAAAAATGTAATGCAAGCATTAAAAGAAAGAAAGGATTGGTTGCATGCAGCGTAAATATGTTGCATGCACTGATTTACAAATATTATACATCAATAATAAAGCAGATATAAAAGAAAAAGATGCATGCAATGGTTTAATTAAAAGATTACATCAAACATGAAAAAGGGGAATGAGAAAAGAACAATGACCACCATTGTTCTAAGCCTTGTTAATAAAAGCCTTAGTAGTCCAATTGGTTAGAACATGTGGCTTGCATACAAGAGGTGTAGAGTTTGATCCTCATCGCCGTCATATTTTTGTTTTAAGGGAACGGCTAAAATGACACATGTTCATAAGAGAAAAAAATATATAAACGCACATATAAGGAAAAATATACATATAAGGAAGTAAAGAAAATATATGTATATATTATATATATATGAGAATATATATGTATATATGTGTAAATATACATATATATATACAAGAGATAAAGTTCAAGATAAGGCTGCAATTAAAGAAATGTGGCAAGAATCAAATAACGGTGTAACACTGTTTGAATTTTGAAAACCAAATATAAGTTGTACACACATATATATATATATATGTATGTATGTATGTATATATGCATAAAATGGTCATTAGAATTTTTGTATACATATAAGGACCTTATATATGAACATATTCAAATCAATTCAAAACTGAAGACCATATGCAGTAAAAATAATATTATAGCCGGGGTCGACCCAGGGGTCGAGCCAAGCATGGGGGGTTGACCCACACGAAGGGTGGTCGATCCCGAGGTCGACCCACCCTGCATCCAGTCAGGTTCATTAACGTATTTGGACTATTTTCTTAACTAGGTTCAATGCTGACTCAGCACTTCGTGTACGATAAGATCCTGAACACCTATAAGTAGGCTAGCAGAGCCTAGCCTAAATCTCATATTCTCTGAGACAACATCTAAGCTCTGCCATTCTTTCTCCTCCTCAAATCTCTTTAGAAAAATGTAATTACCCGAAAATCTAGGCCAGTTTGAAAATATTTTTTTGGAATTTTTAAAGTTCGTATGTGACCCCGGTAAATTGAAATGCGCGTTCAAATTCAAGTTATAGAGTTATATGTTGACTTTGACGATAACTGGTCGAAACGATCGAATCAGCCTACGATACATATCCCATTGTGTTCGGAATGGGGGTAATATGCTATGGACGACAGGCGGTGGGCCTCGTTTAGAGGTCGAAAATAAAAGTTGCTTTTTGGGAGATAATTAAATTAAATAATTAAAATTAAAACCCCTCTCTCTCTCCTCTCCTTTATTTCCTTTGCCCCCCCCCCCCCCCCGTCAGTTCATTTTTCGATCAAAGAAATAAAAAAAGAAGAAGGAGAAGGCGCAGCCTGGCGGTCGCCGCCGCCCCCCTCCATCCGCCGCCCCCTCTTCTTCTTTCCCCACCTCATCCTTCTTCCCCGACTCCCTCCTCTGTCGCTCGAACACCGACCCCCCTGACCAAATCGCCATCGCATCCACCTAGCCCTAGCCGACCCCACCAGCGATGACTCCTCCGGCGAGCCCCCCCTCCACCACTTCGAGCACCCCAACCCCCTCCAACACCGACGCAAGGACCCCATTCCACCACCACAGCCGAATCCGACCCCCTCCAGATCAACGCAGCTCCGACACCATCTATGGCCGGACCCGCACGACCTGCATTCGACAGTGAGCACCCTCCTTCGACTATAGTAAGGTGATTTCTATTTTTAAAATAACCTTTTGCTTTTGTTTCTTTGTTTTAATTCATTCAAAAATCGTGTTCTTATGATTGCGAATATCCATCGTTAACAAAACCAAAGGTATAAATTTTTAGTATTAAAAATATGATTTTTATATTTTTAAAGTATTAAAAAAAATGATTTTTATATTTTTAAAGTATTAAAAATATAATCTTTATTATGTAGAAGATGTAAAAATATGGTTTTTGTTTATGTAGAGAATTAAAAATATAATTTTTACATGATAGGAATATTAGAAATATCATCTTTATATGTGTAGCAAAATAAAAATGTGATTTTTATAATGATTAAATTGAAAAGGCGAGATTTTTATATATTGAATAGCGAAGTAAAAATTCGATTTTTATATATTGAATAGCGAAGTAAAAATTCGATTTTTATATATTGAATAGCGAAGTAAAAATTCGATTTTTATATATTTAATAGCGAAGTAAAAATTCGATTTTTATATATTGAATAGCGAAGTAAAAATTCGATTTTTATATATTGAATAGCGAAGTAAAAAATTCGATTTTTATATATTGAATAGCGAAGTAAAAATTCAATTTTTATATATGTAGTGGCTACGGGCAACGAAAGTGATAAGAGACGAGAACGACGAAGATTTCTACTTAAGAAGTGTCGTGAAGTTGGGATAGCTTTCGGTGAGAATTTCTCACTCTTCAATTTCTTTTTCTAGTTATATATACTAGGATGCAGACGGTGTTTAGTAGCACCCGACACCACTGTCCACAGACCATGGACTTGTTTGTTTGGTTGTGTAGTTGGTTAGAGTATTTGATTTGAATTTGGTTGTTTGGTGAATTGAAATTGATTTGATTGATGTGTGAATGGCGTGGGCCATCACTTGTAACGTCCCGCCTTTTTGACCGCTTCAAATTGGTATTCAAACCAACTTAAAACGTTCAAACCGACGGATCGTTATTAACTTATGGAGTTTAAAGATAGAATCAACACAGAAAATACAGAATAATAGATAATACAATATTGAACGGCAAAATAAATCTTTATTTATAAATCAGATTTTGATACAACATTTTTCTATACAGCGGAAATAGAATATAGTTTGAATACAAAGAAATATTTACTGTTTAAAATCTTCAGAGTGCGCGTCTCCTGGAATCCCCAGCTTTGCCAATCTTCGAATCCTAAGCTGTATTCTCTAAATCTGTAATGCTCAGGGTCTGACTCGAGCATTCCATGCAAAAACATAAAAACACTCGAGTCAGGATTAATCATAGTTCAAGTAAATTAATTTTAATATAAACCGAAATATAATAGTCATTCCCGACATCGAAATCTTAAATGAAATAAATAGGTGTGATAGTTGTTCAGGTGAAGCCCGACAAACATGCGTGGTGCACGGGTCAGGTGTCCATGAACAACAAGGGGAACAATGCATACATCGGCCATCAGCATGATTTAAGAATGGGTTCAAAAAGTGCCCAACAACATGACTGTACACTTGGTTTCACCAACTGATTTAGTGAACAATAGGGTTCAAAATGTTTTCACTTCAGTGACAATGGTCCATGCAGGATGAAGTAAAATCTAAGCCATGAAAGGCAGTATGTGTGTGAGGCCAGTAACTGGTTCAAATTCATAGGAGCATAAGCAAGAAATACTGCAGCAACTATATAATGACAACAAATTCACCTCATAAGGGTTCAGCAATAGGAAATTTACGCCAATCCGCTATTTGCGTAGTCAAAGTGAACATTTTATTCTTTTTTTTTTTTTATCAAATGACTACTGAAATCAATGGTCGAGAAAACAAGGAACGACCTCACAGGCTACTCCGCCATTTGTTAGTATATGATGGTCAGTGAAAATGGTACATATTCAGGTATTTAAAACAAAGCTCGGCAAAAACAGCACATAACGCATATAGTGTCAGTAATTTATTAACATATAGTGTCAGCAATACATTAGGTTAAACATCATGTTATGGTTTTAACATTCACATATGTTTCAGTCACATATACATGCTATAGGAGAGTGAACAAGTAACCAGACAGGGAATAGCAAAAATATCCATCAAGTCTAGGTTATATTCAATACGACAGATATGTATATTGGTACCACACACACATATGCACATACGTACACATATACACTTATATAAGTAACCGGGGTGGCAGCTCATATTCCGATGAGTAGAACGGGGTATAGGCTAGGATAATTTTGCTTAGTTCATCAAAACAATTTGGGTAATGAAATAACACTGCATATGACAACAGCAAGTCCCAAGATAGTTTCGTCCTTTATATCAAGCTAACAAGGGTCTAACAGTGCAAGTACAGTCTCTGTTTACATATACACAATAAAACTCGTACACAAGTGTATGTAATTGGTTGGCAAATATGTGTATATACAGATGATAGCAACATGTGTATGTATTGATGGCAGCAAACATTCAATATCATGGTTAATATCATGGTAACATAACCTTATGTTAAAGAACTGGGTAAAGTGTAGACATGGAATCAAATTTCATATATGTATAGTGTAACAATGCTATAATTTTAACAAATCCAAGTGGACGGGTGAACATCATTTCATTATAGTGCTGTATGAACCCAAGCAACCAAGTATCTCAAATTATTACAAGCCTGCTATGCAGGATAACTAGTAGGAATAAATTATAAACTTGGCTGATGCATGACAAAACATAAAATTTTAATTGGTAAAATTCATGAAGCAAGTAAATGGTTGATATCATGTATGGTTATATGGCATGCAATACAAAGTCAACTATCATATTTAAATGATTATCAGGATGGCAGTCATTTAGTTATTTTTATCCTCCATCTTGTTTAAATATAGTTCTTCATTCTGCATGTTAAATTTGGATTGCTGACTAATTTCATATCATATAGATGAACATGACTCGAAGGTGCATACCCAAATACTGGAACAAATGCCCAGTATCCCATATAGACATAATTGCGTAAGAAACAGGGGTCTGTTGAAATACAATAGAACATGTATATCTCTATATCAGGTTCCCAAAATAGTGAGATTTTAATTGACCAAATGAGGCAGAACACGCATAGACGCCCACACATGCAAATCAATTTAAACTGGAACTAAAATAGCCGAAAAATATTAGAACACAAAACAGGAAAGAGAGGGCATAACTTGGCCATGACAGTGAACACCACTCAACATTGAACTAGTGTAACACTAATGAGCCAAATATGACAAATTATTTCAGATTTCAGGTACTACAAGCCCGTTGTACATGCATGTACAATTCGAGTTTAAAACAACCCATGACGCCTCCCAGTTTATAGTTTTACCCAAAATAATTTAACATGGTGGATATATATAAATAGTTCGAATCAGACAACCCCCGAGTATGAACATCTAAATCTGGGTGACAAACATCAGTTTAAATTGACTTGGACCTAAATCTGTTTTTAAATAAGTAATTCAGGTTCAGTGGAACATAAAATCAGTTTATCAGCTTATTCAAATGTAAGTCTGTCTTTCTAAACACACATATAATTCCATCCGGTGTCAATTCATTCAGATCGGGTTGGCAAGTCAAAGTATCATCAAAATAAATCACCCAACAACACCCATTCAAGGCAGATAATCACAACGAAATTAACTATTATATTATAGTTTAAATATCGAATTAATCTACTTGTACTTATGCTTAATCGTGAGTGAGATGCTCACCTTGGAATGGCCATGGAAAAACGCAGCGATGAAAGAAGACCCAGGCCTAAACAACTTGGCAGCGAGCAAAACAGAAGAAAGAGGAGCAGCGCACGGTTGACTAGGGAGGCGAAGACTTCGACTTTGACCTCTGGAAGGAATTTCAGCTTGATTTGGTGGTGATGGTGGACACGCGATGGCTCCGATGCGAACGGCTGAAGCGATGGCGAATTGTGGCTCTCAATTTAGGGGAAGGACATGGCAATTTTGTGAAGGAGGAGGGCAACGAAACAAGTGGAGGCAGCCTTTATTTTTAATTTAGGGGAAAGGGGTAATTTGAGAGTCTCGCCATTAAAATGAAGAAGGAAGAACATATTTTTCGCTGGAAAATTTTGAGAACGAGGTAGGATTTTTTTTATAGAAGAAAAGAGGGTGGATAGGAACGACGTAATGTCACTAGGATTAGGGTAGCACAACTTTTAAAAAGGTAGGTCGACGGAGATGTTTTCTGAGGAAGGTTGTATGTTTTCTGAGGAAGGTTATATTCAGTTTAAATTTAATAATACTCTGTACCGCAAACTATCGTCGAACGCTCGGTATTGGTACCGTCAACACCATTTCCAAAGGCAACGAAAGTATATGCACTGTCATATTTCAACGTACTAAACCCAATAAAAATTAATTCAGTTGTAATCTGATTCTGTTTGTATTTGATGCTATTTTATTTTTATTGGTTCACTGATAATTCCATTCGTTTACAACTTCTGAAACGTCAAATTTCTATTTCTTTAAAAACACGAACATACCCATATCCAAGCCAATTTCCATAAATAAAATTTTCCATTCGATTAATGTCCACTACATTTATTTGTTTATTTATTAAATTTAAATTCAACATTTCATATTTTTCCAGTCGACTTTAAATATCCAATTCAATTTCCAACCAAATTCGAATCAACTGTTCAAAATAAATATTGGTTTCTCAACCAATGTTCTGAATCGAATTAAATATGTACACACAACAATATATTTGATTTTTAATTCCAACATCAATATAAATTCTATAATTGATAGTATATCCCAATCGTCGAAATTTCTGGGTCGTTACATTCTTTCCCCCTTTAAAACTTTTCGTCCTCGAAAAGGAGAGATCGTTAGGGTTATACCGTTGTATACTTAAAATTTCCATATTTGTGTGGAAATCCTTCACCACTAATTATATATCGATATTTAGGTCATTGATCGTCCTTATTTATCGTATCCCATTAACTCGGGAAATCAAATTTCTTTACAAAACCAATCACTTCTTAACTTTCAAATTCTGCATAAGTTGCATCTCGGATTATTCCAGATTTCCTTACAACCTCATCTGTCAATCATTTACTTATCCATCGTTGCATGGCAATGGGTCTAGGCTTTACAATCATCAACCCTATCCTGTTCCAATTTATTCTTCTCAACACTCATTTCAGAGTGTAAATACATTCCTCTTTTCAAGTCGACCATTCATAAATTTAAAACCACAAATCCGAAATCTTTTATAAATTCCATACCAAATTTGTGCAGTAAACATTTGTATTATTACATCAAAGCTATGTATTTGAAAACATTTCAAAATTCTTTTTCTTAACTTATTACCTTAGATATACTTTAATTTAAAATTATCGACTTGAAAATACTTGATAGCTCGAAGTTTGACAAGTCTATTGTCGTCCTTACAGATGTTAGACATACGCTGGCCAGGCGCATGACTAAAATCTCCAAGTACTACATATATCCTTGCTTCAACTTACAAGTGAAAATATTTCAAAAATTCCTTTAAAAACAGATACGGAAAGTACCAATGTGATATTGATACGTTGATTGTTCATGAATCGCAGATACACAATGGTTTCGTCTGGATCCCCCAGAAAACATCCGTATCCGTAGGAAATCACTTCCCTGCGAATTTCGTCATGGACAGATCAACAGATAATATTTTAAGAATCAAAAGACATTCTGATGTCACTGAGCGTTGATTGCTCTGTCTCAGAATCACGGAAACAAATCAAGGAATTATGAATATACTTCAAGTCACGGGAACAAAACAAGTCCCAAAGACAAATCAGGTCACGGAGACCAATCAAGTCACGAGGACTAACTGCTGCATCAAACAGGTGGCTCACTATTACTAAGATATCTCAGTGGACCGCAGGTACACAATGGTTACGCCTGGGTCCCCCAGGAAACATCCATACCCGTAAGCTTTCACAGCTCTGCGGATTACGCCCTTACATTCGACTGTAGATCGCAGCAGTCACAATGGTTACGCTTGGTTCCCCCAAGAAACATCCGTCCGCCATAGGCTATCTGCAGCCCTGCGAATTTCGCTGCACGGCCGAATTCCAACGACTCTAGATTGCAGCGATCACAATGGTTACGCCTGATTCCCTCAAGAAACATCCGACCGCCATAGGCTATCTGCAGCCCTGCGAATTTCGCTAGCAGTCGTTCTCAATGGCAACTCATGAGTTTTATGTCCGGACAACCTACCGCCACCAGCAGCACATCTTACTAAATTCGAAATTCATAGAGAAGGGAGGTACTTTCCTTATCTTTGATTTTGAAAACATATTATACTATATACATATAGTACTTTATTTCATAAACCATACTTATGTCATTTACATAAGATTTTCTTCCCAAATCATATTTCAAACATCTCGTCTTGTATAAATTCCGTTATATAAGATTTTATTTTAATCGATTACCTTTCAATCCAAAAATTTCAATTCACTATATTTTCCCATACAAGTTATGAAATCTTATTTCTCTAATACCCAAAATCGAATATTCTCAAAATTCATTCCGATTTCAAAATCTTTGCTTTGATCTATTAACTATTTCAAATACTTGATGTCCTTTCCAACTCGGATTTATAGATCTATCGGTTATAAACCAATTTTTCTTCCAGATTTCCAATTATTCACCAATTTTTCAATTTATCCAATTCTTTACTCAATTCAAATCCTTATACCCTCAAAGTTCCAGAATTCTTCTTCTTATCACAAATTTCTTCTTCACGCATTATCACCCCTTCACATTCACATACCTTGACCGTAAATTAGCAAGCGAACAACTTCCTAAGCATCAATCCCGAAGGCCGAAACCAACATCAGATCAATACTCAGGAATTTATTCAACTTGACTAATCTCCAGTCAGTTTTTAAATTCTTTAACTTCATTTCTTATCAAATCATCGCTTATCGCAATTTCAATATTCAGTTTGCGAATTCATTTCTCTTACGTTCTGCCTTACTTTGTTCTTGACGTACGGCTTTTTGTTTTTCAGTTCTTACCATTCTGATTTAACAAAAACCTGTTAGCCGTTCACGATATTTTGAAAACATTTCCAATTATCATCTTTATTTTCTATAACACTTATCGGAAAGCATTTCCATATATTCACAAATCTTTATTTTCCATAGAAAATATATTTTATTCTTGGGGAAAACATTTCTAAATTCGTTATTTGAACTAAAACAGATATTAAATAAAACACTACTATTTTCACTTAGATATTGACACTCATTTACTTCACTTAACCACTCTTGCTATCGAATTATTTCTCCGTCAACAATGAAGTCAGTCAAGTTGGGGTACGATTACCTCTCAGACCTTAACTGGACAACATCATTAACTTTAAACAGATAAGTTCGCAACTTCGAAACTTTCATTCTCATAACTTCCAAATTCAAATTAAAATTTTACTTTTTTTTTTAGCGAAAATTGTTGATTGTAACAATCATTCATGCCTCGAAATATTTAACTTTAAAATATACTTTATTCCTTGAATACATAATTAATTACTTATATATTAAATTTAAAATGGAAAATAAATAATATTTCCCTGAAACTCGACATAATCGTCTCCCATAAATAGCTTTTTTTCCCGAATAATCTATTATTCAATACCATATTCCGAACTCCGGAAAATATTCTGAACTTCAGAACAGTCTCACCGTACTGGTTAACTTCATCACCTCCATCTCCAATTTCAATCGCAACATATTTGTTTTTAAATGTTATTTACTTCAAAAAAAGTAAATATTCCTTTTATCAAAATCTAAACTCGTCACATCCAATTAGCTTTCATTTCACTTGAACCTCGATTCAAATCCTTATTCATATTTTGCTCCATTTACAACTCTCGTTCATACTTTGCTTCTTGATAATTAATTAACAAGTTTGTACCTCACTATCGAATCCATGTATTCGATTATACTAATTATAATTTATCTTGCCAATAAACTTCGACACAATTGAATTATAATTATACCCTTTTCAATTTTATTATTTTATATTCCGAATTCAAAATAAAATTCATCGTCTCATTTCCGAAACGATTTCCAATTTCCTCTCCTCAATCAAATTCTTATCTGAAATTTTATTCCAATAAATTTGGATTATTTTTTCATCGCCAAAAACACACAATTGATTCATCGATTCTATTATAATTATCTTCCTTAAATGTCGTTTGATGATAGGTTCGAGATTCAAATACAAAGGAATCTTATCGAAGAATAATTCTCGCAAACCTGGATTCGAAGACTTCCGAAGACTGGGGATTCCGAAAAAATTTTAAATCTCAAAATAAATTTTTTGTTTCCGCTGTATTACTTCCAAAATACTAAATTTCAAAATATATAATATTTCCAAAATATTTTTCCATTCAAAATTTATTTTAAAATTGTTTACACTTTTCAAAAATTATATTCTGAAATCTTTTTATTTCCAAAATCCGCTTTTCCAGTGTCGATTCTATTTCAAACTCGATAAGCTATGCTTTGAATAAACCAAAGCTCTTATACCACTTGTAACGTCCCGCCTTTTTGACCGCTTCAAATTGGTATTCAAACCAACTTAAAACGTTCAAACCGACGGATCGTTATTAACTTATGGAGTTTAAAGATAGAATCAACACAGAAAATACAGAATAATAGATAATACAATATTGAACGGCAAAATAAATCTTTATTTATAAATCAGATTTTGATACAACATTTTTCTATACAGCGGAAATAGAATATAGTTTGAATACAAAGAAATATTTACTGTTTAAAATCTTCAGAGTGCGCGTCTCCTGGAATCCCCAGCTTTGCCAATCTTCGAATCCTAAGCTGTATTCTCTAAATCTGTAATGCTCAGGGTCTGACTCGAGCATTCCATGCAAAAACATAAAAACACTCGAGTCAGGATTAATCATAGTTCAAGTAAATTAATTTTAATATAAACCGAAATATAATAGTCATTCCCGACATCGAAATCTTAAATGAAATAAATAGGTGTGATAGTTGTTCAGGTGAAGCCCGACAAACATGCGTGGTGCACGGGTCAGGTGTCCATGAACAACAAGGGGAACAATGCATACATCGGCCATCGGCATGATTTAAGAATGGGTTCAAAAAGTGCCCAACAACATGACTGTACACTTGGTTTCACCAACTGATTTAGTGAACAATAGGGTTCAAAATGTTTTCACTTCAGTGACAATGGTCCATGCAGGATGAAGTAAAATCTAAGCCATGAAAGGCAGTATGTGTGTGAGGCCAGTAACTGGTTCAAATTCATAGGAGCATAAGCAAGAAATACTGCAGCAACTATATAATGACAACAAATTCACCTCATAAGGGTTCAGCAATAGGAAATTTACGCCAATCCGCTATTTGCGTAGTCAAAGTGAACATTTTATTCTTTTTTTTTTATCAAATGACTACTGAAATCAATGGTCGAGAAAACAAGGAACGACCTCACAGGCTACTCCGCCATTTGTTAGTATATGATGGTCAGTGAAAATGGTACATATTCAGGTATTTAAAACAAAGCTCGGCAAAAACAGCACATAACGCATATAGTGTCAGTAATTTATTAACATATAGTGTCAGCAATACATTAGGTTAAACATCATGTTATGGTTTTAACATTCACATATGTTTCAGTCACATATACATGCTATAGGAGAGTGAACAAGTAACCAGACAGGGAATAGCAAAAATGTCCATCAAGTCTAGGTTATATTCAATACGACAGATATGTATATTGGTACCACACACACATATGCACATACGTACACATATACACTTATATAAGTAACCGGGGTGGCAGCTCATATTCCGATGAGTAGAACGGGGTATAGGCTAGGATAATTTTGCTTAGTTCATCAAAACAATTTGGGTAATGAAATAACACTGCATATGACAACAGCAAGTCCCAAGATAGTTTCGTCCTTTATATCAAGCTAACAAGGGTCTAACAGTGCAAGTACAGTCTCTGTTTACATATACACAATAAAACTCGTACACAAGTGTATGTAATTGGTTGGCAAATATGTGTATATACAGATGATAGCAACATGTGTATGTATTGATGGCAGCAAACATTCAATATCATGGTTAATATCATGGTAACATAACCTTATGTTAAAGAACTGGGTAAAGTGTAGACATGGAATCAAATTTCATATATGTATAGTGTAACAATGCTATAATTTTAACAAATCCAAGTGGACGGGTGAACATCATTTCATTATAGTGCTGTATGAACCCAAGCAACCAAGTATCTCAAATTATTACAAGCCTGCTATGCAGGATAACTAGTAGGAATAAATTATAAACTTGGCTGATGCATGACAAAACATAAAATTTTAATTGGTAAAATTCATGAAGCAAGTAAATGGTTGATATCATGTATGGTTATATGGCATGCAATACAAAGTCAACTATCATATTTAAATGATTATCAGGATGGCAGTCATTTAGTTATTTTTATCCTCCATCTTGTTTAAATATAGTTCTTCATTCTGCATGTTAAATTTGGATTGCTGACTAATTTCTTATCATATAGATGAACATGACTCGAAGGTGCATACCCAAAGACTGGAACAAATGCCCAGTATCCCATATAGACATAATTGCGTAAGAAACAGGGGTCTGTTGAAATACAATAGAACATGTATATCTCTATATCAGGTTCCCAAAATAGTGAGATTTTAATTGACCAAATGAGGCAGAACACGCATAGACGCCCACACATGCAAATCAATTTAAACTGGAACTAAAATAGCCGAAAAATATTAGAACACAAAACAGGAAAGAGAGGGCATAACTTGGCCATGACAGTGAACACCACTCAACATTGAACTAGTGTAACACTAATGAGCCAAATATGACAAATTATTTCAGATTTCAGGTACTACAAGCCCGTTGTACATGCATGTACAATTCGAGTTTAAAACAACCCATGACGCCTCCCAGTTTATAGTTTTACCCAAAATAATTTAACATGGTGGATATATATAAATAGTTCGAATCAGACAACCCCCGAGTATGAACATCTAAATCTGGGTGACAAACATCAGTTTAAATTGACTTGGACCTAAATCTGTTTTTAAATAAGTAATTCAGGTTCAGTGGAACATAAAATCAGTTTATCAGCTTATTCAAATGTAAGTCTATCTTTCTAAACACACATATAATTCCATCCGGTGTCAATTCATTCAGATCGGGTTGGCAAGTCAAAGTATCATCAAAATAAATCACCCAACAACACCCATTCAAGGCAGATAATCACAACGAAATTAACTATTATATTATAGTTTAAATATCGAATTAATCTACTTGTACTTATGCTTAATCGTGAGTGAGATGCTCACCTTGGAATGGCCATGGAAAAACGCAGCGATGAAAGAAGACCCAGGCCTAAACAACTTGGCAGCGAGCAAAACAGAAGAAAGAGGAGCAGCGCACGGTTGACTAGGGAGGCGAAGACTTCGACTTTGACCTCTGGAAGGAATTTCAGCTTGATTTGGTGGTGATGGTGGACACGCGATGGCTCCGATGCGAACGGCTGAAGCGATGGCGAATTGTGGCTCTCAATTTAGGGGAAGGACATGGCAATTTTGTGAAGGAGGAGGGCAACGAAACAAGTGGAGGCAGCCTTTATTTTTAATTTAGGGGAAAGGGGTAATTTGAGAGTCTCGCCATTAAAATGAAGAAGGAAGAACATATTTTTCGCTGGAAAATTTTGAGAACGAGGTAGGATTTTTTTTATAGAAGAAAAGAGGGTGGATAGGAACGACGTAATGTCACTAGGATTAGGGTAGCACAACTTTTAAAAAGGTAGGTCGACGGAGATGTTTTCTGAGGAAGGTTGTATGTTTTCTGAGGAAGGTTATATTCAGTTTAAATTTAATAATACTCTGTACCGCAAACTATCGTCGAACGCTCGATATTGGTACCGTCAACACCATTTCCAAAGGCAACGAAAGTATATGCACTGTCATATTTCAACGTACTAAACCCAATAAAAATTAATTCAGTTGTAATCTGATTCTGTTTGTATTTGATGCTATTTTATTTTTATTGGTTCACTGATAATTCCATTCGTTTACAACTTCTGAAACGTCAAATTTCTATTTCTTTAAAAACACGAACATACCCATATCCAAGCCAATTTCCATAAATAAAATTTTCCATTCGATTAATGTCCACTACATTTATTTGTTTATTTATTAAATTTAAATTCAACATTTCATATTTTTCCAGTCGACTTTAAATATCCAATTCAATTTCCAACCAAATTCGAATCAACTATTCAAAATAAATATTGGTTTCTCAACCAATGTTCTGAATCGAATTAAATATGTACACACAACAATATATTTGATTTTTAATTCCAACATCAATATAAATTCTATAATTGATAGTATATCCCAATCGTCGAAATTTCTGGGTCGTTACATTCTTTCCCCCTTTAAAACTTTTCGTCCTCGAAAAGGAGAGATCGTTAGGGTTATACCGTTGTATACTTAAAATTTCCATATTTGTGTGGAAATCCTTCACCACTAATTATATATCGATATTTAGGTCATTGATCGTCCTTATTTATCGTATCCCATTAACTCGGGAAATCAAATTTCTTTACAAAACCAATCACTTCTTAACTTTCAAATTCTGCATAAGTTGCATCTCGGATTATTCCAGATTTCCTTACAACCTCATCTGTCAATCATTTACTTATCCATCGTTGCATGGCAATGGGTCTAGGCTTTACAATCATCAACCCTATCCTGTTCCAATTTATTCTTCTCAACACTCATTTCAGAATGTAAATACATTCCTCTTTTCAAGTCGACCATTCATAAATTTAAAACCACAAATCCGAAATCTTTTATAAATTCCATACCAAATTTGTGCAGTAAACATTTGTATTATTACATCAAAGCTATGTATTTGAAAACATTTCAAAATTCTTTTTTTTAACTTATTACATTAGATATACTTTAATTTAAAATTATCGACTTGAAAATACTTGATAGCTCGAAGTTTGACAAGTCTATTGTCGTCCTTACAGATGTTAGACATACGCTGGCCAGGCGCATGACTAAAATCTCCAAGTACTACATATATCCTTGCTTCAACTTACAAGTGAAAATATTTCAAAAATTCCTTTAAAAACAGATACGGAAAGTACCAATGTGATATTGATACGTTGATTGTTCATGAATCGCAGATACACAATGGTTTCGTCTGGATCCCCCAGAAAACATCCGTATCCGTAGGAAATCACTTCCCTGCGAATTTCGTCATGGACAGATCAACAGATAATATTTTAAGAATCAAAAGACATTCTGATGTCACTGAGCGTTGATTGCTCTGTCTCAGAATCACGGAAACAAATCAAGGAATTATGAATATACTTCAAGTCACGGGAACAAAACAAGTCCCAAAGGCAAATCAGGTCACGGAGACCAATCAAGTCACGAGGACTAACTGCTGCATCAAACAGGTGGCTCACTATTACTAAGATATCTCAGTGGACCGCAGGTACACAATGGTTACGCCTGGGTCCCCCAGGAAACATCCATACCCGTAAGCTTTCACAGCTCTGCGGATTACGCCCTTACATTCGACTGTAGATCGCAGCAGTCACAATGGTTACGCTTGGTTCCCCCAAGAAACATCCGTCCGCCATAGGCTATCTGCAGCCCTGCGAATTTCGCTACACGGCCGAATTCCAACGACTCTAGATTGCAGCGATCACAATGGTTACGCCTGATTCCCTCAAGAAACATCCGACCGCCATAGGCTATCTGCAGCCCTGCGAATTTCGCTAGCAGTCGTTCTCAATGGCAACTCATGAGTTTTATGTCCGGACAACCTACCGCCACCAGCAGCACATCTTACTAAATTCGAAATTCATAGAGAAGGGAGGTACTTTCCTTATCTTTGATTTTGAAAACATATTATACTATATACATATAGTACTTTATTTCATAAACCATACTTATGTCATTTACATAAGATTTTCTTCCCAAATCATATTTCAAACATCTCGTCTTGTATAAATTCCGTTATATAAGATTTTATTTTAATCGATTACCTTTCAATCCAAAAATTTCAATTCACTATATTTTCCCATACAAGTTATGAAATCTTATTTCTCTAATACCCAAAATCGAATATTCTCAAAATTCATTCCGATTTCAAAATCTTTGCTTTGATCTATTAACTATTTCAAATACTTGATGTCCTTTCCAACTCGGATTTATAGATCTATCGGTTATAAACCAATTTTTCTTCCAGATTTCCAATTATTCACCAATTTTTCAATTTATCCAATTCTTTACTCAATTCAAATCCTTATACCCTCAAAGTTCCAGAATTCTTCTTCTTATCACAAATTTCTTCTTCACGCATTATCACCCCTTCACATTCACATACCTTGACCGTAAATTAGCAAGCGAACAACTTCCTAAGCATCAATCCCGAAGGCCGAAACCAACATCAGATCAATACTCAGGAATTTATTCAACTTGACTAATCTCCAGTCAGTTTTTAAATTCTTTAACTTCATTTCTTATCAAATCATCGCTTATCGCAATTTCAATATTCAGTTTGCGAATTCATTTCTCTTACGTTCTGCCTTACTTTGTTCTTGACGTACGGCTTTTTGTTTTTCAGTTCTTACCATTCTGATTTAACAAAAACCTGTTAGCCGTTCACGATATTTTGAAAACATTTCCAATTATCATCTTTATTTTCTATAACACTTATCGGAAAGCATTTCCATATATTCACAAATCTTTATTTTCCATAGAAAATATATTTTATTCTTGGGGAAAACGTTTCTAAATTCGTTATTTGAACTAAAACAGATATTAAATAAAACACTACTATTTTCACTTAGATATTGACACTCATTTACTTCACTTAACCACTCTTGCTATCGAATTATTTCTCCGTCAACAATGAAGTCAGTCAAGTTGGGGTACGATTACCTCTCAGACCTTAACTGGACAACATCATTAACTTTAAACAGATAAGTTCGCAACTTCGAAACTTTCATTCTCATAACTTCCAAATTCAAATTAAAATTTTACTTTTTTTTTAGCGAAAATTGTTGATTGTAACAATCATTCATGCCTCGAAATATTTAACTTTAAAATATACTTTATTCCTTGAATACATAATTAATTACTTATATATTAAATTTAAAATGGAAAATAAATAATATTTCCCTGAAACTCGACATAATCGTCTCCCATAAATAACTTTTTTTCCCGAATAATCTATTATTCAATACCATATTCCGAACTCCGGAAAATATTCTGAACTTCAGAACAGTCTCACCGTACTGGTTAACTTCATCACCTCCATCTCCAATTTCAATCGCAACATATTTGTTTTTAAATGTTATTTACTTCAAAAAAAGTAAATATTCCTTTTATCAAAATCTAAACTCGTCACATCCAATTAGCTTTCATTTCACTTGAACCTCGATTCAAATCCTTATTCATATTTTGCTCCATTTACAACTCTCGTTCATACTTTGCTTCTTGATAATTAATTAACAAGTTTGTACCTCACTATCGAATCCATGTATTCGATTATACTAATTATAATTTATCTTGCCAATAAACTTCGACACAATTGAATTATAATTATACCCTTTTCAATTTTATTATTTTATATTCCGAATTCAAAATAAAATTCATCGTCTCATTTCCGAAACGATTTCCAATTTCCTCTCCTCAATCAAATTCTTATCTGAAATTTTATTCCAATAAATTTGGATTATTTTTTCATCGCCAAAAACACACAATTGATTCATCGATTCTATTATAATTATCTTCCTTAAATGTCGTTTGATGATAGGTTCGAGATTCAAATACAAAGGAATCTTATCGAAGAATAATTCTCGCAAACCTGGATTCGAAGACTTCCGAAGACTGGGGATTCCGAAAAAAATTTAAATCTCAAAATAATTTTTTGTTTCCGCTGTATTACTTCCAAAATACTAAATTTCAAAATATATAATATTTCCAAAATATTTTTCCATTCAAAATTTATTTTAAAATTGTTTACACTTTTCAAAAATTATATTCTGAAATCTTTTTATTTCCAAAATCCGCTTTTCCAGTGTCGATTCTATTTCAAACTCGATAAGCTATGCTTTGAATAAACCAAAGCTCTGATACCACTTGTAACGTCCCGCCTTTTTGACCGCTTCAAATTGGTATTCAAACCAACTTAAAACGTTCAAACCGACGGATCGTTATTAACTTATGGAGTTTAAAGACAGAATCAACACAGAAAATACAGAATAATAGATAATACAATATTGAACGGCAAAATAAATCTTTATTTATAAATCAGATTTTGATACAACATTTTTCTATACAGCGGAAATAGAATATAGTTTGAATACAAAGAAATATTTACTGTTTAAAATCTTCAGAGTGCGCGTCTCCTGGAATCCCCAGCTTTGCCAATCTTCGAATCCTAAGCTGTATTCTCTAAATCTGTAATGCTCAGGGTCTGACTCGAGCATTCCATGAAAAAACATAAAAACACTCGAGTCAGGATTAATCATAGTTCAAGTAAATTAATTTTAATATAAACCGAAATATAATAGTCATTCCCGACATCGAAATCTTAAATGAAATAAATAGGTGTGATAGTTGTTCAGGTGAAGCCCGACAAACATGCGTGGTGCACGGGTCAGGTGTCCATGAACAACAAGGGGAACAATGCATACATCGGCCATCAGCATGATTTAAGAATGGGTTCAAAAAGTGCCCAACAACATGACTGTACACTTGGTTTCACCAACTGATTTAGTGAACAATAGGGTTCAAAATGTTTTCACTTCAGTGACAATGGTCCATGCAGGATGAAGTAAAATCTAAGCCATGAAAGGCAGTATGTGTGTGAGGCCAGTAACTGGTTCAAATTCATAGGAGCATAAGCAAGAAATACTGCAGCAACTATATAATGACAACAAATTCACCTCATAAGGGTTCAGCAATAGGAAATTTACGCCAATCCGCTATTTGCGTAGTCAAAGTGAACATTTTTTTTTTTTTTTATCAAATGACTACTGAAATCAATGGTCGAGAAAACAAGGAACGACCTCACAGGCTACTCCGCCATTTGTTAGTATATGATGGTCAGTGAAAATGGTACATATTCAGGTATTTAAAACAAAGCTCGGCAAAAACAGCACATAACGCATATAGTGTCAGTAATTTATTAACATATAGTGTCAGCAATACATTAGGTTAAACATCATGTTATGGTTTTAACATTCACATATGTTTCAGTCACATATACATGCTATAGGAGAGTGAACAAGTAACCAGACAGGGAATAGCAAAAATATCCATCAAGTCTAGGTTATATTCAATACGACAGATATGTATATTGGTACCACACACACATATGCACATACGTACACATATACACTTATATAAGTAACCGGGGTGGCAGCTCATATTCCGATGAGTAGAACGGGGTATAGGCTAGGATAATTTTGCTTAGTTCATCAAAACAATTTGGGTAATGAAATAACACTGCATATGACAACAGCAAGTCCCAAGATAGTTTCGTCCTTTATATCAAGCTAACAAGGGTCTAACAGTGCAAGTACAGTCTCTGTTTACATATACACAATAAAACTCGTACACAAGTGTATGTAATTGGTTGGCAAATATGTGTATATACAGATGATAGCAACATGTGTATGTATTGATGGCAGCAAACATTCAATATCATGGTTAATATCATGGTAACATAACCTTATGTTAAAGAACTGGGTAAAGTGTAGACATGGAATCAAATTTCATATATGTATAGTGTAACAATGCTATAATTTTAACAAATCCAAGTGGACGGGTGAACATCATTTCATTATAGTGCTGTATGAACCCAAGCAACCAAGTATCTCAAATTATTACAAGCCTGCTATGCAGGATAACTAGTAGGAATAAATTATAAACTTGGCTGATGCATGACAAAACATAAAATTTTAATTGGTAAAATTCATGAAGCAAGTAAATGGTTGATATCATGTATGGTTATATGGCATGCAATACAAAGTCAACTATCATATTTAAATGATTATCAGGATGGCAGTCATTTAGTTATTTTTATCCTCCATCTTGTTTAAATATAGTTCTTCATTCTGCATGTTAAATTTGGATTGCTGACTAATTTCTTATCATATAGATGAACATGACTCGAAGGTGCATACCCAAAGACTGGAACAAATGCCCAGTATCCCATATAGACATAATTGCGTAAGAAACAGGGGTCTGTTGAAATACAATAGAACATGTATATCTCTATATCAGGTTCCCAAAATAGTGAGATTTTAATTGACCAAATGAGGCAGAACACGCATAGACGCCCACACATGCAAATCAATTTAAACTGGAACTAAAATAGCCGAAAAATATTAGAACACAAAACAGGAAAGAGAGGGCATAACTTGGCCATGACAGTGAACACCACTCAACATTGAACTAGTGTAACACTAATGAGCCAAATATGACAAATTATTTCAGATTTCAGGTACTACAAGCCCGTTGTACATGCATGTACAATTCGAGTTTAAAACAACCCATGACGCCTCCCAGTTTATAGTTTTACCCAAAATAATTTAACATGGTGGATATATATAAATAGTTCGAATCAGACAACCCCCGAGTATGAACATCTAAATCTGGGTGACAAACATCAGTTTAAATTGACTTGGACCTAAATCTGTTTTTAAATAAGTAATTCAGGTTCAGTGGAATATAAAATCAGTTTATCAGCTTATTCTAATGTAAGTCTGTCTTTCTAAACACACATATAATTCCATCCGGTGTCAATTCATTCAGATCGGGTTGGCAAGTCAAAGTATCATCAAAATAAATCACCCAACAACACCCATTCAAGGCAGATAATCACAACGAAATTAACTATTATATTATAGTTTAAATATCGAATTAATCTACTTGTACTTATGCTTAATCGTGAGTGAGATGCTCACCTTGGAATGGCCATGGAAAAACGCAGCGATGAAAGAAGACCCAGGCCTAAACAACTTGGCAGCGAGCAAAACAGAAGAAAGAGGAGCAGCGCACGGTTGACTAGGGAGGCGAAGACTTCGACTTTGACCTCTGGAAGGAATTTCAGCTTGATTTGGTGGTGATGGTGGACACGCGATGGCTCCGATGCGAACGGCTGAAGCGATGGCGAATTGTGGCTCTCAATTTAGGGGAAGGACATGGCAATTTTGTGAAGGAGGAGGGCAACGAAACAAGTGGAGGCAGCCTTTATTTTTAATTTAGGGGAAAGGGGTAATTTGAGAGTCTCGCCATTAAAATGAAGAAGGAAGAACATATTTTTCGCTGGAAAATTTTGAGAACGAGGTAGGATTTTTTTTATAGAAGAAAAGAGGGTGGATAGGAACGACGTAATGTCACTAGGATTAGGGTAGCACAACTTTTAAAAAGGTAGGTCGACGGAGATGTTTTCTGAGGAAGGTTGTATGTTTTCTGAGGAAGGTTATATTCAGTTTAAATTTAATAATACTCTGTACCGCAAACTATCGTCGAACGCTCGGTATTGGTACCGTCAACACCATTTCCAAAGGCAACGAAAGTATATGCACTATCATATTTCAACGTACTAAACCCAATAAAAATTAATTCAGTTGTAATCTGATTCTGTTTGTATTTGATGCTATTTTATTTTTATTGGTTCACTGATAATTCCATTCGTTTACAACTTCTGAAACGTCAAATTTCTATTTCTTTAAAAACACGAACATACCCATATCCAAGCCAATTTCCATAAATAAAATTTTCCATTCGATTAATGTCCACTACATTTATTTGTTTATTTATTAAATTTAAATTCAACATTTCATATTTTTCCAGTCGACTTTAAATATCCAATTCAATTTCCAACCAAATTCGAATCAACTATTCAAAATAAATATTGGTTTCTCAACCAATGTTCTGAATCGAATTAAATATGTACACACAACAATATATTTGATTTTTAATTCCAACATCAATATAAATTCTATAATTGATAGTATATCCCAATCGTCGAAATTTCTGGGTCGTTACATCACTAGACCGGGGATAAGGCTAGGCCTTGTCCCATTTCTAGTATCGTGCCGTTACGCCGTCGAAATTTTCTAAAATAAGATAGAAAAATAAAATTACCATTTTTACTTTGTAAATGGACTGAATAGAAATTCATGTGTTAAAATAAAATATTTTATCGTTAAAAATATAATTTTTAACGTGAATATGAATATAGTGAATGTGAATAAATAAATATTCATTTACAAACCGGACGGTTTGTTTATGTACACCTATTTGAAGGACATTGATTGGGATGATAAATTTTACACATCGCCCAACTGCACAAATAAAAATCTATGTTTGTTGATTTGAAACCCCACACGGGTATTGGGATAAAATACGACATACACTAATCCCAATAATTAGTTGTTTGTCGATCGATGGATTGACAGGCTGTTATAAGCGTTAGATATCTATATTTGATGCTTATACAGCGTAGTGCACTTTGGATGATGGTTGATTATTTATCGTTGCTATTATATACATGTCTTGTATGGAATCCATATAATTAACTTTATATGGTAATTGATTGGGCCTCATTTCAATTTAGAAAATAAAGAATATTATAAAATAAAGGTTCATGTGTTGACTGTACTCATCCGTTGAGATTAGTCATGTGTTGAACAAAATATTTTAACAATAAAATTTACATCTTTATATTATAAAATAAAGGTTCATGTGTTGACTGTACTCATCCGTTGAGATTAGTCATGTGTTGAACGAAATATTTTAACAATAAAATTTACATATTTATATTATAAAATAAAGGTTCATGTGTTGATTGTACTCATCCGTTGAGATTAGTCATGTGTTGAACGAAATATTTTAACAATAAAATTTACATCTTTATATTATAAAATAAAGGTTCATGTGTTGACTGTACTCATCCGTTGAGATTAGTCAAGTGTTGAACGAAATATTTTAACAATAAAATTTACATCTTTATCATATATAAGATTAGAAACTAATTGGAAAATAGATAAGATGAGTGGTCTCCTGGATATTGATCTGATGTTGGTTTCGGCCTTCGGGGTTAATATTCAGAGAATCGTTCTCTTACTAATTTACGGTTGGAGTCTGATTTTAAATCAAACGATAGATACCATAATTTTTATAAAATATATTAAATAACAAAAATAGTCACACGTGGACAGTACTCATTCGTTGAGATTAGTCGTGTGTTGACAAAGATATAGAGTCGTATATTGAAAAAAATATAGATTCATTTGTCGAATAGAATAAAGGAATTATTGAAATATATAAAGCCGTGTTGATTAGAGATGCGCTATTTTGACGCGAACGATATTTATATCGATTATATTCGAATTGAATTTGATTTGAATAGAAAACGAATTTGATTTAATTAGAAAACGAATTGAATTTGATTTGAATAGAAAATGAATTTGATTTGATTAGAAAGCGAATTGAATTTGATTTGATTAGAAAACGAATTGAATTTGATTTGATTAGAAAACGAATTGAATTTGATTTGATTAGAAAACGAAACGAATTTGATTTAATTAGAAAACGAATTGAATTTGATTTGATTAGAAAACGAATTGAATTTGATTTGAATTGAATAGAAAACGAATTTGAATTGAATTGAAAAGAAAACGATTTCGAATCGAATTGAATTGAAAAGAAAATGAATTCGAATCGAATTAAAATCGATTTGAATTGAAATCAAATAGAAATCAAAGTAAAAAGGATTTATAATAGAAAATTCAATTTTGATTTGAATTTGAAATAAAGGTTGAAATTGTTTTTGAAACGAATTTAAAACTATTTATAAAATTCGTTTTAAATAGAAATCGACGAAATATATATTATATATATTATATATATTATATAATGGCCTGAATAGAACGCGCCGCGCCGCGGCAGTTCGTGAATTTCGACCATTGACTTCGAACGGACATTACGGGAGATCCGACCGTCGGATTCTCCTAAAACCGGAACAGTTGGGCTCGTATCGAAAAGAGCTTTCTAACGAATATCGGAAATTTGAAATCTAACGGTTGGATTTGGAGATACGTCCAAATCAAATTTGGAAAAGGTCGCTGTAAGTGCAGATCGATGGCCATTGTTGGAAATCGACTGTACGGGCCTTGATAAAATTATTAAAAATCGTAGTAATTTGTGTAAAATCATAAGACAGGATTTGGGAAAAATTGGGATGAAAAACTCCATATTTGAAAAGATAAAAATAGATTTTTATCGAAATGAACTAGTTTTGAACTGAAATTAAAACCCATTTATTTTTAAATAAATAAATTGGATTTGAAATGGGTTTTAAATAGAATTGATCTGTGGGTTTATCATGAACAGTGTTTTAAATAACACTAGTTCTTTAACCGATAATAAATAGAATGTGATTTGGGTTTATCGTGAACTGTGTTTTAAATAACACTAGTTCTTTAACCCAGTAAAAGGAGTTTTAATGAATCTACAATTAGATTGAAATGTGAATTGATAATCTAAATTATCAAATATAGAAAATGAGCGAGAATGGAGTATCACCAGTTTTGCTCCAAAGCGGTAGTTAAATCTTTAATTAGATTTGAACGTGAAATGGTAATTAGTTTTACCGATAACACCGTGGTATTAGATATGGAGTATTACCAGTTTTGCTTCATGGGATGAATAGGTTGGGATTGGGAAATAAAATAAATAATTACTTCGATGTGGTTCGCTAATCCCGACTAGTTTGAAAAACCATAATTTTGTTTGAAATGACATCCAATGGAAGATTAAAGAATAAATTTTAAAGAATTTATCTTGGATAAAATTAATGGGAACCTTTCCCTAAGAATTGAGATTTAGAAACTAACTGTAGGTTAGTTAAGAAGAATGGTTTCTTGGGTATTGATCTGATGTTGGTTTCGGCCTCCGGGGTTAATATTTGGGGAATTGCTCTCTTACTGATTTATGGTTAGTGACTAATGAATTGGAATGAGGCGTATGTTGTGTTTGTGTAACATTTGTTTTTAATATACGTGGGTTGTTCGGGAAGGTCAGGTTTATACCCATTCTGAATAACCGATTCGACGATAAGTCGAAGATGAAGACGGTGGTTGAAGACCGAAAGTCTTCACATCGTTTGGGTGATTACTGATGATCTTGATTGGGTTGTACACCCAAGATGAGGGAATCAGTTGGTGGTCGTCCAGACGTACTTGAAGATCGATGGACATGCGAGGAAAGTGCCTCCGGTTTCGTTCAGACCCAGAACGAACTTGTAAATGGATTGTGTGTCTGACATTGGATTTTATTCTGTGCTGATTGATTTCTGTTAAATATATATCTGTTTGGCGGCGAAGAATTCATTCTCTTGCTTAACGCCCTTCTCTGAGACGTACGAGCTTATAGGTTATATATCGATAGATATTAATCGCATGGCATGAATTACCTGTGTGGCACGCTGAGTTGCATGGATCAAGGCTTCTGTTGAAAAGCAAAGTCTTGTGGTTAATGATCAAAGCACGGCCTACGTGGCAGCTTTGTGTATAGCGTGGATTCGCGAGCCTCACACCTCGGTATGAGTCAAAAACGGGATGAGGACCCAAGGAGTGCACGACGTTTCTTTCTAGCTATGGGTGGTGTCAGTGACCTACCAGCCCTGACATTTATATACTTTTCACCTTTGTGGTTTGGATGCGAGACGCCTCGATTATAGGTCCTATAGGGCCGGGAAACGTGTGTTTAGGAATAACTAATCCTCAAACGTAAGAGAGGACCGGTCTTGGAGGATCCCAGGGGTTACCCAGAGTGTGTAGTCCCGAGGCATTTGCTAGAGTGTCTCGAAGCGGAGAGGAGCTTGCCCCTTGCCTCGACTCGTGACGGAAATCCAATTTCCAATACGAGATATTTCGGTTTTATTTGTAGAGCCTAGTATGGCGACATGATAGATGGTACCCATGCCGCCTAGGATTGATATTTATGATTGAAATTGTTTTGACACTATACACTTATTATAGTATCAACTGATTTGTTTTAAACGTACCAAGCATGTTTGGCTATTATAAGGGAAAACCCTATCCTCCGGCTTGCGTTGCATTGTGTGATGGGACCTGGGTCTTATAATAGCTTCATTTTTCGAAAAAGCATTGCGTTGTCTTTTCTATGCACTGGTATTCTTGGGAGGAAACCCGTTCCGTGTTATACGGTGTGGTCCCTTGAATTACTCTCTTTTAAAGTAAAGTTTTAAATAACTATTTTAGTTCTCACACCAGTCACATGACTGACCTGGAGTTTATTGTTTTAACCTAAACTCTGGGTGCCCTTATTTTCGACACGGGCAGCTAGTAGTTTTGGTTGTGCAGATTTATATTCATAGGATCCTGGTTTACAGCTGGAATGATATCCGGAAAGCTCTGTATCTGTATATCACCTTCAGTTGTGTTTTGTATTATTTTCCGCTGCTATGTAATTTATTGTAATCTCTGATATTTATCGAATGTATTTTATTTATTCATACTCTGTATATTCTTGTATTCTGATGGAATTGTTGTAATAACAATGAAATGTTCTTCCGTCTGCGTTCATTTGTGTGTTGTTCTCAAAGTATCCGCTCTTTCCTTCACGGGGAAGTAACGGGTTCTTACAGTGGTATCAGAATAAGACAATTAATTTAGGAAAATTATGAATCAAGATCTAGAGGAAAAGAATGAATATTAATTAGAAGGTGTTCAGAATCACATTCGAAGTGAGGTAGTTTTCTATATCTGGTCTGTTTCAATTTTCTCCTCTTTCTTCCCTTTTTCTTTTAGTAAAAAAATTATGAATCCATGGTTGTTAGGTTCTGAATCCAATTAGGGGAAAACCATGGAATGCTAGATCCGGACTTGATCCAGGATTGGGAAAGCAAATAGGGTAAGTGGATTTAAATTATATCATTTTAGATAATGATTTATTATCGTTTAGCATTCCACGTTATTATGAAATGTGAATTTGCCATAATAATTAAAAGTGTTAAAATGCTGTTATACATGTTGAGATATTAATATGAATATGTTGGAAAATTCATATGTTGAATGGGTTAAAGTGTTGAAATGTTTACATGTTGAAAAAAAATTAACTTGTTAGAGTACGGGTAGCGACTACTGTTGTTCGTATTACATGTTAACTTGTGACATTTATATACATGAACCCTTATTGTATGAATTGGAATAGTTACATGATTAAAAGGTTTCAGGTTGGAATAGAGTTAAATACATGTTAAAAAGGACATGAGACATAAAATGGGCTTAATATGATGACATGTAATATATAGATTACAGTAAAGAATTTGAAAGAATGGACATGCCCAAATTATATAGAAAATTTACAGTAAATAGGAAACTGTAACCGCGTTTAGACACGAGGTTAGATTACACTTGTGGTGGAAGTCTACCTGGTACCGCCCGGCATATCCAGCGTCCAAAAGTGGTAAATCTAATGTGCGGGGTCTAAGTGCATAAATAAAACATGTAATGGTGCTAAGACACAAGGTTAAGTCAACTTGTGGTAGAAATCTGCCCGGAGCCGCCCAACAAATCCAACATCACAAGTGTAGGCTTAATGTGAGAGGTCTAGTACATAAAAATATATAAATATTAGTATATAAAAGGATAGAAATAAATGGCATTAATTGTGATTAATAGAATCGAAAGGAAATGGGTAAGGAAATAAATGGAAGTTATAACTGTAAAGAAGTGAATAAACAGGGAATGATAACAGCCTATTATAATTAATTACATTAATAAGGATGTTATATAATAGGTAGACTTGTCCAAGGGACCAGTGAATATTATAATTTAGGTTATAATAAACTAGTGAGAAAATGGATAACTTGTGTAATGAGATGAGTGGTACTTAATTGTAAATTAAGTAATCAGTAAATGGTGGAAAAATTAGGAAATAAAATAAGTTGTACATAATCATAAATTAAGTAATTTGAAAACCTAGAAATCTGGAATATGATGATAAGAATAACATGTTAAGGTTTGTCCTAGGGACAAGAGGAAATTGTAACATAGGTTATAATAAATGGAAAGGAGACTTATTAGTGAACCTTAGTTAAGAAAACTAAGTTAATAAGTAAAAAACGATAAGTTATAGTGACAGTGCAACTATACAGTTAAAGCCCCGCTAAATCACCGCAATATCCCCGCTATAGCCCATAGCGCTCTTCAACCGCTACGCTATTTCAATTTAGTGCTGATAAACAGTAGACCCGCTTATAGCCCCGCTATTTTCCGCTACGTCCGCTAAATCGACGCTTTTTAGCGACCACTTTAGCAATATTAATACACATATCTTGGTTTACCCAGTTCTCCTTTAAAAAAATTCAGTAAAGTTAGCATAAATGGCTAAATTTAAGGCATAAGTGTCTAATATATGGTAACAATCAATTACACTCACCAAGTTTAGCATGCATAACTATGATATTCCGTGATTTTATTATATAAGGTTAATTAATATTAGTTTCTTCTACATAAATAATGTGAGAAAAATGATTAATTAATTTTCAAATATTTATTTTTACATCTAATGAACCTTTTTGCACCTCCGCCATATCCCTGCTATTTCCCCGCTTTGTCCCCGCTACACCTTTTTGCACCTCGGCCGCTATAGAACTGCTAAGTGCTTTCACTACACAGCAGTGCAAGATGAAATTGTGATTAAATAGGAAAGAGTGAGGAAAACTTATGGGATGAAATAAGTTATATTTATTTGTAAATAATGACTGACATATTAAACAGAAAACATGTGAATTGAGATATACTTAATTTCATATTAAGTAGAAAATGTTATTATAACTATGAAATCAAACAAGAGTATAAAGAAATTGTGGATTACAGAACTTGAATCACAATCTAGAGAATAACATGTTGTGGGCTTATTAATAAACTTAAATGGGTTAAGTTAAATGACTGAAATTAATAAGCAAGAGGAACTAGGTAACTTGATTAAGAAGTCAATGGGAATGGAAATAACCAAGTTAAATGGAAACCTGATGAGGTAAGGCAAGTGCATAAAAGAATGTTTATACATAGGGTCTAATAACATATTAAAATGAGGCGCTTGGACTATTTCGCACGTTTGAGGGTGAATAACCCAACGGGGCAGAACATCGTGGTGTCATGAGGCACGAGGGGAGCGCACGTCCATATGATTATTTTGATAGCTTCAAAGGACTGGAAGGGAAAACACGCGGCTTCTAGAGATACGTAAGGTGCTCATGGTAGTCTTCTGTGCGGTGGCAGATGTTTAGGCTGTGCTCGCAGAGGTTGGGTCTGCGCGTTACTTCCAGGTGGGTGGGCCTTGACTACAAAAGTAGCTTTGCAGTCAGAACGCTGTGACGAGGTGACACTAGGGTGACTCCGCAGTCGCCTCAACAGGGAGGCAGAGGTCAGGACCAACAAGGATAGTAGATTATCGGGTACCCATCATCGGCAGCTAGTGGGATGCGAAAAGACTAGAGCTAAACCCAATAGACCATTCATCTTTCACTATCGAGGTACGGTGGTTGAGGGGAGACGCCAATTGGATGTTTAGACTGTTTGTTAGGGACAAGTCGCTTAGCTCTTGTAGTCTTTACTTGTTGAGGGAGGGGCCAAGGTGGGGCCATAGCCACCATGAAAAACAGACCCGAGGGATATCTATATTTTAAGGCTCTTAAAGGTGGTCCTATACAAATATGGAAAAGCTCCCAACCGAGTTCCATGTTTCTTGTGTAGCCCTGCCACGGAACCCGGTGCACATTAGAGGTTATGTGCAGTTAAGGCATCAAAAACGATTGACAATACATACGTGGGAAAGTCTAGATACAAGCATGTCTACTTTAGGTGGTGTATTGTAGACTTGAGGGTTTGTGATGGAATATGATGCGATCGAATGTGGCAGTACGTACGCTTACGTAGCATAGTAGTGACGGATATATATGGAACATAACATTTTTATATAGAGATCCGTATGTCACTCCGGCGTAGGATGGGGGACTGCGTACATTTCTATGGCATTACGGTGGAGACCGTGCGAGTGGGATACCATGGGGTGTACCTTAATATTGGGGGTATCTACATATATACTGCATTAGGTTAATCCACTGGGAAGTAAATGGGTACGATGTGTGTGTAATCCTTGAGTGCGTTTAACCCAAGTAACCTAATAAATAAGAAAATATGATCAAACGGTATATGTAGGGTTATCCAAAATGTATAGTTTAAATCCAGTTACCAGAACTTGTGTTCTGACCCCCTCCTCATAACATACTCGCAAGTTAGATTTGTGACAGAGATATGATAGCTTTGGATACTGGTTAGGCAGTATTATTACTACGGTAAGGTTATACTTTGATTATATTATACGTTATCCATTCCGCTGTGAGATATTTTCTGAGCTCTGATATATTTTATATTTCTATCTTTTCTGTAGGATACCAGAGCAACCAAAACAGGTTTCGATGGATTAGAATTTTGAAAAAAAACGATCTGTCGAAATTCGGCTTGTTACAACTAGCTAATGTACTTCCCTTTATCATTCCTCTAGTTAATTTTCAGTTTTCATTGTTGTGCATGTTAGTGGGGAGTTTAGTTGTACTACCACATTGTTTATCATTCATTCAGTCTTTCATGTTTGATTTTGAAAATTTTAAATAAACTGTCGTATAGACTGATACGTTTCTAGAAAGATCTTGTAATAAACAGTTTGTGATCATACAAGTTTCTAAATAAATTTCATTGCTGCACCAGTGATCTTTCACCTTTTAAATATGCACCAATTTGTATTCCAATAGAATAAGACTCATCGATTTTGGAATTAGCAATGGTATGATCAAAATATTATTTGCAGTCACTATGTATTGTTTTTTTGTATTGATTCTGGGTAATTACGTCTCATACTTTTTTTTATAAATCTATCATTCCATTAGAGAAATTAATGTAAATAACATGATTGCATACCTAAAAAATAGATAAAAATGGTCAAAGTATACCACAACAAATTCGTAGAATATACCTTAAAAACACGTTAAATCGAAGCAACAAAAAGAAAAAGAAACCTGAACTCATACTCGAGAGAAGGAGCCACTATAGTAAATAACCGAACCCGTTGATCTAATTATACTTAATCAAAGGAGGTTCAATTTGATCTTAGACATTTTTAAAACAGATTTTTGGATATGCTAACCACAAAATTTGAAAGAGTAGTCAACAGAAAAGTTTTAGGAAATTCTTTTCTCTTCTTTAAAAAAGAAGAAGAACTGAATTTGTTTTTTTTAGAGAGAAAAGTTTAAAATAGTGACATACCATTTTTGGATCAGAAATCTGGATCCGAAAATAGTTTTGGAAAATATGCGATTTTAAGATAAAATATACAAAATTTGAAAAAGTTGTAAAAGTGAAAGTTGTATCTCTTTGAATTTCACCTAATCTGAAAAAAGAAAAAGTGGATTCGGGGGTTATCTATGAGAAAGTTATGGCATCGGGAAGACAACACAAAATATGGAAAAAATAGAGAATAGAAAATGTGCAATAAGGATTGGGTTAGTGGATAATTGGTTTTAGGTCATAGATGTGTGATGTGAACAGTGGGTGCTGTAGGACTTCGGTGATTCCAGACGATGGTCTAATGGTGTTGAGTCTAAGTTGTGGCTTGCTTGGTGGTTAGTTTTGGTTGCTAGGAAGGGGAATAAGAGAAAAAGGATCTAGGTGTTAGGATTTCTAGGTTTTTGAGATTTGAGATTTTTAAGAATTAAGAGAGTGAGAGAGGATTAGAGATCTAGGAACTTTTTTGATTTTTGAATCTTGGAGAGAGTGGCCATGGGAACTTTTGGGAAGAAGGATTTTTTGAGGAAGAAGAAGAGATTATCTCAATAAAAAAGATAGTGTGGCTCTAAAGGACCTGAATTTCCTCTTCTTATTACCGCAACTAAAAAATACCATAAAAATTACCCTTCCACTCTTCCTAATACCTCACACTAAAAAAATGGGGCTACCACCGTTTACACCTATTTCTCCCTCTCATCTTCAATTCGTCCATTCTCTCTTTCGAAAAACCTAGATTTAACTCAAATCATCGTGAAATCGTCCGACGTCGTTAATGCTGAGAAAGAAGAAAGCCGTGGATGCATCGTCATCTCAACTCAATCAGGTAAGTTAGCAACTCTAATGTCAGTTTGGTTAAAGGTTTCATTGAGTGTTTATTTTACATGAATGAAATTGATTGAACGATGCTTTCTTGCCGCGAACAGTATTTTCGAATGGTGGTTAATCGTCGCATGTGTATTGTTTTGGCAGCGGTTTATCACGGTTTGTTCGGTTGACTTTATTTGTTCTAAGATAAATGTGGTACTAGGAAGTATATAGAATTTAATGTATTTTAATTTTTTATTTGTGGTAATAGGAAGAGGAAATTGGGGTTCCCTTAGCATCACACAAAAAAAGAAATGAGGAGGACCGAGAAAGAGAATACATAAATAACTTAATCAAGTCATTTAAAATTAAAATGAAAATATTAATGAGAAAGCACGGATTGTGTTGAGAACAAGCTTCATCGGAACACTAACAGAAGAACATTTCATTGCCATTACAATAATTTACATCAGAGTACAAGAATATACCAAAGGATGTATAAATAATATACATTGGAAATACAATATCTGAGATTTAATATACAAAGCAGCGGAAAAATAATACATAACACAACTGAAAGCATTACACGGATACAAAGATTTCTGAATATAGCTCCAGCTGTAATCCAGGATCCTGAAAATAAATGACTGCAAAAACCAAAACTACTAGCTGCTCATGTGGAAAATAAGGGCACACAGAGTTTAGGTTAAAACAATAAACTATGAGTCAGTCATGGGACTGGTATGAGAACTAAAACAGTTATTAAACTTGCTTTATAACGTAGGGTAAATCAAAGGACCACACCGTATAACACAGAACAGGTTTTCTCCTAAGAATACTAGTGCATAAAACAAATAGAGCAATGTTTTTTGGAAAAATGAAGCTATTATAAGACACAGTTCCCATTACACAATGCAACACAAGCCGGAGGATAGAGTTTTCCCTTATAATAGCCAAATATGCTTGGTATGTTTAAAACAAATCATTTTGATATTACTATAAGTTTACAGTGTCAAAAACAGCTTCAAATATAAATGTTTCAATTATAGACGACATGGGTTCCATATATCATGTCACCATACTAGTTCTACAATTAAAACCGCACAATGTCGTATAGGAAGTTGGATTCCCATCTTGAACCAAGGCAAGGGATCATCGTTACTGAATTCGAGACTCTCTAGCCCGAGCCTTAAGATACAGCCGCAACTACACCTGGAGAAGCAGAGTTGGCCCACCTTTCAGCGGTGGATTAGGGTTACTCCTGAACACTGCGTTTCCCTGCCCTATGGGGCATAAAATATAGTCAGTATGTCGACCTATCTCTGAGCCATGTAGTGACTCAATATCCGAGGTACCTCGCTTTCCATCATCCACATAAGTAAAAACGTCTGGTCTCCATACCATGACATCAATCCTTGCTAGAATGAAACGCATGTCCTCTCTGCCGTCCTCTCCCATTTCTGGTTCATACCAGGGTGTGAGGCTCGCGAATTAACGCTATACACAAAGCTATGCTATTTAAAGTCGTGCTTTGATCATCAACCACAAGACTTTGCTTTTCAACAAAAGCCTTGATCCATGCATCTCAGCTTGCCACATTGACAATTCATGACTGATGTCCATCAATATATAACCTCTAAGCTCGTACATCTCAGAGAAGGGTGTTAAACAAGAGAATAAATTCTCCTCCGCCAAATAGATATATATTTAATAGAAATCAATCAGTACAAAACGAAATCAAATGTCAGACACACATCCATTTAAAAGTTTGTTCTGGGTATGAACGAAATCGGAGGAACCTTATTCCTCGTCCCATATGTCCAATACAGGAGAGAGGTCATCGCATATCCAGTCGATCTCCAAGTACATCTGGACGATCACCACTTATTACCTCGTCTTGGGTGTACATCCCAATCAAGACATCAGTAATCATCCATTTGATGTGAAGATCTCCAGTCTTCAACCGTCTTCTTCATCGTCGAATCAGTTATTTAGCATGGGCATAAACTCGGTCTTTCCGAATAACTCTCGTATCGTATAAACAAGTGCTATAAAGGCACAATGTACGCCTCATTCCTGTCTAGAATATTCTTTTATTCAAACATTCTTTTCACAATTTAAACCAAATTAAGGTTTTCCAAACTAGTCGGGATTAGCGAACCAAAGTAATAATTTATTTTATTTCCCAATCCCAACCTATTCATCCCATGGAACCAAACTGGTAATACTCCATATCTAACGCCACGGTGTTATCGGTAAAATAATTACCATTTCACGTTCAAATCTAATTAAAGATTTAACTATCGCCTGGAGTAAAACTGGTGGTACTCTGTTCTCGATCATTTCCAAAATTTGATAATTTAAATTATCACATTCTCGTTTCAATCTAATTAAAGATTCATTAAAACTTCATCTTAGATTTAATCATTCAAAGACCATTATTCAATGATTATTTAACTTTGGGAAAACAAACATGCCACATCGACAATCTACACCGTACCATTAATTTATGCCAACATATAACCTCTAAGCTCATATGTCCCAGAGAAGGGTGTCAATCAAGAGAATATATTCTCTGCCATCAAACAGATATCTAATTAGCAAAGATCAACAATAAATTGAATGTTTGGTGGAAGAGAATTTATTCTCTTGCATAACACCCTTATCTGAGACGTGTGAGCTTAGAGGTTATTTATCGCAGAAATCAGTGGTACGGTGTAGATTGTCGATGTGGCATGTTTGATTTCCCAAAGTTAAATAATCATTGAATAACAGTTTTTGGAGTGATTAAAACTAAGATGAAGTTTTAATGAATCTTTAATTAGATCGAAATGAGCATGTGAAAATTTAAATTATCAAATTTGGGAAATGATCGAGAATGGAGTACCACCAGTTTTACTCCAGGCGATAGTTAAATCTTTAATTAGATTTGAACGTGAAATGGTAATTAATTTTACCGATAATACCGTGGTGTTAGATATGGAGTGCTACCAGTTTTGCTCCATGGGATGAATAGGTTGGGATTGAGAAATATAATAAATGATTACTTCAGTAAGGTTCTCTAATCCCGACTAGTTTGGAAAACCTTAATTTGGTTTAAATTGTGAAAAGAATATTTGAATAAAAGAATATTCTGGATTGAAATGAGGCGTATGTTGTGTTTATGTAGCAATTATTTATGAGATACGAGAGTTATTCGGAAAGACCGGGTTTATACCGATTCTGAATAACTGATTCGACGATAAATTGACGATGAAGAAGGTGGTTGAAGACCGGAGATCTTCACATCGTTTGGATGATTACGAATGTCTTGATTGGGCTATACACCCAAGAAGTGGTAATAAGTGGTGATCATCCAGAAGTACTTGGAGATCGATCAGATATGCGCGGACCTCTCTCCTGTATTGGACATATGGGACGAGGAATAAGGTGCCTCGGTTTTGTTCAGACCCAGAACGGACTTGTAAATGGATGTGTGTTTGACATTGGATTTAATTCTGTATTGACTGATTTCTATTAAATATATATCTGTTTGGCAGCGGAGAATTTATTTTCTTGCTTAACACCCTTATCTGAGACATACAAGCTTAGAGGTTATATATTGATGGACATCAGTTGTATGGCATGAATTGTCAATGTGACATGCTGAGATGCATGGATCAAGGCTTTTGTTGAAAAGCAAATTCTTGTAGATGATGATCAAAGCATGGCTTTATGTAGCATAGCTTTGTGTATAGCGTTAATTCGCGAGCCTCACACCCCGATATCAACCAGAAACGGGAGAGGATAGCAGGGAGGGCATGCGTTTCTTTCTAGATAGGAGTGGTGTCATGGTATTGAGCCCATACATTTTACTTATGTGGACGATGCATTGCCAGGCGCCTCGGATATTGAGTCACTACGGGGCTTAGAGATAGGTCGGCATACTGACCAGATTTTATGCCCTATAGGGCAGGGAAACGTATTTTTCAGGAATTTCCAATCCACTAATGTAAGTGTGGACTGGCCTTGCTGCTCAAATAATATTATATCGTTTTTTTCTCAATACTGTACATAGGATTGGTATGTTGTATTTAGTCATATTTTGTTTTGTATTGACATTGGTGATAATTAATTTACTTTGCCTTTTAAGTGTGAACCGGCCCTGCCGCTCCATAGCGCAGTTGCGACTGAGCCTGAGGCTCAGGCTAGAGAGTCTTGAATCAGTAAGGACGATCCCTTGCCTTGGTTCATGATGGAAATCCAACTTCCAATGTGACACTGTGCGGTTTTAATTTGGCAACATGATATATGGTACCCATGTCGTCTATGATTGATACATTTTTTTTTGAACTTGTTTTCGACAGTATACACTTATAATAGTGTCAAATGATTTGTTTTTAAACGTACCAAGCATGTTTGGCTATTATAAGGGAAAACTCTATCCTCCGGATTGTGTTGCATTGTGTGATGGGACCTGAGTCTTATAATAGCTTCATTTTTCCAAAAAGCATTACGTAGTTTGTTTTATGCACCGGTATTCTTAGGAGGAAACCCGTTCTGTGTTACACGGCATGGTCCTTTGATTTACCCTACTTTAAAAATCAATTTTTAATAACTATTTTAGTTCTCACACCAGTCCATGACTGACTCGGAGTTTATTGTTTTAACCTAAACTCTGCGTGCCCTTATTTTCCACACGGGCAACTAGTAGTTTTGGTTTCTGCAGATATTTCTTTTCAGGATCCCAGATTTACATCTGGAGCTATATTCAGAAAGCTTTGTATCCGTGTATCGCTTTCAGTTGTGTTATGTATTATTTTCTGCAGCTATGTATTTTAAATCTCTGATATTATTCCGCTGTATATTATTTATTCATACTCTGGCATATTCTTGTACTCTGATGTAAATTGTTGTAAAATAAAAGTGAAATGTTCTTCTGTTTGTTTTCATATTTGTCCTGTTCTCAACTCAATCCGGGCTTTCCCGTAAGGGTGAGTGTGGGTCTTTTCATTTTGGTATCAGAGCTTTGGTTTACAAAGCTCGAGAACAAGACACATTAGAACCAAATGAAAGAATTCATCAGATATAGGATCAGTAACATCCTATAAGAATGACTCGTCAGAGATAGGATCAGTAGCATCCTAGACTGAGTTTGAAGGGTATTATTTATGAAAACAAACTTGATTTTGAGATTATAACTTATTATACGTATTTAAGTATTTTATTTTATATCGAATTTGGACCGTCGAGTCTATGGAGATTTTGAATATACGCCTTGCTAACGTTTATTCAAAGTCTCAAATATACTGGACATATATAGAATCACACTCTAGTCGCCCAGGGATAATTTTGATGATGTTGCAACATCATCAATATTTGTGTTCGAATTTTGAAAGTGGGATACCTATATGATTCCAATTGACTGGTGTGAGAACCAAAACATAGTTAGAATTTATTGTTGTGATTTCACACCAAAAATATGATTTTTAATTATATATAGAAAGATATATGTTTGAAAAGCTAGTTAACAAATTGATTGCTGGATGTGTTGTTTGATTATTAGTTTCACTAATAAAAATATTGGAATGATAATTATTAAAACCAGTATGATAATTAAAAGTAAAATTTAGCCTAATCGAATCAAATATTGAACTTAATTGAAAATTGATTAAAATTGCATATATGTACATGTGTATATGTGTGAAAAGGTCATAGCAGGGAAGCTAAGAAGAGGAATAAAATTGTATGCCCGACAAATAGGTACTTGTTTACCATATTTATTGTGTTTTTGATGATTTTATGAGTCGATTAGCTAGCCACTTGGCTTTTTCTTTTTCTTTTGGATTGATGAGGGCCCTGTGAGGCAAGTTGCAGCTTTTAAAGTCTACCCGTATGAAGGAGGTTATGGCAAAAAATTTCGAAAATTTAGGATGTTAGCCAAATTTTTGAGAAATTTGAAAATTCTTAGAAACTGAAAAGTTGAATAACGAATGCCAGAATGAAAGTTGAGTTGGTTAGTTAAACAAATTTAGCTCCATTCCTTTTCGAGGACGAAAATATTTTTAAGTGGTGAAGATTGTAACAACCCGTAATTTTGGAACCAATTTAATATTTTTATTTAAGCTATTTTAATGAATTTTTAATATTTAAAATGATATATTTTAAAAAATAATCGCTAAAAATTTATTTAAATTGAAGTTAAAATGAATAAATTTATTTTAATTATAAAACGAGCCTGAAATGGCGTGGTAGTTTGTAAATTCGATTTCTAATTTCAAATGAATATACAGAATTCAATATAAGTCGGAATTGGACGAAATAAGAAATGTTAGAATCTATTTATTAATATCTTTCTTAAAAAAGTGAAAAATTCAGATTTCATAATATAAATTGAAAGTTATGACCAGTTTAAAATTTAAAATAGTCGCTATGGAATTTATATTTTTTTTTATATTTTAATAATATATATAACCCTTAAAAATAACCATTTTGGAAACGACATCCGTTTTCGATGAAACCACTTTTGTTGGATCTGAAATGTCAAATTATTACTAGATTCCAGTTGTCATAATTTTCGGAATTAGTATGTGAGCGTGGTACAATTAAGCGTGTTTTGTCAATTTCAATTGAATTGGATCATCCAGAAAATGGCCATTTTTCAAATAGTCTCCAAATTAAATGAAATTAGTTTTGTTAGGACCGTATCATCAAAACATAGCTAGATTTATTTTTCTAGGAGTTTTGGAGTCAGTTTGTCGCCTCGGTAAATTAAAATGTACGTTGAATTCAAATTTGAACGTTATATTAATTTATATTTTAATTTTGAAAAAACTTGATTGAAACAATTGAATCAGCTTGTGGGACATATCTTATTGTGTCCGGAATGAGGGTTTTTAGTTGGAGGCGACAGTCATTGGGTTTGATTTGGAGTTAGTAACGATAAACAAGTATTTTTGGATTTAAAAATTATAAAATATAATTTATATAATATTGGACTAATTATATTTTTTCATTAAAAATCCGCTCAGCCCTAATCAAAAGTGAATGGAGGCTACAGCTCCTTCCTTCTTCATTTTTTTCTCTTAATCCAAGCTATGATTTCTAAAACTCGTTAAATGAAAATGGTAGAGGATTTTGGGAGCTTCAAATCCATATAAATATGAAGATTTTTCGTGATGTATGTTGGCCGAAATTCCTGCTCAAAGGCAGCGACTTCATGGGGATTTTCTGGTGTGAGGGGATAATCGGAGTGACGACGACTCTGGCTGGAGGAGGTGCAGGTGGAGGCGTATCGAGGGGGAGGCTCCGATGGTGGTCCGGCGGTCTCGGCTAGTGGCGGTGGCACGATTTAGGTTTTGATCAAGGGGGTTACGGGTTTAACGAGAGGGAAGATGATTAATAGGAAAAACGGCTTTAAGCGCTATAAATTTAACTAACTATGTTTTAAATTATACAACGTTTAAAATACATATCTTTTCCATATGAGGTCCAAATCGTGCGAAATTGGATCTGTTGCAATCGTGGAGTCGAGAGCTTCACAACAAGACTAATTGAGTCCAATTTGGAGCAAATTAGAAAATAAGCTGATTTAAATCCAAACTGTCCTTTAAAGAATGATGGAGTGGAACCCGATGGTGAGAACTCCTTCTTACTCAATTTATTTTACAGTTAAAAATATACTAGGTTGCAGACGGGGCTAAGTAGCCCCTGACACTATTTATTGTACAAACCACAGTTGTTTGTTTGTATTGTGGTTGTAAAATTGATTGCGGATTGTTTGAATTGGTTGTGATTATTGTGTATGGCGCCTGCCAGTATCAGGAGAGGGGTAATGCTAGATATTACTCCAGTTCTAATATCGCGCCATTATAATGCCAAAATTTTATGAAATAAAAATGTGTTAGTTAAAAATAATATTTTTAATGTGTCACTGAACTGTATAAATATTCATGTGTGGAATAAAATGTTTGAACAATAAAAATATCATGTTTATTGTATAAATGAACTATATAAAATATTCACGTGTTGAATAAAATGTTTGAACAATAAAAATATCATTTTTATTTTATAAATGAACTATATAAAATAGTCAAGTGTTGAAATAAATATTTTACCGTTCAAAATATAATTTTTAACGTATGTATGAATGACATAAAATCTCCTAAAATGAAAATGAATATTCATTTACAAATCGGACGATTTGTTTATGTACAACCATTTAACTGACATTGGTTGGGACGATAGATTCTACACATCGCCTAACTGCACAAATAATATTCAGTATTTGTTGGTTGAAACCCCATACGGGTATTAGGATGATATTTGACGTACACTAATCCCAATTGTTCAGTGGTATATCAACCGATTGGTTGACAGATTGTTGTAAGCGTTAATTATTTATATTTAATTCTTATGCAGTTGTGTAATGCACTCTGAATGATGGTTGATTGTGTATCATTATTGTTGTATACATGTGTTGTATGAAATCCATATAACTAACATTATATCGTAATTGATTGAGTTTGATTCCAGTCCAGAAATAACGAATATTTTAAAATAATATTCAGTAAAGGATTAAAATGTGAATTTGATGTCAAATTTTTGATGGACATGAAAATATTGAAATGTGTGAAGCCGTGTTGATTAGTTATGCACTATTTTAATGCAAACCATTTTTATATCAATTTTATTCAATTTTATAATGAATATCGAAAAGGAAATGATTTTAAATTCAGATATTTTGAAAATATTATCATTTATATATTAATGATAAGGAATATTCAATTTTGATCTAAAACTGAAATGGAAGTTGGAACCATTTTAAAACGAATTTATAAAATACGTTTTGAACGGAAATTGACGAAATATATATTATATACATTTAAATGGCCTGAATAAAACGCGCCGCGCAGTCGCGAATTTCAACCATTGACTTCGAATTGATATTACAGGAGATCCGATCATTGAATTATCTAAAACCAAAACCATTGGGTTCGTATTGAAAAGAGCTTTCCAATGAATATAAGAGATTTGAAATCTAATGGTTGGATTTGGAACTATGTCCAAATCAAATTTGGAAAAGGTCGCTATGGATGCAGTTCGATGGCCGTTATTGGAAACCGACTATACGGGCCTTGATAAAATTATTAAAAATATCAATACTTTGTGTAAAATCATAATAAATGATTTAAAAATATTTTCGATGAAAAATTCCATATTTATAAAGATAAAAATATATTTTTATTAGAATGAACTAGTTAACAACTAGAATAAAGAACTGAAAGAATTTGAAATGGTTTTAATATAACAAGGATTTTCCAATGTATGAATCGGAACGGATTTGAATAGAAATCATCTTTGGGATATTTCGATATTGGATTCTGTGACTATACGGATATTGTGGAGGAATTTGGAAGATGGATATATATCATCATTCCCCATAGGATATGTGTTGGTTTCAGAATTTGATATTGAATGTAAGTCGATATAATTTTTGTTTAGAGCCTTATATTTAATATCAAAGTGGATTTAGGGTTTGCGTGAATGATGTCTTTAATAACACTGTTCTTAAACCACGTGTGAAAAAAATAAATCTTTTAACTGAGATTATTAGAGTTTTCCAATTATGTTTATTAATTGGAATAAAATGGAATGTGAATTGGAATTATTGTGAATTGTGTTTTTAACGACATTCGTTCTTTAACACAATTAACAGTAAAATATGATTTGGAATATATAAATCTTTTATTAAGATTTAATGGATATTTTCCAAAGTAATGTTTTCCAATTTAAAATATTAAATTGGAATTGAATGGAATTCGAATTAGTTATAATCGAAGTGAGCTTCTATGGAGGAAAAATGTTAATATATATGGAATTTAGAAGGCTTTGCCATTATTCCATTTATATTATTGGTTGGATACGGAAAATGATATCGATTATATATTGATCTGTTTTCCATGAAGATTCCATGATTAATGGAATGTGAATTGGGTTTATTGTGAACTGTGTTTTAAACGACATTCCTTCTTTAACCTGATTAACAGTGAAATGTGATTTGGAATATATAAATCTTTTATTAAGATTTAATGGAAATTTTCCAAAGTAAAGTTTTCCAATTAAATTATTAAATTAGAATTGAATGGAATTCGATTTAGTTATAATCGAAGTGAGCTTCTGTGGAGGAAGACTGTTACTATATATGGAATTTAAAAGGCTTTGCCGTTATTCCATTTATATTATTGTTTGGATACGGAAATTGATATCGATTATATATTGATCTATTTTTTGTGAACATTCCATGGTTAATTGAATGTGAATTGGGTTTATTGTGAACTGTATTTTAAACGACATTCGTTCTTTAGCCTAATCAACAGTGAAATTTGATTTGGAATATATAAATCTTTTATTAAGATTTGATGGAAATTTTCCAAAGTAAAGTTTTCCAATTTAATATATTAAGTTGGAATTGAATGGAGTTCGATTTAGTGATAATCGAAGTGAGCTTCTATGGAGGAAGACTGTTACTATATACGGAATTTAAAAGGCTTTGCCGTTATTCCAATTATATTATTGTTCGGATATGGAAATTGATATCGATTATATATTGATCTGTTTTTCATGAAGAATCCATAATTAGTGGAATGTGATTTTGGATTTATCGTGAACTGTGTTTTAAATGACATTCATTCTTTAACCCAGTTAAAAACAAGATTATATATCTGGCACTGTATTTCTTTATATTGTGTTCGTTGATCTTTGCTAAATATATATCTCTTTGGTGGCGGAGAATTTATTCTCTTGCTTAACACCCTTCTCTAAGACATATAAGCTTAGAGGTTGTATATCGGCAAAAATCCGCGGTACGGTGTAGATTGGCGACATGGCATGTTTTGATTTCCCAAAATTAAATAATCATTGAATAATGGTTTTTGGAATGATTAAAACTAAGATGAAGTTTTAATGAATCTTTAATTAGATTGAAATGAGAATGTGATAATTTTAATTATCAAATTTGGGAAATGATCGAGAATGGAGTACCATCAGTTTTACTCCAGACGATAGTAAATCTTTAGTTAGATTTGAACGTGAAATGGTAATTAATTTTATCGATAACACCGTAGTGTTAGATATGGAGTGCTACCAGTTTTGCTCCATGGGATGAATAAGTTAAGATTGGGGAATATAATAAATGATTACCACGATAAGGTTCGCTAATCCCGACTAGTTCGAAAAACCTTAATTTGGTTTAAATTGTGAAAAGAATATTTAAAAAAAGAATATTCTGGATTGGAATGAGGCGTATGTTATGTTTGTGTAGCACAAATTTATGAGATAGCGAGTTATTTGGAAAGAGCGGGTTTATTCCCATTCTGAATAACTGATTCGACGATAAATCGACGATGAAGACGGTGGTTGAAGACTGGAGATCTTCACATCGTTTGGATGATTATTGATGTCTTGATTGGGTTGTACACCATAGATGAGGTAATAAGCGGTGATCATCCAGACGTACTTGGAGATCGATCTGATATGCGAGGACCTCTCTCCTGTATTGGACATATGGGACGAGGAATAAGGTGCTTCTGGTTTCGTTCAGACCAAGAACGGACTTGTAAATGGCTGTGTGCCTGACATTGGATTTTATTCTGTATTGATTGATTTCTATTAAACATATATCTGTTTGGCAGCGGAGAATTTATTTTCTTGCGTAACGCCCTTCTTTGAGATGTACGAGCTTAGACGTTATATAGTGATGGACATCAGTTGTATGGCATGAATTGTCAATGTGACATGCTGAGATGCATGGATCAAGACTTTTGTTGAAAAGCAAAGTCTTGTGGATGATGATCAAACCATGGCTTTAAGTAGCATAGCTTTGTGTATAGCGTTAATTCGCAAGCCTCATACCCCGGTATGAACCAGAAACAGGAGAGGACAGCAGGGAGGGCATGCGTTTCTTTCTAGCTAGGAGTGGTGTCATGGTACGGAGCCTAGACATTTTACTTATGTGGATGATGGATTGCGAGGTGCCTCCAATATTGAGTCACTACGGGGCTCAGAGATAGGTCAACATACTGACCAGACTTTCTGCCCTATAGGGCAGGGAAATGTATTGTTCAGGAATTGCCAGTCCAATAATGTAAGTGTGGACCGGCTCTACCGCTCCATGGTGCAGTTGCGACTGAGCCTGAGGCTCGGGCTAGAGAGCCTCGAATCGGTAAGGACGATCCCTTTCCTTGGTACATGATGGAAATCCAACTTCCAATACGACATTTTGCGGTTTTAATTATATAACTAGTACGGTGACATGATATATGGTACCCATGCCGTCTATGATTGATAAATTTGTATATGAACCCGTTTTTGACACTATACACTTATAATAGTATCAAAATGATTTGTTTTTAAATGTACCAAGGATGTTTGGCTATTATAAGGGAAAACTCTATCCTCTGGCTTGCATTGCACTGTGTGATGGGACCTGAGTCTTATAATAGCTTCATTTTTCCAAAAAAGCATTGCGCAGTTTGTTTTATGCACCGGTATTCTTAGGAGGAATCTCATTCCGTGTTATACGGCGTGGTCCTTCGATTTACCCAACTTTAAAAATCAAGTTTTAAAAACTATTTTAGTTCTCACACCAGTCCCATGAATGACTTGGAGTTTATTGTTTTAACTAAAATCTGGGTGCCCTTATTTTCCACACTGGCAGCTAGTAGTTTAGGTTTTTCCAGATATTTCTTTTCAGGAATCTGGATTTACATCTGGAGCTATATTCGGAAAGCTTTGTATCCGTATATCGCTTTCAACTGAGTTATATATTATTTTCCGTTGCTATTTATTTTAAATCTCTGATATTTTTCCGCTGTATATTATTTATTCATACTTTGTTATATTCTTATACTCTGATGTAAATTATTGTAAAATAAAAGTGATATGTTCTTCTGTTTGTGTTCTTATTTGTCCTGTTCTCCACTCAATCCGGGCTTTCCCGTAAGGTCTCTTCATTTTGGTATCAGATTATTACTTAAATTTTAAGAATGGACTTAAATTTGAATAATAATATAAATCAAGTTAACGCACAATTAAGGCCTGCATTAACAATCTTATAATTCTCATTGTTAAATGGTCCCTACTCATTTTTGTATAAGGGAATCAAATTCATTTATTTCATTATAAATCGCTTCTAAAACTTTACAATCATTGTTCAAATCCAAATAAGATTAAAATAATTTTAGATATCAATTTTATTTATGTAAAACCTCAAAATCAATCATTTACAATTATAATTATTTATATGACATTTATATTTGCAATTTCCTATTTAAACAAATTAATTAACATGCTAAATTTTCCTTCTCAAATTTATTAGCATCCAAAATCATATTTATATTAGCTAATATACTTGTTAAACCATTGGAAAAAGTTTTAAATCACATCAAATTCTTCTTTATTAAAATTTCATTTAAATCCATATTAATTGTTTATTTTATTCACCAGTTCTATTATTAACGATTTCAAACTAAATTATCTTTCCAATTTCATTTAGTTACAACTCTTTATATAGTTATCATCTTAAATAATATTGTCTGACATATTTAATCACATAAATTTTACATTGATTTAAAATAAATAAAGAAATGAAACATAACAGTTGTTACTCTAAGCTAATTTAATCATATTCATAGATATATAATTTACAAGCAAATATTATAGTTACTTACCAACTACTGATTTCATATCATATCATATATTAACCAATTCAATTTATAACATAATTTTTTCCTATTTTCACAATAGTGAATTTGTTGTTATTTAAAATGTAATCAAATTAACTTCACAGTTATGTTCAATTAATTGAGATTACATTAAGATAGTTGTTATAACATTCGAAGCAACATTATTAGATTGAATTACTATTATTATTATCTTTATTTGGTTCATAATTTCCAATCTTTCACAATATTTAAATGGTCGAAATTTACGCGATGTTACACTCTCCCCGACTCATAATTTTTCGTCCCCGAAAAGGAAAGATATAAGGAACTAGTAATTAACGATATATCATTCATGCCCATATCCCTTTGTTTGGCTGTTCAAACACAAAATTTTGCTTCCAATTAGTATTATTAAATCGATCACTCTAGTACGAACTTCTGATTCTACTTCTTGATTGGAAACTTCTATTCTACTTTCATAGCAATAAAATATGATAGAAAATTTCAGACTCATATCGAAAATTCTTATCAGTGTTTGTTGTCGAAAACCGAGCAAGCAATTCTATTTTGAATCAAAATTTTATATTCAAAACTGAACTAGGATTGTTATGCGAATAGAATGATTTATGTTCAACTACATATTTATTTCATTAGTTTGTTTTCCTTTTCGGAGACGAAAATTAGTATTTTGATATATTTCAATGCTGCGAACTTGCAAAAAAACTTAAACCACTTTCTTAGTTTATTATGTTAAAGTGATATAATATCAAAATTTTCATTGTATCTATTTGTTATTTAGAGTCAAAATACTTTTATAAATCGAAGTTTTAACAAGTTTATATTTGTTCTTATAGAATTTAGGCATGCCTTGATCAGGTGCACGACTAAAAATCTCCAAGTACATAATACACTTGTTTCAACACCCAACGAAAATACTTAAAGACTTTTAAAAATAGATATGGAAAGAGCATCCCCAATGGATCGTAATTACATAGTGGTTACGCCACTATCCCAGTGGAATCAGTTGTTGTATAGATCATAGTTACTCGGCGGTTACGCTACTTTCCCACTGGAATCTCTTATAACCATTGCCTGTAGGCATAATGCTCATTGAATTTCGCTATGGTTAAAGATTGTAGTTACACAGCGGTTAAGCTACTATCCCGGTGGAATCGCTTGTAACCGTAGACATCTCACCCCTCGAATTATGCTATGGAAAACATCATGTAAGTATAATCAATCAAAGTAACCCCACCGAGTGGGATTCTAGTACACGTTCTTACCGAGTAGGACTCCAATTTTCAATGGACACTCCCGTCAGGTGGAGCTCCAACGCAGCCCTTACCGAGTAGGTTCGCGGTTTTCAATGGAAGGTACTTTCATATTTTTAAATTGAAATCATATGATACTATATATAGTATTCATTTTACTCCGCATATATCGTACTTATATAAAATTTCATTTACATAAGATTTTCCGAATCATGTTTCAACATGCCATTCTTGTACAAGTTCCATTATACATAAGACTATCATTTCATCACAATTACTTTTCAAGTCAATTTTTTTTGGATGATCTTCATTCTTATACAAATCGTCTATATATAGAAATATCTATAGAATCAAAGGTTCACAAAATTATCCATTTTGATATCAGTTCAGTTTCAAAATCATATACGATTTCATCAAATCATTTTCTTCAAATTGAATTTCTTAAGTTTCAGAGTTTCGAAAACTAATAGTTTTAGAATATAATTCAACCTTACTATTTCAAAAGTTATATTTAGATAAATTCAAATTTCTTTCAAAAAATTTGTAATTTAGTTTAATACTTATCATTTCATTTCAAAGTCCTATACTCTTTAGAATCTTTTAGATATAATTAACTTTAAAAAATGTTTACTAAGTTTTTTTAATATTTCCCAAATATATTACACTATAACTCTTTAAAACTGGGTTTAAACGCGAAAAAATTTATCTTTTAACAGATTTTTTATTGCATAAAGTTTATAAATTTTGCTACTAAAGTTAAAGCAATATAAAGATAATATAATTCAAAACATACCCAAAACTTAATTTAATACCAATATAGTATAAAATAGTCTTATTTATTTACTTAGCAAAATTAATAGATTGAAACTTTTTTAAGTTATATATCTCATTTTAACTTATTAAAACTAAGTTTATATATCGTTTAAAATATCTTATACTATTTCAGAATGCTTTGCTTTGAAACATAAATCTAAGTTTGGAAGCATATGAATATTCAAAATAGTCAAAGGAATCAAATTCCAAATTTAAGAATTGGGAATCAAAAATCAATCGATCAATCAACCAATCCAATATATAGGATACATGTGTTCAGTACTTTAATAAATATGAAAATTCGAGAACTAAACTGTAATAACCCGGAAATCTGAGCCAATTTAAAAAAAATTATTTTGGCAATTTTAGTGAATTTTGAATATTTAAAATGAATTATTTTAAATAATAATGACGAGAAATTTATTTCGAATAGAAATCGAACGTATATATTTATTTGAATCGCTGTTAGAATATAATTATTTATTTTAATTTATAAAAGGAATTGAAAATGGCGCGGTAGTTCAAAAATTCGATTTTAAAGTTCAAATGAATTTATAGGATTCAAAATAAACCGGATTTTAGTGATACCAAAAATATTTGAATCTATTTGAGAATATCTTTCCAACGAATCCGAAAAACCGAAATTTCATAGCGGGGATAAAAAGATATGTCCAGTTGAAAATTCAGAATAGTCGCTATGGAATTCTGGCCCTTAAAAATTGAAATTTTGCAAACGACCTCGGTTTTCGACCAAACCACTTTTGTTGGGTCCACGATGTCAAGTTATTATTAGATTCCAAACTTCGTAATTTTTCGAATCAATATGTGAGCGTGGCAAAAGAAAACGCGTTTGACCAGTTTCAGTTGAATTAGGTCGAATAGAAAATTGCCATTTTTCAAGCGGTCTCAGAATTCGACGAAATTAGTTTTGTTAGGACTGTATCGTCAATACGAAGCTAGAAATAATTTTTCGGGAATTTTTAGAGTTAGTGTGTGGCCCCGGTAAATTGAAATGTGCGTTTAAATTATATATATAAAGATTTATATTTCAAATTTGATGAAAACTGATTGTAACGGTCGAATTGACTTGCGTGACATATCCCATTGTGTTCGGAATGAGGCTAATTAGCTAGGGACGACAGTCGGTGGGCTTGATTTCGAGTTCAAATGGAAAGTCAACTAAGGTGAATAAAATATTAATAAAATAATATATATACATCCCTCCCTCATCATTCTCTCTCCCCGTTTAGAAAAAGAAACTAAAAAAAACCGCCGCCTCCCTTGAAATCGCCCCCCCTGCGCGCTCGCCTCCGCACCCGCCAATGGCGCCGCCGCCGTTCAACTCCACTCCTCCCGATCCTCTCTCTCCACTCTACCCTCGATCCTCCCTCCTATCGAGACCCCAAGCCCTCCGAGTCAAAACCCGACGCAACCCCCTTCCCCTGGCCTCCGCCTCGACTACCGAGCCTCCTCCGACACCTCCAACGCCTAGCGCCACCTACCCCGACACCCACCTCCGGCCGTGGGCCCCTCCACGAATAAAAACCCCGTTTTTATTATTTTTGAGATTTGCTAATAACACCCAGGGGATGCTGCGCCACGGCGAGCACCACCAGCGGCGCGCCGACCATCCCGTCTCCCTAGCACCACCTTAGGCCATCCCCAACCGCTAGTAAGTTTTTATTTCTTTCTCGATTCCTTGGATGAAAAATATATGATATGTTTTCTTTAAAAACAGAAAATCTATGATTTTTTGATAAGGTGAAGAGTTGATTTTTAAGGTTACGTTTTTATGATAATAAAGTTTAGACATTTTTTTCTTTACAAAAGTTTGAATTTTTATAACTAGAGAGACAAGATTTTTCTTGTAAGAGAAATATGATTTTTAACAAAGTAAAGATTTGATTTTTAATTTATAAAGTTTCGATTTTGATTTATAAAAAGCGTATATTTTCAAGGTGTAAAGGCGAGATGTTTAACATTGTAAAGGTGAGGTTTTTAACGTATAAAAGACCTAATTTTTATTATATATTAGTAGAAAGACGATATTTTTATTAGTAGAAAGGCGATATTTTTATTAGCAGAAAGGCGATATTTTTATATTATAGAAAGGTTAAAAATATATTTTTTATATTATAGAAAGGTTAAAAATATAATTTTTATATTATAGAAGGGTTAAAAATATAATTTTTATATTATAGAAGGGTTAAAAATATAATTTTTATATGTGTAGTAAGATAAAAATTCGATCTTTATAAAAGGAGTAGAAATATAAAAATATAATTTTTATATAGAGAGAAGCAAAATATAATCCTTATCGTAAAGGTAGCGTTACCAAAATTGTGATTTTTATCTATATAGTAGCAGTATAAAAATGTGATTTTTATCCATATAAAGTGATTATAAAAATGGAATTTTTTTATATACATAGCAACAATATAAAAATGTGATTTTTATATATGTAGTGGCTACGGAAAATGAACTTGACAAAAGGCGAGCACGATGAAGATTTCTGCATATGAAGAGTCACGGCGTTTGGTTTAGCTAGTCGGTGAGAACTCCTCACTTTAAATCTTGTTTTCTAGTTAAAATTATATACAAGGATGCTTACGGTGCTTAGCAGCACCCGACACCCGTCGTCCATAGACCATGGATGAATTGCTTGTTTAATTGCTGTGTTGTCAAATTTGATTGTGTGATGTGGAATGAAATAAAATATTTTATAGTGGAAAATATTTTATAGTTAAAAATATGATTTTTAACATGTATATAAAATAAATATTTATAAACAATTCGGAGATTTGTTTATATACACTGATTTGATTGATATTGATTGGAACGATAAATTTTGCACATCGCCCAACCTCATAAATAAAATATATGTTTGTTGATTTGAAACCCCGCACGGGAATTGGGATGATATTTGATGTACACTAATCCCGATTGTTTAGTTGTATGTCAATCAATGGATTGACAGACTGTGTAAGCGTTAATTATTTATATTTAATGCTTATGCAGTTGTGTGGTGCACTCTGGATGATGGTTGATGATTTATCGTTGTTGTTATATACATGTGTTGTAGGGAATCCATATGATAAACGTTATATGGTAATTGATTGGGCCTCATTCCAATTTGTTGAATAGAAATATAAATTCATGTGTTGAATAGAAATATAAATTCATGTGTTGAATAGAAATATAAATTCATGTGTTGAATAGAGAAAGTATTCATTTGTTGAACATAATAACGAAGTTATTGAAAAATATAAAGCCGTGTTGATTAGATTGATGCCTTTTTGACGTGAACGATATTTATATCGATTATATTCATTTTTTAAAATGAATATAGAAAAGGAATTGATTTCAAAATATAACATTTTGAAAATATTATCATTTGTATATCGATGAAGTGGAATATTCAATTTTGATTAGAAATTGAATATGAAGTTGAAATCGTTTTGAAAACGAATTTAAAACGATTTGTAAAATATGTTTTAAAAGGAAATCAATGAAATATGTAATATATATATATATATATAATGGCCTGAATAGAACGTGCCACGCTGCGGCAGTTCGCGAATTTCGACCATTGACTTCGAATTGACGTTGCGGGAGATCCGACCGTCGGATTCTCCTAAAACCGGAACCATTGGGTTCGTATCAAAAAGATCTTTCTAACGAATATTAGAGATTTGAAATCTAACTATTGGATTTGGAATTATGTCCAAATCAAATTGGGAATAGGTCGTTGTAAGTGCAGTTCGATGGCCATTGATGGAAATCAACTGTACGGGCCTTGATAAAATTATTAAAAACAGTAATAATTTGTGTAAAATCATAAGAAATGATTTGTGAAGAATTTGGATGAAAAAATTCCGTATTTGAAAGGATAAAAAATAGATTTATATCGAAATGAACTAGTTTTGAACTAGAATTATAATCCCATTTATTTTTAAAATAAATAAAGTGGATTTGAAATGGTTTTGAAAATAACCAGAAATTCCAATAATTGAATTGGAATGGATTGGAATCGAAATTGTCTTTGGAATATTTCGATGTTGGATTTCGTGATGATACAGATATTGTTATGGGAATTTGAAAGATATATTTATATCGTTATTTCCAATACGATATTTGTTGGTCATAGAATTTGATATTGAATATAAGCCGATATATTTTCTATTCAGAGCCTTGTGTTTAATATCAAATGTGATTTGGGGTTTGTCGTGAATGGTGTCTTCATTAACACTGTTCTTAAACCCAGTTGAGAAAAAGATTAAATCTTTTTATTTAGATTTAACGAGGTGTACCAATTAAATGGTATTTAATTGGAACTGAATTTGAATTGATTTTTGAGTTTATCGTGAACGGTGTTTTAAATAACACTTGTTCTCTAACCCGATAATTAATGGAATGTGATTTTGGGTTTATAGTGAACCGTGTTTTAAATGATACTGGTTCTTTAACCCAGTTAAAGATAGGATGTGATTTCCCAAGTTAAATAATCATTGATATTGATTATTGGGAAGATTAAAACTAAGTGGAGTTTTAATGAATCTTTAATTAGATTGAAATAATCGAGAATGGAGTATCACCGGTTTTGCTCCAGGCGATAGTTAAATCTTTAATTAGATTTGAACGTGAAATGGTAATTGAATTTACCGATAACACCGTGGTGTTAGATATGAAATATGACCAGTTTTCTTCATAGGATGAATAGGTTGGGATTGGGAAATAAAATAAATGATTACTTCGGTGTGGTTCGCTAATCTTGACTAGTTTGAAGTGATATTCAAAGGAAGATTAAAGAATAAATTTAAAAGAATTTATCTTTGATAAAATTAATGGGAACCTTTCCCTAATAATGTGAAATTTAGAAACTAACTGTAGGTTAGCTAAGAGGAATGGTTTCCTGGGTATTGATCTGATGTTGGTTTCGGCCTTCGGGGTCAATGTTTGGGGAATTATTCTCTTGCTAATTTATGGTTAGTGACTGATGAATTGGAATGAGGCGTATGTTGTGTTTTTGTAACACTTGTTTATTATATACGCGAGTTATTCAGAAAGACCGGGTTTATCCCATTCTGAATAACTGATTCGACGTGGTGTCAAGGATGAAGATGGTGATTGAAGACTGGAGGTCTTCACGTCGTTTGGATAATTACTGATGATCTTTATTGGACCATACACCCAAGAGGAGGGAATCAGTTGGTGATCGTCCAGACGTACTTGGAGATCGATGGATATGCGAGGTACAAGGTGCCTCTGGTTTCGTTCAGACCCAGAATGGACTTGTAAATGGACTGTGTGTCTGACATTGGATTTTGTTCTGTGTGATTAATTTCTATTAAAAATACATCTGTTTGGCGGTGGAGAATTTATTCTCTTTCTTAACGCCCTTCTCTGAGACGTACGAGCTCAGGGGTTATATATCGATGGATATCAATCGCATGGAGTGAATTGCCTGTGTGGCATGCCTAAGTGGCAATTGAACAAGGCTTCTGTTGAAAAGCAAAGTCTTGTGGTTGATGATCAAGGCATGGCCCGTGTGGCATAGCTTTGTGTAACGTTGATTCGCGAGCCTCACACCCCGATTGTGAACCAGAAACGGGAGAAGGACCTCAGGGAGGGCATGCGTTTCCTTCTAGCTATAGGTGGTGTCAGTGCTTAAACCGGCTGACATTTATATTTTTTTCACATGTGTGGTTGTTGTTGTTGCGAGGCGCCTCGGTTATGTCGGTCGATCCGGGACCGATGGAGTCATTCGTTGGCTCATTTACGCCCCAAAGGGCGGGGAAACGTAGTGTTCAGGCATAATAATCCACATCTGTGGACCGACCCTGACGATCCATGGGGCAATTGCGGCTGTTCCTGAGACACGGGCTAGATTGTCTCGAATCGGTAGAGGACGATCCCTGGCCTCGGTTCACAGAAGGATTCAAATTTCCAAATACGTGACTTTGCAGTTTTGATTGTAGAGCCTAGCATGGCGACATAATGGTATGGGGCACTTATGCCGTCTATGATTGATACTTATGATTTGAAATTGTTTTGACACTATACACTTACAGTAATAATAAAACATGAAATTTCACGTACCAAGCACTGTTGGCTATTATAAGGTAAAAACCCTATCCTCCGACTTGCGTTGCATTGTGTGATGGGACCAGGGTCTTATAATAGCTTCATTTTTCTTTATTTAGCATTGCGTAGTTTGTTTTATGCACTATTGTTCCTAGGAGGAAACCCGTTCCGTGTTATATGGCGTGGTCCCTTGATTTACCTAACTTTAAAATAAAGATTAATAACTGTTTTAGTTCTCACACCTGTCACATGACTGACCTGGAGTTTATTGTTTTAACCTAAACTCTGGGTGCCCTTATTTTGACACGGGCAGCTAGTAGTTTTGGTTTTGCAGATTTATATTCACAGGATCCTGATTTACAGCTGGAACGATACTCGGAAAGCTCTGTATCCGTGTATTACTTCAAGTTGTGTATTGTATTATTTTCCGCTGCTATGTAATGTATTGTATTCTCTGATATTTTCTATGCAATATTTATTCATACTCTGCATAATCTTGTATTCTGATGGAATTGTTGTAATATACAATGAAATGTTCTTCTGTTTGCATTCCGATGTGGCTTGTCCTCAACTCAATCCGGGCTTTCCTTACTGGGGAAGTTCAGGTCGTATCATAAACACCGGGCATATTTCAAATCATTTCAAATAGATAGAGACAAATATGCTTTGAATATGAATTAACACTTTGCAATTTATATTAAATCTATTTTACAAGAATAAATCGTGTAGAAAAGCTACCAAAGTGGCCTCTCCCACTTTGGAACCCGAAAATCATTGCCGATGATGCAGCCGTCATCACCGAAATCATTTTCCAGTGATAGAAGTGGGTTTAGGACATCAAATTCTTTTTCTTTTATAATCATTTCAAAATCAAATTGAAATCATTTAGAAAACACTTCGTATTCAGAAAATACTTTCAAATAATATTATTTTATAATTTTGAAATCTTAAACCAATTTCAAAAATCCCGGAACTCAAATTCCCAAATTTCCAGTTTGAGATTCCTTTTGGTTATAAATCCTAGTTATATAATTCCTTACTTATATATAATTCTTCAGAATTTCATATCCTCGTTTTACTTAAATAAATAACTTTTAGGTCGTGACTTCTTATTAATCAAATTTTAATACACAATTCGTTATTCAATCAAATTTTGATTCATATACATTTCATTAAATTTTTTTCATTTCAACTTATTAACTGTAAGTATATTATCAATAATGACAAACAAAAATGTAATATTTACGATAATATGTTTTCTAAATCCATAGGTTCATTAATTTAATAAGTTCAAATTAATAACAATTTCATTTAAGCTTTTAATTACGAAAATTCAAGCTTATAGTACTAAAACATTTTATACAATTAATTCAATTTAATCAAAATCAATAAATTACAGTAATTATTCAATATTTCAGAATATATTTACAAAAATACAAGCACGTTCTCTCGATACACTCAACTCATTCTAGGGCACTACTGACCCTATCTATAATGAATATATTACACATGCTAAGGTTTATCACTAAACCTCGCCCTGATACCCGGTGTGACAACCCGCCTTTTTGCAACGGTTCAAGTCGACAGTAGACCACATTTGTCCAACTCAAATCATTCCAAAATGATGGATTATCATTAGGGTTTAACATAAGAAAAGAAAATAAGATGAGAAGGAACTAAACAAAACACAGAATCTCACAGCAGAACGATAACGTATAATAATAACATATGCAGTTCATAAAACTATTAAATATTACTCACTTGATTTTAGTTAAAATATCAGAGTTATTCGTTTTAACAGACCGATAACGTAGCGGAAATAACATAGTAATTAACACAGTCTTTAAACTCCATCTTCATTTTTAGAGTAAGGTCTTCAAAATACTGAAATACTTGGTATGACCCGATCATTACGCAAAAACAAAAAAAAACACTCGAGTCAGGATTAACTTTATTCAAGTACATCAACCTCAATAAAATACTCAAAATATAATAGTTAATCCTAACTTATATATGAAGTTCTAAATTTCAAAGATGTGTCGAACTATCAACTAATCACTGTTAGCATAATTAAGTTTACATGTATAAGAATGAACGTGTGTATCAACAAACGAAGACGATTATTACAAATATTTCAATAAACAAATCATGCAGTTTCATAGCATGTGGCAATAGGGAATGAAGAAGCGCTAAAACACTGGTAAAATACAAGTATATAGCTCAAAGCCATCAAATTCCAGTTGACAACACAAGACAGCGAAATATTCATTAATATGTGCTTTTCAGGTTTAAAGAGTGAAATGGACCAACCACTACAACAAAAGTGTCTATTGATAGCATTGAAAAAATGATGTTATATCCTTTAACATCGTTTTGATGAACGTTGTCTACCAACAGGTTGTTATAGGTCATGGATATATCACAATACATTCAAAAACGCTGTAGAAAATTGACATACTACAACGTTCCAGATGGTGTTGTTCTTATGTTTATACAGCGTTTTATATTGTTTCAAAAATGTTGTCATCTTCCCTTTTCTGCAGCGTTTTGCCACATATCACAACAGTTCTGGAAGTTTATATGTTCTTTATTCTATAGCATTTTGCCAAATATCACAGTATTTCTGGAAGTTTACAAGTTTTTTATTCTATAGCATTTTGCCATATATCACAACGTTTTTGTTACATCTATCACAGCATTTACATATTGTAGTAACAAAATATTCATGCACATACATATCAACAGCATGTAAATGTATATCAACGAACTAATTATATAACACAATATTCACACATAAAGATCACGTCATCAATAAACCAAGTTTACATAATTTCCATAAACAAAAATAACACCATAAACTAAATTTACACAATATCCATCAAACAAAATCACCATATCTGTAAATAAAACAAAATATCCATAAAACAAGTTTGCGCCGAATACCAACAAAATGAACATCTAAAGTTACCACTTTCTCCGTAATCAGTTGCCATAAGCGATCTTATTGCTGAGCGATCTTCAAAAGCGCCTAACGATATTCTGATTATAGCCTAATGCACAACGATTCCCATCTCCAATACCTATACACATGTGTTCATGTTAGAATTTATTCATGCTTACACATTAACAAGAAAACAATGCTCGACAACAAGAAAAAAGAAAACAAGGAGCAAGTTGAAGATAACAACGTTGCATACTTGGTAATATTTTATAATAGTTAGTTAATTTTTATAACGCTTAGCAAATTTTTTATTATTGTTATTATTATAATATAATAGTTGGTAATATTTTATATTTTTATATACTTAGTTAACTTTTATAAAATAAACTTCTCAGTTTTTATAAAATTAGTAAACTTAGTTAATTTTTTATAATACTTAGTTAATTTTTAATTATTGCTATTATTATTATAGAATACTTGGTAATATTTTATATTTTTATATAGTTAGTTAACGTTTATAAACTAAAATTCTTAATTTTTATAAAATTAGTAAACTTAGTTAATTTTTTATAATAGTTAGTTATATAATAGTTAGTTAATTTTTAATTATGGCTATTATTATTATAGAATGTTTAATAATATTTTACATTTTTATATACATAGTTAACTTTTATAAACTAAACTTCTTAATTTTTATAAGGTTAGTAAACTTAGCTAATTTTTTATAATAGTTAGTTAATTTTTATAATAGTTAGTTAATTTTTAATTATTGCTATTGTTATTCTAGAATACTTGGAAATATTTTATATTTTTTTATACTTAGTTATCTTTTATGAACTAAAATTCTTAATTTTTACAAAATTAGTAAATTTTGTTAATTTTTTGTAATGGTTAGTTAATTTTTATAATAGTTAGGTAATATTTATAATAGTTAGTTAATTTATAATTATTGCTATTATTATAGAATATTTGGTAATATTTTATATTTTTTATATACTTAATTAGCTTTTATAAACTAAACTTCTTAATTTTTATAAGATTAGTAAACTTAGTTAATTTTTTATAATAGTTAGGTAATTTTTATAATAGTTAGTTAATTTTTAATTATTGCTATTATTATTATATAATACTTGGTAATATTTTATATTTTTATATACTTATTTAAATTTTATAAAGTAAACTTCTTAATTTTTGTAAGATTAGTAAACTTAGTTAATTTTTTATGATAGTTAGTTAATTTTTATAATAGTTAGTTAATTTTTAATTATTGCTATTATTATTATAGAATATTTGGTAATATTTTATATTTTTATGTACTTAGTTAACTTTTATAAACTAAACTTCTTAATTTTTATAAGATTAGTAAACTTAGATAATTTTTTATAATAGTTAGTTAATTTTTATAATAGTTAGTTAATTTTTAATTATTGCTATTACTATTATAGAATATTTGGTAATATTTTATATTTTTATATACTTAGTTAACTTTTATAAACTAAACTTCTTAATTTTTATAAGATTAGTAAACTTATTTAATTTTTTATAATAGTTAGTTAATTTTTATAATAGTTAGTTAATTATTAATTATTGCTATTGTTATTACAGAATACTTGGTAATATTTTATAAAAAGTTAGTTAATTCACTACTATTATAAATCTTATTGTTATTATTATTACAGAAGTTTAGTTATGTTTTTTATTTTTATGTATTTTGTTAATCCTACTATGGTGACGTTCTTTATATGAGAGTATGAGACAGTATTATTATTACATCCTACTATGGTGACGTTCTTTGTAAGTTAATACACAGTACTATAAATAAGGAACTTAGAGAAGGGAGTTTGGTGGCAATAGGCGTTCCACTTTTTTCAGCTGTGTACTCCTTCATCTGAGAGTTTACTGCCTAGGTTAACCTAAAAAAGAAGGAACCACTTTTTTCATCTGTGTACCCCTTCATAGAAACAACAGAAAATTTCAGACATTTGAACTTATTTTCAGACGTTAGATGAGACGACCCGAACTTCCCCGTGAAGGAAAGCACAGATAGAATTGAGAACGGGACAAAATAGAACGCAGACGGAAGAACATTTCATTGCTAATTACAACAATTCCATCAGAATACAAGAATATACATAGTATAAATGAATAAATTACATTCAACAAATATTAGAGATTACAATAAATTACAAAGCAGCGGAAAAATAATACAAAGCACAACTGAAAGTAATGCACGGATATAGAGCTTTCCAAGCATCGTTCCAACTGTAAATCAGGATCCTGTGAATATAAATCTGCAAAACCAAAACTACTAGCTGCCCGTGTGGAAAATAGGGGCACCCAGAGTTTAGGTTAAAACAATAAACTCCAAGTCAGTCATGTGACTGGTGTGAGAACTAAAATAGTTATTAATCTTTATTTTTAAAGCTAGGTAAATCAAGGGACCACGCCGTATAACACGGATCGGGTTTCCTCCCAAGAATACCAGTGCATAAAACAAACAGTGCAATGCTAAATAAAGAAAAATGAAGCTATTATAAGACCCAGGTCCCATCACATAATGCAACGCAAGCCGGAGGATAGGGTTTTTACCTTATAATAGCCAAAGCATGTTTGATACGTTTTATTTGATACTATTATAAGTGTATAGTGTCAAAACAATTTCAATCATAAATATCAATCATAGGCGGCATGAATGACCCATACCACTATGTCGCCATACTAGGTTCTATAAATAAAACCGCAATATCACGTATTTGAAATTGGATTTCCGTCATGAGTCGAGGCAAGGGGCAAGCTCCTCTCCGCGTTCGGGACACTCTAGCAAATGCCTCAGGACCCCACTATGATCCTTTGGAACCTCCAAGGCCGGTCCTCTCTTACTTTTGAGGATTAGTTATTCCTGAACACACGTTTACGGGTCCTTACAGACTTATATCCGGGGCGCCCCGTATCCAACAACCACACAGGTGAAAAGTATATAAATGTCAGGGCTGGTAGGTCACTGACACCACCATAGCTAGAAAGAAACGTCGTGCACTCCTTGGGTCCGTATCCCGTTTTTGACTCATACCGAGGTGTGAGGCTCGCGAATTCACGTTATACACAAAGCTGCGCCACACAGGCCATGCTTTGATCATCAACCACAAGACTTTGCTTTGCAACAGAAGCCTTGATCAATTGCCACTTACGCGTGCTACACTGGCAATTCACTCCATGCGACTGATGTCCATCGATATACAACCTCTGAGCTCGTACGTCTCAGAGAAGGGCGTTAAGCAAGAGAATAAATTCTCCGCTGCCAAACAGATGTATATTTAATAGAGATCAATCAACACAGAATAAAATCCAATGTCAGACACATAATCCATTTACAAGTTCGCTCTGGGTCTGAACGAAACCGGAGGCACTTTCCTCGCATATCCATCCATCTCCAAGTACGTCTGGACGATCACCAACTGTTTCCCTCATCTTGGGTGTACAGCCCAATCGAGATCATCAGTAATCACCCAAACGATGTGAAGACTTCCGGTCTTCAACCATCGTCTTCATCTTCGACATCTCGTCGAATCGATTATTCAGAATGGGTATAAACCCAGCCTTTCTGAATAACCCACGTATATGATAAACAAATGTTACACAAACACAACAAATGCCTCATTCCAATTCATAATATCCTTTTATTCACGAAATCACATTCTTAGGGAAATGTTCCCATTAATTTTATCCAAGATAAATTCTTCTAAATTTATTCTTTAATCTTCCTTGGGATATCATTTCAAACTAGTCGAGATTAGCGAACCAAACCAAAGTAATTATTTATTTTATTTCCCAATCCCAACCTATTCATCCCATGGAGCAAAACTGGTAATACTCCATATCTAACACCACGGTGCTATCGGTAAAATTAATTACCATTTCACGTTCAAATCTAATTAAAGATTTAACTATCGCTTTGGAGCAAAACTGGTGGTACTCCATTCTCGATCACCTTTCAGATTTGATAATTTAAATTATCAATTCACATTTCAATCTAATTAAAGATTCATTAAAACTCCCCTTAGTTTTAATCTTCTTAAAAATCAATATCCTGCCTTTAACCGGGTTAAAGAACCAATGTCATCTAAACACGATTCACAATAAACCCAAAATCACACTCTATTGTTAATCGGGTTAAAGAACAGGTGTTGTTCAAAACACCGCTCACGATAAACCCAAAAAGCGATTCAAATTTAATTCGAATTAAATATTATTTAATTTATACATTTCATTAGATCTAAATAGAAAGATTTAAGCTTTTTCTCTATTGGGCTTAAGAACAGTGTTAATGAAGACACCATTCACGACAAACCCAAATCGCATTTGATGTTAATTACAAGGCTCTGAATAGAAAATATACCGGCTTATATTCAATATCAAATCCTGAAACCAACAAATATCGTATTGGAAATAACGATATAAAATATATCTTTCAAATTCCCATAACAATATCTGTATAGTCACGACATTCAACATCGAAATATTCCGAAGATAATTTCGATTCAACTCCAGTCCAATTCACGTATTGGGAATATTGATTATTTTTAAAATCACTTTCAAATTCAATTTATTTATTTCAAAAATAAAATGATTTTAATTCTAGTTCAAAACTAGTTCATTTCGATAAAAATCTATTTTTATCATTTCAAATGTGGAGTTTTTCATCCCAGTTCTTTCCAATTCACATATTATGATTTTACACAAATTATCAATATTTTTAATAATTTTATCAAGGCCCGTACAGTCGATTTCCAACAATGGCCATCGAACTGCACTTACAACGACCTTTTCTGAAATTGATTTGGACATAATTCCAAATCCAACCGTTAGATTTCAAATTTCTAATATTCATTGGAAAGCTCTTTTCGATACAAACCCAACGGTTCCGGTTTTAGGAGAATCCGACGGTCAGATCTCCCGTAATGTCAATTCGAAGTCAATGGTCGAAATTCACGAACTGCCGCGGCGCGGCGCGTTCTATTCAGTCCATTATACATATAATATAATATATATTATATATATTTCGTCGATTTCCTTTTAAAACGTATTTTATAAATCGTTTTAAATTCGTTTTCAAAACCACTTCAACTCTACATTCAATTTCAAATCAAATTGAATATTTCGTATCATTACTATATAAATGATAATATTTTCAAAACGTTATATTTTGAAATCACTTCTTTATCTATATTCATTATAAAAACGAATACAATCGATATAAATATCGTTCACGTCAAAATGGCGCAACTCTAATCAACACGGCTTTATATATTTCAATAAATTCGTTATTCTATTCCACAAATGAATATATATTCTATTCAACACATGAATCTATATTTCTTTCAACACACGACTAATCTCAACACATGAGCATCGTCAACACATGACTATTTTTATATTCAACACATGAAATTTCTTTTATAATATTCATTATTTTCCCGATTGGAATGAGGCCCAATCAATCACCATATAACGTTAATTATATGGATTCCATACAACCCATGTATATAATAGCAACGATAAACAATCAACCATCATCCAAAGCGCACCACACAACTGCATAAGCATTAAATATAAATAATTAACGCTTACACAGCCTTTCGACCAACCGATCGACATACAATTAAATAATTGGGATTAGTGTACGCCAAATATCATCCCAACACTCGTGTGGGGTTTCAAATCAACAAACACAGATTTTTATTTGTGCAGTTGGGCGATGTGTAAAATTTATCGACCCAATCAATATCAGTCAAATCAGTGTATTATAAACAAATCGGCTGATTTGTTTATAAATATTTATCTATTCACTTTCACGTTAAAAAATTTATTTTTAACGATAATTCATTTATTTCAACACTCTACAATTTATTATCGATTTCACATCCATATCACAAACAAATTTTCACAACATATCAATCAAACAAACAAGCCATCCATGGTCTGTGGATGACGGGTGTCGGGTGCTGCTAAGCACCGTCTGCATCCTAGTATATATATATATAACTAGAAAAAGGAATTTAGAGTGAGAAGTTCTCACCGATAGCCGTCCAAACACCTCGACTCTTTCTATGTAGAAAATTTTGTCGTTCTCGCCTTTCATCACTTTCGTTGCCCGTAGCCACTACATATATAAAAATCACATTTTTATATTGTTGCTATGTATATAAAAATCACATTTTTATATTGTTGCTACGTATATGGATAAAAATTCTATTTTTATATCGCTACTATATAGATAAAAATTATATTTTTACACCGCTACTATGTAGATAAAAATTCTATTTTTACGTCGCTACTAGATAAATAAAAATTCTATTTTTACATTGATGTTCATACAATAAAAATTATATTTTTATCGCGCTATTCTCTATATAAACATTTAGCCTTTTCAAATATAAAGATTTCGCCTTTTCAAATATAAAGATTTCGCCTTTTCAAATATAAAGATTTCATTTTTATATCGCCCCTTATATAAAAACACATCTTTGCTCCTTCTACATAGTAAAGATCAAATCTTTAATATTTCTATAATGCAAAAATCATATTTTTAATCTTCCACTAATATAAAAATCGCATCTTTGTCTATATAAAGTTCTCATCTTTATTTGTTGTTCATGTAGATAGAAATCAAATCTTTTTCAAATCGTATTTCATATAAAAGCCGATTTTATATTCTTCTATAACCAAATACATTAAATGAATAAAATAAGAGAATTAAAAATAAAAATAAAAATAAAAATAAAAGTAAAAGAGGGTTGGAATTGGCGGTCTGACAGTCGGGAGGGGGTTCACGAGAGGGTGGAAGGAAGGGGGGCTGACTGGGCGCGGCGCGCCAAGCGAGAGGGGGGAGGAAGAAGAAGAGCGGTGGCGACAGAGGGGGGGTGCGGCGGTCGATTTTGGTGCGTGGGGTGGGGGAGTACAGGGGTTTCGGGGGGGGCTGGGTGAGTCGAACGAGGAAGGAGGAGAAGAAGAGGGGGACGGCGGTGGGAGGAAGAGGCGGAGGAGCAGGCGGTGGGGGAGGCGATCGGTGGATGTTGGAGGCGGTGCGACAAGGGGGAGCGGCCTCCGTCGTTTTCTATTTTTTTCTTTTTGATTCCGTAACACCCCACGTCCATTAATGTCACTCACAAAGGGAATGCATTAACTTCCATGGAGGTTTTAAGTGAATATAGAACAGTAAAATTACAACAAGACAGATATAAAATAGTACTTGGAAATTCAAAAACTTTATTTCATTGTAGCAGAAGTCAAAACATGTTTGATTACATCATAACACCATATTCAATGTCAAGTACAATATCTATCTTGATAAAACAAGTACATAATCCCATTACATGAATAGCCATTAAAAAGAAAGATAACAAGCTGGACTTTACTTCAGCAGTCCAAGCTTTCCAGAAGATAAGCGATCCAACTAGACTCCACTAGAACTTGGCCCAACCTGCGGACCTGAAGGGAGAAAAAGGATGGAAAAGAGGGGGTCAGACATAAAGTCTGGTGAATATGATAATTCTACAATACTATTACCAAAATAACTGGACTAAGGCATAAGCTGGAAAACAAGAAAATGTCTATGAAGAGCAGATTAAGGACATAGACAATCGCTAAAGGCAACGTTATAGGCGCTCCTAAATACTAAAGGATAAACACTATACTGCACCACACCAGTCACCCTAAAGATTCATCCCACTTAGCTTCACTTAGAAACTTTCCCAATGGCTTTACGTACCCCTAGCTGACTACATAGGTGCCGCCTGCCCCTATCTCCACTAGGTGTACCCTACTTCCCATTATTCGATCGGCTCCCTAACTCGTAGATACCCGTGTTGGCCCCACAGTGGGGTGTATCACTCCCCTAAAGTGGCAACCTGATACAACGGACATGCACGGCTCATACCTACACGATGCAACAACGTCTTACCTACCAGCCCGGGTCCACACACGCATATGAAACCCGTTGGACTTGCGTTGCCACCGCTCCCTGTTTTGGCCTCTTATAGTCGAACCCAGTATGCGTGTCCCGTCCTCGACTTGGGTCGAGCCCACAAAGATACGTTTTGGGATACTGGTTGAAATGGGCCCCCACTATTTACCACAAGCATTCCACCTAAGCTTGTCCCCATTAGTCCATCCCACTTAACCCACTTAGTCATGTTCATTTACATGTGTGTTTGGTTAAGTCTAATCGTATTTCAAATGCCTCTAAAGGCAACCACCAGATTCCTCATGCCACCCAAGGCACCTACTTAACCCCCATGTCCCACCTTACATGATTATCTGGTTAAGTATTTCTTAGTTCATTAAGGCCATAACCTCATAAAGACCTCTCACATTAGACTGGCATTTATGGCAGCTGGATTTGCCGGGCGGGTCCGGGCAGTTTACACCATAAAAGAGTCTAACCTCGTGTCTTTACAACTGTTATGCTTTAGTTTGGGCCTAGGACCTCTCACATTGGGCCGACATTTGTGACTACTGGATTTGCCGGGCGGGTCCGGGCAGGTTTACATCACAAACGGGTCCAACCTCGTGTCCTAAGCATTGATTATTAATAATAATCCACTTTCCCCCAATTTTAATAATTCGCTACTTGAATTATTAATTACTTCCAATTTTTAACAATGTCCATAATTGACTCAATTATGGACATCCATTCATGGTATGCAAAATCTTACAAAATTGCACCCAATTTATTAATTCCTAATATTACCCCTACCCCACGTTTGAACGTTTATTCGCAAAATATATGTTAGACTCGAATAGCCTAAGTCATAGCATAAAAGAGATTATCATAGTAACAACATGTATATGTGACCAAATGAATCATAATAAGGGGTGAAACTTGCATATGTCCAACTTGCATAGATTATACATGTCATGGACCTAAAGGTGTCAACTTGTTCAAAATTCACCTAATATAATCTCAATCAATTTTCATTAACTTACATATGAACATGTGTGAATCAACATCATCTAATTTTTTTAACAACATGGTTTTATATGGGTACACCTAACTCAATAGGCAAATTCCCATAATCAAGTTTTATTTAATTATAGTTTCAAGTTTATGGGTACACCTAACCTAATAGGCAAATTCCCATAAACAAGATCCATTTAAATTAAGAAAAAAAAACATAACTTTAAGCATGATCCAACAACATGATTTTTCAACATAATATAGCATGATTTATAACATGGCATAGTATGATAGTATAACATAGCTTGACATGATTCTCAACATAGCACGACATAGCATAAGAGAATTTACAACATAGCATGACATAGCATATATAATTTACATCATACGACAACATAATAACATAATAAGAGATCCACAATATATAGAATTTACAATTACAAATCACATCACTTTCTTGTGATCCATTCAAAACTGAGTCAAATTAGTTTGTAATAGTCTTGTGAGAATCATCATACTCACCAACAAAAGAAAAGAATTAGAGAAAGAGAGATCTTTTGATTTGATTTGTGTAGATTTAGTTGTAGATGATTAGGCTTCCTCTTCTTAGTTTGTGACGGCTATGCTGAACTCCATGGTAGCAGCATGACGGTAGCTTCTCTAATTTTACAAGTGATTTAGGTCTAGGGTCTACCCACTTATTTATAGATTTTAGAATTCATTTAGGCCATTAGATTTAACCTAGAAATAACCGCAGCCGTTCAGACAAGATGGGGTTTATCTTGTTGACTCAGCAATGAGTCAGAAGTGACTCAGCAAACACTCAGCATATTAATAAACTTCTATTCATGTCTGCATTAACTGCCCATATATATATATATATATATATATATATATTTATTCTACAATGTACACATTAGATACATCCCCCCCTTTTACACACTTATTATTGTTTTTATATACATATTAGATACATCCCCTCTCTTACACACTTATTAATATTTTTATATTCATATTAGATACATCCCCTCTCTTACACACTTATTAATATTTTTATATTCATATTAGATACATCCCCTCTCTTACACACTTATTAATATTTTTATATTCATATTAGATACATCCCCTCTCTTACACACTTATTAATATTTTAGCAACTTTAGTGTTAATAGAAAATTCGGGGTGTTACATTCTCCCCTCCTTTTAGGATTTCGTCCCCGAAATCTTCAAGTCTGGAAGAATGTATATCCTACCATCCAAACGTCCATCTACTCATCCATCATACACAGGCATCCATTGTCCTTAAAAGACTTCTAATGCTTTATGATCATATGCAAAGTGTGTGTACATGTCCTTACCTAATGCGAAATCAGGCGGTCTACTGATTCAGTTGACCTCCTTAATGCAAATTATGTAAGTTTCATGAATCCATTATGTATGCAAAATATCCTAATTGCTTACATACTACTTCTATATGCGTGCACACCCATTCAACCGAATGCAGCATCCATATGATGGTACAACCATTATACATTCATTATACTAAATACATCCATATATATGCAATATGCAATATGAAGTGACTGAGCCGATCTAGTGCCTAAAGTGTGTGTATATATGCATCCACGAGCAACCACTAGCAAACACTTGCATCCATTTTGCATCCATCATACATAACATGTCTCAAACACATGTTTCAACCATAGGATTATCCTAACTAAAGGTCAAAGATACTAATGAGAGGACATACTAAAGATAAGATAAGATAAGCTAAGCGATAAAGGAGAAATTAAAAGACATACCCTCAAAAAGAAAAGGGTACAACGAACGCATCTTCTCTTCTGTCTCCCAAGTTGCGTTGCTCTCATCATCTCCCCATTGCACTTTAACCAGTCTGACCTCTCGATTCCTCAACTTTTTGATCTCCGACCCAAGAATGCATGTAGGAGCTCGTCTAATTGTTGCATCACGCTCTATTTCCACCTCTTTAAGCAAGCTCGGCTCTACCACCTCCGCGGTCTTGTGCAAACACTTCCTCAAATGTGATACATGGAATACGTTGTGTACTCCACTAAGTTTCTCAGGCAACTCCACCCTATATGCCATCTTCCCAATCCTGTTTTTTACAGGAAACGGCCCTACAAACCTTGGTGCTAATTTCCCCACGGACCCAAAGCGAACAACATTCTGTAACGGAGATACTTTGATAAAAACCATGTCCCCAATGTCAAACTCAAGATCTGTCCTCCTCTTATCAGCATACGATTTTTGCCTATCTTGTGCTGCTTTCATCCTCCTTCGAATCAACTCAATCTTCTCCGAGGTTTCCCTAACCATATCGGGCCCAAGTAGGATTTTATCGGTAGATTCCCACCAACATGTAGGCGAACGGCAAGGCCTTCCATAAAGAGCTTCGAAAGGTGCCATGCCAATACTAGACTGAAAGCTATTATTATATGCGAATTCTACTAACGGAAGGTGCTCTTCCCATGTACCCCCAAAGTCTAGGATACAAAGCCTTAAAAGATCCTCTAGAATGCGATTCACCCTCTCGGTCTGGCCGTCTGTCTGAGGATGATATGCGGTGCTCAAACATAGCTGAGTCCCTACCACCTCTTGTAAACTCTTCCAAAATTCGCTAGTAAAGATGGGGTCACGGTCGCTTACTATACTAGAAGGAATACCGTGCAAACGAACTATCTCCTTAATGTATACAGAAGCCAACCACGGAGCAGTCCTCTTACTTTTCACGGGAATAAAATGGGCGCTTTTAGTAAGTCTATCTACTATAACCCAAATCCCCGTGTTACCCTTCCTTGATCTTGGTAATCCATCCACAAAATCCATTGAGATGCTTTCCCATTTCCATAGTGGAACTTCTAATGGGTGAAGCAACCCACCGGGTTTCTTTTGTTCTGCTTTAACTCGTTGGCACACCAAGCATCTAGCGACGTACTCGGCCACATCCTTTTTCATACCGGCCCAAAAGAAAACCCGCTTCATATCTTTGTACATCTTATCCCCGCCGGGATGAATGGTCATTTTTGAGCGATGAGCATCATCAAGAATGGCCTTCCTTAAGTCTTCGTCTTGTGGTACACAAAGTCTATTATCCCTTCGTAACCAACCCTTATCGTCTAGGGTATACCTACGAAGATGGCTTGACGACTCCCCCCCTTTGAGCTTTTCTACTATCTCAACCAACTGTGGGTCGTCTCGCTGTGCCTCACCAACCCGTCCTAGAAGTGTAGGTCTAACCTCCAAGGATGCTAACAGACCGGGTACTAAGTCAACGGAGGGTCTAAAGTCAAACATAGAGATGAATTCTAAGCTTTGTCGTTCAACAAACAACGGACTCAAGGACAACCTTTTCCTACTTAAGGCGTCTGCCACCACGTTACCCTTGCCCGGGGTATATGCTATTTCAAAATCGTAGGAGGCTAAGAATTCCATCCACCGTTGCTGCCTTAAATTCAAATCCTTCTGAGAGAATAAGTATTTTAATGGTTTGTGGTCAGTGAACAGTTCGAATTTCTCACCAAGAAGATAGTGACGCCAAGACTTAAGCGCGAAAACAATTGCGGCTAGCTCTAAGTCATGCGTGGGGTAATTCTTTTCATGAACCCTCAACTGCCTTCCACCATAGGCTATTACTCTTCCCTCTTGCATGAGGACCGCGCCAAGTCCCGTCCCACAAGCATCAGTATAGATGGTAAACGGTTTATTCCCGTCTGGCAGCACTAAGACTGGGGCTGAAGTTAAGGCTCTCTTTAAACGTTGGAACGCATCATCGCAATCTTTGTCCCACGTAAAAACCAGGTTCTTCTTCGTTAACCGTGTTAATGGAGCTGATATTTTTGCGAAGTCTTTGATAAACTTCCTATAATAGCCAGCCAACCCCAAGAAACTTCTTACTTCGGTTGCATTTTTAGGGACCTTCCAATCTTGGATGGCCACCACCTTTGCGGGATCCACTGCTATCCCTTCTTTGGAAACCACGTGCCCTAAGAACCGTACTTCCTTCCTCCAGAAGTGACACTTAGAAAATTTTGCCTTAAGGTTATGCGCTCGAAGGGTTTCCAACACTTCCCTAAGATGTAGGGAGTGCTCTTCTTTATTCTTAGAAAAGACTAAGATGTCATCCACAAAGACTACCACGAATTTGTTAAGGTATTCCCTAAACACCCTACTCATCAAATCAACAAAATATGCAGGGGCGTTTGTCAAACCAAAGGGCATCACTAGCCATTCATAGAATCCGTCAGGAGTCCTAAAAGTAGTCTTATCTATACTATCCTCAGCCACTCTCAGTTGATGAAAGCCAGTGGCTAAGTCCAACTGCGAAAACACTGAGGCGCCAACTAACTGATCAAAGAGATCGTCAATCCTCGGCAGTGGGTGTCGGTTCTTTTTAGTAAGCTTGTTTAGTTCTCTATAGTCCATACAAAGTCTAAGAGACCCATCCGCCTTTGTGGCAAAAACTACTGGAGCACCCCACTCCGATATACTACGTCTTATGAACCCCTTCTCAAGCAACTCCTTTACTTGCTTATTGAGTTCCCTCTTTTCACGAGGAGCCATGTGGCGCACTGGCAAAGATACGGGTTTAGCATTATCCACAAGATAAATTCGAAAGTCTATCTCCCGCTTTGGAGGTAAGCCCTTCACCTCCTCAAACACATCCGGATATTCCCGGACCACTTCTACCGATCGCAGGTTCTCTACAGACGCTTCAAGCGATTCAAGATAACTTAGCATAACGGAATTTATGGGATTACAAAAGATGTCGAGAGCATTACCAAGGCGAGTCACAAGCCTAACTACTCTCCTTTCACAATCAAGAATGGCCCTATTTCTAGACAACCAATCCATTCCTAAAATTAGCCCATAGCCCGTGAAGCCCAATACATAAGCATCACATCTAAATTCAATGCTAAGTATAGATATTTTCAAATCCAAACATATCATGGTCAAATGAGCCGAACCCCCAATTGGATTTGAAACGACCAAGGGATCCTCTACTAAACTGGTGTTCAAGTGCAGTGATTCAACTAATGATGCAGAGATAAACGAATGAGATGCGCCAGAATCGAATAAGGTACGGACAGGATGATCAAACAGAAAAACTAAGCTTTCAACAGAAATTGTTCTACCTCTTTCTTGCAGCGGTGGGGCCGCAATAGCCTGAACTTGCCCCCTTGCCTGCCCTGGTGCCATAAGAGCCTGCACCTGTCCTCCCGAGGTAGACCCTGCCCTCTGCCCCTTCTTTGGACAGTCCTTCACTAAATGTCCCGCATCTCCACAATGAAAACAATCAGTCTTCTTTTTCTTTCTACAATCTTTGCTGAGATGGCCAGGCGTCCCACAATTGAAGCATTTCTTCTTCCCTTTGCCATTATTGTTTTTACCACCCTTCTTATTTTGCTGTTGGGGTTTCTTCTGATCCCCTTTCTTTTCAACTGCCTTATCCTCATGCATAAGTGCCATTTCTACTAGCTTTTCAAAGGTGGCTCCCATAGGGATGTGGGTCATAGCCAACCCTTGCAACGGTTCATTCAAGCCTCTAACGAACCTCAAAGCTTTCTTCTCTGGCGTGTTCACCAACTCCAAGCTAAACCTTGCTAACTGATTAAATTTATTGACATATTCCTTTACTGATGAGCTCCCTTGCTTTAGTGCCAGGAATTTTTCCATATTTAAGTTCTCCTCTGCCCTTGAAAGAAACTTTGCCTCAAACCTTCGTCTGAAATCCGCCCATGAATCAACTGGACGTTCCCCGTTAGTGACCTCCCACCAAAACGAGGCCTCTCCCTTCATTAACCAAGCAGCTAAACGGACTTTCCTCCCATCTTCCACTTCAAAGATATCCAACAATTCCTCAGTCTCCTTAAGCCAATCTCTGGCCTCCACAAACGTCTCAGTCCCTTGAAAAGTTTTTCCTCCCATAGCCTTGAATTCCTTGCACGTCTTTGCAAAAGTGTCAACACGAGGAGGAGGAGGAGGAGGAATGGGTGCAACTAGGGGTGGAGGAGTATCCGCTGGGCCTGCAGTGGTGGCCCTGGCCTCCAAGTATCTCCTAAACCACCCTGGAATCGTCACACCTTCTGGGAGATTAAGATCTTCAGCCATGCTGAAACGAAAAAGGAAAGATTCAAAATGGAGAATTCGAAAGATAAAGATAAGGATGTGGCTATTTGGGATTATGTTTTTCATAAAAACTCTCTTTAAATAACATGTTTTTTTTTTGAAAGCACTTCTTCCAAAAATACTTTAGAAAAAAAAAATTTCTAAAAAAAATTTTTTTTTATCTGTTCTGGTAACCTTATGCTCTGATACCACGTGTAACACCCCACGTCCATTAATGTCACTCACAAAGGGAATGCATTAACTTCCATGGAGGTTTTAAGTGAATATAGAACAGTAAAATTACAACAAGACAGATATAAAATAGTACTTGGAAATTCAAAAACTTTATTTCATTGTAGCAGAAGTCAAAACATGTTTGATTACATCATAACACCATATTCAATGTCAAGTACAATATCTATCTTGATAAAACAAGTACATAATCCCATTACATGAATAGCCATTAAAAAGAAAGATAACAAGCTGGACTTTACTTCAGCAGTCCAAGCTTTCCAGAAGATAAGCGATCCAACTAGACTCCACTAGAACTTGGCCCAACCTGCAGACCTGAAGGGAGAAAAAGGATGGAAAAGAGGGGGTCAGACATAAAGTCTGGTGAATATGATAATTCTACAATACTATTACCAAAATAACTGGACTAAGGCATAAGCTGGAAAACAAGAAAATGTCTATGAAGAGCAGATTAAGGACATAGACAATCGCTAAAGGCAACGTTATAGGCTCTCCTAAATACTAAAGGATAAACACTATACTGCACCACACCAGTCACCCTAAAGATTCATCCCACTTAGCTTCACTTAGAAACTTTCCCAATGGCTTTACGTACCCCTAGCTGACTACATAGGTGCCGCCTGCCCCTATCTCCACTAGGTGTACCCTACTTCCCATTATTCGATCGGCTCCCTAACTCGTAGATACCCGTGCTGGCCCCACAGTGGGGTGTATCACTCCCCTAAAGTGGCAACCTGATACAACGGACATGCACTGCTTATACCTACACGATGCAACAACGTCTTACCTACCAGCCCGGGTCCACACACGCATATGAAACCCGTTGGACTTGCGTTGCCACCGCTCCCTGTTTTGGCCTCTTATAGTCGAACCCAGTATGCGTGTCCCGTCCTCGACTTGGGTCGAGCCCACAAAGATACGTTTTGGGATACTGGTTGAAATGGGCCCCCACTATTTACCACAAGCATTCCACCTAAGCTTGTCCCCATTAGTCCATCCCACTTAACCCACTTAGTCATGTTCATTTACATGTGTGTTTGGTTAAGTCTAATCGTATTTCAAATGCCTCTAAAGGCAACCACCAGATTCCTCATGCCACCCAAGGCACCTACTTAACCCCCATGTCCCACCTTACATGATTATCTGGTTAAGTATTTCTTAGTTCATTAAGACCATAACCTCATAAAGACCTCTCACATTAGACTGGCATTTATGGCAGCTGGATTTGCCGGGCGGGTCCGGGCAGTCTTACACCATAAAAGAGTCTAACCTCGTGTCTTTATAACTGTTATGCTTTAGTTTGGGCCTAGGACCTCTCACATTGGGCCGACATTTGTGACTACTGGATTTGCCGGGCGGGTCCGGGCAGGTTTACATCACAAACGGGTCCAACCTCGTGTCCTAAGCATTGATTATTAATAATAATCCACTTTCCCCCAATTTTAATAATTCCCTACTTGAATTATTAATTACTTCCAATTTTTAACAATGTCCATAATTGACTCAATTATGGACATCCATTCATGGTATGCAAAATCTTACAAAATTGCACCCAATTTATTAATTCCTAATATTACCCCTACCCCACGTTTGAACGTTTATTCGCAAAATATATGTTAGACTCGAATAGCCTAACTCATAGCATAAAAGAGATTATCATAGTAACAACATGTATATGTGACCAAATGAATCATAATAAGGGGTGAAACTTGCATATGTCCAACTTGCATAGATTATACATGTCATGGACCTAAAGGTGTCAACTTGTTCAAAATTCACCTAATATAATCTCAATCAATTTTCATAAACTTACATATGAACATGTGTGAATCAACATCATCTAATTTTTTTAACAACATGGTTTTATATGGGTACACCTAACTCAATAGGCAAATTCCCATAATCAAGTTTTATTTAATTATAGTTTCAAGTTTATGGGTACACCTAACCTAATAGGCAAATTCCCATAAACAAGATCCATTTAAATTAAGAAAAAAAAACATAACTTTAAGCATGATCCAACAACATGATTTTTCAACATAATATAGCATGATTTATAACATGGCATAGTATGATAGTATAACATAGCTTGACATGATTCTCAACATAGCACGACATAGCATAAGAGAATTTACAACATAGCATGACATAGCATATATAATTTACATCATACGACAACATAATAACATAATAAGAGATCCACAATATATAGAATTTACAATTACAAATCACATCACTTTCTTGTGATCCATTCATAACTGAGTCAAATTAGTTTGTAATAGTCTTGTGAGAATCATCATACTCACCAACAAAAGAAAAGAATTAGAGAAAGAGAGATCTTTTGATTTGATTTGTGTAGATTTAGTTGTAGATGATTAGGCTTCCTCTTCTTAGTTTGTGACGGCTATGCTGAACTCCATGGCAGCAGCATGACGGTAGCTTCTCTAATTTTACAAGTGATTTAGGTCTAGGGTCTACCCACTTATTTATAGATTTTAGAATTCATTTAGGCCATTAGATTTAACCTAGAAATAATCGCAGCCGTTCAGACAAGATGGGGTTTATCTTGTTGACTCAGCAATGAGTCAGAAGTGACTCAGCAAACACTCAGCATATTAATAAACTTCTATTCATGTCTGCATTAACTGCCCATATATATATATATATATATATATATATATATATATATATATATTCTACAATGTACACATTAGATACATCCCCCCCTTTTACACACTTATTATTGTTTTTATATACATATTAGATACATCCCCTCTCTTACACACTTATTAATATTTTTATATTCATATTAGATACATCCCCTCTCTTACACACTTATTAATATTTTTATATTCATATTAGATACATCCCCTCTCTTACACACTTATTAATATTTTAGCAACTTTAGTGTTAATAGAAAATTCGGGGTGTTACAGATTCGGTAAACTGAGAATGAGGGGGGGCAATGGTTTTTATGGGGAAGGGAAGTTTTATTTTTTAATTATTTAATTTACAAAAAGTTGACTTTTTCGTACGACCTCTAAGCGAGGCCCACCGCCTGTCGTCCATAGCTAATTACCCCCATTTCGAACATAATGGGATATGTATCATAGGCTGATTCGATCATTTCGATCAGTTTTCGTCAAAATCAACATATAACTCTATATATTGAATTTGAACGCACATTTCAATTTACTGGGGTCACATACTAACTCTATAAATCCTAGAACAATATTTTCTAGCTTCGTATTAACGATACGGTGCTAACAAAACTAATTTTGTCGAATTCTGAAACCGTTAGAAAAATGGCCATTTTCCAGTCGATTAAAATCAACTAAAACTGGTCCAACGCGTTTTCCTTTGCCACGCTCACATATTGATTCGAAAAATTATGAAATTTGGAATCTAGCAATAACTTGACATCACGGACCCAACAAAAGTGGTTTCGTCGAAATCCGAAGTCATTTGCAAAATTCCCATTTTTAAGGGCCTGAATTCCATAGCGACTATTCAGAATTTTCAAACCGGACATATCTTTTGATTCTCGCTATGAAATTTCAATTTTTCGGATCCGTTGGAAAGATATTCAAAATTAGATCCTAATGTTTTTGGTTTCACTAAAATCCGGTTTATTTTGCACTTGGTACATTCAATTGAAGTTTGAAATCGAATTATCGAACTACCGCGCCATTTTCAATTCTTTTTATATTTATATATAATTATTTATATTCTAACGACGACGTATATAATATATACGTCGAATTCTATTCAAAATAAATTTCTCGTCGATATTATTTAAAATAATTCATTTTAAATGTTCAAAATTCACTAAAATTGCCAAAATAAAATTTTTAAACTGGCCCAGATTTTCGGGTTGTTACAATCTCCCCCACTTAAAACGTTTCGTCCCCGAAAAGGAACAAAGTCGAAAGTGGTTTGATCAGTCAACTCTACGTTCGATCTGGCTTCCATTCTCCAACTTTTCAGTTTCTGAGAGTTTTCAAATTTTTCAAAAATTTGGCTAACACCCGGAATTTTCGAAAAATTTCGCCATAACCTCCTTTGTACGGGGAGAGGTTTGGAAATTTATTGGGCCGTATTAGGTACCCAATAAATCCAAATAAGCATATACATATTTATAGTGATATATTCTGGTGTTTACAGGGGAGCGTGTATTGATAATAACTCCAGAGAATAAATTCTCGTCACCCTATCAAAGCCTGAGGGAGTGTGTATTTTAAATGCTCCAGAGGATAAATCCTCGTCACCTCGTCCCGTGTGGGAAATAAATAGTTCATGTGCCGTATCTAATAACTAGAGAGACGTGATTATTGTCAACTCTAGACCCGTGTGGGGTTTTTATTAATCTGGCAATTTTATCGTTACAATTTAAATAGTCCATATCAGTCATCAGTTCAACCTGTAAAATATAGTCATCGCCATACAAGCCTCTCGCTCGTATGGTAAATCTTCCACCTCGTCACACAAGCTCCAAATGCTTATGTGGTATATGATGAAGCATGCCTATCTTCCAGAAGTATGCCATGTAATGTAGTTCAAATTTAATTGTTGCTATCCTATGGCGATGTTTATTATTTCACACAGAATAACCAGCACTCCGCATCCAATGGCATTCACAGGAGTTGATATAATAATAAAAGTGCGCATCCAACTCATTAAGGTTTACCTATTTGTCGGGCACACAAATAAAATCTTTACTCAACAGCTATCCAATTTCCTGTTCGAATATATATAGTGCACAAGTATATATTTCTAACTATTTTCTAATCAGTTCAATGTGTGATTTAATTGAACAAATTTGTTCTGTTTTTTTTATGATATTCTAATCTTCTCTAAATCAAAGGCCAAAAAGAAACATAACAATGGAAGCCGAAAAGGAACGAAGCCGAAAGTTGTTTAACAAATCAACTTAACTTCCATTAATTTGACTACGGCTTAAGTTCATCAACTTTTCAGTTTCTAAGAACTTTTCAATTTTTTCAAAAATTTGGCTAACACCCTAAATTTTCGAAAAATTTCGCCATAACCTCCCCTACACCGGGAGCAACGGGAAAATCCCAAAATTGCCATACAGGCCTTCTGATCTCAAAAAGAAAAAGCCAAGCGGCTAGCCAATCGGCTCATAAAATCATCATCACCCAAACAAAACAGTAAATTATAGTAAATATGTACCTATTTGTCGGGAAAACAAATTTTATTCTCTGCTCTATCCACCTTGCTATGACCTGTTCAATGTAAGTACATGTATATGCAAGCAAATGCAACTAATTTTCAATACAATTCAATATGTGATTCAATTAGGCTAAATGGTTCAATATTATCAAACAAATAACCAAACAACACAAACATCAATCAATTAGTGGATTAATGTTTCAAATTCATAATTTTGATACATATATTCAGAAAATCATGTTTTTGATGCCAATTCACAACAAATAAATCTATCTATATAGTTTTGGTTCTCACACCAGTCTAATGGAAATATATAGAAATCACACCTTCGAAATACGAACGTAAATACTGATGATGTGGCCACATCATCAGAATTATCCCTGGGTGTCTAGAATGTGATTCTATATCTATCCAGTATATTAAAACTTCGAATATACGTTCATGACGCGTATACGTGAAATCTTTATATACTCGATTGTCCATATTCAATATAAATAAATATTCAAATATGTATAAAGCGATTTAAATTTTCAAAACAAAATTGTTTTCATTTGAAAAATATACTCTTCACACTTGTTCTAGGATGCTACTGATCCTATCTCTAACGAGTCATTCTAATTGGACATTACTAATCCAATATCTGATGAATTCTTTCGTATGGTTCTAATGTGTCTTGTTCTCGAGCTCTGTAAACCAAAGCTCTGATACCAAACTGAGACGACCCGAACTTCCCCGTGAAGGAAAGCACGGATAGAATTGAGAACAGGACAAAATAGAACGCAGACGGAAGAACATTTCATTGTTAATTACAACAATTCCATCAGAATACAAGAATATACATAGTACAAATGAATAAATTACATTCAACAAATATCAGAGACTACAATAACTTACAAATCAGCGGAAAAATAATACAAAGCACAACTGAAAGTAATGCATGGATACAGAGCTTTCCAAGCATCGTTCCAGCTGTAAATCAGGATCCAGTGAATATAAATCTGCAAAACCAAAACTATTAGCTGCCCATGTGGAAAATAGGGGCACCCAAAGTTTAGGTTAAAACAATAAACTCCAGGTCAGTCATGTGACTGGTGTGAGAACTAAAACAGTTATTAATCTTTATTTTTAAAGCTAGGTAAATCAAGGGACCATGCCGTATAACACGGAACGGGTTTCCTCCCAAAAATACCAGTGCATAAAACAAACAGCACAATGCTAAATAAAGAAAAATGAAGCTATTATAAGACCCATGTCCCATCACACAATGCAATGCAAGCCGGAGGATAGGGTTTTTACCTTATAATAGCCAAAGAATGCTTGATACGTTTAAAACACATTATTTGATACTATTACAAGTGTATAGTGTCAAAACAATTTCAATCATAAATATCAATCATAGGCGGCATGAATGACCCATAACTATATGTCGCCATACTAGGTTCTACAAATAAAACCGCAATATCATGTATTGGAAATTGGATTTCCGTCATGAGTCGAGGCAGGTGGAAAGCTCCTCTCCGCGTTCGAGACACATTAGCAAATGCCTCAGGACCCCACTATGATCCTTTGGAACCTCCAAGGCCGGTCCTCTCTTACTTTTGAGGATTAGTTATTCCTGAACACACGTTTCCCGGTCCTTACAGACCTATATCCGAGGCGCCTCGTATCCAACAACCACACAGGTGAAAAGTATATAAATGTCAGGGCTGGTAGGTCACTGACACCACCATAGCTAGAAAGAAACGTCGTGCATTCCTTGTGTCCGTATCCCGTTTTTGACTCATACCGAGGTGTGAGGCTCGCGAATTCACGTTATACACAAAACTGCACCACACAGGCCGTGCTTTGATCATCAACCACAAGACTTTGCTTTGCAATAGAAGCCTTGATCAATTGCCACTTACGCGTGCTACACTAGCAATTCACTCCACGTGACTGATGTCCATCGAAATACAACCTCTGAGCTCGTACCTCTCAGAGAAGGGCGTTAAGCAAGAGAATAAATTCTCCACCGCCAAACATATGTATATTTAATAGAGATCAATCAACACAGAATAAAATCCAATGTCAGACACACAATCCATTTACAAGTTCGCTCTGGGTCTGAACGAAACCGGAGGCACTTTCCTCGCATATCCATCCATATCCAAGTACGTCTGGACGATCAACAACTGTTTCCCTCATCTTGGGTGTACAGCCCAATCGAGATCATCAGTAATCACCCAAATGATGTGAAGACTTCCAATCTTCAACCATCGTCTTCATCTTCGACATCTCGTCGAATCGGTTATTCAGAATGGGTATAAACCCGGCCTTTCTGAATAACCCACGTATATGATAAACAAATGTTACACAAACACAACAAACGCCTCATTCCAATTCAGAATATCCTTTTATTCACGAAATCACATTCTTAGGGAAAGGTTCCCATTAATTTTATCCAAGATAAATTCTTCTAAATTTATTCTTTAATCTTCCTTGGGATATCATTTCAAACTAGTCGAGATTAGCGAACCACACCGAAGTAATTATTTATTTTATTTCCCAATCCCAACCTATTCATCCCATGGAGCAAAACTGGTAATACTTCATATCTGACACCACGGTGCTATCGGTAAAATTAATTACCATTTCACGTTCAAATCTAATTAAAGATTTAACTATCGCTTTGGAGCAAAACTGGTGGTACTCCATTCTCGATCACCGTTCAGATTTGATAATTTAAATTATCAATTCACATTTCAATCTAATTAAAGATTCATTAAAACTCCCCTTAGTTTTAATCTTCTTAAAAATCAATATCCTGTCTTTAACTGGGTTAAAGAACCAATGTCATCTAAACACGATTCACGATAAACCCAAAATCACACTCTATTGTTAATCGGGTTAAAGAACAGGTGTTGTTCAAAACACCGCTTACGATAAACCCAAAAAGCGATTCAAATTTAATTCGAATTAAATATTATTTAATTGATACATTTCATTAAATCTAAATAGAAAGATTTAATCTTTTTCTCTATTGGGCTTAAGAACAGTGTTAATAAAGACACCATTCACGACAAACCCAAATCGCATTGGATGTTAAATACAAGGCTCTGAATAGAAAATATACCGGCTTATATTCAATATCAAATCCTGAAACCAACAAATATCATATTGGAAATAACGATATAAAATATATCTTTCAAATTCCCATAACAATATTTGTATAGTCACGACATCCAACATCGAAATATTCCGAAGATAATTTCGATTCAACTCCAGTCCAATTCATGTATTAGGAATATTGATTATTTTTAAAATCCCTTTCAAATTCAATTTATTTATTTCAAAAATAAATTGATTTTAATTCTAGTTCAAAACTAGTTCATTTCGATAAAAAAACTATTTTTATCATTTCAAATGTGGAGTTTTTCATCCCAGTTCTTTCCAATTCACATATTATGATTTTACACAAATTATCAATATTTTTAATAATTTTATCAAGGCCCGTACAGTCGATTTCCAACAACGACCATCGAACTGCACTTACAGCGACCTTTTCTGAAATTGATTTGGATATAATTCCAAATCCAACCGTTAGATTTCAAATTTCTAATATTCATTGGAAAGCTCTTTTCGATACAAACCCAACGGTTCCGGTTTTAGGAGAATCCAACGGTCGGATCTCCCGTAATGTCAATTCGAAGTCAATGGTCGAAATTCACGAACTTCCGTGGCGCGGCGCGTTCTATTCAGGCCATTATATATATAATATAATATATATTATATATATTTCGTCGATTTCCTTTTAAAACGTATTTTATAAATCATTTTAAATTCGTTTTCAAAACCACTTCAACTCTACATTCAATTTCAAATCAAATTGAATATTTCGTATCATTACTATATAAATGATAATATTTTCAAAACGTTATATTTTGAAATCACTTCTTTTTCTATATTCATTATAAAAACGAATACAATCGATATAAATATCGTTCACGTCAAAATGGTACAACTCTAATCAACACGGCTTTATATATTTCAATAAATTCGTTATTCTATTCAACACATGAATCTATATTTCTTTCAACACACGACTAATCTCAACACATGAGCATCGTCAACACATGACTATTTTTATACTCAACACATGAAATTTCTTTTATAATATTCATTATTTTCCCGATTGGAATGAGGCCCAATCAATCACCATATAACGTTAATTATATGGATTCCATACAACCCATGTATATAATAGCAACGATAAACAATCAACCATCATCCAAAGTGCACCACACAACTGCATAAGCATTAAATATAAATAATTAACGCTTACACAGCCTGTCGACCAACCGATCGACATACAATTAAATAATTGGGATTAGTGTACGCCAAATATCATCCCAACACCCGTGTGGGGTTTCAAATCAACAAACACAGATTTTTATTTGTGCAGTTGGGCGATGTGTAAAATTTATCGACCCAATCAATATCAGTCAAATCAGTGTATATAAACAAATTGGCTGATTTGTTTATAAATATTTATTTATTCACTTTCACGTTAAAAATTATATTTTTAACGATAATTCATTTATTTCAACAGTCTACAATTTATTATCGATTTCACATCCATATCACAAACAAATTTTCACAACATACCAATCAAACAAACAAGCCATCCATGGTCTGTGGATGACGGGTGTCGGGTGCTGCTAAGCACCGTCTGCATCCTAGTATATATATATATATAACTAGAAAAAGGAATTTAGAGTGAGAAGTTCTCACCGATAGCCAATCCAAATGCCTCTACTCTTTCTATGTAGAAAATCTTGTCGTTCTCGCCTTTCATCACTTTCGTTGCCCGTAGCCACTACATATATAAAAATCACATTTTTATATTGTTGCTATGTATATAAAAATCACATTTTTATATTGTTGCTATGTATATGGATAAAAATTCTATTTTTATATCGCTATTATATAGATAAAAATTATATTTTTACACTGCTACTATATAGATAAAAATTCTAATTTTACATCGCTACTAGATAGATAAAAATTCTATTTTTACATCGATGTTCATACAATAAAGATTATATTTTTATCGCGCTATTCTCTATATAAAGATTTCACCTTTTCAAATATAAAGATTTCGCCTTTTCAAATATAAAGATTTCGCCTTTTCAAATATAAAGATTTCGCCTTTTCAAATATAAAGATTTCATTTTTGTATCGCCCCTTATATAAAAACACATCTTTGCTCCTTCTACATAATAAAGATCAAATCTTTAATATTTCTATAATGCAAAAATCATATTTTTAATCTTCCACTAATATAAAAATCGCATCTTTGTATATATAAAGATCTCATCTTTATTTGTTGTTCATGTAGATAAAAATCAAATCTTTTTCAAATCGTATTTCATATGGAAGCCGATTTTATATTCTCCTATAACCAAATACATTAAATGAATAAAATAAGAGAAGTAAAAATAAAAATAAAAGTAAAAGTAAAAGGGCTTACAGTAGTTTAGGGGGTTGGAATTGGCGGTCTGACAGTCGGGAGGGGGCTCGCGAGAGGGTGGAAGGAAGGGGCGGCTGACTGGGCGCGGCGCGCCAGGCGAGAGGGGGGAGGAAGAAGAAGAGCGGTGGCGGCAGAGGGGGGTGCGGCGGTTGATTTGGGTGCATGGGGTGGGGGGAGTACAGGGGTTTCGGGGGGGGGGCCTGGGTGAGTCGAACGAGGAAGGAGGAGAAGAAGAGGGGGACGACGGTGGGAGGAAGAGGCGGAGGTGCAGGCGGTGGGGGAGGCGATCGGTGGATGGTGGATGCGGTGCGACAAGGGGGAGCGGCCTCCGTCGTTTTCTCTTTTTTTTTTCGATTCAGTAAACTGAGAATGAGGGGGGGCAACGGTTTTTAAGGGGAAGGTAAGTTTTATTTTTTTTATCATTTTAATTATTTAATTTACAAAAAGTTGACTTTTTCATACGACCTCTAAACGAGGCCCACCGCCTGTCGTCCATAGCTAATTACCCCCATTCCGAACACAATGGAATATGTATCGTAGGCTGATTCGATCATTTCGATCAGTTTTCGTCAAAATCAACATATAACTCTATATATTGAATTTGAACGCAAATTTCAATTTACTGGGGTCGCATACTAACTCTATAAATCCTAGAAAAATATTTTCTAGCTTCGTATTGACGATACGGTCCTAACAAAACTAATTTCGTCGAATTCTGAAACCGTTAGAAAAATGGCCATTTTCCAGTCGATTAAAATCAACTGAAACTGGTCCAACGTGTTTTCCTTTGCCACGCTCACATATTGATTCGAAAAATTATGAAATTTGGAATCTAGCAATAACTTGACATCACGGACCCAACAAAAGTGGTTTCGTCGAAATCCGAAGTCATTTGCAAAATTCCCATTTTTAAGGGCCTGAATTCCATAACGACTATTCAAAATTTTCAACTGGACATATCTTTTGATTCCCGCTATGAAATTTCAATTTTTCGGATTCGTTGGAAAGATATTCACAATCAGATCCTAATGTTTTTGGTTTTACTAAAATCCGATTTATTTTGCACCCGGTACATTCAATTGAAGTTTGAAATCGAATTATCGAACTACCGCGCCATTTTCAATTATTTTTATATTTATATATAATTATTTATATTCTAACGACGACGTATATAATATATACGTCGAATTCTATTCAAAATAAATTTCTCGTCGATATTATTTAAAATAATTCATTTTAAATGTTCAAAATTCACTAAAGTTGCCAAAATAAAAATTTTAAACTGGCCCAGATTTTCGAGTTGTTACAATCTCCCCCACTTAAAACTTTTCATCCCCGAAAAGGAACAAAGTCGAAAGTGGTTTGATCAGTCAACTCTACGTTCGATCTGGCTTCCATTCTCCAACTTTTCAGTTTCTGAGAGTTTTCAAATTCTTCAAAAATTTGGCTAACACCCGGAATTTTCGAATTTTTTTGCCATAACCTCCTTTGTACGGGGAGAGGTTTGGAAATTTATTGGGCCGTATTAGGTACCCAATAAATCCTAATGAGCATACACATATTTATAGTGATATATTCTGGTGTTTACAGGGGAGCGTGTATTGATAATAACTCCAGAGAATAAATTCTCATCACCCTGTCAAAGCCTGAGGGAGTGTGTATTTTAAATGCTCTAGAGGATAAATCCTCGTCACCTCGTCCCGTGTGGGAAATAAATAGTCCATGTGCCGTATCTAATAACTAGAGAGACGTGATTATTGTCAACTCTAGACCCGTGTGGGGTTTTTATTAATCTGGCAATTTTATCGTTACAATTTAAAATGTGCCGTAACTAAACTTCTTAATTTTTATAAGATTAGTAAATTTAGTTAATTTTTTATAATAGTTAGGTAATTTTTATAATAGTTAGTTAATTTTTAATTATTGTTATTATTATTATATAATACAAGGTAATATTTTATAAAAATTTAACTAAGTAAACTTCTTAATTTTTATAAGATTAGTAAACTTAGTTAATTTTTTATGATAGTTAGTTAATTTTTATAATAGTTTGTTAATTTTTAATTATTGCTATTATTATTATAGAATATTTGGTAATATTTTATATTTTTATGTACTTAGTTAACTTTTATAAACTAAACTTCTTAATTTTTATAAGATTAGTAAACTTAGATAATTTTTTATAATAGTTAGTTAATTTTTATAATAGTTAGTTAATTTTTAATTATTGCTATTACTATTATAGAATACTTGATAATATTTTATATTTTTATATACTTAGTTAACTTTTATAAACTAAACTTCTTAATTTTTATGAGATTAGTAAACTTATTTAATTTTTTATAATAGTTAGTTAATTTTTATAATAGTTAGTTAATTATTAATTATTGCTATTGTTATTACAGAATACTTGGTAATATTTTATAAAAAGTTAGTTAATTCACTACTATTATAAATCTTATTGTTATTATTATTACAGAAGTTTAGTTATGTTTTGTATTTTTATGTATTTTGTTAATCCTACTATGGTGACGTTCTTTATATGAGAGTATGAGACAGTATTATTATTACATCCTACTATGGTGACATTCTTTATAAGTTAATACACAGTACTATAAATAAGGAACAGAGAAGGGAGTTTGGTGGCAATAGGCGTTCCACTTTTTTCAGCTGTGTACTCCTTCATCTGAGAGTTTACTGCCTAGGTTAACCTAAAAAAGAAGGAACCACTTTTTTCATTTGTGTACCCTTCATAGAAACAACAGAAAATTTCAGACATTTGAACTTATTTTCAGACGTTAGACCTGGTTCAGACGTCTAAAAATAGGTTTCAAACGTCTGACCTGGCTCAGACGTCTAAAAATAGGTTTCAGACGTCTGCAATGGATTTTGTCCAACACCCTAAGACCATTTCAGATGTCTGAAATTAAATATGTTAATACACAGTACTATAAATAAGGAACCTGAAACCAATTTAAAAATTATTTTTAATTGATTTTAATAGAAATTAAATATTTTAGATAAATTATTTTGAGAATGAGTGATTTATAATTTATTTAAATCGAAGTTAGAACGTATAAATTTGAAAATTTAATTAAAACGAACTCGGAATGGCGTGGTAGTTTGAAAATTTGGTTTTCAACTTTAACTGAATATACATAATTCATAATAAGTCAGATTTTTGTAAAACAAGAAATGTTATAATCCATTTAATTATATCTTTCTAATCAATGTAAGAAATTAAGATTTCACTTTATAAATTGAAAGTTATGTCTAAATTAAAATTTAGAATAGTCGCTATGGAATTTAAATATATTTTTAAAAAGGTATGTATAGCCCGTAGAAAACTCACATTTGCATACAGATGAATTTGGACTCGAAACCACTTCCATTAAGTTCAAAATGTCGTTTGCTTGTTTGAAAACTATAAGCATCGATACCTTTGGAGTTGGAGAAATTTTGGTCTTTTTCATTGGATATAAGACCAAAAATATCACTTTTTGCATATGGTTGAATTTGGACTTGAAACCACTTCTATTGAGTTCAAAATGTCTTTTAGATGTTCGAAAAGGATAAACATCGATATATTCTGAGCTTCGGAATTTTGGCACTTGGGTTGGGTCTTTATTGGCTAAACCTAGCCTACTCACTTAAGAGCTCCATCAGCCCTCTCCTCTTCATTAGTTAATTTTCGCTTCAAAGAAATAGAAAATGGGGATAGGGAATGGGAAATTAAAATTCGCTAAACCTAGTTAGTCCTAGAGGCTCCAATTCTTGTTGAAATCAAGTGAAAATCAAAGGAAAAGCTTAGGTAAGCTCCTCTCCATCTTCTCCAACTCAATTCCTCTTTGATTTATGAGATTTCCTATGACCTAATTCTTAGGAAATATGTTCATATGATCATAGCTTTTTGATTCTAATGTTTTTATCGAAGAGAGGATGTTCTAGCTCGCTATTAGACTGATTCATAGCTTCTAACTATCAAAGGTGAGTTCTTCATGAATTCACATCTTTGCCACAATCCTAGAGGCTTGTAAAGTGTAATCTAGGTTCATTTTAATTCGTGTATATGCATATGAATGGGTTAGATAAGTATACAGTTTTCGGTTTATTAGTTTTAATTTCATAAAATTGGAATTTCTCATTTAGATTGTACCCACAATCGTATGCATATGCTATGAGTTGTTATGGCGATATTGTGAAGCTTCTTTGTCGCACCAGCAAGTTCTAAGACTTCACAATTCTCTTATATCGCAATTGATTGCTTTGGTTTGGAATTTAGTTCATTTTTGAAATTATAATCAAAACCATTGCAAATCTCTTGTATTAATGTATATGCATGTAAGTTTAGTGTTATTAGTTGCTTTAGGGAGTTATGTAAGCCTCATTTGCATGTACATAACATCATAGGCCTTTGGGCAATTGCTGAGATCACTTTGAGCTTGTTAACTAGGCAAACTATGCTCAGGTTCAGGATTCAGACATCTGAAATAGCTCAAAAATGAACTAAATCCTTGTTGTTTCAAGAAAATGCAAATTCAGACGTATAAATTTTTAATTCAGACGTTTGAATCCTGTTTTTCTGCTGTTGACCAGTGGAGACCACAGTCAATAGTTTAGTCCCATTCGGGCACTTTTCCGGTCGAGTTTCGGCCCAATTCGACTTCGTTTGTGACTTGTCAGTTTCTCTGCTTCGCAGATTTCAGCAACTCGATTCTTATGAAATCGTTTTATGAAATCTTCAATTAAAGAATGATAGAGTGGAAACCAATGGTGAGAACTCTCTCGCTTAAAATTTTGTATAGCTATTTATTTTTATAACTGTATATATATATCGTTTGCCTGTGATTGCAATATTTGTTTATTGTTTGATGGACGTTGACAGTTTTAATGTTATCATTATTAAACTGTGATTATAAATGTCTATAAATAAAACGTGTAAATTATAAATGATTGGGATGACAATTTACCCACCCGTCTCCCGAATATTAGATAAATTCACATGGATTGTTATTAAAACCCCACACGGTTTTTGGGACGATAATTTTATACAATGCCCAATTATGCAAATAATAGTCATTAGATGTTGATTGAAAACCCCACATGTGTCTGGGGATGATAACAACTTCACACATCTCCCTTGTGTTTAGTTGTATGTCAATCGATTGATTTACTGACCGTTGTAAGCGTTATTTAACTACTTAATGCTTATACAATTTACACTCTGGATGTAAATTGGATGTTTGATAGTTGTTTATAATTATTTTTGAATAAGTACGATGTATGGAATCCATATAAATATAATTATGTGGTAATTGTTTGAGTCTCATTCCAATTCAGAAATAATGAATATTTTTAAATAATATTCAATGAAGAATCAAGATATGATTTTGATGTCCGATTTTGGATGGACATGAAAATGTTGAGATAATTTTGGATGAAATACTCCAAGTTTAAAAAGATAAAATATATTTTTACTGAATGAAATGGTTAACAATTAGAATAAAGAATTGATATGGTTTTAATATAACTAGGATTTTCCAACATATGAATTGGAAAGGATTTAAATGGAAATAATCTTTGGAATATTTCGATATTGGATTCCATGATTATACGAATATTGTTGAGGAATTTGGAAGATATACATATCGTTATTCTCAATACGATATCCGTTGGTTTTAGAATTTGATATTGAATATAAGTCAATATGATTTCTATTTAGAGCCTTGTATTCAATATCAAATTGGATTTTGGGTTTGTCGTGAATGGTGTCTTCAATAACATTAGTTCTTAAACCCAGTTGAGAAAAGGATAAATCTTTTAACTAAAATTTATTGAAGTTCCAATTAATAAATATAATTGGAATTAAATGGTAGTTGATTTTGGGTTCATTGTGAATGATGTTTTAAACAACGTTTGTTCTTAAAACCTAATTAACAGTGAAAATATGATTTGGAATTTATAAATCTTTTAACTAAGATTTAATGAAAATTTCCAAAGTAAAGTTTTCCAATTTAATACATTAAATTGGAATTGAGTGAAAGTTCTATTTTAATAGAAGAGGATTTTGGGTTTATCATGAACTATGTTTTAAATGACATTGGTTCTTTAACCCGAGGAAAGACAGGATTTATTTCCTAACTTTGAATAATAATTTTGTGAAAATCAATTTAATACACTAACGCGGCAAGTCACGGAACGGGTTTACTCCCATGAATACCCTAAAATAAACAATTTTTAAACAACACAATACTTTTTGAAAAATGAATGTATTATAAGACTCGGGTCCGATCACACAATGCAAAACAAACCAGAGGATAGAGTTTTACCTTATAATAGCCAAACATGCTTGATATGATTTAAAACAAATCATTTGGATATTACTATAACTGCATAGTGTCAAATACAACTTCAAATGTAAATGTATCAATCATAGACGACATAGTACCCATCCTACTATGTCGCCATATAGGTTTACAATTAAAACCGCATGATGTCGTAATGGAAATTGGATTTCCGTCATGAGTCAAGGCAAGGGATGATCTCCTTACCAATTCGGATCACCTCTAGAAAGATGACCCAGGATCACACCTATGGGCAACCCTTGGATCCTGCAAGGCCGATCCACACGAAACGTTTGTGGATTGGTTAATCCTAAACAGTACCTTTCCCAGTCCTATCAGAACTATCACTCAAGCCTTTTAGTCGGCTCTAATCCAAGGCACCTCATCCCATCATCCACATAAGTAAAAATGTCTGGGTTCCATACCATGACACAACTTCTAGCTTGAAGGAAAATTATGCACTCCTTGCATCTTTTATCCCGTTTCTGACTCATATCGGGGTGTGAGGCTCGCGAATCAACGTATGTTGTTTAAAGCGGTGCTTTGATCATCATCCGCAAGGCCCTTCTTTTCAGCAAAAGCCTTGATCATTTGCATCTTAACATACCACATTGTCAATTCATGCCATACAACTGATTTCTGTCAATATATAACCTCTAAGCTCATACGTCTCAGAGAAGGGTGTTAAGCGAGAGAATAAATTCTCCGCCACCAAACAGATACATATTTAATAGAAAAAAAATCAATACAGAATGAAATACAATGTCATACATAATCCATTTACAATTTCGTTTTGGGTCTGAACGAAACCGGAGGCACCTTATTCCTCATCCCATATGTCCAATACAGGAGAGAGGTCCTCGCATATCCGAACGATCTCCAAGTACGTCTGCACGATCACCGCTTATTACATCGTCTTGGGTGTACAGCCCAATCAAGACATCTATAATCATCCAAATGATGTGAAGATATTCGGTCTTCCACCACCATCTTCATCGTCGACTTTTAATCGTCGTAACAGTTATTTAGAATGGGTTAAACCTGCCTTTCTGAATAGTTAACATGTCTTTACAATCATGTGATAAATACGTAAAGATAACACACACCTCATTCCAATCCAGATTATTCTTTTATTCAGATATTCATATCTTTGGGGAAAGGTTCCCATTAATTTTATCAAAGATAAAATCTTTTAAATTTATTCTTTAATCTTCCTTTGGAAATAATTTCAAAAGATTTATTATATCTTTTCACAACTTAAACCAATTTAAGGTTTATCAACTACCGGGATTAACGAGCCTTAGCCGAAATGATCATAATTTTATCATCCCAATCCCAACCTATTCATCCCATGGAGCAAAACTGGTGGTGGTCCATAACTAACACCCACGGTGTTATCAGTAAATTCAACTACCACTTAACGTTCAAATCTAATTAAAGATTTAAGTATCGCATGGAATAAAACTGGCGGTACTCCATTCTCGCACATTTCTTGAAATTAGTAAATTAAATTACCTTATTTATATTTCAGTTTTGTTCATCAAATTGGAAAATTTTACTTTAGAAAATTCTCATTAAATCTTAGTTAAGAGATTTATAAATTCTAATTTCATAACAAAAGATGCACAAGATAAATTGTGCATTTTTGCCCAGGTCAGACGACTGACATAAAATGCACAGACGTCTGGTCTTACTAGGTTAGATTTCCAGAGAGTTTTGACAAACGTCTGACCCCCTTTGGACAGACATTTGATTACAAGAAAAATATATTCCAGAGAGTTTGTACAGAGAAGACGGAGAAGATGAAGAGGAGCTTACCTAAGCTTCTACACTTAATTTGCACTTGATTTGCACAAGATTGAAGCTCCTAGATTAAGCTGGGGCTTAGCTGTAACACCCCGTGAATTCTATAACATTAAGCTTCACAAATTAAAGTGTAATTAATTCTAAATGAAAGAATTAAGGGAAATGGGTTACGCCATTGCGTTCGTCTCGGAATTCTGCTTGAGATAGAGTCCGAATATGCGTGAATCGAACTCCGTATGAAGGAGTTATGACCTTCGGAAGTTTCAGAATAAAATTTAAAATTCAAATAGCTCGGTTTCAAATTCAAAATTTGGAAAACAGGTTCAATCTGTGCTGGGCGGGAAAATTCCCGCCCAGGGACCAGGTCGACCATAGGGTCGACCATGGTGTCGACCAGGTCACCCCAGGTCGACCATAGTGTCGGCCTGGGTGTCGACCTGCCAGTCGACCTACCTGGTCGACTCGGCTGGCTGGGTCTGGCTCTGGCTCGAATTTCTGTGGCTCGGTGTGTCATTAGGGCGGACATGTCACCTCTTGATTGGCTCTTTGAACTTTGTATGGTCTAGATTCCTCCTATATTCATCTGACGGCTCAAAACAATTTAAAAATCAATATATACATCCTAAGTCTCAAGTAAAATTCACACAAAAAAATAAGATGGGAGTCGTCATGCTGCCAGGAAGGAATTGAGCGTAGCCGTCAAGAGAGAGGAGCTTAAAGACGAATCAAATTAAGAAGAAGACTAAAGCTTAATCAAAATAATCAACGCAACGTTAATCTACCCAAAGGAACGCATCTCAATTTCAGAATTCAGAATCCAGAATTCAAGATTCTGCATTCGTTGTAAGTATAGTGACCTTTCAGAATATGAATAAAAACTGTGACGTGATTCGATGTAAATGAAAATAGAATTGTGTTATTGTATGATAATGATATAAATTCTGTGTATTGTAATGATTCTATCATGACTTGTGTATTGATATTTGTGGCCTAAATTGATTGATGCAAGCCTATTGAACAATTGTATATGAAAACAATGGCACTTGCAAGTTTGTGGCAAAACTAGAATTTGACCCCTTTATGTTTACGTCTATGGCATGGACTATATACATTCTCTAAGTCTAAATTAAGGCTTATGTAAACATGTTCTAGATTTGAGACCTTTTATGCCTATATGACCCAAAACCTATGAACACATTCTTATGTTTATTTGCAAGTATAATTGGATCTATGTTAAGTATCGTTTGGGTTACATAAACTATGCAAGTTCATGTTGAAATAGGCTATATGATTAGATGTTAAAATTGGACATTTTGGTGAATATACAACATGTTAGTTTTGTGGTTGACATTATGCCAAGTTAAACATGTTTAAACCCAAGTTTGTATAAGCCTAGACTATGCCATTTCATATGTCACCTACTTAGTTATACTTTGATTTGAATGCAAGTTCACATGACCCATAATTTATGTTAGTATCGCTAAATAGCAAGTTCATGCGCCACACACCTTTATGTATTGTAATATATTACATGTTCTTGATTTCCCTTTTTTCTCACGTTTATAAAGTTGGGCTGAATTGTGTCGAGCCCAACACTTGTTATAATGTTGCGAACGTACAAACGGGGGTAATAACGTTGGGTGTAAAACATGGAAAATATATGTTGGCATGGTTGGCACATGCTAACGACAATGACATTTAAGCGGTATGAATTGTTATACCCAAGAATAAAGGACATGACATGACATTTACATTTAAGCGGTAGGTCTAACCGGGTGCGGGCGTGCACACACTCCGGAGCAGACAAACAGGGCACTGCGGGCACCAATAGTATAACCTATGCCTTCTAGAATTGTGTCGGGGCTGCCACCATGGGTCTTGATACACCCCACGGTGGGACCAACATAGGTATCTAAAATTCTTGGGGGCCGTATGACATATGTTTACGCGATTAGGAGCCGACCTTTAGAAAATGGGGATCACTTCACCCTCAGCATGGGGTGCCAGTTAGAATAAGGTCATGTAGGTGCAGAGATATAGTGTGGGTGCGATAATACATTTGATTCTAAACTACACTTCCTTAGCTTATGATACTTGCCTGTTTTCAGTTTATATCTATCATGCCCTTTTTCTTATTCACATACTGAAGAGTCACTAGATTTACTCAGGCTTTATGTCTAACTCTATTTTCTTTCGTCCCCCCCCCCCGCCCCCCGTTTCACAGGGAAGAAACAACTCAGCTCATTCAGACTCTTTGCAAGCTCCAAGACCGTAGATGTATGGTTTGGATCTTTTTTTCTCGGATTATGGCTTTGGATATCACTATGGGGATTTTTGTTACTTTATTAATGTTTTATGCTTCTTTAATAATCAAGACAGTAATGAGGTTGTAATGTTGGAAGTATTTTGAGACAACTATGGAAATGTTTTGTTTGTACACGTATTGATGAAATAAAAGTCTGTTTGGTTTCCACTGTTTAAAATATGTGTATTTATATCTGTCTTGTGTTTATCTGTGGCTTTTACTTATAAACCTCCACCAAAGTTAAGGCATTCCTTTTGTGAGTGACCTTAACGGAGGTGGGGTGTTTCACTTGGTATCAGAGCATAGGTTTACCAGACTAGATAAAAGTTTTTGAAACTATTTTCAAAAAGGAAGTTTAAAGAAGCATTTTTCAAGAAAAAGTGTTATATTTATAAAAAGACATAATTCCCCCAAAGCCATGTGCACTATCTCTCTCTATCCTTCGTTTTGAATCTTTCCTTTCTGTTTCAGCATGTCTGGAGACCTTAACCTTCCAGAAGGAGTACCGATACCCAGCTGGCTTAGGAGGTACTTAGAAGCAAGGGCCAATGGTGCGGGCCCAGCAGACATTCCTCCTCCAGTGGTCGCGGTTCCTCCTCCATCTCCTCCTCGTGGAAATGCCTTCGCAAAAACTTGTAGAGACTTCAAGGCTATGGGTGGAAAAGACTTTTATGGGACAGAATCCTTTGTAGGAGCAAGAAACTGGCTAAAGGAGACCGAGGATCTGTTTGTCATCTTCGGAGTTGATGACAGGCAAAAGATACAGCTAGCAATGTGGTTGCTTAAAGATGAAGCTTCCTATTGGTGGGAAATTAACAATGCTCAGAGGGTAGTGGAAACATGGGAATATTTCAGGACAAGGTTTGAGATGAAATTCCTCTCCCAAGCTGAAAGAAGCCTGCAAATGGAGAAGTTTCTAACTTTGAAACAGGGAAGTATGACAATCAGGGAGTACGTTAATCAATTTAATCAGCTGGCCAGATTTGGGCTGGACTTAGTAAACACCCAACACAAGAAGGCGCTTCGCTTCTTCAAATGTTTGAATGAGCCTCTACACAGGCTTGCTATGACCCATGTATCCACAGGAGCGACTTATGAAAGCTGGGTGGACATGGCGTTGCTACACGAGGAAGACAACGGCAAGAAAGAGACTAAGGTGGAAGAAAAGAAATAGGGTTTACAAGCTAAGAAAACAGACTTCAAGAAAGGAGGGAAGAACAATAAGCCCCGTGAGAGGAGAAGGTGCAATTTCTGTGGTATTGTGGGACATATATCAAAAGACTGCCGAAAAAGGAAGGCGAAGATGGGTGGTTGCTTCCATTGTGGAGAGACTGGGCACCAAGCTAAGGACTGCCTAAAGAAGAGAGGGCAGGTACAAAAAGCCAGATCCACTTCAGGGGGTCGGGTTCATGCGCTAGTGGCACCTCTGCAGGAACGAGGTAGTAATATTTGTGTAGAAAATGTAGTCTATCTTTATGATCATCCAGTTTGCACACTTTTTGACTCTGGTGCATCACACTCCTTTGTTTCATCTGCCTTGGTAGAATCTCTACATCTAGACATTAGTATGGTAGAGGATCCCTTAGTAGTTTCAAATCCAATTGGGGGCTCCGCTTACTTGTCAATGGTTTGTTTGGGTTTGAAAATCTCTATTCTCAGCGTTGAGTTTAGTTGTAATGCCTTTGTTTTGGGCTTCTCGGGATAAGGTTTGATCTTAGGCATGGACTGGTTTTCCAGTAATGGTGCCATTCTTGATTGTGAGAAAAGAGTAGTTAGACTCTTGACTCGGCTTGGTAACACTCTAGAGATTTCTTGTAATCCCCTGAATGCTGTTATGCTTAGTTATCTAGAGTCGTATGATGCTTCTGATGAGAATTTGCAGTTAGTTAGAGTAGTCCAGGAATATCCGGATGTCTTTGAGGAGGTGAAGGGCTTACCTCCGAGGCGGGAAATAGACTTCCGCATATATCTTGTGGATAATGCAAAACCTGTAGCTTTACCTGTCAGACATATGGCTCCAAAGGAGAGGAAGGAGCTCAGTAAACAGGTTAAAGAACTTCTCGAAAAGGGGTTAATTAGACGGAGCATTTCGGAATGGGGTGCTCCAGTGGTGTTCGCAACCAAAGCGGACGGTTTGCTTCGCCTTTGGGTCGACTATAGGGAGTTAAACAAATTGACCAAGAAAAATAGGCACCCTCTTCCTCGAATCAACGATTTGTTTGATCAGCTTGTAGATGCATCGATCTTCTCCCAACTGGATCTGGAAACTGGGTTCCATCAGCTAAGAGTGGCTGAAGACAGCATTGATAAAACGGCGTTCAGAACCCCAGATGGTTTCTTCGAGTGGCTTGTCATGCCTTTCGGCTTGACAAACGCACCATCTTATTTCGTAGACCTAATGAGAAGGGTGTTCAGAGAATTCCTCAACAAATTTGTGGTTGTCTTTGCAGATGATATCTTAATCTTCTCAAAGAATGAGGAAGAACATGCTCAGCATCTGAGAGAAATCGTGGATACTCTCCGTGCACATCAGCTAAAAGCCAAATTCTCCAAGTGCCACTTTTGGAGAAAGGAGGTAAGATTTCTAGGGCATATAGTGTCCAAAGAGGGGTTGGCTGTGGACCCCGCGAAATTAGTGGCAGTGCAAGATTGGAAGACACCAAGAAATGCAACCGAAGTCCGAAGCTTTCTTGGGCTAGCCGGTTTTTACCGAAAGTTTATTAGGGATTTCGCGAAAATCTCAGCTCCACTCACAAGGCTAACAAAGAAGAATCTGGCATTCACTTGGGATTTGGACTGCGAGTTTGCTTTCCAATGATTAAAAAGGGCTCTCACAACAACCCCAGTTCTAACTTTGCCAGATGGAAGAAAAATGTTCACAGTATATACGGATGCTTGTGGTACGGGTCTAGGCGTTGTTTTGATGCAAGAAGGATGGGTAGTAGCTTATGGTGGAAGGCAATTGAAAGTTCATGAAAAGAACTACCCAACCAACGATCTTGAGTTAGCCGGCATCGTCTTTGCGCTTAAGTCATGGCGCCATTCTCTTCTAGGTGAGAAGTTTGAATTATACACTGATCATAAATCGTTGAAATATCTCTTCTCGCAGAAGGATCTTAACTTGAGGCAGCAAAGATGGATGGAGTTTCTTGCCTCGTATGACTTTGAAATTTCCTATACTCCCGGCAAAGGCAACGTAGTAGCAAACGCGTTGAGCCGAAAGAAACTGACCTTAAGCCCTCTCTTTGTGGAAAAGCAAATCTTGGAGTATATAGCCAGTTTTAACTTTAGGCCCTCCTCGGATTTTGTACCAGGTTTGTTAGCATCTCTCGAAGTACGCCCTACTCTCTTGGACTCAATAGGGGTTGCACAACGTGGAGACCCTTAGCTTGTTGATGTGTTTGATAAACTTATTAGGGGTGAGACTTCTAGTCACCTCAGTAGATACGCCATCGATGATAAGGGTTGGCTGAGGCGAGATGGAAGATTAAGCATCCCACAAGCAAGCGAGTTGACAAAGAAGGTTCTCGAGGAAGCGCATCATTCCAAGATGACTATACACCCTGGCGGTGATAAGAAGTACAAGGATATAAAAAGGACTTTCTTTTGGAGCGGCATGAAAAAGGACGTGGCAAATTTCGTTTCTAAGTGCATGACCTGCCAACGGGTCAAGGAGGAACAGAAGAAGCCTGGAGGACTACTTCATCCTTTAGAGGTCCCACAGTGGAAGTGAGATAGCATTCCAATGGACTTCATTGATGGACTACCTAGGTCGAGAAGAGGCAATACTAGCATTTGGGTAATAGTGGATAGGCTTACTAAAAGCGCCCACTTTATACCCGTTAAAAGTAGAAGGACTGCCTCATATCTAGCATCTCTTTATCTCAAGGAAATAGTTCGACTCCATGGGATACCCTTCAGCATTGTTATTGACCGAGACCCTATCTTCACAAGCGAGTTTTGGCGGAGTCTGCAAGAAGCTGTAGGCATACAGTTATGTTTGAGCATGGCCTACCACCCCCAAACCGATGGTCAGACAGAAAGGGTGAATAGAGTTTTAGAGGATCTTTTAAGACTTTGCGTTCTTGACAATGGAGGGACATGGGAGGATCACCTTCCTTTAGTGGAATTTGCCTACAACAACAGCTACCAAACTACCATAGGCATGGCACCCTTCGAAGCCTTGTATGGAAGACCGTGCAAATCACCAACTTGTTGGTGGGAGTCTACAAATAAACTTATACTTGGGTCGGACATGATTCGAGAGACTTCGGAGAAAGTGGACTTGATACGAAGGAGAATGAAGACTGCCCAAGTTAGACAGAAATCCTACGCCAACAAAAGAAGGACCGACCTTGAGTTTGAGTTTGGGGACAGGGTTTTCCTTAAGGTATCTCCTTTAAGGAACGTCGTTCGCTTTGGATCCGCAGGAAAGCTAGCACCAAGATTTGTAAGACCGTTTCCTATCATCGAGAAGGTTGGGAGGATGGCCTATAGATTAGAGCTACCTGAGAGACTGGCCGGAGTTCACAATGACTTTCATGTTTCTCACCTCCGGAAGTGTTTGCATGAGTCTGCGGAAGTGGTGGAACCTAGCATTCTAGAAGAAACCGAAGTGGAACGTGAAGCAACTGTGAGGAGAGTTCCAACCCCCATCTTAGGAACTGAAGTGAAAAAGCTACGCAACCGCGAAGTCAAACTCATTAAAGTTCAGTGGAGCGACGCCGAGGAAGACACGACTTGGGAAACTGAGGACAGAATACGCACTGCCTACCCTTTTCTTTTTGAGGGTACATCTTTGATCTCTCTTTTTCCTTAAGTTATGCCTTATCTATCTTTTTAGGTATATCTCCTCGGTCCTTTTCCTAACTCCTTAGGTAGAAAACAAACGGATGCAAACATGTATTTGAAAACATGTTATGGATGATAGCTGCAAATGGTTGCTAGTGATTGCTAGTGGTTGCTCGTGGATGCATATACACACACACCCTAGGTAATAGATCGGCTCAGTCACTTCATATTGCATATGCATATATGTATTCTCATTTGTATATGGCTTAAACTTGATATGCTGTCATATGGTTGTCGCATTTGTATGAATAAGTTGTGCACTCATGTAGAATTACGAGTAGGAAAAATTTACATATATAATGGATTCATTGCACTTACATGATTCGCATTAAGGAGGTCAACTGAATCAGTAGACCGCCTGATTTCTGCATTAGATAAGGACATGTACACACACTATGCATATGATCATGAAGCATTAGAAGTCTTTTAAGGATAGTGGACGCCTGTGTTTGTTGGTTGAGTAGATGGACGGTTGGATGGTAGGATATACATTCTTCCTAATTTGAAGATTTCGGGGATGAAATCATTTTAAGGGGGGAGAATGTAACACCCCGTGAATTCTATAACATTAAGCTTCACAAATTAAAGTGTAATTAATTCTAAATGAAAGAATTAAGGGAAATGGGTTACGCCATTGCATTCGTCTCGGAATTCTGCTTGAGATAGAATCCGAGTTTGCGTGAATCAGATTCGTATGATGGGGTTATGACCTTCGGAAGTTTCAGAATAAAATTTAAAATTCAAACAGCTCGGTTTCAAATTCAAAATTCAAAATTCAAAAAACAGGTTTAAACTGGGCTGGGCGGGAAAATTCCCGCCCAGGGACCAGGTCGACCATGGTGTCGACCTGGTCACCCCAGGTCGACCATAGTGTCGACCTGGGTGTCGACCTGCCAGTCGACCTACCTGGTCGACCTGGATGGCTGGGTCTGGCTCTGGCTCGAATTTCTGAGGCTCGGTGTGTCATTAGGGCGGACATGTCACCTCTTGATTGGCTCTTTGAAATTTGTATGGTCTAGATTCCTCCTGTCTACATCTTACGGCTCAAAACAATTTAAAAATCTATATATACACCCTAAGTCTCAAGTAAAATTCACACAAAAAAATAAGATGGGAGTCGTCATGCTGCCAGGAAGGAATTGAGCATAGCCGTCAAGAGAGAGGAGCTTAGAGACGAATCAAATTAAGAAGAAGACTAAAGCTTAATCAAATTAATCAATGCAATGTTAATCTACCCAAAGGAACGCATCTCAATTTCAGAATTCAGAATCCAGAATTTAAGATTCGACATTCGTTGTAAGTATAGTGACCTTTCAGAATATGAATAAAAACTGTGACGTGATTTGATGTAAATGAAAATAGAATTGCATTATTGTATGATAATGATATAAATTCTGTGTATTGTAATGATTCTGTCATGACTTGTGTATTGATATTTGTGGCCTAAATTGATTGATGCAAGCCTATTGAACAATTGTATATGAAAACAATGGCACTTGCAAGTTTGTGGCAAAAACTAGAATTTGACCCCTTTATGTTATGTCTATGGCATGGACTATATACATTCTCTAAGTCTAAATTAAGGCTTATGTAAACATGTTCTATATTTGAGACCTTTTATGCCTATATGACCCAAAACCTATGAACACATTCTTATGTTTATTTGCGCAAGTATAATTGGATCTATGTTAAGTATCGTTTGGGTTACATACACTATGCAAGTTCATGTTGAAATAGGCTATATGATTAGATGTTAAAATTGGACATTTTGGTGAATATACAACATGTTAGTTTTGTGGTTGACATTATGCCAAGTTAAACATGTTTAAACCCAAGTTTGTATAAGTCTAGACTATGCCATTTCATATGTCACCTACTTAGTTATACTTTGATTTGAATGCAAGTTCACATGACCCATAATTTATGTTAGTATCGCTAAATTGCAAGTTCATGTGCCACACACCTTTATGTATTGTAAAATATTACATGTTCTTGATTTCCCCTTTTTCTCACGTTTATAAAGTTGGGCTGAATTGTGTCGAGCGCAACACCTGTTATAATGTTGCGAACGTACAAACGGGGGTAATAACGTTGGGTGTAAAACATGGAAAATATATGTTGGCATGGTTGGCACATGCCAACGACAATGACATTTAAGCGGTATGAATTGTTATACCCAAGAATAAAGGACATGACATTTACATATAATTGAGAAGTGATGAAATATGTAAATTTAAAAAACACCGTGTGTTTAACCCGAGGTTGGATTGAGTTGTGATGTAAACCTGCCCGGACCCGCCCGGCTGTCTAGTAGTCACAACAATACCTATCCAATGTTGGTGGTTAAGCATTGAGCCCAATAAGGACCCGAGGTTAGACTGAGCTACGGTGTAAACCTTCCCGGAACCGACCGGCATATCCAGTAACCGTAGCAATATCTGTCTAATGTGAGTAGTCAGGTGCTTTAAGAGGCTAAGGACAGATGGTAGGGTTAAGTCAACTACAAACACTTAACCAAATTCAACATGTTAACAAGAATTGATGGGTGAGGTTAGGTAAATACAGACACTTAACCACTTAACATGTTTGACTAGAAAACCCTAGTAACGAGGGACCCATTTCAACAGTAACCCATGTTAGGTATCATGGTACCCTGAAACTAGGCAGGGTGGGGCACGATTACTGGGCTGATTGTAAGTGGTCAAAACGACGACGGTGGGTGCACAGTGTAGGTCTAACCGGGTAAGGGCGTGCACACACTCCGGAGCAGACAAACAGGGCACTAGGGGCACCAGTAGTATAACCTATGCCTTCTAGAATTGTGTCGGGGCCGCCACCATGGGTCTTGATACACCCCATGGTGGGACCAGCATAGGTATCTACAATTCTTGGGGGTCGTATGACACATGTTTACGCGAGTAGGAGTCGATCTTTAGAAAATGGGGATCACTTCACCCTCAGCATGGGGTTCCAGTTAGAATAAGCTCAAGTAGGTGCAGAGATATAGTGTGGGTGCGATAGTACATTCGATTCTAAACTACACTTCCTTAGCTTGTGATACTTGCCTATTTTCAGCATATATCTATCATGCCCTTTTTCTTATTCGCATACTGAAGAGTCACTAGATTTACTCAGGCTTTATGTCTGACTCTATTTTCTTTTCGTCTTCTTTTCTTTCGTTTCCCGCCCCCCAGGTCCACAGGGAGGAAACAACTCAGCTCAGTCAGACTCTTTGCAAGCTCCAAGACCGTAGATGTATGGTTTGGATCTCTTTTGCTCGGATTATGGCTTTGGATATCACTATGGGGATTTTTGTTACTTTATTTATGTTTTATGCTTCTTTAATAATCAAGACAGTAATGAGGTTGTAATGTTGGATGTATTTTGAGACAACTATGGAAATTTTTTGTTTGTACACGTATTAATGAAATAAAAGTCTGTTTGGTTTCCGCTGTTTAAAATATGTGTATTTATATCTGTCTTGTGTTTATCTGTGGCTTTTACTTATAAACCTCCACCAAAGTTAAGGCGTTCCCTTTGTGAGTGACCTTAACGAAGGTGGGGTGTTTCATTGGCGAATTTCTATTTCCCATTCCTTATCCCCATTTCTATTTTTGGATGAAGTGTTTGAGGAATGAGGAGGAAGGGGGCTGATTTCGGGGTTATAAGAGTGGGCTAGGTTTAGCCAACCAAGACCCAACCTAGGTGCAAAAAACTCCGAAACTCGGAATGTATCGTAGCATATACTTTTCGAACACGTAAACGACATTTTGAACTCAATGGAAGTGGTTTCGAGTCCAAATTCGTCCATATGTAAAAAGTGACATTTTGGTCATGCATCCGGTGAAAAGGACCAAATTTCACCAACTCCAAAGATATCGTTGTTTATAGTTTTCGAACACCCAAACAACATTTTGAACCCAGTGGAAATGATTTCGTTGAAAACGGAGGTCATTTGCAAAATGGCAATTTTTAAGGGCTATATATAATATTAAAATACATACATATAAATTCCATAGCGACTATTCTAAATTTTAATTTAGGCATAACTTACAATTTACAAAGTGAAATCTCAATTCCTTACCTTCATTAGAAAATTACAATTCAAAATATTCCAATGTTTCCTGCTTTATCAAATTCTGATTTATATTGAATTCTATGCATTCATTCAAAGTTTAAAATCGAATTTTCAAAGTACCGCGCAATTTCGATTTCATTTTAATTAAATTTTAAATTTATACGTTCTAACTCCAATTAAAATAAATCTTAAGTCGTTTATTCTCGAAATAGTTCATCTAAATTATTTAATTTCTATGAAAATCAATTAAAAATAAATTTTAAATTTGTTCTAAAAATACGGGTTGTTACAATCTCCCCTACTTAAACTCTTTTCGTCCTCGAAAAGGAAGGAATTGAAGGTCGTTTACTTAACTAACTCAACCTTTGCTTGACTCAAGTTCTTTAACTTTTCAGTTTCTAGCAACTTTCTAATTTCTCAAAATTTGGCTAACGCCTTAAATTTTCGAGAAATTTCGCCATAATCTTCTTCGTACGGGTTGATCGGTACAACTACAAATGGTCTCCACAGGCTCTCATATATCAAAAGAAAATCCAAAAGCCAAGTGGCTGGCCAATCGGCTCATAGAATCATTAAACCCAATAAATACAGTAAATATGTACCTGTTAGTCGGGCGTACAATTTTATTCCTCTTCTTAGCTTCCACGCAATAACCCGTACAACATATATATATACATGTATATATACATCCAATTCAAACTAATTTTCAGTTAATTCAATATTAAATTCGATTTGGTTTATTTTACCTTTCATTTTCATTTTGGTTTAATTATTCCAATATTTTTATTAGTTAAACTAATAATCACACATCACAACCGGCAATCAATTATATAGCGGCATATAGCCGCTATTAATCAATTCTATAGCGGTTCGATAAACGTTATATATCGACATGTTATAAAAAACTGCTGAATATTTATAACACAAAAAAAAACCGCTGTAAAAGAGCATGGTTTTATAACACAAATTTGTCGCTATGTTACTTAAAGACAATAGCTCATTCTCAATGCTATTAAACATCCAAATCACAATGAAAATGAGAATTTTTATAACACATTGTAGGCGCTATAACATATTTATTCGATAGCAGCTATATGACGCTATTAAATCAGCATGTTATGGTATTGCTAAATCCTTTTACAGCTCGTAACAATTTAAAGAGCGGTGTATGAATGAAAAAAATATAATAACCAAATATATAAAGCATATTCATGATAACAAAATAAAGTATCAACTAACAAAATATATTTCATTCCATTAGTTACCAAATTCAATACATATGTTTTCAATTCCATATTGATGTCAATTTGAGTACAAAATATGAAGGTGTATCAGGTTTTATGTGCATACAACAATTTTGTTATGAAAGCTGGTCTTAATTCCTTCAGCTCCACGCATGATGACAGAGATGATCCAATATCTTCGAGATGACAATGAGAAAGCGATCACTGGACATAAATTATGTGTGAGTATTCAATATTATAATTCTAGAATAAACTAAAATTAACAAATATTGGGAAATACTAAAAGCCATCAATACCAAGCACTTTCCTTCGTGAGGGATTTTGCATTCTTCAGTGATTTCGTAATATCAAAAATTGGATTTCTTGAAAAAAGTGCAGGAAGAAATGTAAAGCTAAAAAGTATATGCAATTATGTTACTTTTCAAAGTGTATTTGGTATAAGGTGAACAAGCAATACTATATCTGAGAATCGATTATCATATACAGGAAAATCACAATTTTTGTGTGAACATGTAACAATGAAAAGATTTATGAGAAAAATAATGTGCTCTGTATATTGTGAAAGTACTGAAAAGGTGAAAATAGAAAATAGTGAGACTGTGTTCATATAGATTTTAACCATTGGATCCAAATATGTTCCTATTTGGAGATGAAATCAGAGGCAATCCAATAGTTAAGCTTCATTGTATCATCAATGAGCACGAAACTAATATTGATATACCAATGCAGACTACTACTATGTCAAACGTACAAGCAGTAAAAACTTTCCCTTCAAAAAAGGCTAATGCAACAAATAAAGCAACAGGACTAGGTTACAACAAGAATCTTGATTAAAACTGAAAATAAGCTTCACAAACATTAACGTGTGATGAAGTATATCAATAAAGACTTTAAAAAAACATTAAATTTTGTAGCCATACCCAGCGTATTCAAATGATGAAGCTGATCAAGTTTGCAAATGGATGATATGTTGTTATCTATAAATATAAATATATAATTAGCTCGCAACATATAAAACAAAATTAAAACATATACAATCAAAAGAAGCCATATCCATCTTTAAACCAGACAGGAATAACTGATATATTAGGAACATTGATGTCTTTTATCATAGGTGATATAACGAAAGGTATAAGGAAGCATCATTACCGTGTAAAACTATGAAATATTATCAACCACGAACAAAATACAGTGAAATATTTACAGTCAACTTACCTCCAATCTCCGACTTCTCCAATCTATAAAAAGCAAATCAATGTCTATGGATGAACCATTAAGGGACGGAGGATCGTCTATGTCATCGACATCAACGAATACTGGAAGAAAGAAAAGGCAAAAGTGGGCAGAACTTCCCTAATCTTATGGCACACTCATCAAAACGACGCGTCGACATTAAGGAAGCTTCTCGAAGATGATCAGGATCTCGTGAAAGCCATTAACTACGATAGCAGAATGCCATTACATGTGGCAGCTCTTCATGGATGGATGGATGTTGCTAAATGATTGATAGAGTTTGGGGCTGATGTTAATGCTTAGGATCGCTAGAAAAACACACCGCTGGCTGATGCAGAACGAGCTAAAAAACACAACATGATTGAGCTTTTGAAGTCCTATGGAGGCTTCTCTTTTGGTCAAAATAGGAGTCATTTTTAGCCAAAACCAATATACCTCTCCTTAATAAGTGTGACTGGGAAGTTGACCCTTCTGAGTTGGATTTCTCTACGTCGACTATTATCCAAAAGGGTTCGTTCGGTGAAATTCTAAGGGCCTCATGCGTGGAAATCCTGTAGCTGTTAAGCACCTTCTTCCATCCTTATCTGCTGATAGATTAGTGACCTAGAACTTTCGGCAAGAGGTCAATTTGCTAGTGAAGTTGAGGCATCCCAATATTGTTCAATTCTTAGGTGCAGTAACAGAAAGGAAACCTTTAATGTTGATCACAGAGTTTCTTCATGGAGGTGATCTTCATCAGTTCCTCAAGGAAAAGGGATCTCTCAGTCCTTTAACAGCTGTCAATTTTGCACTAGACATAGCAAGGGGGAATGTCATATCTTCATAATGAGCCAAATGTCATAATTCATCATGATTTGAAAACAAGGAATGTTCTACTGGAAAATCCCAATACTGATCATTGGAAAGTTGGGGAATTTGGATTATGTAAACTCATTAAAGTTCGGAACTCCCATGATGTGTACCAAATGACTGGAGAAACTGGAAGTTACCGATACATGGCGCCTGAAGTGTTCAAACATAGAAAATATGACATGAAAGTAGATGTTTTCTCGTTTTCCATGATATTATATGAGATGCTCGAAGGTGATCCTTCCCTGTCAAACTATGAACCATATAAAGCTGCAAAGTACGTTGTACATGGGCACAGACCAGATGGGCAAAGTACGCTGAGAAATTCTTATTTTCTCATTCATCGATAGCAAGTTGCAATAAATTATGGAGTGCTAATTTGCACCAGCTTTCATCAACAAACATGTTTGTTGAATTATGATGATTTATTAAAAAAATCCGTGAGACAAAATTGTTCCTCGTTGTATTCATTTATTATTTGTTGTGTGCATACATGCAGATATCTGTATACACATCCACATACATATGAAATGTACCTATGTATATGTGTGCATGTAGGTTGATGAACAAGTGCTAACGTATTTTACTATTTATATTTTGGTTGTGTTTGAATAGGAGCAAATATTGGTTGTATTACACGCGGTTTATTCAGATTTTATTGTCTAAAAAAACTGAAATATTAGGAAGAATATCAAAATATGAATAGTGACCAGATACAAATACCATTCAAAATCAATGCTCGTAAACTTGTCATGGAACTAACTTAGTCAAATTTCTCAAACTTGTTCTTGCCCGCATTGAAAACCTATATCACAAGAACCAAAAAACTACTTTTGACATCCTAGAATGGAACTATATCACTATCTAGTGCCATTAGTTAGTAAAGGTTAAGATAGCTAAGCAATATAATTTATAACAGTACACTTAAAATAATAACATATCCAAATTAGCCAACTGTTATTTGCATGATCAAACGTCTACAAACCTAAACTTGCTCTGTGGTATGCCATCTATTAACATCATGAAGAAAAATGCTGCTCTAATTCAACTCATGAAAATTTTGAGTTAATAAAAATCTACAGTTGAAACACATATCTCCAATCAATTTTTTTTAAGAATGAGCCTACATTCTTTTTCATAAGCATGGAAAAGTAAAAGAACTCTATTTCATTAACATGGATTTGACCTGGTCGATAACTATGGTTTCCTATGGTCAATAACTTAGTACTTTTTCATTAAAAGTTATAATTGTGCAACAAAATTTGCGATCTTCTGTTACTGCCATGTTAGGTCCTTTTTGTTTTTTCCCCTCTCTTCCAGATATGGTTTTGTCCCTAAATCGGAATAGGCCGTTTTAAATATATTCAGCATTTTAATATTGAATATCAAACAACTTACATTTACGCATAGATTTATATCAGTATGTATTTATTAATTTTAAATACAAGTTATTAATGGTTAGCATTATCTGTCTGATTCTGTTATTGATCCTTTTGGTTGGTTAATTTGTATTAATTCCAAACATTTTTTTGTTAAAGGCTTCAGATCAAGCGTGACTTAAAACATGCGACTATGGATTTTTTTTTTGGTGCTAAAAGGACTACAACTACTAAAGCATAAATTTAGAAGATTCAGATAAAAAGCGATTTACTTGAGTAACTTTCAGTTGTGGGTTAATTATAGTCTGATTCACTCAGTCTTTGCAACTACAAATATTATTTGCCTATTTCGTACAAAATGGCTAAGCTATTATTTTTGAAAAATATAAAGAATGATACTCATTAGTGTTAACTAATAAAAAAATAATGGAAAAAAAACAAGGAGAATTTGTTAAGTATGAGCATGAATGAATGAACAAATGTATAAACATATATGATAAGTATATTTTAAAGTTAGTCATGATGCATAATATTAACATTTACTAAATTTTCTTAATTACCAGTTTATCCTGTTGAATATTTTAGCTATCATTATCAAACACTAATGGGTTGATAGATTACCAAATAGATATATATATGCAGGCAAAAAATATAGTTCTATAAACCGAATGCATACTGATGATGGGCTAAAAAATTGTAATTTTTCACTTTGACATAAATAGGTAAAATGAAAATAAACAAACAATGTAACGATACTGGCTATGAATACGGTACACTTACTTCACTAAACATTTAACATATATATTTATTAGTTATTGTTTATAGTCCTATTGTTCCTTTTATACGTTGACGTTCTATACCGAAAATGGAAAATCATACATGTTGTCAATTGATTAATGCCCCACCATGCCAAGTTATCGTCCGCTGGCCTCGAAATAACTCCCATAATGTTCACCCCTGCATCGACAATTATAGTGTAATTAATCTCGTTATTATTATTCAGAAAGAAAGGGCAGTACGAACTTGTTTTTTGGCACAAATAAGCATAAGGTATGACAAAAACTGAACAAAACACTCAAGAGATCTACATTCTACATAAACTGAAGATATGTAGTAACATAAGACTGTCAATTTTAGTTTTAGTGCCAAAAAAAATATTCATGTTTCTCAGGCTTACCATAGTAAATCTTTAACTCATTATGAATACATCTTCATTGCTTTTAAGCATGAATAGTTAAGAAAAATGGAGCAAATGTGATGGATTAATAATAAATCCTTGTGTATACATTTATGGGCCTGTAACACTTAATACAAAGATAGATGTATTTCAAGCTAGCATATTACCCAACACAATTCATACAATGGTTATTTTGCAAATAGGTGCCATGTTTATGGAAATCAACAGAAGCAAGAATAGTTGTTAATGCTTAATGGAGTCATAAATTTTCAGTTCATGATCTATATCAATAGAACGGTCATAACATTGTTCAGTTTAATTCTATTTTTATTTTCTAGCCGATACTGTATATAAGATTAGACAGATAATAGTAATGTTAAGGAATCATACCATTTGACCTTCTTATGCAGCATCCCTTAATCCCTATAATGATTTTCCCCTGTTTTACAATGCATTAGAAGAGGCAGACCACTGACATATGTGATAACAACCTAGAACAGAACGAAAGAAATAATATTTGATAACTTTCAAATTACAATTAAATTTCATCTCTCATAATTGTCAGTTATTAGGCTAATAAAATGTAATATAAAACTAAAAATGCAACTGAAAATTCAAAATATGTTATAATAAGCCAACCAAACTCATAAAATTGTACCTAAAGCAGTGAAGAAATAAAGAAGCATGGAGAATATGTTGAAACATCCTTGGACAATTTTTTTTATTCTTAATCAATTTACATAGCCATGACCGCAACAATAAACACTCTTTTGTATGTTCTAGACTCATTTGTACTATATTGTGTCCTGCGATACTTTATTTTATTTTGTTGCACGACATAACCATACCATCTCATAGTTATATTTGTTTAACAGAAGAAATACTATTTAAATATAATTTAAATTCATATAATAGATATTGAAGAGCCCACGTAATGTGTACTCTCAAAAAGTGCACAAAGGATAAAAGCTAAATTTTAGTTCACAAATTAATCAGTTTTTAATCACTATATAATTTGCATTTCTTGGCAAAATATTTTTCCCTTTTTTTCAATGTAAAGCTCTGTTAAAGGATTACCTTTGATAACAAAGGTAACATTTCAGCTTAAAATATTTCATAGAAATGTGTTAAATTGCATAATCTTTATTTTTAAATAGATACAGAGTGAAATAACATTAAAAAAATTAACTCCTTATCAAAATAACAAAGAGCTAAGAAAGTTCAATAGTTTGTATTGTATTTCAACATGTGGACAAATTGACAGTGGAAAAGAATTAATAACACAGTAAAAAAATTAAAGCTTAAAAGTAAATCAAAATAATTGAAAGAACTAAAATAAAATATCCGCATATTTCATATTAATTACTTATGCAATCTCAGATAAGTTGTTCCCTTTGAGATACGCAAATGAAGAGAGTACACTTAGTTGAAGCATTAATAATCCTAATGTCTAATGCAAAGTAAATTTAATTTTATAAAATATTGCAGCAGAGTAAAATGACAACATCCAAGAAATCAGGAGAAAAGCTGGAAAAAAACAAGGAAGTAGCATACCTCAATCATGAAAGAGCAGTCTGATCAATTCAAAGGATCAATTAACCTACAATCAAAACTAGAAAAGGATAAGTTTGTTAGTCAAAATTTTACAATCGGTAAATGATATCAAATATAAAGTAAGTAGCTGTGGAAATGTGAAAATGAAAAAGTTATGAAACAGTTACGTAGTAACTAAAAATATAGAACCGACAGAATCAAAGATAGTAGGATCAATCATAGTCTATCATAAGATTTTTAAGAGGTTTCTTTAATTTAGGTCAAGATGAGATACACATGACCAGCCTAAAACAATTCAATATTAGAAAACAGTAATGCATATATTAATCAGTATGGTTTCTAGAAGAAAATATGTAGGAAGTACCAACGATTAAAGCAACACATGACCAGCCTCCACTTCTGGAGCGTTTCTCTGGTCTGCCTTTGAAGTCCCATGCATCGGAGACAGTATCGGGATTGCCTGTGTATGTATACATGCAATATTGATCTAACTGCTGCAAAAGACAAAATGGTATATAAAAGATGTGGCAAGAAAAGTTACATGCAATAGGTTGTTTGAGGCCCCAGAAATAGTAACGTCAGATTCATTAGACAAGTTTCTTTTTCTGGTCAGAGTTTCTATGAAACATAATGATGAGTTAAATACTTGCAATGTGAACAATAACAAGGGTAAACATTAAAGATGAATGAGTCTGCACAATATTTTTGTGTTTTACAGGGTCTTGGACAGAATCGCCCATGATTAAATTAGATTCAATGGGAATACAACAGGGTCAATGGTGTCCAAAACTGTAACACACACCCAGAAGAATGGAAAAAAAAACTAGGAAAATGGTGTAAATTAGATTTTATACTATCATATTCACCTGCTTTCTTGAGAGCTTTTATTGAAACATAGATTTCTGGGTAAATATGAGTGTCTTTATTTCTATTCCAGATTGCATAATTCTTTAGAGAATGAGGATCATCAACCCCGGAATCAAAATCGCAATCACTAGGTTGACACTGATTGAATCCATTCTGGACAACCTCTACATTTCCTTATATCACTCAACATAGCATCATATGGATTAAGCCATTTTCATCAGCAACAGAATTACTAGCACAAATATTAGCACAATTTGTAGGAAACATAAGTAACCAGAAACTAATTCTTTTTTATAAACCTGCGTCCACTAAGTCTACTATTTACAAAGATATACAGAAACTAACAAATAAAAAGTTGGTCGTAAAACCATTCGAGATGACAAGACACAAGCTGGACCAAAGGCGAAAGACGGACAATTTAGCATCTTTAGTAGAATGAGGCAATCTATTCAATCTCAAAAATTTGGGTTTCAAAATTCTCTACCTCGATTCCCGAAAAATGAAACAAGAGCAATATATAGGTATCACATAACTAATATGACTTTAAATCATAGTATTTACCATAACCAATACACTTGCATATCCATAGTAAAGTTATAGAAATTGCTTACCAGAATTGAAATCGAGGACTAGGGTTTCAAAACGTAAAGGAGCGAACTACCACGACATCAATAGATTGGGTAAGAAGATTGGATACAGAAGGAGATTGTTTCTTTGATTAGGTGAGGAGATTGGAACGATGCTTTTTGGAGGGAGGCGAAATCATTTTGGAGGGAGAGGGGGAAGAATTCATGATGTTGGAGGGAGACCGAAAAAATTGGTGAGGGTCCAGGGAGCGTTACATAATGGTCAAAACAAAATGACTCGATAAGAAAACAATTAAATATAAATTATAACACTTCAGCAAAACATGTTATTAAATGGCGTTATTAATATTACATTTTGTTGTAGTTAACTTTTATATACACTCAAAAATCATATTTCAATGCCAAATCACAAACATAAACCGTAACTAAGTTTCTTGGTTCTCACATTAGTCAATTGGAAATATATAGATATCCCACTTTCGAAACTCGAACACAAATACTGATGATACTGTAGTAATCATCAAGATCCTCTCTGGGCGACTAGAGTGTGATTTTATATCTGCCCAGTATATTTGGGACTTCGAATATGCATTCATGACGCGTATATGCAAAATCTTCTTATACCCGATAATCCAAAATCAACATCAAATATAACATTTAAATCTTTATAATAAGATATAGTTTCCAAAACAAAACTCATTTTTAGAAATAGCACTCTTCAAACTCATTCTAGAGTATTACTAATCCTATCTCTAGCGAGTTAATCTTATAGGATGTTACTAATCCTATCTCCGACGTAACGACCCGCATTCTTCGCATCGAAGGATCGTAGAATATTTATTCCTTTCACATACGAAGTCGTATGGTCATGTAACTTTGGGAGACGACTATTGGGGTCATTTCCCATGTTCTTGATTTTTTCCGATTTTTAAATGACCGTTTTGCCCCTAGCTGATCTTGTTTTGGCCATAACTTTTGATTGGAAAGGAGTTTTAACCTAAAACAACTTCCATTAGGTCTGGATGATGGTTTACCTTTCCGTAGAGTGGTCATATGTGAAAAACGGACTTACCATTTGGGAGATATGGCTGAAACAAGGTTTAGGAGGTGAAAAACAGCTTAACCGGGCTTAATTGGGTAGTTAACAGCTAGGCCCAGAGGGGGATTTCGGGATTTGGAGTATTGAAGGGTTGTTAGGGTTTAGAGAACACCCTTTTCTCATTTTTCAGCCGCCACTTATCATCCCTCTCAACTTAGTAATGGCCTCCAACATCTAGAACACCTCTAAACCACTTTCTAATTGAAGATTAAACTTAGCAACATCAAATCAAAGGGAAATAGCACCAAATCAAGGTCAGAACTGCCGTATAGCCTTGGGGACAGCGCCAAACAGAAGATAATTTCAGATTTGGTCTTTTGTTGTGGCTAAGGTGAGTGATTTGCATAGTTCCTCACTAATTATGGTTAATTAAGGGTAATTAGTGTTAATTAGCGAATTTAAACATGATTAAATTCTGGAAAAATATTTATAAATTTTGAAATATTGTTTTAGGCCTCTGTTAGAAAATTTGGTTAATTTGGTTAAGTTTTGCTAATCATATCATTAGTTATGCTTAAATATGATTAAGGGAAAATATGGGTTTTTGGCTACGTTTGATCCATTTTAGTACATCATATTGTTGTTTTCGTGTTTGCGGTTGATTATACATGTTGCTATGGCTGTATGGTATGCTTTGTGATTGATTAGAAAAGTTAGAGTGTTCCAAAACGCTGTCGTATGGCGTAAACAGTCGTGGAAAAGTTGCAGGAAATGTGTAGAGTTTCGGACCGGATCAGATCGGGTATGGGGCTCGGATTGGATAAGGGAACTGAGCAAAGGGATTCGATTTGGATCGGAACTTGTCACAAGAGGCTTGGCAAGAAGGAGGCCATTTTCATCAGAGTTGGAGTTGGATTCAGATCGGAAGTAAGGGCGTGGAGATCGGATCAGAAGTAAGGGCGTGGAGATCGGATCGGAAACAAGAGCATGGAGATCGGATCGGTCTGAAGCTAGGGAGTGGGATTGGATCAACGTAAGTGGAGCTGGAAATGAAGGAGCCGAGCCAAACCACGATGGAGAATCTGAACCGAACCGGATGGGGAGACCCAAGCCGAACCAGAGGACTCGAACCGAACGAGAAATCTGAAGATGATACATAGCCGAACCGAACCAGACTTAAGCTACTTCTACACGACGACTCTTCTGAAGACCAACTCCAATTCTACCAAAACCCGAGATGCAAAGGAAGTCCTGATGGGAGGTTACTACTCAGGATCCAAATGGGAACTAATGAGTTAACTTCATGAGTTGGGCTTTGCTAACGGGACGTGTGCTAAGGGGTTATCGATGTCTATAACTTTGGATCACTATGGAGTATGGGGTATGTGGAAGGATTCAGGGCCACAGTGGTCTAGGTAGGACTATTGGCTATGGATCAATGTGGTGGAGTCATTTGTAAGGATTTAGTCGTGACTCCATGGGGAAAGCTTGGTGGTAGCAATAGTTATACAATTCAGACTCCGTCACTACCTCGATGGGTCTAGTGATCAAAGTGGTGGATATTGTACGCTTTACGCACTGAGTGAGAGAAGTGAGGATGGTTGCTATGCTTAATTGTTTGCTATCACTATGACATGTACACCCCTTCCCCCGTATCTTTATACCTTATGTTTAGTGGCACCTTAGAGTATTGAGCGGTATGTTGTGCTAACTCTTTGGTTGCAGGTCCAGGTTGAGGTATGGTTTAGTATACCTGTTATTATTCTGTTTTGCTGCTTATCGCTCATACAAGACTTTTGTCTGACCCAGAGTTTTATGTCTATTCTTATTACTCTGGGTGCTCTTAAACGGGTAGACTAGAGATAGGTTAGCTGGTTATGCACGAGTAGCTGATCCGGAGACGAGCAGGAGGCTCCTACATATTATCTACATATATTCTCCCTGTGTTGTTGATGGTCACCGTTTTGGGCATTAGTAGTGTACCTCTCCTTTCTTTTTCTTTAGAGACAATATTTTGAAGTTGTAAAAATGGTTATGGACCATAAGATGTATTTTGGATTTCCGCTACTATGATGATTATGGTTTAATTTTCAGCTAATGCACTGTCTCGCCTGTTTTATGTCAAGTTATGCTATTATTATATTTTATTCCATGCGCTGTGAGATATATTACAGGTTCCTGGTTAGTTAAAATTCCTTTCTTTTCCTTTGTTTGGCGACCGTCCCGTGCCAGTCAGGCATTGGCGCAACGCAATTTCATTGGAAATGCCGGCTAGTGCGGGGCGGGCTGTCACATCCGATGAATTCTTTCATTTGGTTCTAACATGTCTTATTCTCAAGCTTTGTAAACCAAAGCTCTGATACCACCTGTCATGATCTGGACTTCCCTGATCCTCGAGGAGACGGAGGAGCCCGGACTGTGTTGAGAACACAATGCATCGGAACACAAACATGAGAATATTTCATTGCTATTACCACAGTTTACATCAGAGTACAAGAATATATCAGAGTATGAATAAATATTACACAGTGGAAAAACAATATCAAAGATTTAAATTACATTCAAATACATAAACATAATATGCAGTGAAATACATCAACTACCACAACTGGATGAAATACACGGATACAAAGCATTCCAAGTTTAGCTCCAGCTGTAATCCAGGATCCTATAAAAAGAAACATCTGCAAACCCAAAACTACTAGCAGCCCGTGTGGAAAATATGGGCACCCAGAGTTTAGGATAAAACAATAAACTCCGAGTCAGTCATGGGACGGGGTGAGAACTCAAAACAGTTATTAAACTTTTACTTTAAAAGTTGTAAAATCATAGGACCATGCCGTATGACACGGAACTGGTTTACTCCACATGAATACTAGTTTAAATACATAAAATAAAGCAATGCATTTTAAAAAATGAAGCTATTATAAGACGCAGGTCCCATCACATAATGCAACACAAACAAGTGGATAAAGTTTTACCTTATAATAGCCAAACATGCTTGATATGCTTTAAAACAAATCATTTTGATATTACTATAAGTGCACAGTGTCAAATACAACTTCAAATGTAAATGTATCAATCATAGACAACATAGTACCCCATCCTACTATGTCGCCATATAAGTTTACAATTAAAACCACACGATATCGTATTGGAAATTAGATTTCCATCATGAGTCAAGGCAAAGGGATGATCCCCTTACTGGTTCGGATCACCTCTAGCAAGATGACCCAGGATCACACCTATGGGCAACCCTTGGATCCTGCAAGGCCGGCCCACACATAATGTTTGTGGATTGGTTAATCTTGAACCGTACGTTTCCCGGTCCTATCAGACCTATCACTCGAGCCTTTTAGTTGGCTCTAATCAAAGGCACCTCATCCCATCATCTACGTAAGAAAAATGTTTGGGCTCTATACCATGACACAACTTCTTGCTTGAAGGAAACATATGCACACCTTGCGTCTCTTATCCCGTTTCTGACTAAAACCGGGCTGTGAGGCTTGCGAATCAATGTTACACAAAAAGCGATGCTACTTAAAGATGTGCTTTGATTATCATCCACAAGGCCCTGCTTTTCAACAAAATCTTTGATCATTTTCGTCTTAACATGTCACATTGTCAATTCATGCCATACAACTGATTTCTATCAATATATAACCTCAAAGCTCATACGCCTCAGAGAAGGGTGTTAAGCAGGAGAATAAATTCTTCGCCACCAAGAAGATACATATTTAATAGAAATTAGTCGATACCGAACAAAGTACAATGTCATACATAATCCATTTACAAGTTCGTTCTGGGTCTGAACAAAACCGGAGGCACCTTATTCTTCATTCGATATGTCCAATACACAAGAGAGGTCCTCGCATATCCGATCGATCTCCAAGTACGTATGGACGATCATGACTTACTACATCGTCTTAGGTGTAGCCCAATCAAGACATCAGTAATCATCCAAACGATTGAAGATTTCTGGTCTTCAACCACCGTCTTCATCGTCGACTATTAGCCGTTGTAACAGTTATTCAGAATGGGTTAAACCTGCTCTTTCTGAATAATTAACATGTCTTTACAATCATGTGATAAATACATAAAGATAACACACACCTCATTCCAATTCAGAATATTCTTTTATTCAAATATTCATATCTTTGGGGAAAGGTACCCATTAATTTTAGGGTGCGTTTTTTAGAGGTCCCTATTAAGTTTCAAAATATAAAAAAAAACCGGTCATAAACTTATTGTAAATTAGGTCCCTATTTTTTGAAAAGTCATAAAAAAAATATAAAAAAATCACATAAATTCGTATTTAAATAAAACATGTAAACACTAAAAAATTCAGAACAAAAAACCATCAAAGAAGGCGTCAAAAATAAAAAAAACAGAAAAAAAAAACGAAATTTCCAGTTAAATGCATAATAGTATGCACATATATCATTTTCCTGCATACATCCGTGCATATTTTTCACTACATACATCTTCGTTGATTTTTTTTCATACAAAAACATGCTTACATGTGTGCAAATATACCCAATATTTGCACACATTTGTGCAGGTTTAGTTTCAAATTTTCAAACCGAACACAGCTTACGGAAAAGTTGCATACATATATGCAATTATCAGTAATAATTGCATAAATGTATGCAACTATTTTTTTTCCGTAGAATCCTGAAATTATTTCCATATTTTAGGAATTTTTTTTTATGAAGGAACGTACTTTTTTTTAAAAACAATAAAAAAAGGCGGAAGTAATAAAATAAGGGGCGGGTTTAAATTTTTCAAATCTTTTTTTTCATATATAAATTAGGTCCCTACTTTTATCCTATAAAAATGTTGCACACATGTGTGCATTTTTTTGAGAAATTTGCACATTTGGATGCAAATAAAAATGAACTGAAATATTAAGTTAAATCTATCCGCTGGAAGAACTGTAGTTAATTGCATATATGCATGCAATAAAATCAAAAAGGTGCATAATATTATGCATTTAACTGTAGTTTTTTCTGTTTTTTTGCTGTTTTCTTCTTTCTGACATTATTATTGTTGTTTTTTGAACTGAATTTTTTGTATAATGCATAATTTATTTTATTACTAATTTACGAATTTTTTATATTTTTTTAATTATTATTTTATAAGTTTTGAAAATAGGGACCAAATTTATATTAAGTTTATGACCGGATGTGAGCCTAATTAAGTTTCAAAATAAGGACGTGAGCCTAATATTCACTTAATTTTATCAAAGATAAATTCTTTTAAATTTATTCTTTAATCTTCCTTTGGAAATCATTTCAAAAGATTTATTGTATCTTTTCACAGTTTAAACCAATTTAAAGTTTATCAACTAGTCGGGATTAACGAGCCTTACCGAAATGATCATAATTTTAGTATCCCAATCCCAACATATTGATCCCATGGAGCAAAACTGGTGGTTCTCCATATCTAACACCCACGGTGTTATTAGTAAATTCAACTACCACTTAACGTTCAAATCTGTTGAAAACAAGATTTTTATCAATGCCAACAACGAAAAGTGCAATGGGAATCATGTCATAGAGATAAGGTTTTATATATACATTGAGTCATGTTAGAATTATGTTAAAATCTATCCTCAAATATGACACGAATACGCAAAAAAAAGTAATATATATATGTATGTATAAGCCTTTAAAAACGATAGGATATACAAAAACTGTGCTACCAGTCGACTGGTAGATAAAGAACTAGTCGACTGGTTAGCCTATTTTGTATATAATGGCTAGTTTTGAATTTTTTTATATACGATTTAATTCAACTAGTCAACTGATGATTTTTAACCAGTCGAATGATTCGAAACAGAATATATTTTCTAAAAGGTCGCTTCTATTCATGAAGAGATTCCTCTTCAATAATCAAGGGAAATGGCATAACTTTCTATAGAAACTCTTCATGAAGAATTGCTACCTTTCTACGATTATATAAACAACTTCAAACATGATTCACAATCACCGAATCATTCTCTATTCTACCTATTTTCTGAAATTGCATTTCTATACTCTTGCAAATACAAAAGCTCTCTTAATTCAAATACTTGTTGAATCGTTGAATTGATTTAATATCACTTGATTCAACAAGCATCTTACTTCCTTAAATCTTCACAAATCAAATTAAATACTCGAGGATAAAACTATAGAAATGGTGTACATAAATTGCTGACTATTCGTGTTGATTCAAGAACAAAAAGCAGAAGTCAAATCTCTTTTAATTGTTGTAGTCTTGTGTAGTTGCTCAGGTGAGAGGCATCCTTGTTGGGGCTCGGGTTTACTGACCTATTCCTCCGGGTTAAGAGAGGGCGTAATAGTGAATTCCGAAGAGGAGCTTCGGGACTAGACGTAGGACGGGAAGTCTAAACCGGTATAAAATTCCTGATGTCACTTTACTTTACTTATTGCAATTATTTTATTTGTGATATATTTCTATAACTTAGATTTTACCTGCGTCACTATTGTATATTAGCTAGTTAGTATATCATCTACATTTTCGCTATATCCATATAGATCCTGTGTAAGTCATTCACACCGACTTTTCAAAATATAGTTAAAGATTTAAGTACCGCATGGAATAAAACTGGTGGTACTCCATTCTCGCACATTTATTGAATTTAGTAAACTTAATTACCTTATTCACTTTTCAGTTTTGTTCATCAAATTGGAAATTTTCACTTTAGAAAACTCTCATTAAATCTTAATTAAGCAAATTATAAATTCCAATTTCATAACAAAAGATGCACAAGATAAATTGTGCATTTCTGCCTAGGTCAGACGTCTGACATAAAATGCACAAATGTCTGATCTTACTGGGTAAGATTTCCAGAGAGTTTTGACAGACGTCTAACCCTCTTTGGACAGACGTTTGTTTACAGGAAAAACATATTCCCGAGAGTTTGTACAGAGAAGACAGAGAAGATGAAGAGGAGCTTACCTAAGCTTCCACACTTGATTTACAGTTGATTTCCACAAGATTGAAGCTCCTAGATTAAGCTAGGATTTAGGGAATTTCTATTTCCCATTCCCTATCCCCATTTCTATTTTTGGATGAAGGGTTTGAAGAATGAGGAGGAAAGGGGCTGATTTGGGGGTTATAAGAGTGGGCTAGGTTTAGCCAACCAAGATCCAACCTAGGTGCCAAAACTCCAAAGCTCGGAATATATCGAAGCTTGCAATTTTCAAATACGTAAACGACATTTTGAACTCAATGGAAGTGGTTTCGAGTACAAATTCGTCCATATGTAAAAAGTGATATTTTGGTCATACATCCAGTGTTAAGACCAAAATTTGGCCTTAACACCAAAGGTACTAAACTAACACTTCACCAATTTGGTATGAGATTATAAGGAGGCCACAATCGCAAGTAAGAAGTAAAAGAGACACATATTTTATAGTGGTTCGATCTTAGGAAAGATCTACGTCCACTTTGGCAATGATTTCCATTAGTAATTCAATGGTTACAAGCTTAGCATCACTCAAGAGCTCATTCATATTCTTCATTACATAAAGACTTCACTCAAATCAATGTAAATCAGGGGAGAAATAAGTCGATTTTGCCAAATGCAAGGAGAATGGTGGAGAAATCTTCAGTCTCTAGGAAGTATTATCACTTTTGGTTGATTTCATGGTGAATTCGATGTTTGATCTTTGATTTGGGATGGAAGATGGTGTTAGAATCTCTTGGATCAGTAGAGAATACAATTCGGCAGCCCTTCGGGGTGATGGGAATCGATTCCTAAAAGTAGGGAAGCCATGGCCTATTTATAGGAGAAGTTCTAGTGAAGTGATAAGCTGAATTGTGTATATGTAGGCTACGGGTTGAACATACAAGTGTTTACAGAAATGCCATTGCCAGCTGTAGACAATTGTGCCCAGTTTCACGTTCGACCGACCCCTTCCTGAGGAGCCCTTTTCGAGCCACCAAGCCCGACTGATCCACAGGAGGCCTGTTCGACCTATCCGTAAGAAATGGGTTTGACCGACCCTGTATGCAATATCCTGTTCGACCGATCCTGACGTTCAAGCCATGTTCGACCCTATAGATGTTCGACCCTGAAGCTGTTTAACCATGAATGTCCAAATCTTATGCTCGTTCAACCCTGGAGTGTTCGATCATGAGTGTTCGAACCTTGTGCTCGTTCGAGTGGCTTTACGGCTTGAACCATATCTGTGCTCGTCCCATATGTTCGACCTATTAATGGATGCATGATAATTATTTTGGATTAACGTTTTCCCCTCGAAGTTTGTAATTTTTAGTTTCTAAAAAATTACAAGCTTCAAAATATAACATCACTTAATAAATCGAACTTTGGTTTTTTGCAAGTTAACAAATATGGTTATATCGCGAGTCGAGCACTGAATTGGTTGCCATTGCATAAACTTGGGCAACCAAAAATGAACATTCAATTTGGGTCGAACACGCGTTTTGGGATGATCATTCATTTTAGGTCGAACGCTCACTATAGGTCGGACACGTTTGTTCGTTTTCCATTCCTTATATATTGCTTTCGACCCTCCATTTTCATACTTTGCTCAATTCCTTCAAAAAACTGATTAATAGTGGCCGCTCACTTTCGAGTTTGATTCAGATCGGAACCTAAGCCATAGATTAGTGGATCTCATTTGATCCGTTTAAAGGCGGTCTTTCTATCCTTTTTGCATTATTCTCGGCTTTTGAATTTGCCTAGTTTTGGACATTTGGGTTTTGTTGGAAATTTGAACTTTTCGGAAGCCTTGTGGAATGTTTATGAATTGAGTTGGATTGGGGTGAGGATACACACAGGGCCGGTCCTGAGTATTTATGGGCCTAGTGCGAACCCCAAATTTTGGGCTGTTAATTTATTTTTATTTTTTTATGAAATTGAACTTAAGTGAAAATGTGTTTTTTCTACTATGCATCTCCATTGAGAAAATTGCATGTTTCAGCAAATTCATAAAGTTTTTATCTACATTTTCAATCTGTCAACTAGAGGTCCACACAACGCACATCTCCATTTTAATATATTGATTGATGTCAACAAAGCATACAATCATATCTACTTTTGCATAGATAAATTATTATCAAGTACACACATCCTAACAAAAAAAAAGTAGCTCTAGTAAAGATAATACAGTTTTTTTTGAGCCCCTCTGACCTAATGGGCCCTGTGCGGTCGCACGGCTCGCACTAGGCCAGGACGGGCCCTGGATACACATAGGAATTTATTTGAGGAATCCGAATTGTCCCAAGTCCTTCAAATATTATCATAACTTGAACGCCCACAAAGTGTTCAATAGAATGTTTGAACCATGAAATTACATGTACTCTGCTGGTTTACTTGTTTATCCAGTAAATAACCCATTCATGCTATCCTGACAACACCATTTCCTCGTTTTACTTGATGGCCCTGCTCGATTTGGTGTTGTCACGCTTGCCCCAACTCGGTTTGAGCATGTCCGTCCCCTATGGGGTTGGTTATGTTCGACCCTACTTAGGTTCAAACATGTTCGACCCTTATGGGTCGGGCACATTCGAACCATATTAGGAGGTATCACGATCGAACCTGCTGAGGCTCGAACATTTTCGACCCTTATGGGTCGAGCACCCTCGTTCTTACGCAGGGTCGAGCAGACTCTACTAGTATAGGATCGAGCATATAAAATCCTGAGGAATCGTCTATGCTTTAACTAGCTTAGACTTAAGTGTGCCCAAATTACTTGGGGTGAGCATAATTTCATCGTTTGATCAGAGCCTTTTGGCTGTTATTAGGTTATCTCTATTGCGCACAAAACAAGTCGTGACTAACTTTATCTCCTCTCCCAGGACCGAGGATGAAACTCTTTTTGCTAAAAAGACTGAAGAGGAAGATGGTGAAGAAAAACCACATGGAAAGGAAGAAAAGAAGGAATCTGAACAGAGGCAACCTTCGGGAGTTCCATAAGCTGGACAAGCCTCCCATGGCAGGTATTTAGACTAGTTTCGGTTAACCACCTTTGGTTTTTCCATTTACTATTTCAGCTTCTGCAGATCTTCAAACAATTATACATAGGCCTTGTTATGTTCCTAAACCATGTAACCCTGTGCTTGCCAGACGATTAGAGGGTTGGTGTTTACAAGGCATGAATTTTAGTTTGGAAATAGACCCGTACGATAATTGGATTGTTGCTGGTAAGATGGATGCCATGAAAGACTTTATGCTTGCTCAACTTGACGCTGCCAAAGATCAGCTAAAGGAGGAAATTAACATAGTTAGGAACCATGCTGTAAGACATTTGGGTGCTTGGCATATGCTTACTTGCGATCTCCAAAGGTAATTAGGGAGAACATCGAGCAAACCCATACTTTAGAGAATGACATAATCAAGCTCATCAAGGCCCTCGAATCTCAGGGAAAAATCATTGCTTCTTTCACCCAAGGAAATGCGAAACCAAGAAGATCTTGTATTGGGAAGAAGAAGAACTAAGGGTTATGATTGATTTGCTCTGTCTTTTATCATCTTTTATGCTTATGCTTTTGACCGGTTGTATATGCGAGTACCGGCCCTAGCTTAATGCCTTTATGCTACTTTGTGTCTGAAACCTCTGTGTTGAACTTGTAATGTTGTGATTGGAATGCGTTCTGTTGTTCTGCTTGTTGTACTTTAAGATTTTTTTTCCTTTATCATACTTTTTCTGTTTTGCATTGAGATCCCATACTTTGAGCTAACATGCTTCGAATCACCTATTTTACAGAAGAGGATATGGAATTGCACAGCATTGATACATCACCATCGATCGTCCATATCGATAATGGATTAGTTAATCACTAAAAATGACTTATCAAGAATTTTACTTTTGAATTGAATAAATTATTTGTACAAGATTGTTTAATTCAGCGATTTATAACCTGCAAAATATTGTTTGCACAAACACAATATTCTAATTTGAATTTTCATCCACTCTTAAAACCAGTTAATCCACCAAGGTCGATTGTGGGTTTCAAGCATTATTATTTTAGTGACTTGTGTTTGTGGTTTCATGCCCCGGCTTGGGCTAAAATTTAACCCTTGTCGTGACTGAGATTTTCCAGACATTATGCAGATTAATTGGCTAAATATGAATTGCATCTACAATCTAGCTTGGTTAATTCATGTATTGGAGACTTTCATTGCTCGATTACACTGACTAATCCAAGCGTGGTAGGTTCAAAAGGAATGCCTCGAGAGAGGACTGGTTAGAACCCCAAAGTTTATCGTTATCGGATAAGGTGTTTCCTGACTCTGGCGATCAATTGGGTGTTCAACAATCTCCACATTTGAAATTTCAAATGTTATGCAAATGGTTTTCATTTTCACAATTGATTTTTCCAGATGCTACTTGAATAGATTTTCATTCTTCACATCTGATTTTATCATATGTTACGTGAATGGATTTTCATTCTTCACATTTGATTTTATCAGATGTTAAAGCGAATGGATTTTCCTTATTCACATCTGATTTTATCAGATTCTATGCGAATGGATTTTCATTCTTCTAATCTGATTTTATCAGATGCTACGCAAATGGATTTTCATTCTTCACATACGATTTTATCAAATGCTATGCGAATGGATTTTCATTCTTCCCATCTGATTTTATCATATGTTATGTCAGTGGATTTTCATTCTTCACATCTGATTTTATCAGATGCAATGCGAATGGATTTTCATTCTTCACATCTGATTTTATCAGATGCTAAGCGAATGGATTTTCATTCTTCACATTTGATTTTATAAGATGCTACGTGAATGGATTTTCATTCTTCACATCTGATTTTATCAGGTGCTATGCGAATGGATTTTCATTCTTCACATCTGATTTAATGTAACACCCCGTGAATTCTATAACGTTAAGCTTCACACATTAAAGTGTAATTAATTCTAAATGAAAGAATTAAGGAAAATGGGTACGCCATTGCGTTCGTCTCGGAATTTTGCTTGAGATAGAGTCCGAGTTTGCGCGAATCGGACTCCGTATGAAGGAGTTATGACCTTCGGAAGTTTCAGAATAAAATTTAAATTCAAACAGCTCAGTTTTAAATTCGAAATTCGAAATTCGAAATTCGAATTTCAGGTTCAAACTGGGCTGTGCAGTAAAATTCCAGCCCAGAGACCAGGTCGACCATAGGGTCGACCATGGTGTCGACCTGGCCCCCAGGTCGATCATAGTGTCGACCTGGGTGTCGCCTTCCAGTCGACCTGTCTGGTGGACCTAGCTGGCTAGGTCTGGCTCTGGCTCGAATTTCTGTGGCTCTGTGTGTCACTAGGGCTGACATGTCGCTTATTGATTGGCTCTTTGAACTTTGGATGGCCTAGATTCCTCCTATCTTCATCTGACGGCTCAAAACAATTTAAAAATCTATAAATACACCCTAAGTCTCAACTGAAAATTCACACAAAAAAATAAGAAAGGAGTCGTCATGCTGCTAGGGAGGAATTGAACATAGCCGTCAAGAGAGAAAAGCCTAGAGACGAATCAAAATAAGAAGAAGATTAAAGTTTAATCAAATTAATCAACGCAATGTTAGTCTAGCCAAAGGAGCGCATCTCAATTTCAGAATCCAAAATCTAGAATTCAAGATTTTGCATTCGTTGTAAGTATAGTGACCTTTCAGAATATGAATAAAAAACTGTGTCGTGATTCGATGTAAATGAAAATAGAATTGTGTTATTGTATTGTATAAATTCTATGTATTGTGATGGTTCTATCATGACTTGTGTATTGATGTTTGTGGCATAAATTTAATTGATGCAAGCCTATTGAACAATTGTATATGAAAACAATGGCACTTGCAAGTTTGTGGCAAAAACTAGAATTTGATCCCTTTATGTTTATGCCTATGGCATGGATTATATACATTCACTAAGTCTAAATTAAGGCTTATGTAAACATGTTTTAGATTTGAAACATTTTATGCCTACATGACCCAAAACCTATGATATCATTTTCATGTTTATTTGCAAGTATAATTGGATCTATGTCAAGTATCGTTTGGGTTTCATAAACTATGCAAGTTCATGTTTATTTGCAAGTATAATTGGATCTATGTCAAGTGTTGTTTGGGTTTCATAAACTATGCAAGTTCATGTTGAAATAGGCTATGTGATTAGATGCTATAATTGGACATTTTGGCGAATATACAACATGCTAGTTTTGTGTTTGACATTATGCCAAGTTAAACATGTTTAAACACAAGCTTATATAAACCTAAACTATGCCATTTCATATGTCACCTACTTACTTATACTTTGATTTGAATGCAAGTTCACATGACCCATAATTTATGTTAGTATCGCTAAATTGCAAGTTCATGCGCCACACACCCTTATATGTTGTAAAATATTACATGTTATTGATTTTCCCCTTTTTCTCACGTTTATAAAGTTGGGCCGAATTGTGTTGAGCCCAACATTCGTTATAATGTTGCGAACGTTACAAACGGGGGTAACAACGTTGGGTGTAAAACATTGAAAATATAGGTTGTCATGTTTGGCACATGCCAACGACAATGAAATTTATAGTGGTATGAATTGTTATACCCAAGAATAAAAGACATGACATTTACATATATAATTGAGAAGTAATAAAATATGTAAATTTAGAAAACACGATATGCTTAACCCGAGGTTGGATTGAGTTGTGATGTAAACCTGCCCGGAACCGCCCGACTGTCCAGTAGTCACAACAATACCTATCCAATGTGGGTGGTTAAGCATTGAGCCCAATAAGGACCCGAGGTTAGACTGAGATACGGTGTAAACCTGCCCGGAACCGACCGGCATATCCAATAACCGTAGCAATACCTGTCTAATGTGAGTGGTCAGGTGCTCCTAAGAGGCTAAGGATAGATGGTAGGGTTAAGTCAACTATAACACTTAAACAAATTCAACATGCTAACAAGAATTGATGGGTGGGATTAGGTAAATACAGACACTTAACCACTTAACGTGTTTGACTAGAAAATCCTGGTAACGAGGGACCCGTTTCAGCAGTAACCCAAGTTAGGAATCAACGGTGCCCTGAAACTAGGCAGGGTGGGGCACGATTACTGAGCTGATTGTAAGCGGTCAAACGACGACGGTGGGTGCACAGTGCAGGTCTAACGGGGTGCGGGCGTGCACACACTCCGGAGCAGATAACCAGGGCACTGGGGACACCAGTAGTATAACCTATGCCTTCTAGAATTTGTGTCGGGGCAGCCACCATGGGTCTTGATACACCCCATGGTGGGACCAGCATAGGTATCTACAATTCTTGGGGGTCGTATGACACATGTTAACGCGAGTAGGTGCCGATCTTTAGAAAAATGGGGATCACTTCACCCTCAACATGGGGTGCTAGTTGGAATAAACTCAAGTAGGTGCAGAGATATGGTATGGGTGCGATAGTACATTCGACACTTCCTTAGCTTGTGACACTTTCCTATTTTCAATATATATCTACCATGCCCTTTTCTTATTCACATACTGAAGAGTTACTAGATTTACTCAGGCTTTATGTCTGACTCTATTTTCTTTTTGTCTTCTTTTCTTTCGCCCCCCCAAGGTCCACCAGGAGGAAACAGCTCAGCTCAGTCAGGCTCTTTACAAGCTCCAAGACCGTAGATGTTTGATTTGGATCTCTTTTGCTCGGACTATGGCTTTGGATATCACTATGGGGATTTTTGTCACTTTATTTATGTTTTATGCTTCTTTAATAATCAAGACAGTAATGAGGCTGTAATGTTGGAAGTATTTTGAGACAATTGTGGAATGTTATGTTTTGAACACGTGTTGATGAAATAAACGTCTGTTTGGTTTCCGCTATTTAAAATATGTGTATTTATATCTATCTTTAGTTTATCTGTGGCTTTTACTTATAAACCTCCACCAAAATTAAGGCATTCCCTTTGTGAGTGACCTTAACGGAGGTGAGGTGTTTCACTTGGTATCAGAGCATAGGTTTACCAGATAAGATAAAAGTTTTTGAAGTTGTTTTCAAAAAAAAGTTTAATGGGGCATTTTTCAAGAAAATGCGTTATATTTATAAAAAGGAAAAATTCCCTAATGCCATGTGCCCTATCTATCTCTCTCTATCCTTCGTTTTGAATCTTTCCTTTCTGTTTCAGCATGTCTGGGGACCTTACTTCTCAGCTATAGATGCTTTTACTCCTCCTCCTCCTCCTCTACGTGAACTAGCAAACGGGAAAATCACCGAACAAGAAGACGGATAATAGTCGAGGAGGAAAGGACCACAACAATAGTAACAAGACACGTGGGAAAAGGAAATGTTCTTTCTGTGGCATTTTGGGACATGTGGTGAGCGACTCCAGAAAGAAGAAGAGGAAGATTAGTGCGACTTGCTTCTATTGCGGTGAGGCTGGACACATGGCTAAGGACTGCCCTAAGAATCAAGGGCAAGGCCCGCAAGCAGAACCTTCTGGGGGTACCTCTTTAACCTCTTCTCCTTGATGCCTTTTTTTATCCTGCTTATCTTCTCAATCCTATCTTGAGAACTTTAGGTAGTAATATTTCTATAGAAAGTGTAGTCTATCTTTACGATCATCCAGTTCGTACACTTTTTGACTCTGGCGCATCACACTCTTTTATTTCATCTGCCTTAGTAGAATCTCTGCATCTAGACACTAGTATGGTAGAAGATCCCTTAGTAGTTTCAAATCCAATTGGGGGCTTCTCTTACCTGTCAATGGTTTGTTTGGGTTTGAAAATCACCATTCTCAGCGTTGAGTTTAGTTGTAATGCCTTTGTCTTGGGCTTCTCGGGATATGGTTTGATTTAGGCAAGATCTTAGGCATGGACTGGTTATCCAGTAATAGTGCCATTCTTTATTGTGAGAAAAGAGTAGTAAGACTCTTAACTCGGCTTGGTAACACTCTAGAAATTTCTTGTAATCCCTTGAATGATGTTATGCTTAGTTATCTAGAGTCGCTTGATGCTTCTGATGAGAATTTGCAATCAGTAAGAGTAGTCCGGGAATATCCGGATGTCTTTGAGGAGGTGAAAGGCTTACCTCCGAGGCGGGAAATAAACTTCCGCATATATCTTGTGGATAACGCAAAGCCTGTAGCTTTACCTGTCAGACACATGGCTCCAAGGGAGAGAAAGGAGCTCAGTAAGCAGGTTAAAGAACTTCCCGAAAAAGGGTTCATTAGACGGAGCATTTCGGAATGGGGTGCTCCAGTGGTGTTCACAACCAAAGCGGACGGTTCGCTTCGCCTTTGCGTCGACTATAGGGAGTTAAACAAATTGACCAAGAAAAATAGGCACCCTCTTCCCCGAATCGACGATTTGTTTGATCAGCTTGTTGGTGCGACGGTCTTCTCCCAACTTGATCTGGCAACTGGGTTCCATCAGTTAAGAGTAGCTGAAGATAGTATTGATAAAACGGCGTTCAGAACCCTAGACGGTTTCTTCGAGTGGCTTGTCATGCCTTTCGGCTTAACAAACGCACCCGCTTATTTCGTAGACCTAATGAGCAGGATGTTCAGAGAATTCCTCAACAAATTTGTGGTTGTCTTCGTAGATGATATCTTAATCTTCTCAAAGAATGAGGAAGAGCATGCTCAGCATCTGAAAGAAATCATGGAAACTCTTCGAGCCCATCAACTAAAAGCCAAATTCTCCAAGTGTCACTTCTGGAGGAAAGAAGTAAGATTTCTGGGGCATGTAGTGTCCAAAGAGGGGTTGGCCGTGGACCCCGCGAAAGTGGTTGCAGTGCAAGATTGGAAGACATCAAGAAATGCAACCGAAGTTCAAAGCTTTCTTGGGCTAGCCGGTTTTTACCGAAAGTTTATTAGGGATTTCGCGAAAATCTCAGCCCCACTCACAAGGCTAACAAAGAAGAATCTGGCGTTCACTTGGGATTTGGATTGCGAGTTTGCTTTCCAACGAATAAAAAGGGCTCTCACAACAGCCCCAGTTCTGACTTTGCCAGATGGAAGCAAAATGTTCACAGTATACACGGATGCATGTGGAACGGGACTAGGCGCTATTCTAATGCAAGAAGGAAGGGTAGTAGCTTATGGCGGAAGACAATTGAAAGTTCATGAAAAGAATTACCCAACCCACGATCTTAGTTAGCTGCCATCGTCTTTGCGCTTAAGTCTTGGCGCCATTATCTCCTAGGTGAGAAGTTCGAACTATACACTGACCATAAATCGTTGAAATATCTCTTCTCGCAGAAGGATCTTAACTTGAGGCAGCAAAGATGGATGGAGTTTCTTGCCTTGTATGACTTTGAAATTTCCTATACTCCCGACAAAGGCAACGTAGTAGCAGACGCGTTGAGCCGAAAGAAACTGACCTTAAGCCTATCTTCGTAGAGAGGCAAAGCTTGGAGTATATAGCCAGTTTTAACTTTAGGCCCTCCTCGGATTTTGTACCGGGTTTGTTAGCATCTCTCGAAGTACGCCCTACTCTCTTAGACTCAATAGGGGCTGCACAACGTGAAGACCCTCAGCTTGTGGATGTGATTGATAAACTTATTAGGGGTGAGACTTCTAGTCACCTCAGTGGATACGCCATTGATGATAAGGGTTGGCTGAGGCGAGATGGAAGATTATGCGTCCCACAAGCAAGGGAGTTGACAAAGAAGGTTCTTGAGGAAGTGCATCATTCCAAGATGACTATACACCCTGGCGGTGATAAGATGTACAAGGATATAAAAAGGACTTTTTTTTGGAACGAGATGAAGCAAGTCGTGGTAGATTTTGTTTCTAAGTGCATGACCTGCCAACGGGTCAAGGCGGAACAGAAGAAACCTGGAGGACTACTTCACCCTTTAGAGGTCCCACAGTGGAAGTGGGATAGCATTTCAATGGACTTCATTGATGGACTACCTAGGTCGAGAAGAGGCAACACTAGCAATTGGGTAATAGTGGATAGGCTTACTAAAAGCGCCCACTTTATACCCATCAAGAGTAGAAGGACTGCCTCATCTCTAGCATCTCTTTATTTCAGGGAAATAGTTCGACTCCATGGGATACCCTCCAGCATTGTTAGTGACCGAGACCCTATCTTCACAAGCGAGTTTTGGCAGAGTCTGCAAGAAGCTGTAGGCACAAAGTTATGTTTGAGCATGGCCTATCACCCCCAAACTAATGGCCAGACGGAAAGGGTGAATAGAATTTTAGAGGATCTTTTGAGACTTTGAGTTCTTGACTTTGGCGGGACGTGGGAGGATCACCTTCCTTTAGTGGAATTTTCCTACAACAACAGCTACCAAGCTACCATAGGCATGGCACCCTTCGAAGGCTTGTACGGAAGACCGTGCAAATCACCAACTTGTTGGTGGGAGTCTATAGATAAGCTTATACTTGGGCCATACATGATTCGATAGACTTCATAGAAAGTGGACTTGATACGTAGGAGGATGAAGACTGCCCAAGACAGACAGAAAAAGAAGGACCGACCTTGAGTTCGAGGTTGGGGACAGGGTTTTCCTTAAGGTATCACCTTTAAGGAACATCGTTCGTTTTGGATCCGCAGGAAAGCTAGAACCAAGATTTGTAGGACCGTTTCCTATCATCGAGAAGGTTGGAAAGATGGCATATAGATTAGAGCTACCCGAGAGACTAGCCGGAGTTCACAACGCCTTTCATGTTTCTCACCTCCGGAAGTGTTTGCATGAGTCTGCGGAAGTGGTGGAACCTTGCATTCTAGAAGAAACCGAAGTGGAACGTGAAGCAACTATGAGGAGAGTTCCAACCCGCATCTTAGGAACTGAAGTTTAAAAGCTACGCAACCGCGAAGTCAAACTCATTAAAGTTCAGTGGAGCGACGCCGAGGAAGACGCGACTTGGGAAACTGAGGACAGAATACGCGCTGTCTACCCTTTTCTTTTTGAGGGTACATGTTTGATCTCTCTTTTTCCTTAAGTTATGCCTTATCTATCTTTTTAGGTATATCTCCTCGGTCCTTTTCCTAACTCCTTAGGTAGAAAACAAACGGATGCAAACATGTATTTGAAAACATGTTATGGATGATAGCTGCAAATGGTTGCTAGTGATTGCTAGTGGTTGCTCGTGGATGCATATACACACACACCCTAGGTTTTAGATCGGCTCAGTCACTTCATATTGCATATGCATATATGTATTCTCATTTGTATATGGTTGAAACTTGATATGCTGTCATATGGTTGTCGCATTTGTATGAATAAGTTGTGCACTCATGTAAAATTGTGAGTAGGAAAATTTTGCATACATAATGAATTCATGACACTTACATGATTCGCATTAAGGAGGTCAACTGAATCAGTAGACCGCCTGATTTCTGCCTTAGATAAGGACATATACACACACTATGCATATGATCACGAAGCATTAGAAGTATTTTAAGGACAGTGGATGCATGTGTTTGTTGGTTGAGTAGATGGACTGTTGGATGGTAGGATATACATTCTTCCTAACTTGAAGATTTCGGGGACGAAATCCTTTTAACGGGGGAGAATGTAACACCCCGTGAATTCTATAACGTTAAGCTTGAAAAATTAAAGTGTAATTAATTCTAAATGAAAGAATTAAGGAAAATGGGGTATGTCATTGTGTTCGTCTCGGAATTCTGCTTGAGATAGAGTCCGAGTTTGCGCGAATCGGACTCCGTATGAAGGAGTTATGGCCTTCAGAAGTTTCAGAATAAAATTTAAATTCAAACAGCTTAGTTTTAAATTCAAATTCGAATTTCAGGTTCAAACTGGGCTGGGCAGGAAAACTCCCGCCCAGAGACCAGGTCGACCATAGGGTCGACCATGGTGTCGACCTGGCCCCCAGGTCGACCATAGTGTCGACCTAGGTGTCGACCTGCCTAGTCGACCTGGCTGGCTAGGTCTGGCTCTGGCTCGAATTTCTGTGGCTCTGTGTGTCACTAGGGCTGACGTGTCACCTCTTGATTGGCTCTTTGAACTTTGGATGGCCTAGATTCCTCCTGTCTTCATCTGACGGCTCAAAACAATTTAAAAATCTATAAATACACCCTAAGTCTCAACTGAAAATTCACACAAAAAAATAAGAAAGGAGTCGTCATGCTGCTAGGGAGGAATTGAACATAGCCGTCAAGAGAGAAAAGCCTAGAGACGAATCAAATTAAGAAGAGGATTAAAGTTTAATCAAATTAATCAACGCAACGTTAGTCTACCCAAAGGAGCGCATCTCAATTTCAGAATTCAGAATCCAGAATTCAAGATTCTGCATTCTTTGTAAGTATAGTGACCTTTCAGAATATGAATACAAAACTGTGATGTGATTCGATGTAAATGAAAATAGAATTGTGTTATTGTATTGTATAAATTCTATGTATTGTGATGGTTCTATCATGACTTGTGTATTGATGTTTGTGGCATAAATTTAATTGATGCAAGCCTATTGAACAATTGTATATGAAAACAATGGCACTTGCAAGTTTGTGGCAAAAACTAGAATATGATCCCTTTATGTTTATGCCTATGGCATGGATTATATACATTCACTAAGTCCAAATTAAGGCTTATGTAAACATGTTTTAGATTTGAAACCTTTTATGCCTACATGACCCAAAACCTATGATATCATTTTCATGTTTATTTGCAAGTATAATTGGATCTATGTCAAGTATCGTTTGGGTTTCATAAACTATGCAAGTTCATGTTTATTTGCAAGTATAATTGGATCTATGTCAAGTATTGTTTGGGTTTCATAAACTATGCAAGTTCATGTTGAAATAGGCTATGTGATTAGATGCTATAATTGGACATTTTGGTGAATACACAACATGCTAGTTTTATGTTTGACATCATACCAAGTTAAACGTGTTTAAACACAAGTTTGTATAAACCTAAACTATGCCATTTCATATGTCACCTACTTAGTTATACTTTGATTTGAATGCAAGTTCACATGACCCATCATTTATGTTAGTATCGCTAAATTGCAAGTTCATGCACCACACACCCTTATATGTTGTAAAATATTACATGTTATTGATTTTCCCCTTTTTCTCACGTTTATAAAGTTGGGCCGAATTGTGTTGAGCCCAACATTCGTTATAATGTTGCGAACGTTACAAACGGGGGTAACAACGTTGGGTGTAAAACATTGAAAATATATGTTGGCATGTTTGGCACATGCCAACGACAATGACATTTTAAGCGGTATGAATTGTTATACCCAAGAATAAAAGACATGACATTTACATATATAATTGAGAAATAATAAAATATGTAAATTTAGAAAACACGATATGCTTAACCCGAGGTTGGATTGAGTTGTGATGTAAACCTGCCCGGAACCGCCAGGCTGGCTAGTAGTCACAACAATACCTATCCAATGTGGGTGGTTAAGCATTGAGAAAAATAAGGACCCGAGGTTAGACTGAGCTACAGTGTAAACCTGCACGGAACCGACCGGCTTATCCAGTAACCGTAGCAATACCTGTCTAATGTGAATGGTCAGGTGCTCCTAAGAGGCTAAGGACAGATGGTAGGGTTAATTCAACTATAACACTTAACCAAATTCAACATGTTAACAAGAATTGATGGGTCGGGTTAGGTAAATACAGACACTTAACCACTTAACGTGCTTGACTAGAAAATCCTGGTAACGAGGGACCCGTTTCAGCAGTAACCCAAGTTAGTTATCAACGGTACCCTGAAACTAGGCAGGGTGGGGCACGATTACTGGGCTGATTGTAAGCGGTCAAACGACGGTGGTGGGTGCACAGTGCAGGTCTAATGCGGTGCGGGCGTGCACACACTCCGGAGCAGACAACCAGGGCACTGGGGACACCAGTAGTATAACTTATGCCTTCTAGAATTTGTGTCGGGGCCGCCACCATGGGTCTTGATACACCCCATGGTGGGACCAGCTTAGGTATCTACAATTCTTGGGGGCCGTATGACACATGTTAACGCGAGTAGGAGCCGATCTTTAGAAAAATGGGGATCACTTCACCCTTAACATGGGGTGCCAGTTGGAATAAACTCAAGTAGGTGCAGAGATATAGTATGGGTGCGATAGTACATTCGACACTTCCATAGCTTGTGACACTTTCCTATTTTCAGTATATATCTATCATGCCCTTTTCTTATTCACATACTGAAGAGTTACTAGATTTACTCAGGCTTTATGTCTGACTCTATTTTCTTTTCGTATTCTTTTCTTTCGTTTCCCCCTCCCCCCAGGTCCACATGGAGGAAACAGCTCAGCTCAGTCAGGCTCTTTACAAGCTCCAAGACCGTAGATGTATGATTTGGATCTCTTTTGCTCAGACTATGGCTTTGGATATCACTATGGGGATTTTTGTCACTTTATTTATGTTTTATGCTTCTTTAATAATCAAGACAGTAATGAGGTTGTAATGTTGGAAGTATTTTGAGACAATTATGGAATGTTATGTTTTGAACACATATTGATGAAATAAAAGTCTGTTTGGTTTCCGTTGTTTATAATATGTGTATTTATATCTGTCTTGAGTTTATCTGTGGCTTTTACTTATAAACCTCCACCAAAATTAAGGCATTCTTTTTGTGGGTGACCTTAACTGAGGTGGGGTGTTTCATTTTATTAGATGCTACGCGAATGGATTTTGATTCTTCACGTCTTATTTTTTCAGATGCTATGCGAATGGATTTTTGGTGGCTGTTATATCATTTCAAGGGGCGGATATCAATTCCTTTGTTGGATGCTTGACATGGCAGACAGTTCTGATTAGGAACCGAAGCTCTGAATCTCCCATTTAGGTAAGTGCCCCTTCAACAAAAGTTACAAATCACAAGTTTGTTTTGTCATAGCACTTGTTTGTTATTTGAATCTTTGCGACTTTACCATTCTCTTTTCAAGGCGGTGCTTTTTCTATTTTTGCATTTGGCTCTTGAGCTAGCGTTGTTGGGGTTGCGATGTTACAAGAACAAGCGCTTGACATATGGCCTGCAACATGAAATCATCTTTTTAAGAAATTTTTGATTTGACATGTAATTTTGCAAGCAAGAGATTCATTTTGACAGATATGCTCTCGGTTGTAGAGCTAATTTTCAATGCATCACTTGCAGATTATTACAGACTATTTGCAAGAAGTTTTGAATATGACAGAAAGTAAAATGCGAAGTAATGCATGAACTAAAGCAGGAAACATAACATGAAGTAAAGAGGTGGCAATGTTGATTGTTTATTCCGGGCCATTGAAATTGGAGCACCACTGAAGTTTGTCAGTTTACAATCGGCCTTGGATTGGTTTGAGAAGAAGCTCCATTGTTGGGACTAGATTGATCGTTTGATGCCCCTTGCCCCTGAAGGGTTGCTGAAGGATTTACAGCTTGAGGATTCTTTACATACTGTTGCAGCCTATTTTTCTTGATTAATTCCTTGATGAGATTTTTCAGGTGTCGGCACTCGTTAGTTTTATGAGCAGGCCGGTTGTGAAATCTGCAAAATTTTCCTGAATTCGCTGCTTTATCGCTTATTCTTATTGGATTTGGCTCCGCATACCCTTCATAATTCTTTGTTGAAAGATAGATATTTTCAGGAGTGTCATTCAAAGGTGTTAGCTCTGATGAGTTAAAAAGGCGAGACTTCTTATTGGCCTTGTTAGCATTCCCATCATTGGTGCTCTTTTGCCCTTGAATGTTCTTCTGATTATGCTGGGTTGCAGCATTTTTGTGAGCTTTGAGAAGCGGGTTAGCATCAATAATCTGAAAAGGTATAGGATTAGTGTCGACTCTCTTGTACTCCTCGGCTTTCTTATAGAATTTCTCAAGCATATTCAGTTCTTGCATTTTGATCCATCTGCCGAATTCACTCTTCTCATCTATGGCGCCGATCAGAGACATGAGGATTATGTGAGGTTCTGGGTTTCTTACTTCGGACGAAGCAACATTGAATCGACTGAGAAAAGCTTTAACAGATTCCCTCGGATTTTGTTTCATTGCCGTGAGTGTTATAGCGTCCTTGGCTTTGGTAGTGTACAAGCGAAACTGCTCCTTAAACTTTTTGGTCAAGTCAGAGAACCGATCTATGGAATTGGGCGGTATTTTTGTGAACCATAATGAGGTCGCTCCCTCCAAGTAGAGAGGAAAGTATGCACATCTCATTTCATCGGTCGCTTTGGCTGCACTCATATGCCACTCGTATTCGAATAGAAAATAGTTAGGATCAACAAGGCCATTGTACGGAGGCAAGGTCGGAGGATTAAACTTCTTTGGACACTTTGCTCCAAGGATCCTTTCGGTGAATGGAGTCCTATCGGGGGAGAAGTGCCATTCTCTTTCATTGCCATTGCTAGCTTGATTCTTCTTCATAATTTGTTCAATCATATCTGTGATGTATTCTTCAGTGTTATGGCGCTCTATGAAACTGAGCTCTTTACCAAATGTTCGTTTAGGTATGTGATCCTGGTTAGAGAGTTTAGGTCCTTTACCTTCCGGAGGTGCCCCCTTGAAGGGTTTGGTAAACTTTTGGTCTTTCATCTAGGGATGATTCTTAGCCTTTGGTCAATTCTTCGATGTTAGCTTCGTCCCTGTCACTCGACCAATCATTATCCTCTTCCATGTTGTTGTTGCAATTAAGATCAGATGCTGAAGAGTTGCCATTCTTTTCAAGATCAATATGGACTTTCGGAGGGGCTGGATCTGTCGTGCATTAAGGACGGCATCCAATTTTTCCATCATGACTTTAGAAGAAGCATCCGTGCGTTGGTTCATATTGCCAATAGCGGCATTCAACTCATTCTTAGTCACACCGGCTCCACCAACTGAATTTTCGCCAACTTCAAAACGGTTAATGAACGATATTTCTTCGTTAGCAATATTATCGGTGTTTCCAACGGTTTTTCTTATAGCTTTCTTTGACTTAAGTCTAGACATGATTTTAGAGAAAGCTTAGGACTTCGATGCAAAGCTTTTAGACTTTGAAGGAAGTGCGAACGGGGCCCCATGGTGGGCGCCAAAATGTTAAAACCAAAATTTGGCTTTAACACCAGAGGTACTAAACTAGCACTTCACCAATTTGGTATGAGATTATAAGGAGGCCACAATCACAAGTAAAAAGTAAAAGAGACACAAATTTTATAGTTGTTCGATCTTAGGAAAGATCTACGTCAACTTTGGCAATGATTTCCATTAGTAATTCAATGGTTACAAGCTTAGGATCACTCAAGAGCTCATTCATATTCTTCATTACATAAAGATTTCACTCAAATCAATGCAACTCAGCGGAAAAATAAGTGTATTTCGCCAAATGCAAGGAGAATGGTGGAGAAATCTTCAATCTCTAGGAAGTATGATCACTTTTGGTTGATTTCATGGTGAATTCGATGCTTGATCTTTGCTTTGGGATGGAAGATGGTGTTAGAATCTCTTGGATCAGTAGAGAATACAATTCGGTAGCCCTTCGAGGTGATGGGAATCGATCCCTAAAAGTAGGGAAGCCATGGCCAATTTATAGGAGAAGTTCTAGTGAAGTGGTGAGCTGAACTGTGTATATGCAGGCTATGGGTCGAACATACAAGTATCTACAGAAATGCCACTGCCAACTGTTGACAATTGTACCCAGTTCCACGTTCGACCGACCCCTTCCTCAGGAGCCCTGTTCGAACCACTAAGCCCGACCGATCCGAAGGAGGCCTGTTCGACTGATCCGTAGGAAGTGGGTTTGACCAACCCTGTATGCAATATCCTGTTCGATCGATCTTGACGTTAAAGCCATGTTCGACCCTATAGTTGTTTGAACCCGAAGCTGTTTGACCATGGATGTCTGGATCTTATGCTCGTTCGACCCAGGAGTGTTCGATCACGAGTGTTCGAACCTTGTGCTCATTTGAGTGGCTTTATGGCTTGAACCATATCCGTGCTCGTCCCATGTGTTCGACCTATTAGTAGATGCATGATAATTTTTATGGATTAACATCCGATGAAAAGGACCAAATTTCTCCAACTCCAAAGATATCGGTGTTTATAGTTTCGAACACCCAAACGGCTTTTTGAACCCAGTGGAAGCGGTTTCTTTGAAAACGGACGTCGTTTGCAAAATTGCAAATTTTAAGGGCTATATATAATATTAAAATACATATATATAAATTCCATAGCGACTATTCTAAATTTTAATTTAGACATAACTTAAAATTTATAAAGTGAAATTCAATTCCTTACCTTCGTTAGAAAACTACAATTCAAAATATTCCAATGTTTCTTGCTTTATCAAATTCTGATTTATATTGAATTCTATACATTCATTCAAAGTTTAAAATCGAATTTTCAAACTACCGCGCCATTTCGTGTTCATTTTAATTAAATTTTAAATTTATACGTACTATATCCGATTAAAATAAATCTTAAGTCGTTTGTTCTCAAAATAATTCATCTAAAATATTTAATTCCTATGAAAATCAATTAAAAATAAATTTTAAATTAGTTCCAAAAATACGGGTTGTTACACATACTCAGGACCCTCCTTGCACATGTGTTGCACTATCTTTGTGAAACTTAGTACTTGATGCCAACATGGTGGTTGGGGTATGCCTATTCACCACAAAATGGTTAAGCAGATAAAATCAGGATAGAAAACAAAGTAATGCTAACTCAGTCACATGAAACATGTATAACAACAGAACATGGAGTAAAAGATTGCACTAAAGGATCTGGCTGCACACGTGAAAGAAATGGGGAACTTAGTTCAAGATGCTTCGAGGGAAGAATTACTCACGCTCTCAAGAAACCATGAATATATATATACCCGAACTCAAATTGCAGACTCCCAAACCATAAACAATAGCAAAAGGCACGTGAATACAATGGCAAAGCATACAGGTTCAGCAAGTATAATTACATTATCATAAAGATGCGAGCCACTCAACATGCCATAAAGTAAAAAAGTTTATTAGGTTACAATGATTTATGCCACTCAACATGTTTACAATAATTTAACCCTATGAAATGCACACCTCTTCAATAGTGTGTTCCTATGTTGGAGGTCACTTTATGTCTATTAGTAAGTAGTGACTGTAAATGTATTTGGACAGGGCGATAGATAGAATAAACTTTGCACTTGTACTACCATTTTGAACTATTATACCAAAACTACAAGACCTTAACACAACAATCCACTTCACATGATCAAACACGAAACATTATTTAAATTCATGGATGTTCATAAATTTAATTGGTGGTAATTTATATCGAGAAGAACATGCTAAATCGATGCAGCTCATGGAATGCCATTGTATATGCTCAGGCAAGTACCAAATTTTTAACAATAAAATACATGTAGAATGTCTAGGGATTATGGGCTCTGATGCTAAATTCTGCTCTCTGATGCACTAACAGTCTAACATTGCACCGTTCAGGGTTTATTTGGTTATTGTTTCACATAATATGCCTTGCCTACAGGTTAGGTTCAATTATACAAAATTTACAATTGTGAGGGTTCTCTTGCAGGAGAACCTTAATATAGGAAATGAAGTTTACACTAAATAGGACATATAGAATTAGTACATGGCATATAGGAGAAAAGAACCGACCTGAGTTTTCTAATAACGGTTGTGTGGGTCAACGGGCTACGATCTATATGTGATCCTTCCTTTAGCCTTACTCCATCTGCACGAGTTTGAGTAGCTCTCACTTTCTACGAGATCTACATGGTTTTACATAATTTATATTTTATAAATAATAAGATAAAATACTATAGAAAATTGTTTTAACTGAAACAAAATAAGTACTTACAAGTTTAGCTAAAAAGGATTTCACACAACCAGACTTTTTCCATAGCCTACTTTCGATTGTCCAGATCAAAATTATAAGAAGAATAAAAAGTTAGTGGAAGTTAGTTATTCCATACTCATGCATTCAAATTTAAATTCACAACAATCTGATTACTATTGCGACGTTGAGCTTGTGTCATAACGCAGTTTCACCTACTGCCTTTTATCTGAAACAAAGAACTGCTCCACTCATATTAGAAACCCATACTTAATATAGAGATAAATAAACAATTATGATAACATTCACATATTCCAATTAGATACCGTAAATGTTGATCATCTTTTGCTGCTGCCTTGAATGCTAGTCAGCTGAACAGTTTGAGCAAAAGAACAAGCTATAAAAAATAAAGAGAAAAACACTGTAATAATTTACTAAAAAAAACTTAAAGTGGACATTTACATGAGATTAAATCAGTTGAAAGAAAAGAGCCACTATCAAGTTGTGTTTGTGGAATATGTCAGCATGAACATTGAATATGGAATTTTTGTAATGTCTTGCCAGAATAGTTTGAGACCAGTTCAATTGATGGAAACACAATCTCTTGCTACAATTGATAACATAAACCCGAAATTAAAGATAAGTTCTATGTGATGGATTATTAAGAAACCAAATTTGCTACATGCAAATATGGTTTCATGTGTAGCAAATGTGGTTTCATGACTGGAATTTAGGAGCTGTTAAAAATTGCAACCAAAACAATGAGGGAGTCTTGTTTGATAACACAATCAATGTTAATGCTCGGTTAATCAAATACTGATATATAATAGGTCTATGATAAGCAATATCACATACAAATGTTCTAAGTTCTAGAGGAATAAACCTCATAAGGTGAATATGCTCATCATCTGGCCACAAGCCATCGAATCTAATTGCAACATTACCATAAAACGTACAAGCACAGTTATCATAGTTAGGTGGGACTGGTCTTCGCTTCTCTATTAGGGATGCCACTTTTTGAATATCAGCATCATCTCTGGGTCAATATTATTATAGCTGACTTGAACTCTGGCAGATTTCTCAACTAACAATTCACAAATTCAATTTGCTTGGTCAAGTTGGTTCACTAAACCGATACTGCAAGGCATAAATGATTGAATCACAAAAATAATATATCTAAACCTTCAGTAGGAAAAAAAGCAAGCATTAATTAAACTGTAAAAAGTTTACCTTGAACAAAAAATAAAACAACTCAATCCGAATGTATCTTCAGATGATAATGATTGAACCCTAAACTATTCAAAATGTGTCAATTTTAACAACATGGATTACTAGATTAGTACCAAACAACCTGGTTTAGTATCATCTTATTCTTCTGGAGCGACTACAAGGCAATGTTCCTTGATTTTATCTTCACAATTGCTGTTATGCACAAAATGAATAAATAAATTACAAAAACAGCTCAATAACATATATTGTAAAATTATGAAGTGGATGGAGAGAAATATTTACCAAAGACCAGTAGCTGGTTGCCATGTGTCGTCATCTTTAGAATTATATCCTTTTCCCATGAGCCTAGTATGAAATTTATTCATTAGTAGCAGAAGTTCTTTCCTTTCTCCATTTCAGAACTTCTCATTTCTGCAAGCAGTGGATATTAGTGAAATGAAAATTATAAGAAAAATTTTCTTAAATAAACATAACAAAATCCATTTTTGTAACCAAATCAAGCTAGCACCAATAATACTGATTCGGTAAGTGATATAAATCAGTAACTCAATCCTGAATTCAAAAGATGCTGAAGCAGTTCTAGCAAAACCATTCAGCTTTACTAATAATAAAGTGAGAATCATTTTAAAGTCCCTGAGAATTGAGAAACTTGACTCTAAGATTAAAGTTTCACCTAGAGCTTCCGATGCTATTTCCTTAGAAAGATCACTGAGCTTCATGAATTGGCAACAAGTTAAAAAAACAGAAACGACGACCTTCAAGCACGTTTTTCCAGACATCGTAACCCATCTGCAGGCAGTGCCCCAACTCCTGTATAGCGTCCATGTGGTTCAGCGATGTGGACGAGGCTCAAATCCACGATTGAATAAGCTATTACCAATTTCTCTTGACTTGGAAGAATTAGACGAGATTGAAGGAAGAATTGAGCTATGCTATTTTAGGTTTTTTTTTCTTTTGGGGAAGAGGGAAAACAAAAGAAAGTGAAATAAATAAAAAACGCGACCATCAAATTTTTTTCAAAGCCCGCCAAAGATTTCTCTTAATACGCAACATTTTTATTTTTTATCTGCACAATTAATACAATAAACCACAACAAGGGACCAAAACGTTGTCTTTTTCAATTGTAGATAACCATTTTTCTTCTAGTGAACATGTGCGTGTTAAATAAAAATGGCCACACATGTATGCAAGTACCAAGTTTTGTAAATAGGATACCAAAGTTACTGCACAAATAACACATATACATATTAAAACATATGGGTAAGAAGTGTGTGTCATAGCATTTAATTATTTATAGGAATATTTTGTTTCCTAAATCATCACCAAATAAGTTATTAGGTCCAACAACACATGGCAGTGCAAAACAATGCAGTGAAACAAGAACACGGCGAACTCACTAATGGGGGTACATAAGCAAATCAACAAATCAAGATAACTAGTGTATTTTAAGATTATTATTAATATTGAAAATTTGAATATAAGTAAATCATGAGTACACTCACCTTGCATGATTTTAAGAATGGAAACACGGGTACACACTAGGACACTAGAGTACTACAGCGTCATAACTCAACATTTCAAGGTCATCGGAAGCAAAATTTGATTTTGGATATTTTTAGAATATTTTCTTGGATATGCTAACCATAGATTTTAAAGAGAAGTCAAAATGAAAGTTTTAGGAAATTCTTTTCTTGTCATTTTTTTTTTGGATTTGGATTAGTTTTTTAGAGAGAAAAGGTTAAAATAGTGTTAGACCATTTTCGGATCAGAAATCTAGATCCGAAAATAGGTCTGAAAAATACACAATTTCGAGATACAAAATCACAAAATTCAGAAAGTTGAAAACACGAAAGTTGTATCTCTTTGAATTTCACCGAACTTGAGAAAAAGAAAAGGCGGATTCAAATTTTCTATGAGCAAGTTATGGCATCAGGAAGACAACACAATATCTGGAAAAAATATAGATGGAAACATGTGTAATAGGGTTTGAGTTAGTGGATTTTTGGTTTTGGGTCATAGATATGTGGTGTGAGCAGATGGTGTTACGGGACTTAGGTGATTTCTGACACTGGTTTGACGGTGTAGAGGCGAGGTGGTGGTTGCCTAGGTGGTTGGTCGTCGATTTTGATTGCTAGCTAGTAATGAGAATAAGAGAAAATGGATCTAGATTTTAGGATTTCTAGGTTTTGAGATTTTTAGGAATTGGGAGAGACGATTAGAGATTTAGGATTTTTCTTGATTTGTGAATCGTGGAGAGAGAGGTCGTGGGAGCATCTAGGAAGGAATTTTTAAGGAAGAAGAAGCAATTATCTCGGTGAAAAAGAAATGAGGAGTCCTAGGAAAAAACACATGTACATAACTTAACCAAGTCTTTTAAAATTCAAATGAAAATATTAATGAGGTATGAGGTTAAAAAACTTTCCTAATAAGCCAAAGGAAGGATAAAATAAATTGTTTAGAAGAAGAGTAACAGTAAAATCACGCAAACACCATTTTTTTGCTCAGTTTGCACTGAAAAACTTATATCTAGAGCAAAAGGAAGCAGATTTTGGTGAACAAAAAAACGCAAGATAACACAAAATACAAACTAGAATCCTAAAAAAAAGATATTTTTGAATTTTCAACTCAATTTCAAATTTTGACAAATTTTAACAAAAATTGACTTTTTAGAAAAATTTGCATTTTAATAAACAAGAAAATCGGTTCAAGGAAGAACATCTCGTGTTTTTTAGATTGAAGGACGCACTTTTTATTTTTATACAGTAAGGATGCGCTATTATAAGGAAAAGTTTTACAGAAATTTTGAATAGTCGCTGTTCTTCTCCAATCTCTGTCTTCACTCCTAGCGATCGAAAAAAAGACAAATCGATCAAATCATGCATGTTCTTTCTACAATCGACGCCTTCACTCGACGACGACGACAGCTTCACTCGGTGGCGGTGGCGGCGGCTTCACTCAACGACGACGGCTTCACTCCAAATGACGACTGTGGCTTCTGATTCGTGATTTTGGAAATAAAAAAATTTGCTGCTGTGAGTTTTTTTGAATTATTCTATAAAGCGAAGTTTTAGGCTGTTGTTGAATTTGCTTAGGAGTAATGCTAAATGTATATAGCATTTCATTTTAGTAGTTAATTATTTGCATCATTTGTAAATTTTTTGTCAAATTTGATCGATCCGCCTCAAATCGTGTATTTTCTATTAAATCAAACGAGTGTTTCATTCTTATTGTGATTTGCGATTTTGAGAGAAAGAAATTATGCTGTTATGATTTGTTTCAACTAGTTTTGGTTTCTGCCCAGGATAATTATATATGAAACTATCATTCCTGCGTGTGCTCTGAATTTTACTACATTATATGTGCAGTTTACTTTTATGTCCTTGTATTTTATGCTGATTTGCTTTCTTGTTAGTTCAGGCTGTTTTTTGAATTTGCTCAAGTGTGATGCAAATATTATTTGAATTTTATTCTACTTGATTTTCTCTGTTGATTGTGTTTGTGGTTATATTATCATTTGCTACAGTATAATGCTAGTCGTATGTATATATCAATTTCATTTATATTTCATATTGATTGTATGATGCATGCTGTGTGGTTTGTTTCTTTTGATTTACTCTACAGATTGTGTTTGTGGTTTTATTATTCTTTGATTGTGTATATATCATGCTATGTTTGTGCATCATTTTTTTTCAATGTTTTGTATGTTTATCATTACTCAAACGCCATATTAAAGTGAACAAACATTATAAAATATTAAAAATGATAGATGAACTAGCATGTATATTTTATGATGAATGATATCTGTATATAGTATGCTAAATTATAAATGAATTTAATGTTGTATTTTTAAGTTGAGCTGGTAAGCATAAAATTTGATGAATTATAGTTGAATTTAGCATTGCATCTTTTAAAGTGAGCTAGCATTATAATAGTTATATATGATTATTTAAAAAAAACAACTATCACGTTTATAGCATTATATTATAAAATTGCATAGAGCATCATGTATTGTAAAGTAAACAATGGTTGAATATAGCATTATTTAAAAAAATGAAATAACATGTGTAAAGTATACTAGTATACCGCACAATGGTGGAAAAACCGACCGTTAGATTATATTATAATAAAGAAAAAATATTTGCTAATTTTTTTCTTAATTGACTTGTTTTTATAAAAAATAAAAGTAATTGTAAAAACGTAAATCAAATTCCATCGAGGGTTGTACATGTACGTCTGTAGTAATGCTCAAACTTAAAATACATCTGCACATTTTTCAAACAAAAATTGATGATAAAACAACCTCTAAAAATGTTATGATTTATAAGCACTACTTTTAAGCAGTCCATGAACATTTGTTAGGCTACTAAAACTCGTTTTCAAGCTGAAGAAATATTTCCTCAAGACCAAGTTGAACTGGGCATGACATTCTTAATTATTTTCTTCTGATGTTTGGTCCTCTTATGCCAGCAAACTCCTAGACTCTTGATTGTTGCATGCCTTTGACTTTGGTGATAGATTTTCAACAACGTATTTCGGTTGTGGAAAAACAGAGCACATTAAACAAAATCAAATTTCAAAATAATATAAAGAAAAATAAAATGAGAGCAACTATATAGTTTTGACGAAATTCGCAAAGCATCGGGAAGAAAGGGTTACATGGAGCTAAAGCCTTTATCTTCTTAAAGGATGCTACAACTGTCATTGGCACGTATCCTTCTGAATCTTTTGCAATGAACCTCATCAAATGTTCAGTAGTACCAAGGTTGGCATGGCTAAACTACTACCTGTTTAACAATCTTCCGAACAGTATTATTAATGAATCCTTCTATCTCCTGAGAAGTTCCCACCATTATATCTTTGTCATAAGTCTCCTGCTCACTGTAATATTTATTAGCACCATAATAATGCTGATACATCCCATTCCAGTCTCCTCCTATATTATGTAATAGAGTAAGTATTTAAATTGCTAACTCAGATATACCACGTATACAACTTAAGTGGATACCTCTTCCATTCTTCATCTCCGTCAACATCACAATCTAGTTCCATATCTTTCTTAAATGGATATCGTAGCCCAACTCTATAACAAAGTGAACAATTTTAGAATAACACAATAGAATATTAACATGTGCCAATTTGCCATGCATATATTGATAACCATCAAATTAATCTTTTAAGAATTTATAATAGTTGTGTTGAAGAGGTAAACAGACACACAAATTAATTAATCCTATTTTGAATTTCATGATTAATTATTGCATTAGTAACAATTCTACAAAAAAACAGCAATATTACGAGTTTTAAACTTATCATAACTTCAATGCAGCAGAAGCTCTAACCGGACTAACAAATAAATTCAAAATAAAAAAATCCTAACAAGAAGTTTTAAACTTAAATTAATATCCTAATGCATCATTTTTTTGTCTCTTCTTTCGGGCATCAGAGCATTTTTGCTTGTTGAAGTAAAACCCACGCGAAATGATATGTCTTGGGAAAGTTGTTTCAATTTGTAGTTCAATCACTGAACCATTTTCACTAAGTTGATCAATAGCAGCATATTGTACATTACAATTTTCTTTGTAGTTCATCTTTGGCAAAAAAACAGAAAGAATGATCTCTGCCATAACTCGTATAAAATACTAGGGCCGAATTGAAAAAATTATCACATCCAACGCTCTACATCACTATAAGAGGAGTTCCTATGAACTGAACTGGCCACAAATCCTATGAATAGAACTGAGAAACATTCCATAAATCGATACATCTTACCAAACACAATTGATAAACCATAAAGTTCAAGTATAATCTATATCTGAATCACAAAGAAGCCAAAAGCACATTTCATGTCATTTATTTGTTCTCATAATTTATAACCATGACATTCCAGATTCTGTTATGATATAGTAAATCATAAGGCACTGCACAGTTGCATTTTGTGCGTATTAGAATCTGAACATTCCAATTCATATAATCTCAAAAGAATCCCCTATTTGAATTGGAGATGTAATCGGTCTAAGATATTGACATAGTTTGCATCGCTCAAGTATCAAGGACCCCAAAACATAATAACTTCAAATCATAGTGGAATGTCAAAGATTGAGAATTCACATATATATTAGGTAATGAGATGCCAAAAAGTCCTAATCAATTAGGCATAGTGGATCTGAAATTTACATGGCAAATCAAAACAAAAGCATGTTCGAACAATGAAATTTAAAACTCCGAGGATTGAAGAAATTAATTCCCCAAATTGCCAATCATAATATTCATAATCGTTTGTGGAGATTTACCCAAATATTTAGCAAATTCGATAATGGATACGCTTAACTTAACAAGTGCAATCCCCAGATCAGTTCCAAAAATAGCTTAAAGATGAATTAGGCGGCCAAACACGATTCACATGTTTCTGATGACGTAGTTTAGAGCGATTAGGGAATGAGAACGGTTATGAAATGAGAAATTTATAGATCCAAGAATATGTAGTTGCGAAGACAAATTTGTATAAGCAATGAGTGATTTAAATCTGGAAAGTTAGGTCCGAAAATTTGGATCGAGAAAGAAAACAATAGGAATTTGGAATCCGAAAATTTTGGAATGCGAGATATTTGTGGCGTAATTTATTGCAACAGACAAAATTGATTTTAGCTCTTACAGTAGGGAAACCTCCCTAACGGTCGGTTTGATAATAAATGATAGTTGAATTTAGCATTGTATTTTTTAAATTGAAATAAGATGCGTAGAATACATTGCATGACAGTTAAATATATCATTATAATTTTAAAGTGAATTACATGTATAAAATATGAAAAATGAAAGTTGTATATAATATAATATTTGTAATGTGAACTAGCACATGTATAAAATATGATAAATGATAGTTGAATTTAGCAATTTATTTTTTAAGTGAAATAACGTATGTACAATATGCTAAATGATAGTTGAATATAACACTGTATTTTTTTTAAAGTGAAATAACATATGTTGTAGTGTCCTGAAATTCCGGTAAAATATGAGCTGACCAAATAGCACAAGTCCAACCCAAATTACACTGGAAACCAGAAAACTAATAGAAAGAAAACAGAAGGTGAGGATAGATAAGATAGAAACTTAGAATAGAAGAAGAAAAAGAAGAACACACAACATCAGAGTAAAACACGAATCTCACAGCGGAACGAATAAAATATAACATAATTTTGAAATAAAAGATTGTACTTGAATATACGTATCATTATCAAAGTACAAGACTTACAACACAGCGGAAGTAAACAATAGCTATATAAACGCTGCTGAAGCCTCCTGCTCCAACTTTCCAAGTATATCTGTAAAATCCCTACTACTTGACTGCCCGTACAAAATTGGGCACCCAAGAGTTTAGGGAAAATAAAACAAAATAAAACTTTGGGTCAGTCATGGGACTGGTGTAAGTAAAACAATTTAAAACAGTTTGAGCAATAAAACGATATCTCATAAAACCACGCCGTATAACGGAACGGGTTTTCTCCTTATGAGAATCCAAAATAATCTTTTTGACTTTCAAATCATTTTGGAAGAAACAATGATCTTTCATATCAAAACTCTTTTGATATTATAATAGTATCTATCAACCACAGTATAATAATCATCTAGTAGAATGCTTTCATCCCACGTTCCACATATATAGTTTACAATCAAAACCGCGAGCACTTATTTGGTAATGGATTTCCAACTATGATAAGGTATGGAACCACCTTCCGATAGTGTACCTCTAGAGAGGAATACACTGGGTTCAACAAGAACATCTTGCAACCCGGCCACACATGACCTACCACTCATTTCGCTTGAGTGTATCGAATGTAAATCACCGACGGTTGGGATCGGCAACCGTTTCCAGAATGGGACAATATCAAATAGATTAACGAATGAAATGAATATCTCTAGATAGGTGATAATACACCATAATTGGCAGCCAACCACTTAGCCATGCTGCCTGCCCGATTTTTGCCATTTCCCAGTTGTGAGGCTAGAGTCCACGCTTGTCTCTGACAGATCACAAAATTATTCACTTTGAATGTCACAATATCATCCCCGCCAAATCACAAATTGATTTCCCTAAAAATACAACCGGTATACAGCCAAGAGAAACGGATTCCTCCGCCACCAAACGTATATACGTTTGAAGAGATCAACTTATGTGATCTACTAAATATACTTTGTCAGACATTATTCCATACAGGTCGTCCAAGGACTGGACAAACCGAAGGCACTATTCTTCAAATCCATCTTAGGAAATTTCTACCTAGGATCGCCAGAACAGCCCTTGCATAACTCCGTCTTCAATTATCTTCATCACATTTGATCGCAATGCTAATGCCCATACAGAGTGGTTTTCAGATAATGAATCTGATTCCGGTCTCTCCGTATTGACAACGGAAATGGTCAAAAGTTTCGATAGTCGGTGAGTTAACTATCAAAGAAAAAACGTGTGCAAACAATGATATTATTTCCAGATGGAAATTATATCGATTAATCATCATTTAACATTTATCTCTCTAGTTCATTAGCTTATTCCTTTTTCCATATATATACAGAAATTCTTATTTTCTAAATTAAGAAAATATACCTTATTAATATTGGAAAATGTTTCCATTTTTATTCTCATCTCTTATTTTCTATATTAGAAAACATTTCTGATTCTCATTTGGAAAATATTTCCAAAGTTCCTTCGTTTGGGTTTAACAGATGTTTAAATAAAACATCGTTATGCCAACTCAAACCATTACCTTCATTAACTGAATTCATTTAACCAACCTTCTCTATCGAACCTTAACCATTCCTTAGTTAAAAATGAAGTCAATCAAGGTTGGGTATAACTACCTCTCAGACCTTAATTGAACAACATTTCTAACCTCGAAATAGACAAATTTCACCTTTCAAATATTTAACAAACTTCCTTACGTAACTCTTGGATTCTATTTATGAATCCACTTCTTTATGGAAAACATTGATTTTAACTATAGCGTTATAATCCCTGCTTCTGAAATATCTAACTTCAAAACTTAACTTTTATTCCTTAATTTGGATAAATAAAAAAACAACTAATTTATTAATAAATAAATAATTCTTGGTTAAAACGGAAAGTGAATAGTACTTTCCCGAATTCGATATAATCGAATTTCACGTATAACTCTCTTTCGAATAAATCTCTATTCGATAACTCCTTTTCGAATAAGCTATATTCAGTTAACTCCTTTCGAATAAACTATATTTGATAACTCCTTTCGAATAAACTATATTCGATAACTCTTTTCGAGTAAACTATATTCGACTACTCCTTTCGAATAAACTAATATTCGATAACCTTTTTTCGAATAACTAATATTCGATAACTCCATTCGAATAACTAATATTCGATAACCTTTTCTCGAATACCTAATATTCGATAATCTCTCTTCGAATAAACTAATATTCATTTACACCTTTAACTCTATTCGAATAAACTATATTCGATTAACTCCTTTAAATCTATTCGAATAAACTATATTCAATTAACTCCTTTAACTCTATTCGAATAAACTATATTCAATAAATCCTTTAACTCTATTCGAATAAACTATATTCGAGTACTCCTATTCGATTAACTCTATTCAATTAACTCTAATTCGATTAACTTAAATCGATTAACTCTAATTCGATTAACTCCACTCGATTAACTCTAATCGATTAACTATAATTGATTAACTCTAATCGATTAACTCTAATTGATTAACTCTAATTTATTAACTCTAACTGATTAACTCTAATCAATTAACTCTAACTGATTGACTCTAATTGATTAACTCTAAACGAATAACTAATTTCAAATAACAATATTTGATAACTTTTATTTCGAATAACTCTATTTGATAACACCCTTTCGAATAAGCTAATATTCGATTAACTCTCTTCAGTTAACTCTGTTGGATTAACCCTATTCGATTAACTCCTTTTTGATTAATTCTAATCAATTAACTCTAATCCCTTTTATAATCCTACTTACTTTCTAAATATTTCCTTTTATGATATCTTATTTATTTTCTTAATAAATATTCCTTTTATCTTTCTATTTATTTTTCCAATATATATATGTATATCTCTTTTCTCTTCTATTTGTTCAACAAATATTTCCTTTTCAATTCTATTTATTTAACAAATAACTATTCCCTTTTTCAATTCTATTTATTTAACAAATAAATATTTCCTTTTTCAATTCTATTTATTTTACAAATAAATATTTCCTTTTTCAATTCTATTTATTTAACAAATAAATATTTCTTTTTTTATAATCTCCTTTGATTTTATAATTATTTTCTTTTATAAAATCCTTTTCCTTTTATATATAAAATCCATTGATTTTATATATAAAATCCATTGATTTTATATAAATAATTTGTTTCAAAAATACACTTTGAAAATCCCCTTGCTACATCCCATTATTTCTTATGGTATTTAATGTACCATATAACAATGCTCGGTATCATTCAAACATACAAAATCAGCAACAGATTTCATATCACATCATATAACACAATATATGAAAAACAGTAAAAATAAATGTTGAGGAATCCAGTTGGATTCCTCCTACCTGTTTCCCTGCTTCCACAGATGTTACACAATATAATTCACATCAATTTCATTTCAATATGAAATATTCTGCTAAACATAATCAATATTTGATTAACAATTTATATATATATATATCATTATCTATAATTTTAACCAATATATCAGTAGTTCATTCAAACAGTCAACACATAGAAATCAATCATCATTTATCAGTTCTAAATATACGGTATAAAAATATGAACTGATAGAGTTGGTGAGTTTTACTCACATTGTACGATCACCGTTAAATAATGATAATTGTCGCTTGATTCAAACTGACAATTTATTTCGCTATAAATTGTAACGAGCTCCAATTCACTCCCAGTCAGTTCCAGTGTGTAGCCCTCGTCTATTCGATCCCAACGTGACTGACCGTTCGAAATTATGATACAGTATGATGGAGATATAATATTAACAAGCTTAAATACTAATTTAATTTTAATTTAAACTATATTTTATTAGACTCGGGCCTTAACAAAATAGAATTCGGCCCAACCCCTAACTTTTAAAACCCAACCCGCTGGGTTCTCTCCTCTATTCAAAAAAATTAAAACCCATCCTCATATTGTTCTTATACCATAGTCGGTTATCCTTAAAAGCTCCAATTCCTCCATCTCATCAGTTAAAGTCAAACGAACCTCCCCATAAACATTTTGTTTAAAATAAATACCTAATTAATGTTAGTTAATCACCCACTAATGATTTTCATTACAGGTATATACCCTGATATCTTCTCCTTCCGAACTTCAATACCGCATCCCTCAATTTTTGGACAATCTGCTCCACCGTCAATGAGATGTTGCCCCCACATCATCACCCTCCAACGCATCAACGATCGGTCTACCACTAGTGACCATCATCCCCTTTTCCGATGCCCCACATCTCGACCACATCAAAGAAAACCCAAAACCATTTTCGAAATAAACAACACAGAACTATTCTCCGTTCAATCCTCTCGTCGCTGACAACCCAAAGCATCGGATCCCACCATCGAGCGCCCCTCCGATCCTCTGTCTACGGCGCCTCAATCCCCTTGCCCTCACCAGCGATCGTGGCACTCCATATTGACCCAGATCGAAACCCTAGGATTTACTGTTGATTTTTGATCCTTAAAAGGACTGCATCGCATACCTCAAACAGATAGGAGAATGTATAGTAACACAAGACAAAGCCAAAGATTGATGCTTTCTCATTTATACGTTTTTATTTGATTTCTTTTGGAATTTATTTTGATCGAAACAAATTTCCTAGAAATAAAAAGGTTACGGCGGAATGTTTGACCAAATGAAGAGATGAGTTAGGTTTAGAAAAAGTTAAGGGGTTTTTATAGTGTATTTTTTAATAATTTAATATTCGATAAAATATTCATTTTTACCCAACCGCTATTTGTATTCATCTTTAAAAATTCCTGTAATCACATATGATACCCAAAAATCACGAAAATGGATATACCCCTTTAGTTCGACAGTACGGACCCAACGAAACTGGTTTTTTCGAATTCCGACTCCATTTGCTCATACAGCGTATTTTTAACCTTCAAAATACTGGTTGTTTTTCACAATAAAAATCCGTACGGCCACATACTTACTCCAAAAATCACAAAACTTGAAATCTAACAATAATTTAATATTACAGATCCAACAAAATTAGTTTTGTCGAAAATGGAGGTCATTTGCAAAACTGGCAATTTTTAATGCTCTAAATAACCCATTTAAATATATAAATATATTTAAAAATAATTAAATTATATATTTATAAATAAATATTATCGTATATATTCCGAACAGAATATCATACAGCTCCAATTGGATTTATAACTTGATATTTCCTATTTCCTAGTTATATCGATATTCGATTTATATTTAAATCCTTTTAAAATATAAATAAATCGATATGAATTATAAAGGAATTCCATTGCGACTATTTGAAATTTGATTTGGACATAAATCAAAATCTACACGACAAAATCCCGATTTTTCTCTTCCACTAGAAAAATATACTTCACGAGCTCCGAACATTTCTTGTTTCACAGAAATCCGAATTAAAACGGATTTTGTATATTCATTTAAATTTTGAATTGCCGAATTACAAACTGCAGCGCCATTACAGGCACGATTATAATTATAATAAAATTTATACTTTCAGACGACATTAATTAAATATATTCGTTATCATAATTAAATTTTAAACTGAACTATATATTTTGAATTGCCCAATTCACACAATATTGCCATTTCAGCTAATTCTGATTATTTCAGAATGAAATATATTATTTAATTATTACATTAATTAAATATTCCATATAATTTAATTAAACAACCATTTAATTCTCTAAATCACTATTTATATAATTAAATAAATTAATTATTATACCGTAAAAATACGGGATGTTACATTCTTCTCCCCTTAAAATAATTTCGTCCTCGAAAATGCTAAGGTAGAAAACAAACCCTATTAACTGGTTAGAACTTATTTGTTCACTTCTTAACTTCAGTTTCAACTGAACCAATTAATTTCAATAAAAATATTAATTCATTTCTACTAACGAAAATTTAAAAAATTCTAAAAAATTTCTAACACCCGAAATTTTCGAAAAATTTCGCTAACACCTCCTTTGTATGGCTCAATCGATACAACTACAAGTTGCCTCTTTAGGCCTTCTCCATCCCAAAAGAAAATCAAACAGCCAAGCGGCTTGCCAATTCGTCTCATAAATCTCATGCTTATACCAAATATAAACTTGTACCTTTCTGGTTGGCCGTATCAACTTTATAACTTTCACTTGTTATCAATCCAACATATACCAATGTCATCTCAACCAATTTCCAATCAATATCTGTTCAACACAGCTATTCGCTTATATCCAAACCAAATCCTCTGCTTATACCAACCAGATTCCATTTCAAATTCCTATATCACTAATCTAATTTTTCTCGATACCATTCTAATCCAATTCAATTCAATTACCACTGAAATGCCTTTATTTCGATTTCAAATTTGCTATCACAAATTTCTATTTAATTTGTTTTTATTTCAAATAATCTTTACCTGGGAGTTTCAAAGAGCTTAGCCTTTCCAAAAATCAAATATCCTTTTCTGGAATTTCAATACAACTTGTTTTTCCCAAAACAATTAAAAAAACAAAATCTTTGGTAGTAATGAAACTCGAAAATGAGCACCGATGATGTCCGGATCAATATCGGAATTTATTTTCCAGCGACCGAAGTGAGTTCAATACTATCACTTTCAAAACCATTTCTAAACACTTCCACTTTGAAATATATTTCAAAATACCATTCCCAATGCTTGTTAAACAATTTAAAATCACCCAGGATTTTAAAATCCTCATATATTTAATCCAAATCCATTTATAAACACTTTTCCAAATCTCTAGGGTTTTTATTTCAATTTTTATTTAAATTTTGATTTAATTCATTTCGTAACACTTATACGAAATTTTGATTGGTTATTTACATAATCGTTTCAATTATAATCTTATCTGATTATAATCACAACCAACACATCCAATATACTATAATATCTCAAATATCTATACTTTGTTTATATCAAAATATATTTTGGACAAAATTATTTCATTCACCCTTTTTTTCAAACCATAATGTGTTGGTCCATCTTAGTCAAGTGTTTATAAACCCCTGTCGATAAAGTGGATCAAACTGATCGACCAGAACTCACAAAAAACTCAATCAATAAATCTCCACAATACAAAATCATTTTATATTGAATAATAAATACGCGCTCATATATATACACTCAAACTCAATCTAGGGTATTACTAACCTCATCTCTCCTGTGTCACGCCACAGAGCCAAGGTAATTACTTAACCTTCAGCTCTGATACCAACTGTAGTGTCCCAAAATTCCGGTACAATTTGAGCTGACCAAATAACACAAGTCCAACCCAAATTACACTGGAAACCAGAAAACTACTAGAAAGAAAACAGATGGTGAGGATAGATAAGATAGAAGCTTAGAATAGAAGAACACACAACATAAGAGTAAAACATGAATCTAACAGCAGAACGAATAAAATATAACATAACTTTCAAATAAAAGATTATACTTGAATTTACATATCATTATCGAAGTACAACACTTACAACACAGCGGAACTAAACAATAACTATATAAACGCTGCTGAAGCCTCCTGCTCCAGCATTCCAAGTATATCTGTAAAATCCCGACTACTTGACTGCCCGTACAAAATTGGGCACCCAAGAGTTTAGGGAAAACAAAACAAAATAAAACTCTGGGCTAGTCTTGGGACTGGTGTGAGTAAAACAATTCAAAACAGTGTGAGCAATAAAACGATATCTCATATGACCACGCCGTATAACGGAACGGGTTTTTCCCTTATGAGAATCAAAAATAATCTTTTTAACTTTCAAATCATTTTGAAGGAAACAACGATCTTTATATCAAAACTCTTTTGATATTATAATAGTGTCTATCACCATAATATAATAATCATCTAGCATAACGCTTTCATCTCACATTCCACATATATAGTATACAATCAAAACCGCAAGCACTTATTGGGTAATGGATTTCCAACTATGACAAGGTATGGAACTACCTTCTGATAGTGTACCTCTAGAGAGGAATACACAGGGTTCAACAAGAACATCTTGCAACCCAGCCACACATGACCAACCATTCATTTCGCTTGAGTGTATCGAATGTATATCACCAACGGTCGGGATCAGCAACCGTTTCCCGAATGGGACAACATCGAATAGATTAAAGAATGAAATGAATATCTCTTGATAGGTGATAATACACCCTAATTGGCAGCCAACCACTTAGCCATGTTGCCTGCCCAATTTTTGTCATTTCCCGGTTGTGAGGCTAGAGGCTACGCTTATCTATGACAGATCACACAATTATTCAATTTGAATATCACATCGTCATACCCGCCAAATCACAAATTGATTTCCCCAAAAATACAATGAGTGTACAGCTAAGAGAAACAAATTCCCCTGCTACCAAATGTATATACGTTTGAAGAGATCAACTTACGCGATCTATTAAATATACTCTATCAGACTTTCTTCCATACAGGTCGTCCTGGACTGGACAAACTGAAGGCACTATTCTTCAAATCCATCTTAGGAAATTTCTACCTAGGATCGCCAGAACAGCCCTTGCATAACTCCGTCTTCAATTATCTTCATCACATTTGATCGCAACGCTAATGCCCATACAAAGTGGTTTTCAGATAATGAATCTGATTCCGGTCTCTCCGTATTGACAACGGAAATGGTCAAAAGCTTCGATAGTCGGTGAGTTAGCTATCAAAGGAAAAAACGTGTGCAAACAACGAAATTATTTCCAGATGGCAATTATATCGATTAATCATCATTTAACATTTATCTCTTTAGTTCATTAAATTATTCCTTTTTCCATATATATACAGAAATTCTTATTTTCTAAAAATATACCTTATTAATATTGGAAAACATTTCCATTTTTATTCTCATCTCTTATTTTCTATATTAGTAAACATTTCTGATTCTTATTTGGAAAACATTTCCATAGTTTCTTCATTTGGGTTTAACAGATGTTTAAATAAAACATCGTTATGCCAACTCAAACCATTACCTTCATTAACTGAATTCACTTAACCAACCTTCTCTACTGAACCTTAACCATTCCTTAGTTAAAAATGAAGTCAATCAAGTTGGGTATAACTACCTCTCTGACCTTAACTGAACAACATTTGTAACCTCGAAATAGACAAAGTTCACCTTTCAAATCTTTAACAAACTTCCTTACATAACTCTTGGATTCTATTTATGAATCCATTTCTTTATGGAAAACATTGATTTTAACTATAGCATTGTAATCCCTACTTCTGAAATATCTAACTTCAAAACTTAGCTTTTATTCCTTAATTTTGATAAATAAAAAAAAACTAATTTATTAATAAATAAATAAATCTTGATTAAAATGGAAAGTGAATAGTACTTTCTCGAATTCGATATAATCGAATTTCACATATAACTCTCTTTCGAATAATTATCTATTCAATAGCTCCTTTTCGAATAAACTATATTCGATTAACTCCTTTCAAATAAACTATATTCGATAACTCCTATCGAATAAACTATATTCGATAACTCCTTTCTAATAAACTATATTCGATTACTCCTTTCGAATAAACTAATATTCGATAACCTTTTTTCGAATAACTAATATTCGATAACTCCTTTCAAATAACTAATATTCGATAACCTTTTTTCGAATAACTAATATTCGGTAATCTCTCTTCGAATAAACTAATATTTGATTACTCCTTTAACTCTATTCAAATAAACTATATTCGATTAACTCCTTTAACTCTATTCGAATAAACTATATTCGATAATTCCTTTAACTCTATTCGAATAAACTATATACGATTACTCCTATTCGATTAACTCTATTCAATTAACTCTAATTCGATTAACTCTAATCGGTTAACTCTAATTCGATTAACTCTAATCAATTAACTCCGCTCGTTTAACTCTAATCGATTAACTCTAATTGATTATCTCTAATCAATTAACTTAATTTATTAACTCTAATCGATTAACTCGAACTGATTAACTCTAATCGATTAACTCTAACTGATTAACTCTAATTGATTAACTCTAATCGAATAACTAATTTTAAATAACAATATTTGATAACTTTTATTTTGAATAACTCTGTTTGATAACTCCCTTTCGAATAAGCTAATATTCGATTAACTCTCTTCAATTAACTCTATTAGATTAACCCTATTCGATTAACTCCTTTTTGATTAATTCTAATCAATTAACTCTAATCCCTTTTATAATCCCACTTACTTTACAAATATTTCCTTTTATGATATCTTATTTATTTTCTAAATAAATATTCCTTTTGTCTTTCAATTTATTTTTCCAATATATATATATCTCTTTTCTCTTCTATTTGTTCAAAAAATATTTCCATTTCAATTCTATTTATTTAACGAATAAATATTCCCTTTTTCAATTCTATTTATTTAACAAATAAATATTTCCTTTTTCAATTTTATTTATTTAACAAATAAATATTTCTTTTTTTATAATCTCCTTTGATTTTATAATTATTTTCTTTTATAAAATCCTTTTCCTTTTATATATAAAATCCATTGATTTTATATAAATAATTTATTTTCAAAATATACTTTGATAATCCCCTTTATACATTCCAGTATTTCTTACGGTATTTAATGTACCATATAGCAATGATCGGTATTATTCAAACATACAAAATCAGCAATAGATTTCATATCACATCATATAACACAATATATGAAAAATAGTAAAAATAAATGTTGAGGAATCAAGTTGGATTCCTCTGACCTATTTCCCTGCATCCACAGATGTTACACAATATAATTCACATCAATTTCATTTCAATATTAAATATTCTGCTAAACAGAATCAATATTTGAATAAAGATTTATATATATATATATATATTGTTATCTATAATTTCGACCAATATATCATCAGTTCATTCAAACAGTCAACACATAGCAATTATTCATCATTTATCAGTTCTAAATATACGTTATAAAAATATGAACTGATAGAGTTGGTGAGTTTTACTCACATTGGACGATCATCGTTAAATACCAATAATTATCGCTTGATTCAGATTGACAATTTATTTTGCTATAAATTGTAACGAGCTCCAATTCATTCCCAAACAGTTCCACAGTGTAGCCCTCATCCATACGATCCCAAAAGTGACTGACCGTTTGAAATTCAAATATAGTATGATGGAGATATAATATTAACAGGCATAAATACTTATTTAATTTTAATTTAAACTATATTTTATTTGACTCGGGCCTTACAAAAATAGAATTCGGCCCAACCCTTAACTTTTAAAACCCAACCCGCTGGGTTCTCTCCTTTGTTCAAAGAAATTAAAACCCATCCTCATGTTTTTCTCTTACCATAGTCGGTTATCCTTAAAAGGTCCAATTCCTCTGTCTCATCAGTTAAAGTCAAACAACCATCCCTGTAACGACCCGTGTTTTTCGACCATTTGAATATGAATATTTAAATTAGTTTTAAATATTATGTTGGGAATATTAATGGAATTTAATATTTAATTCGTTATTAAAAACGAAGTTGAACGTTATAATTTATATATAATATAATTCGAGCTTGGAAATGGCGTGCAGTTCGTAATATTTGGTTTTGAACTTCAACTGAGAATACAGAATTCGATTTAAGTCGGATTTCTGTAAAACAAGACACGTTGGGACCGTATTGACGATAATTTTCATATGAAAGAGAAAAATCTAGATTTCGTGTTATAGTTTGATAGTTATGGCCAAATAAAATTTTGAAATAGTCGCTATGGAAAATCGTTATTAAATTATAGGCCTTTAAAGTAGCCGTTTTGCAAACAGACTCTGTTTTCGACGAAACCAGTTCCGTTGAGTTCGTAGCGTCGATTATAGTCAGGATAGGTATATAGTTTGTTATTTTTAGAGATGAGAAAATTTGGCGTTAAAAAGGGTAGGGCGGTTCGCGGTAAAAATAGTCTACCGGGGCAACAGTCTCAGAATGCGACGAAATTAGTGTCGTTGGGTTCATATCGAAAAGTTATTGTCAGACTTCGCAGTTTCAAGTTGATCGGATTTATCTGGTGATCGTGAAAAATTAAAATGCGTGTTTATTTCTGGTTTCATAAAGGAAATTTTTTCATACGACCTCGGATTTCGATGAAACTTGTCCCATTGGGTCCGGAATACCTTTTTACATCAGGATTAGTCTTTTTATCAGTAGACAGAAATTGTTTGTGGAGGTTTTTATCAATTACTTTACTGCGAAGTTTCCTTAATAATAAATTATTAAATTTCACTCCTACCCCTATCATCACGAGTCACCCTAAACATTTGTACACTGCAGCCTATACTCTTTTCTTCTCCTGCCATTCGCACATGCAATCTCTCACATTTTTCTTCTTTTGTACAGACCACCACATGCTACTCTTACCCCCTCTTCCTTCCTGTATACCTAGCCCGTTAACTCAATCACATCTCTCCATCAAACGAAAGGAAAAAAAAACTCATCTCAGTTTTGGAAAGAGAGAAGGACAGTAGAACAGTGCTATAGCTCACAGCTAAGCTAGCTACCCTTCAATGCCTTGCGTTCCAAACAAATTGAGCCGTGATGACCAAGGAGCTTCTTTCTTATAAATACGCTTTATCATCAGGTTCATTTCACCCACTTCACTAATAAAAAAAAAGCAACTGTATATAATTCAAAGGTGGAGTAGTTGCGTCCCATGCAGCAGGCATGGGTTGTTCACGGTGCATGAGGCAGAGAGTGGGGCTGAAGTGCGGTGGCATGGTGTATGCAAGGCGTCTTGCATTGGAAGTAGAAGTGTAGTGGAAATATTGGGTCAACCTGCTACTTGCGATTCCATTTGGGCTCGGGAATGATAAGGGAATCAGGGACAAAGGATAGGAGCGTTGTGTGGGTTCTTGATGCTAAAGAGGAAGGACATGGACCTAATCAAAGCAAACAAAAAGGGATGGCAAGCCATTTTAACGTGAAACAGAAGAGGCTAAAAAGGGAAGTTGCGTGATTAAACAAAAAGGGAAGATGAAGTCTATGAAGTGGGAAGGGTATGGACGCGGGATGGTTCGAATGCAAAGCATCAGGTGAGGAAGAAGACGTATAATTAGTATGCCTAACCTTGTTTAAAAACGCCTAAACACTAAACTGTAAAATGCCCAATTACTATAATTAACATAACCTGGAAAGCACCTTGATTCGATTTTCCTAACCTAGTTTAGAATGTTCCTGATCCTATTAAATAGTGTGCCAAATTCTTGATTTATTATGCAAAATGCCGAACAATAGATGGTTATACGAAATATAAGATAAGGATTTAATAAAATTGGTAAACAAAAATATTAGTTAAGATAATAATATTATTATTGTAATAAACGAATAGCGAATAACATATCAATGTATGATCATAACAGACGTCCATGAAAGCAGTGAAATTATATGGACGGACGCGACATTTTGAAAGCTGATTTGGACATATTTGGGATTGACTGAAATGAACCGTCTAGCCAACAAATGGAAAGACAAGGTGAGTTAAACTCACTCAGTTTTCCCTATTTATATTTTATATAAATTGGGGTTTTTATTTTGTGTGTTCTATTTGCTGATGATTGCCTGTTTGCTAGTTATACCTCTGTTTGTTGATTTAACTGATGAAATTAAACTGTGTTTAATTTCAGTAAATTTTCAAATCGTATTTTAACGATTTGTTCCGATAGAGGTAACTTACCTCATCGGTCACGTTTACCAAAATAAATGTGTTTAATGATTTGATTTGTTTGATCTGTTTGATCTGTTTGAACTATTGGATCTGTTTGAACTGTTTGATGATAACCATTGTGATTTCAGGGAAGAACAGGTTGGAGGGACCCAACCGGATCCCTCAAATGTGTTATTTATTTTCATATTATCATATATGAACCGATCTGTTTGGTTGATTGATTTGATTGTTGTTTATTGACTAAATATTCAACATCTGTTTGGGTTGAACCGATGGGCGGTATTGGTTAAGTGTTTGGCAGTGTATGGCCTTTAAAATCAATCGGTTTATAGAGATTGATTCACCGTCAGGTGAATCGATAGAACGGAAGTTATAAAATTTATTTTATAACTGAAGTTAGATTTTGAATACATTATTTTGAATTAAAGTTAATAAAGATAAATAAATATTTTAATTATTTAAGGTTTTGATTTGTTAATAGTTTATTTTATAAAATAAAATATGTTGTTAATCAGATTTACAAGCAAGAGAACATGGAATGAATATAATGGTTAAACTTTGGCAATTGTTTGTAAAGGGAAACAATTAATGGGATTATTTAAATTTATTATATTTTTAAGTGAAAATTAATTAGAATCGATTAAGGAGATAATCGAGTTTTGAGTGAATTAAATCGGCTGTGTTGAATTGGAATAAATTATCAAATTGATGAGTTTTGGTTTGAATAGTAAAATGAGTATTGTTTAAATTTAAAGGAGGCGTTAAAGGGGATTTACTATTTATTTTAGTTAATCAAGAAATTAACTATTTTAAAAAAAATTAATGATTAAAGAAAGGTATTATCGTGATGTATAGTGAGTTAGGAAATTTGTTTTAATTGAATAAATGTAAGAAGTGATCGAAGGTGAAATGTGATCCATTTGGAAGGTGAAAGGAATCTATGAACGGGTTTTTATATTTAAACCCAAACTTGTCTATAACAAAGTATAAAAGGAATTCCAAGCAAATAACTTAGTTTGAAATGAATATTACTTAATCATTTGAATTAAGTAAAGAGGGTTTTAGAGAATAAAGGGGTTTATCATAAACCAGAGTTTACGTATGGGATTTAAAGTGTTAAAAACGTTAATTTTAAATTTACGTTACTGGAAAATTAGATCAAGTAAAAGTGGAAAGTGAAATGAGATTTCCAAAGTATGGGATGTATAAATAGATTTAAAAGGAGTTCGGTATAAGTGAATTTGAATAAAGAAGTCGAAGGGATTGTATAACCAAGTCCCAGTCATGATGGAATTTGTTTGGAACTGGAATAGTATATTGGGTGGTTACAACTGATATTTATTTGAGGATAAGAACGTTGTTTGATCAAGGTCTGAGAGGTAATTAGAATACCCCAACTTGAACAACATCGGGATTATCTGAAGATGGTATTAGTTGGTAATCGTAAGAGACGTTAGTAAATATGTTTTGAAAATCTAAACAGCGATTTTACCGCTGTTGTTATAATATATGTTTTGTGAATCTAATAGCGATTTTAGCGTTGTTGCTATGGTAAATGTTTTGTAAACTTAAACAGCGATTATAGCGCTGTTGTTTTGTAAATCTAAATGGTAATTATAACGCTATGGTTATGACATACGTGCTATAAAATCTAAACAGCATTATAACATATGTGATATAAAATCCCTTACTAAAACTAATGGATTTCCCGATCTAAATAACAAAGAATGGTGTAACAAATATGTGGGAAGGGAGAATTAAGTGGGGAATTGAATAAGGTTATAAGTTATTTTACTAAGTATTATATCGTAATGGATTCCGAAGACATTTGTATATAAAAATATAGTTACCCAAGATAGAGTCAGTCAAACATAGTATTCAAGATGAGTTGCCATTTTGTACGACTGCTAGCGTAATTCGCTGGGCTGCAGATAGCCTACGGCGGTCGGATGTTTCCTGAGGGAATCAGGCATAACCATTGTGATCGCCGCGATCTAGAGTCAAGCGAATGGAGTTAAGTAAAATAGTAGCAAATCGATAGGGTTAAAGAAGTCGAGTTAATCAGTTAGAGTTAACCACTTTGAGTTAATCAATTGGAGTAAATCGATTAGAGTTAAATCGAATTAGAGTTATTCAAATATCATATTTTTAAATATTAACAGAGTTATAAGTTTTGATTTAACGAAGTAAATCAAGTGTTAAAAGGCCAGGTGATGCCGAATACTTAACCAGGGAACTCATTTGAGTGTCATGGTTGAAACACTGTATATTTTGATAGTTAAAACACCGACTATCAAATCTGTCCAATACGATTGTTGGTATGGAAAGACCGGGATCGAATTTATATTCGAAAACCATTCCGACCAACAAATACGTGAAGATATCAGAAGATGACCGAGGTGGAGCATTGAAGACCGTGGATTTTCATACACGGAAGAACCACTAATATTCTCTGCCTGGCAAGTAGAGATAAGCTGTGATTCTGTCGTGGTTGGAATCTACGGGTTGCAAGTACTTCTCGCTACTGATCCATGGGGTGATTCCTATATGGATGCGGTAGGAGAGTGCCTTCGGTTCATCCTGTTCCTGGATGACGTATATGGACGAATGTCTGACAGAGTATTTCCAAAGGATCACGTACGTTGATTTCTTCAAACGTGCTATAGTTGTTGGCGGGGAATCGCCGTTCTCTTAGCTTACTGCTAGAGTATTTTTGGGGTCGTCAATTAGTGATATCTGACGGATCTGACGATGTGGCATTCAAAGTGAATGATGACCAGGTGTTCGAAGGTAAATCTAAACCTCAAGCCTCATCAACCGGGAAATGACAAAAATCGGGCAGGCAGCATGGCTATGTGGGTCGCTCCCATTAGGGTGTATAATCACCTATCTAGAGGAAATCCTATTTGCTTCTTTAATCTATGTTTCGATGCTGTCCCTTGTCGGGAGACGGTTGCTGATCCCAACCGTCGGTGATATACATTCGATACACTCAAGCGAAATGAGTGGTCGGTCATGTGAGGGTCGGGTTGCAAGAAGTTCTTGTTGAACCCAGTGTATTCGTCTCTAGAGATACACGATCGGCAGGTGGTCCCATACCTTGTCAAGGTCGGAATCCAATATCCAATAAGCGCCTGCGGGTTTTGATTGTATACTATATATGTGGAGCGTGAGATGCAAGCGTTCCACTAGATTTCTATTTACTTGTGTTTAGACATTATTATAATATCAGACAAGATATTGGTTTCAAACTGTTTTGGGTTATCGTAAGGTAAAAACCGTCCGTATTTATGTGTGGATTTGGTCTTACGATTATCCTTTTCTTTTGAAAGATTTTGAACTTAAAAATCATGATTGGATGGTTCACCCTTATTACTGTGCGAGTTTATCTCACTCTGGTTCACCAGACTGACCCGGTGTTTTGTAAATGCTCGGGTTAGGCCGGGTTGTACAGGTTCAGGTTATCGACTGCTATGAAGAGACGAGCTGGAAGAGTCCAGACGTATGATATTACTACTATTCCGCTGTGTGTTGTATATGGGAACAGGCTATTATAACTGTCCCATGGTATGATGTACTCTGATACTGTAAGTATTTTAAAGCTTTCAATAAAGATTATTTCTGTATTATATGTTGTTCCGCTGCGATGTGAGACTCTCTGTGGTGTTGTTTCTTCTTCTTCTATTCAATATTTCTACCTTATCTATTCTCACCCTCTAACTTCTTTCTATTAATGATCTGGAATGTTCGATGTCTGAATAGTCAACACGGTAGTTTGATGTTGATTTTCGGAGTCGAAATACCCAGTTCGTTACAATCCCTATAATCATTTAGCTTAAAATAAATACCTAATTAATGTTAGTTAATCACCCACTAATGATTTTCGTTGCAGGTATATACCCTGATATCTTCTCCTTCTAAACTTCAATACCGCATCCCTCAGTTTTTGGACAATCTGCTCCACCGTCAACGAGATGCTGCCCACTACATTATCAACCTCCAACGCCCCAACAACCGGTCTACCACCAGTGACCAACATCCCCTTTTCCAATGCTGCACATCTCGGCCACATCAAAGAGAACCCAAAACCATTTTTGAAATAAACAACACAGAACTATTCCCCGTTCAATCCTCTCGCCGCTGACAACCCAAAGCATCGGACCCCACCATCGAGCGCCCCTCCGATCCTCTGTTAACGGCGCCTCAGTCCCCCTTGCCCTCACGTGCGATCGTGGCACTCCATGTTGACCTAGATCGAAACCCTAGGATTTGCTGTTGATTTTCGATCCTTAAAAGGAGTACATCGCGCACTTCAAACAGATAGGAGAATGTAGAGTAACACAAGACATAGCCAAAGATTGAAGCTTTCTAATTTATACGTTTTTATTTGATTTCTTTTGGAATTTATTTTGATTGAAACAAATTTCCTGGAAATAAAAAGGTTATAGAGGAATGTTTGACCAAATGAAGAGATAAGTTAGGTTTAGAAATAGTTAAGGGGTTTTTATTGTGTATTTTTAATAATTTAATATTCGATAAAATATTCATTTTTACCCAACCACTATTTGTATTTGTCTTTAAAAATTCCTGTGATCACATATGATACCCAAAAATCACGAAAATGGACATACCTCTTCAGCTCGACATTATGGACCCAACAAAACTGGATTCGTCGAATTCCGACTCTGTTTGCTCACGCAACATATTTTTAACCGTCAAAATACTGACTGTTTTTCACAGTAAAAATCCGTACGACCACATACTGACTCCAAAAATCACGAAACTTGATATCTAACAATAATTTAATATTACGGATACAACAAAATTGGTTTCGTCAAAACGGAGGTTGTTTGCAAAACTGGCTATTTTTAAAGCTCTAAATAACTCATTTAAATATATAAATATATTTAAAAATAATTAAATTAAATATTATCGTATATATTCCCAACAGAATATGATACAGCTCCAATTGGATTTATTACTTGATATTTCCAATTTCCCAGTTATATCAATATTCGATTTATATTTAAATCCTTTTTGAATATAAATAAATCGATATGAATTATAAAGGAATTCCATAGCTGCTATTTGAAAATTTTATTTGGACATAAATAAAAATTTACACAACGAAATCCCTATTTTTCTCTTCCATTAGAAAAATATACTTCACCGGCTCCGAACGTTTCTTGTTTGACAGAAATCCGAATTAAAACGGATTATGTATATTCATTTAAAGTTCGAATTGCCAAATTACGAACTACAGCGCCATTACGGGCTCGATTATAATTATAATAAAATTTATATGTTCAACCGTCGTTAATTAAAATATTCATTATCGTAATTAAATATTAAACTGAATTATATATTTTGAATTGCCCAATTCACAAAATATTGCCATTTCAGCTAATTCTGATTGTTTCAGAATAAAATATATTATTTAATTATTATATTAATTAAATATTCCATATAATTTAATTAAACGACCATTTAATTCTCTAAATCACTATTTATATAACTAAATAAATTAATTATTATAACGTAAAAATACGGGACATTACATATGTACAATATGCTAAATGATAGTTGAATATAACATTGTATTCTTAAAGTGAATTGGCATGTATAAAATATGATAAATGATAGTTGAATTTATCCTTTATATCATTGAAGTGAGTTAATACGTGTAGAGTTTACAAAATAAAGTTTGAATATAGCATTTGTTAGTAAAATGAACTAGCATGTATAGAATATAATAAATGATGGTTGAATTTTGCATTGTATTTCTTAAAGTGAAATAACATATGTTCAATATGTTAAATGATATTTGAATATAACATTATATTTTTAAAGTGAGCTACCATGTATAAAATATAATAAATGATAATTGAATTTATCATTTGTATTTTTGAAGTGAATTAGTACATGTTGAGTTTGCAAAATAATGTTTGAATATAGCATTATATTAGTAAAATGAATTAGCATGTATAGAATATAATAAATGTAGTTTAGTATAGCATTGTATTTTTTTAAAGTGGACTAAAATGTGTAAAACATTTAAAATGGTTGTATACAACATTTGCATTTTTTGTCAAGTACATGAGAGCATGTGCTGCAAACAAAGAATGTTAAATGAATATAGCATTATAATTGTTGAAATATTGCAACATGCATTGTATATAAAGAATGATAGATGCATATACCATTTCAGATTTGAATTACAAATGCATGCATTTCATATGAGGAATAATAACTGATTAAATTATTTGAATTTTTTTACATAAATAATATGCATTTCATATGTAGAATGATATCTAAATACTGCACTCGGATTTTTTAAATACGTTAGAATGGATTGCACAAGCAGAACACGAAATGATAGGAGAATATAGCATAATATTCATTAAAACAAAAGAAATCAACAGCTGCAGCGCGTTTGATGACTTGAATGGCGACGACAATGATAGATATGAGTTGGACGGTGGCGGTGGCTAAGGCACGCGGACAACAACGACTTGGATCGGCTAGGGCATGAGGTCGGTGACGGAAATGGAAGGTGAAGGCGGCGACTTTGGGAGGCGGCGGCAGCTAAGCTTGAGGCGGCGACGGCTTGGGAAAACAACTATGAAGGGAAAGGTAGCTGTCTATGGAGACGATTGATTTGGCTGGGAAATTAGATTAACGGTAATGGAGACGATTGCAAAGGGAACGGTGTCCTTCCGCCTAATTATCGAAACTTACGTTCTTAATTTAAAAATTAGTTTAATGTTTTTCCTTTAAACTAATTACCTCTATAATAAATTTGGTAAACATATTACTCAATGCTAAAATTTATTATTTAATTATTAAATTTTAAGAATGAACTTAAATTCGAATAATAATATAAATCATGTTAATGCACAATTAAGGTCTGCATAACCAATAATTAATTCTCATTGTTAAATGATTCCTACTCATGTTTGTATAAGGGAATCAAATTAATTTGTTTCATTATAAATCGATTCTGAAACTTTACAATCATCATTTAAATCCAAATAGGATTAAAATAGTTTTAGATATCAATTTTATTTACATAAAACCTCAAATCAATAATTTACAGTTACAACAATTTGTATGACATTTATATTTGCAGTTTCCAATTTAAACAAATTTTAAACAAGCAAATAGTCTGAAGGATAAAACTCATCGATTTTTTAGTTTTAAAGACACGCTCTCAATTTTTTAGTGATAAGGACAAAATTTTCAACTAAACATACCATAAGGACAAAAGTTAATAAAAATGATGTGAAAAAGGCAATGTGCATAGTATCAATTTTGCATAATCTTTTCATGTAATAATTCTATATAGTTTCATTTTTATTCGTTGTCTTTATGACTAAATTTTAAAGAGGTTGTCCGTAAGGCTAACTTTTTCTTGGACATTTGTCCTTTAAAATAAAATTTCCTACTTATTAGCTTCCACATTACAAGTAGGAATGGCAATGGGACGGGTTGGGGCGGGTTTCTCGTGCCCTAGACCCGACCCGGACTTTTTAAACCCCGCCCCGTAGACCCGGTGCGGGTCTGGAATTTCGCCCCGTACCCGAAACCCGTACGGGTCAGGGTAGACCCGACCCGCCCCGCGACCCGGGTGATATTATTTTCTAATATACAAAAATTTATATACTTATATTTTTATCGTTAAATGATAAATTATATGCATATTATAATGTGTTCACAATGATAAGAGAATACAATAAAATGAGTGGTAAGATAATAGTTCAAAATGTATGCATTTTTCATTGTATGATTATCATTGATGCAACATAATAGTATGAAAAATTTATAGTTTGTTGATTGAAAGATTATAATATTCAAGTTATAATATTATATACCTAAGAAGATTAACAAGTAATAATTATAGTTATAAAGTATATTAATGATGTTTCAATCATGCTGGACGGGTTAGAATGGGTTAGACGTGCCCCAGACCCGACCCTAGACCCGGACCTTCAAAAGCGGGTCAATGGTCTACCCGCCCCGAAGACCCTATGGGGCGGGTCTAAATGGGTCAGAACAGGGGCGGGTCAAGCGGGTTTAGACCCTAGACCCGCCCCATTGCCATCCCTAATTACAAGAAACATTGGAAATTTCGACAGGAGGGGGCCATGGTTTGCATCGACTAATTTCCGTCGGCTTTAGACGTGCCGTCGGTGGCCGTCGGAAACTATGGAATTATATAGCCAGTTGAACCTTTCTTCTCCATTTCTCTCTTCCTCCCAATTTTTATAGCATACGGGTTTTCAACCCTATCAGCCCAAATTCGATTTTTTCGCCTCTAAACATCGATTTCTTTGCCTCCACAATCCCTTTATTTGCATAAAAATCAAATTTGTTACCTAAACCTATATATGCTTAAAATTGAAAATTAGGGTTATCTATTAATTGTAATTGGTTTCAATAGCATTGTAGTGGGTAATAGCATCCTATTATGCGCATATTTCATGTCATTTCGCGAAACTGAAAATTTTATGTGCAATGTTTGGTTATATGTGCATATGTCCCCGTTAGCTTGGTTTTGACCATTGTATAATTGTGTTTATTTATGCATATGTGCATTGTTGCTCGGGCTACGAATAAAACATTATGCACGCTTTGACTTATGCACAAAAAAAGAATGACTCTAAATTCTAACTAAGTCTATTGAAATAATAATAATAGTAAATTGGCTTTTAGTTGATTGATACATCGAAAAAATGTGTTAAATTAAAATATTTTTATGTTAAAGTAAAACAGTGTTTTTGTAGTAAAATGCGCACATCTAATTGGCTAATATCCCATAGAGTGTTTTTGGCCCCGTCTAGTGAGTGTTGTACATGATCGTTATATACTGTAACACCCCGTAAAATTCCTAAGTATTAATAATAAATTAAATAATTAAAAGAAGAAATTAAATGATATGGCTGGAAAACGAGATTTTGTAGCTTTAGGAATTTGTCTACGAATTTTTTTAATTTGGAATCATGGCGAAATTCTGAATTGTTTCCATACATAATATGCTGAAAACGGTCAACGTATGAATTGTTATGCCTATGAAGATTTGGTTATGCAATAATATAACATGAAAATCTATTATTAGTTTGCTATATGAATTGTTATGCCTATGAAGATTTGGTTATGCAATAATATAACATGAAAAATGCCTAAATCTTTTACTTTGTAATCATGTAGGACTTGTCATGTTGAATTGGTTTTGTGGAATTGTGGTTTTTGTATTAGATTAAAGGTTAAAATGAGTATTATATTATTATTTATATTTTATGCAATCCATCGTTATTATCATTTGATTTGGTCTAAAAAGGTTTGGATTTGAACTTGTTTCATAGTTGAATTGGATTTGGAATCTAGTTTGGGTGTAAACACATTCATAAATTGGAATGAGTCAAATGTAAACATTTTTGGGTGCATAACACCACAAAAAGGGTGAATTGGGTGAAATATGTATTGTAAACCTGTGAAAACCCGTAACTTCCCCGTGAAGGAAAGAGCGGATACTTTGAGGGCAAGACGAATCAGAACACAGACAGAAGAACATTTGATTGTTTATTACAACAATCCCATCAGAATACAAGAATATACAGAGTATGAATAAATATAACATAGAAAATATCAGAGATTTAAATTACATAGCTGCAGAAAATAATACAAAACACAACTGAAGGAGATATACGGATACAGAGCTTTTCGGATATCATTCCAGCTGTAAACCAGGTTCCTCTGAATATAAATCTGCAAAACCAAAACTACTAGATGCCCGTGTCAAAATAAGGGCACCTAGAGTTTAGGTTAAAACAATAAAATCCAGGTCAGTCATATGACTGGTGTGAGAACTAAAACAATTATTTATCTTTATTTTAAAGTTAGGTAAATCAAGGGACCACGCCGTATAACACGGAACAGGTTTCCTCCCAAGAATACCAGTGCATAAAACAACAGCGCAATGCTAAATAAAGAACAATGAAGCTATTATAAGACCCAGGTCCCATCACACAATGCAACAAAAGTCGGAGGATAGGGTTTTACCTTATAATAGCCAAAGAATGCTTGATATGCTAAATTTCATGTTTTATTATTACTATAAGTGTATAGTGTCAAAAAATCAATTTCAATAATAAGTATCAATCATAGACGGCATAAGTGCCCCATCCCACTATGTCGCCATAATAGGCTCTACAATCAAAACCGCAAAATCACGTATTGGAAGTTGGATTTCCATCTGTGAACCAAGGCAAGGGATCTTCCTTACCGAATTCGAGACAATCTAGCCCATGTCTCAGGAACAGAACGCATCGACCCTTGGAGCGTCAGGGCCGATCCACCGATGTGGATTAAAATGCCTGAACACTACGTTTCCCCGCCCTTTGGGGCGTAAATGAGTCCAATGACTCCATTGGCTCCACACAGTCACTGATATATCCGAGGCGCCTCGCAACAACAACAACCACATAAGTCATACTCGTCAGGGTGTGTAAAACCACTGATGCCACTTCTAGCAAGAAGGAAACGCATGCCCTCCCTGATGTCCTCTCCCGTTTCTGGTTCACAACTGGGGTGTGAGGCTCGCGAATCAACGTTACACAAATCTATGACACACAGGCCGTGCTTTGATCATCAACCACAAGACTCTGCTTTTCAACAGAAGCCTTGATCATTTGCATCTTAGCATGCCACACAGGCAAACCACTCCATGCAACTGATATCCATCAATCACACACAATGATATCCAATGTCGGACAGACAGTCCATTTACAAGTCCGTTCTGTGTCTGAACGAAACCGGAGGCACCTTGTACCTCGCATATCCATCGATCTCCATGTACGTCTGGACGATCACCAACTGATTCCCTCCTCTTGGGTGTACAGCCCAATCAAGATCATCAATAATCGCCTAAACGATGTGAAGACCTCTAGTCTTCAACCACCATCTTCATCCTCGACACCACGTCGAATCGGTTATTCAGAATAGGATAAACCCGGTCTTTCTGGATAACACGCATATATAATAAACAAGTGTTACACAAACACAACATACGCCTCATTCCAATTCAGAATATTCCTTTATTCAAATATTCTTACACTTGGGAAAAGTTCCCATTAATTTTATCAAAGATAAATTCTTTAAATTTATTCTTTAACCTTCTTTTGAATATCAATTCAAACTAGTCGGGATTAGCGAACCACACCAAAGTAATCATTTATTTTATTTCCCAATCCCAACCTATTCATCCCATGAAGTAAAACTGGTAGTACTTCATATCTAACACCACGGTGTTATCGGTAAATTCAATTACCATTTCACGTTCAAATCTAATTAAAGATTTAACTATCGCCTAGAGCAAAACTGGTGATACTCCATTCTCGATCATTTCAATCTAATTAAAGATTCATTAAAGCTCCACTTGGTTTTAATTTTCCCAAAAATCAATATCAATGATTGTTTAACTTGGGAAATTATATCCTGTCTTTAACTCGGTTAAAGAACCAATGTCATTTAAAACACGGTTCACTATAAACCCAAAATCACATTCCATTCCAATTCAATTATTGAAACTTCTGGTTACTTTTAAAAACCTTTCAAATCCAATTTATTTATTTAAAAATAAATAAATTATTATTCTAGTTCAAAACTAGTTCATTTCGATAAAAATCTATTTTTATCTTTTCAAATTTGGAATTTTTCATCTCAATTCTTCACAAGTCATTTCTTATGATTTTACGCAAATTATTACTATTTTTAACAATTTTATCAAGGCCCGTACAGTCGAATTCCATCAACGACCATCGAACTACACTTACAGCGACCTTTTCCAAATTTGATTTGGACATAATTCCAAATCCAACCATTAGATTTCTACTTTCTAATATTCCTTAGAAAGAACTTTTCGATACGAACCCAACGGTTCCGGTTTTAGGAGAATTCGACGGTCGGATCTCCCGTAATATCCATTCGAAGCCAATGGTCGAAATTCGCGAACTACCGCGGCGCGGCGCGTTCTATTCAGGCCATTTAATATATATAATATGTATATAATATATATATATTTCGTTGATTTCCTTTTAAAACGTATTTTATAAATCGTTTTAAATTCATTTTCGAAACGATTTCAACTTCATATTCAATTTCGAATTAAAATTGAATATTCCACATCATCGATATACAAATGATAATATTTTCAAAACGTTATATTTTGAAATCACTTTCTTTCTTATATTCATTATAAAAATGAATAAAATCGATATAAATATCGTTCACGTCAAAATGGTGTAAATCTAATCAACACAGCTTTTATTCAACACATGAATGTTTATTCTATTCAACACATGAATATTTATTCTATTCAACACATGAATATTTTATTTTATTCAACACATTAATTTTCTTCTATTCAACACATGAATTTATATTTTATTCAACACATGAATATTTATTCTATTCAACAATTGAATATTTTATTTTATTCAACACATGATTTTTCTTCTATTCAACACATGAATATATATTTTATTCAACACATGAATTTTCTTCTATTCAACACATGAATATATATTTTATTCAACACATGAATTTTCTTCTATTCAACACATGAATATATATTTTCCAAATTGGAATGATGCCCAATAAACTACCATATAGTGTTAATTATATGGATTTCATACACACACGTACACTACAACAATCAAACACAGGAAACCATCACCCAAAATGCATTCTACACTGCATAAGCATCAAATATAAATATTTAACGCTTATAACAGCTTGTCAATCTATTGATCGACATACAGCTAATTATTGGGACTAGTGTATGGCCAATTTCATCCCAACACCCGTGTGGGGTTACACATCAACAAACATAGATTTTTATTTGTGCAGTTGGGCGATGTGTAAAATTTATCGTCCCAATCTGTATCAGTTAAATCGGTGTACATAAACAAATCGTTCGATTTGTAAATGAATATTTATTTTATTTCAACACATGAATATATATTTTACTTCAACACATGAATATATATTTTACTTAAACACATGAATATATATTTTACTTCAACACATGAATATGTATTTTACTTCAACACATGAATATATATTTCAACACATGAATATATATTTTAATTCAACACATGAATATATATTTTACTTCAACACATGAATTTATATTTTATTTCAACACATGAATATATATTTTACTACAATACATGAATATATATTTTTCACATCACAATCAACAGTCAAATTTCACAACACAACCAATCACACAAGTCGTCCATGGTCTGTGGACAATGGGTGTCGGGTGCTACTAAGCACCGTCTGCATCCTAGTATATATTTCAACTAGAAAATAAAATAAAAGTGAGGATTTCTCACCGAGAAGCTAAACCAAATGCCACGACTCTTTTTATGTAGGAAGTCTTTGCCGTGTTTCCAACGAGATATGTTTCACGCGGTATATGTTAAAAGTCACATTTTTGTTTCAAAGCCATATTATAAAAATTCAATTTTTATATCGCTACTTTCTAAATATAAAAATCGAATATTTATATTCTTCATATATATAAAAATCGAATTTTTATATTCTCTACCATATAAAAATCACATTTTTAATTCACTACATATATAAAAATCATATTTTTATTCTCTATACTATATAAAAATCATATATTTTTTTATTTACATAAATCAAATCTTTCCTTGTTTAAAAATCAAATCTTTTCTAAATTAAAAATCTAATCTTTGCTAATTAAAAAATCACGGCTTTGCTAATTTCAAACTATATATGTAAAGATCGTTTTTCATTTCTCATTCCAATGGCATATATATAAAAGTTATATTTTCATTTCAAAACTATGTATATATAAAAATCATGATTTCATAATAAAAGAAATATATTTTTAAAACAATTCTATCTTTATATTAAAGACAAATCTATTTATATTTTATAAAAAAACAATGTCCTTTTATATTTATATTTCTACCATTTATAATTTTTAATTTCTGTTTAAGGTGTAACTTAATTAAACAAATTAAAATAAAGTAAAACAAACTCACGATTTTAATCATTTTGGAGCACCGTCGACTTCACTGGACCGTTGTACCCCCTGACACACGCCACCGGAGCCGTCGCTACCATCATCGGAGTGCCCCACAAAAACCGTCGTGCCATCGCCTCTCTGCAGCCCTCACCGCACACCATTCGATTCCCCCCAGCAGCCGGAAAACCTCTTCGACCGATGATGCTTTGAGATGAAATTTCTCACTCGATGCCACACACTAAACGATGAAGCTTATGTGGATTTACAGATCTTGGAGCATATTTTGATTTTCCTTTTGGAGTTTTAATTTTCATTTGGCGGATTGGAAGTTATTCAAATCCAAAATCTTGAGCGATATGGGGCGTCGGATTTGCAATTAGAGGCGGCTGCGTATAAAGGGGTTGGGGCTTTCTTTGACTGGAGTTTGACTAGTAGGGTATTATATAGGAAATATATTAATATTTAATTCTTTTAATGATTTCGTGGTGAATTTACATGTCCGAACTCCAAATCCAACCAAATGACTGTCGCCCCTAGCCCAGTACCCATATTCCGAACACAATGGGATATGTCCGGTAAGCTGGTTCTACTGTTTCGATCAGATTCCGTCAAAATCAAAATATAAATATATATATTAATTTTGAACACACATTTCAATTTACCAGGGTCACATATTAACTCTAAAAAATTCTAGAAAATTTATTTCCAGCTTCGTATTGACGATACGGTCCTAACAAAACTAATTTCGTCAAATTCTGAGACAGTTTGAAAAATGGCCATTTTCCAGTCGATTGAAATTGACTGAAACTGTTAAAACACGTTTTCTTTTGCCACGCTCACATATTGATTTAGAAAATTATGATTTTTGAAACCTAGCAATAACTTGACATCACAGATCCAAAAAGTGATTTCGTCGAAAACCGAGGTCGTTTGCGAAATTTCCATTTTTAAGGGCCAGAATTCCATAGCGACTATTTTGAATTTTCAACTGGACGTAACTTTTGATTTCCGCTATGAAATTTCAATTTTTCAGATTCGTTGGAAAGATATTCTCAAATAGATTCCAATATTTTTGGTTTTGCTAAAATCCGGTTTATTTTGAATCCTGTACATTCATTTGAATTTTGAAATCGAATTTTCGAACTACCGCGCCATTTCAGGCTCGTTATATAATAAAAATAAATATTTATATTCTAACGATGATTCAAATAAATATATACGTTCGAATTCTATTCAAAATAAATTTCACGTCGTTATTATTTAAAATAATCCATTTTAAATATTCAAAATTCATCAAAATTGCCAAAATAAATTTTTTAAATTGGCTCAGATTTCGGGTTTATTACAAAACATACATGTATGAATGTATGAAATACTCTACTTTTAATTTAATATTGAAACTTTTTTCTACTTGCTTAGGATACAAGTTGCAATTGTTATGTATGTGTATGTTTTCCATTACTATTTTTCGCTATATGTTCATTATGTCCTCATGTTCTGTTGTAGCAGTAAAATATGGAAAGACTTAAGCTTGTATTCCTTGATTTGGCTAAATGACAATTGCCATCCCAATTAGAAAGTTTCCCTGTTTATACGAATGTTACGTTAATTAGGCGCTATTATTATATTATTTATTTAAAATTAAGTAACGTAATTAACGTTATACTAGCTTAATAAATGCGATTAGGTTAGAGTCTGAATTTGAGATCTCCCCTTAACAAATATACATATATTTGTTTGCTTGTGTGTGCGTATATGTATAGAATGACTTATATATATATATATATATATATATATATATATATAAACAAAGACATAGGGTTAGTTGCCATTTGTGGTTGAAGCCTGCCCGGAACCGACCAGCATATCCACCAACCACAAGTTAGCCCAACTAATGTGAGATGTCTAGGTGCCATGGGCCATTCATAGACTTACTACACTAGACACGAGGTTAAACCGACTTGTAGTAGAAGCCTGCCCAGAACCGACCGGTACATCCCGCATCTACAAGTATATGGGTTAATGTGAGAAGTCTAATGTGTATAAATATAACTATATATATAAGTTGATGTGCAAAAAAAGTAGGCTCACTACACTTTAAGAAGGTCCTAAGTGGCTGAATCACCTCTTTATCTAATTCAGGTCTTAAGTGATTTGGACTAGGATCCCTCCGAAGGTTTATACGTTGTAGAGGAACCCAAGTCATAGGACTCACCCTTATTAGTATTAAGGTAAGTCTTCAGGTCCTCCGTTAAAAGTGGTTAAGAATAAAACGGTTAACGGAGTAGGGTAGTTCACGGGGTTGTCCTTTTCCTCTAAAAGTTTGTAAGGGATCAACTAGGGACAAATTGGTAATTCAAGGTTATGTGGCCATTGCATGCTCACCAACTGTCTAAGGGAAGCCTTAAGTGACATAGGTGTCCTACCGAGTAATATCAGTTAAGTAGTAACATTCGCAATACTACTTCTCATATTACAAATGATAGAATAGACTTAAGAACATTAACATACTAGGATGGGGTTCTTAAAGGGCTAGGGGCTCGTCTCAGGGTGATAAGAGATTTAAAGAATCCACCTTTAATATGGCCATAAGTAACCGAGAAAGCCACCTTGTTTACCCTAAAAACACTAATGGGCGGTTGACTTGGATAACCACCACATTGGTTAGATACTCATGTTTGTGTGAAACCTTGTGTGCTGCGTAGGCATACCTTGACATATCTTAACACCCCACGTCCGTTAATGTCACTCACAAGAGGAATGCATTAAGTTTCGTGGAGCATTATGAGTAAATAGAACAGAATATTACAAGATAGATAAATAAAGTAGTACTTGAAAATTTTATAACTTTATTGCAGCAGAAACAAAAATAAGTTTGGTTACATCTTCAAATACCAAAACTAAGCACATAATATCAGTCTTGTACAAAAGCCTTCAGAGTACATAATTTTAAAGCTATAATCCCCAACAGAAACGCCATAAATAGGTAGAATCAAAGCCAAGCAACACTTCAACAACTTCTAGCACTTCAAGCAAGGAGAAATCCAAATCAAACTTGAGTATTTCCTCCCTGAGAACCTGGGGGGGAGGGGACGGAAGAAAAGAGGCGAAAACAAAGAGAGTCAGACATAACGTCTGGCGAGTCCAGTAACTTTAATAAAATAATCATTAAAGTAAGAGGATAAGATATAAACTGGAAAATAAGAAATGACCGTGAAACAGACAGACATGACAAGGTAAGCAAGATGAAAAAGACAACGTTAATTTGCGCTCCTAATTACTATAGGATAATTACTACATTGTACCATTATTAATAACACACAGAAAGTTGATCCCCATCCTTGTAATTGGTAGTCCTCAGGCGTAACATCTAGTAAGAGGTATCTACCCCATACAATCCTTGACAGCCTACTTGCCCCTACTAAATACTAGATGTCCTCACACTACCCCCTTATTGCTTAATCGATCGGCTCCTTAACTTGTATGTACTTATTACTTATGGAATTCGGCCCCGCTTGTTTATAGATACCTGTGTTGGTCCCACCATAGGGTGTATCAAACCCTATGATGGCAACCCGACACAATTCAAGATGCATAGTGTATAACTATTGATGCCCAGCGCCTGATTTTTCCACTCCGGAGCACGTGCATGTACGTACTCCATCGGAACCTACACCGACGCACCACCCACCGCTATTTTGACCACTTATAATCAGCCCAGTAATCGTGCCCCACCCTACCTAGTTCAGGGTAATGTGATACATCTATGTGGGTTACTACTGAAATGCTCCCCGTTACTAGGGTTTCCTAAGCAACATGTTATAATGGTTAAGTGTTCTCAATTTAACCTAACCCCACCCATTTGTTTAATTAACATGTTGTATTGGTTGAGTGTTGCCTATTCATATGTTACTTAACCTTACCATTCTTAGCATGTCTGTTCATTGGCATTAATTGATTTAATAATGCACCATGTTGTATTGGTTAAGTATCGCCTATTCATATGTTACTTAACCTTACCATCCTTAGCATGTCTGTTCATTGGCATCAATTCAAGCTATGTTCATAATTATCATCTAAATTATGTCCATAATTTTCATGCATATAAACTATGTCAGTTTGTGTCTCTAGTTAATTACATGTTTTCTAGCCGATTTATTCCAATTTCACAATATCCAATATTTAACATTTTTCCTAATGTCCCCACGTCGTTCGTACGTATAATTCATGTAATACGTTAGGCTCGCAGTTAGCCCAACTCATAAGAGAAAGGAAAAGAAAGAGACATACAACATTCAAATTGCCATAAAACAATATAGATCTAACTAAGTACGTGTAACATAGACTTGGCATGGAACAACATAGATCTAACTAAGCATATAATCATGAACTAGCATATAAGATAGATCCAATTAACATATGAATGTGAACAAGCATAGATCTAAACATATGAAATGGCATGGATCTAAACATATTAGCATAAACTTGCATAGATAATAACTTGCATATAAACATAGATCATAACTAGCATATAAACATAGATCATAACTTGCATATAAACATAAGTCATAACTTGCATATAAACATAGATCATAACTTGCATAAATATAGATCATAACTTGCATATAAACATAGATCATATCTTGCATAAACATAGATCATGACTTGGATAAATATAGATCATAACTTGCATATAAACATAGATCATATCTTGCATAAATTTAGATCATAACTTGCATATAAACATAGATCATATCTTGTATAAACATAGATCTTGACTTGCATAAATATAGTTCATGACTTGCATATAAACATAGATCATAACTTGCATAAATATAGATCATAACTTGCATATAAACATCAATCATATCTTGCATAAACATAGAATATGACTTGCATAAATATAGATCGTAACTTGCATAAATATAGATCATAACTTGCATATAAGCATAGATCATAACTTGCATAAATATAGATCATGACTTGCATAAATATAGAGCATAACTTGCATATAAACATAGATCATATTCTTACAATCCAATTCATAACCCATCACAATTACATTTAAATAGTTATCTTGTTAAAGAAACTTTACTCACTGTGATAGAAGAAAGAACAGATTCATTCGTTGTTGTTCTAGAATCCCTTTTCACAATTCATAAGCTTTAATTTGTAGAAGAAGAGAAACCAGTCCAGTCTAGGTTGCAGCAACATGGTGGCTTATAAATGAATTTAGTTTTGATTTAGGGTTTAGGCTTATGTGTGCTTGTATAAGAGTATAGGATTAGTTTGAGCCTTTAGATCAATTTATGATTCATCTAAGGCATCCAAATAATCATGACACAAAGACACCTCACCAGACCAATCAAATAAAGCCATATCAGCCCTAATACAAGAAAAATCATCACCGAACCAACCAGAAAAAGCCACGTTCAAAAGAACAATCCTTGACCAACAAAAATGCGCCACGTGTGCCACATGATGTGCAGTAGCAGGATGTTGGCACCTACACGTTATATATATATATATATATATATATATATATATATATATATATATACGAGTGTAAACCCATGCGATGCACGGAAGCATAGACTTTTGAGTGTTTTAGTTTGCATTCATCAATAAGCGGTGAGAATATAGTGTGTAATAACAAGATATATAATGTAAGTAATTACTAACCATGATGATTGAAGCAAAAGAACAATAAGTAGAGAAAATTAGCATTAATAAGATAGAGATATAAAAATAATTCAGTACTTTAAAATTAGGCATAGTTAAAGATATATATATATGGGGAGACCAATAATGAGAGAGTAATAGATCATACAAGCGCATAGCATTGTGAACTATGTGAACTAAAAGTATTTGGGAATGCCTCATTGTATTTTATAAATTATAACCATCAATAATTTGACATACACACTGCCAGATTTCAATCCAACTTAGGATTAAGAATTTTTTTCCCATCATGTAGCAGACATTTTTTATAACCTTTATAGCCTATTACTAATGGAATATTACATTATGTTCACAATGCATGTCGAGAAGACGAACAAATCAAATGCCAGCCCTTATTATGAAGCTTCATTATCAAACAATCTGAAAATAAAAATATAAAGAATTTATATGACTTCATGAAAATCATACTTGAAGATTTTTGTATAGGAAAATGGCTAAAAGAGGGAAATTGTTATACATATTTTTAGACAAAAAACAAATGGTGTTATCTATTATTTCTAATTAACTGTTAAGACAAGTCCCACATTGGGGACTTTGTAAAAATGAATCCTGCATAAGTATAATGAGTTCACCCTTCACATTGCCAATTGGTTTTGTGATAATATGGGGGCTCCATCATTTCTTCTAACATGGTATCAGAGCAGGTTTAATTCGTGCGCACAAAGCCACACTTATCCACATCACCCAATATAAAGGTCCACGTGTTAGGCTCATGATATGCCACACGTGCGGGGGCGTGTTGAAACAAGTCCCACATTGGGGACTTTGTAAAAATGAATCCTGCATAAGTATAATGAGTTCACCCTTCACATTGCCAATTGGTTTTGTGATAATTTGGGGTTCTCTAACATTAACAATTAGATTTTACTGGTTAAGAAACTACGGAGTGCTGAATGGAAACTTCTCGGATTTTACTGATGCATAACATGAAACAAAAGCTGAGTAAAGAACAATTTGTTTCTTTTATGTTCCACTGGACAAAATGCTTATCATTTATCTATTATGCAGTTTTAGGCTAAACAGATAAATAATTAAAAGACCGTGTAATATTACTATGAAAATTTATTTATATTTCCATGTATAGTATTCAGCAGTAATAAAAAAATGAATATATTGAGAAAAACATAGTAAGTTTGTAAAGTGCTGAAATTGTAGACTAAAATAGTTTGTGCAGTGTCACTATAGGAAGAAACAAGCATGCAATATATCAATTTAAAATGAGATTACCAAAAATATTAGATGTAAAAACCAAGCCTATAATATACATGAATCAAAAAATTAAATGCAAAGTATGATTAATCTTTTAGTGAAAGATGAATATGAAACATGGTACGCTTTGACATGCAAAAAGAGCATGTTGCATTTAACAAATGGTTGCATGAAAATGAGTGCATATCCATGAAGAGAAATAATCAACATATAAAAGCTATCATTTGTACATATATTATGGAAATGGACAGAGATAAACGTATACATGAAAAAAATAAAATAACATATAGCAGATTCATATATTGAGACCTCCCATTTTGTCATAAATTCATTTCTGATGCTCCTTGTATGTGGCGTGATACTTGGCAAATATCCAATACGTACAACCTGCCAGCATATATTTTCCCTGATTAAAACATTATTCAATAGCATTAATGAAGTGAATGATCCACGTGACAATAAATATAATTTAAGGAAATATTTACCCAATTAGCAATAGTCTTACCCACAACAAGAGTAAGGAGTAATGCTGATTATAATAGTTGATAAACTAATGGTACTTGCCATTTGTTGTAGCCCATATTAAAAGAGTTGTTCAACTTATGCCTTTAGGCATCATTTTCATTAATGTCATTCTAACATATATGATTGCATAGCTGGTTGCTTAAACTGAGAACAACAACATTACTACAGTAGCATAGATTATGAATATTTACAATTATAAATTAATCAAACCTAAATGGGAATATATTTGTGAAAAAAACGAACAGGAGACACCAATGCTACTATGCAATTACTGTACAACATAATACCAAGGTATTCGTTGCCTACCAAAAATGTACATACATTAATGGCAATTAAAAGAAACTGATAAAATAATGGAGTTAATTAAAAAATTAGATGAAAAATATGCCATCATAATAAATACCGTGAATCACAAAGTCTTATGCATTCCGTAGAAAAAAAGGAAAACGTTACAATTATCAAAAAGCAAAAAAGAAAAGAAACCAACTCTTCTTTCGTACAGTGAAAACATTCATAGAAGGAATTCTTTGTTTCCAATTTAAAGTCTTAATTCTATGCAAATAGGTGAAATAAAAATAAATAAAAAATCAACTTATAATAAATAAATAAGGTACATCCAATGACAGTATAAACAAATGGAAGAAGTTAAATCATTAAATATGAAACAATATGACATATACTTCCAGGTTATTCGAATTGATTGCATATATCGAATAAATGAAATTCGTGAACTGTAAAAGCTTCAAAGATGTCTGAACATTAATGCATAAATATAAACAAATAGAAGAAGTTAAACTAAATATAACAAAATAATAAGTTTTTTGGAACAGAAAAAAATCGAAATAGCAATCACACAATTTTTTTGTATAAGATATTGGTTTAGACTACAAAGCTGAAAAAATTATTTCCCAAAGTAGCAACTGCATCATCCTATTCATAACCTAGGAATTAAAAATAAAAAAGTAAGAATCTCATTATAAAATTAAACTTCATTTTGATTGAACAAAGAGTTTAAGATCAAAAATTAAGATATTTCAATAATAAAGGTAAGAAGTTGTAAAACATTGATACAGTTAAGGCGAAAAATCAATAGAAAATTACAATAGTCGTATATTAAAAGGGGAAAATATCCTCATACAAATGAAAAAAATAAATGCAAATAACGTACAACTTACATGAAAATTAGCCTCATATAAAGAGAAGAAAAAAAGCAAATAGAGTACAAATTATAATTTACGCCACTCAGATGAATAAGCTATTATGCTACTCAGGGTTGAAGTCCAAGCACTAAATTCATTCAGGTGTTGGAATTAAACGTTATTTACAGCCTTGATTTGTATAAGCCTTAAAGTCCAAGCAATATATTTGTAGAGGCATTGAAATTAAACCATGTCGTTCACTGACTGAATTTATTTAAGCCTTAAATAAAAATATAAACATTAAATCCTACACTTCACTCAAGTTTTCATGCAAGAAGATATTTAGACGTCTAAAATAATTCATTAAGGTCTCAGTCAAAGATCCATCTAAGTTTCACAAAACATATCAGTTACACAATATTTAGTCATCATAATTTCAGGCACTATTTGCACAACCATTTATTCAAACACAGAATTCAACTAAAGACAAAGCCACCCATGTATTAAATTCAGATGCAAACATTGCAAGCATCAATTAAGAACAATTTATTTAGTTTCATGCATCATATTTTTAAACAATGATTCATTCTAGTCCAAACAGGTAACACTAACGCAAATAATATCGAACCGAAAAGAGTTCTCGCACTCATGTTTAACTCAGCTTAGGCGGGAGCTCGATTTCCACTTAACAAACACATATTACATTTAGTCGAGCAGCTGCAAATAAATGAAAAGAATATTGGATGGGAAAGTCACAATGGTTAAAATCTATTATGCAAAAAAAAATCATTTAATCGATTGATGTAAGTTAAGTATTTCACACTTCATGATCACAAATGGTTGATGTAAGTTAAGTAATATGAGCAAAATCTATATTTCGCACTGATGTTCAAAAATGGTTGATGTAAGTTAAGTAATATGAGAAAAATTAAAAACATAAATATAACAGGGCAAGAGCATTTACCAGCTTGAGCTTTGGCTAATTTATGAAAAATTAACAACCATAAATTGATCTTCATCCTTTTCATAATATAGGCTGTTCTGAGAGAAACGGGAAAGACGTCGAGAGAGGAGAGAAGATCGAATGAGAATTCTAACAGGGATAAGTTGACAGTGTTATTCATTAACTTAGAGTTGTCATTCATACCTATTTTTCATGATTCAAAGCTTTGAAATCAGAAGCTTATCTCTATCCTCCTGACTCTCCTTTTCCAACCGAACCGCATTACAGATTCCCTCAAAACACCCATATCCTAATCGATGCATACACTTTTCCATCGCAGTTCCTCTTCAGGAAACCCTCTGCCATGTTCAACACTGCACTGATCACTTCCTATGTAATCCTTTTTACACTGTCCACCACTCCTTTCTCAAAGGCGTATGCTATTTTTGCTTTCCTTCCTTTCATCACTATATCCTTCTCTAGATCTATATGTTTTATCTTAGTCTCCGTGATTTCAAATAATAGACTGAAAATAATTAGCATTAAAAAAGAAAATCTGACCTTCATCATATCGCTGGCAAGAAGAAAAGGGCTACAGATCCTCCTAAAAGGCTACAGTTCCACTCTCCAAGCATTAAAACCATAATTGCCATTTAGATCTGGGGAAAGAATTTTGCTTTTTCTCGGGGGAAAAACTGCGTTTTGATGAGGGAAACTGAGAGAGAAAAAACTGTGGATAGCATCGTGGAAACAGTGGGAGAGCATCATGGAAAGCGACAATCATGGGACCGGTTATTTTTGTTTGAATTAACGGATTATTTAACAGAGTTATGTTTTGATGTCAATCGAATGATTTGGACAAATTCCAGCCATCTGATGTCTATCTCGAAATTAAATCTTGACCTCTTTTTGTCTTTTGGTTTGTCCTACCACGGGATTTTATTATATACGAGTGGAAACCCGTGCGTTGCACGGAAGCATAGAGTACGGGGTGTTGTAGTTTGCACGGGAGCATAGAGTACGGGGTGTTGTAGTTTGCACGCGCGTGGTCGTAACGGCATGCGCTTCGCGCGAAGAGCGTAACGGCACGCGCTTCGCACGTGATGATGGCACGCGCTTCGCGCGTAATCAAGGCACGCGCTTTGCGCGTGATGATGGCATGCGCTTCACGCATGATCACGGCTCGCGCTTCGCGTATGGACCGTTGTGCCACAAATATTATGTAAACAGATATATAGCTCTGTCTCATAAACCTTTTGCTTGCTGGGCTTGCAAGCTTTCCATGCATCTTTTTGAACATTAACATAAATACACTATGTGAAGACATTAATCATATAAAAATTTCTAGCTCTTACAATTTGCTAAAACTCCATGGAGAGAATTTTATTACATTTCGTGGAATAATTTCAAAAAGCATTGAAGTATATTAATAACATAACAGTTAAATGATATTTCTAAACAATTAAATGTGTATATGAATGATAAAGTATTTTTTTTGTTCTTGCAAATTAGACATTCCTGTGAAGTGTAATGTGATCACAACACTCCAATTTTACTTCATATTTGATGTTGAGTAATTAATGCTTCATAGGCTTGTGATATCATATGTTTGCATCCATTTACGTAATGAAAAGATTATTAAGTGCTAAATAAGATATACTGATAATAATATAGGTACCGTAATAAAAGGCAAACTCTGAATTAGTGCAAGTTGATTCATAAATAGCAATTCCTAATTGGTGGAATACTGAAAGTTGAAAACAAAAGTATGGTGTTAAATAATATGCAAAGAAACAAATATTTATGATTTTACATAGTTGCTCGACAACAACTTGGTCAAATTATATATGGGTGAAGAAGACAAATAACATTAAAAAAACATAGTTTATATGAAATAAAGAAAATAATTATAGCAATATTTCAAAACTTTCTAAGGAGTTGTATGATATTTTTAGGAATCCAAATTAGAAAATGGAAATCTAGCAAGAGTAAAAGCTCAAATCCTATTGAACTAATTATTTCTTTAAAAATGCCTAATTTTTATAGGTGGAATAAGAAAACACCTATATCAGAAAACTACAACATGTTGACCAAAATTTGGTAAGCCAAACTATCCAAAGTTGAAACCACAACGCCAATTTCGGATGCATTTGATTAAAATAGATTTGAATCAACAAAGGATATCAGTTATGTTCTTTGTATTCCTTGGTTGCATTTGATTAAAATAGATTTGAATCAACAAAGGATATAATCAAGGTTTTATTGGATAACATTAATGTAAAGAAAGGAAAATGCACATTAAAGGAAGAGAAATTTAATTTCCCTATGTTGAAGATTACTAATTTTAATGTTCATAAAAAAATGAAATCAAACTCTAAGCCACTTGCCTGATAAAATTAGATTACAAACTGAACATCATTTACCAAAATCAAGTACCACTTATATGATGCATTTAAAGACTAAAAAAATAAGTTGAGAGTATAAGGAAAATTTCATGTGGTCCAATATTTTAATGTCAAATATCAATTAACTGACAAATTTATCAAGCGGATTTCAACTTGCATGTTACTCCATTTCCTAAAACCTTAACTATTTAATGTAACATATATTTTAGAAAATGAAAACGGTATAGATCAATCTTTTATAGCAAGTTTTAATACATTATTATATTTCAGCTGTGCTGTAGACTATAACTTAATAAATTTCAATCACTAAAAATTCCATTCAAAAATAAAATAAAAAAACATGAAATGGTATTGGGCAAGAACTATTTTGAATTGTTTCCAGTTTTGATCAACATTTTTGGGGCAAGAAAACATACGACATACATTCAAAGGGCTATAAAATCATACAAATTGATTCCATATATCACGCAAGCTTTCAATGCCAATTCAATCCAAATAACTGCAAACAATCATGCAACAAAATCCACCGTTCCTCAATTATAGGGGATGTGTTTTAATTAGATGGTGGATTTGTTTTTGCGGGATTAAATCTCAGCCGCTCTTTGTCTCCTTGTTTGTCTAAGGGTTTGTCTGGGGGGGGGGGAATTTTATTATATATATATATATATATATATATATATATCTTTTTAGCTATCTTCCCAATTAACCATTTTCACACTAAGCCACTTTTCAGCCATTCTCCTAAAACAAAAATATGGCGCTGGCGGGGATCGAATTCTGTACCTCTTGTATGCAAGTCACATGCTCTAACCAAATGAGCTACTAAGTCTTCTTCTTATAAACCTTAGAACAATGTTAAACATTATTCTTTTCTCATTCCTCTTTTTTATGTTTTGCTGCAATATTTATTTTAAAGATATCTTTTTCATCCTAAATTGGTTTTCTGCAAACCATAGGTCTAAATTGACTAGAAAATCGCCATGAACGCAATAACGGTAATTTCACGACCAAATTCCTGAAGCTCTTCAACTTTTTCTTTTTATTTCTTTTTTTCTATTTAATTGTCCGCATGCGTTTCTTTGCATTTCATGTATTGCACTTAATTTTTTTCCTTCATTTCACTGCATGAACTTATTACATGAAATATTTATTATCATTATTTAAATTTTCTCTTAAATATATCTACATATATAATATATACATATTTCCACATTTTTAATTTCATTAAAAATGCGGGTGTTACATTCTCCCCTACTTAAAGGATATAACTCTATATATTGAATTTGAACGCGCATTTCAATTTACCGGGGTCACATACGAATTCTAAAAATTCCAGAAAAATATTTTCTAGCTTCGTATTGACGATACGGTCCTAACAAAACCAGTTTCGTCAAATTCTGAGACCATTGGAAAAATGGTCATTTTCTAGTCGATTAAAATCAACTGAAACTGGTCAAACGTTTTCCTTTGCCACGCTCACATATTGATTCGAAAAATTATGAAATTTGGAATCTAGCAATAATTTGACATCATGGATCCAACAAAAGTGGTTTCGTCGAAATCTGAGGTCGTTTGCAAAATGGCTATTTTTAAGGGCCTGAATTCCATAGCGACTATTCGGAATTTTCAACTGGGCATAACTTTTGATTCCCGCTATGAAATTTCAATTTGTCAGATTCGTTGGAAAGATATTCTCAAATAGATCCTATTATTTTTGGTTTCACTAAAATTTGATTTATTTTGCACCCGGTACATTCAATTGAAGTTTGAAATCGAATTATCGAACTACCGCGCCTTTTTCAATTCTATTTATATTTTAAAATAAATATTTATATTTTAACGACGACGTATATAGTATATACGTTCTAATTCTATTCAAAATAAATTTCTCATCGATATTATTCAAAATAATCTATTTTAAATATTCAAACTTCGCTTAAATTGCCAAAATGAAAATTTTAAACTGGCTCGCATTTCCAGGTTATTACAAAGAACGTCTTGCAACCCGGCCCTCACATGACCGACCACTCATTTCTCTTGAGTGTATCGAATGTATATCACCAACAGTTGGACTCAAACTACCGTTCTCGAATGTGCAGAATCGATAAAGTAAGAAACAAAAGGAATTTCTCTAGATAGGTGATTATACACCCTAATGGGAGCGACCCACATAGCCATGTTGCCCGCCCAATTTTTGTCATTTCCCGGCTGTGAGGCTTGAGGCTAGAATTTTTCTTTTGGAACACCTGGCCACCATTTACTTTGAATGCCACATCGTCAGATCCACCAGGTATCACTGAATACTGATTTCCACAAAAATACTCTGAGCGTTAAGCCAAAGAAGGTGTCCAGTCTCCTCTGCCACCAACAGAGTTACATTAGTAGAAAATCAATATACGTAATCCCTTTAGAAATACTTTGTCAGAAACTCGTCCATACAAGTCACCCAGGAACAGGGTGAACCGAAGGTACTCTCCTACTGCATCCAATATAGCAATCACCCCATGGATCAGTAGCGAGCGTCCTTGTAATCCACAGTTTCAATCACGATAGAACCCCAGTATATCTCCGGGTCGAATCAGAGATTGTAAGTGGTTCTTCCGCTTTATGAAGATCTATGGTCTTCACATGCTCCATCTCGATAGTCGCTTGATCTCTTCTATAGATTTCATAGTTGTTGGTCAGAATGGTTTTCGAATATCCATTCGATCCCGGTCTTTCCATACCAACAATCGTAAAGTCAGACTTGATAGTCGGTTATTTAACTATCAAGTAAACATCCATGAAATCATAAAAATATATTTACTGGTCTGGTACTCAGCACCACTTGGTTTTCTTAAAATTATCGCCCGACCTCCTTTTTATTCGTTACTAGGTAAAATATCATCTCATATCATTTCCTTTACTTCGGAAATCTTATCACCCATTCCTGACATTACCAGCTAGAATCAGCCTCGGATAATCCCGTAGTCGTTCAAGTTGGGGTATTTTAATTACCTCTCAGACCTTGACCAACAACGTTCTTATCTTCAGATGAATACGAGTTGTAATTCAAGAGTTAACACATCCCACTTGTTAACATATAGTTATAATTAATGTCACTTAATTCGATAATTAAATAATTCCATACTAAACATTTCTTTATTCACTCCCGAACTATTCAAATGACTTTGTTTCTCAAATCGGATTATCACAAATCCTATTTCCAGCCTTGTTTATCAAGCTCAAATCAAACCCTTTTTCAATCCCCTTTCTTTCATGACATTCCCTTTTTGAATCCATTGATTTGACTTAATATCATTATTAAGTATTTCCCATTTAAAAATGACGTTTAAACTCATATTCATTTATAAACCTTGTTTATAATTTTAATTTACACCCTTTCACCTCCCTTAACTCAATCGTTAAGTAAAACATTTCATTTAAGCTATATAAAAAAACCACTTATTTACTTTATTATAAAACTTGAGCTCAAATAGTAAAACTCACCCCTGCCCTCTTTCCAACACTCGACCATTTCATTTCAAACTTGGTATAAATAGTTGACTCTCAAACATGATTACTCTTCTGACCAATCCCATTTAATTCCTCTAAATTATTTAAAATATAAGTAATTTAAATCACCTTATTTAATCATTCATCTAACGCCATTAAATGAGTACTTAACTGTAATAACCCGGAAAATCTGGGCCAGTTTAAAATTTTTATTTTGGCAATTTTGGCGAATTTTGAATATTTATTATAGATGATTTTAAATAAAATCGACGAGAAATTTATTTTGAATATAATTCGACGTATATATTATACGCGTCGTCGTTAGAATATAAATAATTATATATAATTATAAATAGAATTGAAAATGGCGCGGTAGTTCGATAATTCGATTTCAAACTTCAATTGAATGTACCGGGTGCAAAACAATCCGGATTTTAGTGAAACCAAAAACTTTAGGATCTAATTGTGAATATCTTTCCAACGAATCCAAAAAATCAAGATTTCATATCGGGAATCAAAAGATATGTCCAGTTGAAAATTCTGAATAGTCGCTATGGAATTCAGGCCCTTAAAAATTGGCATTTTGCAAACGACCTCGGATTTCGACGAAACCAGTTTTGTTGGGTCCGCAGTGTCAAGTTATTGCTAGGTTTCAAATTTCATAATTTTTCGAATCAATATGTAAGCGTGGGAAAGGAAAATGCGTTTGACCAGTTTCAGTTGATTTTAATCGACTAGAAATTGGCCATTTTTCAAACGGTCTCGGAATTTGACGAAACTAGTTTTGTTAGGACCGTATCGTCAATACGAAGCTAGAAAATATTTTTAGGGAATTTATAGAGTCGTTATGTGACCCCGGTAATTTGAAATGTACGTTTAAAATTCAATATAATGATTTAAATGTAAATTAAACGGAAACTGATTCAAACAGTCGAATCAGCTTGCGATATATATCCCATTGTGTTCAGAATTGGGGTAATACGCTATGGACGACAGGCGGTGGGCCTCGTTTCGAGGTCGTATGAAAAAGTCAACTTAAGGTTGAATTAAATAATAATAAAATAAAAAAAAAAAAAATTCCCCTTTCCTTTATCTCTGGCCCCCCCCATAATTTTCATTTCAGTAGATCAACGGAAAAAAAAAAAGGGATCGCGACAGGCGATCGACGCCCCCCCCAATCGACCATCGCGACGCCGCCGGGGGGGGGAGTAGCCGTCGCCTCCCCAAGCTCGCACCACCCCTCTGCCTCTCTTCTCTCTCCTTCGCTCCCGATGACCCCAAATCCGCCATACCCGAAACCCCCTTCACCTGACAACCACCGCGACCTCCCCCCCCCTCTTCGCATCGGGCGACGCGAGCCACACCAGCGCCCCCCTGATCCAGAAATGACGTGAACCCCTTCCTGCCGAGATAAATGTAAGTTTTTTTTTTAACTTTATACATTTATATATATAAATGTGGTAATTTGAATAGATAAGTTAAATAGAAAAAAAAACTGATTTTGTTTAAATAGAAAAAAAAACTGATTTTCTTAGAATTTAAAAACTGTTTTTTTTAAAGAGTTATAAACTGATTTTATAATGAATTTATAAACTGATTTTATAATGAATTTATAAACTGATTTTTAGGAATTTTAAAAACTGATTTTATAATGAATTTATAAACTGATTTTTTGGATTTAAAAACTGATTTTATAATGAATTTATAAACTGTTTTTTTGGATTTATAAACTGTTTTTTTGGATTTAAAAACTGATTTATAAAGGATTTAAAAACTGATTTTATAATGAATTTATAAACTGATTTTTTGGATTTAAAAACTGATTTATAAAGGATTTAAAAACTGATTTTATAATGAATTTATAAACTATTTTTTTGGATTTAAAAACTGATTTATAAAGGATTTAAAAACTGATTTATAAAGGATTTAAAAACTGATTTATAAAGGATTTAAAAACTGATTTTTAGGATTTAAAAACTGATTTATAAAGGATTTAAAAACTGATTTATAAAGGATTTAAAAACTGATTTTTTAAAAGGAAATAAAAACCTGATTTTTAAAAGGAAATTAAAATGATATTTACTATGGAGTAGACAAAATTAAATGTGATTTTTATTATTTGGGTAGCGAATAAAAATATAATTTTTCCATATATGGATAGCGAAAATATATGGATCTTTCTTTGATTACAAATTTGGTTTTCTTTGATCTGAAAATAAATTTTCTTTGATATGAAATAATGAATTTGATTATAGAAAATATATGGTTTTTCAATTATATAAGAAATGATTTTTCATAGTAAGAGGAGGAGGTTTCTTTTTATAATAAGGAAAGTCGAGATTTTTGAAAGCGAAAAGATTATATTTTTTTTATAACAAAAGGATATGATTTCTAGAAACATAAAAATATAATTTTTAATACATAGGAAAAATAAAGATATGGTTTTTCTTTAAATGACTTCGAATAAAAATATGATTTTTATATATAGAACTTCGAAAATAAAAATATGATTTTTATATATAGAACTTCGAATTAAAAATATGATTTTTATATATAGAACATCGAAATAAAAATATGATTTTTATATATTGAATAGCGAAGTAAAATTCGATTTTTACATATGTAGTGAAAGCGGACAACGAAAGCGACAAAAAGAGAGTTGGCGAAGATTTCCTGCATTGGAAGTGCCGTGGAGCTAGGATAGCTATCGGTGAGAATTTCTCACCTTTCAATTTAATTTTTCTAGTTATATATATATATATACTAGGATGTAGACGGTGCTTAGTAGCACCTGACACCCGTCATCCACAGACCATGGATGGCTTGTTTGTTAAATTGTTTGGTTGAATAGTTAGTTAGATTATTTGATTGAAATTGAATTGTTTGGTGAGATGAATGGATTTGATTGATGTGTGAATGGCGTGGGCCTTCACTAGACCGGGGATAAGGCTAGGCCTTGTCCCGTTTCTAGTATCGTGCCGTTATGCCGCCGAAATTTTCTAAAATATGTTAGAAAATAAAAATATCATTTTATTGTGTAAATGAATAATAGAAATTCATATGTTGGAATAAAATGTTTTATCGTTAAAAATATAATTTTTAACGTGAATATGAATATAGTGAAAGTGAATAAAATAAAATATTCATTTACAAACCAGACGGTTTGTTTATGTACACCTATTTGAAGGACATTGATTGGGACGATAAATTTTACACATCGCCCAACAGCACAAATAAAATATGTGTTTGATTGTTTGAAACCCCACACGGGTGTTAGGATGAAATTTGAAGTTCACTCATCCTGATTGATTTAATATGTCGATCGGTCGATTGACAGGCTGTTTTAAGCGTTAGATATCTATATTTGATGCTTATACAGTGTAGTGCACTTTGGTTGATGGTTGATTATTTTTCCATGCTATTATATACATGTGTTGTATGAAAATCCATATAATTAACTTTATATGGTAATTGATTGGGCCTCATTCCAATTTGAAAAATAAAGAATATTATAAAATAAAAGTTCATGTGTTGACAATACTCATCCATTGAGATTGGTCATGTGTTGAACGAAATATTTTGATAATAACAACTATTTTGAATAAAGAAATATTTGAAATAGAATATTTGAAATAGAATATTTGAAAATAGAAATTTATGAAGCCGTGTTGATTAGATTGACGTCATTTTGACGTGAACGATATTTATATCGATTTTATTCATTTTAAAATGAATATTGAAAAGTGATTTCGAAATCGAATATTTCGAAATGAATTGAATTGAAAACGATTTCGAAATGAATTGAATTGAAAACGATTTCGAAACGAATTGAATTGAAAACGATTTCGAAATGAATTGAATTGAAAACGAATTCAAATTGAATTGAAAGTGAATTGAAATGAATTCAAATTGAATTGAAATTTGAATAGAAATGAATTTTAAAACGAATTTATAAAGAAGAATTCAATTTTGATTTGAATTGAAAAGAAAGTTGAAATAGCTTTTGAAACGATTTTAAAACTATTTATATAATTCGTTTTAAATAGAAATCGACGAAGTATATATTATATATATAATATAATGGCCTGAATAGAACGCGCCGCGCCGCGGCAGTTCGCGAATTTCGACCATTTATTTCAAACGGATATTACGGGAGATCCGACCGTCGGATTCTCCTAAAACCGGAACCGTTGGGTTCGTATCGAAAAGAGCTTTCTAAAGAATATTAGAAATTAGAAATCTAACGGTTGGATTTGGAATTATGTCCAAATCAAATTCGAAAAAGGTCGCTGTAAGTGCAGTTCGATGGCCATTGATGGAAATCGACTGTACGGGCCTTGATAAAATTATTGAAAATAGCAATAATTTGTGTAAAATCATAAGAAATGATTTGTGAAGAATTGGGATGAAAAACTCCATATTTGAAAAGATAAAAATAGATTTTTATCGAAATGAACTAGTTTTGAACTAGAATTAATTCTATTTATTTTTAAATAAATAAATTGAATTTGAAATGGTTTTGAAAATAACCAAAATTTCCAATGATTGCATTGGAATGGATTTGAATCGAAATTGTCTTCGGAATATTTCGATGGTGAAATTCGTGATTATACAGATGTTGTTATGGAAATTTGAAAGATACATATTTATATCGTTATTTCCAATACGACATTTGTTAATCTTAGAATTTGATATTGAATATAAGCCGATATATTTTCTATTCAGAGCCTTATATTGAATATCAAATGTGATTTGGGTTTGTCGTGAATGGTGTCTTCACTAACACTGTTCTTGAACCCAGTTGAGAAAAGATTAAATCTTTTTATTTAGATTTAATGAAGTGTACCAATTAAATAATATTTAATTGGAATTGAATTGATATTGATTTTTGGGTTTATCGTGAACAGTGTTTTAAATAACACTCGTTCTTTAACCCGATAATTAATGAATGTGATTATGGGTTTATCGTGAACCGTGTTTTAAATGACACTGATTCTTTAACCCGATAATTAATGAGATGTGATTTTGGGTTTATCGTGAACCGTGTTTTAAATGACACTGATTCTTCAACCCAGTCACAGATTAAAACTAAGTGGAGTTTTAATGAATCTTTAATTAGATTGAAATGATCGAAAATGGAGTATCACCAGTTTTGCTCCAGGCAATAGTTAAATCTTTAATTAGATTTGAACGTGAAATGGTAATTGAATTTACCGATAACACTGTGGTGTTAGATATGAAGTATTACCAGTTTTACTTCATGGGATGAATAGGTTGGGATGGGGAAATTAAAACAAATGATTACTTCGGTAAGGTTCGCTAATCCCGACTAGTTTGAATTGAGATTCAAAAATAGAATAAAGAATAAATTCAAGGAATTTATCTTGGATAAAATTAATGGGAACCTTTTTCCTATGAATGTGAAATTTAGAAACTAACTGTCGGTTAGCCAAGCAGAATGGTTTTCTGGATATTGATCTGATGTTGGTTTCGGCCTTCGGGGTTAATATTTGGGGGATTATTCTCTTGATTAATTTACGGTTAGTGATTAATGAATTGGAATGAGGCGTATGTTGTGTTTGTGTAACACTTATTTAAAATATACGCGAGTTATTCGGAAAGACCGGGCTTGTCCCATTCTGAATAACTGATACGACGATAAGTCGAAGATGAAGACGGTGGTCGAAGACCGGAAGTCTTCACGTCGTTTGGGTAATTACTGATGATCTTGATTGGGCTGTGCACCCAAGAAGATGGAAACAGTTAGTGATCGTCCAGACGTACTTGGAGATCGATGGATATGCGGGGTACTAGGTGCCTCCGGTTTCGTTCAGACCCAGAACGGACTTGTAAATGGACTGTGTGTCTGACATTGGATTTTAGTCCGTGTGATTGATCTCTATTAAATATATATCTGTTTGGCGGCGGAGAATTTATTCTCTTGCTTAACGCCCTTCTCTGAGACGTACGAGCTCAGGGGTTATATATTGATGGATATCAAACGCATGGAGTGAATTGCCTGTGTGGCATGCCTAAGTGGCAATTGATCGAGGCTTCTGTTGAAAAGCAAAGTCTTGTGGTGATGATCAAAGCAAGGCCTTTGTGGCGTAGCTTTGTGTAACGTTTACCTCGCGTGTTTCACACCCGGTATGAACCAAAAACGGGAGAGGACCTCAGGGAGGGCATGCGTTTCTTTCTAGCTAGAAGTGGCGTCAGTGGTTTTACACGCCCTGACGAGTTTGACTTATGTGGTTGTTGCTGTTGCGAGGCGCCTCGGATTGATCGGTCGTTCTCGAACCGATGGAGTCATTTAGTTGGCTCGTTTACGCCCCATAGGGCGGGGAAATGCATGTTCAGGGTTTAAGTTTAATCCACATCGGTGGACTGGCCCTGACGATCCAAGGGTCACTCGAGCTCTGATCCTGAGACACGGGCTAGAGCGTCTCGAATCGGTTGAGGACTATCTTTTGCCTCGGTTCATAGATGGAAATCCAATTTCCAAATACGTGACATTTGCGGTTTTATTTGTAAACCTATATATGGCGACATGATATATGGTACCCATGCCGCCTATGATTGATACTTATGATTTGAAGTGTTTTATACACTATGCACTTATAATAGTATCAAATGATTTGTTTTAAACGTATCAAGCATTCTTTGGCTGTTATAAGGGAAAACCCTATCCTCGGCTGCGTTGCATTGTGTGATGGGACCTGGGTCTTATAACAGCTTCATTTTTCTTTATTTAGCATTGCGCTGTTTGTTTTATGCACTGGTATTCTTGGGAGGAAACCCGTTCCGTGTTATACGGCGTGGTCCCTTGATTTACCTAATGATTTAAAATAAAGATTAACTTTTTTAGTTCTCACACTAGTCACATGACCGACCTGGAGTTTATTGTTTTAACCTAAACTCTGGGTGCCCTTATTTTGACACGGGCAGCTAGTAGTTTTGGTTTTGCAGATTTATATTCACAGGATCCTGGTTTACAGCTGGAACGATATCCGGAAAGCTTTGTATCCGTATATCTACTTCTAGTTGTGTATTTCGTTATTTTCCGCTGCGATGTATTTAAATGTAATTTAAATCTCTGATATTTCTGTGTAATATTCTTTTTTTACTCTGTATATTCTTGTAATCTGATGCGTTGTGGTAATAGACAATGAAATGTTCTCATGTATGCGTTCTGTTGTGGTTTGTTCTCGAACTATCCGACGCTTTCCTTTACGGGGAAGTTACGGGTTTTTACAGTTGGTATCAGAGCTTTGGTTTACAAAGCTAGAGAACAAGACACATTAGAACCGAACGAAAGAATTCATCAGATAATTGGATTAGCAATATCCAATGAGAACGACTCGCTAGAGATGGGATCAGTAGTATCCTAGAACGAGCGTGAAGAGTATATTTTTAAAATGAAAACAAATTTTGTTTTGAAAATTTAAATCAACTATTCGTATTTGATTAGTTGTTATGTTTGAATTTGGACAATCCAGTATATATAGATTTTGCGTATACGTCTGATCCGCGTATATTCGAAGTTTTAATATATTGGATAGATATAGGATCACACTCTAGTTGCCCGGGGATGGTTCTGATAATGCTGCAGCGTTACTAGCACTGATATTCGAGCGACGAAGGTGTGATATCTATATATTTCCATTAGACTGGTGTGAGAACCAAAACTTATATAGATAGATTTATTTGTTGTGATTTGGCATCAAAAACATGATTTTTTGTATATATATCAAAATTATGAATTTGAAACGTTAAATCCACTAATTGATTGATGTTTGTGTTGTTTGCCTATTTGTTTGCTAATTTTGAACCATTTATGCCTAATTGAACCAAATATTGGATTGTATTGAAAATTGGTTGCGTTTGCTTGCATATACATATACTTATATTGAACAGGTCATAGCAAGGAGGCTAGAGCCAGAGAATAAAATTTGTTTGCCCGACAAATAGGTACATGTTTACTACATAATTTCCTGTTTTGTTTGGGTGATGATGATTTTGTGAGCCTATTGGCTAGCCGCTTGGCTTTTTCTTTTTCTTTTTGAGATCTGAAGGACCGGGGAAGCTATTTGAAATTCCCCGATGCTCCCGGTGCAGGGGAGGTTATGGCAAAAAATTTCGAAAATTTAGGGTGTTAGCCAAATTTTTGAAATTTTGAAAATTCTCAGAAACTAAAGAGTTGGAGAATGGAAGCCGGATCGAACGTAGAGTTGATTAATCAAACCACTTTCGACTTTGTTCCTTTTCGGGGACGAAAAGTTTTAAGTGGGGGAGATTGTAATAACCCGGAAAATCTGGGCCAGTTTAAAATTTTTATTTTGGCAATTTTGGCGAATTTTGAATATTTATTATAGATGATTTTAAATAAAATCGACGAGAAATTTATTTTGAATATAATTCGACGTATATATTATACGCGTCGTCGTTAGAATATAAATAATTATATATAATTATAAATAGAATTGAAAATGGCGCGGTAGTTCGATAATTCGATTTCAAACTTCAATTGAATGTACCGGGTGCAAAACAATCCGGATTTTAGTGAAACCAAAAACCTTAGGATCTAATTGTGAATATCTTTCCAACGAATCCGAAAAATCAAGATTTCATATCGGGAATCAAAAGATATGTCCAGTTGAAAATTCTGAATAGTCGCTATGGAATTCAGGCCCTTAAAAATTTGCATTTTGCAAACGACCTCGGATTTCGACGAAACCAGTTTTGTTGGGTCCGCAGTGTCAAGTTATTGCTAGGTTTCAAATTTCATAATTTTTCGAATCAATATGTAAGCGTGGGAAAGGAAAACGCGTTTGACCAGTTTCAGTTGATTTTAATCGACTGGAAATTGGCCATTTTTCAAACGGTCTCGGAATTTGACGAAACTAGTTTTGTTAGGACCGTATCGTCAATACGAAGCTAGAAAATATTTTTAGGGAATTTATAGAGTTGTTATGTGACCCCGGTAATTTGAAATGTACGTTTAAAATTCAATATAATGATTTAAATGTAAATTAAACGGAAACTGATTCAAACAGTCGAATCAGCTTGCGATATATATCCCATTGTGTTCAGAATTGGGGGAATACGCTATGGACGACAGGCGGTGGGCCTCGTTTCGAGGTCGTATGAAAAAGTCAACTTAAGGTTGAATTAAATAATAATAAAAAAAAAAAAAAAATTCCCCTTTCCTTTATCTCTGGCCCCCCCCCTAATTTTCATTTCAGTAGATCAACGGAAAAAAAAAAGAAAAGGGATCGCGACAGGCGATCGACGCCCCCCCCAATCGACCATCGCGACGCCGCCGGGGGGGGGGGGGGAGTAGCCGTCGCCTCCCCAAGCTCGCACCACCCCTCTGCCTCTCTTCTCTCTCCTTCGCTCCCGATGACCCCAAATCCGCCATACCCGAAACCCCCTTCACCTGACAACCACCGCGACCTCCCCCCCTCTTCGCATCGGGCGACGCGAGCCACACCAGCGCCCCCCTGATCCAGAAATGACGTGAACCCCTTCCTGCCGAGATAAATGTAAGTTTTTTTTTTTTTTAACTTTATACATATATATATATAAATGTGGTAATTTGAATAGATAAGTTAAATAGAAAAAAAACTGATTTTGTTTAAATAGAAAAAAAACTGATTTTCTTAGAATTTAAAAACTGTTTTTGTTAAAGAGTTATAAACTGATTTTATAATGAATTTATAAACTGATTTTATAATGAATTTATAAACTGATTTTTAGGAATTTTAAAAACTGATTTTATAATGAATTTATAAACTGATTTTTTGGATTTAAAAACTGATTTTATAATGAATTTATAAACTGTTTTTTTGGATTTATAAACTGTTTTTTTGGATTTAAAAACTGATTTATAAAGGATTTAAAAACTGATTTTATAATGAATTTATAAACTGATTTTTTGGATTTAAAAACTGATTTATAAAGGATTTAAAAACTGATTTTATAATGAATTTATAAACTGTTTTTTTGGATTTAAAAACTGATTTATAAAGGATTTAAAAACTGATTTATAAAGGATTTAAAAACTGATTTATAAAGGATTTAAAAACTGATTTTTAGGATTTAAAAACTGATTTATAAAGGATTTAAAAACTGATTTATAAAGGATTTAAAAACTGATTTTTTAAAAGGAAATAAAAACCTGATTTTTAAAAGGAAATTAAAATGATATTTACTATGGAGTAGACAAAATTAAATGTGATTTTTATTATTTGGGTAGCGAATAAAAATATAATTTTTCCATATATGGATAGCGAAAATATATGGATCTTTCTTTGATTACAAATTTGGTTTTCTTTGATCTGAAAATAAATTTTCTTTGATATGAAATAATGAATTTGATTATAGAAAATATATGGTTTTTCAATTATATAAGAAATGATTTTTCATAGTAAGAGGAGGAGGTTTCTTTTTATAATAAGGAAAGTCGAGATTTTTGAAAGCGAAAAGATTATATTTTTTTTTATAACAAAAGGATATGATTTCTAGAAACATAAAAATATAATTTTTAATACATAGGAAAAATAAAGATATGGTTTTTCTTGAAATGACTTCGAATAAAAATATGATTTTTATATATAGAACTTCGAAAATAAAAATATGATTTTTATATATAGAACTTCGAAATAAAAATATGATTTTTATATATAGAACATCGAAATAAAAATATGATTTTTATATATTGAATAGCGAAGTAAAATTCGATTTTTACATATGTAGTGAAAGCGGACAACGAAAGCGACAAAAAGCGAGTTGGCGAAGATTTCCTGCATTGGAAGTGCCGTGGAGCTAGGATAGCTATCGGTGAGAATTTCTCACCTTTCAATTTAATTTTTCTAGTTATATATATATATACTAGGATGTAGACGGTGCTTAGTAGCACCTGACACCCGTCATCCACAGACCTTGGATGGCTTGTTTGTTAAATTGTTTGGTTGAATAGTTAGTTAGATTATTTGATTGAAATTGAATTGTTTGGTGAGATGAATGGATTTGATTGATGTGTGAATGGCGTGGGCCTTCACTAGACCGGGGATAAGGCTAGGCCTTGTCCCGTTTCTAGTATCGTGCCGTTATGCCGCCGAAATTTTCTAAAATATGTTCGAAAATAAAAATATCATTTTATTGTGTAAATAAATAATAGAAATTCATATGTTGGAATAAAATGTTTTATCGTTAAAAATATAATTTTTAACGTGAATATGAATATAGTGAAAGTGAATAAAATAAAATATTCATTTACAAACCAGACGGTCTGTTTATGTACACCTATTTGAAGGACATTGATTGGGACGATAAATTTTACACATCGCCCAACAGCACAAATAAAATATGTGTTTGATTGTTTGAAACCCCACACGGGTGTTAGGATGAAATTTGAAGTTCACTCATCCTGATTGATTAAATATGTCGATCGGTCGATTGACATGCTGTTTTAAGCGTTAGATATCTATATTTGATGCTTATACAGTGTAGTGCACTTTGGTTGATGGTTGATTATTTTTCCATGCTATTATATACATGTGTTGTATGAAAATCCATATAATTAACTTTATATGGTAATTGATTGGGCCTCATTCCAATTTGAAAAATAAAGAATATTATAAAATAAAAGTTCATGTGTTGACAATACTCATCCATTGAGATTGGTCATGTGTTGAACGAAATATTTTGATAATAACAACTATTTTGAATAAAGAAATATTTGAAATAGAATATTTGAAAATAGAAATTTATGAAGCCGTGTTGATTAGATTGACGCCATTTTGACGTGAACGATATTTATATCGATTTTATTCATTTTAAAATGAATATTGAAAAGTGATTTCGAAATCGAATATTTCAAAATGAATTGAATTGAAAACGATTTCGAAATGAATTGAATTGAAAACGATTTCGAAACGAATTGAATTGAAAACGATTTCGAAATGAATTGAATTGAAAACGAATTCAAATTGAATTTAAAGTGAATTGAAATGAATTCAAATTGAATTGAAATTTGAATTGAATAGAAATGAATTTTAAAACGAATTTATAAAGAAGAATTCAATTTTGATTTGAATTGAAAAGAAAGTTGAAATAGCTTTTGAAACGATTTTAAAACTATTTATATAATTCGTTTTAAATAGAAATCGACGAAGTATATATTATATATATTATATATATAATATAATGGCCTGAATAGAACGCGCCGCGCCGCGGCAGTTCGCGAATTTCGACCATTTATTTCAAATGGATATTACGGGAGATCCGACCGTCGGATTCTCCTAAAACCGGAACCGTTGGGTTCGTATCGAAAAGAGCTTTCTAAAGAATATTAGAAATTAGAAATCTAACTGTTGGATTTGGAATTATGTCCAAATCAAATTCGAAAAAGGTCGCTGTAAGTGCAGTTCGATGGCCATTGATGGAAATCGACTGTACGGGCCTTGATAAAATTATTAAAAATAGCAATAATTTGTGTAAAATCATAAGAAATGATTTGTGAAGAATTGGGATGAAAAACTCCATATTTGAAAAGATAAAAATAGATTTTTATCGAAATGAACTAGTTTTGAACTAGAATTAATTCTATTTATTTTTAAATAAATAAATTGAATTTGAAATGGTTTTGAAAATAACCAAAATTTCCAATGATTGCATTGGAATGGATTTGAATCGAAATTGTCTTCGGAATATTTCGATGGTGAAATTCGTGATTATACAGATGTTGTTATGGAAATTTGAAAGATACATATTTATATCGTTATTTCCAATACGACATTTGTTAATCTTAGAATTTGATATTGAATATAAGCCGATATATTTTCTATTCAGAGCCTTATATTGAATATCAAATGTGATTTGGGTTTGTCGTGAATGGTGTCTTCACTAACACTGTTCTTGAACCCAGTTGAGAAAAGATTAAATCTTTTTATTTAGATTTAATGAAGTGTACCAATTAAATAATATTTAATTGGAATTGAATTGATATTGATTTTTGGGTTTATCGTGAACAGTGTTTTAAATAACACTCGTTCTTTAACCCGATAATTAATGAATGTGATTATGGGTTTATCGTGAACCGTGTTTTAAATGACACTGATTCTTTAACCCGATAATTAATGAGATGTGATTTTGGGTTTATCGTGAACCGTGTTTTAAATGACACTGATTCTTCAACCCAGTCACAGATTAAAACTAAGTGGAGTTTTAATGAATCTTTAATTAGATTGAAATGATCGAAAATGGAGTATCACCAGTTTTGCTCCAGGCAATAGTTAAATCTTTAATTAGATTTGAACGTGAAATGGTAATTGAATTTACCGATAACACTGTGGTGTTAGATATGAAGTATTACCAGTTTTACTTCATGGGATGAATAGGTTGGGATGGGGAAATTAAAACAAATGATTACTTCGGTAAGGTTCGCTAATCCCGACTAGTTTGAATTGAGATTCAAAAATAGAATAAAGAATAAATTCAAGGAATTTATCTTGGATAAAATTAATGGGAACCTTTTTCCTATGAATGTGAAATTTAGAAACTAACTGTCGGTTAGCCAAGCAGAATGGTTTTCTGGATATTGATCTGATGTTGGTTTCGGCCTTCGGGGTTAATATTTGGGGGATTATTCTCTTGATTAATTTACGGTTAGTGATTAATGAATTGGAATGAGGCGTATGTTGTGTTTGTGTAACACTTATTTAAAATATACGCGAGTTATTCGGAAAGACCGGGCTTGTCCCATTCTGAATAACTGATACGACGATAAGTCGAAGATGAAGACGGTGGTCGAAGACCGGAAGTCTTCACGTCGTTTGGGTAATTACTGATGATCTTGATTGGGCTGTACACCCAAGAAGATGGAAACAGTTAGTGATCGTCCAGACGTACTTGGAGATCGATGGATATGCGGGGTACTAGGTGCCTCCGGTTTCGTTCAGACCCAGAACGGACTTGTAAATGGACTGTGTGTCTGACATTGGATTTTAGTCCGTGTGATTGATCTCTATTAAATATATATCTGTTTGGCGGCGGAGAATTTATTCTCTTGCTTAACGCCCTTCTCTGAGACGTACGAGCTCAGGGGTTATATATTGATGGATATCAAACGCATGGAGTGAATTGCCTGTGTGGCATGCCTAAGTGGCAATTGATCGAGGCTTCTGTTGAAAAGCAAAGTCTTGTGGTGATGATCAAAGCAAGGCCTTTGTGGCGTAGCTTTGTGTAACGTTTACCTCGCGTGTTTCACACCCGGTATGAACCAAAAACGGGAGAGGACCTCAGGGAGTGCATGCGTTTCTTTCTAGCTAGAAGTGGCGTCAGTGGTTTTACACGCCCTGACGAGTTTGACTTATGTGGTTGTTGCTGTTGCGAGGCGCCTCGGATTGATCGGTCGTTCTCGAACCGATGGAGTCATTTAGTTGGCTCGTTTACGCCCCATAGGGCGGGGAAATGCATGTTCAGGGTTTAAGTTTAATCCACATCGGTGGACTGGCCCTGACGATCCAAGGGTCACTCGAGCTCTGATCCTGAGACACGGGCTAGAGCGTCTCGAATCGGTTGAGGACTATCTTTTGCCTCGGTTCATAGATGGAAATCCAATTTCCAAATACGTGACATTTGCGGTTTTATTTGTAAACCTATATATGGAGACATGATATATGGTACACATGCCGCCTATGATTGATACTTATGATTTGAAGTGTTTTATACACTATGCACTTATAATAGTATCAAATGATTTGTTTTAAACGTATCAAGCATTCTTTGGCTGTTATAAGGGAAAACCCTATCCTCGGCTGCGTTGCATTGTGTGATGGGACCTGGGTCTTATAACAGCTTCATTTTTCTTTATTTAGCATTGCACTGTTTGTTTTATGCACTGGTATTCTTGGGAGGAAACCCGTTCCGTGTTATACGGCGTGGTCCCTTGATTTACCTAATGATTTAAAATAAAGATTAACTGTTTTAGTTCTCACACCAGTCACATGACTGACCTGGAGTTTATTGTTTTAACCTAAACTCTGGGTGCCCTTATTTTGACACGGGCAGCTAGTAGTTTTGGTTTTGCAGATTTATATTCACAGGATCCTGGTTTACAGCTGGAACGATATCCGGAAAGCTTTGTATCCGTATATCTACTTCTAGTTGTGTATTTCGTTATTTTCCGCTGCGATGTATTTAAATGTAATTTAAATCTCTGATATTTCTGTGTAATATTCTTTTTTTACTCTGTATATTCTTGTAATCTGATGCGTTGTGGTAATAGACAATGAAATGTTCTCATGTATGCGTTCTGTTGTGGTTTGTTCTCGAACTATCCGACGCTTTCCTTTACGAGGAAGTTACGGGTTTTTACATTAACCACAGGGTTATTTCTTCTCATTTGCTTTATAATTTTTATTAACTTAAGAATTTGTTTTCAAAAACCATTTCATAATTTCTTTTGAACTTTAATTTGTAATAATTTGAAAGTAATAAATTTCGAAACTTACTTTAGTAATAAAACAACTTCAATATTTTTGACTTGCCGTCGATAAAGTCCATATTTTTATAAATCGATTGATTTGTAAGCTAGGTGATGCCAATTACCCAACCATACTACCCATTGATAAATATCAGATATAAATGTTGAAATATGTTTCAACAATCCACAACAACCAATCATTCCGGAAAATTTCTATAACGATCATCAATCAGCTAACAGCCAATCCAAACAATTCAAAAAATTTCAAACACGTTTTATAAACGTGACCAGTCAAGGTAAATTACTTTATTTGGGTCAAATCAACACGATTGGTATTTTACTGAGATTAAACGACCGTTTAATTTCATTTATTTGATCACAATAAATATATATAACTACCACACAGTCAACCACTTGCAATCAAAATACGCAAAATAATAGCCCAATTTATTTAAAATTTAAATGGGAAGAGCTGAGTGAGTTTAAATCACCTTGAGTTTTCCATCTGGGACCGAACCAGTTCCCAAAATGTCGTGTTCTTTGGTACGGTTTCAATACTCCTGATTTGACACGGTTCTGCCAACATATGAGGGCGTTACACAACTTACACGTTCACGTTATATATTTAAACGAATTATACTTTAGTTATCATTTATTTTACGCTAATTAGACCATACGAATATGTATTAACATTTGAGTTAAACAAAACATTTGGTCACGTAAAAAGGGGAATTAGGCTAGTATAGGCAATTACAAATCTTGAACTAGGCTTTTTAACTACCCTGGCATGTATCACATTTATACTTGGTATATATATTAAGTAACTAACAACCTTACTTCATGTTGTATATGATATATAATATACCAATTGGTTCGTTTAAAACAAAATGAATGGTCCCTTCCACAGTTTAATTAGCCATGTGAAATCATGGTTAGGCATACTAGACTTCCATTAGGCATTTATAAAGATGGGATTTGGCCATATTAAACCACCCCCTGTCACATGTTGTCTTACGTTATCACACAATTAGGTCCTTGTGAAAACTATTAAACGAAAGACTGTATATATAGGCATATAATAATTTAGCATATAAGTTGTTGTACCCTTTTCTCTTCCGCCCACTGTGCTTTCTTTTGTCCTTTCGTTTTTCACATCTTCTCCATGAAACTGTCCAACGCCATACTCCAGACCAATTTTTGTTCCACCGCCAGTTCCAGTTGCGTTCATCCGAACCAAATATGAGCTTCTCCCTTCTGTACCCAGCCCCAACCCTCATGCAATTCTCCTTAAAACCACTGAGCCCCTCTCTCCTCTTGCTGTTTGAAGTGCCACACCATCTCCACCTTTGTTCCGCATGCATCACTTCCAGTACATGCTCCATGTTTTTCATTTCAACTGCTAATGTTTTTCAGTATGGCACACCCTCACGCTTCCTTTACCCTTTTGACTTCCTTCCACATGAAACCGTGCGTTGCTAAAAAAGAAGCACGTCCTTCTTCCTCTTCGCTTTCTATCTTCCCTTCCACCATTCAACCTTCCACGTAAATCGAACAACACCTTTCTCCCTCGCCTGCACCTCAAACGGCGTCACATTCGAAGTCCTCCACCATTAGAAATGTGCATATATACCTCCTCCGTTTGACTGCTTCTACCGATCGCCAACCTTCATCGTCGGCCACCTGGCTTGGTCCGTAAGTCCTCCTCCCATCTAGCTTTGACTTCCTGGTTGACAGCAGTGTACAATAAGATGTGATCTATTTTTGGGATTGAGGCATTCGGTTTACTACTTGGTGGTTATATATATTTATATACCAGAGGTCCAAGTTTTAATTTTCATTGAGGAGGAAGACTTACTGGGATTGAAGAAGAGCGCTTTACATATAGAGAGATATATGTGGCCACCACGCATTAGAAAACATAGGGTAGGATAGCTGCGATGTAGGGTGGTAATTTCTAAAACTTAGTCGGCACGTCCTGATACTGAAAAGAAAACTCAGCTGTTAAAATATTAAGGTCTTAGAGTAGCTGGAATGGAAGGCCTAGCATGTGCTTGTGTTTTCGATTTCAAATCTAAGGCCGACTAGTGTGAATTGTCATAACTTGGATGTAAGGTAGGAAGATAGAATGACAGGCACGGAAATGGTTGTTTGGCACGCAAGTTTTTCAATTGTTTAGGACGCAAGTTTCTTTTTTTCTTTCCAGAGATATTGACGCAAGGAACCTATTTGGAACGCAAGAGAACATGCAAGGCTAAGAAAAATTTGTTGCGGAAAAGTTAAATATTATATATATAATTGTATAATATATTCGATGATCAATCATCGACGTTTTATTATGTTATGGTGTGGGACTTCGTCGCGAAGTAACACGCAAGAACTACCACGAATAACTTCTGTTCACTGATAAAAAAACTAATCTTGGTGTAAAAGGGTATTCCGGACCCAATGGGACAAGTTTCGTCAAAATCTGAGGTCATATGAAAAAATTTCCTATATAAAACAAGAAATAAACACGCGTTTTATTTTTTCACGATCACCAGATAAATCAAATCAACTTGAAACCTTGCAATCCTATAATAATTCTTCAATACGAACCCAACGGCACTAGTTTCGTCGCATTCTGAGACTGTTTCCCTGGTAGGCTATTTTTACGCGCACCACAATGCCATTCTGAACACCAAATTTGCCGATCTGTAAAAATAACAAACTATTTACCTATCCTGACTCTAATCGACGATACAAACTCAACGAAATTGGTTTCGTGGCCTAATTCGATCATCTGTTCAAGTTATACTCAGAAACCCCTTTATTAATTTTATTACGCGCTATAGAAAATAAACGGGCGTTTACGGCTACCGTGGCCACAAACGACATCGGTTTTCCATGCCATTCAACACCGTACAATAATTTAATGCTACGGTACCAATGAAACTGGTTTCGTCGAAATCTGAGCCCGTTTGCAAAACGGCTATTTTAACGACTTATAATTTAATAACGATTTCCACAGCGATTATTTTAAAATTTTATTTAGCCATAACTTACAATTTATAATACGAAATCTGAAATTTTCTCCTTCATATGAAAATTATCATCAACACGGTTCCAACATTTCTCGTTTCACAAAAATCCGATTTATATTGGATCATGTATATTCAATTAAAGTTCAGAACTCAATATTACGAACTGCCGCGCCATTTCGAGCTCGTTTTATAATTATATAAATTATAACGTTTAAACGTCGTTTTAAATAAACGAATTCAATATTAAAATTCATAAATATTCCAAATATAATATTTAAAATATTAAATTAAATTAAATACTTGATAGTCAAAAACACGGGTCGTTACAGTAATTCTAGTTCAAAACTAGTTCATTTCGATAAAAATCTATTTTTATCTTTTCAAATATGGAAATTTACATCCCAATTCTTTCCAAATCATTTCCGATGATTTCACACAAATTATTTCTATCATTAATAATTTTATCAAGGCCCGTACAGTCGATTTCCATAAACAGCCATCGAACTGCACTTACATCGACCTTTTCCAAATTTGATTTGGACATAATTCCAAATCCAACCGTTAGATTTCTAATTTCTTGTATTCGTTAAAAAGCTCTTTTCGATACGAACCCAACGGTTCCTGTTTTAGCAGAATCCGGTGGTTGGAACTCCCGTAATATCCGTTCGAAGTCAATGATCGAAATTCCCGAACTGCCGCAGCGCGGCACGTTCTATTCAGGCCATTATATTATATATATATATTATATATATTTTGTCGATTTCCATTTAAAACATATTTTATAAATCGTTTTCAATTCGTTTTCAAAACGATTTCAACTTCATATTCAATTTCTAATCAAAATTGAATATTCCAAATCATCGATATATAAATGATAATATTTTCGAAACATTATATTTTGAAATCAATTCCTTTTCGATATTCATTATAAAAATGAATAAAATCGATATAAATATCGTTCATGTCAAAATAGCGTCAATCTAATCAACACGGCTTTATATATTTAAATATAATCGTGTCCATCCCAAATCGGACATCAAAATCACATTTTGATCTATTACTGAATCTTATTTTAAAATATTCGTTATTTTAAAATAATTATTATTTTAAAATATTCATTCATTCTGAACTGGAATCAGACACAGTCAATTACCATACAATGTAATTTGTATGGATTTCATACACACATGTACACAACAACAACGATAAACAATCAACCATCATCCAAAGTGCATTCTACACTGTATAAGCATTAAATATAAATAATTAATGCTTACAACAGCTTGTCGATCAATCGATTGACATACAGCTAATTATTGGGATCAGTATATGTCCAATCTCATCACAATACCCGTGTGGGGTTTTCAAACAACAAACATAGTTTTTATTTGTCTAGTTGGGCGATGTGTAAAATTTATTGTCCCAATCCATATCAGTCAAATGTGTGTACATAAACAAATCGTCCGATTTGTTTATAAATATTTATTTTTTATACACGTTAAAAATTATATTTTTAACTCTAAATTATTTTATTCCATTCCACATCACACAATCAACTTTCACAACACATCAATTAAACAAACAAGTCATCCATGGTCTGTGGACGACGGGTGTCGGGTGCTACTAAGCACCATCTGCCTCCTAGCATATATTTCAACTAGAAAATAAATTAAAAGTGAGAATTTCTCACCGAGGGATCCACTCCGTTATTCTCTATTTCTGAACTTCTGAACCGTTTGGATTTGTTGGAAATTCCAATGCAGTCCTTGCCACGCTGTTAATAATAAAAATTATATTTTTATTGCTTAATTCCAATAAATAAAAATCATATTTTTATTTCTACTTCATATATTTTTACATTGCTTCTTTCTATATAAAAATTATATTTTCATATTTCTACTTCTTATATAAAGACCGAATTTTTATTTCGACGCTATAAAAATCACATTTTTATTCTTCTCTTTATATAAAAATAATATTTTTATTATCTCTATAATATAAAAATCATATTTTTATTATCTCTATAATATAAAAATCATATTTTTATTAAATCAAAAATCATATCTTTTCAAGATTCAAAATCATCGCTTTCTATCCTTAAAAATCCTTTCTTTTATATTAAAAAATTAAATCTTTACATCACCAAAAATCACTTCTTTGCATAAAATTACATTTTTATACATATTTTTATTTTATAAAAATAATGCAATATATATATATAATCTGAAGTTTAAACACTATGCTTTTTAATTAAACCAAACTGAATATTTAAAATAAATTAAAATAAAAACGAAACTTACAGCGTCTAGAGGGAGGGAAGGAAAAGAGGGGCTGCGAAAGCGAGGGGGGAAGGTCTGACCACGGCGGCGGCGGTGGTAGTAGGGCAACATTTGGACTGGTGGGTCCTAAATATACTTATGTATATTTACCACGCTGTTGGGCCAAACATTGGATTGGTGGGTCCAAATCTATAACCAATGTGTAAATCTAGGTTGGTGGGTCCTAAATGAGATTGGTGGGTCTGTAGTGTATAGATCGTGGAAGGTTGGAACCGATAAGCCATGTATAGGATTGGTGGATCCGAACCTTGTTACTAGTGGGAAATTCGGATGTCCTAATTTATCGCTGGTGGGCGACTTGGACTGGTGGGTCCAAGAGTTATAATGCTACTACTTTCGTGAATTTGATGATTTAAATGTTTTCATAAAGTTAATATGATTTCAATTACCTGTCTGGCTGGTCGGAAATTAATGGTGAGTTGTTAGGTGATTTCATTTATAAGCTTTAGAACTCTTAATGGATTTATATTGCTTTGATGGTGTTGATGATGTTGTTTTCCTTGTTTGGTTTGATGCGGTAACATAAACCGTTATGTTTTTCTTTAAAGTTTGGTGGATTTCATTGTACCAAATCCTTTAAGTTTTGGTTCGTGACAATTGCTGCTTATCAACTTCACGACGTGGGTTGTTGTGCCCTTTAAAAGGATATTACCTCCAAATTTATTATTTATGAACTTATGATCTGTATTTCAAATAAACTGATCATGCGTTTATTTCTTGGGTCAGGCCGAGATAATGCACATAGTACTTGATGTTGACACTTAGCTGCTTAACCTCACTTATGTATGATCTACTTTATTTTGTTTGCTTTAGCGAGTTTCAATTGTACTTTATATCGTGCTAGACACATTTTGTTATGCATAATCTTTTGTGGTGTGTACCTATATATATTATTTTGTAGTGTACCTAATGTGTGTATTATGTATATATTTGTGTCTACGTCTGTGATACTATTATGTGTACTGTGAAATATCATGCAATGTATGTCTTGTTCTGAATTAATCCTATTGCCATTGTGGTATGGTATTATATAGGTATTGAGTACGTTGATCCACTTCAAAAAAATTCACACCATCAATGTACTTAAGACTTGTTTAATACAAGATTAAAAATGGTTGCTCTTAGCGAGCCCTATTCTCCATTTAATAGATAGTATTATTCAATAATGCTTTTTATTAGGGCGAGTCTGGGGGTGAGGCATTATTGCTCCGTTTCAGAGATGAGTTTAGAACCAAACATGCTGAAACATAGAACAATATACACAATATATTGCATCAAGATGCAATATGAACAAAGTATCATCCCTATCTCGAGTTATCTTTAATCGAGTCCTTAACCTTCTCTATGTCTTCGGGGAATATGTCTAGGAATGTTGTTTCAATTTTGAAGTATTCCTTTTATGTTGAATTTAATTGATAATATATTACCTAGTGAATAATCCTATCTTATCTTAACTTTGCAGCTTATGGCCAAGTAAGGAAATGTTGGCATCTCCAATAATGGGAAGCCGATAATCTAATTCCAATCTAAATCCAATTGTCTGTCGAACAGTTCACATAGTTGGATCTTAGCATTCAGTCCTCCACTTCTACTCGATGATTTCCTTTTCATAAGAAGAATATGACTCTTCAGCTAAAAATTTATGATGGAGAGTCGGTTGCTTTGACTCTTAATTTAGAAGTGGTTAAGAAAAGAAAATATCATATTAATGAGTTGGTAGTTCAAAAGAATTCAAACAGTAAAAGCATTTCTTCCCTTGAACCCATACCAAACCTATTTAACAAGAAGGGAAAGTGTGTTAACCCTAGTCCTTCTTGTGTAGCATACCATAAACAAAGGGAATGCTATAATTGTAGCCTTATTGATCACCTTGCTCGTGATTGCCTCAAATTTCTTATGTGTTGCTAATATATGAAAAACGGACATAAGATCTTCTCATACCCCAAAAAGCAAAACAAAGTTAATTTTGAAGAGCTCGTTATTGAAATCCTTTTGGTAGACCTTTGCAGGTAGAAGGTACCCTTTTCTATTTTAGGAATTTCTTGCGCCTTATGAATTATTTATTTGAAAGTTCTTTTCAGTAGTATCCTGTAACGACCGCCCACACCCCCCGCACTAGACAAGAGGAATAATGCACTGAAAGGTGTGCTAGGTAGTTGTGGACGATCATCATAGGTAAATAATAACATCAAAAACCTGTCGTAAATCGCACAGCGTAAGGATAAAATATAATAGAACATATACAACAGGTCATATATAGTGAAGCATATCTGAACAGAAAACATCAAACTTTCAAATAACTAGAAAATATATCCATAAACAAGGATTCAACATAAGTCTGTACAAATTTTCCTCACTACAACACTCAGATATGACAATCAAATAGTGGAAACAAATACTAGATAGTAATACAACTAGTACGTAAGCCTCCAGCTCGCCATCGATCGGCATCATCATCTCACCAAACTATTACCTGTCACCTGCTACTCAGTCTGCCCATCCACAACCGGATGAACAACCCAAGGTAATAAGAGGGAAGCATAAAACCTTGAGTCAAACAAAAGTCTTAGTGAGCAATAAAAAAGCTAACAAATAACATCAATAAAGTATACGAGAATAGGTAGATTAACAAACCAATCAACCAAACACTAGAGAAGAACTCAACTTCCATCTTCCCTACATCAGACAGTGATAGCCTTTACATCAAACAATTCAACCATTCATCCATGAAAACCAAAACACCCATTCAATCCTGGTAAAGCACTCACGAAATCCGAATTATAAATCTCATGTAAACCACTCTAATCGAATTCAACATCCCTCAAGCACAAGCCCCAGAGGCCTAAACCAATATCAGACAAGCACCCAAGGAACATCTCCTTCGATATTGAACAATCTACATGGGACGGTTCAAACAAAGCAACTAATCAACCTGACAGACTCTGGCTATCACCGCCAATCTTGCTTCGAAACCATCGTTAATCGTATGACGACCAACCTAGCCATTTGTTAAGGGCTAATGGTAACCTAAGTTCTAGCATAAACTCCATATGCCTTTCAACAATACGTATGTATGTCCAATCTTGACAACTAGGCCTTTCAACGATACCCAGGATACTCGACCTACAACCGGTCTTTTAGGTGCCCCAATTGTACTCCTACTTTGAGCCTGCTAAAACCTACGACAACGATAATATCTCGGCCTTCGCATCTCTAGTTGTAACGACCTGGTTTTTTCGACCATTTGATTCGAATATTTAAATTTATTCTAAATATTTTATTTGGAATCTAATATCGAATTGGTTAATCAAACGACAACTGAGCGTTTATATTTATATTTTAAATTATAAAACGAACTCGAAACAGCGCGGTAGTTCGTAAAATTGAATTTCAACTTCAATTGATCATACCGAACTCGTGTTGAGTCGTATTTCAGGAAAACAAGAAGCGTCTGAATCTGGTTGATAATATTTTTCTAATAGAGAAGAAAAATCGAATTTTCGTATTATAGATTTTATTTTATGTCCAAATCAAATTTCGAAATAGTCGTTGTGAAATCGTTTATACGCCATAACGATTTATTTAATATAATTTAATATTGGCTTCGAATCTGGACAAGTTCTTTGAGGCGTAGTTATAATTTAATTTTTAGAATTTTACTATAATTTTTAATTCGTAAAATAAACATCTTTTTATTTGGAGTATTTTGCACCCTATATCAGCATTTTGGGGTTTCACAGAATAAGTTAACCTACCGATATTATTATATTTTTGTGATTGTGGCACTGCTGAACGCGATGGTATATTTATTTCTGTCGATAGCGAATCATATGCGGACAGAGACTTACGTAGCGAGGTACGTTAACTGTAAAACTAAATATCGCTCGTCATCTTCAAAGAGAAAATATAATTTATAATAGTACAATACACTCAACTAATATAAATAAATAAAAACAAGCTGTGTTGAGAAAATCGAGCATGCCTTGTTCCATCGCCACCTCAACTATTTAATGCGCAAAGACTGATTGCATGCTAACGATATGTGCTTTCAAAGGAAATCACATATAGCCAAACCTATCAGTACGTGCATCCTATTTTGCTATCCAAGCCTGCCTGTACCGCTTGAATGGACATCGGACTTATCCCTTGCTTCCATCTATAAATGCCCACACTTCTGATATGTATTTTCAATCAATAGCAGCAAGCCTACATGAACCTAAAGTCACTGCCTACCTTGCTTTTCTTCAACTACAGCAGATTCTTGTAATATCAAAGTAACACAGCTTTCTGGCAGACGAAATGAAATCCTGACCTAACAACATACACAACTATGTTGTGCCATCAAACATTTCCATCATAAAATGAACGTTCATGCCAGCTCTCTACCTACCTACTTCCCCTATGTATAAATTCCTTCAATACCAAGCTACTCATGACCGTGCGTGCCAAAGCATTGGCCACTATAAATATGTGACAATCGTTCATTTCCTGAAGCGAAAACAGCAAAGTCTAAAATAACAAAATATGAAGAAAAAAAAGAACTGCCATCTTCTAGCTTCCAAACCCGTCTGATGAACAAACCAAACCTTCTTGTTGGAGTTGATCGGAGGTTCCCAGCATGCCATCTGATCGAACTGAAGCAGATGAGGTGCGGATTAGGTCTTCGGGGTGGAGTGACTATACTGTGGCTCGAGGAGTATTGTTGCTTGTTTTACAGCAATATGGAGGCGAGGTAGGCTGGCATACCAGGCGAAGCTGAAGGGGCGGTGCTTTGGCGTGGTTTCCGTGTTCATGATAGTAGGTGGTTATGGAGATTAGTAGGGTTTGCGAGCTGTTCATTTGAAGTGGCGGCACTGTTATGTACAGGGAGTCGGTTTTGTTTAGAGAGCATGCTAGGGAGGGCTTTAAAATGTGAAAGAAGAAGTAGCGAAGGGAAAATTGAGGGAGTGGTCGAAAGTAAGTTTTTCGTGGACCTGGAATAGAAATGTTGTGGGAGGAGTTATATAGTTATATACTGGGAGTGGGTTCATCATTGAAGAAAATGGTTGAGCAGGGCAAAAAAAAAAGAAATAATGGGATGGCGGAAGTGGTGTTATGGGTCAGAGAGGTAAGATCAGTGGTATTTTTCGGTTGTGCGTTCTGAAGCAAATACACAAGTAATCGACCATCTCATACATGGCTAATTTCCGGTATATACAACATCGGTTGTTCAAGCTAAACGGAGAACTATGTTTGCGTTAGCTTATACGACGGTTTGGTTTGAGGAAGCTACAGGAAAATTTGCAAACAAAGAAGGAGCTATGGAAGAATTAAAGATGGACTGTGTATATTTTGAGTGGGCTTGAGGCCCAATGGTAAAAAGAAAATAATAAATAAATATAAAGAATGAAAGGAAGAACAAGGAGAGGAATGCTTGCGGGAGATTGAAGACTCGGCAGAAGGATTAAGGTTTTTTTCCCTAGGTTAGTAAACTTAAATAAATATGACAGTTAAAATGTTTAATTAAAATCAAAGCTTATAACGTATGTATATGTTTCGTTTGAGGACAGAGAATTCGATGAAAGAAGGGCTGTTGGAATCGCAGAGAAGTGAACTACACTGTTATGCTGATTTGAAAAGGAACAGAAGCAACCGGGATTTTCAAATAATTTTAAACGCTTATTTAAAATTATACCAACAACGCCGAATCGTCAACGGAAAAATAAAGGTGAGTTAATTCTCATACATTTCTGAAATACTAGGATGTGCTAAATTCGTATAATTAAATTTAATTAGTTGATTGGATGCTTTGGATGCCTATGGTTGCTTTCATGGTTGACGTTAATTATATTATCGTCATTAAAATATTTCTATGTGCTGATATGAAATATTATAATGATCTGTGATGCAGGGAAGAACTGGTAGGAGGAATAAAACCGGTTCCTCAAATATTTAATATGCTGTTTGTAATAACCCGGAAAACCTTGGCCAATTTAAAATATTTATTTAGGCAATTTTGATGAATTTTTAATATTTAAAATGAATTATTTTAAATAATATTGACGAGAAATTAATTTTGAATAGAATTCGAACGTATATATTTATATAGCTCGCCGTTAGAATATAAATAATTATTTATATTTATAAAAGGAATTGAAAATGGCGCGGTAGTTCGATAATTCTATTTCTAATTTTAAAAAAATGTACAGGATTCAAAATAAATAGGATTTTTGCGAAACCAAAAATATTTGAATCTAATAGAGAATATCTTTCCAACGAATCCGAAAAATCGAAATTTCATAGCGACGATAAAAAGTTAGGTCCAGTTGAAATTTCAGAATAGTAGCTATGGAATTTCAGCCCTTAAAAATAGCCATTTTGCAAACGACCTCGGATTTCGAAGAAGCAACTTTTGTTGTATCCGCGATGTCAAATTATTGCTAGGTTTCAAATTTCATAATTTTTCGAATCAATATGTGAGCGGGGCAAAGGAAAACGTGTTTGACCAGTTCAGTTGATTTTAGTCGACTGGAAAATGGCCATTTTTCAAACGATCTCAAAATTAGACGAAATCAGTTTTGTTAGGACCATATCGTCAATACGAAGTTAGAAAAAAAAATTCGGGAATTTTTAGAGATAGTATGTGGCCCCAGTAGATTGAAATGTGCGTTCAAATTCAATATATAGAGTTGAATTTTGATTTAAACAAAAACTGATTGAAACGGTCGAATTGGCTTTTGATACATATCCCATTGTGTTCGGAATGGGGTAATTAGCTATGGACGACAGGCGGTTGGTCTCGTTTCGAGTTCGAATTAAGAAGTTGCTTTATGGTTTAATTAAATATTAAATAAATAAAATATAAAAATCCTTATTCCCTCTTTAACACCCTCCCCTACCGTTGACTTCAAATTCAGATAAAATAGAAAAAGAAAAAAAAACCTCGACTCTTGCTCATCGATCTCTCCCCCCACGATGCCGCCGCCCTCCCCGGCACAACCGTACCCTCTTCCCCGATCCTCCTTCCTCCTCCCTTCTCTCTCCAGCAACTCGAGCTCCGTCAGAACCCCCTCCTATCGCAAACCCTAAAACCGCTACCCCCATGAAGCTGGAGCGCCGCCGACATGCAGAGCCACCACTGCCGACCTCGACTGCGTTCCTTCACCCCAACCACTGGCGAACTCAGGCAGATCCATCCCCCTCCTTTTTTTACTGTAAGTTTTGTTTTTAATTATTTTTATTTTACCATCTTTATGTTATTTATTTGAAGAGGTAAAGATAGGTTTTTAAAAAAAAAACTGAAAAGAACTGTTTTTAGAAATTAAAAAGATGTGGTTTTTTATAGTAGAGATATATTTTTATGTGATAGATAGAATAAAAATACGATTTTTATATATGTAGTGAATAAAAATATGTTTTTTTATATTATAGAAAGATTAAAAATATGATTTTTATATACATAGCAACAATATAAAAATGTGATTTTTATATATGTAGTGACTACGGGTAGTGAAATTGACAAAAGGCGAGCACGACGAAGATTTCTACAAATGAAGAGTCGTGGCATTGGTTTAGCTAGTCGGTGAGAACTTCTCACCTTTTAATTTTGTTTTCTAGTTAGTAATATATAATAGGATGCAGACGGTGTTTAGTAGCACCCGACACCGGTCGTCCACAGACCATGGACGGCTTGTATGCTTGTTTGTTTGATTTTGATGTGTAGTTGATTGTGTGATGTGATGTGAAATGAAATAAAATATTTATATAGTCAGAAATATTTTATAGTTGAAAATATAATTTTTGACATGAATGTGAATAAATAAATATAAACAAATCGGACGATTTGTTTATATACACACATTTGACTGATATTGGTTGGGACGATAAATTTTACACATCGCCCAACTACACAAATAAAATCTGTGTTTGATTGTTTGAAACCCCACACGGGTGTTGGGATGAGATTTGACGTACACTAATCCCGATTGTTTAGTTGTATGTCAATCGATGGATTGACAGACTGTGTAAGCATTAGTTATCTATATTTAATGCTTATGCAGTTGGGTGGTGCACTCTGGATGATGGTTGATTATTTATCGTTGTTATTTTATACATGTGTTGTTGAAAATCCATATAATTAACATTATATGGTAAGTGATTGGGCCTCATTCCAGTTTTGAAATATAAATATTTCAAATAGAAATATTTGAAATATAAATATTTGAAATAGAAATATTTGAAGTAGAAATATTTGAAATAGAGATATTTGAAAATAGAAATATATAAAGACGTGTTGATTAGATTTGCGCCATTTTGACGTGAACGATATTTATATCGATTTTATTCAAATTGAAAAGAATATTGAAGTGAATTGAAATTCGAATTAAATTGAAGTGAATTGAAATTCGAATTAAATTGAAGTGAATTGAAATTCGAATTAAATTGAAGTGAATTGAAATTCAAATTAAGTTGAAGTGATTTGAAATTCGAAATAAATTGAAATGATTTGAAATTCGAATAGAATTGAAATTCGAATTAAATTGAAATAGAAATGAAATCGTTTTGAATTGAGTTTAAACGAATTGAAATTGAATTGAAATCGATTCAAATTGAAATCGATTTGAAATGAAATTAAAACGAATTTATATTGATAAATTCAATCTCGATTTGAATTTGAAAAGGAAGTTGAAATCGTTTCAAAAACGAATTTTGAACGATTTATAAAGCATGTTTTGAATTGAAATCGACGAAGTACATATTATATATATAATATAATGGCCTGAATAGAACGCGCCGCGCTGCGGTATTTCGTTAATTTCGACCATTGACTTCGAATGGATATTGCGGGAGATCCGACCGTCGGATTCTCCAAAAACCGGAACCGTTGGGTTCATATCGAAAAGAGCCTTCCAATGAATATTAGAGATTTGAAATCTAACGGTTGGATTTGGAATTACGTCCAAATCAAATTTGGAAAAGGTCGCTGTAAGTGCAGTTCGATGGACGTTGATGGAAATCGACTGTACGGGCCTTGATAAAATTATTAAAAATATCAATAATTTGTGTAAAATCATAAGAGGTGATTTGGGAAGAAATGGGATGAAAACCTCCATATTTGAAAAGATAAAAATAGATTTTTATCGAAATGAACTAGTTTTGAACTAGAATAATAATTTATTTATTTTTAAAATAAATAAATTTGATTTGAAATTGTTTTGAAAATAACCAGAATTTCCAATAATTGCATTGGAATAGATTTGAATCGAAATTGTCTTCGGAATATTTCGATGTGGGATTTCGTGATTGTACAGATATTGTTGTGGAAATTTGAAAGATATATATATATATATATCTTTATTTCTAATACGATATTTGTTGGTCGTAGAATTTGATATTGAATATAAGCCGATATATTTTCTATTCAGAGCCTTGTATATAATATCAAATGTAATTTGGGTTTGTCGTGAATGGTGTCTTCATTAACACTGTTCTTAAGCCCAGTTGAGAAAAAGACTAAATCTTTTTATTTAGATTTAATGAAGTGTACCAATTAAATAATATTTAATTGGAATTGAATTGGTATTGATTTTTGGGTTTATCGTGAATAGTGTTTTAAATAACACTTGTTCTTTAACCCGATAACTAATAGAATGTGATTTTGGGTTTATCATGAACCGTGTTTTAAATGACATTGGCTCTTTAACCCAGTTAAAGATAGGATAATGATTTCTGTAAAGATTAAAACTAAGTGGAGTTTTAATGAATCTTTAATTAGATTGAAAAGATCGTGAATGGAGTATCGCCAGTTTTACTCCAGGCCATAGTTAAATATTTAATTAGATTTGAACACGAAATGGTAATTGAATTTACCGATAACACTGTGGTGTTAGATATGAAGTATTACCAGTTTTACTTCATGGGGTGAATAAGTTGGGATTGGGAAATAAAATAAATGATTACTTCAGTGTGGTTCGCTAATCCCGACTAGTTTGAATTGATATTCAAAGGTGATTAAAGAATAAATTTAAAGAATTTATCTTTGATAAAATTAATGGGAACCTTTCCCAAAGTATAAGAATATTTGAATAAAAGAATATTTTGAATTGGAATGAGGCGTATGTTGTGTTTGTGTAACACTTGTTTATTATATACGCGAGTTATTCGGAAAGACCGGGTTTATCCCATTCTGAATAACTGATATGACGATAATTCGAAGATGAAGACGGTGGTCGAAGACCGGAGGTCTTCACGTCGTTTGGGTGGTTACTAATGATCTTGATTGGGCTGTACACCCAAGAAGATGGAAACAGTTAGTGATCGTCCAGACGTACTTGGAGATCGATGGATATGCGGGGTACTAGGTGCCTCCGGTTTCATTCAAACCCAGAACGAACTTGTAAACGGACTGTGTGTCTAACATTGGATTTTACTCTGTGTGATTGATTTCTATTAAATATATATCTGTTTGGCGGAGGAGAATTTATTCTCTTGCTTAACGCCCGTCTCTGGGACGTACGAGCTCAGGGGTTATATATTGATGGATATCAAACGCATGGAGTGAATTGCCTGTGTGGCATGCCTAAGTGGTAATATGTTCAAGGCTTCTGTTGAAAAGCAAAGTCTTGTGGTTGATGATCAAAGCACAGGCTGTGTGGCACAGCTTTGTGTAACGTGAATTCGCGAGCCTCACACCCCGGTGTGAGCTAAAAACGGGAGAAGGACTTCAGGGAGGGAATGCGTTTCCTTCTAGCTAGAAGTGGCGTCAGTGGTTTTACACGCCCTGACGAGTTTGACTTATGTGGTTGTTGCTGTTGCGAGGCGCCTCGGTTAGATCGAACAATCCGGGTCCGATGGAGTCATTCGTTGGCTCATTTACGCCCCATAGGGCGGGGAAACGTAGTGTTCAGGAATTTTAATCCACGTTGGTGGACCGGCCCTGACGATCCAAGGCTTGTCTACGTGGTTGCCTGAGACATGGGCTATATTGTCTCGAATCGGTAGAGGACGATCCCTGGCCTAGGTTCATAGATGGAAACCCAATTTCCAAATACGTGACTTTGCGATTTTGATTACATAACCTATATATGGAGACATAGTGGTATGGGGCATTCATGCCGCCTATGATTGATACTTATGATTTGAAATTGATTTCTTCACTTATAGCAATAATAAAAGATTTCTTTTAATGTATCAAGCATTCTTTTGCTATTATAAGGTAAAACCCTATGCTCTGGTTTGTGTTGCATTGTGTGATGGGACTTGGGTCTTATAATAGCTTCATTGTTCTTTATTTAGCATTGCGCTGTTTGTTTAATGCACTAGTGTTCTTGGGAGGAAACCCATTCCGCGTTAGCGGCGTGATCCCTTGATTTAACGAACTTGAAAATAAAGAATTATAACTGTTTTAGTTCTCACACCAGTCCCATGACTGACCTTGAGTTTATTGTTTTAAACTAAACTCTGGGTGCCCTTATTTTGACATGGGCAGCTAGTAGTTTTGGTTTTGCAGATTTATATTCACAGGATCCTAGTTGACAGCTGGAATGATATCCGTAAAGCTTTGTATCTGTATATCTCTTCTAGTTGTGTTCTGTATTATTTTCCGCTGCTATGTAATGTATTGTAATCTATGATATTTTTCTAATGTATATTATTTGTTTATACTCTGTATATTCTTGTATTCTAATGGAATTATTGTAATTAACAATGAAATGTTCTTTCGTCTGCGTTCTGATGTGGCTTGCTCTCAACTCAATCCGTGATTTCCCGCGACGGGGATTTTGGGTCGTTTCATCGTGGTATCAGAGCTTTGGTTTACAAAGCTCAGAGAACAAGGCACATTGGAACCAAACGAAGGAACTCATCAGAGACTGGATTAGTAATATCCGATGGGAATGACTCGTTAGTGATAGGATCAGTAGTATCCTAGAACGGGTATAAAGAGTATATTTTTAAAAATGAAAACAAATTTTGTTTTGAAAATTTAAATAAATTATTCGTATTTGATTATTTATTTTATATTGATGTGGACTATCAAGTATATAAAAAATTTAAGTATATGTCTGATCCGCGTGTATTCGAAGTTTTAATATACTAGATAAATATAGAGTCACACTCTAGTCGCCCGAGGATAATTCTGATGATGCGGCCGCATCATCAGTATTTATATTCGAGTGTCGAAAGCGTGATATCTATATATTTCCATTAGACTGGTGTGAGAACCAAAATTAGATAGGGCTTATTGTTGTGATTTGGCATCAAAAATCTGATTTTTGGACTATATATCAAAGTTATGAATTTGAAATGATAATCAACAAATTGATTGCTGATTATGTTGTTTGATTATTGTTAGATTAATTAAAATGTTGAACCTTTAGCCAAATTATATCAAATAGTGAATTGTATTAAAGATTAGTCAGATATGCATGCATAGTACATGTATATCTATTGAACAGGTCATAGCAAGGAGGCTAGAGCAGATGAATAAAATTGTTTGCCTGACAAATAGGTACATGTTTACCATAATTTACTATTTTTTTTGGGTGATGATGATTTTATGAGCCGATTGGCTAGCCGCTTGGCTTTCTCTTTTTCTTTTGAGTTGAAGAAGGCCATGGGAGGCTATATGAAATATCCCGAAGTCCCCGGTGCATGGGAGGTTATGGCGAAATTTTTCGAAAATCTAGGGTGTTAGTGTAATAACCCGGAAATCTGGGCCAATTTAAAAATTTTATTTTGGCAATTTTAGTGAATTTTGATTATTTAAAATGAATTATTTTAAATAATATCAACGAAAAATTTATTTTGAATACGTCGTCTTTAGAATATAAATAATTATATATAATTATAAATAGAATTGAAAATGGCGTGGTAGTTCGATAATTCGATTTCAAACTTCAAATGAATGTACCGGGTGCAAAATAAACCGGATTTTAGTGAAATCAAAAATAATGGAATCTAATTGATAATAAATTTCCAATGAATCTGAAAAATCAAAATTTCAGAGCGGGAATCAAAAGATATGTCCAGTTGAAAATTCTGAATTGTCGCTATGGAATTCTGGCCCTTAAAAATGGAAATTTTGCAAACGACCTCGGATTTCAACGAAACCACTTTTGTTGGATCCGGGATGTCTAGTTATTGCTAGGTTTCAAATTTCATAATTTTTTGAATCAATATGTGAGCGTGGCAAAGGAAAACGCGTTTGACCAGTTTCAGTTGATTTTAATCAACTGGAAAATGGCCATTTCTCAAACGGTCTCAGAATTCGACGAAACTTGTTTTGTTAGGACCATATCGTCGATACGAAGCTAGAAAATATTTTTTGGGAATTTTTCGGGTTAGTATGTGACCCCGGTGAATTGAAATACGCGTTCAAATTCAATATATAGAGTTATATGTTGATTTTGACGGAAACTGGTCGTAACGATCGAATTGGCCTACGTGGCATATCCCATTGTGTTCGGAATGGGTGTAATTAGCTAAGGGCGACAACCATTGGGTTTGATTTCGTGTTAGAAAGGAAAGTCAACTTTAAAAGAGAATTAAAATAAAATTAAAAATAAATAAATATATAATAGCCTCTCCCCTCTCTGTCTCTTACTTCTCTCAGACAAAAAAAAAAGAGGATCGACCGACGGAAATCCCGCCCCCACCCACGCCACCGCGCCGCCGGCCTCCCTCCGCCTTCCCCATCTCCGGCAACCTCTCCCCTCCTCTCTCGTTCTCACTCCTCCCCCCCTTTAAAAAACCGCAAACCCCTTTTTTTCCTAGCCGCCATCGACCTTGCCCCACGGCCGCCGCCCACCACCGGAGCTCGCGCCACTTCTCCCCAGCGCCACCATATCCCTCCGATCCCCTTCCCAGTTCGAAATCCCACAGCCCAAACCCCCGTACCCCCCCAAATCGACCGCTTTTCCCAGCCACCGCCCCTCCCCTTGGCCTGAGCGCACCTCAGACAAGACCCCCTGGCCCACATCAAACGCCGCGCCGCCAACTCCGACACCGAGCCTTCCCTCCTCAGCAAAATCGAACCAAGGTGATTTTTATTTTATTAAATTAGTTTCTAATCCAATTTCAGTTATAGAAAATCAGTCTTGAAGTATTTAAATCAGTTTTAATTTATAAAAATGTAATTTTTATGTAGTAGAAACAATAAAGATGTAATTTTTATCATTGTTAAGATCTAGGATTTTTATTATATGAAAGTTAGAATTTTTAACATATGAAAGCTATGATCTTTATAAAGTAAAAATTCGATTTTTCTATATTGAATAACGAAGTAAAAATTCTATTTTTCTATATTGAATAACGAAGTAAATATTCGATTTTTTCTATATTGAATAGCAAAGTAAAAATGTGATTTTTATATCTGTAGAGGATACGGACAAAGAAAGTGATGAAAGATGAAACGACGAAGATTTCTGCATAAGAAGAGTCGTGGAGTTGGATTAGCTATTCTGTGAGAACTTCTCACTCTAAATTTCTTTTTTTTCTAGTTATAAATATATACTAGGATGCAGACGGTGTTTAGTAGCACCCGACACCCGTCGTCCACAGACCATGGACGGCTTGTATGCTTGTGTGTTTGATTTTGATGTGTAGTTGAGTGTGTGATGTGATATGAAATGAAATACAATATTTATATAGTTAAAATGTTTTATGGTTAAACATAGAAATTTTAACGTGTATATGAAATGAAATAAAAATAAACAAATCGGATGATTTGTTTATATACACACATTTGACTGATATTGATAGGGACAATAAATTTTACGCATCGCCCAACTGCACAAATAAAATATGTGTTTGATTGTTTGAAACCCCACACGGGTATTAGGATGATATTTGACGTGCACTAATCCCGATTGCTTAGTTGTATGTCGATTGATTGATTGACAGACTGTTATAAGCGTTGAATATCTATATTTGATGCTTATACAGTATAGAATGCTCTTTGGATGATGGTTGATTATTCATCGTTGTTATTGTATACATGTGTTGTAGAAAATCCCTTTAATTAACATTATATGGAAATTGATTGGGCCTCATTCCAGTTTCGAAAAAGAAATCTTTGAAATAGATGTATTTGAAATAGAAATATTTGAAATAGAAATATTTGAAATAGAATATTTGAAAATAGAAACATGTGAAGCCGTGTTGGTTAGATTGACGCCATTTTGACGTGAACGATATTTATATCGATTTTATTCACTCTTCAATGAATATTGAATAGATTTGAAATTGAATAGATTTGAAATTCGAATTATATTTAAAGTGAATTGAAATTCGAATTAAACTGAATTGATTTGAAATTCGAAATACATTGAAATGATTTGAAATTCGAATAGAAATGAATTCGAATTGAATTTGAATAGTATTGAATTCGAATTGAAATTTAATAGAATTGAATACGAATCGAAATTTAATTGAAAACGAACTGAAATTGAATTAAAAATCGATTTGAATTGAAATCAATTTGAAATGAATTTAAAACGAATTAGTAAGGGAAAATTAAATTTTGATTTGAATTTGAAAAAGAAGTTGAAATCGTTTTGAAAACGAATTTAAAACGATTTATTAAATACGTTTTAAAGGAAATCGACGAAGTATATATTATATATATAATATAATGGCCTGAATAGAACGCGCCGCGCCGCGACAGTTCGCAAATTTCGACCATTGACTTCGAACGGATATTACGGGAGATCCGACCGTCGGATTATCCTAAAACCGGAACCGTTGGGTTCATATCAAAAAGAACTTTCTAACGAATATTAGAAATTAGAAATCTAACAGTTGGATTTGGAATTATGTCCAAACCAAATTTGGAAAAGGTCGCTGTAAGTGCAGTTCGATGGCCGTTGATGGAAATCGACTGTTCGGGCCTTGATAAAATTATTAAAAATAGTAATAATTTGTGTAAAATCATTAGAAATGATTTGTGAAGAACTGGGATGAAAAATCCCATATTTGAAAAGATAAAAATAGATTTTATCGAAATGAACTAGTTTTGAACTAGAATTATAATTCTATTTATTTTTAAATAAATAAATTGGATTTGAAATGGTTTTGAATATAGCCAGAATTTCCAATACTAATATTGGAATGGATTTGAATCGAAATTGTCTTCGGAATATTTCGATGTTGGATTTCGTGATGATACAGATATTGTTACGGGAATTTGAAAGATATATATATATATATATCGTTGTTTCCAATACGACATTTGTTAGTCGTAGAATTTGATATTGAATATAAGCCGATATATTTTCTATTCAGAGCCTTGTATTTAATATCAAATGTGATTTGGGTTTGTCGTGAATGGTGTCTTCATTAACACTGTTCTTGAACACAGTTGAGAAAAGATTAAATCTTTTTATTTAGATTTAATGAAGTGTACCAATTAAATGATATTTAATTGAAATTGAATTGGTATTGATTTTTGGGTTTATCGTGAACAGTGTTTTAAATAACACTTGTTCTTTAACCCGATAATTAATGAATGTAATTTTGGGTTTATTGTGGGTCGTGTTTTAAATGACATTGGTTCTTTAACCCAGTTAAAGATTAAAACTAAGTGGAGTTTTAGTGAATCTTTAATTTGATCGAAAAGATCGAGAATGGAGTATCACCAGTTTTACTCCAGGCGATAGTTAAATCTTTAATTAGATTTGAACGTGAAATGGTAATTGAATTTTCCGATAACACCGTTGTGTTAGATATGAAGTATTACCAGTTTTACTTCATGGGATGAATAGGTCGGGGTTGGGAAATTAAAACAAATGATTACTTCGGTAAGGTTCGTTAATCCCGACTAGTTGAATCGAAATTCAAAAGAAGATTAGAGAATAAATTCAAGGAAATTATCTTGGATAAAATTAATGGGAACCTTTCCCTATGAATGTGAAATTTAGAAACTAACTGTCGGTTAGCCAAGCATAATGGTTTTCTGGATATTGATCTGATGTTGGTTTCAGCCTTTGGGGTTAATATTTGGGAAATTATTCTCTTGATTAATTTACGGTTAGTGACTGATGAATTGGAATGAGGCGTATGTTATGTTTGTGTAACACTTATTTAAAATATACGCGAGTTATTCGAAAAGACCGGGTTTATCCCATTCTGAATAACTGATACGACGATAAGTCGAAGATGAAGACGGTGGTTGAAGACCGGAAGTCTTTACATCGTTTGGGTGATTACTGATGATCTTGATTGGGCTGTACAGCCAAGATGAGGGAATCAATCGGTAGTCGTCCAGATGTGCTTGGAGATCGATGGATATGCGAGGAAAGTGCCTCCGGTTTCGTTCAGACCCAGAACGGACTTTTAAATGGACTGTGTGTCTGACATTGGATTTCATTCTGTGTGACTGATATCGGTTGCATAGCGTGGTTTGCCTGTGTGGCATGCTAAGATGCAATTGATCGAGGCTTCTGTTGAAAAACAAAGTCTTGTGGTGATGATCAAAGCACAGCCTGTGTGGCACAGCTTTGTGTAACGTGAATTCGCGAGCCTCACACCCCGGTTGTGAACCAAAAACGGGAGACGGACCTCAGGGAGGGCATGCGTTTCTTTCTAGCTAGGGTGGTATCAGTGACCTACCAGCCCTGACATTTATATACTTTTCACCTGTGTGGTTGTTGCTGTTGTGAGGCGCCTCGATTTGATCGGACGATCCGGGTCCGTTGGAGCCATTCTTTGGCTCATTTACGCCCCAAAGGGCGGGGAAACGCAGTATTCAGGCATTTTAATCCACATCGGTGGACCGGCCCTGACGATCCAAAGGCTTGACTGAGTACTTGCCTGAGGGGCGGGCTAGAGCGTCTCGAATCGGTTGAGGACTATCTTTTTCCTCGGTTCATAGATGGAAATCCAACTTCCAAATACGTGACATTTGCGGTTTTATTTGTAGAGCCTAGTATGGCGACAAAATGGGATGGGGCGCTTATGCCGTCTATGATTGATACTTATGATTTGAAGTTGCTTTATACACTATGCACTTATAATAGTATCAAATGATTTGTTTTAAATGTATCAAGCATTCTTGGCTATTATATGGTAAAAACCTTATCCTCCGGCTTGCGTTGCATTGTGTGATGGAAACTGAGTCTTATAATAGCTTCATTTTTCTTTATTTAGCCTTGCGCTGTTGTTTTATACACTAGTGTTCTTGGGAGGAAACCCGTTCCGTGTTATACGGCGTGGTCCCTTGATTTACCTAACTTTAAAAATAAAGATTAATAACTGCTTTAGTTCTCACACTAGTCACATGACTGACCCGGAGTTTACTGTTTTTAACCTAAACTCTGGGTGCCCTTATTTTGACACGGGCAGCTAGTAGTTTTGGTTTTACAGATTTATATTCACAGGATCCTGGTTTACAGCTGGAACGATATCCGGAAAGCTTTGTATCCGTATATCACCTTCTAGTTGTGTTTTGTATTATTTCCGTAGCTATGTATTTAAATGAAATTTAAATCTCTGATATTTCTGTGTAATATTCATTTATACTCTGTATATTCTTGTATTCTGATGGAATTGTTGTATTGTACAATGAAATTGTAACAACCCGTATTTTCAATAACCTGTAATAATGTAAATCGAGGCAGAATTTAATTCTAAAATCTGAATCAAGGGAAACGGGCTATGCCATTGCGTTCGTCTCGGAAAAATACGCGAAATAGAGTCCGAGTTTTCGAAAATCGGAGTCCGTATGACCCGATTAAGGCCCAACGAAGTTTTCAGAAAATTCCAAGGTAAAAACAGATTTAAATTTTAAGTTAAAAACAAGGGTTAAGGCACAACTGGCGTCAGGCGGGAAAACTCCCGCCAAGACCCCCAAGTCGACAGGCATGTCGACAGGGGTCTAAGGGTGTCGACTGCCCTGTCGACAGCCCTGTCGACACGGGGTTGCCGGGCAGTTTTGCCTGGCGCACCATTTCTGATCTGGGCTTGGTTGTGTGGCTTGGTTCTGGAGAATTCCGAAATTTGATGGACCTAATTCAACTAGGGTTTAATCCTATGGTCTAAATCACTAGCCTAATCTATAAATAAGACCCTAACCTACCCTAAATCATTCATTATTCATCCTAGCAACTAAACTATGTCAAAATCAAACCTCTCATGGCCTCCACTCTCTTCATACAATTCCTAAATCAATTTCTAAGAGATTTCCATGCATACAAGTGTATTTAGGCTTGTATGATCCTCTTTAGCTTGCATTAAAGTCTTGTTTCTTTATTGGCATCATAAAGGAGGAGTCTTGATCAAGTTTTCTTGCATTTTGGGGTTTTAATTAGTTGCACAAGGGGTTTCTTACATTTGCTAAACTCATTTGAGTCCGCATAAGCATTGTAAGCCCTATTCCTTTCATACTTGAACTTTTAAAGTTAAGAGTATGATATGCAAGTTGCCATAAGTTATGCATGTTTGTTTATGCAAGTATGATATGCAAGTTGCCATAAGTTATGCATGTTTGTTTATGCAAGTATGATATGCAAGTTGCCATAAGTTATGCATGTTTGTTTATGCAAGTATGATATGCAAGTTGCCATAAGTTATGTAAGTTTGTTTATGCAAGTTTGTTTATGTAAGTATGATATGCAAGTTGACATATGTTATGCAAGTTTTATTATGCAAGTTTGATATGCAAAGTTGTCATATGATATGCAAGTATGTTATGCAAGTTTGGGATGGTCATGTGGTTCATGTTATCAAGTTATGCATGCTTTTGGGCCTAAAAATGTGATATGCAAGTGTATGAACACATGAACCCTTCATATGCCACCATGTTGAACTTGTGGCTCTAACACTTTTATGTCATGATTATGCCAAGTTCCCTCTTTCTATCCTTTATGCGCTATTGCGATATGTAAGCGATGGGATTGCGTTTGGGGTTGGGTAAACTTAAAAGACATAAAAATATGAGCTTGGGAATTTACCTATTAAGTTAGGTCTACCCATTGGGAATTTACCTATTAAGTTAGGTCTACCCAATTGCTTGAAAATTTGTAACATATTTTGGAAACATGATGGACATGACACTTAGAAAAGATAAGTGTGGCCAACTCGAGGTTGGGTTGAGTTGTAGCGTAAACCTACCCGGAACCGACCGGCTTAACTAGTTGCTACAAACAATAGGACCCAATGTGAGAAGTTGGTCATGTTGTACCTTGGACCCGAGGTTAGACCAAGTTGTGGTGTAAAACTACCCGGACCCGCCCGGCTTAACTAGTAACCACAACAAAGTCTAATGTGAGAGGTTAAGGCGCATTAATTAATTAATGCCTCATGATTAGGGTTAAGTCATGGACCATTTAATACTTAACCAATTTGGGCTCGGTTGATTAATCGGGGTTAAGTCGTGAACTCACCGTTACACTTAACCAAGTTAATCCATGATTAGTGGAGGGGTTAAACCATACTTAACCCACTAGAGAAATCCTAGCAATGGGGGTCCACTCCTTCAGTAATCCCTAGTTTGTATCATCATGGCCCTAGGGACTAGGCTAGGGTGGGGGCACGATTACTGAACTGGAGATAAGGGGCCAAAAAGCGACGGCCGTGGTACGCCGGTGTAGTTCTGGGCGGACTGTGGTCGTGCACATAGTCCGTAGCCGGAGAAAACAAGCACGGGTACCGGTAGGGCGAGACTGTGCACTCATGTTTATGGTGTCCAGGGGTTGACACCCTAGGGCTTGATACACCCGACGGGTGGACCCGGCACAGTTCGACTACATTCATGTTTGGGCCGTATTGACACCAACACGTGACGAGTTAGGCTTAGGGAGCCGATCGACTAGACCGTTGGGTTAGACCTCGTGGTAGGGTCACTTCATGTTATTGGGCCAAAGCTTGGGCCGTGGGATCAATACTTGTATATCCAAGTCATGTTAGTTTGCTAGTACACCCGTGGTGCAAAACCTTAATCTTGATTATGTGATGACACCTTTATCTACCTTGATAGTTAATCATCATGTTGTTATCCTTATGTTCATACCTGCTGCTCATGTCAGTTAACTTTATCAGTTTACATTGATTGTAGTAGGGCTTACTCAGTCTTTTTGACTGACCTGTTTTCTTTCGCCTCTTTTCTTCCGTTTCCCCCCCCAGGTTCTCAGGGAGGGAATACAAGAGCTTAGCTTGGATCCTACCTGCTTTCTTGGATAGCTCATGTATGCTTTGGACTTGAGCTCGCTATGGTTTTTCTGCTTTGGGGATAGCTACTTATGTTTTTCTGTTCAGTTTCAGATGATGTTGTTTATGTACTAGACTTATTTTATTTGGAAAATTGACATGATGTTGTACTAAGACTTGATTTGAAATGGTTTGAAAATCTTCCGCTGTTTTATCCATGTTATTTACTCTGGTTACATATATATATACATGTTCTTGTTCTGCCTTGATATATCATTATGCATGTTTACCTGATTCAAACGCCCTTCCAAAGTCAGAGTGCTTGCAAGAGTCACCCTGGCAGAGGTGGGGTGTTACAGAAATGTTCTTCCATCTGCGTTCTATTTTGTCGTGTTCTCAAAACAATTCGTTCTTTCTCTTCTCTACGGAGACCGGGGAAGTTCGGGTCGTTTCATCGGGGTACCAGAGCTTTGGTTTACAAAGCTAGAGAACAAGGCACATTAGAACCATACGAAAGAATTCATCAGATATTGGATTAGTAATATCCAATTGGAATGACTCGTTAGAGATGGGATCAGCAGTATCCTAGAACGAGTGTGAAGAGTATATTTTTAAAGTGAAAACGAATTTTGTTTTGAAAATTTAAAATCAATTATTCGTATTTGATTATTTATTTGTATTGATTTGGACAGTCCAGTATATAAAGATTTTGCATATACGCCTTGCAAACGTGTATTTGAAGTTTTAATATACTGGATAGATATAAAATTACACTCTAATCGCCCGGAGATTATTTTGATGATGGAGCTCCATCATTAGAATTTATGTTCGTACGACGAAAGTGGGATTTCTATATATTTCCAATTGACTGGTGTGAGAACCAAAATTAGATAGGGCATATTGTTGTGATTTGGCATCAAAAATCTGATTTTTTGACTATATATCAAAGTTATGAAATTCAAATGATAATTCACTAATTGATTGCTGATTGTGTTGTTTGATTATTGGTTGATTAATTAAAATTTAAACCATCTAGTCAAATTGTACCAAAAAGTGAGTTGTATTGAAAATTTATTGCATTTTCTTACATATACTTGTACTTACATTGAACAGGTCATAGCAAGGAGGCTAGAGCAGAGAATAAAATTTGTTTGCCCGACAAATAGGTACATATTTACCATAATTTACTGTTTTGTTTGGGTGATGATGATTTTATGAGCCGATTGGCTAGCCGCTTGGCTTTTTCTTTTTCTTTTTGAGATCAGAAGGCCTTTATGGCAATTTAGGGATTTTCCCATGGCTCACGGTGCAGGGGAGGTTATGGCGAAATTTTTCGAAAATTTAGGGTGTTAGCCAAATTTTTGAAGAATTTGAAAATTCTCAGAAACTGAAAAGTTGGAGAATGGAAGCCAGATCGAACGTAGAGTTGATTAATCAAACCACTTTCGACTTTGTTCCTTTTTGGGGACGAAAAGTTTTAAGTGGGGGAGATTGTAATAACCCGGAAATCTGGGCCAATTTAAAATTTTTAATGTGACGAGAAGGAATTTCGCTCGGTCCGAACCAGTCGCTAAACCAACCCAGACCGTTCGAAACACCCTATCGTTTGAGAACATGACAAAATAGAGCGCAGACAGAAGAACATTTCATTGTATATTACAACAATATACAGAGTATAAATGAATGTTACACAGAAATATCAGAGATTTAAATTACATTTAAATACAAAGCAGCGGAAAATAATACAATACACAACTAGAAGAGATATACGGATACAAAGCTTTCCGGATATCATTCCAGCCGTAAACCAGGATCCTGTGAATATAAATCTGCAAAACCAAAACTACTAGCTGCCCGTGTCAAAATAAGGGCACCCAGAGTTTAGGTTAAAACAATAAACTCCAGGTCAGTCATGGGACTGGTGTGAGAACTAAAACAGTTGTAAATCTTTATTTTAAAGATAGGTAAATTAAGGGACCACGCCGTATAACACGGAACGGGTTTCCTCCCAAGAATACCAGTGCATATAAGTAAACAACGCAATGCTTTTCTAAAAATGAAGCTATTATAAGACCCAGGTCCCATCACACAATGCAACGCAGCCGAGGATAGGGTTTTCCCTTATAATAGCCAAACATGCTTAGTACGTTTAAAACAAATCATTTGATACTACTATAAGTGTATAGTGTCAAAACAATTTCAATCATAAATATCAATCATAGATGGCATGGGTACCATATATCATGTCGCCATACTAGTTCTACAAATAAAACCGCAAATGTCACGTATTTGGAAATTGGGTTTCCATCTATGAACCGAGGCAAAAGATAGTCCTCAACCGATTCGAGACTCTCTAGCCCGAGCCTCAGGCAAGTACTCAGTCAAGCCTTGGATCCTCAGGGCCAGTCCACCGATGTGGATTAAACTTAAACCCTGAACATGCGTTTCCCCGCCCTATGGGGCGTAGGTGAGCCAATTAAATGACTCCATCGGTTCGAGAACGACCGATCAATCTGAGGCGCCTCGCAACAGCAACAACCACATAAGTCAAACTCGTCAGGGCGTGTAAAACCACTGACGCCACTTCTAGCTAGAAGGAAACGCATGCCCTCCCTGACTTCCTCTCCCGTTTTTGGTTCATACCGGGTGTGAAATTCGCGAAGCAAACGTTACACAAAGCTACGCCACAAAGGCCTTGCTTTGATCATCACCACAAGACTTTGCTTTTCAACAGAAGCCTCGATCAATTGCCACTTAGGCATGCCACACAGGCAATTCACTCCATGCGTTTGATATCCATCAATATATAACCCCTGAGCTCGTACGTCTCAGAGAAGGGCGTTAAGCAAGAGAATAAATTCTCCGCCGCCAAGCAGATATATATTTAATAGAGATCAATCACACGGACTAAAATCCAATGTCAGACACACAGTCCATTTACAAGTCCGTTCTGGGGCTGAACGAAACCGGAGGCACCTAGTACCCCGCATCCCCATCGATCTCCAAGTACGTTTGGACGATCACCAATTGTTTCCATCTTCTTGGGTGTACAGCCCAATCAAGATCATCAGTAATCACCCAAACGACGTGAAGACCTCCGGTCTTCGACCATCGTCTTCATCTTCGACTTATCGTCGTATCAGTTATTCAGAATGGGATAAACCCGGTCTTTCCGAATAACTCACGTATATTTTAAATAAGTGTTACACAAACACAACATACGCCTCATTCCAATTCATCAGACACTAACCGTAAATTAATCAAGAGAATAATTTCCCAAATATTAACCCCGAAGGCCGAAACCAACATCAGATCAATATCCAGAAAACCATTCTGCTTGGCTAACCGACAGTTAGTTCCTAAATTTCACATTCATAGGGAAAGGTTCCCATTAATTTTATCCAAGATAAATTCCTTGAATTTATTCTTTATTCTATTTTTGAATCTCAATTCAAACTAGTCGGGATTAGCGAACCTTACCGAAGTAATCATTTGTTTTAATTTCCCCATCCCAACCTATTCATCCCATGAAGTAAAACTGGTAATACTTCATATCTAACACCACAGTGTTATCGGTAAATTCAATTACCATTTCACGTCCAAATCTAATTAAAGATTTAACTATCGCCTGGAGCAAAACTAGTGATACTCCATTTTCGATCATTTCAATCTAATTAAAGATTCATTAAAACTCCACTTAGTTTTAATCGTTAACTGGGTTAAAGAATCCGTGTCATTTAAAACACGGTTCACGATAAACCCAAAATCACATTCCATTAATTATCGGGGTAAAGAACAAGTGTTATTTAAAACACTATTCACGATAAACCCAAAAATCATTCCATTAATTATCGGGTTAAAGAACAAGTGTTATTTAAAACACTGTTCACGATAAACCCAAAAATCAATACCAATTCAATTCTAATTAAATATCATTTAATTGGTACACTTCATTAAATCTAAATAAAAAGATTTAATCTTTTCTTAACTGGGTTCAAGAACAGTGTTAGTGAAGACACCATTCACGACAAACCCAAATCACATTTGATATTAAATACAAGGCTCTGAATAGAAAATATACCGACTTACATTCAATATCAAATTCTACGACTAACAAATATCGTATTGGAAATAATGATATATATATATGTATATCTTTCAAATTCCCATAACAACATCCGTATAATCACGAAATCCAACATCGAAATATTCCGAAGACAATTTCGATTCAAATCCATTCCAATGCAATCATTGGAAATTCTAGTTATTTTCAAAACCATTTTTAAATTCAATTTATTTATTTAAAAATAAATAGAATTATATTTCTAGTTCAAAACTAGCTTACTTCGATAAAAATCTATTTTTATCTTTTCAAATATGGAGTTTTTCATCCCAATCCTTTCTAAACCATTTCTTATGATTTTACACAAATTATTACTATTTTTAATAATTTTATCAAGGCCCGTACAGTCGATTTCCATCATTGGCCATCGAACTGCACTTACAACGACCTTTTTCAAATTTGATTTGGACATAATTCCAAATCCAACCGTTAGATTTCTAATTTCTAATATTCGTTAGAAAGCTCTTTTCGATACGAACCCAACGGTTCCGGTTTTAGGAGAATCTGACGGTCGGATCTCCCGCAATGTCCGTTTGAAATAAATGGTCGAAATTCACGAACTGCCGCAGCGCGGCGCGTTCTATTCAGGCCATTATATTATATATATAATATATATAATATATATTTCGTCGATTTCTATTTAAAACGAATTATATAAATAGTTTTAAAATTCGTTTCAAAAGCAATTTCAACTTCCATTTCAATTCAAATCAAAATTGAATTCTTCTTTATAAATTCGTTTTAAAATTCATTTCTATTCAATTCAAATTTCAATTCAATTTGAATTCATTTCAATTCGCTTTCAATTCATTTCGAAATCGTTTTCAATTCAATTCATTTCGAAATCGTTTTCAATTCAATTCATTTCGAAATCGTTTTCAATTCAATTCATTTCGAAATCGTTTTCAATTCAATTCATTTCGAAATCGTTTTCAATTCAATTCATTTCGAAATCGTTTTCAATTCAATTCATTTCGAAATGAATAAAATCGATATAAATATCGCTCACGTCAAAATGGCGTCAATCTAATCAACACGGCTTCATAAATTTCTATTTTCAAATATTCTATTTCAAATATTTCTTTTTCAAAATAGTTGTTATTATCAAAATATTTCGTTCAACACATGACCAATCTCAATGGATGAGTACTGTCAACACATGAACTTTTATTTTATATTGATAAAGATGTAAATTTTATTACTAAAATATTTTGTTCAACACATGACCAATCTCAATGGATGAGTACTGTCAACACATGAACCTTTATTTTATATTATTCTTTATTTTCTAAATTGGAATGAGGCCCAATCAATCACCATATAAAATTAATTATATGGATTTTCATACAACACATGTATATAATAGCATTGAAAATAATCAACCATCAACCAAAGTGCACTACACTGTATAAGCAGCAAATATAGATATTCAACGCTTATAACAGCCTGTCAATCAATCGATCGACATATTTAATCAATCAGGGTGAGTGAACTTCAAATTTCATCCCAACACCCGTGTGGGGTTTCAAACAATCAAACAAATATTTTATTTGTGCAGTTGGGCGATGTGTAAAATTTATCGACCCAATCAATGTCCTTCAAATAGGTGTACATAAACAAACCGTCGGGTTTGTAAATGAATATTTATTTATTATTCACTTCACGTTAAAAATTATATTTTTAACGATAAAACATTTTATTTCAACCTATGAATTTCTATTCAATTCATTTATACAATAAAATGATATTTTTATTTTTCTAACTTATTTTAGAAAATTTCGGCGGCATAACGGCACGATACTAGAAACGGGACGAGGCCTAGCCTTATCCCCGGTCTAGTGAAGGCCCACGCCATTCACACATCAATCAAATCAATTCATTTCACCACACAATTCAATTTCAATCAAATAATCTAACTAATTTTTGCAATCAAACAAACAAGTCCATGGTCTGTGGATGATTGTGTCGGGTGCTACTAAGCACCGTCTGCATCCTAGTATATATATATAACTAGAAAAAGAAATTGAAAGGTGAGAAATTCTCACCGATAGCTATCCTAACTCCACGACACTTCATTGATAGAAATCTTCGTTGCTATCGCATTTTTGTCATCTTCGTTGCTGCTTTCACTACATATGTAAAAATCACATTTTTACTTCGCTATTCAATATATAAAAATCGAATTTTTTACTATGCTATTCAATATATAAAAATCGAATTTTTACTATGCTATTCAATATATAAAAATCGAATTTTTACTATGCTATTCAATATATAAAAATCGAATTTTTACTATGCTATTCAATATATAAAAATCGAATTTCAAAAATATAAATTCCGCCTTTTCAAAAATAAAGATTATATTTTTAATATTCCTATGATGTAAAGATTATATTTTTATTACTTTAAAAATATAAAATTCATATCTTACTTCTTCTACTTAATAAAAATTCCGTCTTTTCTATTTTAAAAATATGATCTTTTCTATTCAAAAAAAATCTGATCTTTTTCTATTTAAAGTTCTAATCTTTTTCTTTTGAAAGTTTAAACCTTTTTCTTTTTAAAGTTTAAACCTTTTTCTTTTTAAAGTTAAATCATTTTCTTTTTCAAAACTAAATCATTTCAAAATCAGTTTTAAACTTTCCTAAAAATCAGAATTTAAACGCTTTTGAAAATCAGTTTTAAATGCTTTTAAAAATCAGTTTGTAAATCATTTTTAAAAATCAGTTTTTAATGCTTTATAAAAAATCAGTTTTACATCCTTTTAAAAATCAGTATTAAATCATTTAAAAACTCAGTTTTTAAAATCAGTTTTAAAATCCTTTTAAAATCAGTTTTAAATCTTTATAAAAAAATCAGTTTTAATCCTTTATAAAAAAATCAGTTTTAATCCTTTATAAAAAAATCAGTTTTAATCCTTATAAAAAAATCAGTTTTAATCCTTATAAAAAAATCAGTTTTAATCCTTTACAAAATCAGCATTTACAGAATAAAAATAAAAATAAAATAACCTAAAATACTCACCGTAGTCTGCGAAGGGGGGGGGGGGGGGGGAGAAAGAAGACGTCGGCGGCAGGGCGGAGCTGGCTTCCAGGGGGGCGGCAGCTTCAGCGTCTCGAACGGGGGGGGGGGGGGGCTCTCGAATCGCGTCGCGATGGCTTCGAGGGGGACGGGGTCTTCGGGGGTTGCGCCACTGGGAGGAGGAGGGAGGCTGGACGGAGGGGGCGGTGGCGTTCGCTTTAGGGGGGCGGCTGTCGATAGGTTTAGTTTTTTTTTTTGTTTCTTGTTTTCTGTTTAATGTATCGGGGGGGCCAGAAAGGGAGATAAAGGGAGGGAATTAAAATTTATTTTATTATTTTATTATTTAATTTTTCCAAAAAAGTTGACTTTTACATACGACCTCGAAACGAGGCCCACCGCCTGTCGTCCCTAGCGTTCTACCCCCATTTCGAACACAATGGGATATGTATCGCAAGCTGATTCGATCGTTACAATCAGTTTCCGTTGAATTTACATTTAAATCACTATATTGAATTTTAAACGTACATTTCAAATTACCGGGGTCACATACTAACTAGAAAAATTCCAGAAAAATATTTTCTAGCTTCGTATTGACGATACGGTCCTAACAAAACTAGTTTCGTCGAATTCTGAGACCGTTGGAAAAATGGCCATTTTCCAGTCGATTAAAATCAACTAAAACTGATCAAACGCGTTTTCCTTCGCCACGCTCACATATTGATTCAAAAAATTATGAAATTTGAAACCTAGCAATAACTTGACATCACGGACCCAACAAAACTGGTTTCGTCGAAATCCGAGGTCGTTTGCAAAATTCCCATTTTTAAGGGCCTGAATTCCATAGCGACTATTCAGAATTTTCAACTGGACATATATTTTGATTCCCGCTATGAAATTTCGATTTGTTGGATTCGTTGGAAAGATAGTCACAATTAGATTCCATTATTTTTGGTTTCACTAAAATCCGGATTGTTTTGCACCCGGTACATTCAATTGAAGTTTGAAATCGAATTATCGAACTACTGCACCATTTTCAATTCTATTTATAATTATATATAAATATTTATATTCTAACGACGGCGTATATAATATATACGTCGAATTCTATTCAAAATAAATTTCTCGTCGATATTATTTAAAATAATCTATTTTAAATCTTCAAAATTCGCTAAAATTGCCAAAATAAAAATTTTAAACTGGCCCAGATTTTCGGGTTGTTACAATCTCCCCCACTTAAAACTTTTCGTCCCCGAAAAGGAACAAAGTCGAAAGTGGTTTGATTAATCAGCTCTACGCTCGATCTGGCTTCCATTCTCCAACTCTTTAGTTTCTGAGAATTTTCAAAATTTCAAAATTTTGGCTAACACCCTAAATTTTCGAAAAATTTCGCCATAACCTCCCCTGCACCGGGAGCATCGGGGAATTTCAAATAGCTTCCCCGGTCCTTGAGATCTCAAAAAGAAAAAGAAAAAGCCAAGCGGCTAGCCAATAGGCTCATAAAATCATCATCACCCAAACAAAACAGTAAATTATGTAGTAAACATGTACCTATTTGTCGGGCAAACAAATTTTATTCTCTGGCTCTAGCCTCCTTGCTATGACCTGTTCAATGATATATATATGTATGCAAGCAAATGCGACCAATTTTCAATATAGTTCAATATTTGGTTCGATTAGGCATAATGGTTCAAAATTATCAAACAATTAAACAAACAACACAAACATCAATCAATTAGTGAATTATCCTTTGAAATTCATAACTTTGATATATAGTCAAAAATCAGTTTTTTGATGCCAAATCACACCAATAAGCCATATCTAATTTTTGGTTCTCACACCAGTCAATAGGAAATATATAGATAGTACACGTTCGTCACTCGGATATAAACTCTGATGATGATATATCAATCATCAGAATCACCCCCGGGCGACTAGAGTATAATTCTATATCTATCCAGTATATTAAAACTTCAAATACACGTTTGCAAGGCGTATATGCAAAATCTTTATATACTGGACTGTCCTAATCAATATAAATAAATAATCAACTACGAATAATTGATTTAAATTTTCAAAGCAAAATTTGTTTTCATTTTCAAAAATATACTCTTCACGCTCGTTCTAGGATACTACTGACCCCATCTCTAACGAGTCATTCCCATTGGATTTTACTAATTCAATATCTGATGAATTCTTTCGTATGGTTCTAATGTGCCTTGTTCTCTGCTTTGTAAACCAAAGCTCTGATACCAACTGTGACGAGAAGGAATTTCGCTCGGTCCGAACCAGTCGCTAAACCGACCCAGACCGTTCGAAACGCCCTATCGTTTGAGAACATGACAAAATAGAGCGCAGACAGAAGAACATTTCATTGTATATTACAAGAATATACAGAGTATAAATGAATGTTACACAGAAATATCAGAGATTTAAATTACATTTAAATACAAAGCAGCGGAAAATAATACAATACACAACTAGAAGAGATATACGGATACAAAGCTTTCCGGATATCATTCTAGCTGTAAACCAGGATCCTGTGAATATAAATCTGCAAAACCAAAACTACTAGCTGCCCGTGTCAAAATAAGGGCACCCAGAGTTTAGGTTAAAACAATAAACTCCAGGTCAGTCATGGGACTGGTGTGAGAACTAAAACAGTTGTAAATCTTTATTTTAAAGATAGGTAAATCAAGGGACCACGCCGTATAACACGGAACGGGTTTCCTCCCAAGAATACCAGTGCATATAAGTAAACAACGCAATGCTTTTCTAAAAATGAAGCTATTATAAGACCCAGGTCCCATCACACAATGCAACGCAGTCGAGGATAGGGTTTTCCCTTATAATAGCCAAACATGCTTAGTACGTTTAAAACAAATCATTTGATACTACTATAAGTGTACAGTGTCAAAACAATTTCAATCATAAATATCAATCATAGACGGCATGGGTACCATATATCATGTCGCCATACTAGTTCTACAAATAAAACCGCAAATGTCACGTATTTGGAAATTGGGTTTCCATCTATGAACCGAGGCAAAAGATAGTCCTCAACCGATTCGAGACTCTCTAGCCCGAACCTCAGGCAAGTACTCAGTCAAGCCTTGGATCCTCAGGGCCAGTCCACCGATGTGGATTAAACTTAAACCCTGAACATGCGTTTCCCCGCCCTATGGGGCGTAGGTGAGCCAATTAAATGACTCCATCGGTTCGAGAACGACCGATCAATCCGAGGCGCCTCGCAACAGCAACAACCACATAAGTCAAACTCGTCAGGGCGTGTAAAACCACTGACGCCACTTCTAGCTAGAAGGAAACGCATGCCCTCCCTGACTTCCTCTCCCGTTTTTGGTTCATACCGGGTGTGAAATTCGCGAAGCAAACGTTACACAAAGCTACGCCACAAAGGCCTTGCTTTGATCATCACCACAAGACTTTGCTTTTCAACAGAAGCCTCGATCAATTGCCACTTAGGCATGCCACACAGGCAATTCACTCCATGCGTTTGATATCCATCAATATATAACCCCTGAGCTCGTACGTTTCAGAGAAGGGCGTTAAGCAAGAGAATAAATTCTCCGCCGCCAAGCAGATATATATTTAATAGAGATCAATCACACGGACTAAAATCCAATGTCAGACACACAGTCCATTTACAAGTCCGTTTTGGGGCTGAACGAAACCGGAGGCACCTAGTACCCCGCATCCCCATCGATCTCCAAGTACGTCTGGACGATCACCAATTGTTTCCATCTTCTTGGGTGTACAGCCCAATCAAGATCATCAGTAATCACCCAACCGACGTGAAGACCTCCGGTCTTCGACCATCGTCTTCATCTTCGACTTATCCTCGTATCAGTTATTCAGAATGGGATAAACCCGGTCTTTTCGAATAACTCACGTATATTTTAAATAAGTGTTACACAAACACAACATACGCCTCATTCCAATTCATCAGACACTAACCGTAAATTAATCAAGAGAATAATTTCCCAAATATTAACCCCGAAGGCCGAAACCAACATCAGATCAATATCCAGAAAACCATTCTGCTTGGCTAACCGACAGTTAGTTCCTAAATTTCACATTCATAGGGAAAGGTTCCCATTAATTTTATCCAAGATAAATTCCTTGAATTTATTCTTTATTCTATTTTTGAATCTCAATTCAAACTAGTCGGGATTAGCGAACCTTACCGAAGTAATCATTTGTTTTAATTTCCCCATCCCAACCTATTCATCCCATGAAGTAAAACTGGTAATACTTCATATCTAACACCACAGTGTTATCGGTAAATTCAATTACCATTTCACGTCCAAATCTAATTAAAGATTTAACTATCGCCTGGAGCAAAACTAGTGATACTCCATTTTCGATCATTTCAATCTAATTAAAGATTCATTAAAACTCCACTTAGTTTTAATCGTTAACTGGGTTAAAGAATCCGTGTCATTTAAAACACGGTTCACGATAAACCCAAAATCACATTCCATTAATTATCGGGGTAAAGAACAAGTGTTATTTAAAACACTGTTCACGATAAACCCAAAAATCATTCCATTAATTATCGGGTTAAAGAACAAGTGTTATTTAAAACACTGTTCACGATAAACCCAAAAATCAATACCAATTCAATTCTAATTAAATATCATTTAATTGGTACACTTCATTAAATCTAAATAAAAAGATTTAATCTTTTCTTAACTAGGTTCAAGAACAGTGTTAGTGAAGACACCATTCACGACAAACCCAAATCACATTTGATATTAAATACAAGGCTCTGAATAGAAAATATACCGGCTTACATTCAATATCAAATTCTACGACTAACAAATATCGTATTGGAAATAATGATATATATATATATGTACATCTTTCAAATTCCCATAACAACATCCGTATAATCACGAAATCCAACATCGAAATATTCCGAAGACAATTTCGATTCAAATCCATTCCAATGCAATCATTGGAAATTCTGGTTATTTTCAAAACCATTTTTAAATTCAATTTATTTATTTGAAACTAGCTTACTTCGATAAAAATCTATTTTTATCTTTTCAAATATGGTGTTTTTCATCCCAATCCTTTCTAAACCATTTCTTATGATTTTACACAAATTATTACTATTTTTAATAATTTTATCAAGGCCTGTACAATCGATTTCCATCAACGGCCATCGAACTGCACTTACAGCGACCTTTTTCAAATTTGATTTGGACATAATTCCAAATCCAACCGTTAGATTTCTAATTTCTAATATTCGTTAGAAAGCTCTTTTCGATACGAACCCAACGGTTCCGGTTTTAGGAGAATCCGACGGTCGGATCTCCCGCAATGTCCGTTTGAAATAAATGGTCGAAATTCACGAACTGCCGCGGCGCGGCGCGTTCTATTCAGGCCATTATATTATATATATAATATATATAATATATATTTCGTCGATTTCTATTTAAAACGAATTATATAAATAGTTTTAAAATTCGTTTCAAAAGCAATTTCAACTTCCATTTCAATTCAAATCAAAATTGAATTCTTCTTTATAAATTCGTTTTAAAATTCATTTCTATTCAATTCGAATTTCAATTCAATTTGAATTCATTTCAATTCGCTTTCAATTCATTTCGAAATCGTTTTCAATTCAATTCATTTCGAAATCGTTTTCAATTCAATTCATTTCGAAATCGTTTTCAATTCAATTCATTTCGAAATCGTTTTCAATTCAATTCATTTCGAAATCGTTTTCAATTCAATTCATTTCGAAATCGTTTTCAATTCAATTCATTTCGAAATCGTTTTCAATTCAATTCATTTCGAAATCGTTTTCAATTCAATTCATTTCGAAATGAATAAAATCGATATAAATATCGCTCACGTCAAAATGGCGTCAATCTAATCAACACGGCTTCATAAATTTCTATTTTCAAATATTCTATTTCAAATATTTCTTTTTCAAAATAGTTGTTATTATCAAAATATTTCGTTCAACACATGACCAATCTCAATGGATGAGTACTGTCAACACATGAACTTTTATTTTATATTGATAAAGATGTAAATTTTATTACTAAAATATTTTGTTCAACACATGACCAATCTCAATGGATGAGTACTGTCAACACATGAACCTTTATTTTATATTATTCTTTATTTTCTAAATTGGAATGAGGCCCAATCAATCACCATATAAAATTAATTATATGGATTTTCATACAACACATGTATATAATAGCATTGAAAATAATCAACCATCAACCAAAGTGCACTACACTGTATAAGCATCAAATATAGATATTCAACGCTTATAACAGCCTGTCAATCAATCGATCGACATATTTAATCAATCTGGATGAGTGAACTTCAAATTTCATCCCAACACCCGTGTGGGGTTTCAAACAATCAAACAAATATTTTATTTGTGCAGTTGGGCGATGTTTAAAATTTATCGACCCAATCAATGTCCTTCAAATAGGTGTACATAAACAAACCGTCGGGTTTGTAAATGAATATTTATTTATTATTCACTTCACGTTAAAAATTATATTTTTAACGATAAAACATTTTATTTCAACCTATGAATTTCTATTCAATTCATTTATACAATAAAATGATATTTTTATTTTTCTAACTTATTTTAGAAAATTTCGGCGGCATAACGGCACGATACTAGAAACGGGACGAGGCCTAGCCTTATCCCCGGTCTAGTGAAGGCCCACGCCATTCACACATCAATCAAATCAATTCATTTCACCACACAATTCAATTTCAATCAAATAATCTAACTAATTTTTGCAATCAAACAAACAAGTCCATGGTCTGTGGACGATTGTGTCGGGTGCTACTAAGCACCGTCTGCATCCTAGTATATATATATAACTAGAAAAAGAAATTGAAAGGTGAGAAATTCTCACCGATAGCTATCCTAACTCCACGACACTTCATTGATAGAAATCTTCGTTGCTATCGCATTTTTGTCATCTTCGTTGCTGCTTTCACTACATATGTAAAAATCACATTTTTACTTCGCTATTCAATATATAAAAATCGAATTTTTTACTATGCTATTCAATATATAAAAATCGAATTTTTACTATGCTATTCAATATATAAAAATCGAATTTTTACTATGCTATTCAATATATAAAAATCGAATTTTTACTATGCTATTCAATATATAAAAATCGAATTTTTACTATGCTATTCAATATATAAAAATCGAATTTCAAAAATATAAATTCCGCCTTTTCAAAAATAAAGATTATATTTTTAATATTCCTATGATGTAAAGATTATATTTTTATTACTTTAAAAATATAAAAATCATATCTTACTTCTTCTACTTAATAAAAATTCCGTCTTTTCTATTTTAAAAATATGATCTTTTCTATTCAAAAAAAATCTGATCTTTTTCTTTTTAAAGTTCTAATCTTTTTCTTTTGAAAGTTTAAACCTTTTTCTTTTTAAAGTTTAAACCTTTTTCTTTTTAATGTTAAATCATTTTCTTTTTCAAAACTAAATCATTTCAAAATCAGTTTTAAACTTTCCTAAAAATCAGAATTTAAACGCTTTTGAAAATCAGTTTTAAATGCTTTTAAAAATCAGTTTGTAAATCATTTTTAAAAATCAGTTTTTAATGCTTTAAAAAAAATCAGTTTTACATCCTTTTAAAAATCAGTATTAAATCATTTAAAAACTCAGTTTTTAAAATCAGTTTTAAAATCCTTTTAAAATCAGTTTTAAATCTTTATAAAAAAATCAGTTTTAAATCTTTATAAAAAAATCAGTTTTAAACCTTTATAAAAAAATCAGTTTTAATCCTTTATAAAAAAATCAGTTTTAATCCTTATAAAAAAATCAGTTTTAATCCTTATAAAAAAATCAGTTTTAATCCTTTACAAAATCAGCATTTACAGAATAAAAATAAAAATAAAATAACCTAAAATACTCACCGTAGTCTGCGAAGGGGGGGGGGGGGAGAAAGAAGACGTCGGCGGCAGGGCGGAGCTGGCTTCCAGGGGGGCGGCGACTTCAGCGTCTCGAACGGGGGGGGGGGGGGGGGCTCTCGAATCGCGTCGCGATGGCTTCGAGGGGGACGGGGTCTTCGGGGGTTGCGCCACTGGGAGGAGGAGGGAGGCTGGACGGAGGGGGCGGTGGCGTTCGCTTTAGGGGGGCGGCTGTCGATAGGTTTAGGTTTTTTTTTTTTTTCTTGTTTTCTGTTTAATGAATCGGGGGGGCCAGAAAGGGAGATAAAGGGAGGGAATTAAAATTTATTTTATTATTTAATTTTTCCAAAAAGGTTGACTTTTACATACGACCTCGAAACGAGGCCCACCGCCTGTCGTCCCTAGCGTTCTACCCCCATTTCGAACACAATGGGATATGTATCGCAAGCTGATTCGATCGTTACAATCAGTTTCCGTTGAATTTACATTTAAATCACTATATTGAATTTTAAACGTACATTTCAAATTACCGGGGTCACATACTAACTAGAAAAATTCCAGAAAAATATTTTCTAGCTTCGTATTGACGATACGGTCCTAACAAAACTAGTTTCGTCGAATTCTGAGACCGTTGGAAAAATGGCCATTTTCCAGTCGATTAAAATCAATTGAAACTGATCAAACGCGTTTTCCTTCGCCACGCTCACATATTGATTCGAAAAATTATGAAATTTGAAACCTAGCAATAACTTGACATCACGGACCCAACAAAACTGGTTTCGTCGAAATCCGAGGTCGTTTGCAAAATTCCCATTTTTAAGGGCCTGAATTCCATAGCGACTATTCAGAATTTTCAACTGGACATATCTTTTGATTCCCGCTATGAAATTTCGATTTGTCGGATTCGTTGGAAAGATAGTCACAATTAGATTCCATTATTTTTGGTTTCACTAAAATCCGGATTGTTTTGCACCCGGTACATTCAATTGAAGTTTGAAATCGAATTATCGAACTACTGCACCATTTTCAATTCTATTTATAATTATATATAAATATTTATATTCTAACGACGGCGTATATAATATATACGTCGAATTCTATTCAAAATAAATTTCTCGTCGATATTATTTAAAATAATCTATTTTAAATCTTCAAAATTCGCTAAAATTGCCAAAATAAAAATTTTAAACTGGCCCAGATTTTCGGGTTGTTACATTTAATTTTTGCAATTTTAGCGAATTTTGATTATTTAAAATGAATTGTTTTAAAAAATATCGATGAGAAATTTATTTTGAATAGAATTCGAACGTATATATTATATACATCGTCGTTAGAATATAAATAATTATATATAATTATAAATAGAATTGAAAATGGCGCGGTAGTTCGATAATTCGATTTCAACCTTCAAATGAATGTACCGGGTGCAAAATAAACCGGATTTTAGTGAAATCAAAAATAATGGAATCTAACTGATAATATCTTTCCAACGAATCTGAAAAATCGAAATTTCATAGCGGGAATCGAAAGATATGTCCAGTTGAAAATTCTGAATAGTCGCTATGGAATTCTAGCCCTTAAAAATGGAAATTTTGCAAACGACCTCGGATTTCGACGAAACCACATTTGTTGGATCCGGGATGTCTAGTTATTGCTGGTTTCAAATTTCATAATTTTTCGAATCAATATGTGAGTGTGGCAAAGGAAAACGCGTTTGACCAGTTTCAGTTGATTTTAATCAACTGGAAAATGGCCATTTTTCAAAGGGTCTCAGAATTCGACGAAACTAGTTTTGTTAGGACCATATCGTCAATACGAAGCTAGAAAATATTTTTCGGGAATTTTTCGGGTTAGTATGTGACCCCAGTGAATTGAAATACGCGTTCAAATTCAATATATAAACTATATGTTGATTTTGACGGAAACTGGTCGTAACGATCGAATTGGCCTACGTAGCGTATCCCATTGTGTTCGGAATCGGGGTAATTAGCTAGGGGCGACAGCCATTGGGTTTGATTTCGTGTTAGAATGGAAAGTCAACTTTAAAAGAGAATTAAAATAAAATTAATAATAAATAAATATATAATAGCCTCTCCCCTCTCTGTTTCTTACTTCTCTCAGACAAAAAAGAAAAAAAACAAAAGAGGATCGATCGACGGAAATCCCGCCCCCACCCACGCCGCCGCGCCGCCGGCCTCCCTCCGCCTTCCCCATCTCCGGCAACCTCTCCCCTCCTCTCGCGTTCTCGCTCCTCCACCCCTTTAAAAAACCGCAAACCCCTTTTTTTCCTAGCCGCCATCGACCTTGCCCCACGGCCACCGCCCACAACCGGAGCTCGCGCCACTTCTCCCCAGCGCAACCATCTCCCTCCGATCCCCTTCCCAGTTCGAAATCCCACAGCCCAAACCCCCGTACCCCCCTAAATCGACCTCTTTTCCCAGCCACCGCCCCTCCCCTTCGCCTGAGCGCACCTCAGACAAGACCCCCTGGCCCACATCAAACGCCGCGCCGCCAACTCCGACACCGAGCCTTCCCTCCTCAGCAAAATCGAACCAAGGTGATTTTTATTTTATTAAATTAGTTTCTAATCCAATTTCAGTTATAGAAAATCAGTCTTGAAGTATTTAAATAAGTTTTAATTTATAAAAATGTAATTTTTATTTAGTAGAAACAATAAAGATGTAATTTTTATCATTGTTAAGATCTAGGATTTTTATTATATGAAAGTTAGAATTTTTAACATATGAAAGCTATGATCTTTATAAAGTAAAAATTCGATTTTTCTATATTGAATAACAAAGTAAAAATTCTATTTTTCTATATTGAATAACGAAGTAAAAATTCGATTTTTTCTATATTGAATAGCAAAGTAAAAATGTGATTTTTATATCTGTAGAGGATACGGGCGAAGAAAGTGATGAAAGATGAAACGACGAAGATTTCTGCATAAGAAGAGTCGTGGCGTTGGATTAGCTAATCTGTGAGAACTTCTCACTCTAAATTTCTTTTTTTTTCTAGTTATAAATATATACTAGGATCCAGACGGTGTTTAGTAGCACCCGACACCCGTCGTCCACAGACCATGGATGGCTTGTATGCTTGTGTGTTTGATTTTGATGTGTAGTTGAGTGTGTGATGTGATGTGAAATGAAATACAATACTTATATAGTTAAAATGTTTTATAGTTAAACATAGAAATTTTAACGTGTATATGAAATGAAATAAAAATTAACAAATCGGATGATTTGTTTATATACACACATTTGACTGATATTGATTGGGACGATAAATTTTACACATCGCCCAAGTGCACAAATAAAATCTGTGTTTGATTGTTTGAAACCCCACACGGGTATTGGGATGATATTTGACGTACACTAATCCCGATTGTTTAGTTGTATGTCGATCGATTGATTGACAAACTGTTATAAGCGTTGAATATCTATATTTGATGCTTATACAGTGTAGAATGCACTTTGGATGATGGTTGATTATTCATCGTTGTTATTGTATACATGTTTTGTAGAAAATCCCTATAATTAACATTATATGGTAATTGATTGGGCCTCATTCCAGTTTTGAAAAAGAAATCTTTGAAATAGAAGTATTTGAAATAGAAATATTTGAAATAGAATATTTGAAAATAGAAACATATGAAGCCGTGTTGGTTAGATTGACGCCATTTTGACGTGAACGATATTTATATCAATTTTATTCATTCTTCAATGAATATTGAATAGATTTGAAATTGAATAGATTTGAAATTCGAACTATATTGAAATGAATTGAAATTCGAATTATATTTAAAGTGAATTGAAATTCGAATTAAACTGAATTGATTTGAAATTCGAAATACATTGAAATGATTTGAAATTCGAATAGAAATGAATTCGAATTGAATTTGAATAGAAATGAATTCGAATTGAAATTTAATAGAATTGAATACAAATCGAAACTTAATTGATAATGAACTAAAATTGAATTAAAAATCGATTTGAATTGAAATCAATTTGAAATGATTTTAAAACGAATTAGTAAGGGAAAATTCAATTTTGATTTGAATTTGAAAAAGAAGTTGAAATCGTTTTGAAAACGAATTTAAAACGATTTATTAAATACGTTTTAAAGAAAATCGACGAAGTATATATTATATATATTATATATAATATAATGGCCTGAATAGAACGTGCCGCGCCGCGGAAGTTCGCGAATTTCGACCATTGACTTCGAACGGATATTACGGGAGATCCGACCGTCGGATTCTCCTAAAACTGGAACCGTTGGGTTCGTATCGAAAAGAGCTTTCTAACAAATATTAGAAATTATAAATCTAACGGTTGACTTTGGAATTATTTTCAAATCAAATTTGGAAAAGGTCGCTATAAGTGCAGTTCGATGGCCGTTGATGGAAATCGACTGTACGGGACTTGATAAAATTATTAAAAATAGTAATAATTTGTGTAAAATCATTAGAAATGATTTGTGAAGAACTGGGATGAAAAATCCCATATTTGAAAAGATAAAAATAGAATTTATCGAAATGAACTAGTTTTGAACTAGAAATATAATTCTATTTATTTTTAAATAAATAAATTGGATTTGCAAATGGTTTTGAATATAACCAGAATTTCCAATAATTATATTGGAATGGATTTGAATCGAAATTGTCTTCGGAACATTTCGATGTTGGATTTCGTGATGATACAGATATTGTTATGGGAATTTGAAAGATATATATATATATATATATATATATATTTCGTTATTTCAAATACGACATTTGTTAGTCGTAGAATTTGATATTCAATATAAGCCGATATATTTTCTATTCAGAGCCTTGTATTTAATATCAAATGTGATTTGGGTTTGCGTGAATGGTGCCTTCATTAACACTGTTCTTGAACCCAATTGAGAAAAGATTAAATATTTTTATTTAGATTTAATGAAGTGTACCAATTTAATGATATTTAATTGAAATTGAATTGGTATTGATTTTTGGGTTTATCGTGAACAGTGTTTTAAATAACACTTGTTCTTTAACCCGATAATTAATGAATGTGATTTTGGGTTTATTGTGGGTCGTGTTTTAAGTGACATTGGTTCTTTAACCCAGTTAAAGATTAAAACTAAGTGGAGTTTTAGTGAATCTTTAATTAGATCGAAAAGATCGAGAATGGAGTATCACCAGTTTTACTCCAGGCGATAGTTAAATCTTTAATTAGATTTGAACATGAAATGGTAATTGAATTTTCCGATAACACCGTGGTGTTAGATATGAAGTATAACCAGTTTTACTTCATGGGATGAATAGGTCGGGGTTGCGAAATTAAAACAAATGATTACTTCGGTAAGGTTCGTTAATCCCGACTAGTTGAATCGAAATTCAAAAGAAGATTAGAGAATAAATTCATGGAATTTATCTTGGATAAAATTAATGGGAACCTTTCCCTATAAATGTGAAATTTAGAAACTAACTGTCGGTTAGCCAAGCAGAATGGTTTTCTGGATATTGATCTGATGTTGGTTTCGGCCTTCGGGGTTAATATTTGGGTAATTATTCTCTTGATTAATTTACAGTTAGTGACTGATGAACTGGAATGAGGCATATGTTGTGTTTGTGTAACACTTATTTAAAATATACGCGAGTTATTCGGAAAGACCTGGTTTATCCCATTCTGAATAACTGATACGACGATAAGTCGAAGATGAAGACAGTGGTTGAAGACCGGAAGCCTTCACATTGTTTTGGTGATTATTGATGATCTTGATTGGGCTGTACACCCAAGATGAGGGAATCAATCGGTTCTCGTCCAGATGTGCTTGGAGATCGATGGATATGCGAGGAAGTTGCCTCCGGTTTCGTTCAGACCCAGAACGGACTTGTAAATGGACTGTGTGTCTGACATTGGATTTCATTCTGTGTGATTGATATCGGTTGCATAGAGTGGTTTGCCTGTGTGGCATGCTAAGATGCAATTGATCGAGGCTTCTGTTGAAAAGCAAAGTCTTGTGGTGATGATCAAAGCATAGGCTGTGTGGCACAGCTTTGTGTAACGTGAATTCGCGAGCCTCACACCCCGGTTGTGAACCAAAAACGGGAGACGGATGTGACGGCCCGCCCCGCACCAACCGACATTTACTCCAAAAGTGCGCTGTACACATGTCCAGTTAGCACGGAACGGGTTGTCAGAAGGAAAAGGAAGAAGGAAATGAACTAACAAAGAACCTGTAGAATGTCTCACAGCGCATAGAATAAAATATAATAATAACATACTTGACATAAAACAGGAGAGACAGTGCATAAGCTGAAACCAGAACTAAACATCATAGCAACGGAAATCCAAAATACAACTTATTACAAATTTCAAACTGTCTCAAAGCAAAAGTAAGATAAAGGAGGTACACTACTAATGCCCAAGTAGCGACCACCAACGACACAGAGAGAATGTGTATATATATATATCATACGTGGAAGCCTCCTGCCCACCTCCGAATCAGCTACTCGCGCATCACCAGCTAACCTGTCTCTAGTCTGCTCGTGTGAGCACCCAGAGTAATAAGAGGAGACATAAAACTCTAGGTCAGACATAAAGCCTGGTATGAGCGATAAGCATCTAAAGTGAACAATAACAGGTAGACCAAAACATACCGGAACCTGGACCTGCAACCAAAGAGTTAGCACTACATACTGTACAACACTCTAAGGTACCATATCAAACGGTGTAAAGATACAGAGGTGGGGGAGGTGTGCATGTCATAATGATGGCAAACAATCAAGCATAGCATCCATCCTCACATCTCTCACTCAGTGCGTAAAGCATACGATATTCACCACTTCGATCACCCAACATACCTTGCTACGATCACTCTGCCCCATGAAGTCATAAATGGCTTCACTGCACTGATAACATAGCCACTAATTCCTCGCTATGTCCACTTGCCCCATGGAGTTATTCACCCCATCTGCGCTGGCTCATAGCCTTACCAATCCTTACTATGTCCACTTGCCCCACGGAGTTGTTCACCCCATCTGCGCTGGCTCATAGTCTTACTACGCATCACCTTGCCCCTCAGGTCATAATGACCCTACTGCAATGATAACGTAGTCTTGCTACCATCACCTTGCCCCTCAGGTCATAATGACCCTACTGCACTGATAAGTAGCCCATCATTCATTTTTAGTGGTGAATCGAAGTTATGAACGTCGACAACTCCTTAGCACACGTCCCGCAGCAAAGTCCAACCATGAAGTGAACTCATTGGTTCCCAACTGGATCCTGCGCTCTAACTTCCCATATTGGACTACCTTTGCATCTCGGGTTATTGGTCAATACTGGGTCGGGTCGGGTTTCCCTTCTTGGTTCGGGTCGGGTCTTCGCCTGGTGCGGTTCGGGTCGGTTGTCCTCCATCGGTTCGGGTCGGGTGCTTCACCTCGGGTCGGGTCGGGTGTCATCTCCCCTCAAGCTCGTGCCTCCGTTCCGATCCGTCTCCTCGTCCTTCACATACTCCTATCCGATCCATCCTCATTGCCTCCGCTCCGATCTGTCCTCCTTAATCCGATCCGATCCCAGTTCAGTTAGCGTGGCCTTCCTTTTTGCCACTTTTCCCAAGTGTTGGGTTCCGATCCGATCGGATTCTTTGCTCAGTTCAACATATCCGATCCGAGCCCCTTATCCGATCCGATCCGAACCCTGCAATGTTTTCTGAAACTGTTCCAGCAAGTGTTTACGCCATTCGACGACGTTTTCGACCATTCTAACTATTGAAATCAATCACAAAGCATATCATACAGTCATAGCAGCATGCATAATCAACCACAAACATCAAAACATCCATATGATAGGCTAAAATGGATCAAACATACCCAAAATCCCATATTTCCCCTTAAGCATGTTTAGGTGAAACTAATGATAGGATTAGCAAAACTTAACCAAATTAACCCAAATTCATATCAGAGGTCTAAAACATCATTTAGGAATTTATGAACATTTTTCCCGATTTTTATCATTCTTAAATTCGCTAATTAGCACTAATTACCCTTAACTAGCCATAATTAGTGTAGAACTATGCAAATCACTCACCTTAGCCACAAATAAACTAAGATCTGAAATAAATCTCTGATTTGATGCGAATCTCAATGCTAAAAAGCAGCTACAATGTTGTTTTGGTGTAGATCTTCCTTGATTAGAGGTTGCTAAGCCAAATCCTTGACAAAAAGGTGATTTGGAGGTGATTTAGAGGTTAGAGGCCATTTTTAGGGTTCCTTGGTGATAAGTGGAGGCTAGAAAACTGAAATGGAATGATCCTCTATCTCATTTCAGCCTTCCCATAACCCTAATACCGAAATGGGTTATGGGCCTATCCACTAATCACCCGATTTGGCCCGGTTAAGCAGTTTTTCACCCTCCAAACCTTATTACAGCAATATCTCACAACCGGTAAGTCCATTTGACTATTATGACCACTCTACGGAAAGGTAAACCATCAAACGAATCTAATGGAAGTGGTTTCAGGTCAAAATTCCTTTCCAATCAAAAGTTATGGCCAAAACAGTACCAACTAGGGGCAAAATGGTCATTTAAAAATCGACAAAAATCATGAACATGGGAAATGACTCTAATGGATGTTTCCCAAAGTTACATGACCATACGACTTCATACGGGAAAGAAATAAATATTCTACGATCCCCCGATGCGTAGAATGCGGGTCATTACACTCTCCCCCCCCTTAAGAAATTTCGCCCCCGAAATTCCCTAATCAAAACACACACAAAGATCTCGCATACCTATCAACCATAAAACAACAATCAAACATGCAAACAAGCAAAACAAGTCTACCCTAGCATGCGGAAAACTAAATTACAAAGTAAATCTTACAAGGCAAAGAGTTCTGGATATGCCTTCCTAACACTCTCCTCTGTTTCCCAAGTACAATTATTCTCGTCCTCGCCCCACTGAACGTTGACTAGTTTCACCTCCTTCCTTCGAAGTTGCTTCGTATCGTGCCCCACAATACGAATCGGCTTGCGGTTCCCAACCGCCTCGGGTTCTACTTCGAAGTCCTCTAACTGATCAGGTGAGATAGTCATATCTGAGTCATGAACGAACTTCCTTAGTTGGGAAACATGAAATACATCGTGAACTCCCGCCATCTTCTCTGGTAAGCCAACTCTATACGCCAAATTCCCGACTAGTTCAAGAACAGGGAATAGGCCAACAAATCTTGGTGCTAACTTGCCTCTCCTGCCAAATCGTATCACGCTCTTCAACGGAGAGATCTTGACAAACACCAAGTCACCAACGGAGAATTTTAAGTCCCTTCTCCTCTTATCAGCATAACTCTTCTGCCTATCTTAGGCAGCTTTCATTCGTTGTTGAATGATCTTAATCTTATCGGAAGTTTCTCTCACCACATCTGGTCCAAGCATAAACTTCTCGCCAGCCTCTATCCAACATGATGGTGAGTTGCACGGTCTTCCGTACAAAGCTTCATATGGAGCCATACCGATACTGGATTGGTAGCTATTATTATATGCAAACTCTACTAGATGCAAATGGTCATCCCACGATCCACCAAAATCCAATATACAAGCTCTCAAGAGATCCTCCAATATACGATTCACCCTCTCCGTCTGACCGTCGGTTTGAGGATGATATGCGGTACTGAGATGTAATTTTGACCCTAGAGCCTCTTGTAAGCTCTTCCAAAACCCACTAGTGAACAACGGGTCTCGGTCGCTCACAATGCTTTTAGGTACTCCATGAAATCTCACTACCCACTTCATATATAATTCTGCCAACTTGGCTGCCGTCCTGGTCGATTTGACTGGTATAAATCTTGCACTCTTAGTCAATCGATCTACAATTACCCGAATGCTATCATATCCCGATCTAGTCCTTGGTAAACCATCGATGAAATCCATCGAGACTTGCTCCCATTTCCATTCGGGAATTTCTAATGGTTGCAACAAACCACTAGGCTTCTTTTGCTTGGCTTTAACTAGCTGGCAATTCATGCATTTGGATATAAACTTCGCAACGTCTCTTTTCATCCCTTCCCAGTAGTAAGTCCGCTTCATGTCTCGATACATCTTATTACCACCGGGGTGTATAGTCAGTTTTGAGTGATGACATTCTCTAAGCACTTCATCTCTCAAACCATTTACGTTGGGCACAACTAGTCTTCCATTCTTCCGAAGCCATCCATCTCGATCAAGCCCATACACACTCATCTCCTCATCGATACCTATCTCTAACTTGGAGATGATTTCCAATAGGTTAGGATTGTCCCTCTGACTGGAACCAATCCGCTCTATCAAAGTGGGTCTGATCGTCAAACTAGCTAGCATAACTGGATCCAATTCGCACTTTGGTCTGAAATCAAACCCCGCGATTTACTCCAGTTGCTTCCACTTAGGAAACATTGCCCCTAAGCTGGCATGTCTCCTACTCAAGGCATCGACTACCGTATTACCTTTCCCAGGTGTATATGCGATATCAAAATCATACGAAGCCAAGAACTCTAACCATCTTTGTTGACGGAGATTCGGATCTTTCTGGGATAAGAGATACTTTAACGATTTATGATCGGTAAACAACTCGAATCTTTCTCCCAAGAGATAGTGTCTCCACATCTTCAGCGCAAACACGATCGCTACTAATTCCAAATCATGGGTAGGATACTTCTTCTCATGCGGCTTTAGCTGTCGACTAGCATAAGCTACAACCCTACCTCCTTGCATCAACACAGCACCCAGTCCGGTACCACAAGTATCCGTGTATACCGTCATCTCTTCATTCCCTTTAGGAATGACTAACACTGGCGCATGCGTCAACTTTTCCTTTAGACTTTTGAAGGCATTCTCATACACTCCGTCCCAGACGAAGGACTGATTCTTCTTAGTCAACTGAGTTAACGGTGCTGCTATCTTGGAGAAGTCCTGGATAAACTTACGATAATATCCAGCTAATCCCAAGAAACTTCTTACATCTGTAGCATTCTTGGGCGTAGGCCAATCCTGTACCGTAACCACCTTCACAGGGTCCATGGCAATACCACTCTCTGAAACAACATGACCCAAGAATCTCACTTCCCTTCTCCAAAAATGACACATAGAGAATTTCGCTTTCAATTGGTGTTTCCTCAACACCTCCATCACTATCCTCAAGTGTCCCTTGTGTTCCTCCTCTGTCCTTGAATAAACAAGGATATCATCTATGAACACAAGAACAAACTTATTCAACTGATCTCTGAATACTCTATTCATAAGATCCACAAAATAGGCTGGTGCATTGGTCAACCCAAATGGCATGACCAACCACTCATAAAATCCAGACGGCGTCCTAAATGCCGTTTTCGGAATACTCTCATTCGGTACTCGTAGCTGTTGAAATCCTGTCGCAAGGTCCAACTGGGAGAACACTCTTGCTCCTTCCAGCTGATCAAACAAATCATCTATCCGTGGTAGAGGATACTTATTCTTCCTCGTCACCTTATTCAACACGCGATAGTCCACACACAACCGAAGGGAACCATCTGCCTTAGTGGCAAACACAACTGTTGCTCCCCACTCGGAGACTCTCCTTCTAATAAATCCCTTCTTCAAAAGATTGCTGACTTGCACCCCGAGCTCTCGCTGCTCCCTTGGTGCCATACGACGAAGTGGCATCACTATAGGTCTGGCATCTTTCACTAAATCAATACGGAACTCAATCTCTCGGTGTGGTGGAAGCCCGGTCACCTCCTCGAAGACGTCCGGATACTGGCCAACCACGGGCACATCTGACAACTCATCCTGCGCGATGTCGAGGGAATTTACAAAACGAGCCATAACACCATAACTAGGTAGACTACCAAACACTACCCTCCGCCCATCATCCGCCCTCACGTCACCAAAAAGCCCTCACAGACTACCACCACCCCGTATCTTTGGAGCCAATCGACTCCCAATATAATGCCATACCCAGTAAAGCCCAAAACAAAGCAATCACAAACAAACATACATCCATGACTCGATAAGACCAAATTACTGCAAATCATACTAAGGCTAGTCGAACCACCAATCGGGTTCGTCACAACCAATGGTCTATCGACTATCTCGGGTTCCAGTCCCAACCTACCTACCAGGTCACTAGATATGAAGGAACGGGAAGCCCCAGTATCAAACAAAACTCGAACTGGTATATCATAAATAGAAAGCATACCTTGAATAACAACATTCTTTCCTTTCTCCGCCGTAGTTGGGGCATTCGACGAAGAAGGAACAGCATCAATAGCATATGCTTTCACAATCTGCTTCTCCTTAAGAGGTTGCGGACACTTATCCTTAGGATGTCCCACTTGACCACAGTTGTAGCACTTCCTTTCCGCTGGCTTAGCCCGACATTCTTTAGCATAATGGCCCTTCTTACCACAGCTGAAGCACTCAACATCTTTCTTGCTCTTTTTCTGGCAACCTTTAGATTGGTCTTGCTTCCTCTTATTTTGAGAGTTATTCTTGCCTCCACCGCCTGCTTGCGGCTTTGGCCCTTCCGCAGATGCAGCCTCAGTCTTTGACTTAGGGTAAAGACTCTCCGGTCTCAAAGCTTTCCCCACGATCGATTAAAAAGTCTCATCGATGTGGTTGATAAGACTTTCCCCCAAGTACCCATCCAAACCAGTAATGAACTTCTCATTCTTCTTCTCAGGAGTACCGATAAGAGAGAGTCCATACTTCGACAAAGTGTCGAACTCAGCAATATAATCAGAAACCGCCCTTCCGTTCTGCTTGAGTTCCAAGAACCTCTTAAACAACACTGACTTCTGGGCAGCTGGAATAAACTTCTCGCTAAAGCGAGCCTTGAACTGATCCCAAGTAACTTGATCTTCGGGGTTAGCTGTTCTAATGGCATTCCACCAATTCATCGCTCGCCCTTGCAGCTGACGAGACGCTAGCCTTCTCTTCATCGCATCCTCAAGACCCAAGTCATCAAATATACGGTCACAGCTATCCATCCAGTCTTGAACATCTGTGGTCGACTCCGTTCCGTGGAACGGCTTTCCACCAAGATTAGTGTAATCCTTGCACAACTTGGCGAAATCGACCCTAGGCGCCTACACTACTGGGCCAACACCAACTCCGGGATTGGGAACTTCCCCTTGCACTTCCCTAAGCATGTCTCTCATGAGGTTAGTAAACATCGCCCTCATGTCAGCGGCATTCCCTTGGTTGGTCCCTCTACCAGCACCCCTCGTGTCTCGGCTCATCGTCAATCTGAAAAAGGGAAACGATTAACGACCCCATAGTGGTGCTAGTGCAGTGCGACTTCATTCTTATACTACTAATAGTATATATATATAGCTTTTAAAAACCAAAGTAATCACAAATATGCACTCTCATATACGTACTATCTCTCCCTGGTGTCTTTCCCTAGGTTAACTACGCAACCCAGAGCTCAGATACCAAGTGTGACGGCCCGCCCCGCACAAACCGACATTTACTCCAAAAGTGCGTTGTACACATGTCCAGTTAGCACGGAACGGGTCGTCAGAAGGAAAAGGAAGAAGGAAATGAACTAACAAAGAACCTGTAGAATGTCTCACAGCGCATAGAATAAAATATAATAATAACATACTTGACATAAAACAGGAGAGACAGTGCATAAGCTGAAACCATAACTAAACATCATAGCAGCGGAAATCCAAAATACAGCTTATTACAAATTTCAAACTGTCTCAAAGCAAAAGTAAGATAAAGGAGGTACACTACTAATGCCCAAGTAGCGACCACCAACGACACAGGGAGAATGTGTATATATATATATCATACGTGGAAGCCTCCTGCCCGCCTCCGAATCAGCTACTCGCGCATCACCATCTAACCTGTCTCTAGTCTGCTCGTGTGAGCACCCAGAGTAATAAGAGGAGACATAAAACTCTGGGTCAGACATAAAGCCTGGTATGAGCAATAAGCATCTAAAGTGAACAATAACAGGTAGACTAAAACATACCTGAACCTGGACCTTCAACCAAAGAGTTAGCACTACATACTGTACAACACTCTAAGGTACCATATCAAACGTTGTAATAATACGGAGGTGGGGGAGGTGTGCATGTCATAATGATGGCAAACAATCAAGCATAGCATCCATCCTCACATCTCTCACTCACTGCATAAAGCATACGATATTCACCACTTCGATCACCCAACATACCTTGCTACGATCACTCTGCCCCATGAAGTCATAAATGGCTTCACTGCACTGATAACGTAGCCACTAATTCCTCGCTATGTCCACTTGCCACATGGAGTTATTCAACCCATCTGCGCTGGCTCATAGCCTTACCAATCCTTACTATGTCCACTTGCCCCCACGGAGTTGTTCACCCCATCTGCGTTGGCTTATAGTCTTACTACGCATCACCTTGACCCTCAGGTCATAATGACCATACTGCACTGATAACGTAGTCTTGCTACCATCACCTTGCCCCTCGGGTCATAATGACCCTACTGCACTGATAAGTAGCCCATCATTCATTTTTAGTGGTGAATCAAAGTTATGAACGTCGACAACTCCTTAGCACACGTCCCGCAGCAAAGTCCAACCATGAAGTGAACTCATTAGTTCCCAACTGGATCCTGAACTCTAACTTCCCATATTGGACTACCTTTGCATCTCGGGTTATTGGTCAATACTGGGTCGGGTTTCCCTTCTTGGTTCGGGTCGGGTCTTCTCCTGGTGCGGTTCGGGTTGGTTGTCCTCCATCGGTTCGGGTCAGGTGCTTCACCTCGGGTCGGGTCGGGTGTCATCTCCCCTCCAGCTCGTGCCTCCGTTCCGATCCGTCTCCTCGTCCTTCACATACTCCTATCCGATCCATCCTCATTGCCTCCGCTCCAATCTGTCCTCCTTAATCCGATCCGCTCCCAGTTCAGTTAGCGTGGCTTTCCTTTTTGCCACTTTTCCCAAGTGTTGGGTTCCGATCCGATCGGATTCTTTGCTCAGTTCAACATATCCGATCCGAGCCCCTTATCTGATCCGATCCGAACCCTGCAATGTTTTCTGAAACTGTTCCAGCAAGTGTTTACGCCATTCGACGAAGTTTTCGACCATTCTAACTATTGAAATCAATAACAAAGCATATCATACAGTCATAGCAACATGCATAATCAACCACAAACATCAAAACATCCATATGATAGGATAAAATGGATCAAACATACCCAAAATCCCATATTTCCCCTTAAGCATGTTTAGGTGAAACTAATGATAGGATTAGCAAAAACATAACCAAATTAACCCAAATTCATATCAGAGGTCTAAAACATCATTTAGGAGTTTATGAACATTTTTCCCGAATTTTATCATGCTTAAATTCGCTAATTAGCACTAATTACCCTTAACTAGCCATAATTAGTGTAAAACTATGCAAATCACTCACCTTAGCCACAAATAAACTAAGATCCGAAATAAATCTCTGATTTGATTCGAATCTCAATGCTAAACAGCAGCTCCAATGTTTCTTTGGTGTAGATCTTCCTTGATTAGAGGTTGCTAAGCCAAATCCTTGATAAAAAGGTGATTTGTAGGTGATTTAGAGGTTAGAGGCCATTTTTACGGTTCCTTGGTGATAAGTGGAGGCTAGAAAACTGAAATGGAATGATCCTCTAACTCATTTCAGCCTTCCCATAACCCTAATCCCGAAATGGGTTATGGGCCTATCCACTAATCACCCGATTTGGCCCGGTTAAGCAGTTTTTCACCCTACAAACTTTATTTCAGCCATATCTCCCAACAGGTAAGTCCATTTGACTATTATGACCACTCTACGGAAAGGTAAACCATCAAACGAATCTAATGAAAGTGGTTTCAGGTCAAAATTCTTTTCCAATCAAAAGTTATGGCCAAAACAGTACCGACTAGGGGCAAAATGGTCATTTAAAAATCGACAAAAATCATGAACATGGGAAATGACTCTAATGGATGTTTCCCAAAGTTACATGACCATACGACTTAATACGGGAAAGAAATAAATATTCTACGATCCCCCGATGCGTAGAATGCGGGTCATTACAACGGACCTCAGGGAGGGCATGCGTTTCTTTCTAGCTAGGGTGGTGTCAGTGACCTACCAGCCCTGACATTTATATACTTTTCACCTGTGTGGTTGTTGCTGTTGCAAGGCGCCTTGATTGGATCGGACGATCCGGGTCCGATGGAGCCATTCGTTGGCTCATTTACGCCCCAAAGGGCGGGGAAACGCAGTGTTCAGGCATTTTAATCCACATCGGTGGACCGGCCCTGATGATCCAAAGGCTTGACTGAGTACTTGCCTGAGGGGCGGGCTAGAGCGTCTTGAATCGGTTGAGGACTATCTTTTGCCTCTGTTCATAGATGGAAATACAACTTCCAAATACGTGACAATTGCGGTTTTATTTGTAGAGCCTAGTATGGCGACATAGTGGGATGTGGCGCTTATGCCGTCTATGATTGATACTTATGATTTGAAGTTGCTTTATACACTATGCACTTATAATAGTATCAAATGATTTGTTTTAAACGTATCAAGCATTCTTGGCTATTATAAGGTAAAAACTCTATCCTCCGGCTTCCATTGCATTGTGTGATGGGAACTGGGTCTTATAATAGCTTCATTTTTCTTTATTTAGCATTGCACTGTTGTTTTATGCACTGTTGTTCTTGGGGGGGCAACCCGTTCCATGTTATACGGCGTGGTCCCTTGATTTACCTAACTTTAAAAATAAAGATTAATAACTGTTTTAGTTCTCACACCAGTCACATGAATGACCTGGAGTTTATTGTTTTTAACCTAAACTCTGGGTGCCCTTATTTTGACACGGACAGCTAGTAGTTTTGGTTTTGCAGATTTATATTCACAGGATCCTGGTTTACAGCTGGAACGATATCCGGAAAGCTTTGTATCCGTATATCACCTTCTAGTTGTGTTTTGTATAATTTCCGCTGCTATGTATTTAAATGTAATTTAAATCTCTGATATTTCTGTGTAATATTCATTTATACTCTGTATATTCTTGTATTCTGATGGAATTGTTGTATTGTACAATGAAATGTTCTTCTGTCTGCGTTCTATTTTGTCTTGTTCTCAAAACAATTCGTTCTTTCTCTTCTCTTCGGAGACCGGGGAAGTTCAGGTTGTTTCAGTTAGCCAAATTTTTCAAAGATTTGAAAAGTTCTTAGAAACTGAAAAGTTGAAGAACTTAAGTCGTAGTGAAAATATTGAAAGTTGAGTTGACTAGTTAAACAACTTTCAGCTTCGTTCCTTTTCGGGGATGAAAAGTTTTAAGTAGGGGAGATTGTAATAACCCGGAAAATCTGGGCCAATTTAAAATTTTTATTTTGGCAATTTTGATGAATTTTGAATATTTAAAATGAATTATTTTAAATAATATCAACGAGAAATTTATTTTGAATAGAATTCGAACTTATATATTTATATAGCTCGCCGTTAGAATATAAATAATTATTTATATTTATAAAAGGAATAGAAAATGGCGTGGTAGTTCGATAATTCGATTTCTAATTTCAAATGAATGTACAGGATTCAAAATAAATCGGATTTTAGCAAAACCAAAAATATTTGAATCTAATAGAGAATATCTTTCCAACGAATCCGAAAAATCGAAATTTCATAGCGGGGATAAAAAGTTATGTCCAGTTGAAATTTCAGAATAGTCGCTAGGGAATTTCGGCCCTTAAAAATAGCCATTTTGCAAACGACCTCGGATTTCGACGAAACCACTTTTGTTGGATCCACGATGTCAAATTATTGCTAGGTTTCAAATTTCATAATTTTTCGAATCAAAATGTGAGCGGGGAAAAGGAAAACGTGTTTGACCAGTTCAGTTGATTTTAATCGACTGGAAAATGGCCATTTTCCAAACGATCTCAGAATTAGACAAAATCAGTTTTGTTAGGACCGTATCGTCAATACGAAGCTAGAAAATATTTTTCGGGAATTTTTAGAGATAGTATGTGTCCCAAGTAGATTAAAATGTGCGTTCAAATTCAATATATAGATTTAAATTTTGATTCAAACAAAAACTGGTCGAAACGGTCGAATTGGCTTTCTATACATATCCCATTGTGTTCGGAATGGAGGTAATTAGCTATGGACGGCAAGCGGTGGGTCTCGTTTTGAGTTCGAATTAAGAAGTTGCTTTATGGTTTAATTAAATATTAAATAAATAAAATATAAAAATCCTTATTCCCTCTTTAACCCCCTCCCCTACCGTTGACTTCAAATTCAGATAAAATAGAAAAAGAAAGAAAAACCTCGACTCTTGCTCGTCGATCTCTCCCCCCACGATGCCGCCGCCCTCCCCGGCACAACCGCACCCTCTTCCCCGATCCTCCTTCCTCCTCCCTTCTCTATCCAGCAACTCGAGCTCCGTCAGAACCCCCCTCCTATCGCAAACCCTAAAACCGCTACCCCCATGAAGTTGGAGCACCGCCGACATGCAGAGCCACCACCGCCGACCTCGGCTGCATTCCTTCCCCCCAACCATTGGCGAACTCTGGCAGATCCTTCCCCCACATTTTTTTACTGTAAGTTTTGTTTTTAATTATTTTTATTTTACCTTTTTATGTTATTTATTTGAAGAGGCAAAGATAGGTTTTTTTTAAAAAAAACTGAAAAGAACGGTTTTTAGAAATTGAAAAGATGTGGTTTTTATATAGTAGAGATATATTTTTATGTGATAAATAGAATAAAAATACAATTTTTATATATGTAGTGAATCAAAAATACGATTTTTATATTATAGAAAGATTAAAAATATGATTTTTATATACATAGCAACAATATAAAAATGTGATTTTTATATATGTAGTGACTACGGGCAGTGAAATTGACAAAAGGCGAGCACGATGAAGATTTCTACATACGAAGAGTCGTGGCATTGGTTTAGCTAGTCAGTGAGAACTTCTCACCTTTTAATTTTGTTTTCTAGTTAGTAATATATACTAGGATGCAGACGGTGTTTAGTCACACCCGACACCCGTCGTCCACAGACCATGGACGGCTTGTATGCTTGTTTGTTTGATTTTGATGTGTAGTTGATTGTTTGATGTGATGTGAAATGAAATAAAATATTTATATAGTTAGAAATATTTTATAGTTGAAAATATAATTTTTGACATGAATGTGAATAAATAAATATAAACAAATCGGACGATTTGTTTATATAGACACATTTGACTGATATTGATTAGGACGATAAATTTTACACATCGCCCAACTACACAAATAAAATCTGTGATTGATTGTTTGAAACCCCACATGGGTATTGTGATGAGATTTGACGTACACTAATCTCGATTGTTTAGTTGTATGTCAATCGATGGATTGACAGACTGTGTAAGCGTTAATTATCTATATTTAATGCTTATGCAGTTGGGTGGTGCATTCTGGATGATGGTTGATTATTTATTGTTGTTATTTTATACATGTGTTGTAGAAAATCCATATAATTAACATTATATGGTAAGTGATTGGGCCTCATTCCAGTTTTGAAATAGAAATATTTGAAATAGAAATATTTGAAATAGAAATATTTGAAGTAGAAGTATTTGAAGTAGAAATATTTGAAATAGAGATATTTGAAAATAGAAATATATAAAGCCGTGTTGATTAGATTTGCGCCATTTTGATGTGAACGATATTTTTATCGATTTTATTCAAATTGAAATGAATATTGAAGTGAATTGAAATTCGAATTAAATTGAAGTGTATTGAAATTCGAATTAAATTGTAGTGAATTGAAATTCGAATTAAACTGAAGTGAATTGAAATTGAAATTAAATTGAAGTGATTTGAAATTCGAAATAAATTGAAATGATTTGAAATTCGAATAGAATAGATATTCAAATTAAATTGAAATAGAAATGAAATTGTTTTGAATTGAATTTAAACGAATTGAAATTGAATTGAAATCGATTCAAATTGAAATCGATTTGAAATGAAATTAAAACGAATTTATATTGATAAATTCAATCTCGGTTAGAATTTGAAAAGGTAGTTGAAATCGTTTCGAAAACGAATTTAGAACGATTTATAAAGCACGTTTTGAATTGAAATCGACGAATTATGTATTATATATAATATAATGGCCTGAATAGAGCGCGCCGCGCTGCGGTAGTTCGTTACTTTCGACCATTGACTTCGAATGGATATTGCGGGAGATCCGACCGTCAGATTCTCCTAAATCCGGAACCGTTGGGTTCGTATCGAAAGAGCCTTCCAATGAATATTAGAGATTTGAAATCTAACAGTTGGATTTGGAATTATGTCCAAATCAAATTAGGAAAAGGTCGCTGTAAGTGCAGTTCGATGGCCGTTGATGGAAATAGATTGTATGGGCCTGGATAAAATTATTAAAAATATCAATAATTTGTGTAAAATCATAAGAGGTGATTTGGGAAGAATTGGGATGAAAAACTCCATATTTGAAAAGATAAAAATAGATTTTTATCGAAATGAACTAGTTTTTAACTAGAATAATAATTTATTTATTTTTAAAATAAATAAATTGGATTTGAAATGGTTTTGAAAATAACCAGAATTTCCAATAATTGCATTGGAATAGATTTGAATCGAAATTGTCTTCGGAATATTTCGATGTGGGATTTCGTGATTGTACAGATATTTTTGTGGAAATTTGAAAGATATATATATATATATATATCGTTATTTCCAATACGATATATGTTGGTCGTAGAATTTGATATTGAATATAGGCCGATATATTTTCTATTCAGAGCCTTGTATTTAATATCAAATGTGATTTGGGTTTGTCGTGAATGGTGTCTTCATTAACACTGTTCTTAAGCCCAGTTGAGAAAAAGAATAATCTTTTTATTTAGATTTAATGAAGTGTACCAATTAAATATTATTTATTTGGAATTGAATTGGTATTGATTTTTGGGTTTATCGTGAACAGTGTTTTAAATAACACTTGTTCTTTAACCAGATAATTAATAGAATGTGATTTTGGGTTTATCATGAACCGTGTTTTAAATGACATTGGCTCTTTAACCCAGTTAAAGACAGGATATTGATTTCTTTAAAGATTAAAACTAAGTGGAGTTTTAATGAATCTTTAATTAGATTGAAAAGATCGAGAATGGAGTATCGCAAGTTTTACTCCAGGCGATAGTTAAATCTTTAATTAGATTTGAACGTGAAATGGTAATTGAATTTACCGATAACACTGTGGTGTTAGATATGAAGTATTACCAGTTTTACTTCATGGGGTGAATAGGTTGGGATTGGGAAATAAAATAAATGATTACTTCGGTGTGGTTCGCTAATCCCGACTAGTTTGAATTTATATTCAAAGGTGATTAAAGAATAAATTTAAAGAATTTATCTTTGATAAAATTAATGGGAACCTTTCCCAAAGTATAAGAATATTTGAATAAAAGAATATTCTGAATTGGAATGAGGCGTATGTTGTGTTTGTGTAACACTTGTTTATTATATATGCGAGTTATTCGGAAAGACCGGGTTTATCCCATTCTGAATAACTGATATGACGATAAGTCGAAGATGAAGACGGCGGTCGAAGACCGGAGGTCTTCATGTCGTTTGGGTGGTTACTGATGATCTTGATTGGGCTGTACACCCAAGAAGATGGAAACAGTTAATGATCGTCCAGACTTACTTGGAGATTGATGGATATGCGGGGTACTAGGTGCCTCCGGTTTCGTTTAGACCCAGAACGAACTTGTAAATGGACTGTGTGTCTGACATTGGATTTTAGTCTGTGTGATTGATTTCTATTAAAAATATATCTATTTGGCGGCGGAGAATTTATTCTCTTGCTTAACGCCCTTCTCTGGGTCGTACGAGCTCAGGGGTTATATATTGATGGATATCAAACGCATGGAGTGAATTGCCTATGTGGCATGCTTAAGTGGCAATATGATCAAGGCTTCTGTTGAAAAGCAAAGTCTTGTGGGCGATGATCAAAGCACAGCCTGTGTGGCACAACTTTGTGTAACGTGATTTCACGAGCCTCACACCCCGGTGTGAACCAAAAACGGAAGAAGGACTTCAGGGAGGGCATGCGTTTCCTTCTAGCTAGAAGTGACGTCAGTGGTTTTACACGCCCTGACGAGTTTGACTTATGTAGTTGTTGCTGTTGCGAGGAGCCTCGGTTAGATCGGACGATCTGGGTCCGATGGAGTCATTCGCTGGCTCATTTACGCCCCATAGTGTGGGTAAACGTAGTGTTCAGGAATTTTAATCCACATCGGTGGACCGGACCTGACGATCCAAGGCTTGTCTGCGCGCTTGCCTGAGACATGGGCTAGATTGTCTCGAATCGGTAGAGGACGATCCCTGTCCTCGGTTCATAGATGGAAACCCAATTTCCAAATACGTGACTTTGCGATTTTGATTGTATAACTATATATGGCGACATAGTGGTATGGGGCATTCATGCCGCCTATGATTGATACTTATGATTTGAAATTGATTTCTTTACTTATAGCAATAATAAAAGATTTCTTTTAATGTATCAAGCATTCTTTGGCTATTATGAGGTAAAACCCTATCCTCTGGTTTGTGTTGCATTGTGTGATGGGACCTGGGTCTTATAATAGCTTCGTTGTTCTTTATTTAGCATTGTGCTGTTTGTTTAATGCACTGGTGTTCTTGCGAGGTAACCCGTTCCGTGTTAGCGGCGTGGTCCCTTGATTTACCGAACTTGAAAATAAAGAATTATAACTGTTTTAGTTCTCACACCAGTCCCATGACTGACCTGGAGTTTATTGTTTTAACCTAAACTCTGGGTGCCCTTATTTTGACACGGGCAGCTAGTAGTTTTGGTTTTGCAGATTTATATTCACAGGATCCTGGTTGACAGCTGGAATGATATCCGAAAAGCTTTATATCCGTATATCTCTTCTAGTTGTGTTTTGTATTATTTTCCGCTGCTATGTAATGTATTGTATTCTCTGATATTTTTCTAATGTATATTATTTGTTTATACTTTGTATATTATTGTATTCTGATGGAATTGTTGTAATTAACAATGAAATGTTCTTCCGTCTGCGTTCTGATGTAGCTTGCTCTCAACTCTATCCGTGATTTCCCACGAGGGGGATTTCGGGTCGTTTCACTGTTATTTCATATTCTATGAACTATTTAAAACCCATTGACTTTAAAACCCTGTTGGTGGTTGGTTGTGGTTGAACTTTGAATCCATATATAGTATTGATTACAGAATAAATCGCAGATAGCCAAGATATACACCGTTTTATAAAGATCGATTCACCGTCAGGTGAATCGTTAGAAATGAGGTTATAGAATATATTTTATAACCGAATATAGATTTTATTTAATATATTAAATGAAGTTCTAAAAAGAGAATAAATCAATCACACATATACATTGATTTTTTTTAATCACAAATTGTCGTTTTGGTTTAACCAAAATCTACCGTGCGCTAAGCACGTGCTTATCTAGTGGGCATTAAACGATTTTATTTAGCTAATTTGAAGCGACCCGAACTTCCCCGGTCTCCGAAGAGAAGAGAAAGAACGAATTACTGTGAGGACAAGACAAATCAGAACGCAGACGGAAGAACATTTCATTGTATATTACAACAATACATCAGATTACAAGAATATACAGAGTATAAATGAATATTACACAGAAATATCAGAGATTTAAATTACATTTAAATACATAGCAGCCGAAAATAATATTATACACAACTAGAAGAGATATACGGATACAAAGCTTTCCGGATATCATTCCAGCTGTAAACCAGGATCCTGTGAATATAAATTCACAAAACCAAAACTACTAGCTGCCCGTATCAAAATAAGGGCACCCAGAGTTTAGGTTAAAACAATAAACTCCAGGTCAGTCATGGGACCAGTGTGAGAACTAAAAACAGTTGTAAATCTTTATTTTTAAAGTTAGGTAAATCAAGGGACCACGCCGTATAACACGGAACGGGTTTCCTCCCAAGAACACCAGTGCATAAAACAACAGCGCAATGCTAAATAAAGAAAAATGAAGCTATTATAAGACCCAGGTCCCATCACACAATGCAACGCAAGCCGAAGGATAGGGTTTTCCCTTATAATAGCCAAACATGCTTGATACGTTTAAAACAGATCATTTGATATTATCGCTAGTGTTTATATGTTTTGAAAACAATTTCAAATCATAACTATCAATCATAGACAACATGGGTACCATATATCATGTCGCCATATATATATACAATCAAAACCGCACAGTCATGTATTTGTAAATTGGATTTCCATCATGAACCAAGGCAAAAGATAGTCCTTACCGAATTCGGGACCCTCTAGCCCGAGCCTCAGGCAAGTACTCAGTCAAGCCTTTGGAGCGATAGGGACGGTCCACCGATGTGGATTAAAATGCCTGAACAATACGTTTCCCCGCCCTTTGGGGCGTAAACGATCCAACGAATGACTCCATCGGACCCGGATCGTCCGATCAAACCGAGGCGCCTCGCAACAGCAACAACCACACAGGTGAAAGTATATAAATGTCAGGGCTGGTAGGTCACTGACACCACCCTAGCTAGAAAGAAACGCATGCCCTCCCTGAGGTCCTTCTCCCGTTTCTGGTTCATACCGGGGTGTGAGGCTCGCAAATTCACATTATACACAAAGCTACGCCCTACAGGCGGTGCTTTGATCATCACCACAAGACTTTGCTTTTCAACAGAAACCTCGATCAATTGCATCTTAACATTCCACACAGGCAAACCACTCTATGCAACCGATATCAGTCACGCAGAATGAAATCCAATGTCAGACACACAGTCCATTTACAAGTCCGTTCCGGGTCTGAACGAAACCGGAGGCACTTTCCTCGCATATCCATCGATCTCCAAGCACATCTGGACGACCACCGATTGATTCCCTCATCTTGGGTGTACAGCCCAATCAAGATCATCAGTAGTCACCCAAACGATGTGAAGACTTCCGGTCTTCAAACACCGTCTTCATCTTCCACTTATCATCGTATCAGTTATTCAGAATGGGATAAACCCAGTCTTTCCGAATAACTCACGTATATTTTAAATAAGTGTTACACAAACACAACATACGCCTCATTCCAATTCATCAGTCACTAACCGTAAATTAATCAAGAGAATAATTTCCTAAATATTAACCCCGAAGGTCAAAACCAACATCAGATCAATATCCAGAAAACCATTCTTCTTGGCTAACCGACAGTTAGTTTCTAAATTTCACATTCATAGGGAATGGTTCCCATTAATTTTATCCAAGATAAATTCCTTGAATTTATTCTCCAATCTTCTTTTGAATTTCGATTCAACTAGTCGGGATTAACGAACCTTACCGAAGTAATCATTTGTTTTAATTTCCCAACCCCGACCTATTCATCCCATGATGTAAAACTGGTTATACTTCATATCTAACACCACGGTGTTATCGGTAAATTCAATTACCATTTCACGTTCAAATTTAATTAAAGATTTAACTATCGCCTGGAGTAAAACTGGTGATACTCCATTCTCGATCTTTTCGATCTAATTAAAGATTCACAAAAACTCCACTTAGTTTTAATCTTTAACAGGGTTAAAGAATCAGTGTCATTTAAAAACACTGTCCACGATAAACCCCAAGATCACATTCCATTAATTACCGGGTTAAAGAACAAGTGTTATTTAAAACACTGTTCACGATAAACCCAAAAATCAATGCCAGTTCAATTCCAATTAAATATCATTTAATTGTTACACTTCATTAAATCTAAATAAAAGATTTAATCTTTTCTCAACTGGGTTCAAGAACAGTGTTAATGAAGACACCCTTTCACGACAAACCCAAATCACATTTGATATTAAACACAAGGCTCTGAATAGAAAATATACCGGCTTATATTCAATATCAAATTCTACGACTAACAAATATCGTATTGGAAATAACGATATATATATCTTTCAAATTCCCATAACAATATCTGTATCATCACAAAATCCAACATCGAAATAATCCAAAGACAATTTCGATTCTAATCCATTCCAATATAATTATTGGAAATTCTGGTTATTTTCAAAACCATTTCTAATCTAGTTTATTTATTTTAAAAATAAATAGAATTACAATTCTAGTTCAAAACTAGTTTCTTTCGATAAAAATCTATTTTTATCTTTTCAAATATGGAGTTTTTCATCCCAATTTTTCCCAAATCATTTCTTCTGATTTTAAATAAATTATTACTATTTTTAATAATTTTATCAAGGCCCGTACAGTCGATTTCCATCAACGGCCATCGAACTGCACTTACAGTGACCTTTTTCAAATTTGATTTGGACATAATTCCAAATCCAGCTGTTAGATTTCTAATTTCTAATAATCGTTAGAAAGCTCTTTTCGATACGAACCCAATGGTTCTGGTTTTAGGAGAATCCGACAGTTTGATCTCCCGCAATATCCGTTCGAAGTCAATGGTCGAAATTCGCGAACTGCCGCGGCGCGGCGCGTTCTATTCAGGCCATTATATTATATATATAATATATATACTTCGTCGATTTCAATTCAAAACGTGCTTTATAAATCGTTTTTAAATTCATTTTCAAAATGGTTTCAACTTCATATTCCATTTCAAATCAAAATTGAATATTCCAATATAAATTAGTTTTAAATTCTTTTTAAATCGATTTCAATTCGAATTCATTTATATTCGAATTCAATTATATTCAATTTCAATTCGAATTCTTTTCTATTTAATTTAATTCGAATTTCAATTCTTTTCAAAATTTCAGATTTGGAAAACACTTTTGATATTCGTTATAAAATGAATAAAATCGATATAAATATCGATCACGTCGAAATGGCGTCAATCCAATCAATACGGCTTCATATATTCCTATTTTCAATTATTCTATTTCGAATATTTCTATTTAAAATATTTCTATTCAAATATTTCTATTTCAAAACTTTCTTTTTCAAAACTTTTATTTCAAATATTCTATTTCAAATATTTCTTTTTCAAATATTTCTACTTCTAAACTAGAATGAGGCCCAATCAATTACCATATAATGTTAATTATATGGGTTTTCTACGACACATGTATACAATAACAACGATGAATAATCAACCATCATCCAAGGTGCATTCTACACTGTATAAGCATCAAATATATATATTCAACGCTTATAACAGTTTGTCAATAAATCAATCGACATACAACTAAACAATCGGGATTAGTGTACATCAAATATCATCCCTATACCCTTGTGGGGTTTCAAACAATCAAACACAGATTTTATTTGTGCAGTTGGGCAATGTTTAAAATTTATCGTCCCAATCAATTTCAGTCAAATGTGTGTATATAAACAAATCGTCCGATTTGTTTATTTTTATTTCATTTCTTATACACGTTAAAAATTCTATTTTTAACTATAAAATATTTTCCACTATAAAATATTTTTATTTCGTTTCACATCACATCACACAATCAACTACACATCAAAATCAAACAAACAAGCATACAAGCCGTCCATGGTCTGTGGACGACGGGTGTCGGGTGCTACTAAACACAGTCTGCATCCTAGTATATATTTCAACTAGAAATAAAATTAAAGAGTGAGAAATTCTCACAGAATAGCTAATCCAACGCCACGACTCTTCTTTGTAGTTCTTCGCCGTTCTTGCCTCTTGCCACTTTCTTTGCCCGTATTCTCTACATATGTAAAAATCACATTTTTACTTCGCTACTCAATATATAAAAATCGAATTTTTACTTTGCTATTCAATATATAAAAATCGAATTTTTACTTTGCTATTCAATATATATAAATCGAATTTTTACTTTGCTCTTCAATATATATAAATCGAATTTTTACTTTGCTATTCAATATATATAAATCGAATTTTTACTATGCTATTCAATATATAAAAATCATATTTTTAAACTTCACATATGATAAAAATTATATTTATATTCTCTCTCTAATATAAAAATTATATTTTTATCCTTTCCTTAATGTAAAAATTACATTTTTATTGCCACTTCATGTATGAAAAATAAAACGAGCTTCTCTATAATGAAAATCTATTTTCCCTTCTATGAAAAATCAAACCTTTTTAATGAACAAAAAACAAATTTTTACTTCATTAAAAATCCAACCTTTGTTATCATTCACACTATAAAAATTATATCTTTGTTTCGTCAAAAATCATCTCTTTGTTTTGATAAACCTCTTGACTTCGTTTAACTAAAAATCTATACTATTTTAAAAATATAAACTTTGTTAACATAAAGAAAAATATAGACTTTACTAATCTAAAAATATGATCTTTCTACCTGCACAAAATCAGTTCTTTAACTTAATAAAACTTTCATATAAAACTGATTTTATAAATATATTTTTAACATAAAAAAAACTGATTTCATAAGTATATTTTTCACAAAAAAAAACTAATTTTAAAATAAAGATAACACAAAAAAAACTTACAGCAGACAAGGGAGAGGGGGGCTGTGCGGACCTGCGCGCTCGTCGGAGGGGGGGGGGGGAAGAAAGCAGGCGGCGTGGGCGACGGGCGGTGGTTGGAGCGGCGGTGGGATATAGGGCAGAGCGCGGGTTCAATTAGGGAAGAGGAGAGAGAGCGCGTGCGAGTAGAGGGTTGAATGGAGGGGGAGGCGAGTGGAGATCGCCTGAGGCAAGGGGGAAGAAGCAGTGGCGCTCCGTTGAACGGAGGAGGCGCGCGACGAGGCCAAAGGGGGCGACGGGCGATTTAGGGCACGACTTTTCTGATTGGAGAAAATGAAGAGAGAGAAGAGGGAAAAGAAAAGGGGGGGCAATATATATAATTTAATTTAATTATTCTCCACTAAAAGTTGATTTCTCTTTTGAACCCCAAATCGAACCCACCGACTGTCGCCCCTAGCGTAATACCCCATTTCCGAACACAATGAGACATATATCGTAAGCCAATTCGACTGTTTGAATTAGTTTCCATTTAAATCAAGATTTAAATCTATATATTCTATTTTAAACCTACATTTCAATTTACCGGGGACGCATACGAACCCTAAAAATTCCAGAAAATTTATTTATAGCTTTGTATTGACGATACGGTCCTAACAAAACTAATTTCGTCAAATTCTAAGACCGTTTGAAAAATGGCTATTTTCCAGTCGATTAAAATCAACTGAAAGTGGTCAAACGCGTTTTCCTTTGCCACACTCACATATTGATTCGAAAAATTATGAAATTTGAAACCTAGCAATAACTTGACACTGCGGATCCAAAAAAAGTGGTTTCGTCGAAATCCGAGGTCGTTTGCAAAATGGCAATTTTTAAGGGCCTGAATTTCATAGCGACTATTCAGAATTTTCAACTGGACATATCTTTTGATTCCCGCTATGAAGTTTCAATTTTTCGGGTTCGTTGGAAATATATTATCAATTAGATTCAAATATTTTTGGTTTCGCTAAAATCCGGTTTATTTTGAATCCTGTACATTCATTTGAATTTTGAAATCGAATTATCGAACTACCGCGCCATTTTCAATTCCCTTTTATAAATATAAAAAATTATTTATATTCTAACGACGAACCATATAATATATACGTTCGAATTCTATTCAAAATAAATTTCTCGTCGTTATTATTTAAAATAATCCATTTTAAATATTCAAAATTCATTAAAATTGCCAAAATAAAATTTTTAAACTGGCCCAGATTTCCGGGTTATTACAATCTCCCCCACTTAAAACTTCTCATCCCCGAAAAGGAATAAAGTCGAAAGTGGTTTGATCAATCAACTCTACGTTCGATCTGGCTTCCATTCTCCATCTTTTCAGTTTTTGAGAATTTTCAAATTCTTCAAAAATTTGGCTAACACCCTAAATTTTTGAAAAAATTCGCCATAACCTCCCCTGCACCGGGAGCCACGGGAAAATCCCGAAATTGCCATACAGGCCCTCTGATCTCAAAAAGAAAAAGAAAAAGCAAAGCGGCTCATAAAATCATCATCACCCAAACAAAACAGTAAATTATAGTAAACATGTACCTATTTGTCGGGCAAACAAATTTTATTTTCTGCTCTAGCCTCCTTGCTATGACCTGTTCAATGTAAGTACAAGTATATGCAAGCAAATGCGACTAATTTTCAATACAATTCACTATTTGATCAAATTGGCTATATAATACAAATTTTAATTAATCAACCAATAATCAACAACACAACCATCAATCAATTAGTTGATTAGCTTTTGAAATTCATAACTTTGATATATAGTCAAAAATCATATTTTTGATGCCAAATCACAACAATAAATCCTATATAGCTTTGGTTCTCACACCAGTCAATTGGAAATATGTAGAAATCCCACTTTCGTCACACGAACATAATTCTAATGATGGAGCTCCATCATCAGAATCATCTCCGGGCGATTAGAGTGTAATTCTATATCTATCCAGTATATTAAAACTTCAAATACACGTTTGCAAGGCATATATGCAAAATCTTTATATACTGGACTGTCCAAATCAATACAAATAAATAATCAAATACGAATAATTGATTTAAATTTTCAAAACAAAATTGGGTTTCATCTTAAAAAATATACTCTTCACACTCGTTCTAGGATACTACTGATCCCATCTCTAACGAGTCATTCCCATTGGATATTACTAATCCAATATCTGATGAATTCTTTCGTATGGTTCTAATGTGCCTTGTTCTCTGAGCTTTGTAAACCAAAGCTCTGATACCAACTGAAGCGACACAAACTTCCCTGGTCTCCGAAGAGAAGAGAAAGAATGAATTACTGTGAGGACAAGACAAATCAGAACGCAGACGGAAGAACGTTCCATTATATATTACAACAATACATCAGATTACAAGAATATACAGAGTATAAATGAATATTACGCAAAAATATCAGAGATTTAAATTACATTTAAATACATAGCAGCGGAAAATAATATAATACACAACTAGAAGAGATATACGGATACAAAGCTTTCCGGATATCGTTCCAGCTGTAAACCAGGATCCTATGAATATAAATCTGCAAAACCAAAACTACTAGCTGCCCGTGTCAAAATATGGGCACCTAGAGTTTAGGTTAAAACAATAAACTCCAGGTCAGTCATGGGACTGGTGTGAGAACTAAAAACAGTTGTAAATCTTTATTTTTAAAGTTAGGTAAATCAAGGGACCACGCCGTATAACACGGAACTGGTTTCCTCCCAAGAACACTAGTGCATAAAACAATAGCGCAATGCTAAATAAAGAAAAATGATGCTATTATAAGACCCAGGTCCCATCACACAATGCAACGCAAGACGGAGGATAGGGTTTTCCCTTATAATAGCCAAACATGCTTGATACGTTTAAAACAGATCATTTGATATTATTGCTAGTGTTTATATGTTTTGAAAATAATTTCAAATCATAACTATCAATCATAGACAGCATGGGTACCATATATCATGTCGCCATATATATATACAATCAAAACTGCACAGTCACGTATTTGGAAATTGGATTTCCGTCATGAACCAAGGCAAAAGATAGTCCTTACCGAATTCGTGACCCTCTAGCCCGAGCCACAGGCAAGTACTCAGTCAAGCCTTTGGAGCGACAGGGCCGGTCCACCGATGTGGATTAAAATGCCTGAACAATACGTTTCCCCGCCCTTTGGGGCGTAAACGAGCCAACGAATGACTCCATCGGACCCGGATCGTCCGATCAAACCGAGGTGCCTCGCAACAGCAACAACCACACAGGTGAAAGTATATAAATGTCAGGGCTGGTAGGTCACTGACACCACCGTAGCTAGAAAGAAACGCATGCCCTCCCTAAGGTCCTTCTCCCGTTTCTAGTTCATACCGGGGTGTGAGGCTCGCGAATTCACATTATACACAAAGCTACGCCCTATAGGCGGTGCTTTGATCATCACCACAAGACTTTGCTTTTCAACAGAAACCTCGATCAATTGCATCTTAGCATGCCACACAGGCAAACCACTCTATGCAACCGATATCAGTCACACAGAATGAAATCCAATGTCAGACACACAGTCCATTTACAAGTCCGTTCTGGGTCTGAACGAAACCGGAGGCACTTTCCTTGCATATCCATCGATCTCCAAGCACATCTGGACGACCACCGATTGATTCCCTCATCTTGGGTGTACAGCCCAATTAAGATCATCAGTAATCACCCAAACGATGTGAAGACTTCCGGTCTTCAACCACCATCTTCATCTTCGACTTATCATCGTATCAGTTATTCAGAATGGGATAAACCCGGTTTTCCGAATAACTCGCGTATATTTTAAATAAGTGTTACACAAACACAACATATGCCTCATTCCAATTCATCAGTCACTAACCGTAAATTAATCAAGAGCATAATTTCCTAAATATTAACCCGGAGGTCGAAACCAACATCAGATCAATATCCAGAAAACCATTCTGCTTGGCTAACCGATAGTTAGTTTCTAAATTTCACATTCATAGGGAAAAGTACCCATTAATTTTATCCAAGATAAATTCCTTGAATTTATTCTCTAATCTTCTTTTGAATTTCGATTAAACTAGTCGGGATTAACGAACCTTACCGAAGTAATCATTTGTTTTAATTTCCCAACCCCGACGTATTCATCCCATGAAGTAAAACTGGTTATACTTCATATCTAACACCACGGTGTTATCGGTAAATTCAATTACCATTTCACGTTCAAATCTAATTAAAGATTTAACTATCGCCTGGAGTAAAACTGGTGATACTGCATCTCGATCTTTTCGATCTAATTAAAGATTCACTAAAACTCCACTTAGTTTTAATCTTTAACGGTGTTAAAGAATTAGTGTCATTTAAAAACACTGTTCACGATAAACCCCAAGATCACATTCCATTAATTACCGGGTTAAAGAACAAGTGTTATTTAAACCACTGTTCACGATGAACCCAAAAATCAATGCCATTCTATTCCAATTAAATATCATTTAATCGTTACACTTCATTAAATCTAAATAAAAGATTTAATCTTTTCTCAACTGGGTTCAAGAACAGTGTTGATGAAGACACCCTTTCACGACAAACCCAAATCACATTTGATATTAAACACAAGGCTCTGAATAGAAAATATACCGGCTTATATTCAATATCAAATTCTACGACTAACAAATTTCGTATTGGAAATAACGATATATATATATCTTTCAAATTCCCGTAACAATATCAGTATCATCACAAAATCCAACATCGAAATAATCCAAAGACAATTTCGATTCAAATCCATTCCAATATAATTATTGGAAATTCTGGTTATTTTCAAAACCATTTCTAATCCAGTTTATTTATTTTAAAAATAAATAGAATTACAATTCTAGTTCAAAACTAGTTCCTTTCGATAAAAATCTATTTTTATCCTTTCAAATATGGAGTTTTTCATCCCAATTTTTCCCAAATCATTTCTTATGATTTTACATAAATTATTACTATTTTTAATAATTTTATCAAGGCCCGTACAGTCGATTTCCATCAACGGCCATCGAACTGCACTTACAGCGACCGTTTTCAAATTTTATTTGGACATAATTCCAAATCCAGCCGTTAGATTTCTAATTTCTAATAATTGTTAGAAATCTATTTTCGATACAAACCCAATGGTTCTGGATTTACGAGAATCCGACAGTTGGATCTCCCGCAATATTCGTTCGAAGTCAATGGTCGAAATTCGCGAACTGCCGCGGCGCGGCGCGTTCTATTCAGGCCATTATATTATATATATAATATATATAATATATATAATTCGTCGATTTCAATTCAAAACGTTCTTTATAAATCGTTTTTAAATTCATTTTCAAAACGGTTTCAACTTCATATTCCATTTCAAATCAAAATTGAATATTCCAATATAAATTAGTTTTAAATTCTTTTTAAATCGATTTTAATTCGAATTCATTTATATTCAAATTCAATTCGAATTCATTTATATTCAATTTCAATTCGAATTCATTTCTATTTAATTTAATTCGAATTTCAATTCTTTTCAAAATTTTAGATTTGGAAATCACTTTCGATATTCGTTATAAAATGAATAAAATCGACACAAATATCGATCATGTCGAAATGGCGTCAATCCAATCAATACGGCTTCATATATTCCTATTTTCAAATATTCTATTTCGAATATTTCCATTTCAAATATTTCTATTCAAATATTTCTATTTCAAAACTTTCTTTTTCGAAACTTTTATTTCAAATATTCTATTTCAAATATTTCTTTTTCAAATATTTCTACTTCTAAACTGGAATGAGGCCCAATCAATTACCATATAATGTTAATTATATGGGTTTTCTACAACACATGTATACAATAATAATGATGAATAATCAACCATCATCCAAAGTGCATTCTACACTGTATAAGCATCAAATATAAATATTCAATGCTTATAACAGTCTGTCAATTAATCGATCGACATACAACTAAACAATCGGGATTAATGTACGTCAAATATCATCCCAATACCCATGTGGGGTTTCAAACAATCAAACACAGATTTTATTTGTGCAATTTGGCGATGTGTAAAATTTATCGTCCTAATCAGTATCAGTCAAATGTGTGTATATAAACAAATCGTCCGATTTGTTAATTTTTATTTCACTTCTTATACACGTTAAAAATTCTATTTTTAACTATAAAATATTTTCCACTATAAAATATTTTTATTTCGTTTCACATCACATCACACAATCAACTACACATCAAAATCAAACAAACAAGCATACAAGCCGTCCATGGTCTGTGGACGACGGGTGTCGGGTGCTACGAAACACCGTCTGCATCCTAGTATATATTTCAACTAGAAATAAAATTAAAGAGTGAGAAATTATCATAAAATAGCTAGTCCAACGCCACGACTCTTCTTTGTAGTTCTTCGCCGTTCTTGCCTCTTGCCACTTTCTTTGCTCGTATTCTCTACATATGTAAAAATCACATTTTTACTTCGCTACTCAATATATAAAAATCAAATTTTTACTTTTCTATTCAATATATAAAAATCGAATTTTTACTTTGCTATTCAATATATGTAAATCGAATTTTTACTTTGCTATTCAATATATATAAATCGAATTTTTACTTTGCTATTCAGTATATATAAATCGAATTTTTACTTTGCTATTCAATATATAAAAATCATATTTTTAAACTTCACATATGATAAAAATTATATTTATATTCTCTCTCTAATATAAAAATTATATTTTTATCTTTTCCTTAATGTAAAAATTACATTTTTATTGCCACTTCATGTATGAAAAATAAAACAATATTTTCTACAATGAAAAAACTATTTTTCCTTCTATGAAAAATCAAACCTTTTTAATGAACAAAAATCAAATTTTTACTTCATTAAAAATCCAACCTTTGTTATCATTCACACTATAAAAATTATATCTTTGTTTCGTCATAAATCATCTCTTTGTTTTGATAAACCTCTTGACTTCGTTTAACTAAAAATCTATACTATTTTAAAAATATAAACTTTGTTAACATAAAGAAAAATATAGAATTTACTAATCTAAAAATATGACCTTTCTACCTGCACAAAATCAGTTCTTTAACTTAATAAAACTTTCATATAAAACTGATTTTATAAATATATTTTTAACATAAAAAAACTGATTTCATAAGTATATTTTTCACAAAAAAAACTGATTTTAAAATAAAGATAATACAAAAAAAAACTTACAGCAGACAAGGGAGAGGGGGGCTGTGCGGACCTGCGCGCTCGTCGGAGGGGGGGGAAGCAGGCGGCGTGGGTGACGGGCGGTGGTTGGAGCGGCGGTGGGATCTAGGGCAGAGCGCGGGTTCCATTAAGGAAGAGGAGAGAGAGCGCGTGCGAGTAGAGGGTTGAATGGAGGGGGAGGCGAGTGGAGATCGCCTGAGGCGAGGGGGAAGAAATAGCGGCGCTCCGCTGAACGGAGGAGGCGTGCGACGAGGCCAAAGGTGGCGACGGGCGATTTAGGGCACGACTTTTCTGATTGGAGAAAATGAAGAGAGAGAAGAGGGAAAAGAAAAGGGGGGCCAATATTTATAATTTAATTTAATTATTCTCCACTAAAAGTTGACTTCTCTTTTGAACCCCAAATCGAACCCACCGACTGTCGCCCCTAGCGTAATACACCATTCCGAACACAATGAGACATATATCGTAAGCCAATTCGACTGTTTGAATCAGTTTCCGTTTAAATCAAGATTTAAATCTATATATTCTATTTTAAACCTACATTTCAATTTACAGGGGACGCATACGAACCCTAAAAATTCCAGAAAAATTATTTATAGCTTCGTATTGACGATACGGTCCTAACAAAACTAATTTCATCAAATTCTGAGATCGTTTGAAAAATGGCCATTTTCCAGTCGATTAAAATCAACTGAAAGTGGTCAAACGCGTTTTCCTTTGCCACACTCACATATTGATTCGAAAAATTATGAAATTTGAAACCTAGCAATAACTTGACACTGTGGATCCAACAAAAGTGGTTTCATCGAAATCCGAGGCCGTTTGCAAAGTGGCTATTTTTAAGGGCCTGAATTTCATAGCGACTATTCAGAATTTTCAACTGGACATATCTTTTGATTCCCGCTATGAAATTTCAATTTTTCGGGTTCGTTGGAAAGGTATTATCAATTAGATTCAAATATTTTTGGTTTCACTAAAATCCGGTTTATTTTGAATCCTGTACATTCATTTGAATTTTGAAATCGAATTATCGAACTACCACGCCATTTTCAATTCCCTTTTATAGATATAAATAATTATTTATATTCTAACGACGAACTATATAGTATATATGTTCGAATTCTATTCAAAATAAATTTCTCGTCGTTATTATTTAAAATAATCCATTTTAAATATTCAAAATTCATTAAAATTGCCAAAATAAAATTTTTAAACTGGCCTAGATTTCTGGGTTATTACATAATTGAAGTGGCCAGGATTAACGTAACAATTAGAATGGGTTTATATTGATATTGATCAAAGTGAATAGAATTATTTAGATTAATTAATTATTAATTTATTTAAATTGGAAGATAAATTAAGATTTGATTAACAGTTAATCATGTTAGAAGTTGACTAAGTCAACTATGTTAACTAAAATGGATTTATTAAATTTATTTATATTTATTTAATGGGAATGATAAATTGGTTTTGAAGAAGAAATGATAATTCATCAAGATGGAACTAAAATGGGATTTGTTGCGATAAAGGGAATGGTTATCGGTTTTGGTATTACAACTGATATCTATCTTACGATGAGAACGTTGTTGATCAAGGTTTGAGAGGTAATTCAAATACCCCAACTTGAACATCTTCAGGATTATCAAAGGATGATGTTAGTCGTAATGGTGAAAGTGTTAGAATAAAATATTTTTGGAAAATAAAAGAGTAACGTTACTTGAAGGATTTAGAAATATATGTATATATATATAATGAGATTACGAAATATAAAAGAAATAAAAAGGAGATTGGTGGAAATATAACGATATTTTCAAAGTTATGGAATGAGATTTAATGGGTTTATTCTAAAAGGACGAATGTCGATTTTGGTGTTCAAACAATGAAGCCAAAGAAGATGTCGTAATGATTAGACGATAAGAAATGTTTTGAAATGTTAGTTGGAAAATAAATTAAATATGATTTAATATATTTTCTAGGTTTATAGTGAAGAGGGTTTTAGCATAATTATATATTAAACCAATATATTTATAAGGGCCAAGCGTTGTTGTGTAATAAAACAATGGATCTGTTTGTTTTTATGGTTGTTTATTTTGATAGTTAAATAACCGACTCTGACCCAACGTTATTGGTACGGAAAGACCGGGATCGAATTTATATTTGAAAACCATTCCAACCAATAAATACGAATACGTCGAAGACGCTGATCGAGATGAAGCAATCGAAGACCGTAAGTCTCCATGAGCGGAAGAACTATTGTTGAGTACCTCTGGCTGATCCCCAGAGTTAACGATGATTCTGTCGTGATTGGAATCTTCGGATTGGAAGGACTGCTCGCTACTGATCTATAGGGTGATTCCTAGAATGTGGTAGGAGGGTGCCTTCGGTTCATCCTGTTCCTGGATGACATGTATGGACGATGTGAATGTGGCCAGATGTTTCAAAAGTCGATTATAGCCTCAAGCCTCATCAACCAGGAAATGACAAAAATCGGGCAGGCAACATGGCTATGGGGGTCGCACCCATTAGGGTGTATTGTCACCATCTAGAAAATATTCATATTTGTTAGTTCTTTTCATTTCTGTATCTCCAGGGGATTACGGTGGTCGCACGACAAAAAGCCGTAAGGTGACAATATGCTCGATACACTCAAGAGAAATGATTGGTCGGTCATGTGTGGGCCGGGTTGTAAGACGTTCTTGTTGAACCCAGTGCATTCGTCTCTAGAGATACACTATCGGCAGGTGGTACCATACCTTGTCATAGTTGGAAATCCAATCTCCAATAAGCGCTCGCAGTTTTGATTGTGTACTATATATGTGGAGCGTGAGATGCAAGCGTTCTGCTAGATTCTATTTACTTGTATTTAGACACTATGATAATATCAGAAGATGATATTGATTTCAAAACGATTTTGGTTATAGTAAGGTAAAAACCGTCCGTGTTTATGTGTGGACTGGTCTTACTATTATTATTTTATTTCAAAAGGATTTCAAAGTTAAACATGTTGGTTGCTGTATGAATTTATCATTGAAAGTATTTCAGACTGATCCAGGTGAATCTTGTTTTAAATCAAATGTGCTCGGGTCAGACCGATTATATTATAAGTTCATGTATTGCTTGGAGCTTCAGAAGAGGAGTTGAAGTCGAGACGTATTCCATATATATACTGGTACAGGTTTATTTCCGCTGTATGTTGTATTGATCTGAATGTATACTCTGATGTTGTGATATACAATTTTTGTATAAAGTATTTCTGATTATTATATTTTGTCCATTTCGCTGTGAGACTCTGATCTTCTTATTCTTCTATTCTAATATTTATTTCTTTCTTCTCTCACCCTCTAACTTCTTTCTATTAGCATTCTGGGTTTTTCGATATTTGAGTTTGGATACGGGACGTGTTAGTATCTGGATTCAAGCGTCGGAAATCCCGGCTCGCTATAGTTGGTATCAGAGCAATGGCTTAGAAATAACCTTGGCTCTGTGGCGTGTGACTCGATAGAGATTGGGCTAGTAATACCCTAAATACAGTTGACTGTATATAAATACGAGAGCGCGTATTTGTAATTTGAATATAAAAGTATTTTTATATTGTTTCGACCCAAAATATTTTATAAAAAGGTAAAATTTATATTTTTCTCAAATTATTATTTAATTCAAAACTTGTATGCAATTGGAAAACATTTCAAATATGAAATTTGATATAGAATTAAATAAGTCAGAATTTAACTTAAATTAAGTTAAATATGGGATAATTTGATTTGTTTGTATATTGTTTGATTTATTGAATGTTAGTTGGTTAAATCAAATTTGACGACGAGTTAAGAAGAAATAGAATGAATTTGAAGAAAGGGAATAAATCCCAGTATAATGAATTGGAAATAATTTGGTTGGTTGGTACTTAGGTGTTGGGTTGGTTGAATAAAATTCATCAACTAGATCAATGAAGAAGCTGAATGGATTATTCTGGGATTGTTATTTGCATTATGAATTGAGTTAAGTGCAGATTTTAGAAGGCGATGGAATTGATTTGGTTACAGATTTGAAGTACAAGTAGGAAAACGAAGAGCAGTTACTTGGTTTGCTTTGAAATTGGAATTGAGTTGCCCGACAAAAAGGTAAACCTTAATATTATTGATTGGGTGTTCGAATTTATACCCAAGACGGGTAGCCGCTTGGCTTTTATTTTCGTTTGGTCGATATGTGAGGCCGAAGAGGTGAATTGTAGTTGTTTCGATCAAACCGTGCAGAGGAGGTGCTGCCGAATTTTATGAAAATTTTATAACTTGGCAATATTTTTGATAATATTTTGAAATAATTGCGGTTGGAGCATTCTTTTTACCTAGCAATTTCGAGGACGAAATTTATTTAGGGGGGAAGAATGTAACGACCTAGATTTTTCGGCCATTTGATTCGAATATTTAAATTTATTTTAAATATTTTATTTGGAATCTAATATCGAATTCGTTAATCAAACGATGACTGAGAGTATATATTTATATTTTAAATTATAAAACGAACTCGAAACAGCGCGGTAGTTCGTAAAATTGAATTTCAACTTCAACTGATCATACCGAACTCATGTTGAGTCGGATTTCAGGGAAACAAGAAGCGTCTGAATCTAGTTGATAATATTTTTCTAATGGAGAAGAAAAATCGAGTTTTCATATTATAGATTTTATTTTACGTCCAAATCAAATTTCGAAATAGCCGCTGTGAAATCGTTTATACGCCATAACAATTTATTTAATATAATTTAATATTGGCTTCGAATTTGGACAAGTTCTTTGAGGCGTAGTTATATTTTAATTTTTAGAATTTTACTATAATTTTTAATTTGTAAATTAAGCATCTTTTTATTTGGAGTATTTTGCACCCTATATCAGCATTTTGGGGTTTCAAAGAATAAGTTAACCTACCGATATTATTATATTTTTGTGATTGTGGCACTGCTGAATGCGATGGTATATTTATTTCTGTCGATAGCGAATCTTATGCGGACATAGACTTACGTAGCGAGGTACGTTAACTGTTAAACTAAATATCGCTCGTCATCTTCAAAGGGAAAATATAATTTATAATAGTACAATACAGTCAACTAATATAAATAAATAAAAACAAGCTGCGTTGAGAAAATCGAGCATGCCTTGTTCCATCGCCACCTCAACTGTTTAATGCGCAAAGACTGATTGCACGCTAACGATACGTGCTTTCAAAGGAAATCACATACAGCCAAACCTATCAGTACGTGTATCCTATTCTGCTATCCAAGCCTGCCTGTACCGCTTGAATGGACACTTGACTTATCCCTTACTTCCATCTATATATGCCCACACTCCTGGTATGTATTTTCAATCAATAGCAGCAAGCCTACCTGAACCTAAAGTCACTGCCTACCTTGCTTTTCTTCAACTACGGCAGAGTCTTGTAATATCAAAGTAACACAACTCTCTGGCAGACGAAATGAAATCCTGACCTAACAACACACACAGCTATGTTGTGCCATCAAACATTTCCATCACGAAATGAACATTCATTCCCTCTCTCTACCTACCTACTTCCCCTATGTATAAATTCCTTCAGTACCAAGCTACTCATGACCGTGCATGCCAAGGCATTGGCCACTATAAATATGTGACAATCGTTCATTTCCTTAAGCGAATACAGCAACGTCTAAAATAGCAAAATATGGAAGAAAAAAAGATGCCATCTTCTCGCTTCCAAACCCGTCTGATGAACAAACCAAACCTTCTTGTTGGAGTTGATCGGAGGCTCCCCGCATGCCATCTGATCGAACTGAAGCCGATGAGGTGCGGATCATGTCTTCGGGGTGGAGTGACTGTACTGTGGCTCGAAGAGTACTGTTGCATGTTTTCCGAAAATATGGAGGCGAGGCAGGCCGGCATACCAGGCGAAGCTGAAGGGGCGGTGCATTGGCGTGGGTTCCGGGTTCATGACAGTGGGTGGTTATGGAGATTAGTAGGGTTTGCGAGCTGTTTGTTTGAAGTTGCGACACTGTTATGTACAGGGAGACGGTTTTGTTTAGAGAGCATGCTGGGGAGGGCTTTAAAACGTGAAAGAAGAAGCAGCGAAGGGAAAATTGAGGGAGTGGTCGGAAGTAAGTTTTTCGTGGACCTGAAATAGAAATGTTGTGGGAGGAGTTGTTTAGTAATATACTGGGAGTGGGTTGATCGTTGAAGAAAATGGTGGAGCCGGGCAAAAAAATAATAATAATAATGGGATGGCGGAAGTGGTGTTATAGGTCAGAGAGGTAAGATCAGTGGTATTTTTCAGTTGTGCGTTCTGAAGCAATTGCACAAGTAATCGACCATCTCATACAAGGCTAATTTCCGGTATATACGACATCGGTTGTTCAAGCTAAATGGAGAACTATGTTTATGTTAGCTTATACGATGGTTTGGTTTCAGGAAGCTACAGGAAAATTTGCAAACAAAGAAGGAGCTGCGGAAGAATTAAAGTTGGACTGTGTATATTTTGAGTGGGCTTGAGACCCAACGGGAAAAAGAAAATAATAAATAAAGTATAAAGAATGAAAGGAAGAACATGGAGAGGAATGCTTCCGGGAGATTGAAGATTGCGGGAGATTGAAGACTCGGCACAAGGATTAAGGTTTTTTCCTTGGGTTATTAAACTTAAATAAATATGGCAGTTAAAATGTTTAATTAAAATTAAAGCTTATAACGTATGTATATGTTTCGTTCGAGGACAGAGAATTCGATGAAACAAGGGCTATTGGAATCGCAGGGAAGGGAACTACACTGTTATGCTGATTCGAAAAGGAACAGAAGCAACCGGGATTTTCATATAATTTTAAACGCTAATTTAAAATTATACGAACAACACCGAACCGTCAACCGAAAAATAAAGGTGAGTTATTTCTCACACATTTCTGAAATACTAGGATGTGCTAAATTCATATAATTAAATTTAATTGGTTGATTGGATGCTTTGGATGCCTATGGTTGCTTTCATGGTTGACGTTAATTTTATTATCGTCATTAAAATATTTCTATGTACTGATATGAAATATTATAATGATCTGCGATGTAGGGAAGAACAGGTAGGAGGAATCAAACCGGTTCCTCAAATATTTAATATGTTGTTATTTCATATTCTATGAACTGTTTAAAACCCATTGACTTTAAAATCATGTTGGTTGTTAGTTGTGGTTGAACTTTGAATCCATATATAGTATTGATTACAGAATATATAGCAGATAGCCAAGATATACACCGTTTTATAAAGATCGATTCACCATCAGGTGAATCGTTAGAAATGTGGTTATATAATATATTATATAACCGAATATAGATTTTATTTAATATATTTAATGGAGTTCTAAAAAGAGAATAAATCGATCACACATATACATTGATTTGTTTTAATCACAAATCGTCGTTTTGGTTTAACAAAAATCTACCGTGCGCGAAGCACGTGCTTATCAAGTGGGTATTAAACGATTTTATTTAGCTAATTCAAGTGTCCAGGATGAACGTAACAGTTAGAATGGGTTTATATTGATATTGATCAAAGTGAATAGAATTATTTAGATTAATTAATTAATTTATTTAAATTGGAAGATAAATTAAGATTTGATTAACAGTTAATCATGTTAGAAGTTGACTAAGTCAACTATGTTAACTAAAATGGATTTATTAAATTTATTTATATTTATTTAATGGGATTGATAAATTGGTTTTGAAGAAGAAATGATAATTCATCAAGATGGAACTAAAATGGGATTTGTTGCGATAAAGGGAATGTGTATCGGTTTTGGTATTACAACTGATATATCTTACGATGAGAACGTTGTTGATCAAGGTTTGAGAGTTAATTAAAATACTCCAACTTGAACAGATTCAAGATTATCAAAGGATATTGTTAGTCGTAATGGTGAAAGTGTTAGAATAAAATATTTTGGGAAAATAAAAGTGTAACGTTACTTGAAGGATTTAGAAATATATGTATATATATATAATGAGATTTCAAAATATAAAAGAAATAAAAAGGAGATTGGTGGAAATATAACGATGTTTTCAAAGTTATGGAATGAGATTTAATGGGTTTATTCTAAAAGGGCGAATGTTGATTTTGGTGTTCAAATAATGATGCCAAAAAAGATGTCGTAATGATTAAACGATAAGAAATGTTTTGAAATGTTAGTTGGAAGATAAATTAGATATGATTTAAGATATTTTCTAGGTTTATAGGGAAGAGGGTTTGAGTATAATTATATATTAAAGCAATATATTTATTAGGGCCAAGCGATGCTGTGTAATAAACAATGGATCTGTTTGTTTTTATGGTTGTTTATTTTGATAGTTATAAAACCGATTATCAAAATCTGACCCAACGTTATTGGTATGGAAAGACCGGGATCGAATTTATATTCGAAAACCATTCCGACCAATAAATACGAATACGTCGAAGACACTGATCAAGATGAAGCAATTGAAGACCGTGTGTCTCCATGAGCGGAAGAACTATTGTTAAGTATCTCTGGCTGATCCCCAGAGTTAACGATGATTCTGTCGTGATTCGAATCTATGGATTGCAAGGACTGCTCGCTACTGATCTATAGGGTGATTCCTAGGATGTGGTAGGAGGGTGCCTTCGGTTCATCCTGTTCCTGGATGACGTGTATGGACGATGTGAATGTGGCCAGATGTTTCAAAAGTCGATTATAGCCTCAAGCCTCATCAACCAGGAAATAACAAAAATCGGGCAGGCAGCATGGCTATGTGGGTCGCACCCATTAGGGTGTATTGTCAACATCTAGAGAATATTCATATTTGTTATTTCTTTTCATTTCTGTATCTCCCGGGGATTACGGTGGTCGCGCAACAAAGAGCCGTAAGGTGACAATATGCTCGATACACTCAAGAGAAATGAGTGGTCGGTCATGTGTGGGCCGGCTTGCAAGACGTTCTTGTTGAACCCAGTGTATTAGTCTCTAGAGATACACTATCAGCAGGTGGTCCCATACCTTATCATAGTTGGAAATCCAATCTCCAATAAGCGCCCGCGGTTTTGATTGTGTACTATATATGTGGAGCGTGAGATGTAAGCGTTCTGCTAGATTCTATTTACTTGTATTTAGACACTATGATAATATCAGAAGATGATATTGATTTCAAAACGATTTGGGTTATAGTAAGGTAAAAACCGTCCGTGTTTATGTGTGGACTGGTCTTACTATTATCCTTTTATTTCAAAAGGATTTCAAAGTTAAACAAGTAGGTTGATGTATGAATTTATCATTGAAAGTATTTCAGACTGATCCGGGTGAATCTTGTTTTAAATCAAATGTGCTCAGGTCAGACCGAGTATATTATCAGGTTATGTGTTGCTTGGAGCTTCATAGGAGGAGTTGAAGTCGAGACGTATTCCATATATATACTGGTACTGGTTTATTTCCGCTGTATGTTGTATTGATCTGAATGTATACTCTGATGTTGTGATATACAATTTTTGTATAAAGTATTTCTGATTATTATATTTTTTCCATTCCGCTGTGAGACTCTGATCTTCTTATTCTTCTATTCTAATATTTCTTTCTTCTCTCACCCTCTAACTTCTTTCTATTAGCTTTCTGGATTTTTCGATATTTGAGTTTGGATACGGGACGTGTTAGTGTCTGGATTCAAGCGTCGGAAATCCCGGCTCGCTAAACTAGTCATCCAACCCGATGACTCTTCGTAGCTCAAGCAACCTTCTCGAGCAATCCATTATCCACCAACTCACAACCTTTGAGTTGTCACCTCATTCGCTATTCTACACCAATCAACGAACAAATTTCGACACTTCGATCATTTCTAATTGAATTCAATTCGAAGTCACACCACCACTGCGCTGCAGCACGGGTTCGGGCACTTCTGCTCGATTTTTTTAAAAAGCACTTTTTGTTCCCATCTAGGACGTACTTGAAAATATAAATTTTCATAAAATGACCTTATTGGAGCTGGCTGACCGACCCAATCATCATAGGACCGACCAACACCTTTGTCACAGTATCGACCGACCCATTTATCACCTCGACCTGAAGCCAGACCGACCTAACCACCTCCTTTGGAACCAGACCTATGCGACCAGTAGCGCCCGACCCGACTAGAAGAAGACCGACCCCATCCAAACCTTCACCGTTCCAACTTCCGTACCAACCAGATCACGACCGACCCACTTCAAGACCGACCCAGTTTAGATCGACCCGCTTCAGACTGATCCCTCCTTCACATTTTCTCACTCCGTGACCGACCAGGATGAAGCCGACCAACCCAAAATGGGACCGACCGACCCATCGAGACCGACCACCTCTGACTTTTTTCCCATGACACGTTTTTGGCCGACCGACTCTACTAGGACAGACCCATTTCCTACACCACCCCTATGCAACTCCAATTTCGACCAAAACTTCTCCAATCGGCACAATCGACAAAATATACTCGTCCAATTCATTCGACCCAATCATAAGCATGTTATGAAACCACCACCAACATGAATATGACTATTTTCACCAAAATTACGCAAATCACTCCAAAATCATGAGAAGTGAACATAAAAACAAAATTATAGATCTAACGTGTATAAAAACATGAAATAGGATAGAAATTACTGGTTTAAACTTACTAAATTAGATCTATGGTGATTCATATGAAAATGGACTTAACATGATGTAGATCTATAAGAAAATACTTGAATTTGTAGAAAAACGTGATCAAACATTCATATACTTGATTGAATCCGTGTGAGAGATGCATATCACTTGCCAATTCTCCAAATCAAAGCAAAAACAACGAATTAAGATTCCAGACAGCAAGGATTTTGATCTAATCTCCTTGATTCAACGAACTCTCTCTTGAAACGTTGTAGATCTGGCCTCCAATGGTGTAGATCTTCGATTTCCTTCCTTAGATCTCGATTTTAATGGTGAAAAGACAGAGAAATAGAGGATGCTTTGTCTCTTCCAAATGAAAGAACGGGGAAAGTAAACTATTTCCCATACCTCCCACCCCCTATTTATAGTCTTCCACCAGCCCATTATGGCTTTATAAACCTGGACAACCAACTATTAAACCTTAAGACAACGATTCCTCCCAAACCGCCGAGCCAAATCTTTAGTGTAACCACTCTATGGAAATGCAATCATCACTTCATTTCCAATGGCACATGTCTTAGTGCCTAATTTGACATGAGTCAAAAGTTATGCCCTATACAAGACTGACAGGGGCAAAATGGTCACAAACAAAATTGGTAAAAATAATGGACATGTCTCACATCCCTATAAGCAACATTTTAAAATATGAGAATGATTCAACCCTCAAGGAATAAAATAAAAATATTTTACGGTCTTCGGATAGGTAAAATGCGGGTTGTTACATATGCGATGTACTCACTCATATTGAAAGAACTTGTGATGACGTATCCCTAGAAATCATGGTTTATGGAAGGTATTAATTGAGGAAATCCACTAGGAATTATATCACTTAATGTAGGTTTTTATAGATAATGGGGATGGGTTGGCTTTACTATTTCGAAACCTGAATTCTTTATCTCTAAATAGATATGTATGCCCCAACTTTATTCATCACTTGTCCTTATGTGGTGTGGTGCCGATTATGGTTATCGAGCATCCTAGTTTCCTCTTGGTTCGTAAGATGTTGATAATACATCTCTTATTCTGATTGTTCTATATTGTTGCTTGCCACTTACATGTTGGCATATAATTTCCTTGTCGTGGTAATGGTATATTTTTGTATGGGATGGATCAACCTGTAACAAACAATAATTGTCTACTACTTAAATTATTAAATTTAATACGATTTCGATTATTATTATGGTCAGAACTAAAATTTAGCGATTTATTTATATAAATATTATGAAGTGAACTTAATTAAAATGAGTTAGTAATGAATTTCAACTAATTATGATAATAATAACTTGTATTGATAAATATTGAAATTTTAATTAAATATTGAAGTATTAGAATGAAATCTATTTAATTGATCTATAATTGGAATTTAACTTGAATTTGGTAAATAATCAAATTTGGAATTTAAAATAAATGAAGTTGATTTATAAAGTTTCTTCAAATTCTATTTTGAATTGATTGATGTTAATAAACTTCAAATGAATTTAACATTAATTTTTGTTTCGGGGTGAGTTCCTTGCATTTTTTAGCTGTGTTTCACTCGGATGTTTGTTGGTAGTCTGATGGAGTGTCATTCTTGGGTTTTGTGATGTTTTTTGTGTATGGTTCGACTTGTGATTTTTTTCGTTAGTTGCGTGGTTTTCGTCTATGATGTAGTGAGAGAGTGGAAAACTTTGGATCCTTCGTGTGATTAGAGGATGTGCTTTTTTTTTTAATTGTGTTGGATCTACGAGAGGGGAGGTCATCTAGGAGTTCACCAATTTTGTTGTTCCTTATAGTTGTGGTGTTACTACCATTTTCCATGATGATAGGTGTGACACCCCAAATCTGTTAATGTCACTCTTTATCAAAATGCATTAAGTTTCGTGAAGCGTTACAGGTAAACAAAAACAGAATTACACAAGATAGATATAAAACAACAGCAGAAATATAATACTTAATTTTCCAAAGGAAAATAACGTGGTCCAAAAATCCAGTTACAACATATGTTTGAAATACTGAAAACCAATTACGTCAAATTAAAGTATATGCCTTGTGCTATAACCAACAGATTACATAAATATAAATCCATAATCCCCGAAATAAGCTATAATAAGGTAGATAGGTAATCAAACCGATACATTTAAGCAAAGCAAAGCAAATCAAACTCCAAGTAAAATAAGAGAGAGAGTCCTAATCAAGCCTGAGTATTCCTACCCTGAGAACCTGATGGGTGAAGGAAGAGAGAGAAAAGGAAATAAGACGGGTCAGACATAAAGTCTGGCAAGTCCAGTGACTTTTAGCATATAAAGAGATAAAATGTAACGAGACAATAAATAAACTGGTTGAGAGATAACATCGGTAATATAAAAAGGTATAAAAAGGATAAAATATGCTTCTCAAATACTTTCAATGCACCAATACTAGTATATCATATTAAGTGTTTTTCAACATAAACAAAATGATCCCAACATTGAATAAATGGTAGACTTAGGTGTAATTCTAGCAATGGGTTTAACCCCAAACAGAATAACATGTACCTAAACAGAATATAATGTGTTACCCCTAACAGAAATTGTTATCCCACAAAATCACACGCCAATAGATGGATCAGATAAATAAAAGGATAAAGGTCGGTCTTGAATCCTCAAAGGTGGGTCAGTCTCGTTTAAGAAGCAATGGGTCGGCCTTAATTTCTAAACAGAGGGTCAGCCTTAACTTCATAACATTGGGTCGATCAGGTTGCAAGAGTAGTGGGTCGGTCAGAACCACTAAACAACAGGTCGGTACCAAACTACACACAAGGGTCGGCCTTAACTCAGAACATTGGGTCGGTCCTGTTGCAACGGATTGGGTCGGTCAGTTCGAATTTGGTCGGTTAGCTCTAACTTCTGGTCGGTCTGAAGTGACAGCTATAGACAATTGGCATTGGCATTTCTGTAAATAAGTTTGAGTCTGACCCAAAACATGCACATTATATCTTGGCCAATCCTCACACCTATAAATAGGGGGTGAGATCCACATTAATGGGGACTGAATCTTAGGATCCTGAAGGGTTGTCCAATCCTATTCTCAATCATTTATAAGTGATCCTATCATCTCCAACCACCTCTAATCAAAGATCTAACTCCGAATCAATCATGCAACTAAATAAATCCGATCAAGTTTTCAAGGTACTCTAGATCTACTCTACTACTTTCTACACTTGGAGGGTCTCGCTAATTTCTCTAACCACTTCTATTAGATTAAAAAGAGGATATTGAGATATTTATGATGAATGTAATGAGAGAATGCACATGCTTTGTAAATATGAATGTGATAATGAAATCATTTCCAAAGTGGATGTAGATATTCTCAAGATCGAACCATTATAAAACTTAGTGTTCTTATTTTTATGCTTTTTACTTTGTGATTGCGGCCTTACTTCATCACTCCTAAAGTTTGGAGAAGTGCTTTCGAAGCACCTTTGGTGTTTAAGCCAATTTTGACTTAAACATTTGGCTCCCACCGTGGGGCCGCTTTCGCACTTCCACGAGGTCCATACCCTTGGTGGTGTATCGAAGTATTTTTTGGAATCCTACTTGCTACGATAGGCTCTCAAAGCCTAAAAAGTGGGCCCATCAAAGAATTTGCTTCAAAGTTCAAAAATTGTCAGAAATCATGACTGGTTCGAAGAAAAACAGCAAATCCACTAGAGCTACTACGAATGTTGAAAATGCGGATAACAATCCCGTCACACCACATACTTTGAATCGAGAGGTTGGGGAATCCTCGGGGCATGCCATAACTCGAGAGAAATTGGATGTGGTAGCAACTGGCTTGAATGAAAGAATGGATGCTACGACCAAAATGACGATGGAAAAACTTGATGCTTTGCTTAATGCTCAAGCCAAACCCCTGCCTCCAAAAATCGTGTTCAATATTGACGAAAGAGAGGACTCTTCTACCTCAGACCCTAGCTATTCTTACTTTTATGTGGAAGACAAGGGAGAGGCCGGCGTCAAGGACACTAAAGTCAAAGCACGGCCACATGTCGAGAAACGTACTACTCAAAGTGCTACAAGTCCCTCCAAAGGGGCACCTTCCAAGGGAGGTCTAGGACATCGGAACTTGAACCGTGATCATTCCGGTAACAGAACTGGCGCCTGCTCCGTGAAACAACTTGGCAACGAGAATCACATCTCTGACATGATTGAACGAATAATGAAAGAAAACATGGCTTGCGAAGACGATGAAAGGGAATGGGAATTTTCGCCAAGCAGAAATACGTTCACAGAAAGGATTCGTCAAGCAAAATTCCCTAAAAGATTTACACCTCCAATAATAGCAGCCTATGGTGGAACTGGAGATCCAAATATCTTCTTGTTTAGGTATGACCAGCTCATGAACGGAGCTTGGGCCACCGAAAAGATAAAGTGCTTATACTTCCCCATGTGCCTAGAAGGTGTAGCTTCATTATGGTTCACCAGACTACCTCCAAAAATGGATCAATTTGTTAACTTAGAGAAAAAGTTCCAAGAGCAGTTCAGACTGCAAGCCACCGAAGTAAGGGATGTGGTGTCTCTTAACAAAATGGAACAAAATCCTGGGGAAACGATCAGGGCTTTTCTCACAAGATTCCATGATGCTGCAGTCGAGGCGATCGACCCAGAAACTTGGTATCTATTGGCGGCGCTGAAGGGTGCTATCGACAAGAAATCAGACTTTGGGAGATGGATCAAGATGAAGAAACCCAAAACTTTGAAGAAATTCTATAAGAAAGCTAAAGAGTACATGAGCGTCGAGGACGATCATCCCATCATTCAAAATGTTGCAGGAAGTAGTGCCACCAGCAAAAGGAAAGATATCGAAGTCCAAGCTAAACCAAGGAATAACTCTGAGCGAGAAAGGGGTAGGAAAAACCAATCCTATAAGAAGACATGGTTCTTCAAGCGATCAGAATTGACTCCCCTGAATGAAACTCCATAAAAGATCTACTCCGCTACGAAGGACTTGGGCATTTTTCCTCAAATAAAGCCATAGAAAATTACAGAGGAGCAAGCCAACTCCGGTAAATTATGTCGCTTTCATAACCAACCGGGGCACAATAACAATGAATGTCGGCACCTGAAAAGCTTGATTGAGGAACTTATCAGAAAGAACCAGCTTCAACAGTATGTGAGGAATCCTCAAAACGCTCCAGTTGCCCAGGGACAGAACAATGCTACCAGTCAACCTGGATCTAGTGGAAAAAGTCAAGCTCCTTTTGACTTACGACCAATAATTGACTAATGACCGCTGATGATGACTTAACATCTGTGGCTCAGGATAAGCGACCTCCTTTGCCTTTACATTACTTCTTTCTATGTTTTACTTTCTTGTAAACAGTCTGTAATGATTTACATACATTGTACCGAACAATGGCTTTATGGACCAAACTTATTTTCTTACATGAATCATAAATTCACAAACCCTTGCTAAAACTAATTTCCTAAATGTAGGCAACATAAGGGCTACCACTCATTAATAATACAATCGGACCTGGAAGCTTTCTAAGCATATCTTGTAAGGGACAGCTCAAGCGTTGAATGTTAAATACATCATGCAAAATCAGCAAACTGGTGAAATGCACCGCCTTGCGAATTTAAAAAATAAATAAAAACAAGCTATCCAGAGTCAAATAACGAAAAAGCGTAGCAAATGGGCATGAAGTCAAAAAGCCATGACTTTCATCGAGGAGAGCACCTCCTAAAGAAGGAGGTCAAAAATTGCCAAATTCCTAGCTATGGTTGCCTACCAAAATAAGCGTCCAGTAGAAGGACTGGCATCGGACGTATAGAATAGTGCAAAGGTGGAAGTAGCCCGACTAAACTAATAAGTAAAGGGTTACATGCCTCACCGTAGAGGTGCCTTTTTAATTTTAAGGTTCAGGACCTCAGTCCGACGAATCGTGATAACTCGCGATAACTGGACTGGCGTCCGCCTCGTGGGACAATGCAACACCCAAGTCAGAAGAACTGACAAAACCTAGGCTGGAAGTCCCAGTCCTAGGCCGGAAGGACCGACAACAAGATGGAAAGACCAGTAGTCGGAAAGATCGACGAAACCTAGGATGGAATTCCCAGTCCTGGGTCAGAAGGACCGGCAACAAGATGGAAAGACCAGCAGCTGGAAAGAACAGCACAGATATCCCAGCCAAAAGGGGGTATCCAATACTCTTCCCGATTATGAGATAATCAGAACGGATAAGAAAAAAAAATCGGATTAAATCTGAGAACCAAAGTCCTCCCCGAGGGGAACCCGGTTGATCATTAGTGCCATTAATACATGGCCCGATTACAACAAACACTGGGCTTCATAAAGACCTCTCCAGAGGCGTCCAACCATTTGTGTAGCATTTGTTCATCCCAAGTGTGAAGAACGTTGGTCCAAGAAGACCCCTCTGAGGGGATTCAGTCAATCGTCAGTGCCAGTAATACACGAACCAATAACGACACATACTGAGAGTAAGACCCCTTCGAGGGCACTTAGTCGATCGTCATTGTGAGTAAAACTCAACACGATTACGACATAATCTAGGTAAATGACCTCTTAAGAGGCACAAAAAACCAAGACCTCTCCTGGGGTACGTATTCGACCAAATCTCTAAAGGACCTGGGTCACCAGGTTAATGAATAAAATGTTGGATACGTTCCAGAATACACAACCTCTCAAACAGGGGCATAGAAGAATGGCAGAAATCGACCAACTAAGCTGAATTTCATTGCTTGGCAAGCCGAGAAGCTCTAAATCCAGTAACAAAGTTAAGGATTTGATTAACAGGACAAAAGCTTTTGGCATCCTAGCCATAACCAAGAGAATTCATAGACATTGGTCATCCCAAGCCTAACGAGATTGTGACGAACATTGGTATGGGGGCATAACCATAACATCAAAATCAAACCGATAATGCTAAATTTACATACTGTAAGTTCGTTACAACCTCACAGTTGACGAAGTGTTAGTGATACAAGTATAATGTGCAGTGTGCAAATAAAAGTACGTCAAACCTGAGTAAAAGGCAGTAGTCAAACAGGCAAAAACACTGTATCACGCAACAAAATAAAGCATAGTTCCATCACAGAGTCACGAAGTCAAGAACACAAGCATAAAGTAATAAGCAAGGGCCGACACTCGCATATACAACCGGTCTAATTTTCATGCATAAAAGAAAATAACAAGAAAATAGAGAAAGCTAGTCATAAATGTTACTTCTTATTCCCATTCTTTGGATCACTGGACCTCAATGGTCTGTTAGCTTTCGAAAGAGGAGATGTATCAACTGACTGGTTTCCACCTCTAGCCACCACACCGCTAGGACTCTCTTAGGAAGATGCAGTGATGATCTTTTTCTTCGTCCTAGTGGTAACTACCTTCTTTCCTTTATTACCCGACGATGTAAAACATCTAGTTTCCCCCCTGTCTTGAATGTCGGCATCCCGTACCGAAGTCTCGTCAGTATACTCATAATCTTCGCCACTTGGAATATAATCCACATCATCGTCCAAGTTGGCGATCACACCAATTTTGGTATCTTTGGACCTAGGGATTTTGGCACCAACTAGAATTTCGTCACTTGGAAGAGGAGTAGTGACTGGGGCAGGAGGAATTGACATCAAGGTCGAGTCAGTGACCATGGCTTCAGTCAACAAAGCGGTAAATCCACCAGAAGGAGGCCTCGGTGAGATTAGACCTAAGACATACGAACAGTGAGCAAGAAATGCAGGTGTCCCAGGTGAAGGGAAGAGATGGTATAAGTATAGCATAGCTTGAATAATTTCAGGTTTACCTGTGGCTTCGAGGTTCGCCTAAACATCCCTACAACGGACCTTAAATCTATCTGCATCATGATCACCTTCCTCATCATCCCCATCATGCTCCTCGGTAGCTACTTCCTATTCTTTAAGAACATCAGAAGGATTATCAAGAGATTTTAAGCTAGAAGCTTCGATGTTGGTTGGGTCAACCAGGGAATAAATGACAATCCGATCTTGGGCCTTTTCCCTGGAACTCCCAGCCTTGTCACTCAACAAGCCTCGCATTTTCTTTAACTGAGACTTTCCTTCGGCTAAGGCCTCGCGGGACTTATCATCTAAGAGATCTTCGGTAAGATCGTCTTCGCTATAATCACCATCATTTATCTCAAGTATTTTCTCCCATGCAAGGTCTAGGATAATTGCAAACTTATCTTCTAGATAGTATAAGCTTCCTTTGCCCATGACACTGAAAACATAACAGTTGAACAAAGAAGTGTCGGCATTCATTTGAGCCTCTTCAATATTATCCACAACTTTAAGCTTCTCTTCTTCAAGGGTCTTATTATCAGCCTGTGCTTTAAAAAGAGCTGTACTCAGAGAAGAAATCATTACCCGAAGAATAGATTTTTCTAGTTAATGGATAGCAGAAGCATTCTTCTCTATAACCAACTGGGTTTCGGAAGATTCTCGGGAAGTCTTGGCCTCTTCAACTCGCGCTTTCACGGCAGTAAGTTCCTCTTTGAGCCTTTCATTCTCATCCTCCAGGCTCGTTATCTCTGTATCTCTCTAAGTAAAGGAAGCGATGGTTCAGTCCCGGGACTTTAGGGCCTTGATAAGCTCAACTTTGTCATTCTCCATAGTAAGGATTCGTTCGATATTCTCTTTATCATGCCTTTGAAGATCAAAAGAAAACGCGTTCCAGGCAGTAAGATGTTTCTCGACATTTTACCTGATCGTGTCTATACGTGTTTCCAACTGGATTTTAGCGGTATCGATTTGTGTCATCATGCAATTTTTCATAGTATCCATTTCACCAAGGAAAATACGTTTGATGGATGGGTAGACATCAAGGTCGAGGTACATTCCATTTAAGCACCAGCCTGGTAATCGTTCAGCAAGCTCAAGTCTGCTCGACCTAGGAGCATAGCGAGGTCTATGAATAATCATTTGGAGGTCAATAGATGTTGGAGTGACTGACGGAGAAGCAAAAGATGGATGATCGGAGGTAATCTGGATGTCAGGCATATGAAACTTATTGGGCTTATAACGCTTTCGAGAGTCGTCTTCGCCACGATCATCCTTATTCCTCTTCTGCCCGGTTTTCCTTTTCCTTTTTTCCACCTTCTTCCTTTCCTTTTCCTCTAGCATAGATTCATGATCACACCTCCATCGCCTTTGTTCGTCAAGTTTCATGAGTTATGGGCTCGGTCGAGACTCGTGAGAATGCTGTGAATGATGTGGCGGGTTCCGATGATGCTAGGATTGCTGTGAGTGCTTTGAGTATTGTAAAAGGTGCTTTGGATTTTGTTGGCTTGACTTTTCATGAAAGTATTTCATGAATGAAGGCTTAGGCATCCTTTCTGTGTCTGAGAATAGAAACAAAGCAGAGATTCAGTGTTCACATTGGTTGACACTAGGACAAACTTAAGGAATTAATGCGAAGAATCATAAATTCATGTTATAAATGAACACTTAGTTAGGCGTATTAGTGACGAACCAATTTTTGGTGTCGGTTCTAAGGCAATTCCTAGACTTGCAAGCATTTTTCCTGGTCGAGAGAGGGAGCTTCAGTAATGTTAATTCCTACATCTTTGGCTTGAGGTTTTGGGGGTTGAATGTCGATTTCTCCCTGAATGATATCTTTAGCTGAACTAAGGTCGAACAAGCCCTTATAAGTATCCACAGAACTCTCACTTTCAGTAATCTGAATAATAGGATCCTCGTCAACTATATATGCATTTTCCTTAGAAGTTTTCTCAACATCTCCAAACTGTTTAACCACCGGATCAGAAAGGGTTTCTGAAGTAACCCCATCCTTATCGGTTCGCTCGGTTTCCTTCTCAGCTTGCTTATTTTTATCCTCATGTTGTTGTGATTCTTCATCTCCAATGGAAGCCAGTTTAGATTTAGGGGGTGTTTTACTACTTTCTGCAGTATCAAAACATCTCTTTAAGGGGGCTTTTCTAGCGGTCTCTCTTAAAGGTCAGATCTAATATAAGGTTTCGGGATGGGTCAAGCAAATGATATTGTCGGAGAGATTGGTCTATGATAAAAAACCTTCTACTTCTCTCTCCTTCAACAACGGTGTTTAAATCATCAAATAATTCTTGTCCACTAGTGTCATTTGAATTAGAAGAAGGTATCTCTGTAAAACAAAGAAGGAACTTAATACTTGGAATTTAAATGCAAAAGCAGATAAAGGGATATGTGGTAATATTTTTTCACCTTCTTTCATCGACCTTCCGTAAAAACTATCAGGATACCGTATGAAGCAGTAATGATATGCGAATCCCTTGGCACTCTCCTCCAGATTGGTGATAAGCTTTGGGTATTTCCCCTCAACAAAAAAGATTGATGGTTTGACTTGCCTCTTTTTAAAGACGTACAAGGAGCATTCTCTTGAAATGTAGGAGTGCGCTGCTTAACCCTCATGAAGAGTACGTAAAGACCATTTAGAACGGCATAGCCATTGGGGTGTAACTGCATGTGGGCAATTGCTAAGTGCTTGAGAATCATTTCCACAAATGGATTAAAAGGAGGTACGCCTCCCATTGTTAGCATATGTCGGTTGACCGCGACGTACCCAGGAGGTAGAGAATCTGCAAATTCATTCTTCTCAAGGAATTTGGCCTCGGTTTCTTAGAATCTAAACTTAGCACATATACTCTTATACGAGCGTTCAGAAAGTTCAGATGGTTTTCTTTCATCAGGAACTCCAGCAAGAGGCCTCGGTATAGGGAATTCTAGACTGATATTTGATCCTGAAGTATTAGTTGCAGCCACATTAGCCAAGTGAGCAGAAGTACCAGTCTGCGTAGACTCTGACGCTTCCTCAATATGCTGACGAGACTTTTGTCAAGTATCCATTTCTACACAGATAGTTGTACTTGAAAAACATATAACATGGGGAGTTAGTTATAACCAACTCATGACAGGTCGGTCTGAATTGATTTTGAGTAGGTTTGTCCAGATCAAATCAATAAGGGGTATCAATGAGTGGTCGGTCCCAAATTAAGTTACACTGGTCGGCACCAAACTAATATGTTCCGGTCGGCCTAAGGCATACACTGATCGGCCCCAAATTAGCACATCCTGGTCGGCCTCAAATTACTAAATTAATCGGTCTCAAACTAGCATGCTCTGGTCAGTCCCAAACAGAACCATGCTGGTTGGCCTCGATGAATTGTATTGAACTCGGCCGACCCAAGCGGGTCGGTGGCAACTGAAGCATTGAGTTTTTCACGACAAATACAACTAGTGCAACGAGTATATGACGTGAGCAAAATAAAGACATGAACAAAAAAATAAATTGAATGTTTAATGTGAGCTATTTGCATAGTCTGAATAACTCAAGCATTTCGAAGAACACATTGGGTGCATCATTACAAAATCAAAGTTTTATGGATTTTTACAAATTCAGGTTCATCATACACAACCTCAAACCCGTTTAAATCAACTCCTATTCCATTTTAGACTATTCTAATATCAAAGAATTTACAATCCGAAAATTCCAATGTACTCAAATAATCACATCAGTCCATTATCAATTCAATTCGAACCCAAATGCAAGGATTGTCAGATTCAACGTAAATTTTAGAAAGGATCCATACCTATGATAGTTGAATTTGGATATCAGAGGGAGGATTGGGATTGGCGGTGTCGGAATGTTTTTGACTTGGAAGATTTCAATTCGAAAAGTAGATTCGATCTGATGTGTGCGAGATGATGGATTCGATTGGAAAAAAGGAGAATTAAAAATTTTTGACTGAATTTCCCTCAAAAGCCTTCGACCGCCATTATAAAGTTTCCAGCTGATATGGAGTAAAAGTGATAAGGAGCAATGGGCCGAAGGGGTTTATATGATAACTGCTCACATTGGGCCGACTCATTCCAGTCCAGGCGCGCCGGCCAGATTGTTAAGATAAAGACACCCGTTCTATATAAATAAAAATGTGACTGACCCGTATTTAGAACTTGTAATGCCACGTGAAAGATCCATCTATGGTGTGTTCAAAATATTTAGTTCGGAGCCTATAATTTTTCACAAATAAAAATCATAAACTCCAAGGGGCAAAATGTTATCCCACAAAATCGCATGTATATAGATGGATCAAATAAATCGAAGGATACGGGTCGGCCTTGAATCCTCAAAGGTGGGTTGGTTGTGACACCCCACGCCCATTAAGGTCACTCACAAACGGAATGCCTTAACTTCGGTGGAGTGTTTTAGTGTGTATAGAACATAAAAGTGAACAAGACAGATAAATATAATGGTACTTGGAAAATTAAAAACAACTTTTATTGCAGCGGAGAAATATTGGTTACATCATATCAAAAACCAACTACAAAACCAAATACACTTATTATCCATCTTGACAAATAAGTTTCCTGAGTACATAAAATAAAAGACATAACCCCAACATAAAATAGCCATAAATAAAAAGAGCTGAACTTTACTTCAGCAAATCCAAGTGCTTCCAAAAAGAGGGAGAAAGCGATCCAAATCAAGCTCCAATAGTTCTAGGCCCACCCTGAGAACCGGGGGGGGGGTGAAGGAAGAAAAGAGGTGGAAACAAAGGGGGTCAGACATAAAGTCTGGCGAGTCCAATAACTTTAACAATATAATCATTAAAGTAACGAGGATAAGGTATAAATCGGTAAATAAGGAAATGATTGTGAAACACTGGGTAGGACAAAGAAATCAAGATAAACAAAGATAACACTAACTACGCACCTAATCGCTATAGGACAATTACTACACTGCACCACAACGAACACCCTAAAAGCTGATCCCGCCTACTGAACTTAGAAATAATAATAGTAGTTTAGTGTACCCCTAGCTGTCAACATAGGTGTCGCCTTCCCCTATCTCCACTAGGTGTACCCACTACGTGTAACAACCCGTATTTTCAATAACCCGTTATAACGTAAATCGAGGCAGAATTTAATTTATAAATCTGAATCAAGGGAAACGGGCTATGCTATTGCGTTCGTCTCGGAAAAATACGCGAAATAGAGTCCGAGTTTTCGAAAATCGGAGTCCTTATGACCCGACTAAGGCCCAATGAAGTTTTCAGAAAATTTCAAGTTCAAAACAGATTTGAATTTCAAGTTCAAATTTCGAATTTCGGGCCTGGAAGGCTAGGCGGGAAATTTCCCGCCAAGCCAACCAAGTCGACAGGCCTGTCGACTTGGCAGTCGACTTGGTTGGACCATGTCGACAGCCCTGTCGACTTGGCTGTCGACATGGCTCTGCCGGGCAGTTTTGCCTGGTGCACCATTTTGGAGTTGTGTTGAGTTTGGGGGCCAGATTCGGTTTTGAGGGCTGAGATTGGAATTAGGGTTTAATCCTAAGGCTAAAACCAATCCTAATCTCTATAAATAAGCCCCTAACCTAACCCTAAATCATCATTATTCATTCAAGTAACTAAACTATGGCAAAATCATTCCTCTCATGGCCTCCACTCTCTTCATAGAATTGCTAAGTTATTACTATGAGAGATTTTCAATGCATACAAGTGTTTTCAAGCTTGTATGAGCATCATTAGCTTGCATTCAAGTCAAGTTTCCATATTTACATCATAAAGCAAGAGTTTTGATCATTTTGGCTCAAGGGTTTTTCTATTGGAGCTTGCATTTTGGGTTTATTTGATTGCATAAGGGCTTTGTCTCAATCTATATATATTTTTGTGTCTTCATAAGCATTGTAAGCCCTTTTCTACTTTCATATTTAAACTCTAAAGTTAAATGAATGATGCAAGTTTGGTTGATCATTATGATATGCAAGTTTGCCATGTTATGATATGCAAGTTTATCATGTTATGTTATGCAAGTATGCCATGTTATGATATGCAAGTTTACCATGTTATGCTATGCAAGTTTGCCATGTTATGATATGCAAGTTTATCATGTTATGTTATGCAAGTTTGCCATGTTATGATATGCAAGTTTATCATGTTATGTTATGCAAGTTTGCTATGTTATGATATGCAAGTTTACCATGTCATGTTATGCAAGTTTGATATGTTATGATATGCAAGTTTGCCATGTTATGTTATGCAAGTTTGCCATGTTATGATATGCAAGTTGTCATGTTATGTATGCAAGTTTGGATGGATCATTTTACTCATGTTATCATGTTATGCAAGCTTACCTTGAGTATATGAACATAAAGCTTCAAGCTTTATGCTAAAGGTTGCATTTTGGCAACATGTAAGTTATCATATCTCTTATGATAACTTGCATGTGAGGCTAAATGCGAACATATGGCCATTCCTACATGTCATTTATCACCATGTATCACCAATATGCTAAGTTTGGTTTTATGCATGCTTTTGAGGCCTAAAAATGTAATATGCAAGTATATGAACATATGTACATTTCATATGCCACCATGTTAAACTTGTGGCTTCAACACCTTTATGTCATGATTATGCCAAGTTCCCTCTTTCTATCCTTTATGCGCTATTGCGATATGTAAGCGATGGGATTGCGTTTGGGGTTGGGTAAACTTAAAAGACATAAAAACATAAGATTGGGAATTTACCTATTAAGTTAGGTCTACCCATTGGGAATTTACCTATTAAGTTAGGTCTACCCAAATTCTTGAAAACTTGTAATATGTTTTGGAAACATGATGGACATGACACTTAGAAAATATAAGTGTGACCAACTCGAGGTTGGGTTGAGTTTGTAGCGTAAAACTACCCGGAACCGACCGGCTTAACTAGTTGCTACAAACAATAGGACCCAATGTGAGAAGTTGGTCATGTTGTACCTTGAACCCGAGGTTAGACCAAGTTGTGGTGTAAAGCTACCCGGACCCGCCCGGCTTAACTAGTAACCACAACAAGGTCTAATGTGAGAGGTTAAGGCACATTAAATTAGTTAATGCCTCATGATTAGGGTTAAGTCATGGTCCACTTAATACTTAACCAATTTGGGCTTGGTAGATTAATCAGGGTTAAGTCGTGAACTCATCGTTACACTTAACCAAGTTAATCCATGATTAGTAAAAGGGTTAAACCGTACTTAACCCACTAGAAAATCCTAGCAATGGGGGTCCACTCCAGCAGTAATCCCAAGTTTGTATCATTAAGACCCTAGGGACTAGGCTAGGGTGGGGCACGATTACTGGACTTGAGGTAAGTGACCAAAAACGACGGCAGAGTGGTACGCCGATGTAGTTCCGGACGGACTATGGTCGTGCACGTAGTCCGTATTTGGAGAAGTCAAGCATGGGTACCAGTAGATCGAGACTGTGCACTTAAGTTTATGGTGTCCAGGGGTTGACACCCTAGGGCTTGATACACCCGACGGGAGACCCGACACAGTCCGACTACAATTATGTTTGGGCCGTATTGACACCAACACGTGACGAGTTAGGCTTAGGGAGCCGATCAATTAGACTGTTTGGTTGGACCTCGTATTAGGGTCACTTCATGTTATTGGACCTCGTATTAGGGTCACTTCATGTTATTGGACCTCGTATTAGGGTCACTTCATGTTATTGGACCTCGTATTAGGGTCATTTCATGTTATTGGGTCAAAGCTTGGGCCAAGGGATCAATATGTGTTTATTCAAGTCATGTTAGTTTGCTAGTACACCTGTGGTGCAAAACCTTAAACCTGATTATGCGATGACACCTTTATCTATCATGCCAGTATGTAGTTATCCTTATGTTCATCCCTGCTTCTCATGCCAGTTAACTTTATCAGTTTACATTGATTGTAGTAGGGCTTACTCAGTCTTTTTGACTGACCTGTTTTTCTTTCGCCTCTTTTCTTCCGTTTCCCCCCCCCCCAGGTTCTCAGGGTGGGAATATTGGAGCTTAGCTTGGATTTCTGATCGCTTGCTTGTGGGATTTTAGCTCATGTACGGTCTTGACATGAAGCTAGCTATGGTTATCACTTATTTTGGGGATAGTACTTATGTATTTCAGTTTTTCAGTGATATTGTTTTTATCTAGACTTGTGTATTTGGAAAGTTAACATTATGTTGTACCAGACTTGTTTTGAAATAGTTTGAAATCTTCCGCTGTTTTACTTATCTTATTTACTCTGTTTACATATATACATATGTTCTTGTTCTGCCTTGATATATCATTATGCATGTTTACCCGGTACAAACGCCCCTCCAAAGTCAGAGTGCTTGCAAGAGCCACCCTGGCGGAGGTGGGGTGTTACATTTGGTATCAGAGCATATGGTTTACGAGAAGGAACAAAAAGGTTTTTAGAAAACTTTTGGAAAACTATTTTCAAAACCAAGTATAAAGTATTTTCCAAAGAAAAGTCTAATTTATTTTAAAGGTTATTCCCCAAAAAGCCATTAGCAAAATTCCTTCGTTTTTCTCCATTCTGAATCTATCTTTTTCTTCGTTTTCAGTATGGCCAATAACTTTGCCATTCCGGAGGGAGTACACGTACCTGTTTGGTATAGGAGACTTTTGGAGGCTAGGGCGACCGAAGCCGGCCCCGCCGATGTTCCTCCTCCTCCTCCTCCGGTAGTTAATGTTCCTCCTCCTCCTGTCGCTGAGGTTCCTCTTCCTCCTCCCCCTCAGCATCCACAAGAGGATTTCGCGGAGATTTGTAAAGACTTTAAGGCGATGGGTTGCAAGAATTTCATTGGAACCGAGACTTATGTAGAGGCAAGGAATTGGTTGAAAGAAACCGAAGATCTTTTTGCCTTCTTTGATATAGATGACCGTAGAAAGGTTTTATTGGCGGTGTGGTTGCTAAAGGAAGAACCTGCTTATTGGTGGGTAGTCACCACCACTACTAGGCCAATTGAGACTTGGGATGACTTTCGGGGAAAGTTTGGACTAAGGTTCCTATCACTGAAGCAAGGGGACATGACTATTAGGGAATACATAGATAAGTTTAATCAACTGGCTCGGGTCGGTTTAGACTTGGTTAACACAGCTCAGAAGAAGGCCCTATACTTTGCTCTAGGATTAAACGAGCCATTACATGGTTTAGCCATGACTCATATACCCTTGGGGGCAACTTTCGAGAGTTTGGTGAATATGGCCCTACTCAATGAAGAGAATAGGAGTGACAAGAAGGAGGTCAAGATGAATGAGTCTCAAAATAAGGAAACGGAGCCCAAAAAGGAAATGAAAAAGAAGGAGGAGGAGTCTGAAGTTAAGAAGGAAAAGAAGTGCTTTACTTGTGGAAGCTTGACTCATCTAAACAAGGATTGCAGAAAGAGGAAGGGCACTTGCTTTGACTGTGGAGAAATGGGACACTTCACTAGGGACTGGCCGAAGAAGGGAGGGCCTACGTCGGAAGGAACGGTGGATTCCGCGAAGCAAGGCAAGAACTCCAAAAACCGCAAGAACAAGAACAAGAGTCAAGGCAACAAGGGGAACAATAGCAAGGGCAATAATGACAAGAGGAAGTGCCATTATTGCGGTTCAGTTGGGCATCTTATTAAGGATTGTAGGAAGAGAAAAAGGAAGAGTGGTGAATGCATTCATTGTGGTGAGTTTGGACATTTCAGCAAAGATTGCCCGAAGAAGCAAGGGCAAGGTCAGACTCAGTATGCAAGACCATCTGGAGGGCGAATTCATCCCCTCAACATCGTTCTTCCAGCTCATGATCGAGGTAGTGTTTCTGTTAAAAGTCCTGTTTACATTTCTGATTTTCCGGTTTGTACTTTGTTTGATTCTGGCACATCGCATAGTTTATTTCATCTAATCTAGTTGAAAGTTTGCACCTAAGTACTAGTCTAGTTAATGATCCATGTGTGTTCCAAATCCAATTGGGGTTTCCGCCCATTTGTCTATTATCTACGTGGATTTGAAAATCTCTATCTTTAGTGTAGAGTTCTCGTGTGATGCTTATATTCTCGGTTTCATGGGGTATGGGTTGATTTTGGGTATGGATCGATTGTCCAGTTTTGGAGCCATCCTTGATTTTTGAGCATAGGGTTGTGAGGCTCATGACTCGCCTCAGTAATACCCTAAAAATTTCTAGTAACCCTATGAGTCCCGTCATGTTGTGTTATCTTGATTCCCTCAACTCGTCTATCGATAGTTTGCAATCGGTGAGGGTGGTCCGAGAATATCCTGATATCTTGGGTGAAGTGAAGGGGGTTACCCCTAAACGAGAGATAGATTTCCGCATTTATCTGGTTGATAATGCCAAGATAGTTTCGTGGCCGGTTAGGCACATGGCCCCGCAAGATGAGAGTTAAGAAAGCAAGTCAAGGAGTTGCTTGAGAAGAAGTTCATTAGACAAAGTATATCTGAATGGGGAGCGCCTGTAGTATTTACTACCAAGGCAGATGGTTCTCTTCGACTTTGTGTTGATTATCGTGAGTTAAACAAAGAGAATAGACAACCATTGCCAAGGATCGATGATTTGTTTGATCAGCTTGTAGGAACATCTGTTTTCTCTTGATCTTGCTACTGGATTCCATCAGCTCAGAGTAGCTGAGGATAGTATAGGCAAAACTACGTTCAGAACTCCAGATGGATTCTTAGAATGGCTGGTCATGCCATTCGGTTTGACTGATGCACCCGCCTACTTCGTGGACTTGATGAGTAGGGTGTCTAGGGAGTTCCAGAACGAGTTTGTGGTAGTCTTTGTAGACGATATCCTGACTTTCTTAAAGAACGAGGAAGAACATGCTAGACATCTCATGGAGGTGATGGATACGCTTAGAGCGCATCAGTTGAAAGCCAAGTCCTCCAAATGTCATTTTGGAGAAAAAGGAGTTAGATTTCTTGGGCACATAGTTTCTAAGCAAGGCTTAGAGGTGGATCCTGCTAAAGTGGTCGCGGTTCAAGACCGGAAAGCTCCGACGAGGACAATTGAAGTAAGAAGCTTTCTCAGTTTAATTAGTCAGTTAGCGTCCCTGGAGTTTAGACCTACCCTTCTGGATCAAGTAGGGACTTCACAGAAGGAAGACCCACGGTTAGCCGAGATCATGGACAAGTTGATTCGAGGCGAGATGTTAAGTCACCTCGCTATAGATGACAAGGGATGGCTAAGACGCGATGAGAGAAAGAAAGTTCTTGAGGAAGCGCATCGCTCTAAGTTGACTATACATCCGGGCAGAGATAAGATGTATAAAGATATGAAGCGCAGTTTCTTTTGGCCTGGGATAAAGAAGGATGTGGCGGAGTTTGTCTCTAGATGTATCATTTGCCAGCAAGTTAAGGCCGAGTCGAAGAAGCCCGGTGGGCTATTGCATCCTCTAGACGTTCCACTATGGAAGTGGAAGAGTATTCCCGTGGATTTTATCGATGGATTACCAAGGTCAAGGAAAGAGAATACGAGCATGTGGGTCATAGTAGGTAGACTCACGAAGAGTGCTCATTTCACTCCGGTAAAGAGCGAAAGGACTGCATCATAGCTAGCGACAGTTTACTTTCAAGAAATAAGGAGGTTGCACGAGGTTCCCTAAAGTATAGTTAGTAACCATGACTCAATCTTCACTAGCCAGTTTTGGGATAGTCTACGGGAAGTCATGGGCAAGCACTGAATCTAAGTACGGCCTATCCTTCGCAGGCAGATGGTTCATTTCGTTCAAGCATGAGTTATAGAAAATCACGTTAGTAAGAGCAATTGGCAACGAGGGTTGGTATTTTCAAGAAAAGTTCTGCTGCGTGGAATACTTTATAGTAAGTAAACGAGATCCAGGATTCACTAGTGAATTTTGGAAAGCTTGCACGAAACCATGAGCACGCAGTTATGTTTAAGCCAAGTATTTTAGGCAAAGAATAAGTGGAAGTGGAACGAGAGGCAACGGTGAAATGAGTTCTAACTCATATTTTGGGAACAAGAATTAAGAACTACGGAATTGCGAAGTTAAAAGACGGTCAGGGCACGACGGGATTAAGCACAAGAAAATGCGGCTTAGAAGATCGAAGACTAGATACGCGCATTTAATCTCTTTCTAAGAGTATATCCTTGATCCATATTGTTCCGTAGAGCTTACTCGCATGTTATCTTTTTACGTATATCCTCTCGGTCCCATTCTCGGTCCTATTTCTGTCGGGAGGTATGACTTATTGGCTAGTAATACATGTCAGGGTTTGAAGGGGTCCGTTAGGTTGACTAAACCTTTTGGGCTTTTACAGAATATGGGTTGGGTTAGGAAGGGATTTCTTGTAATCCGAAAGGGGTATATCCTGCTTATCTTCCCGATCTCTTTGTAGCATATCTTTTGCTATCCATGTTTGTCTTGATTATCTAGTTTATCATGTTAATCTTGTCATGAGAACCTTAGGTAGAAACCCTTTGGATGAAACATGTGTTTGAAACATGTTATGCTTGATGGTTGCAAGTGGTTGCAAGTGTTCGCAAGTGGTTACTCGTGGATGCATTATACACATTTGGCACTAGATCGGCTCACACACTCCTCATATTGCATATGCATGAGTGTTTATGCTTATTCATGGATGAAAATTTTTGTGTTATCACATGGATGTTGCATATGGATGTATGTTATGTGCACACATATAGATGTTATACATTATGTTAGGAATTGCATACATATGGATTCATTTCACTAACATAATTTGCATTGATGATATTTGCATTAGATAAGTACATATACACACACCTTTGCATATGTTCATACAACATTTAGAATCTTGTAAGGACAATGATTGCTCATGGATGATGTTTTGAGTAGATGGATGTTGGATGGTAGGATATGTTCTTCCTAACTTAGAGATTTCGGGGATGAAATCCTTTAAGGAGGGGAGAATGTAACAACCCGTATTTTCAATAACCCGTTATAACGTAAATCGAGGCAGAATTTAATTTATAAATCTGAATCAAGGGAAACGGGCTATGCCTTTGCGTTCGTCTCGGAAAAATACGCGAAATAGAGTCCGAGTTTTCGAAAATCGGAGTCCGTATGACCCGATTAAGGCCCAATGAAGTTTTCAGAAAATTTAAAGTTCAAAACAGATTTGAATTTCAAGTTCAAATTTCGAATTTCGGGCCTGGAAGGCTAGGCGGGAAATTTCCCGCCAAGCCAACCAAGTCGACAGGCCTGTCGACTTGGCAGTCGACTTGGTTGGACCCATGTCGATAGCCCTGTCGACTTGGCTATCGACTTGGCTCAGCCGGGCAGTTTTGCCTGGTGCACCATTTTGGAGTTGTGTTGAGTTTGGGGGCCAGATTCGGTTTTGAGGGCTAAGATTGGAATTAGGGTTTAATCCTAAGGCTAAAACGAATCCTAATCTCTATAAATAAGCCCCTAACCTAACCCTAAATCATCATTATTCATTCAAGTAACTAAACTATGGCAAAATCATTCCTCTCATGGCCTCCACTCTCTCCATAGAATTGCTAAGTTATTTCTATGAGAGATTTTCAATGCACACAAGTGTTTTCAAGCTTGTATGAGCATCATTAGCTTGCATTCAAGTCAAGTTTCCATATTTACATCATAAAGAAAAAGTTTTGATCATTTTGGCTCAAGGGTTTTTCTATTGGAGCTTGCATTTTGGTTTATTTGATTGCATAAGGGCTTTGTCTCAATCTATATATATTTTTGTGTCTTCATAAGCATTGTAAGCCCTTTTCTACTTTCATATTTAAACTCTAGAGTTAAATGAATGATGCAAGTTTGGTTGATCATTATGATATGCAAGTTTGCCATGTTGTGATATGCAAGTTTATCATGTTATGTTATGCAAGTATGCCATGTTATGATATGCAAGTTTACCGTGTTTGCAAGTTTGCCATGTTATGGTATGCAAGTTTATTATGTTATGTTATGCAAGTTTGCCATGTTATGATATGCAAGTTTATCATGTTATGTTATGCAAGTTTGCTATGTTATGATATGCAAGTTTACCATGTCATGTTATGCAAGTTTGATATGTTATGATACGCAAGTTTGCCATGTTATGTTATGCAAGTTTGCCATGTTATGATATGCAAGTTGTCATGTTATGTATGCAAGTTTGGATGGATCATTTTACTCATGTTATCATGTTATGCAAGCTTATCTTGAGTATATGAACATAAAGCTTCAAGCTTTATGCTAAAGGTTGCATTTTGGCAACATGTAAGTTATCATATCTCTTATGATAACTTGCATGTGAGGCTAAATGCGAACTTATGGCCATTCCTACATGTCATTTATCACCATGTATCACCAATATGCTAAGTTTGGTTTTATGCATGCTTTTGAGGCCTAAAAATGTAATATGCAAGTATATGAACATATGTACATTTCATATGCCACCATGTTAAACTTGTGGCTTCAACACCTTTATGTCATGATTATGCCAAGTTCCCTCTTTCTATCCTTTATGCGCTATTGCGATATGTAAGCGATGGGATTGCGTTTGGGGTTGGGTAAACTTAAAAGACATAAAAACATAAGATTGGGAATTTACCTATTAAGTTAGGTCTACCCATTGGGAATTTACCTATTAAGTTAGGTCTACCCAAATTCTTGAAAACTTGTAATATGTTTTGGAAACATGATGGACATGACACTTAGAAAATATAAGTGTGACCAACTCGAGGTTGGGTTGAGTTTGTAGCGTAAAACTACCCGGAACCGACCGGCTTAACTAGTTGCTACAAACAATAGGGCCCAATGTGAGAAGTTGGTCATGTTGTACCTTGAACCCGAGGTTAGACCAAGTTGTGGTGTAAAGATACCCGGACCTGCCCAGCTTAACTAGTAACCACAACAAGGTCTAATGTGAGAGGTTAAGGCACATTAAATTAGTTAATGCCTCATGATTAGGGTTAAGTCATGGTCCACTTAATACTTAACCAATTTGGGCTTGGTAGATTAATCAGGGTTAAGTCGTGAACTCATCGTTACACTTAACCAAGTTAATCCATGATTAGTAAAAGGGTTAAACCGTACTTAACCCACTAGAAAATCCTAGCAATGGGGGTCCACTCCAGCAGTAATCCCAAGTTTGTATCATTAAGACCCTACGGGCTAGGCTAGGGTGGGGCACGATAACTGGACTTGAGGTAAGTGACCAAAAACGACGGCAGAGTGGTACGCCGATGTAGTTCCGGACGGACTATGGTCGTGCACGTAGTCCGTATTTGGAGAAGTCAAGCATGGGTACCAGTAGATCGAGACTGTGCACTTAAGTTTATGGTGTCCAGGGGTTGACACCCTAGGGCTTGATACACCCGACGGGAGACCCGGCACAGTCCGACTACAATTATGTTTGGGCCGTATTGACACCAACACGTGACGAGTTAGGCTTAGGGAGCCGATCGATTAGACCGTTTGGTTGGACCTCGTATTAGGGTCACTTCATGTTATTGGACCTCGTATTAGGGTCACTTCATGTTATTGGACCTCGTATTAGGGTCACTTCATGTTATTGGACCTCGTATTAGGGTCATTTCATGTTATTGGGTCAAAGCTTGGGCCAAGGGATCAATACGTGTTTATTCAAGTCATGTTAGTTTGCTAGTACACCTGTGGTGCAAAACCTTAAACCTGATTATGCGATGACACCTTTATCTATC